>CM064422.1:51966601-53332851 GCA_032690845.1 Eleusine coracana subsp. coracana | reverse complement strand
CAAAGGACGGTTGTGCAAAGCTGCTCTGCCTGCGGTGCGGGGCACGCACCCAGATGCCCTCATGCGACGACCGGCGCGGGCGTCTGGTTACTGGTTCCTGCACAAGACGCTCCCTCCCCATCTTGACCAGACCCGGGGGGCGATCCGAACGAACTGGCCAGGCTTGCGGCGCTTTGGTTCACGCGCGATCGATCGTGTGTCACGCCGACGCGTGCCGTCGGCTCGGTCAGCATTCCCTGAACCACGTTCCGCAGGCGGGCCCCGCACCCTTGGCACCAGGCCACCAGTGAGAAGATAGCGCCGGTGCCTTTTTGCTGTTTTGCCTAGCGCGTGATCGAGGTTTCCTTCCGCAGCGAGCCTTTGCCAGTTGCCTGCCTGCCTCGCAGAAGGAATCTGCAGTCGGGCGCGGCGCGATAGCATAAACTGCGTGTCCGTTTGTTCCAGGAGGGAGCGAGAAGCGAGCGAGGCGAAGAGAGGCAAGAGGGAGACGCGAGAGAGGCGGCGGAAGAGGAAGGAGGCCGCGCGGCGAGGGAGGAGATGAGGAAGAAGAGAGGCCCGCTGACGCTGGAGACGTACCGCCGCTTCTTCATGGACCCATGGGACACCCCTGTCAACATCAACAACCTCAACGATGTACGTGGGATTCATCATCTTCCTCCAGATTTGTTTCTCTCCTCAACCTTCAGCAGTCCCGACATGCTTGTTGTCTGATGCTGTTTGATGTTGGCGCCGTCCACCATTTTTTCTCGTTGATGCCACCGTTTCTTCTTCTGTGTCTTGATCCGTTTTTTTGGTCTCCTGTGCGATGCGTGCGTTTCTCCTGTGCAGATCCTCAGTATGCACGGCTTCACCAAGCTCCACCATGAACACAAGGTAAATTTCAACCAACGCCTTCGTTACCTCTGTTTCTTCTCTGTTTTCGCCATTCCCGTCCGTTGTTGTAAGTGTAACGGGCATGGAGCTGTTTGTTGCGAGCAGGACAGGATCATGCGGTACCTGGTGGGGCACGTGGACCTGCTCCCGCCGCGCCGCTCCACGCTGCACTGTGGCACAGCGCTGTCGACCGCGGCGCTACCCTCTGCCGCCGTGATCACCGCGGCGCAGGCCAGGGCCGACGTCGACGCGCTCGGGTGGGTGGAGTGCCCCATCGGCAGCGTCGCCGCGTTCGCCGCGCCGGCCGCGGACGCGCCGGAGCCCGTGGAGCGTGCGCCGCTGCTCGCCGACTTCGTCGTCCTCGGTCGCCGCCCGCGGTCCAAGCGGACGCGCAGCTCCGCGTACAAGCACAAGCACAAGCGCGGTGACGACGCCGCGTCCGCGAAGAAGGTGAAGGTGTGCGCGCCCCAGGAACACTTGTTGGTGACGGTGAAGGAGGAGAGGCGGGAGCTGTCGCCGCCGCCGCCGCCTCCGCCTCAGTGGATGCGTTCACCGACTCCGCCGCCGCCGCCTGCGCAGCCTTCTCCGCCACCGCCGCTTCCACCACCACAGAACGTCACGCCGCCTCCTCCACTGCCGTGCGGGGCCCAGCCTGCGCTGGCGCCGCTCCCCCCACCACCATGCTGGGGCTCGCCGTCCGTGCGGCCAACGCATCCACCGCAGCTGTACTGGGGCTTGCCGCTGCCCATGCCGGGCCCGGGAACGCCGGCGTCAGGGCTGCCTCCAGACTGGGCCTCGCCTACGCTGCCGTCGTGTTACCCGGCGCCGTTCTGGGGCGCGCCCTGTGTGCTGCCGCCAGTGTCACCGCGCGTTCCCTTTGACTGGCCGCCCTCCCAGCCGCTGCAACCGCCCATGGACCTCCAGCACGAACCATTTCCCCCGCATTTGCCACCTCCTGCGCTGCTTCAGACGCCACACCCTCCCTTGCATTTCCCAGGGCAGCAGCCACCTCCTGCTCAGTTCCAGACGCCACCACCTCCCTTGCAGCTGCGCCGCCCGCCACCGCATTTGCAGGGACAGCTATCGCTGCCGCCGCTGCTGCCTCATTTCCCGGGGCAGCAGCCACCTCATGCTCAGCTCCAGACACCGCATTTGCTGGGACAGATGTCACTGCCGCTGCCGCCACCGCATTTGCAGGGGCTGTTACCGCCGCCGCTGCACTTGCATGGGCCACCGCCACCGGGGTTTTTTTGATACAGGACTTTGTAGTGTAACGGGAAGCAGTTCTTTGAGGACTCTGGCTGGTGTCTGAAAGCCTTTCTTGTTTGCATCACGATGTTGCTAAGCTGGAGAAATGGGACATATGGAAATTAAAGTAGATTGCTGCTTTTGTTTTCTGCTATTTGATTAGTAGTTTTACCATCCCTGTATCCAAAAATATTAACCGTGGACACATGTTGGAAATCAAGTCCGATGTAGTTGCAACGATTTAACATCTCTCTTTAATCCTTTGCACTTCAAATTAATTACTATGGTATTGTCTCTAAAAATTGAGTGAATGATAACTGTCAAATGGTAAGCTGCCGAAAAAATTGGTAATTCTGATTTACTTTATTGCGCCCTTTGATCTATTATCTAGCATATTTTCTAGCCTCCATCAATGGTTGTTACTTCGTGTTTTGATTTTTCTTCTATAAGATTATCTATGTAATAATTGTTACCTGTTGGATGATGACTTAAAACGGTGATTAGCAAGTCCCATTATCTAGAGTATCAAACTGACATCTACTACAAAACTCGAGTCTCTGATGCAACTGAATTATAGCTAGTCTTTTTAAGCTATCACAAATTATGTCATTCTATTTTGGGGGTAGGATGAAGCCTTTATGGGTGCCAATATAATGGATCTTCTCCAGTTGAAAACAATAGAGAAACAAAGTCATTGGCGGGAACCCATGGATCGCCGCATCCCAGCCACACAATTATAAATTCACAGAAACAAAAATTCGGCCGAACAAATTATTTAAGCAGAGAAATACATACAAACAAAAATTAATAGCATGCATGGACATTATGTACAGAGCTAGACACTACCTCTAAAAAAGCTTGTGGCACAATTACATACACCTTGATGGACTAACAATCAAGAGCAACAGGTGACTGCTACTGCTAATGGCAGCTGCCGAGGTGTTGTTCTCACGGATGATAAATACACACGGATTCATACTACCTTGCAAGTCACGGTACCTGTCACTGTTAGGGCTGCGCCTGCGCGTTGCGTGGTGGAAATGGCCAAATGGGAACTTTGCAAGTAGAAATGGCAAAATTACGGTACAGGTAGAAGAGGAAGAGGTTTCCTGGGCAACCGCCGTTTCCTCCTCTGTGAAACAACTCCCTTTGGGTCTGAACCCTCGAGCACCGCATCCAGTTCTGTGGGATCGAGGCCCAACCTCCTTTTGATGAAACCATCCAAATCAAAACTGCTTTCTGGAGTCACCGCAGCTTCCTCATTGCCCTTGGCATTGTTGGAAAGGGCAGTACCATCTGAACCTCCAGTTGCAGATGTTTCTGAATACTCCTCGCCTGTAGAACTCCTGATGGAAGAACGGCTAGGTTCTGTTGTGCTTTCCACATTGTTTTGCCCCGCCGGCCCAGATTGCTGATCTAGGTTTAGAAGTTTCTTCACGCTGTCTAAAGCAGGATCAATGATGTCGAGGAAGCCCATGACCCAGGAGGCATCATCCACAACTTCGGTACGCTGTCAACATGGATAGTGGTTAGTGGCATCATCAATAGTCTCGCAGAAAACAATGTGAGCGCTAGCATTGCCTAGTATGTTATTATTTGTTCAGGGTCTGACACAGAGATAATTGTATTAGGACATGGACATGCAAAGGTGTTACACCATTGTCAGCTCAGCCTGTACTAACCTGCTGAAAATAAAGGTTCCGTATTTCTTCAGCTCGGACTGGATCACCTTGTTCCTCCTCAAGTGCTGCCCATGTCATCCATGTCACCTCACTCTGAGAATTTATGTTCAGGGAGGACCTCAACAACCTTCTTGCGGCAGTGTAGTTACCAGCACGCTGTTCTAGGACTCCCCAAGCCTACAAATGAAATGCAGAAACTATTATGGAACCGGACTGAAGGATCTAAGCTTCGAATTGTGGGAACAAATGGAAGTTGACATCCTTCTAGATCAGCGCCTAAAGAAAACTCTGTCTAGGTATGTTTACACAGTTCAAGTAACCCAGATGCTTCACTAATACAAGCATTCAACATGGAGAATCATATGACACACTAGTTCATCAAATACTTCAAAGATTTTGCATCAATGACATGCAAGATAAAAGCCCATCATTGACAGTTGGCACGTACTAAATTTTTATCAAGTATATTATGTACCTGAAGACAGCGAGCAGCACATTCATTTGTTGAATTAATTGACAAAGCTCGTTGATAGAGGGTTCTTGCTGTTCTCGCATTTCCTTCTTTCCACTCCATCCAACCCCAAGCCTACAATGGGAACCATATGTCACTGCTGAATTTCATAGAGTTCAAATAAAAATATTCCATAAGTAATTATGCTATATTTCTAATTCTTCGTCTTCTTAAGAAACTTGTAGTCTTCTGGCTATTTATATCAGATTGTTGCTAATGTTTCCAGGAACATGTAATAGTACCCAGTGTTAAAGCTAGTTCCTCATAACTTATAACGGGAGTGCTTAAAGATCAGAGTCTGAATAAATTCACATACCTATTCAAGGTAGTGCTCTATAGCAGAAACAAAACATTTCTATACTCATGTTCCATTATTGTATGCACTCATTTCTGACCAGAAAGATAAATAATTACAACACTTGCAAGTTGCAATTGTTGTAATAAGAATTACAAATAATATAAGAACTTTATGAGATATCCACGCAAAGTATCTTGTAAAGTATAAAAAACAATATGTTTTTGAAATAATACTACATGGGATTTAGGTGGTCTGGTAAAAGAAGTGCAGATAAAGAAAGATAAGTTCAGAAAATTCTTACTATCCAAACAGGTTGATGTCTTGGATCAATCTGAGATGCTTTTCTGAATAATACCCGGGCAACATTTGCAGTTGAATAGTTGTATTCCAGAAGTGCAAGTGACTGAAGAATTACAGGGTCCCTAGGGTTCACAGCATGGCCAATCTTAAGCAACTTCCTTGCCCTGTCAATGTTACCTTCATTTGCCTCAAATAGTGCCCATATATGCCATGAAAATCGGTTCTTGGGACTAGCCTCGACGGCTTTCTGCACAGTAAGATGAAGTTATAACGTCACAAATATGATAAACCATTACAAGCATATGTTAAAAGAGAGCATCACAACAGAACCACACTGTAAGCTGATAAACAGAATCTCAGTAGCACATTGATAAGTAGAAGTGGAAGGGACTTGTATGCACATCTATAAACAAGCCAAAATTAAGGCCAGAATATTTCTGTTTCTAATAAGAATTTCTAAAGACACGAAAATGAGTAAATGGGTATATTATTTTGGAGGTTCATAAAATCGTAACAAAAAACCATCAATAAAAACAATGGTAATTTGCCTAGAAAAGGAAAGAAATGATTACCTCAAAGAGCTTCCTGGCCATGATATTGTTTCCTGCACGCATTTCAACCTGAGCCCAAGCCTACTAGAAAGTTGTTGTACATAAATGCATAGTTACAAAAAAAAAAAGGTAGCTGAAGTTTATTTTTCTGCAGGAAAAATTATGAAGCAAATACTTACTAGCCAGCTTGCACAACTTTTGGGATTGTATTGAGTGGCTTGTTCGAATAAAGTATGTGCTTGCTGAAAGCGCTCTGCTCTAGCTTCAAGTAAAGCAAGAGTTTGGTAAATGTACTCATTCCCTCCACAATATTTAAGGGCTTTCCCAAGCAGGTTTCGTGCTTTTTTTATGTTCCCTTGCTTTATTTCTAAAATTGCCCACCCATGCCATGCTGCAATGTGTTTTGCATCAGCGACAGTAGCAGCATCAAATAGCTCTCGTGCCCTTCGAATATTTCCTCCCTTGCTCTCTAGAACTGCCCAGCACTGCTCACCAAAGCAAAAGGACAATGATAAACTTCTTCATGGTCACACATATGAGTTTTCATAGATGAATAGAATATTAAAAGTTATGGTCATTTCTGGACCAAATGTCCAAGTCCAAGTGGACAATGGTTGCAGCACATCACATAGAATTCAATTATAAAGATCAAATTATTTTAGATACTTCAAAAGAATAAGGTTAACAAAGATTTCATATACCGCATCTATTGTGCTCCTTTCTATATCGAAGGACTTCTACAGAAATCTAATACATATTACTAGTGCTAACACTAATTGATGTCCCTATAAATTATGGTGTGTTATTTTCATTCAAAGTGTTTTCCATTTATCTGTGTTGGAGGAAATTGTCTGTATTGCACTCCAAACCCTAGAGGGTGAATATATACATCTCTGTACATGGCCCTCTATGGGCCAAATATACCCAGCACTATGGGCTACATATTACTCTAACAATCTGAAAGGAAAGCAATGCACGTGAAACTCAAACACCACTGATCTGAAGCAGAAATAATTGAAGTCACATATTGAATCACATGCCAATCGTCCACTTTGGAAAATATTGATCTCCCATCAAATAATACAATAAGTACAGTTGGAACAATCCAAGAACGAAAAGTTCCCTTAGAGTAATACTGTAATAGCCATTGAATTATCTTATAAAATGAAGAGAACGAAGTAATCATGTACGAACCTGCCAAATGTATGGATTTTCACCTTGTGTTGCTTGGCATCCCCTTTCATACACCGCTCTAGCTTTGTCAAACCTGAAGTGCTTGCTGTATAGCTTCCCCAGTGCCACGTATGGACGTCCATCTTCAGGCCAGAATGAGATACACTGGTTTAGAAACAAAGCATCAGGTCCATCAGCTCAGAACAACTAACAAAGCTGCCGTCTAAATCCTCAGTTTCAACTGGAAAATACAATTTTACTAGAGTCATCCCATCTTAATTCACTCTGGAGAACAGAGAAATCATCGGACTGGGTATGTATCGACATCGACTCCCAGCGCATAATGCGACCATGATCCACGTGCTCACCTTGTCGAGTAGCTTCTCAGCTTCAGGGAACTCGAATTTCCTGGTGTGAACCTTGGCGCGGTAGAGCCAGAGCTCGAGGTTGATCGGCAGCGGCTTCTCGCCGGCCGCGGCGGCGAGGTCCCCTTCCCCTGCGGGCTCGAAGAGCGGAACCTTCCTAGCGATAACTGCCAACCCCCTGTCAAACGCACCTCCCATTGCCTCCCCCTCGAAACGGCCCCCGTCCCGGTCGGGGCCCCCCGCCGCGGCCGCGCCAGCCACTGCAGCCGCCCTTGCGCGGCGGAGGCGGAGGGAGAAGCACGCCGCGGCCGCCACCGCCACAGCGCAGGCGGGAGGTTTTGGGCCAGGGTTTGGAAAGAGTTGGGGCGGCGTGGCGGGGGACACAAGCCGCATCACCATGGATGGCGGTGAGCTCAGGCGTAGTGGTTTGGTCGGAGCAGGGGGAGAGAGGCGCGCCTTTGTGAGGAGTGAGGACGAGCGGAAGGCATGGATTGACAGGATTGCCCTCGCAGGTGAGGTGTTGTTAATGCCGTACGCGATGCTGGAGGGGTAGAAGCGGCAGGCTCGGATTGGGGAGTGGTTTGGAGGCTGTCAGCGCTCCACGTCGGCGCGTTCGAGTCACCGGCAATGTACTGTCACTGACAAGTGGTACACGAGGGGCTGCGTCGATATTATTGTCTGCGATGAATGGCGTATTTCTCTTGACAAAGGCGTAGCGAAGCTGTCGTCGTCCTCTTCTGAAGTTCATTGGTGGTGGAGTTGTTTTCGTGTCTCGCGTTTGGACCGAGACGAGGCCAATTGAGCGTCTCTTTTTTTCAGAGAGTGCAAATACCTCAGTTATATGAAGACGGTTTTCCAAAAGTTATGGTTCCTTGAAAAAGAGGCCAAATATTTATGGTTTTCAGAAATTAACTCCTTTCATCCATGAGCAGAACATATCACAAACCATCAATAAACCTGATGGCTGCCCGTACAATGACGAAGCAGAACAAGAACGAAAGTTTGGTGCACATACGAGTCAATACGGTAATGTTAAGGGACAATTGTGTTTTGACCATAGATTTTAAGGGTCTAAAGCTGACGGTACCACGAGCATAAGGGGTCTGTTCAGTTCAGTTATACAAAGTCGACCATAATTATTCATGCATCCAGAAAGGAATATTAAACCCGGATGCAGAAACACAGCCTCAAAATTCTCAAATGTTCCAGTGGCCAACGCAGTCCAGCACAAATCCATCCACATAGAAAGTAAATTCCATTGCCAACCTTGTTACTCTGAAGACTGAAACCATGATGATATGTACTATAAACTGAATTATAAATAAAAAAAATAGAGGCAATCTTCAAATTGTTCCAAAGACACATGAATACTTTCCATATTCTGCCTTCTTATTCCTGATCAGAATAAATTGTTCCTATAATATTAGTGCTTCGATATCTTGGGCTGGGGTGCCTCCATCAAACCATTGTCTATGAAGAGCCATGAGATGAAGTATAAGTATATACATTAAATTTAGTAAGCCAAAAACTACTTCCAGCATCTAACAGCCACCACCCCAAAGACGTTTCCTTGCAGGTCGCTGATTCCTGATATCATCTGTGCTACATGGTACAGCCAATGGTTCTTTGTTCTCACCATCGTTCCCCTTTTGTGATGAAATAGCCTCTTTGAACCTTTCCCTTCTTTTTTGCATTTTTTCCATGACCTCAAGTATACGTTTGTCATCACAATCTATTGTACCTCCATCTTTGCAGGCGGCATCTTCCAACACCACACTAATCTCTGATTTAAGTGCTAGTTTTTGTCGTCTACCAGGCTTGGTTTTGGAAACTATATCGTGTCTGTCCTGTTCGATCAGTTCGCCCTCCTCAATCTCAGCATCTTCTTCATTTTGTTGTTTTTGGTATACTGATTTTGCCCAATCCTGATTGCCTGAGTGACCATAGCCCCTATTCTGTCCCTGCATGTTCTGACGTATATCTTTATGTTTGGAACCATGCAAATCATCATCCACGTAGAGACATCCTTCGTTGTCCTTTTCAACTTCACGAATTAACTGATTGCCTCGTCTCTTGAACTGCAATAAGATGATACTATGGCATTGAGGAATAAAAGTTCACCAGATGATAAATACATGATATGCTTCAATGCACATTTTTGTATAGAAATAGCATACAGTCATACACAAATGAATAATGCAGCAAATAAAGACATTCATGTTCCACGGTTGCATAGCAATTGCTCTGTAAGGCTGAAGTTACTCCTTATCAAAGCACAAAACAAGAACCTGATAAGCAATAAGTAAGCATAAATACTGTCAACTTTCCTTTTATTTATACTGCCTAGCATCTGATGAAAAAATTGAGGACTATCTATTGACACGTGATAAATCATATGTCAACTTAGATATCTCCTACTCCTTTCCTAATCCAACAAATCATATGTTTCTTCCAACTACCAGTTTAAAACTAGTGTTGAACTGAATAGTCTATGGCCATATTCCGCGGCACACTGAATTATTCTTTAATCTTCTACCCCTGATATTGCGAAGGTTATATACACCAGAGAAAAGGCAGAAACCCCCAATTTCCAGAAAGTTTGCAATATACTAGATGGTGTGAAGAAATGTTTGAAGCATAGCTGATTAGTATTTCAGTCAACCCATGACAACATGTCAACAAAGGTACCAGTGAAAATTCTTAACATTAAATATAAACCAAAAATAAAATACATCATGGATTCAGCTTAATTTGGTTCCTGATTTCTGAATTGTGGGGGAAAAAAAGAGAACAGGGAGTACTCCTCGGACCTATTTAGCCCAAACCATTGAGTATTGGAATTGAACTTTATCATTTTAGGAAGAAAATTGGTACCCAACCAACATGAGATTGTCAGTAAAGCTCCTTTTCTAATCAACATTTCAACTGTTAACAACTTAATATTGCATGCATATTTCCATGATTGTCACTAGATATGTTTCCATGATTGTCACCAAAACCGCGAGAACGAAGTGGTGGAAGTTTAGAGGGGAGCTGGCGCAAACTTTTAAGGAGAGGATGCTAGGAGAGGGACCCTGGGAGGAAGGAGAAGGACCAGATGACATGTGGCTAAAAATGGCAACATGTGTTCGGAAGGTAGCTTCAGAAGTGTTTGGCGTGAGTAGAGGAGGCAAACAAGAAGCAAAAGACACCTGGTGGTGGAATGATAAGGTGCAAAGGGCTATCAAGGAGAAGAAGGAGTGTTTCAAACGCCTACATCTTGACAAGAGTGCAACCAACATAGAAGGCTATAAAATAGCCAAGAGGGCTGCAAAACGAGCAGTGAGTGTAGCAAAGGGTCAGGCATATGATAACCTTTATCAGCGACTAGGCACGAAGGAAGGAGAGAAGGACATCTATCGGATGGCTAGGATCCGTGAGCGGAAGACGAGGGACATCAACCAAATCAAATGTATCAAGGATGGGGTAGACCGACTCCTGGTGAGAGATGAGGAGATCAAGGACAGATGGCGAGAGTACTTTGATAAGTTGTTTAACGGAGAGGAGGAAGGTCCTATACTTGAGTTGGATGACTCATTTGATGATAACAACAGACGCTTTGTGAGAAGAATTCAGGAGACAGAGATAGAAGAAGCTTTGAAGAGGATGAAGAGTGGTAAAGCGATGGGCCCTGATGGTATCCCCATCGAAGTATGGAGATGCTTAGGTGCCAGAGCCATAGTATGGTTAACTAAGCTTTTTAACCTCATCTTTCGGTCAAACAAGATGCCGGAAGAATGGAGGAGGAGTATAGTAGTACCGATCTTCAAGAACAAGGGAGATGTTCAAAGTTGTACTAACTATCGTGGGATTAAGTTGATGAGCCATACGATGAAGCTCTGGGAGAGAATCATCGAGCATCGTCTAAGAAGAGTGACAAGTGTGACGCAAAACCAGTTTGGGTTCATGCCTGGAAGATCAACCATGGAGGCGATTTTCTTAATGCGACAATTGATGGAGAGATATCGGGAGCAAAAGAAGGACTTACACATGGTCTTTATTGACCTCGAGAAGGCATATGACAAAGTGCCAAGAAGTGTCATGTGGTGGGCCTTGGAGAAGCACAAAGTCCCAACTAAGTATATTACCCTCATCAAGGATATGTACAGGGACGCGAGGACGTGTGTTCGGACATGTGATGGCGATACCAATGACTTTCCGATTAAAATAGGACTACACCAAGGATCAGCATTGAGCCCTTATTTATTTGCTTTAGTGATGGACGAGGTCACACGAGAAATACAGAGTGATATCCCTTGGTGTATGCTCTTTGCTGATGATGTGGTGTTAGTTGACGAGAGTAGGGATGGGGTTAATAGGAAGTTGGAGCTGTGGAGGCACACATTAGAGTGCAAGGGTTTCAGACTTAGTAGGGCCAAGACCGAGTATATGATGTGCGAGTTTAGCGTGACTAGACATGAGGATGGAGACGTTAGCCTTAATGGACAATTGGTGGCCAAGAAGGATACATTTCGTTATTTAGGATCGATGTTGCAAAAGGACGGTGACATCGATGAAGATGTTAGGCATAGAATTTCAGCCGGCTGGTTGAAATGGCGTCAAGCATCCGGCGTCTTATGCGACAAGAGGGTGCCACAAAAGCTAAAAGGTAAATTCTATAGGACGGCAATTCGTCCGGCGATGTTATACGGTGCTGAGTGCTGGCCTACGAAAAGACGACATGTTCAACAACTAAGTGTAGCAGAGATGCGTATGTTGCGTTGGTTTTGCGGGCATACAAGAAGAGACCGAATACGGAATGAAGATATCCGGGACAGGATAGGAGTGGCACCTATCGAGGAGAAATTGGTTCAACATCGATTGAGATGGTTCGGACATGTCCAACGGAGACCTCCGGAGGCGCCGGTATGTAGTGGGGTTCTAAAGAGAGATGCTAATGTTAAGAGAGGTAGAGGCCGACCTAACTTGACTTGGGACGAGTCGGTTAAGAGAGACCTGAAGGCGTGGGATATCCCTAAGGAGCTAGCTATGGATAGGAGTGCTTGGAGACTAGCAATAGACGTGCCGGAACCGTGATTCTCTTCTTTTTTGGGTTCCCATGGGTTTCATCTCTAGCCTACCCCAACTTGCTTGGGATAAAAAGGCTTTGTTGTTGTTGTTGTTGTTGTTGTTGTCACTAGATATGTTTTTAGGATAACAGAAAAAGGTTAATTTGACCAAAATTATGGTGGTTTCAAAATATATTAGCATGATTGAACCATCCCACGCAAGCTAAGCTACTTCAGGTCAGTAAACAATTACTACAAGGTTGTAATGGATTAGTGTGATGCCAAGCAATGTGAGGTGGATTGAACTAAATCTTGTCTAGATTTATTGTCAAGCATATCTGGTTGATGAATGGAAAAGGGGCAACATACTGGTGCAGAATGCATACTAAGTCAAAGCATCATGAGCTACAACAGATTGCAGACATTTTACAAAAGGCAAAGTTTCTGCATAGACAAGAGATGATATCATGTGAAATATGCCAAGCCACTACCAAGAGCACTTGAACAGACACATCAGCTATAATTGAATACGAATGGGCCAAATTGAACTGTTGCTTTGGCAATGTCCCCCTATAATGATAGTAAGTGCCAGACGTGTTATTTGTCAAATAGGGTGATAATTAGCCACATTACAACAGATGTTTCAAATATAGAGCAAAATAAAATGAAAAGGATTAAGCCAAAGAAAAAAGTATAGCACGAGTCTAAGTAACCTAATCAACTAACTTCCCGAAAACTGAATGTGCATTGAACAGATGAAAAGATTGACCAACATTGTCTTCAGATTTCAAGTAAAATGCCACATTAAAGTGGATAAGTACTGAATAGTTGAGAGAATTTTAAAGGAATTAGATGTGTAACATTCTTCTGGTGACAAAAGGAACGGGGAAAAAAATAATAGGCATAGAAAAATAACAGAACAGTTAGTATCTTTGAGAAGTGAAACTCAATTCTAATGCCTATTTTGGTTTAGAGAGAACAAACAAAGCTGAAACATTTGTTGCTAATTGCTACAAGTAAACAAATACTATGTAGCTCCTTAAAGGCTGCAATTATCTATTAAGGATAAAAAAAAAACACAGGCAGCGAAGAAAGAATGCAATGTTTTTTTTAAGTCGAAAATACTTGATGCAGTGAATTTGTTCATCCAAACAGTAACAGCCCTACATTGCCACTGTGACAGGAGCCCCACCCTAAAACAGGAGCCAAAGCTCCCCGTGGTTAAGCTATCTATCTTATCTATTACTACCTCCGTCCCATATAACTTGTCATTTTGGACTCAGGCACAAAGATGAAGGAGAAGTGAAAAAGGTAGGTGCACAGAAAACGAGAAGGAGAGAGATAGAGATAGAGATGAATTGGGAAGAGAAAAAGATGCATTGGGATGCGAGGATGACAAGTAAATTGGGAAAACTGGAGGTGTAGGATGACAAGTAATATGGGACGGAGGGAGTATTTCTTATCAGGTATCAACTTAGAAATAAGATATTTGGTTGAGTTAGAAATACAATTCAAATATGATTAGAGATGTGTTTCTCTTGCCCATGTGAAAAGAAAATTCTCTTGTATTTCCACATCATCAAAACCATCCTCCAATAAGCCACCTCATGGAGTCAATTGACCGATTCTATAATTTGTGGGGCCAAATATATGTTTTTTTGCATGTTAGGCAATTATCTAGAATTATTGGAAAATAGTGAGTAAAATGGGGTTTCAAACAGTTAGAAACAAGGCACTATCACTGTGAGGGAATAAGTCCATTTTACTGCTTTGACTCTGATAAGTATTCACCTAAAAAATTTTCTTCGGCTTTTAACTACCAAAATTAGTACAGAGTCGGGCTGGTAGAAATTAGAGTTCAATGATAGTGTTTTTAAGAACCCTTCATTTCACAGCCCCTTGCCATGGTGACAGTAAAGCAGCCTAAGTTTCCACCAACCATACCTTTAGTGTTTCAATGCAGAGTGTGACAGAGCGCACATGAGTAATCTGGTGTGAAACATGAGGAGGCCATTATGATATGAGATACTATGAAAACATGCATGTCTTTGCATTTGCTATTGTTACATCACCATGTTGACAGGTAAAGTCTGGCAGGGGTATGTTTTCTTTGCCAAGCTTAGTCAAAAGGAAAGAAATGCATATTGCATTAAGTTTACAAATGACATGGATGTACAGTAGTACAACAGGAGGCTACGGAAGGAACAAAACAAGAGCCACAAGAGGGTAAATATATATATAAATCAGTACAGATGTAGGCTTGTTATATCTCAGCATGACTGAGAGGAAGGTCAAGACGCACATGGAAATCCCTGGTTTCATTCATAAGCGCAACACATTATGCTGACAGATAAACTGGCAGCGCCTTACAAAATTCAAGTAATAAATGATGCAAATAACTCAAACTGTCATTGAAAAGAAGCACGCCAATGCAGCAATATGGACTATATGGAGTAGGCCATCATTTCAGGGTGCAAAGGAAGATAACAATAGGTTGTGTGGATGCATACAAGTCAAAGAATTTACAGCAACAGCAGCAGCAACAACAACACTAACCAACAAAGCCTGTAGCCATAAGAAAGTTAGGGTAGGCTAGAGATGTAAAGTTGTAAACCAACAGGAACCACATAAACAAAAATAGGATTTAATAACATAAACACACACACACACACATGTATATATATATACAGCAACATAGTAAAATAACTCAATTTCCAGGTCATGGAATACTAATTTTCAAGTTCTATACTCTATAGATACAATTCTTCAGCTGCATTTAACAGCAAGAACCCTGCGAACCCTACTCACACAAACGTAATTCGATAGTAAGAAAATGGCACCAGAAAAGATCAAGGAAAAGGACAATTCTGGTTAGTGTTGTGAGGATCTATGCAGGCCTGTAGGGAACATGCAACTATTATTCACCTACTATTGAACATGGTGAAATGCAACCAAACCAAGATGCATCTACTATATGAACAGCTTAAACTAGAACTGAAAGATGTTTATTGGGCAAGTGCTTTGATGCTACCCAGAAAATTAAAAATACATACATATTTTAAAGCAAAGTGAAGTGTGAAGTCCTGGTTAGCAATTACTACACTGGGAGCACCCTAATTTAGTCTGGAATACTAAAAGCCTGACTCTCCTTTTCTCTGTTTTAATTTTTATAAACGTGCATGTTCGCTGAATATCATCACACCACAAAGAAGAATGAGAAAAATAGGGGCAAATAAAAATATTACTAAACAAGTTATGGATGTGTACAACATAATTGACTATTTCCTCAAAGTTTACCTTTATTTTCTTATCATTCATGAGGATGTTATCACCTTTCCCCAATTCATGTCTTGCCTCAACACCAATGTTTGAAACAGTAGTACTTTTTGTCACATAATAGGAACAAAATGTGGCTTCTGTATCAGATTCCTTTGAGGAATTATTCAGTTTCACAGCGTAAATCTTCCTATCACTGATCACAGATTGGTCATGCATGAATCTTCTTTTTGAAAGTGATAAATCAGCAATTTCTTTATGGTTCATGGAACCTAGATGGGCATGAAGCTTCCTTTTGACTGGCAGAATACAGCGACCAGTTTCAGCAACAGCATCAGTGTACAGAGCAGATTGCGGAATGCTGTCAGTGAAAAGTGAAGAATCATGGTGCTGCTTCTTTTGATGATACCCATCATAACGATATGGAACCATTTTAGCATTGTGGATTCTTTTGTTTCCAATACATCTGTTTCTTGAGCCTATAGAAGACAAGCCAGCAGAGGGCCAGTTCTGAGAATTATTGAGGTTTGCCTGAGGATACAGTGCAAGATGGTCACTATATTTCAAATTATCATGAATGCTTTTGGCACACATTCCTCTGTTACTGTATCTGGCTCTAACATCAGGACTCTGACTTCTAAATCTGTAGTCACTGTAATGGAGAAATTCATCATCCCCCTTAAGGCCATGTCTGACTCCTCTCATTTCCTCATAATGCCTTTCTCTGTACATTTGTCCAGCATTACCACTAGAAATCTCAGCTTCTAGCATTGAATCGCATCTATCATCAGGATGTTTCCGCCAATCCTTTGCCAAAGAGAATCCCTCTGTAGCATCTTCTTCACTGAATTTACGGTGAGAGGATCGCCCATGATGGTCATTAAATCCATTATTAAGATAATGCTCATCATTTTTTAGAGCAACTCTTTTCAGATGGGGGTAATGCTGTTTGCTATATAATTCGCCGTCAACTGCATTACGATAATTGTTTTTCTGTGAAGTTAAGCTAGATATTTTCTGCTCATTTTTCTTACCACACCTTCTAGTGTAGTTATCTGTTGATTGGTCTCGATCAACAAAAACAGAACGCCTCCCAGGAGCTGAAGGTAGTTTCTTCTGTTCTCTTATTGCTTTATGTCCAGAATTAGGGCGTTGACCAGCCTTGCAGTAGATGGAAAGTTCCCTAGACCTGCCTTGCCCAGCAAAAGGGTCTTCATCTCTCCAAGAGAGTTTAGCTGCTTTCTGATGTTTAACAGCTACAGGAGAAGAGGCATAGCTAGGACTAAGATAGTTGTTTTTGCTATTTCCGTGGTCTGACTCACTTGAGCTACAATAGAAATAGGATTTGACATGCTCATCCTTAAGTTTGGTGTCTTCATAAAAGTTCATTGAATCTGAATGTCTATTCGCCCTCTTGAAGTATAGATCTTCTTTTGATTCTTCAGAAAGCGTTTCAGAATAACCAGGACTAGAAGATTGGTTTCTTACATGAGCAGAACCTCCTCTATACAGTTTATTACCAGTAAACTCTGAAGAACCTTTGTTGTGCACTTCCTTATCAACCACTCTACCGATCCCGATGCTAGAGTCCTTCAAATGTCTGTCATTAAGTTGGTTAACGGATAATCTGCATGCACTGCAATTCATAAGATAATAACAAAATCACTTGAGAAATACTTGCATAACCAATAGCCATCCTCAAATTGACCATTACGAATCATACCTTTCAGTAGTCACATGTCTATGATTTAATGTCGAGCTGTCATCTGAAGTGGACTGATTTGAGGGTGAATGCATCATGTTTACCTGCACAATCAGAATGAAGGGTTACAATATAACCTGAAGGTAATGGTGATGCCGAAACACATAAGTACATAACACCTTCAGCAAACACACCTGTATTACAACACCAGAATCCCTTGGCATTGGACGCCACATGTCTGCTGAAGGAACACGTTCACAGACACTGTCTTCAACATGGATTGCTCTACCCTTTGGTTAGATTTAAAGAACAACATCAGCTCTGATAGATCGTGTGTCAGTATATGCCACCTCAAGCAACCAAACTGACTTAGTATTACCTTGGCAAGGCCATCTCTTCCTTCATGTCCAGAATAGCTTGCTGCCTTTGGTATTACTTTCACAGATTCAACTTTGCATGATTCCTAAATAACGAGATCGTAAGTATGTTTTAGTTAATTGAAATAATATTCATTCAAGGTTTTGCCTTACCTGCTCCAGGCCTGATGACACATTTGCAAGTGATCTGGATCCTTGTCTTACTTGCTTCTGCACAAAAGGACTTAGGTCTGTTATCATTTGAAAGCTTTGCAATCGTTTGACAAATATCGAAACATAACATGACCAAACTACCATGCTGAGCCAATATTTTTTCCAGCCTTGTTCATCCAGACCAAAATTGAAGTAGTCTTTAAGATCAATGCCATGTTGTCTCCAAGGCTTCAGTTGAAACGCCTCAATGTTTATGTCAAAAATTGTGCTGAAATATGACATAATTTAGGATCAGCAACCAAGTTCAACTGCACATCTTAACTATGATGGGACAACATATAGACAGACAGACAGATTTGACACAGCTACTGGGCGATAAATAGTAACTCAACGAGTACCAGAGACATCCTTTTTTAAAGAACAACCAATCACCAAATGCAAATACTAAGGCAATTAAAATGTGTGTGTGAACAAAACTACAGATATCAGGGGTTTCTGAGTTCAGATAAAAGTAGCAACCACACCTGTTTCTTGGCAAGAAAAAATTAAAAACATTTTGGAACACATGCTGACGGCCTCCATCACCTTGTCCTATGATTGGTACCGTTGTTCTCTCAATAGCCTTGCACTGGAACCCACCAAGCTGGAACACAGTCAAAATTGCTACTTAAATGACTGAATGGACAACCATGTACCATCCACACATCCAAACTAGTTCACTCAAGAATTGATAAATCATTACAGCTAACACAAATAGCAGTCTCAAACTGATTCCGTTATGAGCATGAATAAATGGGAACAGAGAAACAATATCACCATGCATACAACTGGTTTGCACAAAAATGTCAGAAGCACACATAATCCATAGCATGTGCCGCATGTCAGTAATGGAGGATATGGAACCTTCTCTGCTTACTACACCTGCCAAAATTCTTATTGTAACCTAACACAGCATAAATAAGAATCTAAAAGCGAAAAATTCTTTCAAAATTCAGGATCCATACCTTATCACAGCTGCCGTCATTAACAGAGGGACCTTTTACACGGCTGCCTGAATCCTCCCCATCATCGTTCTCTGCTACGCACCCCTCGGTGCGCGCCGCAGAGGGAGGCGGCGGCAGCGGAGCGCCATCATCTTCGTTGAGCACGATATGGAGCCCGTCATCGCTCTCTTCGTCGCTGCTGCTGTAGTCTGCGGTACCATCGCCCAAATCAATCGCCTCGTTCACGTCCACATCCGGCACCTCCCCCTCGCCGTCGGTGGCCGGGTCGGAGTCCCTGGCGTTGGAGCCGCCGCTCTCCCCCGCAGCGGCAAGCGCAGCGGCGACCTGCTCGTCGAGGTCGGCGTAGAGATCGTCGGCGTCGTCCTCGTCGTTGGCCGCCGAGGCCGTGGCGGCGTTCCTTGGTTCGGCCATGGGGTGGAGCAGGGGCAGAATGAACACGAGTGAGGTGCTAGCTGCTAGCCATTACTGACACAGGCTGCGCAAAAACCTTCAAACGCCGCTGCGGAAAGCCTTAAACCCTAGAATAGCGGCAATGGATGCGCGTCGTGGGCTGGGGCGCAACTTTCCGTTACAGGCCCAGCTGATTCGGATATTGGGTACTGATAAATGAAACAAATCAGAATAAAATACATGATACTTTAAAAATTAAATAAGACGGATGGACATAACTTAAAAAATTAACGGTGACAATAGTGCAAAAACAGCGATAAAAATAAAGTTGAACAGATAAATCTGAACATGATCTCATCTCAGTTACAGTAGTTTTTTACTAGTGAAAACAAAGTACAAGTTCAATTACAATTGGGTGTTAAACAGTGTCATGTTGTGACAATGATAGCTAAACCATAATAAAGGCAGCCTCGCTGCGACAAAAATACAAGCAACGTCGAGATATGATACTTAGAAATTCACCAACTGCCAGCAACATTCAGAGCTTACATAGTGATGGAACAATTATGCACGTACACATGTTGCTGATATGGTTGAAGGGACAACGAAATTTGACAGAGCGTGAGATAAAGATAATTCAGGGTTGTCCCCAGATAGCTACTTTCATATTTACGGTACACAATGAAACAGCTATTGCATGTACATATAACTAGCTGATATTGATGGAAGCAGTGGCTCACATGTGACATACAGCCTTCAGAGTTGTATTTTCCAACAAAAATCAACACTCTAATCACCTTTTTTTTTTTGCATCAGTCCTAGAGACGATCACAACAACCCTATGTTCAAAAAATGAAGGGAGCAATCTCCCAAACCCGACCTGTAAAAAGGATCATACACACAATGACGGTTTGTCTCTCGCTGTTCTGTATAATTTTCAAGTCCCATCAGTTCTTTTCTTCCGCAAGCTAGATCTGTTCAAGAGGTGTAAACTGGACATTATTCTTGTTCTTAGAAACCATGAAGCCCACAAAGATAGATAAGCCAATGGCTATCACGGAAAGGAGCAAAGCAAAGGCGGTTGCGGCATCCCAAGAACGATTAGGAGCTGGGCGAAAATGAGCAGCTTCAAATGAAGGTTGTATATCCAACACCAACCAATCGCAGCTGGCTGAGTAATGCTCAGAGTTACTCCATGCTTTGTTATCAGTTGGGTACCAGAATGCAACTGCCATATTGCTGGGCTGACCTATTGTGAACTGTGCATCCTGCATTGCCAAAGAAACATTTTGGTAAATATAATAACTATACAAGTCTTGAAGCATTTCTAAAATTGATCTATAGAAGCAATGCATCGCTGGGCTTGCAACCTAGAAATAATTTCACATGCATAGACCCAAACTGGATATATAACATCTAACCCCCCCCCCCCCCCCCCCCAAAAAAAAAAAAATTCAAGATGTTTGTGACTGAGCTGTGTTGGCTAGAAATAAATTTTACACCAATGAATACATTCGTATCAGTGCAAACCAGGTTACTCGGAAGCCGGCCAATAATCTGAGATGTCATACTACTGCAGCTTTTGCCACTGCATCCATGTGTAACTGGTATTTATGTTGTAGTGCCTTTAAAGAACGACATAGATAAATACCTGCTGAAACTGATCCATTGTTCTCAGGGGTCTTGAGAATTCAAAATAATATGTGCCCTTCTCATCTTGTTTTCCATAAGGACTATCATCATCCACAAAGCCTGAAAGCCACAGAACAATTCACACTCGGGATAAAAACCTCAGATGTGTGCATTTTTGTCCAATGTCTATATAATGACCAAAAAGGGAAATATTTTATAAATAATATACTCCTTAAGAGGTGAAGAAAATGGGCCATAAGGAAGATATGCATGCAATCTCAACTCTAGAAGTCGAGCTCTTCATATTTCACATAATTTTGTAAATAGGAATGTATGTTATAACAGTGAGGCGTCCATAAAAGGCCTATTAAAGAAGCATTTTTGGCCATTGTCTATATGATGACCAAAAAGGGAAAGATTTTATAAATAATATATACTCCTTAAAAGGTGAAGAAAATGGGCCATAAGGAAGATATGCATGCAATCTCAACTCTAGAAGTCCAGCTCTTCATATTTCACATAATTTTGTAAATAGAAATGTATGTTACAACAGTGAGCCATCCATAAAAGGCCTATTAAAGAAACAAATTCAACCTATTCATTTACCTGAATGAACAGTTAGCGAACTGTGCCACCAAACCCCATGCCAATCATTTCGAGCATTTGAATTGTTCTCTGAAAGAAGAGAAGTCACAAACAAGGTTTGACACAAAAGGTTGGTATGAGATACAACCCAAATATACATTCTCTGATTTAATAAGCACAATTACCTTTAGGGCCAATTCCATCAAGGTATCGGCAATGTGGATTCCACGCATAGACATCAACAAGATGACCAAAGCTAAAAAAAATGGTTTTAACAGTAAGGTTATACATAATGGACCGCATTGTTACACAACTGCCATGTGACTAAGGTACAACATAATTACCTGTCGCCTCCATTTCCAGCCGAATTATCAATGTGATTGCCACCATAAAGACGTCCAGGAATAGCATTTCCAACTGAAAAGTGCACAATGTCAACCTCATGGCCTCTGCAACTTTTGCTTGTGCAAGAACCCGGCATATCTTTGCATCCTCCCATCTAAAAGGCAAACAGTGTATGTGACATATCCATGATCCAATATCCAGAAATATTGAAGGTGCCAATGACACAGCATAATAACAAAACAAAACTAACTACATTCATGCAATCGTGCCTGTACCGCACACTTGTAACATTGTACCTTTTTTCTAGGGAATGGTGAGTAATAAATTGATAGGAACAATTAAAACTTACATTGTAATACGTGGCTTTCTCTCCAACTTGGAACATCAGAGCAACAGAAGGGCACTTATGACTTTCTCTGCATTGATGAAGACATGTTACTTGCTACAGTATTATGTCCCTGAAACTAAAGTAGATGGCTAAAATCCATTTTGAGAACAGAATTATTTTCATAGGGCGCTCTCGGTAAAATAAAAAATACATGACGCCTTGAAGAAGACCCAAGCGATGAGAAAAAATTGCACGCCAACGCAAGGCACAACCGAATCAAAAGCAGAAAAGGCAATAATTTTTTTATGACTATTTACTAACTGAATGAGAATAGTATGCAAATCTATTGCCCTCGATCAACTAACAAAGTCTGTCACAGCAGATGTAGAAACTAAGCAGGACACGAGGTGAGTTAGTGGCTTAGTGCACCAGAACAATATGGCTGATTGACTGACAAGTCTCCAGTCAAATAAACTACTCTGAACTAAAAAGGTGACCATAACGAGCACTACGACTTCCACTATTTGTCTTGCAGGTCAGTAGCTCCTTTCGTTCTAGCCCCACTAGTACAAGATGTAATACAGAAAAAAGGCAAATTACCCTTTAGCATAAGTGTAAGCCCCATCAACCTGTAGCATGAAGAAAATGTTGATGCCATCATGAACAGCCTGCACAGGACACTACAAAAGTTAAACAAATCACCATTTCGGAGACAGCAGGTGTCAAACATATAAATCAATCCTTCAGTTCAAGAGCGAACTTATTCACAGTTAATTGTTCCAGATAAATTCAATATATTGCTACGTTAAAAGCATATACTAACTGCTACAACGTATTATCAGAGCCCAAGATTTGGCTCACAGATCACCATTTTCGGCAACCCACGCAGTTTTCTTCTGCTATCAACAAAGATGGTCGAGATCCACATGTGTCCCGGGAGGGGGCACAGAGAAAGAGGAGAGAAGGGAGTGCAGAAGACACACCTTGACGGCGACCTTGCCGCCGGAGTACGCTTTGTCCTCATCCGGGTCAAGCGCCGGCAGCAGCGCAAACTCCGACGCCTCCACGCCGTCCCAGTCGTCGTTGTGTCCGTCCAAAGTGATCTCCCCAGGGCGGAACTCCGCGAGAACCCGCCCTCCTCCACTTGAGCAAGTGGGCGCCTCGCCGTGGTGCTCATGCGCGGCGGCGGCGGCGAGGAGGGCCACGGCGACCGCCAGGAGCTCCACGAGCCTCATCACGAGGGGACGCGCGGATCGCGGTATCGCGTTGGAGCGGAGCGGAGTTTAGCTGCCTTGCGTTGCGTGGTCGGGACGGCGAGAGGTTGGTCAAGTCAGGGAGGCCCACGCGGCGGCGGCGTGGAGAACAAGGAGGCGTCCGTCGCCGGCGTGGTTGGGGCTTGGAATTTTGTTTCGCCCCGTGTGACTGACTCGAGTTGACGGATTTGCCCCTCGGAGATCGGAGCTTTGCGTAGTCGCGCTCAAGTTCAACTAGTGGAATGAGAGGGTGATTTGGGAATATGGTAGGCGCAGACCGTCTAACATGAGATCTGACTGTTTGACTGATCCTATTAAATACATAGAGATGAAATTGTAGATTTAAATAAATTATCAGATTTGTAGTAATAATAAGTTAAAGAAAAGAGAGGAGAGAAGAGAGAGAAAAACAGACTATTGATTATCGGCCTGATCAGAGCTATATAATACAACAACAACAACAACAACAAAGCCTTTTTATCCCAAGCAAGTTGGGGTAGGCTAGAGATGAAACCCATGGGAACCCAAAAAAGAAGAGAATCACGGTTCCGGCACGTCTATTGCTAGTCTCCAAGCACTCCTATCCATAGCTAGCTCCTTAGGGATATCCCACGCCTTCAGGTCTCTCTTAACCGACTCGTCCCAAGTCAAGTTAGGTCGGCCTCTACCTCTCTTAACATTAGCATCTCTCTTTAGAACCCCACTACATACCGGCGCCTCCGGAGGTCTCCGTTGGACATGTCCGAACCATCTCAACCGATGTTGAACCAATTTCTCCTCGATAGGTGCCACTCCTATCCTGTCCCGGATATCTTCATTCCGTATTCGGTCTCTTCTTGTATGCCCGCAAAACCAACGCAACATACGCATCTCTGCTACACTTAGTTGTTGAACATGTCGTCTTTTCGTAGGCCAGCACTCAGCACCGTATAACATCGCCGGACGAATTGCCGTCCTATAGAATTTACCTTTTAGCTTTTGTGGCACCCTCTTGTCGCATAAGACGCCGGATGCTTGACGCCATTTCAACCAGCCGGCTGAAATTCTATGCCTAACATCTTCATCGATGTCACCGTCCTTTTGCAACATCGATCCTAAATAACGAAATGTATCCTTCTTGGCCACCAATTGTCCATTAAGGCTAACGTCTCCATCCTCATGTCTAGTCACGCTAAACTCGCACATCATATACTCGGTCTTGGCCCTACTAAGTCTGAAACCCTTGCACTCTAATGTGTGTCTCCACAGCTCCAACTTCCTATTAACCCCATCCCTACTCTCGTCAACTAACACCACATCATCAGCAAAGAGCATACACCAAGGGATATCACTCTGTATTTCTCGTGTGACCTCGTCCATCACTAAAGCAAATAAATAAGGGCTCAATGCTGATCCTTGGTGTAGTCCTATTTTAATCGGAAAGTCATTGGTATCGCCATCACATGTCCGAACACACGTCCTCGCGTCCCTGTACATATCCTTGATGAGGGTAATATACTTAGTTGGGACTTTGTGCTTCTCCAAGGCCCACCACATGACACTTCTTGGCACTTTGTCATATGCCTTCTCGAGGTCAATAAAGACCATGTGTAAGTCCTTCTTTTGCTCCCGATATCTCTCCATCAATTGTCGCATTAAGAAAATCGCCTCCATGGTTGATCTTCCAGGCATGAACCCAAACTGATTTTGCGTCACACTTGTCACTCTTCTTAGACGATGCTCGATGATTCTCTCCCAGAGCTTCATCGTATGGCTCATCAACTTAATCCCACGATAGTTAGTACAACTTTGAACATCTCCCTTGTTCTTGAAGATCGGTACTACTATACTCCTCCTCCATTCTTCCGGCATCTTGTTTGACCGAAAGATGAGGTTAAAAAGCTTAGTTAACCATACTATGGCTCTGGCACCTAAGCATCTCCATACTTCGATGGGGATACCATCAGGGCCCATCGCTTTACCACTCTTCATCCTCTTCAAAGCTTCCTCTATCTCTGTCTCCTGAATTCTTCTCACAAAGCGTCTGTTGTTATCATCAAATGAGTCATCCAACTCAAGTATAGGACCTTCCTCCTCTCCGTTAAACAACTTATCAAAGTACTCTCGCCATCTGTCCTTGATCTCCTCATCTCTCACCAGGAGTCGGTCTACCCCATCCTTGATACATTTGATTTGGTTGATGTCCCTCGTCTTCCGCTCACGGATCCTAGCCATCCGATAGATGTCCTTCTCTCCTTCCTTCGTGCCTAGTCGCTGATAAAGGTTATCATATGCCTGACCCTTTGCTACACTCACTGCTCGTTTTGCAGCCCTCTTGGCTATTTTATAGCCTTCTATGTTGGTTGCACTCTTGTCAAGATGTAGGCGTTTGAAACACTCCTTCTTCTCCTTGATAGCCCTTTGCACCTTATCATTCCACCACCAGGTGTCTTTTGCTTCTTGTTTGCCTCCTCTACTCACGCCAAACACTTCTGAAGCTACCTTCCGAACACATGTTGCCATTTTTAGCCACATGTCATCTGGTCCTTCTCCTTCCTCCCAGGGTCCCTCTCCTAGCATCCTCTCCTTAAAAGTTTGCGCCAGCTCCCCTCTAAACTTCCACCACTTCGTTCTCGCGGTTTTGGTACGTTTGTCCCTGTATACCCGTACCCGAAAACGAAAATCCGCCATCACAAGCTTATGTTGAGTGACGACACACTCCCCAGGTATCACCCTACAGTCCAAGCAAGCATGCCTGTCCTCCCTCCTGGCAAGGATAAAATCGATTTGGCTCGAGTGTTGTGCACTTCTAAAGGTCACTAGATGGGATTCCCTCTTCCTAAATATGGTATTCGCTACCAACAAGTCATAAGCTAGCGCCCAATTAAGTATATCCACCCCCTCCTGATTCCTACTACCATACCCGAACCCCCCATGGACCCGCTCGAACCCTACATTAGACGTCCCCACATGGCCGTTAAGGTCTCCTCCTATGAAAAGCTTCTCACTGATAGGTATGCCACTAACCATGCTATCTAAATCTTCCCAAAACTGATTCTTGATGCTCTCATTAAGACCTACCTGAGGGGCATATGCACTGATCACATTTAAAGCCGAATCTCCAACTATCAGTCGAACAAGGATAATCCGGTCCCCGTGCCTCCTAACATCTACGACTCCATCCTTAAGGCTCCTGTCGATCAAGATGCCTACACCATTTCTACCCGATGTTGTACCCGTGTACCAAAGCTTGTAGCCCGTATTCTCCACCTCCTTCGCCTTCTGGCCCTTCCATTTAGTCTCTTGAACGCATAGGATATTTACACGCCTCCTAGTTGCCACATCGACTAGCTCTCGTAAATTGCCTGTTAGGGACCCTACGTTCCAACTCCCTAGACGAATCCTAGTTGGCTCGGCTAACTTTCTTACCCTTCGCACCCGTCGAGGAAAGTGCGAAGACCCTTGCTCATTTTTCACCACACCCGGGCGTAGATGTAGCGCGCCACTAAGGTTGCGACGACCCGACCCTTGCTCACTATTCATCGTACCCAGGTCACGATACGACGCGCCACTAAGGTTGTGACGACCCGGCCCTTGCCCATTTGACACCACACCCGGGTTCCGATGTAGCGCGTCGCTAAGAGGGTTACGCCCCAACGAATTTCTTATGGGTTTCATATCCATTTGAGTGGCTGGGTTTTTGACGTTGGTTTGCCAAACCTAACACAACCCTCCTCCTTTACCCAGGCTTGGGACTGGCTATATTGAGACTCAACATAGGCGGAGTTTAAAAAGTTAATGAGAGAAAGAAAGGAGTATTTTTTAAAAAGTTAATGAGAGAAAGAAAGGAGTATTTTTTTTATCCTCTCAACTCTGTATACAAATGTAGTATCTGTTCGTGCAAATACAAACAAGTCAGAGACCCAACGTGCACACACACGACCAACCTACATCTATATATAGAAACAAACGCGTTATTCAAAAAATTATCAAAAGAAACCAATGCGCGACGAGAAGCGTCGCACACCCTTTGTGTCTCTATGCGGTGAGAGGTACCTGAAACCCAAAGTAGCAAAACTACTCCAACCTCCAAAAACAGGAGCCCCGAACTTCAACGCCACAAGCTCATCGCCAATGTCGGAGGAGAGGCGAGACGAGGTTGAGCTCGAGAGACTTTATTCCATGGAAACGACATCGCTATCGTCTCGATGCCGCCGCTCGAAAATTAGAATTTCCTCCCTTTTACCGAAGAGAGAAACGAAATAAACCTTGTACCCCAGCCACCGGAGAAGCTCGTCGGAGAATTCGAGGTAAAGAAAACATAAGTTTCACACGTTGTCTTCCCCCACGACGACCACCACCACCACCTCGATCGCGCAGCAGTACCAGCGCCACCACCACCAGCAAGATGGGCGAGGGAAGGAGCAGCAGCAGCATGCTTTACTAGTGGTAAGGGAGCGGATGAGCCTTGAAACGTAGGAGGGCAAGAGCTGCGCCACCACCGTGAGTCCCTCCTTTCCCATCTTCTTTCTGCGACGACGATCACATGATGCACAGGGCTGCGCGCACTAGCACGAGCCGCCCCATCATCGCCACTAGCACCGCGGAGCCAACACCACCGCCATTTTACCGGCTCCGACACCCTACAGCCACCCCGCCGCGGACAAGAAAGACAAGGAGGAACAAAAGCAGCTAGAAACAGCAAAAAAAAAAAACTAACTAATATACATAGATCAGACGTCGATCCACCGAATCCCGACCACTCCGGCATCGGACCGGCCTCCGGAGGGCGAGATTCAACGAGATCGACGCCGGAAAATCAGCTTCGCCCTCGCTTTTACTACAGCAGGGGAAAGAAGTCTCGAGAGAGAGGAGAGGACGACATAGCGTAAGAAAGGAGTATTTGTTGCTATTACAACCAACCATTATATAAGTGTATCATTAGATAAATTTAAGGAGTATATGATTTTGTTATATGGTTAGAAGTTGGCTAAATTATTAATCTTGCTCTTAGTTGTATTATAGAAGTACAAACTATTATTTGATAAATATTTTTTTAGAATAATATTATTATATTGTCACAAAAAATTGAGAGTTCATCCAAAATATAATGAATGATTTACACTTAAACTGGATATGAGTTATTAAAAAAAGTCTAGACTTTGAAAAACAAAATGAAATTTTATATATATTGAAAAAAACTTTTTCATTTTAAATTCTAAATCCCATTTCTCTAGATGCCTCGTACGGTCATACCGTCTATCACTAAAAAATCAAATGTTCATACATGCGTGCTATGTTAAAAACTTTTGTCTTTAACCTCACTAACAACTTAGATCAATTTACAGTCACTACTATAATAAAGCTCTCTAGTAGCGGATAAAATGAAGCCTCAGTGACGGACAACAGAATTGTCACTGATCCATTGTCACTACTAGCTTACGAACTTAGTTACGGCCTAATGACCACTACTATCCTAGATTACACATATGTTAAAAATGGCGTTATTAGACCGCTACTGACATCTTAATATACTACAAAATAAAAGGGTAGATCCTAGCACTAGCTGAGACCCGCCCTAGATGTGTCGCCGCCGACGCCCACACGCGCAGGCAGCCTAGCAACGCGTCCGTCTCCTTCGTCCGCCCGTCGTCACCGTCCGTCGTCCCGTGCCCTCCCGTCCGCATGGCCCCCGGCCACCTCGGCGATTCACGCCGCCGTCTCCCGTCATCGGAGGGGGTGGGAGAGGACGCTCGAGGAGGTTGACGGGACTGCCGCACTCCGAAGCGGTGGTCGAGGTTCGGGCCACCGCTGTCGACGCGCCCCCGCCCGATGCGCCTCCAGATCCACCCTTGGGGCGACGCGGAGGGGCATGAGACGGAAGAGGAGGAGAAGGAGGAGGAGGAGGAGAGCGAGGCGGTGGCGTGTTGGCAAGGATGATGGCACGCCGGCACCAGGTGCATCAGACGTAGCACGCGCAGCCCTAACGGCGTCGACGTTTGGACGTCTTCACCATGGTGGAGGAGAGGAGGCGGACGATCGATGGAGGAGGAGGAAACTCTAACCCTAGCTAAGGTGGTGGTGCGGAGGAGGAACCCTAAACCCTAGCTTAAGGTGGCGGTGTGACGCGTGCGGAAGTGATATTGCCGCGTCGCACCATCCCTTTTTTATAGAAGGGTGTGGTTATCAGTAGTAGGCCTCGTTGTTAGGCCCACAACTACATGGGTCTTAGACCGTTGTTACGGACCTGACACAAACCCCTACTACGAGATTTATTTGGTAGCGGGCATGTCGGTCCGTGGTTGTGTTCCATTGATGGCCGCAACTATGTATGTTAATGTAGTCACGATCTTCCTACAGTGCTGCATGTAGTTACGGTTTTCGCAAGGACCCGTTACTGAGGCCAAAAGTAGTTCCACTAGTGCAGAACTTTATTGTAGTAGTGAGTGTTTTTGGTTGAAGGACAAAGTTAGATAGAAGATGTAACTTCATCTTTATCAAATGCACCGTAGCATGTAGCCTTGTGAGTACATGAAACTTTCTTTCTTCCTATGTTAGTGTATAGGGTTTATTCATCATTAACAATTTAATGATAATGTTACAGAAGAATTTAGTTTGAAACTATCGGTATATTCACAAAAGTGTGTGATTCATTTGTTATAATAGAACGAATGATCTTCATCCTTACATGGACTATATTGAATCCTAGAATCAACAAGGCTATAATTTAGCGAACTTTAGGATATGTTTCGCATTGAGTAGGTACTTCCTCTGCTTAATCATATAAGCTTCTTTAGAGTTGAGCTCACATTTAAGAAGGATGGACATGTGCATTAATTTGCTGGACCTTGGTGAGATGCCCAGCCACATCAACTGCACCACATCAGCTCATATTATGGATGGACGAAACGGATGAAAAATGGTGTAGATCTAGCATAGTGTTTAATCTAGGTGTCCGGCTTGATGAGAGAAATAGAGGAGTATTGTTGTTATTACAACCAACCATTATATGAGTGGACCATTAGAGGTGTGTTTGGTTTGGGGTCAAAATGGGATGGGACAAAATCATCTCTGCTTTCTGGGATGGGGCGACCCCTAATGCTGCATGATTGAAGGGACAGGGTGAGCCTCTTTTTTGTTTGATTAGAGGGATGGATGTTGTACGGGATGGCCACAAATCTTGTTTGGAAGCATGAACAAACATGAACATCAAAATATGATCACCCCTCCTTGAGTGGTAGTGAGTTTTCCCCTACGGCCTTACCTCCCTGAAAGAAACATATGTATAAGTTTAACTCTGTTTTTTTTTCTCAGTTTGATCCTACATTGACATAAAGAGAATATTTTGATTTTTTTTTATCAAAAGAGGAAATTTGTATCTTGTAGCAAATATTTGTATACAACCATTCCATTCATTATCATTGGATCTCACAATAAAATATCATAATGGGCCTTAGCAACACCTGGACCAGAAAATTTTTGGCCCACAACCCACGTACCCCTTGGTCTTCTTCCTCCTCCATTTTCCTCCTGTGACTGTGAGCAAGCAAGCACAGGCGCAGTGCACAACCATGGAAAAAAAATACAATGTGCAATAATAAGAAGGCCGGATCTACAGCTCCATTATTTCTCTAGTCGTTGAATCGTGCGGGTCACCGGGTGAGCGAAAGAGGAAAAGGGAGTCACAGAAGTGAGGCAAACGTCGCGTGCTTCTCACGTGCGATGTGGGACAAGCATGGGCCACGCCATCCCTTTGTTGTCGGGGATCGACCGACCATCGAATCTGGGCGAATATTCGATTTGTGGCCACTCCGCCCCTAGGTGACCCACATCCAAACACCTGCAAAATGGGGGCTGCCCTCTTCCATCCCTCCTAGTATATTAAATCAAACATATCCTAGATAAATCAAAGGAGTATATGACGTTATTATATGGCTAGAAGCTAGCTAAATTATTAATCTTACTCTTTGTCCTATTATAGAAGTACGATAATTTTTTTTAAAATTAAATATTATTATATTGTCACGATAAATTGAGAGCTCATCCAAAATATAATGAATGAGTTACACTTAAATTTGATATGAGTTATTAAGAAAAAAGCCTAGACTTTTAAAAACAAAATGAAATTTTGTATATATTGAAAAAACTTTTTGTGTTAAATTCTATATCCCCCTTTCTCTAGATGCCTCATACAGTTTATCACTAAAAAGTTAAATAGCCATAAATTTAAACACGCATGTTATGTTAAAAACTTTTGTCTTCATGTTCAACAACTTAGATCAATTTCTAGTGTATTTGGTTAACAACTCAGAACAAGACAAAATCAATAGCACTGATGTAATGTCAAAATACATCTAAAGTCAACAAGAATCATCAGAAGAAGTCAACGTAGAATATGTTTAGTGTTGCGATACCGTATTCGGCCTTTAGTCCATGTATCCAATTGAACACGCTTAGCGACGCGACTGCTGATGGCCTCTAATGAATAAATCTGACCTCCAATTACACGCATAAAAGTTATAGAAAGAATTACCAACTTAATGATAGGAGTTTATTACTAACAAATTCTATATATATACTAGTAAATATTTGTTACAAATGATTATTTTATAAAAATTAATAAAAAATTTACATTATTAAGAAAGAAAGCACAATCCCGACAAATCACAGGAACACAAGGATCAAAGGACCCACCTATAAAAGAAAACCGATGTAACTCGATACCTAATGATGTCAGGGGATAAGAGAGCCCACCTGTCAGTGTATCAAAGCAAAGAAGAGGTTGTTGGGCCCCTTCCTGTTTGGGCAAAGGGGTCTTTTTGACGTGGAGTGGATCCAATGGTACACAACTTGCTCTAGCGATTCTCCATTGCTTTTCTTATATTGGTTTAACCATTACGACAGGAGTTACAGATCTCAGAACCGCCTTTGGAGTGTTATAAAAGGAAGGCCAAAGCTTCGCTTGACATATACTTCAAGATAGAGTTTAGTGCTTCATTTTTTATATGTGTAGTTCTACTCTAATGCTTAGAAAATAGGGAGAGAATGAGGAGGAGTCCTGTCTAACTCCTTATCTGTGCTTGTACCTTAACAAATGCTTGACTTATTAAGTAAGTTTTTATGATTTTTCTTTTATTATTAGTTTTCTTATATTAGTTTTAGTACTTAGTTGCTTTATTTGCTTAGCGCTCTATTTAATTAGAGATCTTGATCATGATATATCATACATGAAGATTAAGAGAGTAAATAAAAGCATAAACATGGTGTCTAGATCATAAGTTATCTTTGTTTATCCAGTAGATGGTGACACTCTTATATGTCCTTTAAAATCCTCTAAGTTTGACTGCACGATAGCCTCTTGATGGGAGTTGCCTATCGATGCATAAGTAAACTCGCACCTTAGTGTTATTCTTACTATGACTAGATCTTTTTACCAATCACAATCCTCTGTATACATCTCTTTTGTCTTGGTGTCTTTGGATGATTAGAACAAAAGATTAGACACACATTGTAAGGATTATGATCATTGAGTTCACCCCAAGGTATGATATTTTGGTGATGCATGACAAACATGAAATGTGACTAATATCTATATGAGTGTTGTTCGTGTAGGAAACCCTTTCTATCTTATGATGATTGTCTACGACGTCCTTGGTGACTGATTACAATGACCGCAAGCATGGAGGCTTGTGAACTTGATGGAGTACAAGGGTTGATGGAGATGGATCAAAGCTGAGGACAAGCTATGGTGCAAGTGTTTGAAACACTTGAGTAGTTGTTAGGGTTTTGAGTCCATAGAAAAAACCAGACTATCAAGAGAGGTCATTCTCTTAGGTCATGTCTAGTCGGTGATGTGCAAGGTTGCTTAGTGAAATCACAGGCACTAGGTGATAGTGGAGAAGCCAAAGAGCTGTTCGGAGAAGCCGGGAAACCAAGTCAAACGAGGACAACAAGTTTCAGCTTCTGGATGTAGTGACCGGATAGAGGGGTCAGAGGTGACCGGACTATACGGTCACTATGTGGAGTTTTCTAGGACTTAGCGCGAGGAGCAAGGACTCTGACTGCAGGAGACTCCATACAGACCGGACGGTCTGGTCTGTTGACCGGACGGTCCGGTCAGTAGGAGTGCAGGGACGACAGAGAGGTTGCAATTTACGGACCTCCCTGAGCAGGAGTTCATCACAGGACAGAGAGCCGTTGGAGCTCAGTTTGCAGTGACCGGATGGTCCGGTCAAGCAGTGACAAGACAGTCTGGTCTGGAGGCCCAGAAAGCTGATTTCGTGGAGCAACAACTAGTTTGAGGATGGGAGCCTATATAACTTTATTGCTAGGGTCTTGGAGACCACTCTTGGCCAGTGGAATACCTGAGAGCATTTGATAAGGTCCAAGAGAAAAAGAGGAGAGCACTAGGAGAGGATATTGGATATCTTGAGAGTGCTAGTGAGAGTAACAAGGAGCTACCTTGCACATCTAAGGCTAGGGTGTTCTTGAGGGTGTGATCTAGATTATTACTCTTGGTCTATGGTGAGACCTAGACCGGTTAGGAGTCGGTGATAAAGCCTATCATGATTGGTTGTGAAGGCCGTCACAAGTTTGTACACGGTTTGAGCCCGCTGTTGGAAGAGGCATCGATAGTGAGCGCTCGTGCTGGCTCGGGGAGTTCGACAAGTTCTCGAGGTAGGCGAGCTTATGTTTTGTGCAGCGGTGACGCACACCGTGTCTTCACTCGAGGAGTGATTACAGGCTTATGGGCGAGAACTCCACTTGGTGGCGGGAGGGACCGGGACTCCGGTGGGAGTGGTCCAACGAGGGGTAAGGGAAGGCGCCATCCTTCCGAGATCTTGGGAAAAAAAATCATGAGCCATGTCTTACTCTACTCCTTACTATGATACTTTACTTTCCGTCTTTACATACCATGCTATTCATGCTTGTTTACTTACCTTACTCTAGTTGACTACCTTATAGACTTGCATAAATAAGCTTCTTTACTTGCTAGCTGTGCTTGGCCTTCATACTTGATCACTAGCATGTATAGGAGTTGCTTGGCTTGATTGATCATCTTAGTATGTATTGTGCTACTCATGCATATATGCTTTCTATATGCTTGTTGATCTAGTAGCTTTGCTTGAGTAGAACTCCTTACTAGCTAGTTGTTTGCTTCCGCGTATCTTTGATAACTAGCTTGCATAGAAGATGTATTGCGTTTGTGTGATCCACGAGTATGATTAGGTTGTTGTTCCTTTCATAAGTTCATTATCTTGCTAGTGTGATCACCACTAGGATTGTGTAGAAGTTGTTTTGAGTGGTCGGTTTTAGAAATTAACGAATTTGAAACATAGTGCGAGTTTCCGATTCACCCCCCCCCCCCTCTCGGTCACTCGGTCCTTTCACACATGTTCCTGTGAATTCGATATCCTTGAAATAACCTAGAGGTGAAGAACTATAACGGTATTCATGCGCTAGCGGATTTATATGGTCTTGCACAATCCTGAAGTTCTTATATACAGATGTCATCATTTCATTAGGTTTTCGGCTTTTTTATTAGATTAATTCTATTGAATACAACTATGTTGTTTATTAGTTTGTGAGACTCCAATTTGAGATTTTAATCATCGGGAAAATTTCATCTATGCTATTGGCATAAACTTCAATCCCCTCAATACCACCTAAAAAACTCTTATCCCCTGAGCGCCATTGATTTTAAATTTTTATCCTCCTCATGCCATTACAGTGGCATAGAAGAGATTTTGACAATTAGTTAATTTTTAAAATACCACTTCTGCCCCTATTGTCTTCTTGTCTCATGAGCCGGTCTTCTCTTATCTTGCAACCACGATGGGGATGGCAATGGCACCAGCCCCGTTGAGCCTCTCAGGAGCAAGGTGCATGTTCCACCCCTCGAGCTCAACCTGTACCATGCGGCTGTCGTGTTCCCCACCCTCCTCCTCGTCACCTTCTTTCGATAGCGCGTCATCCACCCCATACTAGACGCGCCATGGCAGTGGCTGACCACCGTCGCCTGCAAGCTCTCGCTCATCCTCACATGGCTGGTCGAGCGGGCGGATGTGGCGGCGGCCGGAGTGGAGCTCAGGCGGGCGGATGCATCAGTGGCCGGAGTGGAGCTCGGGCGGGCGGATGCGGCATCGGCCGGAGTGGAGCTCGGGTGGGTGGATGTGGTGGCTGCATGCTCCAGCGGGGGCGCGCTCGGACGGGCGGGCGGATGCGATGACCGGAGTAGGGGAGCTCGGGCAGGTCGGCGCGTATACGTGTATACAGCAGTCGGTGCGGGCGTCGGGGAGCTCGAGCAGGTCAACGCGCTTGGGCGCGCGATGGGTCACACAGGGGAGAAGGGCAAGCTGGTCCTTTTACATTTTTATTTCAATTTAATATGATAAAAATGGCAAGGAAGGAAATAAAATTTAAAACCAATGGCACTCAGGGGATAAGAGTTTTTTAGGTGACATTGATGAGATTGAAGTTTATGCCAATGGCATACAAGCGATTTTCCACAATCGTACATGCGCACTCTTTTTTGTTCTTACTTGTATTCCTAATTAGGAGGTAAGGATTAATCATCTTGATAAGATAGATGATGCAACATCGGTTTATAACTTGAGAAGACGTTGTGTTGTGATTACTGAATTCAAAATGTATTGTTCGAAAGCCATATGGATCTGTGTTTCGTCTTTATCTTGATCGAGTTTATTAAAATCTTTTGGGAAATCAAAAACTCTTATTCACATTAACTTGGACTAGTATTTTGCATGTGCGACATGCACATGCTATCCTCCCGACAATGAATCTATAGTAAAAGGCTATTATGTTTCTACCCGTAGAACCAACTTAAATTATGATATTAAATTGATTTTAGTAAAAAGCAGCCACTTCATTTAAGAATAGGTTGTCTAATCTAGAATGGGAGATTTTCTAATACCATGTACAAATGTACAAAAAAGACTCTGTTCTAAAAACATAATTGGTGCATTCTCTTAAAAAAGATAGCTCAGTTATAAGCTACCTACTGAAGCTAACATGTGCAGTCTCTTTTTTGTTTTTTTTAAAAAGAGCTCCATTCGTAGCTTCCTTAAGCAAAAGAAACAGAGACATGACCGACACTCATTACATGTACAACTTATCAATTCTAGAAATAAAATAAACCCCAATGATAAGATATTTATTTTCTAACAATAGTATTCTGATGGACATTGGCTCTTAATTAGGCATGGTAACAGTGCACGTGCTAAGCTTCATCCATTTAACATATATTGAGATCGCTCTCATCATACATCAGATGGGTTTATTTTCATACAACATTGAAAAAAAAAAGGTTGGTACAAATAGTGGTTTGTTCCATTTGCAACATGTTCAATTTCGTTGTTATTAAAAGCTCTAAAACATTAAAAAGTAAATTGCACATATCCAAGTATTATTATCACAATGTATTTAACTATGAATAGATAGGAATAATTTCTGCAAATATACGATATTAAAGATTAGTGTTGAAAGACAGGCACAAAGCAAGGACTAACTGCTTCTACCATGTACTCCCTCCATACTTCAAAATGATGTCGTTTAGGACATGATTTAGCATACCAATAAATCATTAATTAGAAGGTATTTTCTCTCTTTGTCCATATTAAAGACATCTTGGAACTAACAAAATCAATAATATGTACTCACCTAAGTGGTTGCTATTTGTGGATAAAAGTGCTCAACCTATAAGGTTGTTGGTTCAATTCTCCACAACCATATATTTTTGTATTTTTTGAGAAAATGACTTCCTTTTATAAAATCAACTATGGATCCAGAATGACTTCTTTTTGAAATATGAAGGAAATAATTAATTACCTAAGACCACCTAAAACTGCTATGACCCATCATTCTAGAACCCACACCTGACCTTGATACATTCTACAACATTCAAATATCTAAATAATTATAATTTTATATGAATATGCATGTACTCCACCAGCTTTTCTTTAAAAATCATGACAATCAAATCCATAAAAGTAAAACTATATTTACTATTTGTTGTCCCAAAGGAAGGTTTAACCTGCAAGAAGTGGGAGAAGGGTCATTGAACCAACAACCAAATGGGAAAAGGGTCATTGACCCAACAACAACAAAAAAGTATTTCTTAATGCCCAAATAAAGATTATGTAAACAAATAGCATATTCTCACACTAAAAGCAGAGAATAGAAGGTCAAATAATTACCATGAATTGGGTGTTGTCACAGTCATTAATTTGAAATTTGATCTGGCAAACTCAACAGCAAGAGACAGTTAGCACCACCAAACATAGCATCAGCTACCATGCATAAACAATGAAACAAGGGTCTGGTAGGTGCGTAGCAACCTGGGAGAAAAAAACAAAAGAATCATGGTTTTGGACAAGAGGCATTTAAAACTGGAAGAGGTATTCTCGACTGGGTTGTGGTGTCATAATTGATGGGATGAAAATGCCAGTTTCTCCTTCAGGTCAGCCTTTTCTTTCTAAAACAAAAGGGGTGAATATTTTTCTATATAACTCCTCGAAGCCATGTTACACCCTGGATTGCAGATCATTTCTGCGTGCTCAACAATGGACAAGGGATAGCCATGTAAAATAACCATTTTAGTTAGTTGTTGACAAGATCCTTCTTGGTGAAATTTCATACTTATGTCTGGAAGAGCCTGAGTAAAGCTAGAATATGTTGGTTTGCAGGGGTTGTAACACCGGAGTTATTTCCCTTGCGGAACTTGCTAGCATATTTTACAATCTGAACCGTACCATTAGTCAAGCCAGGTGAAAGCTCATTTTGAATCCTATACTTGAAATCTGGTATGCTAGACTGAAACACACTCTTCTGATGATTAAAGGTAGTTCCACCTCGTGCTAGACAAGTCAACATATGTCGAGTCAAATGGCTTCTACCTTTATCTGAGCCGCTTGTTGCATAATGGACACAAACAACGCCCTGCATTCTTCCATCAACATAAAATGGTATAAAATCCTTCCGTGCCCTTGACCTCAATTTATTGTTCTCATTATGAGTTACCAAGTTAATGTCATCAAGTGAATGTGGAAAAATCTGGTCCACTGGGTCAAAGTTATTCAACACTAATGCATAAATTTTAAATAGTTCAGTCAGAGTACATCTAAAATATGAAAGACACAATGGACACACAACTTCTATGACAAAAATGGCAGTTTAACCTGAATTTAGAAAATTTAACAAAGAAAACAACAACATTTTTGACATCAGATGTTCATGATAGTGCCTTGCCATATTTTGAATCTACTATGCAAACAGATTAAGGTAGAATGAACCACTTAAATGCTTCACAATATTAAAGTAGGGATAAAGAGTTAGAGGATAAAACATTGAAATTAGACTAATTTTTTGATTCATCAAATTGCAATCATTGTGCTGAAACAACACACGAATAAATATTGCTAAATGCAACAGAAAAAAACTGATGGTCAAAATTCTTGAAGTGCCTATACTAATATTATATCTGGTCTCTTGCTATAGTGCTAATCATCAACTAATAAAGTATACTTTAAAATCCACATCCTGTTGTTGTTGGACCAATAAATATTGCTAAATGCAGTAGAAAAAAAAACACTGATGGTTAAAATTCTTAAAGTACCTATATTGACATTATTATCTGCTCTCTTGCTATAGTGCTAATCAGCAACTAATAAAGAGCATACCATAAGATCCACGTCCTGTTGCTACTGGACCAGATCTAGCCCATCCTTTCCTTGATAAATTTTCTGGTGCTGCGACAATTGGCTTGTTCCATTGGACTGCCCATCAGCACCTTTACAACTCATGAGAATATGGCAGTACCGACACTCGGCGCTCTGAATCACTCCATTCACAAAGATGAGCTTGTACTCATCCCACACCTTAGACCTCTTCTTACGTCTGAATCTGGAGAGACTGACGGAACCATCAGCCTGTTGTGTCTACCTATATAATACAAAAAATATAAGGAAGATGAAAATAATATATGGTCCGTGAGAACTGGTCTTGTTCAGGGAAGTGAGCACCCAATCACGCATAGCCTTCCTTCCTTCCCCATCTATCATATCAGCTTAAAATTTTATTTTTTCAAAAATGGAAACCAACTTCTAGCTGCATTGAATAGGATCTCAACAATTCTAGGCTATTGATCAGTTCATCACTAATGTGCACATGTATAACGTGCACATGTATCTGATAGATCCATATACCTTTTACTGATTCAGCTATGGCAAATGTGGACGTCTTCGTTCATAGTGTCTGTAGTGCAAAATAAAAAGGAGATTTCAATTTCAATCCCAGGCTTGAGAAAAAGAACAACGAAGATGAACATAGTATATAGATTCACCAAACCACATGTTATATTTTTAGTGAGCAGGAAAAAACTAACTCTACAGAGCATCAGATCTGATATTTTCAACACTGAAAAAAATAAATGAACACAATTGGCACGTAGGCATGCGAGCAATTAGGGATGGAAAAAAATAGCTTAATGCACATACACATGCGAGCAATTAGACCATGGTGGAACAGCAGCACATGGTAAGAACAAGCAACGACACGTCATTCAATAATGGAGTTGCCCAACAAACTGAAGCTCATTGTTCCTAACATATAGGCACGTGAATTTAAATTAGTACCCTCTAATTCGTACTATACAAAACTGATTAACAATCACTGGTATAACTTGCATCACTAAACATCGAATATATCATAAATGAAAATCACAGTACCTCTCACCAAAAGCAATTAGATTAACCTGTAGATTCATAAAAGAAAATTTCACCTCGTCATTCAATAACTGATCAGAACAAGCAGCTAGCAAACATAAAGTGCCCAACACATATCTCTCCGAAGCAAGATAGAGAATAAATTGGATCGATGGGCACCTCATGATGCACTTGCAGGCAGCAGCAGGCTAAGTGAGATTTGAGGAAGAGGAAGGGGAACGAAGGCCAAAAACTAATAACCTAATGGAGCTTTTGCTGCTGGAGTACGACATCACCCATGGCGGCCGTGGGTCTGAAGGGTTCCGGGGTTGCCAATAGAAGGTCTTACTGCTCCTCAACAGCAACGGCGAAGAAGGGGGCTTGACAGCACGTATGCCTGTGCCACTGCAAAGCATCAACGAGCACGTTGGGGAGGCATGATCATGCGGGGCCAGCTCCGCTGTCGGCCATTGCAGTAGAAGGCATGTAGCAGCAACTCGATGTGGAGGCGGTGGCGTCGACTCTTGGATACAAGCTGTCCTCGATCGTGAGGAAGCTGGAGCCCATTCGTCCACCAATGCTAAGTGTGCCGCCGCTGCCGCCTGGAAGGTTGAGCCCGCACGGCTACATAGTTGCCGTTGCTGAGCGCAGATGCTGTCGTGCTTGTGTTGGAGTTGGAGCTACCTTCGTGCCCGTGTCAAGGTCATGCCACCTCGCCCTCGCACAACCACCGTGCCCGTGCCTGGGTCGCCCCGCCTCGCCCTCCCGCAGCCGTCGCCGCTCCCACTGGATCACCCTGCCTCGCCCCGTGTAGCAACAGCCAGGGCCACCGCGTGGATCTGAATCGAGGAGGAGAAGAGCGGAGGAAAGGGGAAGGATTAATGTGAAATGAAATCTAGAAAGAGGAGTAACGCCGGCGTGATTTACGGACAATTAGTCTGGGCGGGTGCGTCCGCTGTTGGGTGAAAAAACCGTAGATCTTATGATGAAACGAATAGGAGAGGGCGTAAACAGCGTGATGATAGTCACGGTTAGCCCACAAGAAGGTTTAAGTAGGCTAATCTGATGGTTAAGATCAAAAACGAGATTAAGATCTAAAGCTGATATTAGAGGGGGTAAATTGCGACAGGGTAACAGATTTCCGGAGGGATATTTAGCCTTTATAGTAGAGATATAAAATGTAAAAAGGTTCATATTTGATCTCTCAACGTAGCAAAAATTAGTAGAAGATGAATGATTTTCTATTACGACATAGGCTACTTGTCTGCCAATATCTATCTTTTTTTGAAGTAAATACCGGAACCTGATGAATATCTAAAAAAGGCTGCTTATCTGGCCAGTGGCTGAAATACTATGTGATGTTCGTATGATTAGAGCGGAAACTAGGCACATCATGAATCACGCTTAGGATAATAATTCTAATTTAAAATTAAAAATAAATGAAGTCTTTTTCATTCCGTCACTAAGAACAACAATTATAACTCCTTTGTATTTACTTGGTAACGTGTATATAAGTACACACTAAACATAATGTTAAGTCTCGAGCCGATAAGATAGGATAAAGAACCAATTATTAATCTATAAAGCTTAGGGTTCACGTACTTTTTTTTACATCCTCATCCAAGATTTTGTTTTTCACCATAGATGTATGCAAGAACTTGTAATTTTCCATGTTGAATGTTTGAGGAGATCTTTGGTGTACTTCTCTTGATATATAAAGTTTATCATTCATCATCAAAACAATCATACCTTTGAGGATCTATAATGATCATGAACCTTAGAAGAGTGTGACAAAAGAAATCCCCGCGCTCGTCATACCTCCCGTTGCGGTCTTTTATTGAATGATTCATGTGCTTACAACCCACCTGATCTGAAGTAGGAGCACCACCAGTATGGGTGTGCCCTTCTTTGTTCATGAATCCATCTTGTCTCTCGCCGCCAACACCACCTTGTCTACCGCCACCATGTCCACTGCCACCATCGCCACCATGTCCATCGTCGCCAAACCACTACCGCCATTAGTGCCGAAACGGTCATCAGCAAGACAACGCAGACCGGCTCCATGCTCAGCTGAAACCTTGTACAAGTTGCATGATGCAGCAGATCGAGGAAAGGCATTGCCCAAACTGCCTTCCTCACGTGCGTGCATCAGCTCTAGAGTGATCCGCCCCATTGCTTCTTCGTTCGCACACACTCTCTTACCCAACAGGTGATTCTCGCGCGTGGCTTGATCGATGGCTTGCAAGTTCAGTTCCACTTGAGCCAATACTTCTGCATGCTTCTTGTCGATAGAGGACATCCTGGCAAAAAGAAAATCCATGAATCAATTGATTCCAACGCTCCTCCTCCTTCTTCTCTGCAATCACCATCTTGTTGATGATGATCTACGTTTAGGCGGATGGTTTCAGGGCTTGATTCTTCTTGGGTACCGGGGTGATTGTCCTTAAATCACGCCGATTAAATGGATTTGCAGGGATCGAACTCCACGATAGAAATCGCCTTGTTCAGACCACTCGACCAAAACGGAATTACCAAGCGCGATCGAGGGAATTTAGCAATCACCGCCACAACCGAACCGGACCTGTCTCTCATATCACATGTTATGCCCTCGTAATTACCGGCGGTGATGACTAGAGCGTGAGATGAGATCAGTTTCACCTGCTCTACTTGAAGAATTTGATGTTTCTATTCATAACCTAACTTGTCTAAGATATAGTGGCTTGCTATAAGAAGCCGAGACCGCACACGACACGCACAACGCATTAGTGCACCTCTCGGTTAAAGAAGACGCATCTAAAATACACTTCCGTCCGTCAAAAACGTCTCCTCCGAGAGTGTCCCAAATACGCCTCTTGGCAAGTGTCTTCACTCGTCAGAGTCAGGATGGGTATCAGCCGTTACATTCACACGGAAAAGTCAGGAGGCATCTCCATCTCGGGTTGGCGAGCGGGCGATCCTGCCGCGGAGGCGCGTGGGTTGGGCGCGGTGACATCTCTTGCGGCATCCCGCAGCCAGCGACCGGGACCGCCGCGTGATAGGACGACTGCCCGGCGAAAGCGGCCGACCGGCCCGCGCTGTCGCGCTGCGGCTCCAGCAGCCCCCGCCGTATATTCTCCGTCGCAAAGGGCAGCCGGCAGCGGCACGCCCGCCACGTACGGCCAACCAGGAGGGGCCGACAGGGAAAGGCGCGACACATGGGCCGCGGCGTGGGATTGGCCCGTCAGCGCGGTCGCACGTGGGCAAAAGAAAGGCCGGACCCGGGAGGGCCCGTCACGTCACCGGCTGGGGGGAGGTGCCGTTGTGGTTGCCGCTTCGGCCACGCGGGTCGCCGTTGCCGCGGCAGCTTTCGTCCTTGCCCCTGCCCCGCCCGGTTCCGCCTCGCTTTCTCCAAAGCCAATATAATCCGCGCGCCTTTGTACTTCGCCAATGAGTGCGCAATGGTTATCCTGTTGCGAAACCGACTACCTCGTCTCAGGACGGGAGGTGGAGGTTACGTCCGCTGGGCATGAGAATAATATCCGGGTGGATTTGTAACGGCTTCATGCAACTGGCTACTGGCGTTTGCAGATTCGGGGGCAACCGCAGTGAGAGCAGTTGCTACAGGTAAATACCATACCATACAGTGTTCTCCATGTGAGGTAGTACAGCGACAGCTAGTCTGCGTTCCTGATCCAGTGGGTGACGCAGACAATGGCATGGTGGCGACAAGTTGCCAACTGGAAGGGACGAAGGGGCAGAGGATATGTCAATCCAAATGTCACGTGGTTCGTAAAAGACAGGTCTACATGGGAGCACTGTTTGTGAATTTGATCAGTTGGAGTGGAGGGGCGTGAGTGAAAACTTCAGGACAGGAGTACCTTTCAAATTCGTGGTTCAGTTATCCTTCTGATGGTCATCCCTTTCTTCGTTGCTTGTTTGTTTTTGCTGCTTTCGTTTTTGCCTTCTCGCCACAACTCTGTCAGTTAGGGGCATTTTCAACACGGAGGTATGGGGTTCAACGGCCCTGATGTATAGCTAGCGCGTTTGTGTTTGTCATCCTTGCTGGATGTCACGGCTGTAAAGGATTGATATTGCGTTAGAGTTCCTTATAGAGAAATAATATATGTAGTCAGTATGACTATCCTTTAGTACCATTCCTATATGCAAAAACCAATCAATACAACTTATGAATGTTGTTTTTCTGTACAAAATTGGAGATTGTGATATTAGAAAAAAGACAATATCGTAATATTTGGTTTGCAGCCCTAAAGAGTATGGAGGACTAGGTGTGCTAGACTTCAAGCTCCTTGGCTAGAGTGCAATCATGAATCTGAGACCTGTGATCACATCCTGGTTAATTGCTCCTTCACTAGAGTCATCTGGTGCGAAGTGTTGCAAACCTTCTTTGATTTGATGCAAGACAGGTGGGAGAGGCAAGTTGCAAGACAACACAGTACAGTGACAAGCAGAAATACTTCAACACCTTGTTCTTGCTAATCATTTGGTCCATCTGGAAGAAGCGGAACATGAGGTTGTTTGAAGGTGAATCAAACTCCATGAACATAGTGGTAGCGTATCCCTAAAAAATAAACCTAGTGATAGTGTAAATTCAGTGTGACGTCCATGACTGACTCGAAATATCTTGGTAGACTATTTAGTGAGTAATCAATTTTATACTCGATAGGGTTGAGTTCAACTCACTAGATTGTTGTGTTGCTAATGGACTACCATTAGCATTGTAAGCTTGAGCTATTTTGACACCTTCTTAAAATACAATGATGCACACCTACGTATTTGAGAAAAAAAAATATCATAATACTCTCCAGTCTCCTAAAGATTCTACATGATTTAGAGAATTTAAATTTTAACCAAAGATTTCTATAACTTTGATCAACTTTAAAAATATGAGACTTATACTTTTAGATTAATTATAAAAATATTTATATAATATATAATTTATATTATGAAAGTTGATCGAACCTATATAAATTTTTGAAAAAAGACTATTTTACTCACCTAAATAATCCACTTTGTCCAATTTACCTTCCAAATAAAATCCCGGCTTAATTTACTCCCTCAAACAATTCACATTGGTACATACTCCATATTGTAATTTGTCATTTTTGTTTTCCTTTATACACTTTGAATTTGATGTTTAAATTTTGCACTATCAAAGACTATAACAATCATTACATAAAAAATATATTTTTCTATTTTTTCTAAATATTTTATATATAATTTTAGAGCTCTATAGTTAAGGTAGTATTAGATATTATTAAACTATATAACATATGCGTAAAATATACTTCATATTTTTTTTCAACATAAAGTTCTATAAAAACTATCATTGTGTCAAATTCAGCACTAAATTCACATTGTACAAATAGAAACAAAAAGAAAAAATTATATCAAGAAGTAAATTATACTAACTTAAATTGTTTGATAGAGTAAATTGAGGCAAGATTTTGTTCGGGGTATAGATTGAACAAAGTGAATTGTTAGGATGAGTAAAATATACTTTTTCCTAAATTTTTAGTCAAAGTAAGATTTTTTTAAACCCAGATGTAAATAGTATTTGCCTTAAGAAAACAATTTAATAAACACTTCAAAAAGAAAAAAAAAGGACCCTTGCAAAAAAAAGAAAAAGAAAGGAAAAAGAAAACCGCAAGTATCCACCGCCACTTCGACTTTTAGCTCGTCGTCGTCCCCAGCACAGACGCGAAGACAATCCATACCGTGCCTCGATCCCCTGGCCCTCTCCACCCATCCCTATCCCAGCCATGCCGTCGTCATCGACCCATCGCCTTGCGCGTAATATCCCTCTTCCACTGTACCTGCCGCACCTCCCTAACTCGCCTTTTTTATTTTATCCTCGTGACTCAATGTGCGCAGCAGCCCAGAGTGGCGAAGCGATCGGACGAAGCCCAGGCGAGGGTGCGAGACAGCCGACGAGACGAGCGCACGACGGCCGCCTAATCCAGTAGCGCTCCAGCTCTTTACCCCACCGCCATGGCGTCGGGCAGCCGCGCCACGCCCACGCGCTCCCCCTCCTCCGCGCGGCCCGGGGCGCCGCGGCACGCGCACCACTCGCAGTCGTCGGGCGGGAGCACGTCCCGCGCGGGCGGTGGGGGCGGAGGGGGCGCGGGCGGCGCGGCCACGGAGTCAGTCTCCAAGGCCGTGGCGCAGTACACCCTGGACGCGCGCCTCCACGCGGTGTTCGAGCAGTCGGGCGCGTCGGGCCGCAGCTTCGACTACTCCCAGTCGCTGCGCGCGCCGCCCACCCCGTCCTCGGAGCAGCAGATCGCCGCCTACCTCTCCCGCATCCAGCGCGGCGGCCACATCCAGCCCTTCGGATGCACGCTCGCTGTCGCCGACGACTCGTCCTTCCGCCTCCTCGCCTTCTCCGAGAACGCCGCCGACCTGCTCGACCTGTCGCCGCACCACTCCGTTCCATCGCTCGACTCCTCCGCGGCGCCTCCGCCCGTCTCGCTCGGCGCCGACGCGCGCCTCCTCTTCACCCCCTCGTCCGCAGTCCTGCTGGAGCGCGCCTTCGCCGCGCGCGAGATCTCGCTGCTCAATCCGCTCTGGATCCACACCAGGGTCTCCTCCAAGCCCTTCTACGCCATCCTCCACCGCATCGACGTCGGCGTCGTCATCGACCTCGAGCCCGCCCGCACCGAGGACCCTGCGCTCTCCGTCGCTGGGGCGGTCCAGTCCCAGAAGCTCGCGGTCCGCGCCATTTCCCGCCTTCAGGCACTACCAGGCGGGGACGTCAAACTCCTCTGCGACACCGTCGTCGAGCACGTCCGCGAGCTCACGGGTTATGACCGTGTCATGGTGTACAGATTCCATGAAGACGAGCACGGGGAAGTTGTGGCTGAGAGCCGGCGCAATGACCTTGAGCCCTACCTTGGGTTACATTATCCAGCCACGGATATCCCACAGGCGTCACGCTTCCTATTCCGGCAGAACAGAGTGCGGATGATTGCTGATTGCCATGCCACGCCAGTGAGGGTCATCCAGGATCCTGGTCTATCGCAGCCACTGTGCCTGGTTGGCTCTACTCTACGCGCACCGCACGGGTGCCATGCTCAGTACATGGCTAACATGGGGTCGATTGCATCGCTTGTCACGGCGGTGATAATTAGTAGTGGTGGTGATGATGAGCAAACATCAAGGAGTGGCATCTCGTCGGCAATGAAGTTGTGGGGGTTGGTGGTATGCCACCACACATCGCCACGGTTTATCCCTTTCCCACTGAGGTATGCTTGCGAATTCCTCATGCAGGCCTTTGGGTTGCAGCTCAATATGGAGTTGCAGCTCGCACACCAGCTGTCTGAGAAGCACATACTGCGAACACAGACTCTACTATGTGACATGCTATTGCGGGATTCACCAACTGGCATCGTCACACAGAGCCCCAGTATCATGGACCTGGTGAAGTGTGATGGGGCTGCGCTGTATTATCATGGGAAGTACTATCCACTGGGTGTAACACCCACCGAGTCTCAGATCAAGGATATCATCGAGTGGTTGACAGTGTGTCATGGGGACTCAACAGGGCTCAGCACAGATAGCCTGGCTGATGCAGGTTACCATGGTGCTGCTGCATTAGGGGATGCTGTGTGTGGAATGGCGGTAGCTTATATCACGCCAAGTGATTACTTGTTTTGGTTTCGGTCACACACTGCTAAGGAGATCAAATGGGGTGGTGCAAAGCACCATCCCGAGGACAAGGATGATGGTCAGCGGATGCACCCACGGTCATCATTCAAGGCATTTCTTGAAGTGGTTAAAAGCAGGAGCTTACCATGGGAGAATGCAGAAATGGATGCAATACACTCCTTGCAGCTCATACTCCGTGACTCCTTTAGGGATGCCGCAGAGGGTACTAGTAATTCTAAAGCCATTGTCAATGGCCAAGTTCAGCATGGGGAGCAAGAATTGCGGCGAATAAATGAGCTTAGCTCAGTAGCATGGGAGATGGTTCGATTGATCGAGACAGCAACAGTACCCATATTTGCTGTTGATAGTGATGGATGCATAAATGGGTGGAATGCAAAGATTGCTGAGTTGACTGGCCTCTCAGTTGAGGAGGCAATGGGAAAATCACTGGTAAATGATCTTATCTTCCAGGAGTCGGAGGAAATAGTTGGCAGGCTACTCTCGCGGGCTTTAAGAGGTATATCTGCTCTGTCTTACTCATGTGGTTGTTGTTCCCTAAGATATTATGTTTTGTATGAATAATTTATCCAATCCGTCCATGAAACATTTATCTACTACTGGTTGAATGTGTTATGGGACTTGCTGATTTTCAGCTGACTGAAAGTTTGGGCAACTTTCAACCACCGCTTTGAGCCATTGGATCTAGATCCAACGGTTTATAATTATTATATAGATAATCCTACAAAAAAAAATAAAAACACAAAGTAACAAACCATTGATTGAAAGCTTTCAGTCGATTGAAAGCGGAAATATGATGTCTTAATGCAGGAGGTATATAACACAATGGAAGTTTATAACATGACGTATACATATATGATTAGACAGACTATTTGGTATTTACATTCCTTGAAGATATTCAAGGTTTTAGGCATACAACCTTTTATACATGTTTAACTTGCTATAGATTGAAATAGGAAATAGTTATTATGAATCTTCTCATCTGATTTTTACTTAGCTATCTTAGAATTAATAGACAAGAGTACTCTTTTTTTTTTTGTTGAATCAGAAGAATACACATAAGAGAAACATTATGTTTAACAAACGTGTGAGATGGCATTAGGTGATAGGTGAGCGATAATTTATCCAATACGTGGAGTCAGGTAATGTGCATTGATGAATGCAGTGTGATAGGTGAGCGATAATTTATGAACCTGTTGCTGATACAGGTGAGGAAGACAAAAATGTAGAGATAAAGCTGAAGACATTTGGATCAGAGGAATCAAAGGGACCAATATTTGTTATTGTTAATGCTTGCTCCAGTAGGGGTTCCACAAATGATATTGTTGGTATTTGTTTTGTTGGACAAGATGTCACAGGACAAAAGGTGGTCATGGATAAATTTGTCAACATACAAAGAGACTACAGGGCTATCGTACACAATCCAAATCCTCTAATACCCCCGATATTTGCTTCAGATGAGAATACTTGTTGCTCAGAATGGAACACAGCAATGGAAAAACTTACAGGATGGTCAAGAGGTGAAGTTACTGGTAAGCTTCTTATCGGAGAGGTATTTGGAAGTTGTTGTCGACTCAAGGGCCCTGATGCATTAACGAAGTTCATGATCGTCCTTCACAATGCTATAGGAGGGCAGGATTCTGAGAAGTTCCCTTTTTCATTTTTTGACAAGAATGGAAAATACGTGCAGGCCTTATTGACTGCTAATACGAGGAGAAAAATGGATGGTATGTCCATTGGGGCCTTTTGTTTCTTACAGATTGCGAGCCCTGAATTACAGCAAGCCTTTGAGATTCAGAGGCAACAAGAAAAGAAGTGTTATGCAAGGATGAAAGAACTGGCATACATTTGCCAGGAGATAAAAAACCCTCTTGGTGGCATTCGATTTACCAGCTCCTTGTTGCAGATGACTGATTTAAATGATGATCAGAGGCAATTCCTTGAAACTAGCTCAGCTTGTGAGAAGCAGATGTCCAAGATTATAAAGGACGCCAGTATACAAAGTATTGAGGACGGGTCAGCATTCTAACTTTACCTTTTTTCTATCTCTTCATGATTAAAATTTCCACTTAAACCTCCGCATGATATGTTATGCTGTTTTAACTTGTACCAAGATTAGGCATAGTTTGAAATTTTATCTGGGCCTAATTTTGACTTATAAGTATGGAAATAAGATAACGGAACAGAGACGTTCATCAATAATCAGAGTGTCAGACCCCTGCAGTTTTCTTGCACCCTTTAGACAATTTTTTTTCTTAAAAAAACATTTTGTTTCTTATCGCCCATGGCATCTATTGACAGCATCCCTGCCTGGGCAATGTCTAGAAATATTTGGGATAAAGCATTGCAATTGTGACATTTTGCCATTGTCCTCGTTCCCCAAATTGAAGAAGAACAACAACTAAGCATTTAGTCCCAAGAAAGTTGGGGTAGGATTCGTTCCCAAAATAGAAAAAGAGAAGATTTTACCATTATAGAAATCAAGCATTGAAGTTGTTGAAACCCCAAGATATCCAGTTGGAGCTAGTCCAATTATTATTTTTCAAACTGTTTCGATCAAAACTGTTCTCAAATTTAGGGTAGAAAGCTGCCAGATTACTGAATGATGTTGGGATATATTTTGTTTTATTAGTTCTGGTTGATTTTAGGTATAAGCATGGTCGCATGGATGCAGCTGGTCTGATTTTATCTTGTGGTGATGTTTAGCTGCTAGTCAAGGCAGAAACTGATGATCTATTCAGTTGCTTGTGCAATCTGACAAAAGTGGTGTTCTTTTGTCGTTGGGATAGCATGAACACTTTAAATGAAATAACTACTCTATTAAATTTTCTAATGAAAGTTCTTTTTTTCTTCCTGGAAAGAATAGTAGTCATGACTTGGGTTTTCTGCTTACAGCGTGCTTACTACTTCCAGTGTTTCAAACCTTGGTACTTTGAATGTCATATCATGAGAATTTGTATGAAAATAACTTTGCCTCTGGTCATTATAACTTAATTTGGTTGTGTGACACTTCATTTGCTTGTAAGAAAATTTGGAGTTTATTCTTTGACTTCTCAACCTGTTATCTTACTCGGATGATGAGTGTGCATCCTATTTACCTTAGAAAGTGACTACTTTAAAGCATGCACTGCCAAGTTCGTTATCAGTTTGTGGACTCCAAAAAAACACACTTAATCCAAATGTCATTCTGAATTGGCCTTCACATATTTCCACAATTGATTTGCTGAAAGTTTGATGATTTTGTTTATGCTTATTTAACAGCTCTTTGGTGCTTGAGAAAGATGAGTTTTCTCTTGGAAGTGTTATGAACGCCGTAGTAAGCCAAGTTATGCTATTGTTGAGAGAGAGGGACTTGCAACTTATTCGAGATATCCCTGATGAAATCAAGGAAGCATCAGCTTATGGTGATCAATATAGAATCCAACAGGTTTTGTCTGACTTTTTGCTAAGTATGGTGCGGTTTGCTCCAACCGAAAACGGCTGGGTAGAAATACATGTCAGACCAAATGTAAAACAAAACTCAGATGGAACAGAGACAATGCTTTTCGTTTTCAGGTTAGTTACTTCCTTATCTTTTCAATATGCTACAAATTTATTTTTGTTTATTAGAGGAATGTTTTTTTTATTTTGTATAATAAGTATGGGTGTACTGTTGCCTAACCGGATGGGCACAAAATGAACTGTGGATAAACAGTAACATGTAGTGCTTTTTTGCCTTCACGGTTTTGATACGGTTTAGGGATGAACAGTTTTAAAAATAAGTGATAGTAACTGCTTCCTTGGCTGGTGTTTTGAAATATGCTGCCACAGTACATCATTCATTCTCAATACAATATCCACTAGGGACAAATCTTATTGTGTTTTCTTCTTAATATAATAAAAGCGCAGCTCTCCTGCGTTTTTCGAGAGAGAAAATCTTATTGTGCTACTTGGTTGTGTGATGTGGTACATTACTATTCCAGTTGCCTGTTTTCAGATCCTCCCTATAGGATTTTTTCCAAGTTTAAAGCAATCCTGAAAATCACTGTACCAAGATCCCTTATCCAATGACCTTCTAGTTATAAAAAATTTCCACCGTCGATAGTAAATTGGCTGTGATGCAGAATTGATCTTCTAACTCAACCGTGGACCAAACAACTGTAAATCATGTTATTTCAACAATGTTCCAATGGATCCTGAAACTGATTCTTTCTTCTCTTTTTGTATGTTCTGTAGATTCGCTTGTCCTGGCGAGGGCCTTCCTCCAGACATTGTCCAGGACATGTTCAGTAATTCCCGCTGGATGACAACAGATGGCATTGGACTAAGCATATGCAGGAAGATCCTTAAATTGATGGGCGGTGAAGTCCAGTATATCAGGGAATCAGAACGGAGCTTCTTCCACATCATCCTTGAGCTGCCTCAGCCTCGGACAGCAGCTACTCGAGAAATCAGCTGATTTATTATGCTTGGGGCTGATCTCACTTAACTATTCGGTCAACTATGTGACCTGAGCTCTCCGGATAGGAGGGAACCTAGTCTATGAGAAGCCTCGAAACCAAGATGGCATGGATGAAGCACATAGAGCTGCAACTGTGGTTCTCAGAGTGTTTTTGAGGAGGTTTGTTTCCGAAGCGCTGATGAATCCAGATGTTGACATTGTTGTTGTAAGATTAGAGTTCATGGCGGCTAGTAATGTATACGGACAGTGGTGTGGTTCGTATCTAGGCCCATCACCATTTCCATGTAGTACATAGCTTATATGTATATAATCTGTCATGTACAATGCAGAAGGAGCTGTTCAGCTGCCACGGTTGTAGTATTTTGCAGGACTTCCTAATCCTACTGTACCATAATCCAACCTGAGAGCATTTGATTTCTCTGGAATTTTGACATACATAGTTATACTTGAAACCGATGGATTCTAATATGACGCCTTGTATGATCTATTTGTTATTTCTTATGAATTTGTTGCTACTTGGTCAGGCCGGCATTCCTAATGCGCTTATGATTATGAGTAGTTCGTGGTGCCTGAAGCCGGACGGCGAATGCGATTGTGCAGGCCTGCATACCTGCTAGGTGTGTTCTGTTTCGAGATAAGGTGGGATGGGATGGAACCATTTCGGTTTTGAGCACTGCTACATACACGGCCAGAACTGTTGGAAGATGATCTGAAAGGCAAATTAAAGGAAAATATGTTAATTATTTGGAAACAAATAATAACGAAAATTAACACGTTATGGATAATTGCCTAACTAATTCCTAACCCTAAGCGCCACGATCGGAGGCGCAATCAACTCATGGTTGCGGACCCAGGTTGTACAACGCCATATAAAAGGGGGAGTCCGTCCCACGTTGAGATTGACCAACGTTGCCTTCGTGTGATTGTTCTCTCCCCACATTCCCGATCAACACGGGCGCTGGATCGACCTGAAGGCCGCCGCCGTTCGTGAGCAACTACACCGAGCTGCAGCTCGCGCCGCCGCTCCTACACCCTCTCCTCCGATGGCTGACAACCCAGGTTAATCACACTTCCGTCTAATGTTGTGTTCATGTTGCTAGACCAGTAGATCCTGACGTTTAGATCATCTAAAGTCCTTATATTTGGTACCAGAGCCATTGGTTTTAGATCATGGACCCTGATGTTGTTTAGGTACTGGATTGTTTAGATCTAGCTTCGGTTAGATGGGTTTGATGCGAAATGATATTCCCGAATCCCTCCATTCGCATCAACCGAGGGTTTTTTGTAGTATGTTTTATGATTCATGCCTAATGTTTATATTTTAAAGTTAATTACTACTGATTAGTGACTAATTAGGTGTAATTAGTTTATGTTCATGCCTAATTATTGTGCTTAGTCACTAGTTAAGGTCATTAGTAGTTAACTAATCATGATTAGGGTTTATGTTAATTAGATCTTAAGATTTATGATGTCTCGGTTAAGCAATTAGAAGAGGGGATAACGAACTGTTTGCCGAAACCCTAGATTGAAAAGGAGCAAACCTTCCCTATTGTTTTCCCTAAATCCCCAGAATTCTGGAATTAAACTGATGATTAGATTATGACTTGCTTGTTTGTGCTCGTCGGTGTGTAACGCGCACAGCCCATGGCCACCGCGCCGCCGCCTCACGCCCACAGCAGCGCGCGCAAAGGCCGCGACCTAACGCGCACAGCCCACGGCCACCGCGCTGCCGCCTCACGCCCGCAGTAGCGCGCGCAAGGGACGCCGCCGCTTGACATCTTCGCGGCGCGCGTCGGCCATGCCCGCGGGACTCCGCCCGGCCGCCTTGCTAACGAGCGCGAGGGACGCGCCCGCCGCCGTGCGCGCGAGCCGTGAGATCCAGTCGCCGCCGCGTGCGAGGGCCTCCGCCGCTTGACGCCTTCACGGCGCATGCCGGCGCCGCCCTAGGGCCTCCGCCTTGCCGCTCACGACCCGTGCGCGCTGGCCGTCACCTCACCGCCTCAAGCCTGTGAGCGAGCGCCGCCGCATCGTGTCGGCCGCCGCCTCGAGCTGCTGCATCGCGCCCCTGCTGCAAGATCCGGTCGCCGCCGCACAAGAGCCGAGTGGCACGGAGAAAAACGGGGAGCAAATGGTTAGGGTTAGGGTTGGCACCGTTTTTTTTGTTTTTTATGGACGTCGTGATCAATTCTGACCGTTCATCATGGATCGACAGCCGTGATCGCACCAGATGTATTCAGTTGGGCCGGGGGGCGTGGCTGAGCGGCCTGGTGGGCTCTGGGCCCATGCGGGTGCGTGCCGAGAGTTTAGCAGGCCAGACCAAATGCGACCTTTTTTGGTTGGTTGTGTCAGCCCATTTAATATGTTTTAATTTCTCAACCATTAATTAATTTCTTATTTAATTTCCAGTATTACTGTTTATTGTTTAATTCGTAATTTTCTTGCCATAATAGTTTCTGTGCTAGAAAAATTATGTTAAAATTGCTAGAAATTTTCTGATGATGTCTCTAAATAAATGGAACCAACATGAAGTTTATTTAGAGATTTTAATGATGTATTGGGATAATTTTGTTGTATATGAATAATTTCTGACCAAAGTTGACTTTATTTATATGCTTTACCCATTAATTATGTTTACTTCGTTTCTGTCCAACGGTGACTCGAAATTAATTTATTTAATTCTATTGCATGTTGTTAATCAAACCAACGTAGATTAATTACATGCCTTATTTATTAATGTTGTCATCACTAATTATGTTCTTATTTATTTAAATTCAGTGATGACGCCCTCCTACATCATGAGCTACTTGGACAAAGTAGAAAGGCTTGGAGGCACTAACTTTGCTAAGTGGAAGGGTGACATTCGTCTTGTTCTTGCCGTCATGAGCAAGGATCACTCCCTTCGTGAAGAAAAGCATGTTGCTCCTGTGGCCATTGGTGATAATGATCCCATCTTGGCTCAGCGTACTCTCACTTATGATAGAGACAAGGCTACATGGGAAGAGTCTGATAGGGTTTCTCTTATGATCATGCAACACACTATCAACCCAGAAATAAGAGGAGTCCTCCCTAAGAATCCAGAAAGTGCTAAGGAGTTCTTGGCTAAGCTTGAAGAGCACTTCAAAGGGTCTACCAAGGCACTTGCTAGCACTCTCATGACCAAAATGATGCACGCTAAGTATGATGGTCAGGGAAGTGTTAAAGAGCACATCATGAAGTTAATTGATGCTGCAAATCAGTTGAAGGACCTTGGCATGACTCTCCATGATGATTACTTGGTGCACTACATCATGGCTTCCCCCCCCCCCCCTCTGTCTTTGAGAATTTCAAGGTTAACTACAATGGAAATGACAAGAAGTGGAGTCTAACTGAGCTCACAGCTAAATGCAGCGATGAGGAAGAAAGGCTACGCTCTGAGAATAAGGATTATGTGAACCTTATCACTCAGGAGCTTAGGAAGAACTATAGCTATGGGAAGGGCAACTAGTCTGGAGGCAAGGCTCAGCGCAATAGGAAGAACAAGGGCAAGACTCCTTATGACCGCCCCAACACTGAAGGGAAGAATGAAGCCTCAAGCTCTCATGGTCCTAAATGCTTCCATTGTGGAAAGAAGGGCCATAAGAAGAGGGATTGTGAGGGATTCAAGGCTTGGCTTGCCAAGAAAGGTAATAATAATAATTATATTTCCTTTGTTGACGAGTCTCTCTTTACACATTATTCCTCTAATACATGGTGGATTGATTCTGGTGCCACTGTTCATGTTACTAATTCCTCACAGGGATTGCTTATGACCTGAACCATCGTAAAGGGGGAGTGAAGCCTAAGAGTGGCTAATGGCCATGAAGCTCAAGTTGAAGCCGTTAGGACTCTCCCACTTGTTCTTCATAACGGCTTCGTCCTTAGATTGAATAATGTTTTTTATGTACCCAGTTTAAAGAGAAACCTTATTTCTGTTTCTAGATTGGATGATGATGGTTTTGAGTGTAATTTTGGGAACAACAAATGCTTGCTTAAGTTTAATGATGAATTTGTTGGTCTTACATTAAGGCAAGACATGCTTTATTTGTTGTCTCTTAATGATTTCCCTGTGATGAATGTGTATGATGTCACCAATAAGCATAAGAGAAGTACTAATAATGATAATGAGAACTCATCGAAATTATGGCACTGTCGTTTAGGCCACATTTCGAAGGGGAGAATGGAGCGTCTCATTAAGGAAGAGATACTTCATCCATTAGACTTCTCTGATTTAGACCATTGTATTGAATGTATTAAAGGAAAGTTTGTAAAGAAAATTAAGAAGGATGGAGCAACGCGTAGTTCGGGTGTGTTAGAGATCATTCACACCGATATATGTGGTCCTTTTAATGTTAAATCAGTTGATGGTTTTAATTCTTTCATTACCTTCACTATGATTTCTCTCGCTATGGATATATTTTTCCCATACGTGAACGGTCTGAGGCGTTTGATAAATTTAAAGTTTTTAAGGCTAAAGTGGAAAATCAGCATAATGTGAAGATTAAAGTAGTGCGATCAGACCGAGGCGGAGAATATTATGGAAGGCATGCTCCTTATGGACAAATTCCCGGTCCTTTTGCTAAGTATTTGCAAGAAAATGGCATAGTCGCCCAATACTCAACTCCTGGCGAACCTCAGCAAAATAGTGTGGCTGAGAGACGCAACCGCACATTAATGGACATGGTGCGGAGCATGTTTATTAATTCTACGCTGCCAGTGAGTTTATGGATGGAGGCATTAAAGACCGCCGCACACATAATTAATCATGTTCCTTCTAAGTCGGTCTCTAAGACCCCTTATGAGTTATGGACTGGTAGGAAATCGAGCATAAATTATTTGCACGTGTGGGGTTGTCCGGCCAAAGCCAAATTATTTAATCCACATATCAGAAAGTTGGATTCTAAGACTATAAGTTGTCATTTTATCGGTTATCCTGAAAAGTCTAAAGGGTATCGATTTTATTGCCCAAATAATGTCACTAAATTTACCGAGACTAGACACATAGTTTTCATGGAATATAATGGAAGCTCAGCGGCTAGGGAAATTAATCTTGAGGAAATTCGGACTCACGTTGTGCCACCGATGACTCAAAATCAATATATTCCCGTGCTAGAATATGTGGTTACACCTCCAGTGGTAAATGCACCCTTGACTAATCAGCAGGGGCATTTTGAGGTTGCACCTACCGTTAATGAAAATGGGGGAGTGCCAATGAAAGTTGAGCATAACGGTGAGGAAAGCACGGATGAAGGAATGCCACTTGCTAATGAACAATTAGTGGAGCCTCAAAATGTCCCCGCTGAAAATAATGAACCTCAACCCATTAGAAGATCACTGCGAGAAAGAAAGTCCGCCATTTCAAATGACTATGTTGTATACATGAATGAAGACGTATATGACATAGGTAAAGTGGATGATCCAATAACGTATAAGGGAGCCATGATGAGTGAAAACTTCATTAAGTGGCGTGAAGCTATGGAGGATGAGCTAAGGTCTATGAGTTATAATGACGTCTAGGACTTAGTAGAAATTCCTAATGGAGTAAAAAAGGTAGGCTGTAAATGGGTCTACAAAACGAAATATGACTCCAAAGGAAAAATCGAAAGGTTCAAGGCAAGACTTATGGCCAAAGGCTTCACACAAAGAGAGGGGATTGATTATACTGAGACTTTCTCTCCTGTCTCAAAGAAGGATTCATTCAGAATTGTGATGGCACTTGTAGCTCATTATGATTTTGAGCTGCATCAGATAGATGTTAAAACTGCATTCCTTAATGGTGAATTGCATGAAGACGTATATATGGCTCAACCGGAAGGTTTTGCTATTCAGGGCAAGGAACATATGGGATGCAAGCTAAAGAAATCCATCTATGGACTAAAACAATCATCTAGGCAATGGTATCTCAAGTTTGATGAAGTAATTAAGAAATTTGGCTTCATCAATAATCAAGTGGACAATTGCATATATGTTAAGACTAAAGGGAGTATGATTATCATCCTAGTGTTGTATGTTGATGACATCCTTTTAGCCAGCAGCGATAAGAACTTGTTGCATGAGACAAAGTAATTCCTCTCAAATAACTTTGATATGAAAGATCTTGGTGATGCCTCTTATGTTTTGGGCATCGAAATACATCGGGATAGGTCCAAATGTACATTAGAACTGTCTCAAAAGGCATATATTGAGAAAGTGCTTGAGAGATATAATATGTCCAAATGTTCAGCTACGGCTGCCCCCATAGTCAAGGGCGATAAATTTGGAGCATTTCAATGTCCAAGGAATCAATTAGAGATCGATCAAATGAAGTCGAGTCCTTACGCTTCAGCTGTCGGAAGCATTATGTATGCTCAAGTATGCACACGCCCTAACTTAGCCTTTATTACCGGGTTACTTGGTAGATTTCAGTCCAATCGAGGAATGGACCACTGGAAGGCCATTAAGAAAGTCTTGCGATTTTTATGCAAGGCACTAAGCATTACATGCTCACATATAAGAGATCTGATAATCTTGAAGTAATTGGTTATTCAGATTCTGACTTTGCGGGATGTGAAGAAACAAGAAGATCCACGTCAGGTTATATCTTCACACTCGCAAATAGAGCCATATCGTGAAAAAACTCTTAACAAACACTTACAACAGCTTCAACGATGCAAGCTGAATTTGTAGCATGTTATGAGGCCGTTGGGCAAGCCATGTGGCTGAGAAATTTCATACTCGGACTAAGAGTGGTTGACAACATATCTAAACCACTCAAATTATACTGCTATAACAAGGCCCCAGTTTTCTTTGCTAACAACAACAAGTCGAGTGGTGCAGCCAAACACATCGACATAAAATACCTTGTTGTGAGAGAAAGAGTTCATGATCGCATAATTAATTTAGAGCATATAAGTACTACACAAATGCTTGCGGATCCGCTAACGAAAGTCTTACCACCCAATAAATTCCAAAAACATGTAGCCGGCATGGGTTTATTGGAGAGTCTGTGATTGTGAACATAAGGGCCATATGAACAACCAACTCCTATAATGACTAAAGTAATTAAAGGGCTGTCCTGTCAATGTAGGTTGGTACATAGTGGGTACGTGAGTGGCAGTGAGATTTAATTCACCATTGCTACTCATTATCTCTTTGTGCTAATTCTATTGAGAGTGGATTTATGTTAGCCTAATGATCAAAGGGGAGAATGTTAGAAGATGATCTGAAAGGCAAATTAAAGGAAAATATGTTAATTATTTGGGAACAAATAATAACAAAAATTAACATGTTATGAATAATTGCCTAACTAATTCCTAACCCTAAGCGCCATGACCGGAGGCACAATCAACTCATAGTTGCGGCCCCAGGTTGCACATCGTCATATAAAAGGGGGAGTCCGACCCACGTTGAGATTGACCAACGTTGCCTTCATGTGACTGTTCTCTCCCCACATTCCCGATCAACACAGGCGCTGGATCGACCTGAAGGCCGCCGCTGTTCGTGAGCAACTACACCGAGCTGCAGCTCGCGCCGCCGCTCCTACACCCTCTCCTCCGATGGCTGACAACCTAGGTTAATCACGCTTTCACCTAATATTGTGTTTATGTTGCTAGACCAGTAGATCCTAACGTTTAGATCATTAAAGTCCTTATAAGAACATGTCGTCAATTAGGAATAAAAAATTAGCAGGGATTACCAACTGATCACTAAAAATGATCAGAATCTAAATATTCACGAGCAGTCGTGTAGCGTTGAGTCGGACATTCCCGATGGACGTAGAGCATTTCCGTTCGGTTTTTTTGGGGACGGGAAGGAGATAATATGGGATGGAACATGTCCGACTTTGCTCGCAGTGGAAGAGGTGAGGTTCTTTCTCTCTTTTTTCCCACGGGTGGGCAGTGGTGAAAACCAGGCAGCACGGTGACTACAAGCCACACGAGCGGGTCTCGTGACGCGAATAGGTGGGATTGACTCGTCCGATCGTTTTTGCACGGCTCAACCTGTCTCGAATATCATTTGAAGCATATTCTCTAGTGGCTTGTGGGATCGTTTCATCCTCCTCAACTCCAAATCGAACACTAGTAAAAATGGGATCGTCCCAACCCGTGGCGCGGTGGCGGGATACCCTTCAAACCAAACACACCTAATGATGTACTCCGATGGCCTGCCGCCTCAGTCTTCCTCGTGTTACTGTTGGGCGGTCTTGGGTAGCATGCCTTGGAGTGTCAGCTCCCAAGTTTTGTTCTGGAAGTACTGGAGAAAAATGCGTTGCTCACTTGGCTAAACTTAGTCATTACTCACTTGTTCTGAAAATATTAACCATTCGCCCGGAGTATGTTGCTCAACTTAGCCAACATGTGCCTCCTGCATTAACAAAACACTGTATTCTACCATGTGATTCTTAAGCTATAACAAGCTAGTTTGATTCCTTGTTTATGAATCTCTATACTACCTATATTAAATTTAGTTTGTCTGTGCAGTCTGTCCGTGATTGTTTTGTCGTGATGGTTCTGCCAAACAAATCTGATCCGGTCTCCGACTCCACATGCCATACGTACAAAAAGCTCCGGTTCACATAGAGAAAACATAGTTCACGTAGAATTGGACTCTAACGCCATGATCTTTAGACATTAGGTTATGACCTTGGTCTTACATGTTGAACTTAATAGAGGTCCAGTGATATCTTGTAGACATCATGAGCTTATTAGAATCCCTCTTTGCATAGTAAATTGAGCTTCATATTGGTACTACTCATATTTGAGCATTTTTTAATGCCATTTCACTTAATTTTGCAACATAGCACTCAAACGACACTACATGTGAAAATCGTTAACATTAGAGATAAAAAATATTATGATAAAAATATGATAAAAATGATAGAAAAATTGTTACTTATGACATATAAAATGGTACACTAAAAAACACTAACAATAATATAAATATGATCTTTCATGTAAAAAATATTAATAATTATATTATATAAATAATTTATATTTAAATTATAAAAAGTATTTTATTTTTTAAACCTATAGCAACGCACATGTATTTTGCTAGTATATCTTTATACTACATATATTAAATTTAGTTTGTCTGTGCAATTTGCCCGTGATTGTTTTGTCATGATGATTCTGCCATATAAATCTGATCCGACCTTCAACTCCACAAGTCATACATACAAAAGATTCCGGTTCACATATAGAAAACACAGTTCACGTAGAATTGAACTCCAACGTGGTTGTCCTGCGGAAGGTTCGAAATATAATCAAACTCTAAGTTACATGACTGGTTCCCTCCATCAGTTTTGATCCCGTGGAGTCCATAGCGGACACAGTTTGCTTTATTTAAATATGTTTGCAAAGTGGTTGCAGCACTAGCCCGAGACAACTTGCGGCTCCAAATTAATAGGCAACATGAGGACGACTGCTCTAGACGGCTGACGTAGCAATGCAACTAGCCAAAAATCATTACCCTAATTCTCATGAGTCATGAGGCAGTAAATCGAGCGAAGGAAGCTACAAATTGCAGCACAACTCCATTTTGCATGGCTCATAGAGTGTTCTGCCTATTCCCAAGCCTCGAGCGGTGATGTGCTAGACCGGAAGGATGAGAGAAAATAAAAGTAGAACATCTAGAGGAGGAAGACGATGTAAGGTGGGGCGGACCGGGACCGGGCCGTTTGGAGTTGGTCCGTAGTTCACACACAGGCAACTCCACTTCTCCTTACTATGTGGGTATACATGCATCTCCTTTTCTTTAGTTTTTTATTTGTTAAATGCAATCCTCTTTCATGTCATGGTCAACTTCCATTATAAAATGTCCATTTTCATACGTGAGCTGGAGTCTAGCGGGATCGGATCCGTATGTGAACTCGAGCCTGAAATGTCCATTGTATTAAGTTTCATAAGGATGTAAGATTGTCCACACTCATTGTTCTCTATATTTAATTTTTAAAAGAAATATTATGTCCTAATTATCGAGATTCTTTTCTCTAAACTTATTTCTCTTACACTCGTCATCCTCTAAATCTCATACTCTATACTAACTACTTCATATTTTATTCCACTATTTCCAACTTTCATATTCTCTCTCCTCCTTTTCTTTCGTTTTCTTTTTTTTTCTCCTTATCCGTTCCCAGTTGCCACCCGCACCTCTCCTCCTCCGTGCATCCCCCGCATCTCCTCCTCCTCGGCGCCGCCATCGGGCCCGCCTCCTCCCCCACGCCGCCACCGGCCCCCGCCTCCCCGTCGAGCTCCCCGCCCGCCTGGCACCCCCGCGCGCGTCCCCCGCCTCCGCCGCGCGCCGCCGGCCCCCTCCTTCTCCTCCCCCGCACCGTTGCCCTCCCTCCCTCCTCTCTCCTTGCACGGATCCGTCGACGCCCGCCTCCCCCTCTCCCGCCGCCGACGCCCCCTACCCCTCTCCCGCCGCTGGATCCAGGCCCCCTCCGCGCCCGTGCACCGCCGAGCTCCGTCGCTCCTCCTCCTCCATGCCGCCATCGGGCCTGCCTCCCCCTCTCCCGTCGCCAGGCCTGCCTCCCCCTCCCCCACCGCTAGGCACACCTCCCCCACGCGCTGCCCTTGTGCCGGTCGTCCTCCTCCGGATCCGGCGCACGCGACGCCACCCTCGCGCGCGTCCCTCCCTCCTCTCCTCTCCGCGAGCTCCACTCCACCTCTCTCCTTCCTCCGTCGAGCGACGGCAGCCTGGATCTGGCGCCGCCCTCGAGCTCCCCTCCACCGCGGCGGCGGCCCGGATCCGACGACGAGCTTCCTCTCCAATCTCCCTCGCCTTCGCTTCCGGCAGTTGGTTCGTGTGGGTCCCGCATGCCACGTCGACGCATAGCGAAGGCATGCTACATATGCTGTATTTGGCGTACGGAAAGCCTTCCGCTTGGATAGTGGACGCCGTAGAGGACACCGGTGCAGCTCATTTTACGCTATCGGAGTCCTCCAGTACCAAATAACAGAGCCCGGTGCAGCCAGTCTAATGTCTGCATCGTAGTCCCATCGTGCCATTTTTTAATTATGTTCAGTCTCATGTACTCTTACACACATAATAACTGGACTGCCAGTTTGTTCTGTCGTATACATAAGTCTTTGTTGGTCCTCTGAAGTTGACATAAGAACAGAGATTGAGATTGAATAAAAGTTTGTGTGGTAGCAATTCCACCAAGCCAAGAACCAATGATGCAATGTAGAGAATGGCGAGTCGGCATCCGATTAGGTCATCCAAAAAAAAACATACATCATCCTAATCGAAGATGACATCAGCGTCATGGCAAGAGAAGCAGACACAACCAAGGTTGCCGGGGTCCTATCGATCCATCCAGAATTCGTTTGGCTACTCTGCTTCAACATCTTGTTGATCTATGACATCTGCTTTACCATTTATACTGTCGACCGATAGATCTTGGCAAGCCGCTCATATTACCACTATCACAAGTGCTGGCGTGGCAACATGTATGTGACGGTGGACATCGGCGTGTGGTGTCTGAGCTCACTTATGAGATGGCTAAGAAGGACTGAGACGGGTCTCGTATGCTTGGCTCACGTTTCGGTCATATGAACAGGAGGTGAAGCCCCGCCGCTGGCAGTCGTATTGTGCGAGTGCAAGAACTTGTTCTGCTCCAACTGCTACGAGGAGCCGCATGAACCGGTGTTGTCAGTGTTGAGCGACATGTTGTGCGCGTGGGGGATCTAGCATATTGTTGCTTTGGCGGTCGACCTACCTGCTTGCTAGAAAAAAAATTTCCTTCTTCCCTAACTTCGTTGTTGATTGTAGTCCCGTAATAATATCAGATTCTGTCGCAATGCACGGGCAAAGTGCTAGTACACTTATTACGCTTGGAAAATAAAGTTTTGAAGCTTTTGATTTTTCACCGAGGTATATGCTTGGCTATGTACTACTCCTTCCATCCCAAAAAGACTTTACATCTGGGTTTCAGAGAATCTAACTTTGACTAAAGATTTCTATAACTTTGATCAACTTTAAAAATATATAATATATAATATAACTTGTAAATATTATAATATAACTTCAACTTTAAAGATTTCTATAACTTGTACTTTTACATTCATCATTAAAAATACTTTTATAATATATAATTTATATATTATAAAATTTAATCAAATTTATAAAAATCTTTAGTTAAAGTTAGATTTCTTGAAATCCAGATGTAAAGTCTTTCTGAGACAAAAGAGTATTGGTGTGGAACGTTCACCAATCCTGCACGGAATAATGGATACGCACTTACTTGTTGGGTAACGGGGAGCTACAATAGTATGAAATAATTTCTACCGTTCAACCAGAAAACCTTATAAGAGGGGATCATATATAGTTACTACTAGACACGTAGGCGGAGCGAAAGCGAATATTAGAGTAGCTCGATCCAATGTTGTCGTGCGTTGGTGTAGAGGAAGTAGTCGATCACGCCGTCTCCTAGTCCAGCCGTCCGGCACCGTAGCAACAACAGTGTCTCCTCGTGGTATCCACATATACGAGGTTGGAGCACTGTGTACGACATGCTAGCACCGACAACAGGTTAGGATTTTGTGAGTGAGAGAGAGGAGCGCGACGACTAGAGTTATGGACTGTTGGTCTCTCGTACCTCTTGCTCTGTCTCTACTTATATTGATCTCTCTAATGGGCCTCGACTAGTTGTTCTATTAATAGACTAATCACTCACAGATCAATATCGGTATAACTCTGGATCAAATCCGTATTATGTTTTGGGCATATCTTCAACATTACTACTCCCTCTGTTCAGAATTAGATATCATTTTGGAGTTAGGCACGGAAAATAAGAAGAAGTAAAAAGGTGGATGCACTAAAAATGAGTAGGAGAGAGATAGAGATAGAGATATAGTGAGAAGAGAGAATATTGTATTGGAAAGAGAGAAAGATGCATTTAAAAATAAGAATGATGTGTAATTATAAAAAAGTTGAAAGTATTAGAATAATATGTAAATATGAACGGAGGGGTAACTAACACGTTCGGTACCAAGGCATATAGCGCCAACGCATCCACTGGATTGTACTTGACTTTCCGTGCGTTCTGTAACCTTCCCATGGGATAGTATGAAGCAGCTGCATGTGGCAGCTTAAATGCCCGTCCGCATGTGTATAGGGCAATCTACGCACCTTTTTTTCTTCCGATCCTTGTGCTGCTCATGCCTGCTTGCCTTCATGATCATGTGGCGCGTCGAGTGGCCGTGGTCACCGTCGTCGTCGGCATTGATGACAGCAGCCGGATGCGATCGATCTGTGGCGGCATGGATGCTTGCAAACATCAACTGGATCCGGCCAGAGCACGTTCCCGAATACCGATCATTCCCCGCAACTTTTTGGAGCAGTACTAACTGAGATGGAAGATGAGTTTAGTGCGCCATGGCCGCGCGGTTTTGGTTAAAGTGCTCAGGTGTGGCCGTGTGGGACAGAGCATTGCTGCCCGGACGTAGTAGTATCGATCATGCACGACTCGTCCACAAGTCACAAGTGCGCGTCGAATCACCTCGTAATTAAGTTGTAATCAGCAGGCGGCGCAGAAAGTCCGAAAGTTCGACGCCCGTGCCACCATCAGCCGTAACAACTTTCGCGTCGGCCATCTACCGGTTCGGTGTGCATAATGACACCAAATCACCCGGCCTGGCTCATACGTATTCCAAAAGTAGTGATGCGAAATGATGAATAAATCACACATCCGCGTCGTATTTAACTGTAAGCACGCACGTACCGCGCGGGACAGCAGGCAGCGTATCGTACATTGCCTTACCCTTTGTTACCCGAGCGCACTGCCATGCTAGCTGTCGCGGCGTACACCAGCGTGCATCCCTGTTTGCTCACCACGGGGAATGGGCGCGTCCGTATTTTCTCCCATCCAACAAGGGAACGTGCATCTGCCACGCGCGCGCATCTCTGTTTGTTGGGCAGCCGGCCGACGACCCGAGCGCGTGAACATAAATGCACCGGCGGTACTGCGCCCCTCTGTTCCGCTTCCACGCCGGCTGCTGACAGCTCACCAACCAAAATCGTGCTGGCTGTTCCGCTGTTGCATGACTGCATGATCAGTTGATCACACCGCATGGCCGCTCCGTCTACAGCTGCATACAGGCGCACTGGAAACTGCTGCGGAACGACGGCGGTAAATCGTCGTGAGAGATGGGCCCGTTTATGCTCGCCAAGCTCGTGCTCTGCCCTCGCTAGTCGGTGCACGGGCCCTCGCTGAGCAGCACACCTCCACTGTCTGGCTTTGGCTTGGATGGTGGAAGCACATTGATAGACAGACAGCCAGTTTGCGAAACGACTTTTGATAGCTAGCGCTAGCTCCATCCTCAACCACCTTCATTAACTCCACGTACACATGCAGCCTGCTATCCACTGTCTGCTCAGTACTCCACTTGATCCATCCGGTTAGCTTAGCACCAGTATATAAACATGGGAGGTCCTTCAGTCCAAAAGCATCACAGCAACAACAATTAGCTCAGTTTACTCCAGCTCAATGGGGAGGTTCGCGAGGCGAGTGCGGGCCTTGACGCTCACGGCATTGGCCGTGCTGCTGCTTCTCGGAATGGCAGTTGAGGCGCGCTTCCTTGAGAAACAGACCTTGGGCGCCGGTGGTGGTTTCGGCGGAGGTGCCGGGTTTGGTGGTGGTGGTGGGCTTGGTGGTGGGGTCGGTGGCGGTGGAGGAGGTGGTGCTGGTGGCGGGCTTGGCGGAGGACTTGGCAGTGGTGGCGGGCTTAGTGGCGGATTTGGAGGTGGTAAAGGTGGTGGTCTAGGCACAGGAGGTGGTCTTGGTGGAGGTGGTGGGTTTGGCGGTGGCGGCGGGCTTGGTGCAGGGCTTGGGCATGGTGGTGGTCTTGGAGGTGGGTTTGGTGGTGGAAAGGGTGGAGGCCTTGGTGGTGGCGGCGGGCTAGGTGGTGGAGCCGGGGGTGGCCTTGGAGGTGGAGCTGGAGGCGGTCTCGGCGGTGGTGCTGGTGGTGGACTAGGAGATGGAGCCGGTGGAGGAGGAGGTCTTGGTGGTGGTGCCGGTGGAGGTGGTGGTTTAGGCGGTGGTGGTGGAGGTGGTCTTGGTGGTGGTGTCGGTGGAGGTGGTGGTTTAGGTGGTGGAGCGGGAGGTGGTCTTGGTGGTGGAGGTGGTGCCGGAGGCGGTCTAGGTGGCGGGGCAGGGGCAGGACTAGGGGGTGGTGCCGGTGTAGGTGGTGGTCTAGGTGGTGGAGCTGGAGGTGGTCTTGGCGGAGGAGGCGGCCTTGGTGGTGGAGGTGGTGCTGGAGGCGGTCTTGGTGGTGGGGCAGGGGCAGGACTTGGGGGTGGTGCCGGTGCAGGTGGTGGTCTAGGCGGTGGAGCTGGAGGTGGTCTTGGCGGAGGAGGCGGCCTTGGTGGTGGAGCTGGTGCCGGAGGCGGTCTTGGTGGTGGTGCAGGGGCAGGATTAGGCGGTGGTGCTGGTGTAGGTGGTGGGGCTGGAGGTGGTCTTGGCGGAGGCGGTGGACTTGGTGGTGGTGCCGGAGGTGGTCTTGGTGGTGGTGCAGGAGCAGGACTTGGAGGTGGTGGCGGCCTAGGTGGTGGAACCGGTGGTGGTGCCGGAGGTGGTCTCGGTGGCGGTGCAGGAGGAGGACTTGGCGGTGGTGCTGGAGGAGGATTTGGAGGTGGTGGTGGTCTAGGAGGAGGTGGTGGCCTCGGAGGCGATAGCGGTGCCGGAGTAGGTGGTGGCTTTGGGGGCGGCAAAGGTGGCGGCTTTGGCATCGGTGGTGGGGCTGGAGGCGGTGCCGGCTTGGGTGGTGGAGGCGGTGGAGGTTTTGGAGGTGGTGGTGGCATAGGTGGGGAACGTAATTGATTGGATGATGCATATGAACACTTCATTATTGGTATATATGAGGGAAGCATGATGAGGCTAAAATCCACCTGTGGTTAACTATATTTTCCAAAGTTTGTGTTAGTGTTTGTATTTTCTGATTGTTTTTATTCATCATCTTGGTAAAGGAATAATGAGGCTAAAATGTTATGTTTGTGTTGATCCCTTTGGTCCCTTGTAATCTTACATTTGGAAGTTGAGATGAGGAATCGGCTAGTTTCTTTGTATTACTTCTTGCTTTCAACTGCTAGCTTCAGCTTGTCCAGGTTGTATTCAAAGCTCTGTGCAGCGACTACTATACTGTTGTTAGAAGTTTTTTATGACGTCAGTGAGAAACTCAGAGTAAGCAACTAATTAGTCAGCTCTAGCATGTCGTGTCGTTTAAACGTGGCAAGTTCATCAGCAACAGATGATCAACTATTTACGCTACTGGTACTGAGCTATATGGGGCTCGTTAAACTGATTCACCTGTGCCCAATTCACAGTTGTTTAGGACTATCTGAAATCTCTCTAATATAAACCTAAGAGGAATAAATTAGCAATCGTTATTGTTTTTGAGGCCGCATGAGAGTGACAATTTAAAGTGATCTGAGCTTTTTCGTTGGTCTGACGAGTAGCCACGCGCACAAGAACAAACGCCCTGTCGCCCTGAAACCCCATCACTCGCCCCAAAACTTGCCGTCTAGATTCAGATCGTCCGACGAAGGCTGATCAGGAGCAGCTAGCGTTCCCGTCCCCAAGACGGGAGTTATTTGCTTCAGTGCTATACAATGTACGATCGATCTATAGCAGAACAATACCTGCTCGCAGTCCAGACCAATCTTGAGGCAACAGCTTACCGATCGGTTCAGGAGCTGCTCTGCACACGCGACTGCTAATGCATATGGGCTCTGTTTTGGACTGCGATCAGGTGTCGGCGGTGCGGTGAACTTCTGTCTTGGTTATTTGCGGAAACCTGCTGGAGCTCTCGATCGCTGATCTCTCCATTCTCGTTTCACCACGAAATGGACCGAACTCACAGGCCGGCCGTGCTGCCATAATCTGTAAGGAACATGGAAAGTTGAATTTGTTGCAATTGCAAACGTGTGCGTGTTTTGTTGCTCGCATGACTTGCACAGCTTTATTTTCGAAAAAGAGGTGATTCTCATCGCAGTGTGCCGTTTCATTTCCTTCTCCATGTACTGAACTGCTGATGTACAGCTTGCCGGCAACGGGCAATCTCTCGTTGCATTTTGCCGTTACATGTGTTTGTGCTTTGTGGCTTAGTAGGTGGCAAGGTTTTGACAAGAAAAGGCGTTACAATGCTCAAATTGCTAGAATAATACGTTCTACTCTACAATAAATATAAGTGAGATAATAACGAATTGAACACTTTTTCAATTTTTTCAATACAATCCATTTTAAGTACTACATTATATAAGTGAGATACTAACGAAATGAAACACTTTTACTTGCCTATACTTTTTTAAGAAACACATCATTGCTTTTCATGTTTTTTCTTCCAAATAGGCGATGGACAAAGTGCCTCACTGCCCCTGTTGTACATGCTATGAGCCTGTTTGATAGACAGGGTTCTAAATTATGCAAAAAAAAAAAACTTTACCTTATCATTGGACAACACAGCTTTTTAGTGGCAACACGTATGTAATTTTACGGTTACTTTATGCTTGAGAGGAGGTATGAGCTGGTAAAAAAGCTACTATTTGAGCGTCTCCAAAGGGCGATCTTGAGATTCATGAAGTCACTACAAACTTTTTGATGTTGACAGGAATGTCGCCTTGAACTAAAAAAAAAGTAGTAAATGCAACACGTAAGATTTCATAGGTACATATGTGTGATATCTATTTACCTTTACAAAACTCAACATGGAATCCAATTCACAAATGTCACTGTTTTTGTTTTATCGACAGATGAATACCACTGTCGGATAGAAATATTTTTTGACGTTAGATCTACTACTTCATTCAAATATGAAATTCATTCAGTATGTATATATAGATGTGCCTTGGTGGTGAAAACTGGGAAGTAAAAGAGAATACGTGGATGTGGTGTTAGAACCCTCTCTACCGTGGTTTGCAGTAACTGATTATCTGATTGCATGCTGATAGTGTTCTTTGAATTCAGTGGGTCTACGGTGAGTGAAGGATGATAATGCAAGCAAAGTATTAGTCACATTCCCCTTGTTGTTCTAAGCGCATGAGGCCGGCTTATGGACGAGAAAACCATCATATATAACAAATAGGAGGATAACTTTTGCGGTGCTTTGGCGTTTGTACGCCGACATGTAAAATCATCAGCAGTTCGGTTGCACATCAAGTCGATACTCATTACTACATGAGATCGAATTGTCGGGGACAAATCTTTGGCCAATGTTAATGCTATTGCTGTTTGAACAATTGAACTGCGTGCTTCGTCGTGGCGGAGATGTTCATCCTGTATGTACAAGCCTCACGCCCGCTCAAAGCACTCCACTAGTGGTCCAATCACTTCGGGTGTGTTCTTTTCTTTGTGTCTAAATTTTAATGAGGTTACATTAATTATTAAAATACTATATATGATTATTAAATATATATTAAATATAAAACTAATTACAGAGTTGAATGCGCATCAACGTGATAAATTCATTAAGCTTAATTAAATCATCATTAAAAGATATTTACTATAGCATCATATTATCTAATCATAACCTAATTAGTTTTAATAGATTTGTCTCGTTATTCAGAGGGAGCGTTATGGACTGGATTTTATCAGTAATCTATATTTATTACTCATAATTAGTATTACAATATTCGATATGACAGATCTAAAAATTAGAGGGTGAAAACGACACGACGCGCTTCACTTCAGCAACAGCACCCAGAGCAGTCACTTCGATTTGGACCCGCGACATTTGCCGGTCCAACGAGGACGTCCATCCCAGTGATCCCACCAGTACTCTGCTGTATCCCGAACATGCATATGCGTCCCTCCCTCTCCGTCCGCCGAAGTCGCTCCGGGCATGTGCGCGGGTTAGTTGCGACGTCGGTCTTCCAGCGCCTGCGCATAAATGCGTCTCGATCTCTTCTCTTCTGACCTTCCCCCGCGCCACACCGATCGATCCGCGCCACCGCTACACAGTTCAAAGGTCAATGCGGCGAGCGCGACTTGAGCGGCCGCCCGCGCGGTGCGCTGCTGCTTCTGCCGGGCCCGCCAGCCTCCGCTACTGCTGCGTGCTGCCTTCCCGCTCATCCCCTGGCTGTCCTGAAAGCAGCAGCAGCGCGTCGTCACAGTGAGACGCGACCACGACCCCCGCGCGCGCGCGCAACTACCTGCATTCACTGCGTCGCGACTTCGCGCCACTCTGCCCCCGCTATATAAGCGCACTGACCACGCTCGGCGTTCTTCATCCAGCTCGGTCTCTCTCCTTGTCGAGAGCAGCAGCAGCGTCACTCCCACACTTGATCGACTCTAGTGATCGAGCTCTGCTTTTAATTTGCTGGCTCGGCACGCCATGGGTGGGAGGCGGCTGCAGAGGGGGGTGTTGGACATGGCGCTTCTGGGCCTGGTTGTTGGGGTAGTTCTGCTTGCCGTGGCCGCCGAGGCGCGGCTGTTGGAGAAGCAGACGTTGTGCGGCGGGTGTGGGGGTGGGCTCGGTGGAGGTGGAGGGTACGGCGGGGGCGGTGGTGCTGGGCTTGGTGGCGGTATCGGGCATGGAGGAGGGCTTGGTGGTGGGTATGGAAAAGGTGGAGGGTTCGGTGGGGGTGCAGGCGGCGGAGGCGGCCTTGGCGGTGGAGGTGGCTTAGGTGGTGGGTATGGCGGTGGCGCGGGAGGCGGTTCTGGTGGAGGCGGCGGCCTTGGTGGTGGCTCAGGCGGAGGCGGCGGGCTCGGTGGTGGGGCTGGTGGTGGCTTCGACGGAGGAGCTGGTGCTGGAGGTGGCACCGGAGGCGGTTATGGTGGAGGAGCCGGTGGAGGTAATGGAGGTGGGTACGGTGGAGGTGCCGGAACCGGAGGAGGCTACGGTGGCGGTGCCGGTGAGGGAGGCGGCTACGGTGGAGGTGCCGGTGCCGGAGGAGGCTACGGTGGAGGTGCTGGAGGAGGCTACGGCGGGGGCACTGGAGGAGGATCCGGCGGTGGCTACGGTGGAGGTGCTGGCGGTGGCGCGGGAGGAGGTTACGGTGGCGGAGCTGGTGCTGGTGGAGGCTACGGTGGCGGAGCTAGTGCTGGTGGCGGTGGAGGCTACGGTGGTGGCATTGGCGGCAGGGCGTAAGAGGTTTCTATCCCTTGAAAAGCGTGGGGAATGCGTGCAAAGATCTACGCCGATGTTTGGTGTCGTATCCTTTATACGGTAATTATAGTTTTATATACTGTGCCTGGGTGCGTAATAAACAAAACAATAATTGTAATATCATGATGATGGTGTATACGGTATATAGATACTTGTATCTTGTGTTTGCTATCTGTCTGGACCTCGTGCTTGCCTACTGCAAGATTATTGCCAGTAGTTACGCACGTCCTTGTCGAGCCGTTACAAATGTTAAATGCAACCAAATGTGATGAATTCAAAACTCATGATGCACTGGACATACTGCTTCATGGCGGTTTCCATTGTAAGCAATAATTAAATTTGGAACATTTGGAGCTTAAGGAGTCAGGGTCATCAAATTAATTCTGTCACAGTCCTATCATAAGGTACCGACTGTTCTCAGTTTCAATCTCAATCCGAATTTAGCATTACCGATATGACGCACTCCTGGATCGAGCAGCAGCATGGAAGAAGAGATTACACATGTACGTATACGTTACACTCATGATCGGATTAGTAGTAGTACGCCGGCAGCCACTCCTTGCCGTTGATGAAGTCGACGGTGAGGAACTTGGCCGCCTCGTCCTTGGTGAGCCGCCGCGACCAGGGCACGCGCTTGGATGCCTCGGCGCCCGGCCCCGTGCAGTTGTACTCGGCCAGCATCACGTTCGCGGTGCTGCCCGGGTAGCCGTAGCTGGTCCACCCGGCCGGGCTGATGGTCTTGGAGAGGTACATGTCGGAGAAGATGACGCGGGAGTTGGGCTCGGTGACGCGGCCCAGGTACACCTCCCCGACGCCGTACACCTTGCCCTTGAGGAACACGAAGCCGCCGCTGTCCTCCTCCTTGCGGTTCTGCGCGGTGATGGAACCCTGGATCTCCGTTCGACGGTCGGGCTTCACGAAGATCTCCGGGCACTACAACAAACATAGTACGACATGCTAGTTTATTACTTAGGCGCTTGCTTGTTGCTGCCGACCGTGAAGGCGTGGGCATGTGCCATCGTGTATGCGTGTGCACTTGCCTGGAACATGGACTGGCCGTTGCCGAAGATGAAATCGATGTTGCCCTGGATGTAGCAGCTCTCGTAGTAGTGGCGGCCGGCGCTGTCGAAGAGAGTGTGGTGGGGGCTGTAGAACGCGCAGTGGTAGAAGGCCACCTTGTCGCCGGCGACCATGGTCGCCACGGTACGGATCTCTGAGTTGGCGATCAGCCCAGCTCTGGCGCTGTTCTGTGATGCCGTGGGTCGGACGAGCGGGTCGTGTCAGAATGATGATTCATGGCTTACAAAATTTTGTATAAAAAATAAACAAAGAAGGGACTGGAAAGAAAGATCAGTGGAGCACGGACCCTGAAGCTGATGCCGAAGACGATGACATTGTCAGCGTTCACAGTGAACGCGGCGGACTCGGCGTTGTCGATGGAGGCGGACTCGTGGTTGATGGAGGTCCTGCCCTTGCCGTTACCCCTCACGAAGATGAACGGCTTGTTCTCCGGGATCACAACTTTCCCGCTGCATGCAGACACGCTCACGCTTTTTAGTTGACAGCCCACTCTTAAGCGGAGCGTGGCAAGGGATAGTAAGAAGCATTGGCGGGTGCTAGCTAGGCGTATTAATTAATGCCGTTTGTTTACAGGCAGGAATTCAAAGATAGCAAACCAGGAAAAATATTTCAGCACATGCATGTTCAAAATCCTAAATGCGTCATCTTAGAAACATGAGAGAGGGGGAAAAAAAAGGTCAGATCGAAGCATGCCTGTGGACGCCGGAGCGGAGGTGGACGATGACCCACTCGGAGTTGCCTGCCGGCACGGCGTCGATGGCGGACTGCACGGTCTTGAACTCCTCGTCCGGGCCCACGATCAGCGTGCGCTTCGCGTTGATCTTCTCGGTTAGGAGGGGCCCATTGACGATGTCGTCGCTCTTCTTGGCAAGCTTTGACTTGGCGTGTGCGCCGCCGGGCAGCGACAAGAGCGCCGCCGCCGCCGCGGCAACGGCGAGCAGGACGGGGAGGAGGCACGGCCGAGCCATCGGTAAGCACGCGTGCAGGCAAGACTAGGTTACCTAGTTTCCTAAAGCAATGCAAGGGGAGGGGGCCGGAGCTCTTAACGCGGTGCTCTGTTTCTGGCCGTTCGCGGCCGGCGTGAAGGGGAAGGCTAGGAGGGAAATGCGGGGGTGTGTTCAATAAACAAGGTTGAAACTGAAGAAATTGCCGTGTTGCCGTGTCCAACTGGATGGGCTGATGGACTTAATAGTTTGGGCCGTTCTGCCTCGTCCAACGTCATGAGTCATGAGTAGTGTGAAGGCATTGCGTGCAGAGTTTTTCTTCAGAGTTCTGAACTTTATTCAGAAATTGAAGTTTGTCAGCATGAGTTGCATACAGGTGCCGCCATGGAATTTTTTTTATGGTCAACGGAAGGAGGAGAACTATCCACTGAATACATTATATTAATGATAATAACCCTATAATAAGCCAAATATCAATGTTACAATAATTATTTTGAACAAGATACAATACAACGATACACACCAGAAAGAACAACGACAAAACAATCCATACAGACACATAAAACAAGCCTTTGACGTTGAGCACAAGCTGAAGGCCATCCATCACTCTTCGACAAAAGCAGCATCAGTGACCAACTTACTTGCCTTCACCACAATCGTCATTGCACCATGACATCACCTGTCATAACCACGTCGCTCTATTGTCACCCTCCACTTTTCTTCAAGGGGAGGAATCCTTAAGGGACGGAAGGGTCGTCCAATGGAGTGGGGGACTAAGAGTAGTGCAAGCACACTGACAACTGTGAGTCAGAACCTCATCGGCCTCCCGTGGAGCTGATGGGGACACCCCTTTTCTGGTTCATCCGGGTTACAAAGCACAAGGAAACACCCGACATAAGATTTCGATGATGCCATCAACGAGTAATCTGACGACAAAGTAGAGGCGTCAGTAGCGACGCCGCCCGTCAAATCACAATAGATGCCAATAGAAGATCGAAGTCCATAGGCTAGTTCCGAGGTAGTGGGAGGAGATGGAACAAATGACACAAACATCCGAAGATCCCAAAAGATTCCAATATGAGCCAAGCGGAGTTCTTATCACTGCGGGAGGACTTCTATAGCAACGCCTCATGAGGTAATAGCTATGATTCGCTATCGTTGCGAAGGTTTTCGCCTGAAGTCAGTGGTGCTAGATCATTATTAGACAACATCTCCAAGAAGAGAACAACACACAGGTATCGGCGGCGGTGGCACCGACAGACGTCAGCTAGGGCGTTAGCCCGGAGACCATCATCACACCATCCATAGAAAAGGGACCGAGCGCATCACACTCGACCGTCGGAAGAAGACAAATGCCGACGACGAGTGCCACCACCGCTAGCTGCAGATCAAGCCATCGCATGTATTGACTGCAGGTACGTGCTCAGGCTAGCCCAGCCCCTAGCCGACGGCAAGCGCCACCAACCGCTAGCTGCGACCATGGCCACCACGCGTACAAAACGAGTCTTTTGTTACACCGACGGCCGCTTGCGGGCCACATCATGCCGCTCATGACCGATGAGCGCGCGGCCTGTCTAGGGCCAGCGACAGCCCGAACAGCTTCCTCCGCGTAGATCTGCCCGAAGGTGCCGAACTCAAGTGCGGGGATGTCGGCTTCGTCGGAGCGGCTCTAGGCCCAACAGCCCACAGCGTTAGTCCCACCTGACACACGCCACCGTGACATTGCTCGACGCCGCCGCTCGCCGCAACCTTTAGCAACCATGGCAACACCATCTCCCTGAGGTGGCCCGTCGTGGTGCGCGCTGAGGACGGCGTCCGATGTAGACACCAGACGCGAGATCCGACCATGGCCGGCATCCTACCCAGCGTGTGGCACCCCTCCCACCGTACCAAGAACCAAAGAGGGCGCAGGGCAAGCGAAGGGGCACCTAGGCTGAGCATAGAAGCAGGATCCAGGGCGCGGGAGGCCAGATCTCGCCACGGAGAGCAACATCGAGATCCAGATGTGGATTTGAAGGGAAAAAATGGGGGGAAGCAACTGGGGAGAACATGATGAGCGGGGGCTCGCGGATGGAAGCCATTGGGCTCCATCGCTAGCCGCCGCTGTTGAGCGGCGGCGGCGGCGGCTGATAAGGTGTGGTGGGGGTGGTGGTCTGGCCGGCGGCGAGGTTAGTTGCCCCCGCGTCGCCTGGGAGACGACGGGGAGCGTTTCGCGTTTTTTTTCAGAATTTCGCCATGGATCTTGGAATGAGCAATTATGTCTTTTTTCTACTCGGAAGTGGCACCGATGGGAATGGAAATATCAAGCAGGACACAGAAGACGATAGCATTTTTTCGGTTGCTGAGAATGGATTGTTTGTTTTTCTTTTTTCGAAAGACCCGGTACTTACCGGTATTATTTTATAAGAAGGAGCAGATGTTTTATGCGCCACAGGCTAGGAGCATGAGCTAGACGAAAACGTTACAATTTAAGTGACTACTCACTAACCCGGTGAACTACTGCTTCTGACAGACATCTAGCTCCTGCCGCACACCACAATGTTGTTTCATCCTTGATGCATGACATAATTTGAGTAATGGTTGCTTCTCTTCCCTAGAAGACCCTTGCATTGCACTCCTTCCAAATTTCCCAGATCGTTAGGATGATCAGTGTCCTTAGTCCTTTCATTCAATCTGAGTTTGGGCCATCCGTCAAGTTCAGGTACCATTGGGTTACCTGAACGCCCATCGCCCAGTTGATCGGTTTGAGTCGAGATTGCTGAATCCAGTTGCTGAGTTGCTACTAGACCTCCCTCGATGCTGGGCACTCCGCGAAAAGATGTTGCGCTGTCTCCAGGTTGCGGTAACATAGTTGGCAGGAATATTGGTTGGGCCATTCCCGCTGCTGAAGGCGGTCTGTTGTCCATATCCGATTTTGCAGCAGCAGCCACATAAAGAATTTGCAGCGCGGCGGAGCCCATACTTTCCACACCGCAAGCGGGAAGCAAGAGTTATGCCCCCTCCCCCGCCCATCAAATTGCATCTGGTATGCAGACTTTGCGGCTGTTCTTGACCATACAATTGTTTCTTTTTCCAGTGGCTACAAATAATTCTCTCTTCATTAAATCAGCACAAAGTAGGTTAGATGGAGAAGCAGATAAAGTCAAATATAAGAAGAGCGTAGTGCGGAGTAGACTTGGAAACGGGGAATTGAAGTTACTGTAGCAGCAGCAAAACAAATGAGGCCACTGCCCTGGGAATTGAATCACCTATAGCAGCGCAAGGCTTCCTGCAATGGCAACTTTGACTGGCCAGTGTAGTTCCTTGGTTCGGCAGTCGGCATGTATATCGTCTCCTACGCTGTCACGCATCAGTTTTGACACCCCTTCTTGCTCTGTTTCCATAGCAGATGATTCCTGCTTTGATCAATTTGCCTTGCAGTAAAATGCGGTCATCAATTTACTACTGCCCTTACCGTGGACCATGTCGCAACTTGCATCGATCATGAGATCTACCGGGCAGCAGCAGCAGCAGATCGTTATGCCGTGACACAGTTAATACTCCCTGCAGGACCTAGTATTTGATTTCCAAGAGTAAGATCGACGCCTGCAGACGCCTGCAGATCTGTGCAGCGACGCCCCGGCCCGCCGACGACTGACTGCTTCTTCCCTCTTCTCCAGATCATGTTCACGCAAGACGACCGGCCGCAGGTGACGCTTCCCCGCTTCGCGCTGCACGCTGCCGCGCCCCCAGCGTGAATCAATGCTCGTCAGGCCCTGCACCTAAATGCAGTCCCATTTCAGGACCTGGTACTCGTATAGCGCGATGCGCTATTGACGGAAATTTTCCTGCACGGGCATAGGGCGATGAACTGCACGGGTCTGTCTCCTAGAAGTGAAATTTTGGCTCCACTTCTGTGCCGAAAGCTCACGGGTGCCTCATGAAGGCCTGAAGGGCGCGTGCCATTTCAATGAGGGGGAGAAATAGTATAATTGGCTCATGTGGAAACAGTGTCATGTGAGTTTTTATGTGTTGTAGCAACGAGACAACGATCTTCGCGGGTCACACAATCTTTCCTCCTCGTTAGTCTTTCGGCTTCTTGGCCGCTTTAGTTGTCTTGCCTACGTGACTCCATCCGTGGATTTTTTTTTTAATTTTTTTTGATCCCCACCTGTTGTATTGGTTTACATATACCCGGAGCTTCTTGTATTGGCTTGGAGCCCGGTTCAAATTGAAGTCTTCAAATTACTAAATCTGGGACAACGCAGAACGTCAAGTGTTAGCATTCCAACAGTTGACTTGTAAAATTTTAGTGTGTTTGTTTTTTGGGAGGATTGATGACATTAAATGTAGACCCCAGAAAAAGAGCACACCCTTATTAACGTGTAGTTTTGAATGCATGTGTCACTTGATGTTTGTTGTACATAGAGCCGACCGGTTTTCTACCATTGACTCGCATTGTCGGTGCGGGACTATCAGAGGGTCTAGAGTTGGCGTGTCTGAAACATCTAGATTGTAAAAATTTAGTTTAGCGCCGTGTTTTATTAAAATATTAGATAAAAATTATTAATTTTTTTTAAAAAGACATACTGATAGTGAACTATTGGTCATCATGGGATGAACGACAGGCCTACGTAGCATTGTGCACCCCCCCCCCCCTGATTGCGGTGATATGACAGACTAGTAGGGTCCGGAACACCGATTTATTGTGCCATTACATGACCGATTGGTATCTATTTCTCCAATTTTTCAGATTTATATCCTAGTTTTGCAATTTTCAACTAATATACTATTATTTTTTTAAAAAAAAGCAAAAATCTATACCAACTCTACCTCGCGCAATTTGGACGAGTCACCTTTCTAGTTAACATTAAAGCTCAGGCAAAGAAGATGCAGGCGTCCGTCACCTAGAATGTCGAATTGTCGATGATGGTCCGGCCGTTGGTGTACCGGGCACCAGCCCACTGGCCGGTACGCCTGCATTCTAGGTGCCGGTGGTGATGGCAAGGAGGGACGCATCCGTGGATTTTGGTGGGCTTAATTAACTTCTGCAGCCATCATTCAAGCCTATTGTTTCGTTCATTATCTCGTATTTTATTTTCTCGGTCCCTTAGGTTTTGCTTCTCCTGTTGTGTAGTACATGGGAGTAGTATAAAGTAGGCAGCTCTTCCTTGGCTCACACCCTCAAACTTCACTACAGCAAACGAAGTACCAAGTGAGGTACTAGGCGTCACAAGCCAGAACCCCACCTGTTCATTAGCATTGTCTGCCCATTCCAAGCATTTCTTGTCTGCTCACCTCCTCATTCCTCTCCCGGTGTGACGTCGTTGCCTCCTCAATGCGTCCTCCGCACGAGTGGCAGCCAATGACCAGATTGACATCTCGTTTTGCTCTAGCGGCCTGCCTTGCCGTGCTTGCATGTACTGGCGTTTCCGGTGGTGGCATGCCGCCGATGTTCATCTTCGGCGACTCACTCGTGGACGCCGGCAACAACAACTACATCGTCTCCCTGTCGAAGGCGAACTACCCTCCGAACGGCATCGACTTCACCGGCCACCAGCCCACTGGCCGGTACACCAACGGCCGGACCATCATCGACATTCTAGGTGACGGACGCCTACATCTTCTTTGCCTGAACTTTACTGTTACATTCTTTGCCTGAACTTTTACTGTTTCACTTCAGTTCTTTGCCTGAGGTTACCTTTACAACGATACACTGCCCTTAAAGTTCGGTCATGGGGATCTTTGAACGTTTCAGGGCAGGAGATGGGGCTTGGAGGATTGGTGCCGCCGTACATGGCCCCGGAGACCACCGGCGACGCCCTGATGAAAGGCGTCAACTACGCGTCCGGAGGCGGAGGCATCCTCAACCAAACCGGCAGTATCTTCGTCAGTAACTCTACACAGAGTCGACCGTTTTTTTAGTGAATTCCATGTGTTTCTATCTACGATACGAAGTCTCTGTTTCCACCATATTCTTGTTCCCGTGTAATTTGAGAGTGAGGTAGTCATTGCCTCAGCGTGAGTCATTTTTCAATCGCTCATCTTTTGCATGAACACGCAGCTAACCAATCCGCCAGCTGCATGACTCCACTGCCGCACACAAAACGCTGTAAACTCTCTCATTTAACGGTTTAACTGTCTGCCAAGATTAACTAGTCGACCATGGATTCATGGCTGATGGGTTAATGCAAGTTTTACCGTCGGTAACATTTTCAATCGGAGACAATGTGATCGCTTGGATTTTATCTTGGACAGGGTGGACGCCTGAACTTGGACGCCCAGATCGACAACTTCGCGAACACCCGGCACGACCTGATCGCGCGGCACGGCGAGGTGGCGGCGGTGAGCCTGCTCCGGGGCGCGATCTTCTCGGTCACCATGGGCTCCAACGACTTCATCAACAACTACCTGACGCCCATCTTCTCCGTCCCCGAACGTGCCACGACGCCCCCGCCGGCCTTCGTCAACGCCATGATCGCCAAGTTCCGGCAGCAGCTCACGGTAAATAGATGCAGATCTTTTTTTTTTTAGGGGAGTAAATGATGCAGATCTTTGCAGCGTGTGGTACGCGGTTGTGATTTAACGCAACACGTTGCATATTGCTTCGTGCGTTGTTTTGCTGCAGAGGCTGTACCTTCTGGACGCCCGCAAGATCGTGGTGACCAACGTCGGGCCAATCGGCTGCATCCCGTACCAGAGGGAGACGAACCCGTCGGCCGGCACGGCCTGCGCCGAGTTCCCCAACCAGCTAGCGCAGTCCTTCAACCGGAGGCTCAAGGCCCTGGTGAACGAGCTGGGCGCCAGCCTCCCCAGCTCCCGCTTCGTCTACGCCGACGTCTACCACATCTTCTCCGACATCATCGCCAACTACAGATCCCACGGTACGTAATCACGCGGAAGACGGCCAGAAATGTTGTGAAATCGAGGTGATGACGATCGTTTTCGCCGTGTTCGTGTGCCTGCAGGGTTCGAGGTGGCGGACTCGGCGTGCTGCTTCGTCGGCGGCCGGTTCGGCGGGCTGGTGCCGTGCGGGCCGACGTCGCGGTACTGCGCGGACAGGTCCAAGTACGTGTTCTGGGACCCCTACCATCCCAGCGAGTCCGCCAACGCGCTCATCGCCCGCCGGATCCTCGACGGCGGTCCCGCTGACATCTCGCCGGTCAACGTGCGACAGCTGATCGCCACCTGATCGCTCAATCACTGTGTTCTGGCTGCTCTGGGTCTATTCTTCATCGGAGAGATTTGATGGGACGATTTGGCCTTCGTCTCCCAATTGTAACTTGATCCGTGCTTATTTTCTTGTCGCTCCGTTCTTGTTCCCCATTGTGATTCTTGCGAGGAGAACTCGTGAATTGTTTGGTGGTTGGAAGTTCAAACTTGGAACCAAATTTGTCGGTGATTGAAGGTATTGTACGCATCGGATGAGATCAATTGGGTGAGACGAGACGAACCAATGTTTTCGTCGCAACGTCTCTCCGCGGTGCTACCAGCATCGGTTCCATGCTGACAAAGGACACGTCACCAACATTATCACTTATCATTTCAAAAAAAAACATTATTATCACTTATCAGCAGCGGCGTTTAGATAGGACCCACATGGAAGTGATCGCGTGGCCCACGTTCCATGACGGGGGCTCCACGTTCAGTCTATGTACGAGTCAAAGGGGCCGAAAAACAGACCAGCAAGCCACCGAGACCGGTACACCAAACCGAGACGCTAATCCAAGCAACAGACAGGATGGCCGCCGCATCGCCGGATTCCGGCGACCTGATCCTGGTGGAGCCGGCGAGGCCGGGGTCCCCGGTCGCCGTGGTGACCATCAACCGGCCTGGGGCGCTGAACGCGCTCACGCGGCCGATGATGATCTCCCTGGCCACGGCGTTCCGGCGGCTGGCCGCGGACGACGGCGTCGCGGCGATAGTGCTCGCGGGCCGGGGCCGCGCGTTCTGCTCCGGGGTGGACCTGACGGCGGCGGAGGAGGTGTTCAAGGGCGACGTCAAGGACCCCGCCGCCAACCCCGTCGCGCAGATGGAGCTCTGCCGCAAGCCCATCATCGGCGCCGTCGCTGGGTTCGCCGTCACGGCCGGGTTCGAGATCGCCCTCGCCTGCGACATCCTCGTCGCCGGTCGCTCTGCTAAGTTTCTGGACACCCACGCCAAGTGCGTTCCTTTCCCCTCACCTATTTCATCTCACGATCTGCTGGAGAGTCAACATACCACTACAATTTGGCTGCTCTAACGAACAGTGTCCCCATCTGGCAGTCATCTTTATCCATCTATCTAATTGTTTCTCGTGAAACTGCAGTAATTAATGTTGTTCTAGATGAGTTCGATACCTATTATAGTTTGTCAGAGTGCTATGTGCTAGAAATTGCAAAAATGCCTTGTGCTTAGGGGACAAGCATGCTAAGTTTGGTTGTTTCATAATAGGGTAAACTTGTTTAAAACTTAGTAATAATGCTGTATAAAAACATAACATTATCTGGAAATAGTTCCATAAAAACATGTATTCCTGCAATTTTCAGAAGATGGAAACTTGATTAGTCTTTGCCCTTTGCTCTGCCAGAGCTTGCATTGAAGTACTGCATCTGTGCTCCATTATCTTCAGCCATTACTTTGACACCGTCCTACAACTTATGACAACTGCTTGGATTCATAACATTGCCATCTTATTCATTCATTTCACCCGTCGTGCTCTAATCAGCTTGTAGTCAATGTAATGTAGGTTTGGGATATTTCCTTCCTGGGGTCTGTCACAGAAGCTTTCTCGTGTAATTGGTCCGAACAGAGCACGTGAAGTGTCACTAACGTGTATGCCCATTACTGCTGAAATGGGGGAGAAGTGGGGGCTTGTTAACCACGTTGTTGATGACAATCAGGTGCTGAATAAGGCAGTCGAGGTTGCTGAGGCCATTGCGAAGAATAATCGCAACTTAGTTGTGTTGTACAAATCGGTTATAAATGATGGGCTCGAGCTGGACCTGGAACATGCTAGATCTCTTGAAAAGGTGCACACTTTTATCTTGCTCAGCGTTTATTAGAAAATGTTGTCTTATAAATTAATTCGGTCCTAAAGTGGTTGAAATTTGAACATTCTTTTTTCATGGTGTTAATCACATATCCATGATGCATATTCAGTAGAAAACTTCAGGTCGATTCAGGACATTCAACAATTTAATCGATGAGAAATGTCCGTGTAATATCCTCAAATGCCTCAAGAATTGTTTTGATTCTTTTTTGGCTTGATTCGTTTTTGGTGATAATATTGAACAAACAATCTTAGCTAAGTTTATTGTTTACCGCTGATACCGGTTGATGCTCAAAGCTGACAGCTTTGTAGTGCTAGTGGAAACAAAAAACAAAAAACAATGGTAACGGTGATATGTTTATTCTATTGAGGTGGCCATATTCAACAAGCTTATATGATCTTGTTACTTTCATGATTACAGGAGAGAGCTCACAGCTATTACAATGGCATGACAAAGGAGCAATTCGCTAATATGCAGAAATTCATACAGGGCAGGAGTTCTAAAGCACCATCAAAGCTGTAGCTTCCATGTTCTGTATATTGCTGAATCCTCCTTTTACTAATTATATACAGCTGCTGAAAGTCTGTTCAATAATCTTAAAATAAACAATGCCGTCTGACGTACAGTGTGTCTGTGTCATCTCATGTATGAGGAAAATGCCACGTTCTTTTATTTGAGTGGGTAAACAGTGTTCATCACGGTCTAAACCTGTGCAATCAGCTGTCATCTTCTGTTCTGTTGCTCTCTCTTCTCCGTTTGTGATACTAAAAAGGGTCAGTTTCTGGGATACGCTATCTTCCTCCTATCACATGTTTTTCTTCTGGTTTGATGGAAATTTATGTAGCAAATTGGATGGTATAACCAATGTGTAAAAGATCTATGTAAGTTTTGGAAATATTTCAAATAATGGCGTGGGATTTTTTGGCAAAAAATGGCCCTAAGAAAAAGTGCAAAAAAACACAATGTCCACCATACGAAGTAGCTTCTCAAAAAATGAATAGCAAGATGTTAGATCTCTTGCCACAAAAGGTGTGACTATTGAGTCTGTTCCAAGTGCCCTGACAGGAGGGAAAAGATAGCTCATTGTTCCAAATTATTTTTGTGACGGAAATCATCATTGCGAGTTACAACAGAATGATCCCTTAACTTGGAGGATCAAATGCAAAACCTCTTGCTCAAACACATCAAAGTCTACTTCACCAAGAAAAAAATGAGAAGTCGATGTAACTGCAGACTTTGTACACTAACTACACCAGGGAAAAAGAGAGGAAAAATCAATACTGTCGCGACTTGCTCGAGACCTATGTTTGGGTCGTTGGAAGAAGAATTTACGTTCGAACCTAAACTTTTAGATATAGGTACTTATTTAGATCTTTTGCTAGAGCTGTGTTTTTGGTCTGTTTGGTAGTTTTTAGGGATAGTTATTCAACTTAGATATTCTATTAGAGATGATCTTAGGGGAAGTTGCTTGAGTATATATACTGGAAGTGTCGGTTTGCAATACAAACAGAGTCCAAGATGCAGTTAGAATGCAACTATTATATGACCAAAAAGTGTTGAGCCCTGAGTGGTTCATTCATCCATGATTCAAGGGATCATGATGTTGTTAATCAACTATGTTAATAATGAGATATTATGTTTGGAAGATCACTTGGAAAAAAAGACGGTATGTTTGGATAAGAAATTTCATTCTATGACAATATAGCTATGAAACCCTTTTTTTGTTTGAAATGTATAGAACCGAGTTTTTGAAAGAGGGAGAGAGAAAAAAAGTGAAAAAAGGAGCTTTGAGGCAAGATCAACAGTCCACAAAAATCAGACGCCACCAATCTCAAAGCAGCGTCCACGCCGAGGAACGGCGAGACGAGCACTCGCCGTGGTCTGCGCTCTGCGGTGCCGTCGCGCTGCCCCGTCCTCTCTTCCGCGTCTCCCGCCTCCGCTCTTCCTGTAGACGGGGACGGCGAAGCTTTGAGAACCCCCGCCATAGGTTTCTCCGCACCATGGGGCCTCCCATCCTCCTCCGCCTCTTCGTTGTCCTCGCGGTCGCCGCGACCGCATCTGCGGCGGCGCATCGGGAGGCGTTCCGCCGGGACCCTGGGCACCCGCAGTGGCACCACGGCGCCTTCCACGACGTCGAGGACAGCGTCCGCGCCGACGTCCGCCGCACGCTCCACACCCGCGCCGAGGTACTCCCTATCACCTCCTCGCCCCCCTGCCCCCTAAACCTCTCCGTCGTCGCAAGCATGGCGCACGCGTACCTGTGTGATTTGCGCACAGGTACCGAGTTCTGCTAGATTCGAGCTGAGTTGAAGCATGGGCTTCCGTGACTCTACTCTATGTATGCGGGATCTGCCTTGGATTTCATTTCTCTTCCTCGGTGAGATCGGCAGCTAGCCAACTACGCGATGAACTGTGGCGTGCCTGTTTCCCTTGAACCTTGCAATTTTTTCATGCGTACAAGTAGAACTGCCCCGCAGGCAGGGCCGTCGCGGATTTTTCGGAGGCCTGTGCAAAATCCTCGTTGAGGCCCTAGATTAACTATCAGAAGACAATATAAATATTTTTCGGATTTTGTTCATTGATCAAACATCAATCTTCATATTGTTAAAAGTGCATAAGAGCGTGAGAATGAGGCGTCGGGAACGGCTAGGCCACGATGTTGTAGTGCTATGTTGTGCCACAGTCTTGTTGTGTGCGAGATTACATCACCTTGAGAGGATAATTTACAATGGGGCAGGGCAGCGGCATATGACACAGGGTGCTAGAGTCTCAAGGTGGATTCGTTGGACGTCGGATGTGCACACGGCATCACGCACAATCAGGAAAAAAAATCTTCATTGTGATCGATTGGGCTCTGCAGCGAGTAGTTTTCTACGCACAAAATGGACTCATGGGTATCGGGCTACATCTTACTGCATGAGGGAGGGACAGTTTCTTCTTGGGCATGCTGCTGATGGAAGCCAACCCTGATAAAGTGTGGGATGTGCAACCCACTTCTGAGGCCCCTGAAATCTAGGGGCCCTGTGCGGTTGCACAGCTCGCATGGCCCCAGGGACGGGCCTGCCGCAGGAGTATGCGTGACTGTATAAGAGAGATCACCTTATGAATCATGGCTGGATTGGGGCTGGGGGATCTCAGATTAAATTGCATTCAACCTAAATGATATGGGGTAATTAAGCAGTTGTTATAGTCATGCTGGTGCTTTCACATGTTGTGTTTTATCTGTAAAGCCTTTACAACCAGATCAAGGACAACAAAATGTAATGATATATGCTAAACTGTAATTGTTCACTGCTGTTCTGCTCTCTCGGTTGTTTGAAACATGTAACTTATTGTCCTTTTCTGTTTGCTCTGCTCTCTTGTTGGTCTGAAACATGTAATTGATTTTTTTTTTGGTTGAGGTTTCCAATGATTATAATTAACTCGTTGGGAACATAATTCAGGTCCCATTTCAAGTGCCTCTCGAGGTTAATATTGTCCTTATTGGTTTCAATGGCGATGGTGGGTACAGATACCCTTTGGATGGGCACAAGCTTGAAGAATTCTTGAAGACGAGCTTCCCATTTCACAGGCCCTCATGTTTTGAGACCAGGGAGCAAATTGATATCGAACATCATATTATGTATAATGTCATAGCGGTAATGCTTGTTCAGATTACTATGATTTTGTTTTCTACAATTGTGTTGTCCTGTTTTTGATCCAATTCTGGTATGAAATCATTTCACTAGGCTGGACAACCTGAGCTGATTTCTCTTGAGAAATCACTGAAGGAGGCAATGCAACCTGCAGGAACCGCCAGAGAGGTAAGCTGAAATATATTATTATCCTATTCAATGGTAAGCTCCCATTTATATCAGAATTGACACATTGTGTGCACTAATCATTTTGTTCCTCGCAGAACGAATATGGTCGAGAATTCCCTCTATTTGAGGTAGAAGCGACTACAGTTGAGCCTATATTTCAAAGGCTATACTCGTTCATTTTTGACATGGAGCCTGGTTATTCTGCGAATGAGATGGACAGGCCTGTGCCTGTTGCAATATTTGTTGTTAATTTTGATAAGGTATAGAGATTCACATTTAACACTACATTCCTTTCTCCTCATATTATATTGTATGCTGCCTGTGTGTACTCGGCATCCAGATTCAGGTTGTAGAAAACATGGTCCTTCATGTCAGTGTAGGAGTCAAGGTGGAAAAGATATTGTCATCTTCATATCCTTTTGTAGGAAACAACATATGTCAACTCTGGTGTGATTAATTAAAAATCATCTGTTCTTTTGTTGGATATTTAAGACAACAACAACAAAGCCTTTTAGTCCCAAGCAAGTTGGGGTAGGCTAGAGAAGGAACACACAAGACTCAATACAAGAAGACAAACAAAAGAAAAGAAAGTTAGAAAATAAAAAGAGAAAATAAGAGAGGAAAAGGGCAATAGACCATGAAGAAAAGGTAAAAAAAAAGGGAGAAACCAAAGATCAAGGTTCTGGCAGGTGTATTGTTAGTTTCCACTCTCTCCTATCCATATTCCATAGCTAGCTCCTTAACAATATTCCAACCCTGCATGTCTCTCTTCACAGACTCTTCCCATGTCAACTTTGGTCTTCCTCTGCCGCTTGAGGCCTTTCTTGGTTATCTAAAAAAAATCATTTTTTATAATACATCCTTAATAAGTTGCCACGACATAATTACTTAATTCTAAGGCATTTTCATCCATCTAGTCTAGACTAAACTTATTTGATCTCCTCAAATAACATTTAATCATCCTGTAACATCGCGGAAATATCTAGGGATTCCTAAAAGACTATCAGAGCCCTATCCTTACCAATGTTACAGGAGAAAAGATACTGCTTACAATTTACATTCCCGTTCTTATGCTTTTGAAAATCATAAGTAGTATCATAACAAGTTTTCCTTGGCAGGTTAGAATGGATCCTCGGAACAAAGAAGTTGACCTTGATAGTTTAATGTATGGTACCATTGGTAGACTAACAGAACAAGAGCTAAAAAAGCAAGAAGCAGATTACATCTATCGGTATCGTTACAATGGCGGCGGAGCAACTCAAGTTTGGCTGAGTTCTGGAAGGTGATAATTTTTCTAATACACTGCTTTATCGATACAAGGAAGCTTGTTTGCTTCGCCAGAATATGTATTTTCACTAAGGTTATTATAGAAATTAACCCCATGTGGCCAGATTATCAATACAGCAACTGTCCACATAACAGTCTCGATAAAAATTACAGTGTCAGCACTAACTGCCAGTTGCTTCACTTTATAATGGTCGTGGTTTGTTTAATTTCTTTTCCTGATCTGAACTGCAGGGCTGCATGCTACACAGTATATTCCATTATGTTTCAAAAATAGAGTTGTGTTCATTATATAAATGCTAGCACCTTTTCATAAGTGTCCATATGGTTTCAATTATATGATATCTTAGACTATGGCAACCATATGGAAAATGCAGGAGACATCAAATGTCTCTTTAAAGTTGTATCTCTTTGAAATTCACGTGTCTGTGTCTCAATGTCTCCTACCAGCTATTGTGAACAATAAGCTAGGAGAATTCCTTATGTAAGTAGTTGCACACAAAATGAGCTAGACACTTTAGTGAGATATAGGTGTTTCTGTTGTTGAAATTTATAAAACCATATATAGATCTTTGCCTTCTGTCTTGTGTTTGTTTGTTTTGCCCTTGCGCTTGGGTTCTTCGGGTCCAGTCTTATTTCCTCTCTTTCCTCTTTTTTTTTTTTGTTTTTATTGCTCTTTTCTCACCTCTCTTCTTCTTTGCCTTCTTTATTGTGTTTGGTTTGCTCTTGTGCTTGGGTTCATCAGGGTTTCATCTCTAGCCTACCCCAACTTGCTTGGGATTAAAGGTTTAGTAGTTGTTGATGAAAAAAGGATTGTTCACAGTAAAAAAACATCAGTGCAAATAGAACTGAAGACTATTTTGTGTCTCCCTCCAGAGAAAGATACTTGATAATGTGGACATGACACAGATTCCATTGTGTATGTTTGACCGCTATTTTCTGTTGAAAATCAAATCAAGTAGTTTTGTAAGACTGAAAGTATTTTTTGATGCAGATATATACATGATTTTGATGTTTCCAAACCAAATACTTGAAAGTTATTGAAATTTCTAAAGTTTTACTGTATCTTGCCCAAAATATATACATCTCCATTAGATCCTTCATTGTATTACCATGGGAGTTCAATCCCGCAGAAATTCAGAATGACAGTAGTACCTTCAATATCACCAGTTTAAAATGCAGTTATATGTACTGTGGACTATGTAGTTATTCTGACATGCATTTTTGCCGTATAGCCGAAGTAATATTGACCCTTTCTCTTTATAAAGCTCCTTGCTTAGTGTTAATTGTGGTAAGGGTCTGGCACCCCTCCTGTTTTCAGTAATCGCCTTGTGTGCCTGTAATTGTAAACCTTTCTGAAATTCATATTTCTATCATTTTATTTGGTAGTTAGCTCCAGTGATTATCACAGAGGAGGTAAACATGGGAAGTTACAAAACATGTACATATAGAGGAAAGAATTAGAAGAACGAGTTTGCCTGAAGACACTGGTTTCCAGCTTTTCACTATACTAAATTGGGTTGAGATTTGACTAAAACTGATAAATTAAATGCTGGTTTCTTTAAATCGCTGAATGAATGCATAGATTATTTGCTATGCATGATGTTATCCGTAAGGAGCACTGTACTGTCAATCTTTGCAGTTTGGGGTTGTTTTCCATCATGATGCTCTAGAATTACTGAAGCAGTTGCAATTAAATCATGCATGCTCTATTCAATGACTGTATTGGTCCTTGCAGGTTTGTTGTCATAGATCTTTCGGCTGGCCCTTGTACATATGGTAAAATAGAAACTGAAGAAGGCAGTGTCAGTTATAGGTCATTGCCACGATTATCACAAATAATCTTCCCAAGGGGACTTGCCGCTCCAAGTGATCCATCAACCCAGGATATTTTCATTGGGCAGCTTGGAGGTTTAATTTCGACTACCATTGAGCATGTGATAGCCCCTGATATTAGGTATGGTAAGGAATGAGAGAAATTTCATGTTTCACATGATCTATTATTGAAATGATCATTGTCGTCTTGATGTGACAAAGTCAATTTGCAATCAGTTACATGGAGTGTTCACTTTACTGCATTTTTAGGTGAAACAAGAGTAAGCCCTAAACCGAAGACTGAGATGTCCATATTAAAACAAATCATTTACCTGGTTGTGGTCAGTTTCTGTTAGTTCCTCATCTGTATCTTCGTCTGTTTGCCTCAAGGCTAACTAGAACACTCTGTTGACTCTTGATTTTCATATTTCAATAGCTTATCACCTACCTTAATAAAGTATAGGTCAACATGATATATTTTATTATAGTTTGGCAGCAAATCTAGCCGTGCATATTGGGATAGATTGACCAGATATAATGACGTATAATTGTTTCAACTGAGTTATGCCAGGATGACATTGCCCATGAGATACATGATTTCTAGCATAATCTATGTATAATATGTGTGTAGTTTAAGCATCATTTGATCTTTTAAATTATTCTAATGCACCTCTTTTCTCCTCCCTGACATCCAGATTCGAAACAGTTGACATGACAGTGAGGTTGCTTATACCTATTATTGTGCTACAGAACCACAACAGGTACAACATTCTCCAAGCAGGTCATAACTACAGTATAGATGTTCAAGCTATTGAACAGGAGGTTAGTTAACTTCTTTTGAGCAAGTAACTTCTAACATTCAATCCTTACTGCTGGAATTTTTCTTCATTTGTTAGTCAAGAATTCCTGTGCTACAAATAAGCAACAACCTCACTATCTTCACTTATCGTAAGCATTGTTTACTTCAATGAAAGATGAACAAGAGGAACATATACTATATACACTCATTGCCATTACAAATATTACTCTTGAGTGCTGGTGCAAATAGACAGTGGCGGAGCTTCATTGGGGCCAACATGGGCCATCCCCCCCTCCTCCCCTGCAAAGAAACCTTAATCCAGCATTTAAATTTTGTTTTGCCCAGTTTTGCTTCATGCTTGGCCCCTCCTACAATATATGATTCAATGCTTGCTATAGACCCCTGCTGATTTCCTACTCAAGCTCCATCACTGCAAATAGAGCATTCACAAATGCCACCATGATTGATTATCGGTGCTGCTAGAATCCATGATATCAGCCAAATGTCAAATCCAATCAGATTTTGAGCCAAATGTTTTCAGCCTAGAAAAGAAAGTCAAGTATCATGTGGCCTTTATTAGCTGAAAAGACTACCACTAATGTTAGCTTAACGAAATGTGTTTGTGGAAGTTTTAAGGAACAGATATGGTGTTGATCAGGGGCCAGAGTATATAAATGATTGTTAATGGTACATGTCCTCCAAATTTTCTTATGGTCTCATATTTCGCAGGTCAAAAAGATGGTGCACCCTGGGCAGGACGTAATAATAATCTCTGGTTCGCATGCACTGCACCAACATGAACAGTTAGCGGTTGCAGTTTCAAAAGCAATGCGTAGCCATTCTCTTCATGAAACAAAAACTGATGGCCGATTCCATGTCCGTACTAAAACATACTTGGATGGAGCAATTCTCAAAGAGGTATGCATGTTTTGCCATTTAAATATGTCTGAATTGCAAAGAACATTTGCAATTATGGGTACCTTACCATACCTATAAGTCTTGTATATGTTTCTTGCTCGTGCTTAAATGGACATGATGCAATTTGCAAATTTTCATCTATTTTTAATGATGGTAGACCTTCACCCAACTTTCAAGATTCTAAAGGTTAATGCCTTTAAACAAGAAGTCATGTAGAGAAGTGCTATACTTGGATTCACTGGACAAGTTGTCCATAATTCCTTATCTTTTGGATAGCTATATGATCTATAATCAGCAAATTCAACTTGTGCATGTGCAAAGCAAAGCAAATGGTGTGCAATGTTTGTAATAGAAAAAAGGATGAATCTTGTCTAAATAAGAGAAATGTTAGCCTCAGTTGTATTGTATAAGGCAATCACCATAGTTTTTTATTAAATAAGACTTTAGCAGTATGAAGATGGTACAAAAGAGTGGGAATCAAAGAGATAGGTCAAAACGAACTGTTTTATCTTAACTTTTAAATGCAGCATTCCAATGGCATGCTCTCAACGTATACAGGAAATGGAGCGGTCTGCTGATGTGCTGTCTGCTGGTTTATTAGAGGTTGCAAATCCTTCTGTTTCAAGTAGATATTTCCTGAAACAGGTAATAAATGCCTGTAAATTTCTGTTTCGTAAGTCTCATACTTGATTTTTTTTTTACTTTCTTCTAATATGTGCTTCATTATGGATTTTCTCTTTTTTTGTGTGTGTGCCAATGGCAGCATTGGACTGATGAACAAGATGTACAAGATTCTATTAAGAACAAGCCCCTATGGGAATCTTATATGCCCAAAAATGAAAAAGACAAGAGAGGGACTGGAAAGAAGAAACGTGGAAGTCTTCACAGAACTTATGGAACCAGAGTGATCCCCGTGTAAGCAATGCTCTCTTACCACTCACATGCAAAATATATCCAGTTGTGTTCTGCCATGCTTCTCCTGAAAATGGTGCATATGGTCAAGAAAATATCACAAAAATCAATCTGTCATTCTAAAAGTTTCAAATCTAACAGTGATATGGAAGTTTGCATTTCTCTTGTGAACCAACAGATTCGTGTTGTCATTGGCCGATGTGGATGCTGAACTTCTCATGGAAGAGGAAAGTCTTGTTTGGACAAGTAAAGATGTCATTATTGTGCTTGAACATAAGAATGAAAAGATTCCTCTAAGGTATGTTAAAACTTTCTTTGTAGACAAAAATTCCCTGTGGATTCCTGTACTGCATTGATATTTATATCATCCTTTTAATGTCACAGCTATGTGTCAGAAACGACTAGGCGATTTGCTGTTCCATCTCTTGCACAACGCCACATCTTGGCTGGTTTGGCTTCAGCAGTTGGAGGTCTGAGTGCACCATATGAAAGGGCGTCACATATTCATGAAAGACCTATAGTGAACTGGCTCTTGGCAGCAGGCTGTCATCCTTTTGGACCATTCTCAAACACCTCTCAAATCAGTCAAATTCTTCAGGATGTGGCACTGGTAATAATATTATCAACATTAAGTTTAATTTCCTAATAAAATGTACAACAAGGGGACTAGAGGAGGGGGTTATATGCACAGTATGACCTATGTCCATGTGAGATTTAATAGCACAGCTTTTCTGCTTTTATATAGTTCACGTGGGTTCATACGAACACAAACTATCAAATGTGTTCAAGTTTTGTCACCTCATTTTTTGGTTCTCAATTTCACCAATTTCTAACTGAATTTTCTGGTAAAAGTTATGCATACGAACACAATCTTATGCTTACTGCCTTCACATTGCAGAATTTTTATAGTTTTAATATTTCACCAGTATAAATTTGGTTTCCTTTAGATGTTAAATGCCTTCATATCTATTTTGTTCTAAACCATGTTTTTAATGTGATTAGAGAACTACAATTTATGCTCGAGTTGATGCAGCCCTTCGCAAAATAAGAGACACATCACAGGTCATTACACATTCATTTCAACTTTCTTTCATTTGCTTATTTTCTCCACATGCACTTAAACTACTTGGTTTGGTGCAGACCGTTCAATCTTTTGCGTCAGAGCATCTTAAGACACCATTAGGAGAACTCGTTAAAGGTAATAAAAACAAGTCTAGCACTGAGTTATGGGTAGAGAAATTCTATAAGAAGGTAACCACGTTGCCAGAGCCTTTCCCCCATGGTCTTGTAGAAAGGTTGGAAGAGTACCTGGATGTAAGTATATGTTTCGCATATTGCGTTATATGTTTTCAGTGTGAAAGGTATACTGTTGTGTCTTGTTCTGACATTTTCCCCTTTCTACGCCATTTTAGAGACTTGAAGGACAACTTGTGGACTTGTCTTCCTTGCTGTATGACCATCGTCTGGTGGATGCATACCAAAACAGTTCTGACATCCTGCAGAGCACTATATTTACACAACAGTATGTTTTTATGGAGAATTTATATTGCCCGATTTTCTTTTTGCTGAGCTGACTTATTGTGGCTCATTGTTTGAAAAAAAAAATCCTGTTCAGTTCATTCATTTTTTCTGACACATGTATATTTTTAACCTTTTTCTTCTGGACAGGTATGTAGAACGTATTCTATATGCTGAGAGAGAGAAGATGAAGTGCTGTAGCATTGAATATAGTCTTCCAAAGCAATCATCTCAGGCTTTTGTATATGGAGGAATCCTTCTGGCTGGATTCCTTGTGTACTCACTGGTTATTTTCTTCTCTTCACCAGTGCGCTAACATTAGTTGATGAGTTAGGTGTGTCTGGCAGCTCTGGCTGTCGAGTGTCGAGCCTGTTGATCTTGCATGAAGGCATGATCTGACACTGTTGTACGCTTTGGGGCCTTGGCACAGTTTTGCGTTATAGAGTTATTTTTCAATACAGAAGCAGTAGGCAGCCCATACATGTAACTGACTTATATTTCTTGATGAAATCAATAATTAGGGGTTGGGCAATTACGAGCTGTTGCAGGTGATATTTTTCTTTCGCCTCTTTTCCAACATTTTGCTATATTTATCTATCTGAAAAATAATGAAACAAGAACTCATAAGTCAGTTTCATTCTTAGAACTTGAGATTACCTCGATAGCCTCCTGACAAAAAAAATAAAATAAAAAATCCTGATCATATAGAAGCTCAGCAGAGTAGAGAGATTGTGGAGGGTTCAGGTTATGGCGATAACTTTCACCAAGGCGAGCTCAATGCCGGCACCTACAATGTTTAGGATTATCGCATGAAAACAGTAACTTTTATAAGCTCTACTAGTACAGTGCAAATTCTACACATTCACGCCACATATAACTGCTCAGGGCCTCAGGTGTACAAAGTAATGCAGTAATAAGGTATCTGCCTGTCGTAGGGAGAAAAAAAAATGAATGAAAACAGAGGCATGATCGGACAACATCCAGCGTTGCGATCATCATCTGTTCCAGTGGCAGTGCTCCCTGACGTCCCGGAAGAGGCAGGCGAGCAGGTGCCTGTCGTAGTCCATGGTGGTGTACTGCACGACGTGGTTGAAGAAGGCGACGGCGTCGTCGTCGGCCACCATGCAGTGCAAGATCCCACAGCGGCGGAGCACCTCCACGTCCCTCCGCGAGTTGACCAGCGACCCGAGCAGCGCCACGAACCCGGTCACCTTGTTCCCCCCATCCAGCTGCCGCGCCGCGCGCCCGCCGCCCTGCTCGAACGCCACCAGGTTCGCGAGCAGCACCTTGGCGCCCTCGTCCACCACGAACGCCGGCATGTGCAGCACCGCGTAGCGGAACGTGACGTCGAACACGTCCCGCGGCGTGGCCTTCCGCTTGAACGTCACCCCGCACTCCTCCATCTTCGCCGCCGGCGGGACCATCGAAGTCAGCCGGCCTTTCCCGTCCCCGGAGGAGCGCGGGGACGGGACCGCCGGCTGCTTCCAGATCGCCAGCGGCCCGGTTGCGTTGTTACCGTTGGTTTCCGTACCGATGACGTTGCGCGCCTTGGTGACGTCGCTGTCCGCGGTCGGGTTGCGCACGTTGCACTCGTAGTGCAGGTGCAGCAGGTGGTGGATTTTCTTGTCGCTGGAGGGGCGGATGGCGCGGCTGGACGGCAGGTCCCCCGCGAAGGCCTTACAGAAGACGTCCAGCAGCGCGTCGCGCTCCTCGCCGGCGAAGGCCACGGCGTGCAGTTTCTCCAGGACGAAGAAGGGTATCTGGTTCTCCATCAGCAGCGCGTCGTGGTACATGTGGTGCCACGCCCATTTCGCGCCCCCGGGCGCCGCGAGCTGGCCCTCGCCCTTCCGGAGGAAGAACTCGAGCAGGAAGCAGCCGTCCAGCACCAGCATCTCCACGAACTCGTCGGGGCCCATGGCGAAGCCCTGGTCGGCGTAGCAGCGGCGCGCGTCGGCCTCGACCTCCCGCGCGGCGCGCACGTACGCGCCGAGGCCCTGCGGCTTCCTGTTGTTGCGCGACAGGAAGTCGCGGAGGAGGCGCCACTTGTGCTGCTGCGCGGCGCCCAGGCCGGCGCGGCCGTGGTAGTAGGGTCCCACGGAGACGACCTTGGGCTCGTACAGGTCGCGGTGCCGCTCGCGCACGGCGGCCGGGAGGCGGAAGATGGTGTAGGGGTCGTCGTCGGCGTCGTCGGCCTGCGGCGCGGCGGCGTCCACGCGGCGCTGCATGGCCTCCACCTGCGCGTCGTCGGCGTGGTAGAAGACGTTCTCCTCCTCGATCTCGTTGCCGTTGCTGCTTCCGCCCTCCATGGTGAGGTGATGATCGAACCGCGTTACTGGCGCCGCCGTCAGGCCTTGATCGTTGCTTAGAGGCGAAGACTTGCGGCGGGGGGCGGGATTGGGGAGCTGACCAGGCCCGGCACCGGTCTCTTTCACGGTGTGAATGCTAATATTCCTCTTGCCTTGTTTCCATGCTAGCACACACATAGGCTGCTGGAGTCAATATATAGGCGAAAATTATGGAGCGCTGTATTTGGATTGGTTGCAGCGTTTCCAAGCGAAGAGGAATTGTAGCGGGAGAATGGACAATCTTATCTGGCCTGGACCCCTGTTTTGCTGGTATAAACGTGTCATTTCGGGGACATTCAAGAGGATCAGGCGCTAGTCAAAACTTATGATATTCCTTCTTATACCTGGCTTTGCCGGTTCAAACATGGAAATGAGTTATTACAAGCAGAACACGTGAATGGGAAATCCATATTTAGTGCATTTTTACTCGCATAGCAAATGAAATGAACCAGTATAAAAGGAATTACGTTTATTTGGGAGTGGTTTACAGTGCAATAACAAATTAGTGGAATTACACGACCATAGTTATTCGCCGGTCACCATCATATATGTCAGGCACGTACTTGACCGTAGCAACAGATGTGAACCAGTAAAACTAGTTCGATCGCGAAGCATGGACGCGGTCCCGGCAAACGCGCCAGAAGGCAACTGATGAGGCAAGCACGAAAGGGGGCAAGAAAAATATGCCTTGTGCTTGCTTAGTCCTGTACGCAGCCTGGGCACGTCGTAAGCAGCTTAGACATAACAATTCCAAGCGTTTGGACGGAATTTCCGTTGATTGTGATGGCCGGCACACACGACTGGGTCGCACGTCAAGTGATCAAGTAGAGGATGTCATTTGCTTGGTGTTCATGCTCCGCACTTCTCAGCACAGCTAATCTCATATGGTATATGCAGCTCATGCATTTTTAGTGTTATTTTCCGGGTGATTGGCATGTGTCCATACATACAGCTTGTATATAGAATAGCTAGTTTTATTTGGACGAGTAGGACGACGAGGGACCAGTTGGGTTGGGTCCTAATCCTATCGCTCCAGGCAATCTGAGCCAGCGCGACGGCTCAGAGTATACCTGGGCATACGGGCCGGTAAAATCGGCCTGGCACATAGCCCGCTTAAAAAGCCCGGTCTGAGAACGGCCCGGTACGGAACTAACTGGGCTTGGCATGGCCCATGGCACGGTGTGGGCCATGCTACGGGCTGACCCCAAGGCCCGTCGCACGGCACAGACTCTGGCCCAGAAAGGGCATCGGCCCGATAGGCCCGGTAGCCGGCGGCAGCAGGCCAAAACTCGAAACAGGCCTCCCGCTTCCCTCCCCCGTGATTCGTGAAACAGGCCCACCCCACTCACTCGCCTCCCTCCCTCCCGTCACTCCGTCAGACGCCCAGCCGCCCAGGCCAGGCAGTCATGCACGCAGCCGCGCTGCCCGTTGCTGCTCCCTCTCCCTCTTTGGTGTGACGGGGCGCCTCTCTCCCCCTCTCCCTCTCCGGTGTGACGTGGCGCCTCTCTCCCCCTCTCCCTCTCCGGTGTGACGCGGCGCCTCTCTCCCCCTCTCCCTCACCGGCATGACGCGGTCTCCTCTCTCCCCTCCCTCTTCAGTACGACGCGGTCTCCTCTCTCCCCTCCCTCTTCAGTACGACGCGGTCTCCTCCTCTCCCGTTCGGCTGCCCCAAAAGGCCAAAACCCTAGCGTCGCGCCACCGCTGCCCGTCTCTCCCTCCTCCAGATCTACTCCCACCACGGCTCTGGCTCTCCCTCCGCGCCCGGCACAGCCTCTACCTCTCCCCGCTCCCTCTCTCTCGGCCGCCGTTGCGGCGACGCACGCGCCATCGCTTGATCTAGTCATCCGGGCCTGCACAGTCCGCAACGGGGCACCGTGCCGCCGGGCCTACACAGCCCGCAATGGGGCACCATGCCGCCGGGCTCGCGGAGCAAACGGGCCGGCACGGCACGGTGCTGGCCATTCCGGGCTGTGCCGCGGGCTTCACCCCAAGCCCGGAGCATGGTGTAGCACAGCCCGCAAGGGCCCGTATGCCTTACTGGGCCGTGCTTCGAAGCGTGCCGGGCCAGGCCGTTCCAGGGGGCCCAGATGCCCAGCTATAGCTCAGAGGGTTTGCTTTAGCAAGCAAAGGAAACATTTTCCCAATGAGGTGCGTTTTTCTTTTATCATAAGAGTTTGAACTCTAGCGCACTCAGAAACTACTTTTAGAGTAAGTTCGTAACTTTTGTTGCCCAAAAAATTTTATGAATGAGATGAGAAACGACTGAACTCTAGCGCAATACATAACTTAAGTTTTTTTTAGGGCAGTTACTTGTGATGTCCAAGAAACTTTATGAATGAGAATTTTAACTCTAGCAGTTTTGGTAATTTTTTGTTAACATCGAACATTCTAATGTTCAAAATGTACTTACGAATCTTAGCCATGAGTGTCAAGCTGCTTGTGCACGACACGAACAAACCTAGCAAACGTGCTGTCCAGACGTCCCAATCGTGCAAAAGACACGATGCCATACATCAATAGGGATGAAAACGGGACGGATAATATCCGATGATCCGAACACTGATAAAACAAATGTGACCAAATATAGCATGTACTAATAATCATCCGATATTATCCGTGTCTAAATCCGAATCCGAGAAAAACTAGCAGGATAGGATATAGGACGAGCGATATCCGTCCAGAATCCGATATTTATATAATTCAATTAAATTTAAGTAATTATGACATTGAAAACATAAAAAAAATCAATAAATTAGGTGAAAATAACGACACAAAATATACTTATTTTCATATGTTAAAAGTTATCATTATATTTATATGCCACTATATTATTATCCGAAATCCGGCACTATTTGTTCTGACTCCGGATCCAATAAAAAAAATATAAAATAGGATATGGAATAAGCTATATCTATCTGTATCCTATCCGATTTCACCCCTATACATCAAGGACGTGACTGGTCGTTGAGCGTATCAGTTTTAGACTCATCGTATGCAACATCGTGTTTATTGGTTGCAAAAGCAATGCTGGCCAGATCAATCAGATGCAAAGATCTTGATTGGTTGCTTGTGTCGGGCATCTGTGCTGACTCACCATATGTAAAAAGCAGCCTCCACCTGGCTCATGGGAAACATAACTGTTAGCACTGTTCCTCGTCCGAGAACCCAAGGCTTGGCGAAAGGGCGGGAACCAGCAACACGGCCAATCTGCTGCGGCCGATCTCCCGCACGGTGTGCGGGCCAAGAAGCCGAGTGTGTTGGTGTCCAAGCTAGAGTAGATTCGGCCCATGTAACTCGCGTGGCGTGCGTGATCGAGTGCGTGAGACTACTCCAACTCAATCCAATTGCTCCGATCTCTATTCCTCCTTCGATTCTTTGCTCCAGGCCACTTCTCCAAAGTCCTCTGCTAACAATAACTGGTTTCGTTTCTCCGTTGCTTGACTCACGGGTTCATGGGAAATGTAACGGGGTTTCGTTTCTCCAGAGCCTGGCTCAGAGGTTCGTGGATATTTTCTCAGAGAAAAATATAAGGTTTTGTCCACTCAGCATTGTCCAAAAGTAACGATGAAACAGTCACTGGTGAAGCCAGGTTCAACTACCCCGGTGCACATACACCAGGGTTAAAACAAATTTCTCTCTTAAAAATTCATGATTTGATCAATAATTTTTTCTTAAATTATTATCACTGTTAAGAAGAAAACTTGATGATCAAGTTGATACCCGTGTTCATATTAGGAAACTTAATGGTTAAGTTATGTGTGTGTTCACACATATCCAAAACGGACACGTCCGTTGTTTCCCTCTGAATATAAATTATAAACTCTATAGTGATAATGAGAATAATTATTCATTCGATTATATTTTATCTCCGTTTACTTTAACACGTTATCAGCACGCTCACGACTGAGCACTTGACGAGAAGACAAAGTCGTGATGAGTCCAGAACAAGTCATGCGCTCTGCAACTACTGTTAATCGACAAGAACAGAAAGGAATACGAAGAACTTGTCCAGTACTTGCAGGCCTCGATGGGCATGGAGGAAAATCCTTTGTCTTCTTCCTCTACTCTCTCTCATTGGAAGCCAAATCGTCCTGTACGGAAGAAATACAAAGGTGTTTGAAAGAGGACGACTTGGTTTTCTCCATTGCATCACCGTGGAGGCATCCATGGCGTGAAGAACGCACAGGCCTCGGAGTCCATGGAAGAAAATCGTTCGCTTCTTCTAATCGGCCTTCATCGGCAAGAAGAACAGAGAGACAACGATCTCTGAACGAAAGAGGAAAACAAAAGTGGCGACTGCACTGTCTTCATCAACTAGCGATGGAAGAACAGAGCCTTGTCGCCTCCAATCGAGGAACAGAAACGGAAGAGAAAGAAGGATGCAGAGAAGCCTTCAATCCATCGTGTAAACATGATTTATTTTGATTACCTTCCTTGCAAATTGGTTTGGCAACTGCCGTCCTCCATCCTTTCTACCATGGACGAAAGTCACCCTGATGTACAGTAGCCATGGTCTTCAACTTGCCCTGCCATGGCAGTTGCTGCGGACAATTCCAGAGATGATTTCACCGTGGTTCTCGCTCCATCCGCCATTCTGGTGTTGATGTGAAGGGCGTGGACCCAAGAATTGGCCAAGGGCGCGGCAGTCTCATGGCACCCCCGGCATGCAGAAAAGCACATGACTGACAGCACGGCTGCGACTCCCATGCATATGACACGACGGCGGATCATCCGGGCCGAATAATCGTGACGGCTGCGTCCGAAGCGGCTAGTCCTGGACTCGAACACAGCGTGCGAAGGCATGACAACCAAGATGCGGTGGTGCGAGCAAGCGCTCCCAGCGGTGCCCTCCCAACCTTGGAGCAATGTGATGTGCGGGAAGGCGTCGGCGGCATACGACGGCCGAACGTCCGCGCGACTGCTACGGCGGCGGAACCATCCGATGCGATGCCTCGCCTCCCCGGAGCGGAGGGGACTTTGACTATTTATCTTATTCAAAAAATTTAAGTAATATCATATATATTGTTATAGTTTTTTTTATTATTAAATGAAATTAAAGCAAAATTTAAATTTTTATATTTAAAATAATAATTTAAATAAGACGAATAGTTAAAGTTGACAAAAAAATTCAACGGTAATAATAATTTAAAAATAGAGGGAGTATGAGTAAATGAAAAGAGGCACCAAGGTAATTTGCGAGCTAGTTTCACCACTGGAAACAGTGTCTTAGTACTCACTGAAACAATTGCAATAATCTGTCCTCCCATATATCTGTATATATCATCGCTGCGCTGATCATTCCGTCTGCTCAATCCTCTCCACATGATTCCCTTACAGATGCTCACGAGGCGTTGTTGGCCTGCACAGCTGTATACGGGACACAACACAATTTTGGCTCTCATCCGAATTATTCAGCCCAATTAGCAACGAGGCCCAACACAATTTTGGCTCTCATCAGCCCAATTAGCAACAATGGAATGGACCTTGTTCGACGACCGCAATCCCAATTCCTCAAATCCGATCGAATTGGTTATTAACAGGCAAACACCATAGATTAGGAAAACGAACCACTTCAGCTTTTAACAAATCAGTTTTTAGAAACTAGAAGGTCTCCAAACAAATCAGTTTTTTTCAGTTTCTAAAAACAGGTTTATGAGTTAATCTGGATTAGATCACCTAATGCTAGTTTTTAAAAAACCAGTTTTTACAAACTAAAATCCAAACACCTTCATATAGTTTTTGTTTATAAACAAATTTTTAAGAAATTGGTTTATAAACCAGATCTTAAAAACTGGGAGGGCCTTCGTTGCAGTGGGGATATCTATTGAGTTTCTTTGAAACAAAAAGAGTTTATTTTTAAAGATATTTTTAAATTGTGTTACGGTCATCAGGAATTCAGTTTACATGGTACCCAAATTTTAATGGCAAAGTTACATATGATTCAGGTTACAACTGTTTGGAATAGAGCAAACACAATTCGTTCCATCAGAGATCAGTGATCCAACTTATGTAGGCATCAGTGACGCAACCTACGATAATAGCATCAGGCTGCCTGGATGATGAACCACCCACCACACTAACCCGCTCTTTTTATACTAGATCATTTCAAACTGCTACGATACCAGATAGTAGATAATATAGATCATGAGATATGGGAAGGTCGGTAAGCGGATAACCCATCGAAGAGGGCAAGCCGACCAGTTTCCTTCCTGGTTAATCTGACTGCAGCCGAATCGGCAAAATCAAGACGAGGGCAAAGAAGCTGAGCCCAAATCTTGGTACAATACAGCCTACTGAGATATCTTTTAGGACTGAAACATGTACTACAATCAGATCTGTTTTTGAGGCTTACCTAACCATGACTAATTTAGTTTCTCACTGATTCGATGTCAGACAATGCTTTCTAGGCAATTGCATATCCATCAAAATCGCAATGAATTTCACTGCTCGGAGCCCAGTGCATTTCATCATCCATTCAACCTAAAACCCCTAAACAACTACTCTTAGTGCTTGGAATTATAGATCAAAGTGTAATGGTGATCGAAGCTGAGACCTCAGGGATCATGCTTGTAATTTTCATCAAGGAAGAAAAATCTCAGGTCTCAAAGATTGTGCCATCACGGGACTCAGACCAGATCGAAACCAGGAACATAATCGAAAAACAAATCCTAGAGGAAACCCTAGCGCGGATAATTTTGGAGAATGTTATTCGCTGCGCCTCACGTTGACCAGTAGGCAAAGCGACTCAAGATCTCCAGTAATCTTGCCCCTTTGGAAAATTCGAGTCCGAAATCTGAGGGATCGACTCATCAAGGGCTCGACTAACGTCGGATTTCTCAAGGAACAAAACACACACACAAAAAGCATCGATAAAAGGAAAAATCTATGCGGAAAACTGCGGCGATTTCTACTTACCCGTGGCGGCGCTCTGGGTGGATGAGGTACACGCCGTTTCCGTATCTCTTCATTTATAGGGTGCGAGGTTACGCATGGTTAGGGTTTTTCAGAGTGTTCTCTTAGCGGGCCGGGTGTTACAACAGAGTTGGGCTGTTTTTCTATATGGAGTTGGGCTGATTACTTTTTTAGGTTAGTTGGGCTGGTTTTGATACAGTGTTGAATTTGCTGGTCTGGCTTGATAGGCGTAGTTGTGTTCGTTTTCTGAGCCAGTACAGTATATCATTCTGGAAGGAGAAATCTTGGTGAACCTAAAATGGACGGCAAACCATAACAAATCTTAAAAAACTGCTCTCAAATAGAAATAATAATTATGATTTAAAATAATCATTTTAAAAATGCCACAGAAGTATCAGATAGAGTATAAAACATTATCAGTTGAAAAAGATATTTTACACTAAATATCTATTTAAAAAAATATCGCTTTCATACAATTTATTACAACGCCATAACTTCAAGGAACATATGAAAAGACAAGGAGTAATAAAAAACGCAGGAGAAAAAAATTAGAGTGGATAAATATGTATAAAATACTCTCTGTCCCAATTTAGTTGTTATTCTGGGAGGTTTTTCATATGTCCAGATTCATAGAATATTCAATGAATCTAGACATATTGTTTGTTCAAGTTCAGAGAATGTTGAATTAATCTGAGAAAAAAAAATAGAATGACAAGTAATTTAGAATAAGGGAGTAACACACAACTACAAATACCAGCTTCAGCAATGAAAATACCTATTTTCATTAATGACGGACATCACATAGCCTGTTTGACCTTGCCACTTAATCAGGCGGGATTGACACGTGGCTCACCATTAAGTGTTGCTACCTGCTACAAAAAAATAGTGTGAAGGGAGTGTAACCCTATCCGATCTCTTTTTGTCCATTCTTCCACAATCATCTGCTTCTTCCACTCTCATCCACGTCTTATTCCACTCTCATCTGTACCCACGGCCGTCGTGTGTCGTCTAGTCGCCGACGTAGGCTGGTTGCACCACATCTGGGCACAGCGCAACTATTGGGCCACGGCCCATTGCATGTTGCTGATGGATGAGGCCTGGACCAAGAAGCGGAAGATCGGGTCGCTTTCTTTGGCAGGCGTCGGTCATTCATGCGCCGCGGCGGACGCCATGACAACAAGGATGGTCGTGGCGGTGCCAGCGTCGTCTTTCCTACCTCTGCTTCCTCCTCCCCCACCCCCTCTATGGCGGATCTGAGGAAAGGATGGTGGTCGAGATGGACGTGATCGCTAAGGCCACAACCAACATCGTGGAGTTAGAGGCTAGATCATCATCAGCGGCTGGCGACATCATGCGCATCACGATGGAGGTACTCGTCGACCTCCTGGAAGGCTCTGAGCAGATGGGGGTTGCCCTCCACCTCACCTTACATGTTGGCAGAGTCGTGCACAAGGCTACGACGAAGGATACGGAGGCGGCGGAGATGATGATGAGGATGACGATGGTGGTAGGGAAAATGATGATAACATATATCATCGAGAGCTAGGATTAGGATTGCAACGCAGTCCAGGATAATTTATAATTTGGTACGAGCCCTCTTTCTTTAAGTCGGTTGAAGATGCGGTAGTAACAAGCTTATTTTGTGTAACTAATGTCCAACTTAGTGGTGGGCTTTGTGTTCGTCATAAACAAAAATCACTAATCAGTAACATTTGTTTGTGGCAGTTTTCGTATCCATCACAAAGACCGCTTATGATCCATTACTGAAAGTAGTTATTGTAATAATAACAGTTAAATTGCTTAAGCAAACAACCAGTGATTTTGGACCATAAATCTTTGAAAAAGATACATCTACATTCGAAAATAAAATGACCAGGTTGGCTTATAAGAAATGATAAAAAAAATATTTCACTATTGGTTGCATATCTCATCAATATCTCACAATTTAAAAATCAAAGACATGGCCATATACTCTTAGGATGTAATCCATCTGTTGCTTTTTACTTGTCATTCTCGAGGTGTTTATTGGTGTCCAGATTCATTAAACATTCTCTGAACCTAGACGTACATATTATCCAGATTCAGAGAATGTTCAATGAATCTGATAAAGAGTCAAAACAACAAGTAATTTGAAATGGATAGAGTAGGCATTGTGGGTTGCAGGCAGGACGATTGGCCTGACATTAGCGCCATGTATGGTAGCATTGTGGCATATTTGATCTTGGAATTTGGCAGCAATAGCATTTGTTGGTGCTTGAGCAAAAGTATGGATAGGTGCAAAAGATAGATCTTAGCTTTGTTTCTTAAAATGAGGAGGAGTTGACCGCACGACTAGCGGCATTTTGTGGTGCCATGACTGTTTGAATAGCTCCTTGCGGTTGTCTCTTTAGGGGAGTCGAGCATAGTTGCATATTATTAGTGTGATATGAGCTAAGTAGTAAATATACATATTCTTCATGAATAAAGAGGTAAAAGTACCAAGGAGAGATAAAAAATTATATACACTTACACTTTACTGGCAATACAAAACATCCAAAATTCAAAAAGAACAAGAAGCTAATCACATAAACCAATTTGGCATCATTTGCACTCTTCATACTATTTTTCTCTTATAATGTCTTACTTGCTGAATGTGAGCTATATGATGATATAAGAAACAATGTTAAAGTATATTCTATTATGTTTGATGATTAATTTGGTTCAAATTGGATAAATACAAAGATAACAAAGATTAGACGTTCCCAAGGATATGAGATGATGATCAATTTTCAAGATCTATCATATTAGTTATACTTAGAGAATAAAAAATCGAATGGTACTGCTACATTGGTTATAGTATATCTACGTAACACGAGATTATTTTGAAACATACTCTATTAAGAAACTAGAATATTATCCATATTTTTTATGCATGTGTAAAAGATTGTTTGTATCTTTTCATTAACTCATATTTATTAGACAAATAATATACTAACAAATAAATAAAAAGATGATATGCCACCATAAAAATAATGAAATAAAAAAGATATGTAGAAAATCTATATATTGCCTCATTAGTCAATAGATAAACAAAATATCTTCTCTATTTCACATAAAAAACATTTGACATGAAATATATTAGAAATATTGATATCGTGAAGGTATGATGATGGATTAAATCAATGAAATTCCCATGTTAATCAAGAAAACATGCAAAAATAAATAAATAGGTCAGTGTAAATCATCATCATCAACAACAACAATGAGCTCTGATTTGTCAAGGTTTAGGTATTTTTGGAATCTCTAGTGACCTTGGAGATTAGAGGAAGAATTGTAGAAGGTGGGTCGGCAATGGTAGTGGGAAGACATCGGCAGCACTAGGCGACAATCAAGCAATAGGCAAGGGAGCATTTGCGAGACATCGGCAGCACTGTAGAAGGTGGGTCGGCAATGGTTAGCATGAAGAAATAAGAGACAAACCGAATGACACATCAAAGACATTTTTTTCAATGATACTCCGTATGCATTTGCGAGAGAGATTGATAGTTGGAGAAGGAAGATATAATCTTGATATTTGATTTGCTAGTAAACAGGCTAAAAAACTATTTTTGGGCACCTATAGATCAATCAAGATTATTTGGGGTTTTTAGATTGCTATCAGAGCATGTTTTAACAACATTTGATGACTCCTATTATTATTTTTAAAACAAAGAACACTTTGATCGTTCTATGTTATTGCCATTTGGTTCTTTTAGTATTTGATGACAAGATCAACGAAAAATGAATAGAGATTGATGCGATTTTCAGCAGAACAGTGGCGCACCCATGGGCCAGCATCAAGTTTGTTGAACTAAAGTACTTTTTAATGGTAATATTGGTTAAAGATGGAGCATATTATGAAGTAATTGCATCATGATACTCCGTACAATTAAATTACAAAATTAGATCTAAGTTGGCTATATTTTAACAAAATATTTTGTTAATGATATGTAGGATCCATATATCATTGGAACACAGACAACAAAACTCAGACATTTTGATATTGCTAACTAAAGGAAACGAACGTCCAAGATTTGGTAAAGTTAACATTAAATAGCATCCAAACAGAGAAAACCCGCTTTACCAAACATCTTGATTCCACCGTTTTGATGTTACACCGAGCTGGTGGTACACCTCTCGTCTATCGACTTCCACTCTATTGGAGTCCCATATGAGAGCACGTCGGTACAAGTCGATTTGGAGTTCAGCACTGGTTTGACGGTTGTCGCGTAGCAGGTGGCCGGTGATTGGCTCAGTGTCTCCTAGCAAATGGGCGGGGCAGGATGCAAAGTGACCATTTCGCCACGTCGCGCCGCTCTTCACCAGGCACACATGTGCGCTGCTTCCTCTGGTGCTCGACGGCTGTGGGTAGTCCTGGGACTCTGGCCGTGCCGGCCTAACGTGCCGTGCCTTAACGGCACGTCGGGCTATGTCGGGCCGTGCTGTTGGGCGGGCCAAACAGCCCAAGGCATGGCGGGTCGCTGGCGGGCCGTGCCAAGCCCAGGTACGGCCCAATTTTAGTGAAGACGTCTCTTTAGAATATATTTTCAGTATAGAGAGACGTAATTGTAATATTTAAATTTATTGTTTTTATAGTGTTATATAGATTAAAATATTTATAAAATTCCAGCAAAATTATATCAGTTTTTTAAGGCTATGTTACATTTGATTAATAAATTTGAATTCTAAAATCATTATAATTTAAGTGCAATAAAAAAACAAACGGTAAATGATTTTTTACATTTTTGTATGTTCAAAAATATATTGAAATTTGAACTCAATTTTGGTGTGGGGCTGTTCCTAGGCAACACCAATCTCCACAATTTATGGGGATTTTTTTTGAATTATTTTACTTTAAATTGTGTTCAAATTATACTAAACAATATAGAAGGTACGAAGTTTTGAGATAAATGAAGAACAATTTGAACTTAAACAAGTTTAGGTGTTTTGAAAAAAAATTATTCAAAAATTCTATAAAGGGATATATAGAAGTTGTAATATACATAAAGTTTCATTTGAATTTTTTCCTTTGATGATTTATAAGAAAATAAAGAGAACAGTAAATAGTGTCTATTAATGAGTTGATGCACCATTAAAAAATTAAACTAAACCAATAAGATGAAAAAGCTTCTTACTGACAGGGCATATTTTTGTGAGATTATAGAAAAAAGAATCATTAAATTTGAATTAAAAACATAAAATCTATACAAGTTTAAAATTTTAAACAAAAATCAAAATAAAAAACAGAAATATATTTCAGACTATCAGACCGCATTCGTGTCGTGCCGGCCCAAACACGGCCCAGAATCTTTGTCGTGCTGGACCAGGCCATTGAACCAAAATCCCAGCATGGCACAGTCCGATGTGTCGTGCCGGACCGACACGGTCCAAAACTTCCTCGTGCTGTACCGGGCCTTAGGTCATACCAAATATCCGTGCCATGTGTCGTCTGAATTTGACCCGCCCAAGTCCCAGGACTACTGTAGGGTGACGGAGCGAAGCTGTTCTTTGTTCTCTTCTCCCTAGTAATTTTGAGGGCCCCGATTCCCGGCGTGAAACGGAAGCTGTTTTTTCTTTTCCTACCGTCCGTATGGGAGCATCAGATTCCAACATCCACTGAATTTGTGGCTTTTCTTCCGGAACGCAACACTGCCGTATTTGGAACTCGGCATCCAGTAACAGTAAAACCATATGATGGTGGTTGGTGCTCAGACCCGAATTATCGGTGGCGGTTGACATAAATAAACGTAGAACAAAATCAATGATTAAGTGGCGCCGGAAACACTCGTGAGGAAGTCGCTGTTTGGTTGTACGGTGGTCACGGCCACGCAACTTTTGCTCTTGAAAACTCTCACGTGCTGGCGTGCTCGCTTTTAGTTATTTCCGTTGAAAGCTACAGAATGCAAACTCGCGGCAACACACGGGAACGGTCACAGAAAGCCGCACGGGAGGTGGAATCACCCGGCTGACGCCACGAAAGATCTCAGCGGAACCGCAACGGCACACACTGACCACCGCGGCCCGCCCGCTCTCGACGTCAGCCTACACGTCTTCCCGCTTGGACCGGTCTCCAACCTCGTGCGACCCCGCTCACGGTCCTTGCTCGCCAAGATTGCTCTCTCGTCAAATCTCAAGCCCATCACCGCACCACGTAACCTCATGCGTTGACATGTCGCTATTGTGCACTACAGCAAACACCTGGTCCACCGCACCGCCGAAGCCCGGCCTTATGTTCGCTGAACGAATCGCATCGGTGTCCCACACGTCAGTGCTGAGCTAGCAAGACCGAGCTTGCACCGTGTCCACGGACCACCTCCACGAGAGCAGGAGAATCTGTTCCCCGCTTCTATAAATGCGGCCCCCCCGCTCTGCGAATAGCACAAGCCGCAATTAGCAGCGACCTCCGCAAAAGCATAGCGCCCATCTCCATTCCAGAGCTCTAGACTGTTCCCGAGTCGTCGTCTTCTCCTCCTCTTCCTCCTCGCGCCGAAGCAACCATGTGCCCCACGGGCAGGTACCTCGGCCTCGACCTCTGCACCGTCGCCGGCGTCGGCGACCTGCGGCCGGCGTTCGACGTCCTGGACGCGGACCACGACGGCCGCATCAGCCGGGACGACCTCAAGTCGTTCTACGCCGCCGCGGGGGCCGCCGGCGAGCGGTTCGACGACACCGACCTCGCGGCGATGATCGCCGCCGCCGACGCCGACCGCGACGGCTTCGTGCAGTACGACGAGTTCGAGCGCCTGCTGGGCCGCGCCACCGCCGCGGCCGCGAGCGGAGCCGGGTCGGCGATGGAGGACGCGTTCCGGCTCATGGACCGGGACGGGGACGGCAAGGTCGGGTTCGAGGACCTCAAGGCCTACCTCGGGTGGGCCGGGATGCCCGCCTCAGACGAGGAGGTCCGCGCCATGATCCGCGTCGCCGGCGGCGGGGACGAGGACGGCGGCGTGGGGATCGAGGCGCTCGCCAGAGTGCTCGCCGTCGACTTCGAAGGCATCGCCCTCTGAAAGAGATCCGAATCGGTTGCAGAGTCCCTTGGGCTCAATTCTTTTGGGGATTCGTTTTTTTTTTGGAGTTGGTGACGACAAAGAGTGTCCGTTGTGATGTGATGGATGTGTGGTTCTCGAGGGCCCCTGAGGCTTGTCTGTATTGTACCTGCTCTCGACGGAAAAAATTGAAAACTTTGGATCATACTACCTGCTGCCACGAAAAAACTGCATAATCTCCTCGCACACGAATGAACATGAGCCATCCCTTTTGGTTGGTTTAAATGAATTGAAATTACTGGCAGTGTTGGAGTGGGCCTTTTTGGAGGGAGATGGGTTAATGTGGGAGCATGGCTCTTTGGAGCTTGGAGGGAAGGTTAATTTGAACATGAAGGGGTTAAGGCCAGAATGCTAATTTGTTAATCAAATAGAGCACAAAGAGTTAATCATTTTTCTTATATACAATTTCCACTAGCTTTATAGTAATATTTTAGTAATGAAGTTTAAAATTGTGCATGTCTGCTCTTGGATCTAACTTAGACTGGTAATCTAATCACTTGAAACCATTTTAAACTTCGTTGTAACCTCGCAACATGTAGCCTCGTTGTCATCTTTTTAAATTGACTTAGTGCCACCTTAGCCTCTTAGTTTTTGTCAAGTCTATTTCCTCATTTTAAATCTACTAGTGTCACCTTTTTTTATTTTAAGTGAAATATAAATAATATATAACTTGTCTTCGAGTGAAATCTAGCTCATGGATCTTTCAAAATACAGCGTTATGTTTCAAATGTACTAACGTGTGTCATCCAACTTCAAAGGCCTCAACCTTTCAAAAAAAACTTCAAAAGCCTCAAAGGTTAATGAACACCGTTCTCTTTTACTCCCATTCTTTAATTGGTGATGTTGTACAGTTTAAATTTGAACGAAGCAACATTAATGAGCACAAAATGATGGTCGTCAACGTGATGATTTCTCTAGTACCATTGTTTTTCTCTAAGAAAAAAGTCAACGTGATGATTAATTTGAAAACTTCAGATGCGAAAATGTCACAGACAAGCATGAAGCATGTCGCGTCGGTAGTTTAGATGGATGACCACGGTCCACCTTCTTCGCTCTGTTCCGAGCTCTTCCTCGGCATATTTTCGCAGCCCATTATCATATTCGTTTCTCGTCAATTCGCTTTAAATCAATTTTCTTTTGTGTGATTGGAGTTGGTCATGCGAAGATGAGGCCACACAGCGCCTCGCCGACGCCGACGACGCGTCCGCCACAGGCCAGCCGGCCCGCAGCTGCAGAACACCGCGTCCACGGGGGGTCCGCACATCCATTCCTCGTGCGCCGCGGCCACGAGCCGCCCCTCCACATAAGCCTTCTTCCCCAATTGCCGGGCACCGCACACGCACGCTCCCGAGCCCCACCGACCGGGCAGCCATGGCGCGGCACCTCGCGCCTGCTTCTGGAAGCCTACACCGCCTCCTCGCGTCCCGCCATTACCCGCCAGCCTCCCCTGCGCCGCCTCTGCGCCCTCTCCTCCTCCCTAAGGCAATATCCCCAGCGATAGCGGCGGCTATGCAGTTCCCTCGTCGCGGGCAGCGCGATGTCGCCGCCGCATCAGCCGCCGCCCCAGCGCCCTCCTCTCCAGAGACCGAGGTGGTGGCCTGGGGGAAGGTGTCCGCCGTGCTCTTCGACATGGACGGCGTGCTCTGCAATAGCGAGGAGCCCTCGCGCCAGGCCGCCGTCGACGTCTTCGCCGAGATGGGCGTCGAGGTCACCGTCGATGACTTCGTCCCCTTCATGGGCACAGGTAATCATCTGGAGTCCCTACTGTCATTTGAGAACTGCCAATGGAGTTCGTGCATTCCCCCTTTCTCTACTAGCCACGGCTCGTGACAGTAGCATGCTATGCTCGACTGCTCGCATCTCGTATAGTTCCGCCGTTCCCTGATTGCCTGATTCCTAAACTGTACAGAGTGATTTGCTCGGCAATTGTTTGCTTGTGCTCAACACTGCACTGCCATGATTGTACGGTAGTTGCACAGGTTGCTAACTCATGTACTCGCATCCATACTATCTGAGCCTCTGCAATTTTTTTTTTGGCGTCAAAATGCTTATTACAGGCTTACAAGCAGCCCCTTTCATCATTACATTGATTACATACTCGCATCAGAATAACTATGACAGTATGTTCATATCCTATAAAATTCTGTGGTACATAAGTTTATAGAGTTGCACAGTTTGGCACTCTGATGTTCAGCATTGCCTCTGATCCATGGTAATAGTAGTGGCTGATACCTGCTAGTTTGCTTTGCTCATGTGAATAATAATTGTTAGTTGCAACACGACTGCATGTAAGGACTAAGAACATGCCTCAATATATATAAATCTTTGGGAGGAATGAGGCAAGTTTTAAGCATAAATGTTTTAGTCTATACTTTATTTATTCCTACAGTGAACGTGCTTGCGCCATGGTGGTAAGACCTTACAGTGGGAGACTATCAACCAAGGTTCAGCTCAGTCTCGTCCTGAAAAGGCTCACTCTTTGGTTCACTTAAATACATGGGTTAGGAGGCCCTCGTGTACGAGGCAGGAGCCTCAAAGCACTGATACATATTGGGTGTCTCCCGGTGTAATGATATTGACTTTTGTGATCTTTCCGGGACCTGATTTTGGGTGCTTCTTAGTTTCAATGGCTAAGGTTGAGATCATCGATTTGGGTGTTATATATATATATATTCCTACATTGGGCACACCTAAGTAGCAAACATCTTACTATATACCGTTTCATAACAAGGTGCCCCCCCCCCCAAAAAAAAAAAAACAAACTTCAGAGATATTTTAGTACTTTCTCTCAATGTATAAGTATGGTTTAGGTGAGGCCAATTTCCTTGGAGGTGTTGCAAGAGTGAAAGGAGTGAAAGATTTCGATCCTGAAAGTGTGAAGAAGCGATTTTTCGAGATATATCTTGACAAGGTTGAATTATCAATATTGACCCCTTTTGTCATTTGTTTAGTAGAATTTGATTGTACCATGGTCAACAACTCTGTTTTGATCTGTAGTATGCGAAGCCAAATTCGGGCATTGGATTCCCAGGTGCTCTGGAGCTCATCATGGAGGTATTTGCAGCATAATGAATTAAAATTATGTTAGCCTAGCAATATTGAAAAGGCTTTGTATGCTTTGTCTACACAGTGCAAAAATGCTGGTCTTAAGATCGCTGTTGCATCCAGTGCTGACCGGATTAAGGTGGATGCAAATCTGGCTGCTGCTGGTTTGCCTGTGTCTCTGTAAGTGTTCTATTCTAAATCTGTGTCTTGAGATTAATGCCATCATCATATTGCACTTTTTTAATATTAACTTGCTTTTACCCCTCACAATTTATATGTGATATCTAATATGGTATATGATATATTAGTATTTTACCAACAAATGCCATGGCTGTGGTATCTTCTCACAACATCATTTCTTTTGAAGAAAATGTACTTTACAACTACATTTGGTAATCCTCAAGAGTCTAATCTCCTATAGGTCTTCCGATATTATGTGTTGAATTCTGCATAGGAAATAGCATATATATATTTTTTATTTGATGAAACAAAAACCTCATAGAATTTGGAACAAACTGAAAGTTTTGTTGTTGTTGTGATATTTTACACTTTACCAAACATAAGTCAGCTCACAGATTTTGCCTTTCTTTTTTGCTCTGTGAAACCAAATACTTTTCTATTTTCTGGTCATGAAAAATCCAACACATCCTTGTGTTTTTATCACTTTGAAACTTTATTCAATTTGGAAAACATCAAATTACAATGCTTCTGCTGAGTTCACAGCTTATGCAACTTTCTCCTTGCTTCAAAACATCGCTTATGAAACACTCTTTGGACTAGATGCTATTTGGTCCTGATGAATCCTTTTTGGATTTCAGATTTGACACCATTGTTTCTGCTGACGCATTTGAAAATTTGAAGCCTTCTCCGGATATTTTCTTGGCTGCATCAAAGAACCTTGATGTGGACACAAATGAGGTAATTTATCATTATCACGCAAAAGCAAAATAGATTGTTAAGGGCGGGACAATTGGATTTTTACCACTACTAAGCATGTCCATCCCCAAAACACTACGACTAAGCGGCCCGTCCCAAAAATACCACCACCGAGTGGACTTTTGTCCAGACCAACGCCATCAAGACCTTTCAGTCAGATTTCTTTTTTTTTTCCGCCTGGAAACATACCTGTCTGGACCAAAGTGCCCTTAGCTGCTTGTGGAAGATCACCGGAGCCCTTGACCCGTGCGAGGAGGACAGTGGCGCTAGGTCGTGCAAGGAGGACGGTGGTGCCGGGCTCGCCGGGGGACAAGGCAGTGGCGCCGGGCTCGCGTGGGGGACGGCCGCCTCACCAGGCTTGGCAAAGCTCCGGCGCGGCTTGGGCAGCGGGATGCGGGCGGCCTTCCCCGGCATCGGCGGCAGCGGCGGTCGGCGACCTTGCCCAGCATCGACGGCGGCGGTCGACGAAGACGGAGTTTGCCGCGCCTGGGCATCATGCCAGAGCTTTGCCGCGCCTATGCCGGAGCTTGCTTGCTGCGCCCCGCGCCCGCGCCGCGTGCGCGCCTGCGAGGACACGCGGGTAAGCCCGCCACCGCCGCTGCCGCACTCCTCGACCGCCGCCGCCACCGCCGCCGCACTCCTCGACTGCTGCCTCGCTTAGCTAGGGTTCGTTCTGTTCTTCTCCAATCGAACGACCAGCAGAACAGAGGAAGGGAGCCAAGGGCATAATGGACCTTTCTCCTCTATTTTCAGCGCAAAAACAAAAAAAAAAGACGAAAAGGCCAAGATGGCGTGGACTTGGGTGAAACAACACTCACTCGTGGCATTTTTAGAACGGGGCTTTTAGTTGTAGCATTTTTGGGATGGACGTCCTTAACCGTGGCAAAATTCCAATTCCCGCGTTAAGGGCAACTACTTCGACAAATCAGGAAATGTAGTATCTAGCGGCTTTGAAGGAATGTAGCTTTTTCTTTTTCTTTTCTGTGCAACAAATAGCTTTGGTTAATTTGTAAATGTGCTGATTTGATTAGTTTGGCTGCAAACATGGGAGTTTGTAAGGTTTGAGACTTTCACGACCTTCTTATGTAGCTTCTTGGGAGTATATGATAAGTACATCTTAAATTAAGCTAACAGCAGGTGAAGATTGGATTAGAAGTTGTATAAAATTGCTGTTTGCTCGATGGAAAAGGTTCATGCAAACTAGGTAGCACTAGGCCCTCTTTGTTTCCCACCCCAGATTATAATCTGTAAGCTGAAACAAAAAAGCCCTCAGATTATAACAATCCACACAACAACTAAGCCTTATTGGATTATAACAATCCACATGCCAGATTATTATAATCCGATAAGCTGGTCTCCCCAAGCTTCCTGATATGAGCTGGATTATATAATACAGTCTTGAAACAAACAGGGCCTTATTCTGTATTATCTCTTGAAGCATCATTAGATCGAATGGAGTTCTGGCAATATGAATATGCAACTGTCAGTCTCATGTTGTCATTCTTTAGTTCCTTGGTTCATTCCGTCCCATGTATTTTTTTTTATTTTGAATGTTACATTTGATGAATTTTTGGTGTTTATCAGTGCGTTGTGATAGAAGATGCGCTTGCCGGTGTTCAAGCTGCAACAGCTGCGAAAATGAGGTCCAGATTGGATACTTTCCCTTGTATTCAATATTTCCGTCGCTCATTTGTTCATACCATTCAAGTTAGAATATTTTTAGTTGAACCTAAACACATCTTTTTCCATATACTTCCTTACAGAATGACATATATTAGTGTATATGTGACTATGATGCAAGTGCTTAAGTTCTTACAAATACAACATTTGTCTTGCATGAAATTTCGGGTAGAATTGTCTTGTTTCACATCCTAAATAGCTTCTTTGCAGTGCCATTTACTTTCATGGCACACATGCCTTTTAACATCCTTATTAAGGGTGTGTAGTTAACTATAGATGCAGCTTTAGTAGAATTCCATTTCATGTAATATATCTTGTAGTCAAAATTATTTAGAACTATAAAAAGATTCCACATTTACACGGTTGTTCTGGTCACTCATCTTGCAGATGTATCGCTGTGACGACAACTCTAGATGAAGATGTATTACGGCAAGGCAGTCCCTCCATCATACGAAAGAACATTGGAGATATTTCAATTAATGACATTTTGTTTGGTGGTTCAAATGCTTCCCACAGTATGTAGTTCAAGCGACGTTTATTTCGATCCAATAATTTTTCTCTTGTATGAAAGCTAAAAATAAAAACCTATGGGTCTTCCTGCGCAAGATCCATCACATTGTTTTTGACTTATCAGATTAAATATGAACTATATCCACCTTTTCTGATTTTTCTGTTGAAATTCTCACATGTCTTGAGTAGCCAAACTGATCTGGCTAGAAATTATAACATTTGTTAAACTGTTTCATTGACAATGGAGCTAGACATGTGCTGGTGGTTGTACCAGAGTACTAGGGACTGATTAGAAGATAGTTAATGCAGATGAATGGGCAGAAAGTACTGAGAATAGTAATTCCTTAGGAACTTCTTCACATGAGAGTCTGAATGGAGCAACTGACCCTGGATTTTCTAACACAAAAAAATCTTCAAGCTCGAAAAATGAAGGGTAAGGTCAGTTTCTGCCAAAAGAAAAGGCTTCATTAGCGCTTCAAACATGAGCTTTCTGTTGCCTGTATACATTTGATGTCCAGCTTTTTTAATCTTTATGTCAACATGCTATTATTGGAGCATTTCTCTTCCTGCATGTAATGCTGTTTTCTGTGTTGAAAAAAGTGCTATTCTGATATGCGAATTACTATGCATATGAAAAGCACCTGTATTGAATCATATGGCCCCATGGGGGTTACATTTATATATAGAAATTACATGGGTACAATATTGGAATAGGAAAAGAACTCAATAGTAATGACTCTTGTACCATTAACACTGTAATCATGACTGTATGTAAAACATAATTTATTGATATTTTGAAAAGGAATTCTGCAGGGTACTGGGTTCTCGACGGGAAATATTGAGATATGGAAGCTTGGGAATAGCTGTTTCCTGTCTTTTCGTTGCAATCAGAAATTGGAAGGTACGATTATTACCGAGCTGAATTGTTTCACATTTTTTTTCCTTGCTTGGATCATTAAAAGAACTATAAGATTACTTGCAAGTTCCATATTGGAAGAACAAAGAGCCAAAAAGAAATTAAGTGCACATGGAAGCATTCATTTCATTTTTTCTACTTATCGTTATCCTCCTGAATTGTATGATTGTACTCCCTCCAGTTTTATTTTCTTGACGTTAAGACACAGATTTTAGGCCAAAAATGAACTGCATATGTTGTCTTTTTCTCTCGAATATGTTGGAGAGGTGCATATCTTTGCATAGCGAGGAAGAAGGGTCCCTTACAAATGATACCTCCCCTCCCCCCTCTGCCTTATTAGAAGTGGAGTACTTTTTGCCCATTTATAGATTTCAATTAAGTCCATACTTTTAGGTCGATTGCTTCTTTTCAACAAAATTTTGTGGTATAGGAGTAATAATTAAGTATATAACTCAATTTGAAAGACTTATCCATTGGTGAAACTGAGAATTTAATTAAATACTTCCTCTGATCCCTAATTGAAGTATATTTGGACATGGGCACAAGAATTAAAGAAGGGTAAAATGACAACTGTTGTCCATTAACTATTGTTAGTGTTAGGAAGCATGCAATGCATCAAAAAGGTGACTTGAAGTTGTTGATGAACTTATTATATTTGGTGATTTGAATTTTGGAACAAAGTCTAAATCGACTTACGATCAGAGGAAGTCATTTTCATGATTTTTTTTTTCTCCAACGGATTTTTCTGTAAACGCGAAGATGCCTAATGGTTGAATTAGTTAGGTACAAACACGCTCCTATTCCAGTACAAAATTTGATCCTGAATAATGTGGTTGTTTCGTTGCATGTGGATGTATATCAATGTCTAATAGCATTTGTAATGGCACAATCTGAAGTGTAGGACCCATTTTTTTTTATTCTTTAGTAAAAATGATACCAGTTTTGCTTATTCTTTTATTGAAATGAAAGAAGTATTTGGTTAGCATTGTTAGCCACTTAAGTAGTTTTTATTTCATTCCCTTGTCGCCACCGAAATTTTGCAGGCAATGCAGTTTGCATCTCCCAAAGGATTGCTGAATTTTTTGACGGGCGGAAGTAGTTCAATTTTTGCTAAGAATGAAGGTACAGCATTCAGTACCAGTTGGATTTACAAGTTCATTGTTGTGCACTTTTTGGAGTGTCAGTTCCATAGGATCAGCCTAGTTGGCCTTGGATGTGACTTTAGCCAAAAATAACGGCAAAATCCTATAGCACACTAAGAAATGATAGTGGGTAATAAATTCCATGTGGCATAACACGTTGTGTCATGCACCAGGTAATTCTTGTGATAAAATGCATTTTAAACATAGAAATTGGATGGTTAAGAAGGGGGAAGTGACTTCCACTTTAGTGAAAATATGTTGCTCATCTTACCATCTGTTTGCAGGAGAATCACCGTCATCAAGAGTTCAAGAAATAAAGAAGTATCTAGCTGATTTTGAATCTGGGTAGGTAGCTGCCTAACTGCCTCTTCTCCAATTTTCCTTACCTATAAGGCTCAGATTTGGTGGTTGTACCAAGGCTGTTTTTTTTGTACTGAGAAACTAATGTTCTTCCAATGTTTACCTTAGGAGCTCCGCCACATATGTTCCTGAGTTTCCAAGAAAGCTCGACTGGTTGAATACAGCCCCACTTCAGTTTGGAAGAGTAATTTAGAACTCATTTTAGGTTATTATCGTAGCTGCGACTTTTCTACTGTGCTAGTCACATGTCCTGTCTTTTAGATGCTACATGTTAACATAGCAGGAAACTGCAAGCTGGTAACCATCTAGTCCAACACTGTTATGTTGATGGTTCTCTTTGTGGTCAGGAAGTTGCCTTGGTGATGTTTAACATGCGACACATATATATTTTGGATGAATAGATACATGATTCAACTGGATGCAAATATACTGATTATCCCGGGTGTGCCCAAAACAACATAAAGCATATACCACTTTGTTCAACACGTTATGCAATTTCCTGTTATCATCTCACGAACTTGATATTTTTTGAGTTTGATATTGCAACAGCACTGCTGCATTTTGGACAAAATGTCGATGGTCTCAATCGGCTTAAACCTATGCCACTAGGGTAGCTGTCAGACTCTTTTAACTTTATTGTAGTTGTAAATATGATCTTTGTTTGTTGCTCAAGTAGTATAAATTACTGCCGCTGGGGGTACTTGATGTTAAAATATTATGGATGACTGAAATTCAACTCAATTTGTTTCTACTGCAGATTTTATCCTTTGGAAATTATGAGTCATTACTTGATTATTGTTGTGTAAACTTTTACTACAGGATTTGAAAGGGAAGGTTGTCCTGCTGGATTTTTGGACATATTGCTGCATCAACTGCATGCATGTCCTACCGGATCTGGAGTCTATAGAGAAGAAGTATAAAGATAAACCTGTGAGCTTTTGTTTTGTCTTCACATGTTGGACTCCTGATTATACATTTAGTATCAACAAATGACTTCTAAACCTTTAGTTTAACCACATTTGGAATTACAACCGCCAGATTTGGTGGTTGTAGAGTGTAGACGATCGGTATTTTAATCACATGGCTATTCACTGTATTGAAAATGTAATGTTTACCAAAGTTTCATGTTGCAGATACTTTTTTTAGACAAAAGGTTGTCCCCCGCTCTTATTGAAAGCAAGCATCCGGTTTACAGGACTGGGTTTACCACTTTTTACACAAGCACAGAAAAAGTGTAAACAGAACAGCAACTAACTGTTAGGCAACTACAAAAGCAACCGCACTGCCACAACCCATTCAGAGTTCAAAGACATCCGATGTCACATTCTGGCTGGTTTGGAATCTCTTGGCCCCGGTCAACAGCTGCTCCATGAGTCATTCCACCGTCTTGTCCTGAGTCTTCAATAGGATTTTCCGTCTCTGTAAATTTGACACACCATCAAACACAACATCAATTGGGCGGTTAGGGTAATAGTTTTGCATTGTCATCTTGTTTCCCATGTTCCAGAGCGCCCATGCCAAACCTGCAAACAAATAAAGGCCCAAGTGCTGGCTTAGACCAAATTTATACTTCAGCCATTTTGAAGTAAGTTGTTTCATCGATCTTGGCTGGTCCATCCAGCCAAACGTTTCTCTGACAATACTCCAGCAGAAATTAGCATGTTGCAGATCTCTATCCTTGATTATAAACTTACATTGCATTAAATTCAGTACTGTGAAACAAATATTCAAACCTTTGATGATACTAATAGATCATAAATCTCATTTCAAATGCAGCTAGCTTTATCTCAATTCCTTAGGTTTTCAATATATAGCTCGAGCATGTGTTTTTTTATCTAGAAATAGGAGAGGTAATTACTGTTTGTAATACTTGTGATGGTTGCTAAGTAAACTTTGTTGAACCATAAGTGAATTGCCCACCCTTCCCCTTCAGCTTAGGCTTTTGGGTGAAACTGGTTGGTGCATAGTAACTTAACATGGTATCGAGCCATAGGTCTTGAGTTCAAGTCTTGGTGACCGCATTTTCCGCTCCTATTTCCACATTTGCACCCCGAGGGAGCTGCACGTGAGGGGGAGTGTTGAACCATAAGTGAATTGCCCACCCTTTCCCATCAGCTTAGGCTTTTGGGTGCAACTGGTCGGTTGCATAGTAGCTTAACAAACTTAATGCATAGTCTTTAATTTTGTACGATGTGTCTGCCATTTTTGTGTATTCACATATATGATGCTTGATTTGGTGCAGTTCACTGTTGTTGGTGTGCACTCTGCCAAATTTGATAATGAAAAGGATCTTGAAGCTATACGTAATGCTGTTCTGCGCTACAACATTACTCACCCGGTAAGGCAACAATATGCCTTCAAAATTTTCAAATGATCCCCAGTCATTCCCTTATCCCTACTCAGTTAACACGGTCTCCATTTTTCAGGTACTTGCTTTATTGTTTTTTGCTTGCACATTTAACATATTTTATGATAGCACTAGTATAGCTGCATTTCATATCAGAAGATAACTGTCAACTATATTTTGGATCAACATTTTGCATATAGCCCATTTCTGTATCTCTTTGTAAATTTAATGTGTACTGCTTCCTTTTCCTTTTCTTGATGTACTTGAGTTGTTAACAATTTACAGGTTGTAAATGATGGTGACATGTACTTGTGGAGAGAACTGGGTGTGAACTCCTGGCCGACATTTGTTCTCATTGGACCCAATGGAAAGGTTCTAGCACAGATATCAGGTGAAGGCCGTAGAAAGGTATTGACACAGTTCTTTTGAAAGACAATTGTGGTGCACTGTCATAATTTCTTGACAAAATGCCTGTCTCTGCAGTGTCTCATTTCTTTTTCTATATATTCATGCTCTTCAGGATCTTGATGAAGTAGTCGGTGCAGCGCTTGAATTTTATGAAGAGAAGAAATTATTACAGAATGACCCCCTTCCCTTGGCATTGGAAAAGGACAAGGATAGTCGTTTACTAACTTCACCTCTAAAATTTCCTGGAAAGCTGGCAATTGATGTGCAGAACAATCGATTATTTATATCAGACAGTAATCATAATCGAATTGTGAGTATTTTTTTTTTGTTTCTTTCTGGTTTCTACTAATATGGCACAACATCGTGACTAATTTGCTTAACATTGCTTTTTTATTTTATTTGCTTAACTTTAACTGTTAGTTCCTCTGTTCTGTAATTAAGGTGGTTACCAACTTGGAAGGGCAGTTCATATGTCAAGTTGGGAGTTCTGAGGAAGGACTACTTGATGGCCCATTTGATTCTGCCCTGTTTAACCGCCCTCAGGTGAGGAAACGTGTCCATCTGTTGCATATACAATAATGTGGCACTCTTACAGAAACAGGGTATGGGTGCTTCAATTTGTGATACAATTGCTTCAGTAGAATTCCAGACACTATTTCTGATGAAATTTAATGGAGGGTATTTGCCATATTCTGGATTAGAAGCATTTTCTTAACCCTACACTATTTGACTCAATTACTCGGGCCGCTGTGCCTAGATTTCCTTTTGTAGGCTGTACAGCTTATATTCCTTGCTGCCAATTTCAGGGTATGGCTTACGATTCCAAAAGGAATATCTTATATGTTGCAGACACTGAGAACCATGCACTGCGGTGAGTACCTTCACAGAATTCAGTTAGTTCATTCAATTCCTGTTAACTTACAAATTGACCTGTTACAGTTTCAGCAGTTGAATCTTATGGACTTTTATTTAGAGAGGAAGCTGCATTGGATTATGCAGCTTCATTCACATTCGCTACTCTTATGGGCTCAGATCAATGTTGTACACCATCTCATAGCTTTTCTTGATCTAAATTCTTTTTCTCCTTTCAGAGAGATCAATTTTGTGGATGAGACTGTGAGAACACTAGCTGGAAATGGGACTAAAGGATCTGATTACAAAGGAGGAGGCCAAGGAACTAATCAGGCATGCTTTTTTACTTTTGCCCTAATATTTCATCTAAAATTTTGGAATCATCGTTAACTTAAAACCTTATTTGCATACAACTGGCATGAGGCACATTTCATTGCTCTGATACTCTGCTGGTTTATACCTTTCAGAGGAACAAACAAAAATGTTAGTCAGGGCCTATACTCATTGCACTATTAAATTCTATCACTCAATGAGTGAGTTGCACAAAACTACAACTATTTGTACCATTGTTGCAGAAAACTACAACTTTCGATTCCTATTTCACAAAACTACAACTACTTTGACCTCGAGTTGCAAAAAACTACAACTTTAACAAATTTTGTTCTGGAGTGACCGTGGGTCCCACCTGTTAGTCTAATAGTGCCATTCTGGTTCCCACGTCAGACGCCATGTCATCTTGATGGTGTGGAAGATATCAGAACAGACCTGTTAAAGTTGTAGTTTTTTGCAACTCGAGGTCAAAGTAGTTGTAGTTTTCTGCAACAATGGTACAAATAGTTGTAGTTTTGTGCAATTCACTCCTCACTCAATTGATCATCATATAGCACAGAACATTGTATCATATCATACTTCTCATTGATAGACAAAGTAAGCTTGACTTGAAATTGTTTATATAGGTCCTAAATTCACCATGGGATGTCAGTTATGATCCCTCAGAGGAAACAATATATATTGCGATGGCTGGGCAACACCAAATCTGGGTACACAATGTCCGTGATGGTGTAACAAAAGTTTTTAGTGGTGACGGTTATGAGAGAAATTTGAATGGCTCAAGGTAATCATGTTTGTCTACCTGGAAACTTTTATATATGCTACTCTTTAGTCATATATGACCTTCAGAACATGTGTCTGTATTGTAGGTTTTTAACTATGTCTATAATGAGGTTTAGCTGAGATCACATATGATTGAGATTTTAATGATGTATCTCTATAAGGTCGCTTTCTTCTAAATAACATGTTGTGTACTTGTAGACTCGAAATGATAGTTTAACCCATGTTTAATTGCTTCTAAATAGCATAAGTGAATAACCTTTTTGTAATTTAAGTATGGATGTTTGTTATATGATCAACTAAGCTTGTAGACCTTTTTTTCTCGTGTGTAAGTGGCATTTTGGTTCTTGAAGATACTTGTGCTTTTATTTGTTTGCTGTTCTGATTGCGTTTTCTGAAATTCAAACTTCCTGTTGCAGTGCCATGAGGACATCGTTTGCACAACCTTCTGGGATCTCGCTAGCTCCTGGTATTCATGTTCCTTTCTTGTTACTGTTTTTGATTTGACAGTACTGAGCATGAGACTTATCAGAATTGTTCCCACAGAATTGCAGGAGTTATTTATTGCTGATAGTGAAAGTAGTTCCATTCGAGCGGTTAATCTGAAGACAGGAGGTTCAAGACTGCTGGCTGGGGGAGATCCAGTATTTCCAGAGAATTTGTTTAGGGTATTTATCTCTTGATATGGGTACTTGGCTAATTTCAGTGACACTAAATTGGTCAAACATTTCGAGTCATTCTTTTGTTCCGTTCAGTTTGGAGATTTTGATGGGATTGGCTCAGATGCACTACTCCAACATCCCTTGGGTGTTGTTTATGCCAGTGACAATCAGATATATGTAGCTGATTCTTACAATCACAAGGTATTTGTGTTAGTGTTGTGGACTTATGATACTATTGTAATCTGCCTGTTATGTCTGCAGCTAAGTTGGCCTTGTGGCATAATGATGTACCTTGCAAATTGTATTTATATGCCGAATTAGGAGTAGGGTCCCTGCTTTATTCTTTTCCATTCAGTTATATTTGTCCTCTATGAACAGCCCTAAGTTCTTATATAATACTATACAGTCCAGTTGATCCATTTTAATTTCTGTTACTACATATTCATTTGCCAAGTTATCATGATATTTTCTTGTTTTAATATGGTGGCAGATCAAAAGGCTTGATCCTGTTACAAGAAAAGTTACAACAGTTGTTGGCACTGGACGTGCTGGATATAAGGATGGTCCAGGCTTGTCTGCTCAAGTGAGCTGAAAACTTATACTTTGTTATTTGTGTTGATAATTCGTGATTGATCTATCTGGAGCATCAGTTTAAATGTGATAGTTACTTTGATTACTCTTTGTGAAAAGAAAAATATTTTGTTATGAACAGCTTACAATTGTTTTGAATTTGCTGAATGCAGCTCTCTGAGCCAGCAGGGATTGTTGAAGTTGGAGAAGGTAGTTCTGTTTTTTTTTTTTTAAATCCATTCTCAAATAGGTTTTCGAATTAACCAAGACATGAGCTGTGATAACTACACTGTCACAATTTTTAACATAATACCATTGTGCAATTTTTGCCTAGAAGGCTATAACCGGTGTCCTGAATTTTGAGAATTAAAATGCTTAACAGAAAATATCTGTCTGGCCTGTTATCACCCTGATTTCCCTTTAATGATGAGGCATTTGCACTCTATGATTCTGTTGCTGGTGTATCGTGTTCTTCCTGTACAAATAACAAAAACAGGGCTCACATGACGGCTAAAAGACTCCATGTGCATCAAGCTGATCATATAGAAGTTTTAACTATCAGATATCTCTCTCCAGATGAGGAACTTTTTTTTATCTCTTTATTTAACAAGCACCATATCTGAGTCGAGAATTCTCTCTGGATGATACTTGTAAGGAGGAACTCTATAAAATTTTATGAGGCTGTTCCTCTGCAACCAGAAATTCCAATAAGTCAATATGGTAATGGGTTATTCCCATGATGCCCCATTACCCTAGTTTTCCACAATATTATGTGAGAGATCCCAACAGCTTTGCTAATTTTGCTGCAATTATTACTGCACAAACCACAGTTCTTAGAACTATAGGTTAGAATTATTGAAAATTTTCTTCCTCGTTATCACCATCATGTCCCATTGTGCTGCAAGCTGAAACTTATGAAATTGAAAATGATGCTACTGACTATGCTACTGCAATGTTATAGGAAAGCTTCTTGTAGCGGATACAAACAACAACACAATCAGATACATCACACTTAGTGAGAAAGGTGCTGAGGTGAAGACGCTAGATTTGATTGGAGTGCAACCACCATCACCAAAACCGAAGGCATTGAAACGCCTTAGAAGGCGGTTATCAGTAGACACAGATGTTGTTAATGTTGATGGTGGTTCTTCAGCGGAAGGGTTTTTGTCTCTTGCAATTACAGTCCCTGATGGTTATCATTTCTCCAAGGTCAATGAATTCACTAGATTTTGTTTTTGTCTTGCTTCCCTTTGTTGTCATAGACGTTAGTTACTATGATACAACGTTCAAACAGTACTATACTTTATTTAGTCTTTGCATTAAGATTAAAATCTTCTGTATTTCCTGGGATGTAGGAGGCTCGCAGTAAATTCGATGTGGATTCAGAGCCAGCTAATGCAATTGAGATTGAGCCAGAGAATGGATTTCTAAACTCCGAAGGGATGGCATCACTCAAGTTCAAAAGAATGACATCGTCACCATCGTCTGGAAGGATAAACTGCAAGGTACAAGGGAAATCAGCAATGAAATTAAATTGTTTTATAATACATAATACCTGTCTCGAATTGTTAATCATTCTAGATATGTGAAAAAATTGACCAGTGTTGCCCCTAAAAGATATGAGAAAGTATATTAGGTGAGAAATGCTATGTATTATAAATAATTGTGGACATTGACTGGTAACCATCATAAAATTGCCTGAAGTTGGATGATTTATGAGAACAAAACTCAACTGCAAAAATGACCTTTCTAGTTACTGTAGCACTGTATACTGCGTATCGGCCCTTTATTTGTTCCAACAGTAACATGGTGCCTTGATGTTTTCCTTTACAAACAAAAAAATGGTTTGTATGGCATCCTGTATACAGATGACAATTGACACACATGATTTAGCTTTTTTATCCTTCCCTGTCATGTGTAAGCACATTAATTTGTAATGCTTCTATAGATAAGCACACAAAAGGATGGTAATCTTCTCTGGGTTATTCGTTTTAAATAAAAGGATTCTCCTGGATTATGTGTTTGAGTATGTCTAAATAATTTTGTAGGTTTACTATTGTAAAGAAGATGAAGTTTGTCTTTACCAATCTGTTGCTTTTGATGTCAAATTCCGTGAAACAACAGAAACAAGTCCAACACAAATTACTCTATCTTATTCTGTGGCACCAAGAGATAATTCTGGTGCGACACAGTTAATAGCTGCTACAAAGAATACCAAGGTATAGTTGGTTAGCGGTGATTATTTACTAGCATCATTGTCCTGAATGTCAATTTGGCTCCAGGCCCACAATGTAAGTGTTTTCTTTTTGGCCCCTTTTTGACCGAAGCTCCAAATTACTTACATGGGCTTTGCAACAAATTAATATAAGTTAATACATAGCCAGTCGATTGATTGGAACACAGTATGTAGTCCATTTGTTGAAATCATGTTAACCAAAATCATTGATGATGGTATGTTTGCACTGAACAATCCGGTTCCAAGCACGGGATATAGTGGTTTCCATGTGATCCAAAATAATATCTGCTGCTTATGTTTCTTTAGCATAAAGTCATGGATCAAAAAATGAGATTTTGCACATCATCTTACTGACTACTCTTGGTCTTGCACATGTGTTTGACGAAATCAATTAATTAGTTTGCAAATGATGAGGGCTGATGTGTGTCATAAAGAATTCATTGATGGTCATGGTAGGCCTGCATAATGGATGCATACATGTAGATAAAAGGCGTTGATCTCAACAAAATGATAATACAGTTTGTCAGTTTATGTGGATTCAGATGTTATGAGTCCCCTGTTAGTTCTGTTGTTAGGAGACCAAGAACAGGGTTAGCTGCCCTGGCCTGTTTCTTTACAACACCTAGTGTGCTAGTGCGCTTCCTGCATTTGTGATGGTTTCTATTGCTGATTCATCTATGTTATCATTTCATCATGGTCCGTCCATGCCTCCATGGCAACTATTCTCCTAGACAAGATGTATCAGATTTCGTTGGAATATATCTTATATGGAAGAGTTGGAAAGCATGGCATCTCATGTATCTTTCAGTGAGGCGTTGAATTGTGAACCGGTGATGCTGTGCTGGCAAAAGGTTATCCTCGGTTCTTTTACGATTCTGAAACTCTTGAGAGAACTGATACGTAACAGTTGCTGGCACGTTTGTTGACCTCTTACATCTTATTCTAACATTGACACCTGTGTTTTCTGTTATCCTCCGACCACCTACCAAATGATATAGGGTAACAAATCTGGTTGGGATTAGAATTTTCCCTTGATTCAGTTTAGTCAATTTCCGTGGGACAGGTCCCCTTGATTCAGTTTATCAATTTTCGTGGAACCCACGACCTGACCAATTGTCAGATTGTTAATGCCATGTCAGCAACAGAACAGATGAATTAGGGACTCTAGCTGCCATGTGTCTGAACAGTGTCGTGGGCCTCATGGCTGCCATCTGCAAAGCATTTTCTGTGTTAGGCCATCGAGTCTCTGCATGAGCAGCATTTTGGCTATTAGGATCTGAATAATCATTGGATAGGTCTAAGGCTTTTGAGTTGTGCTTAGGCTCGTGAGGACCTACCCTTCCATTAGCTGGTGTTGGTAGGTGGACCACCAACAGTCGTATTGTCGTATGATCAAGGTAGAACTGTCACGAAGAGAGCCTGATAACCGGTAGTTCACGCACCAAGCAGCATGGGTAGCTGAATAACCAGGGTCTGTTGACCCCTCCCATATCTGTCAAGAACAGAACTGCTCCGTGAAACCTGTTCATCCACATGGCTTCATGGACTCATGGCATCTCCATAGAGCTTGAAAGGAGGCGGTGGTAAGTATGCGCCCTGCAGCTACTAAACCTGTGTTCCCCTTTATATTGCGTGGAGCCAGACTGCCAGAGCCCAGACTATGCTAACCAGAGCCTTTAGAGTTCCGATTTCAGAGGCGGTAGGCGCGTGAAGTTGGTTATTATGGGGAGAGCCCGGCAGAGGATGAAAATGCAGCATACGGCCTTGCCTCTTTGGCGCTTGGCGTGGCAATCGAAGTGTTACCGGAGACGTACGCGCGCTGCAATGCAAACCGGACACTTGATCAAGTAAGATGCTTGTAGTACGTCGGGAAGCATGAAAACGGTGGCGATATGGTGTCATCGGTCCGTGATCAATCAGCCCTGATCCTTTTGACTGTGAGGCCTGCAGTCCAGCATATGGATAAAGCACTGATGGTTCTATATAGAGGGAAAAAAAAAACTGATAACTATGTAACGATCAGTGCCAGATGCCACTTCGCATGATGGTACTTCACATGATGTGAGGTGAGAGTCCCTTCCGAACAAAGGATAATTGAAGGAATTTTGTAGGATTCGAATCCTATAGGAAAAAATTACTAAGGAGCCCTTTGGACCATAGGATTAGGACCTTCAAATTCCTATAGGATAGCGGTAGATATATTACGAGCTATTGTACCATAAACCGAAAATTGTTTTCTTTTGCAATTGGTGAAAATCGTTGTTTATATCATCCATGCTAAAAAATAAGGAAGAAAAGACCTCAAAGAATTGTTCGACGGGGAGCAGGAGGGGCTGGAGCCCACCCAAATTGGTTTTACCAACACAAAGATCCGTCGCGTAGCATATTCTAGTAGCAGCAATATTCTTTTTTGGGCAGCAAGATAATTCTTCGTCTTGTTAGGACAAGTACAATGGTACAGTCTTATAAATTGTCTCATGCATGCATGATATATTGAGATTTTTTTAAAACTATCTATCAGACTAGCTACTTGTACAATGGATCGTTGTTTTAGTTGTCTCATAATAATTATATCATCCCTTAATTTGTAGATAAAATAGAAATAGTTCTGAGTTGCAAGATAACTATAATTCAAAACAACTGCCTTTTGCTCTCATCGTTCTCTTCTTTTTTATCATAAAAAATACTACGTGATACTATATGAGACACACTATAAAACTGCCTACATGTAGCATTATATGTTCTTAACAAAGATTAAAAAATCACTAACTGAATGCCCGCGCGTTGATGCGGGTGTCCATAACAATAAATAATATTATATATATGTATTTAACTTCTAAGCAAATATTTTAATAATATTTATCACTAAAAAAATCATGAAATATGAATCAAACAAAACACACTATATGTATCATGCTGATGTTACTATGTTCAATCAAAGTTCCTATCTGCATTCAGTATGATCACAAGTTGGTGAGGGTACTACATTTGAATATTGCTAATGGAAGTGTGTAGTATTATGACAAGGAAATCAACAATTTGTATTGCTGATAGTTTTGTATCAATTCATTAAAATAATATAAATATCACTTTTATCAATTGTGTATGTATAAATTGCTGGACTATATACTGGACATCAAAATTCAGCTGGCCAATGCTTATCTCCAATTGACTGATCAAATTCATTTGACTATTTTAATGTAATGCTTTGTTTGAGAGATTAATACAAAAATAAGAATGGTCATTTTTTTATAATTGTTTTTTTTTTAAGGAAAGGAACAAACCAGGAGTAACGAAAGCTGGAGGCAATGATAACCTGGCTGTGTGAAGCTCGCGAGGTTGAGATACGCGGATTGTACACCATTAAATAGGGATGGTAGGACATCACCAGTCGCAGGACACAACCAAATATGAAGGCTAATCGGAATGGGCTGGCGACACCAAATAGAAGACCACACAAGATTTAATAAGGTGTAGAGATACGACGGAGAAGTAGCCTGTTACATGAGCACGATGGGTCGACCGATTCGCATTGCTACTGTGCACACGCTCCACGTCGATGATACAAACTCGCCGGGACAGCCAACGTACACTGGCGGGAGGGGGGAGGCAGGCACCGAAACCAAGGCGAAACAGGCACCGGCACTGGCAGTCTGGCACACGCGAGAGTGCCGCCACCAAACGTCGCACCAGAGCCAGGATATCCTGTACTGCCGCGTGCAGTTCTGAGCTGAGCTCGGATCGGGCATCGGCGGAATCTGCAGCAACATGGGCTGTCCGCCCCGCTTGCTTGCCTCGCTCGCTAGGAGGAAGAGGGACGGACGGACCAAAGGCCGGGCAGCGGCACGCCTTTTTACGTGGTTCCTCAGCTCATCGCGGAAAAAGGGAAAGGCCTGCCGCAACGCGCGCCCTGCCTGCCTGCCAATCATGCCGGCCGGGCTAGCTCCGCGCGCGCAAACGGCCCAGGCGACGTCCACCCGCGCGCCTTGCTCCTCGCCGGGGGACACACGCCTTTTCCACGGACGGGACACCCACACGTACCCGCCGCACGGCGTGCAGATGAGCATGCGCTACAGCGATAGGCCGGAACGCCAAGTTTTGCCGGCCGCTACGGCTCATCACCAGTCGACACCACGCACGACCAGACTCTGGCCGGGTTGTGAAACATCATGACCCGTGTCACCTCAACTCTTTTGAGACCTCGGCCGGTTCATTGGCCGTCGTCAGTGGCGTCCGTCCGCGGGACGCTGGCCGGCCAGAGAGAAGGCATTTGGACGTCAGGGTGCTGACTCACCCGTGCAAACTGCGCAAAGGTGGTACCTGTGCCCCGTATCTGTCTGTACTACCTATTTGATGAGGCTTTAGAACGAAACATGTGTTCCGCGGCATTGCCGTATCTGCGTAGCTGGACTCTGTGACACCAATCAGGCCAGCAAAATGCGGCGATCTCGGATTGCAGCGACACCAAAACCTGAGCACAAGGTGCCGTGCACCGGGTACTCTACGTGCCGCGAACGTATAAGTACAGTGCAAAGCCCGTCGGCTCACACAGCCGCCGGCACATCCTCCACACCGCGGCCGATCGAGACACCCCCTGCACCATACAGTCCAGGTCCAGGCCCCTGCCGCGAACCGCGGAAAGCCCCGGGATATCTCAAACTCCCTCTCGGTTGCTCGCCAAAGCATTCAGATTTCAGATGCGCGGGCCGTTCAAACAGTACGCGTGGTGGAGCCGGCCGGCCGCGACCGAGCGGCGTGCAAGCCTTGCCTTTACTTGTTTCATGTGGTTTTGTTCTGCATGCTACAAGCACAGTCCACCAGTGCATCGGCGACGAATCATTGCTACTTACTGTCTACTATTATACTGTAGTTCCTTATAGATGCTATACTGTACTAGTTACTGTCATTGCCACGTTGAGCACACTCCAGTACTACTTTCCTCCCGTCCCTGGCTGATCCAACTAATAATAATTAAAGCGCCTCCTGTGCGCTGCTTCATAAGTATTATTATTGTTTCTATACCCGTTAAATATTAATTTTTTTTAGCAGCTTGTCCTCTAATTTGCATCGGCATGTAGATCTTGTGCTTGCTGCCTATGCGTGCGATCCCATTCCCATGCATGGTAAAGCTTGTGCATGCATGTAAACTTAAACTGTACTACATATGGGGTGGTACACTTGTGACGGCTAGCACGCAATGGCGTGGAAACATGTACAAGTACAAACATATGCTAACTCGAAGTCTCGAACCCAGCCCAACCATACCGCGACCTTTTGCAACATGTACAGTGTGTACAATGCAACCCACCAGGTGGTCATTACCAGCAGATACTGTAGATGATTTGTCGAATCGAATTTTTCACTGAGTCCATTCAAGCAATTTTGTTTGTAGTCTGTACAGTTGAAAGAAGGAAACCTTGTCGTAGTCGCAGCATGAAGATAACAACCGCATGCGTGCAAAACAGTAGGATCGCAGCTGTGCGGCTGGGCGCCGTGTCCCGCGCGCATAATAATACTAGTGGCATGCAACACCAAAACAGCGCCAGCTTTATCACACGGCGTGTCCTGCGCGCCCTGGCCACCCCGACCCTGCCGCGCCGGCCGCTCCAGACGTACAGTACAGCACGGCCACGGCGCCCCTTCGCTCTGAGCCGTCCGTCCGTCCGCCCCCCGTCCCCGCCGCACATCACATGATCGGCATGCAAATGATGCAACCCGGAGCCGCTGCCGCATGCAACCCGGCGCCGCGCAGGTCACGAGAAGCGCCGCGCCGGCCGGGCATTTTCCTCTCGCTCCCGACCCGTCCCGACCTCAAGTTGGCAACGAGCATCTGAAAGTGAAACAGAAGCGGGTGAGTGATGACAACGTTGCTCCCGGGCACCTCCTCGCCCTCGCGCGGGGGCCGGTCGCACAGTAGTGTGCGCCGTGGTGGAGCCCGTACGTACCGTGCCAAGCGCGGCCGGGAGTGTCTTGCCTTTACTAGATTCATTCATGTGGCTCTCAATGCGTGTGCTCCATTACATTAGCGATTTCGCGCTCACTGTCACTGTGTGGCGATCATTTTTTTTTTCAGATAATCACTATCATGGCCGCGAGGGCTCTTCTCGCCCGTACCTGTTCTGTTCCAGCGGATCGAGTGCCCTTGAAAAAATACAGTTTCGTTTCTCTTTGCATCCGCACTTATTAGACTCATGATGCACTTATTAGATGCATTCCCAACTGTTCCGTTTTAGCACTGTCAACTTTGCTGATACCTTTTAAAAAAAAAAACTAAATTTGCTGATACGGTGCTATACTCGGCGTTCTTGCGCATGTGCAGGCGAACAGCTGCCGGAGACACATGCGGAGGGAATGTACCGCTTATTATTTTTAACTGATCTGTGTTAATTTGATCTGCACCATTTATTGCATGATCAGACGGCCCATGTATTTTCAGTGCCTCGCCCAACCAGTAGGAATGGAGCAACGAACTGCGGATTCGGACGGGACAGCATCTCCCCCCTGCCCATTTTAATTCGAGCGTGACGTAGAAAGGTGTGTACGTATAGCAGCTAGCGGCAGTGACGCCCATGTGGCTCCCCATTAAGAAGCAAATGATATTTAATTAGCCGATTGGTCCGGAACTGTCCAAGGCAACAACATCAACGTGATGTTTGATCTATACCTTACTCCATCCATATCAACAATTGTTACTACCTGTTTCAGCTAGTATGACGGAGACTCAACTGGCTACACAGTACATAAGCATGACGTAAAAACTGAATCTCCGGGGCACTTCCCTTGCGCTTTTTACCATGTCACACTGTCACCACTCACCACTTGCGCTTCATCGCATCGCGTCTCTTTCTTCTTGTTGTATGCTTTCCCCCTTTCCCAGATCCCCTTGGATCGGCCATCGATCCGCTGAGCGAGCCATGCATGCATGTGCAAGGACAGATGATGCAACAAACAATTGAGATTATCAGCTGTAAGGAAGGGAGGGAGCAGGCGTGCGTGCAGCCTAGCGCTAGGCTTTGGGATTTAAAACTCGCGCGCCGAGCCCAGCTGCGTGCAGCGCAGGGAGTGCTCAGCTGCAGAACGGCTTAAACAACTTGTTCAAAACAAAACGCTCGAATCACGACGGCAACGGCGGGCGTACGAGCCGGCTTGCTTTTGCAGCTAGTTTACGCCTGCCGAGGCGGCCGTTTTGACTTTGCTCGGCCATTAAAGGGCTGGGCAGCCGCCTCATAAAACGGGGACGAGCATTCACGCGCCCACGTCCTCTTTTTACACGGCCAACAAGCAAGGTTGATACGACATGGATCGCACATGGCCCTGGATACTCGCTCACTCACCTTTAATTTGCAGTCTCTCTCGCTCATGGCTCAAAAACAACTTCTCTTTATAATTCACATGTGAAAAATTTACTGTACTCCCCTGGTTTTGAGTAAAGATGGTTGCCACCTTGCCCACCACACCGGCAACGCGGTAAAAAAGAAAAACAGAGAGATAGTCATGTTGGCATTTTTTTTTCAGAAAGTGCCCTCACGTTGGTGTTGGGTCCAAACGCGCTCTGGTTTTCAGCTAAACGGACAAGCACCGAATGAAAACTCGATCATCCACTTGAGCAACCCAACAAATCAGCGGATAAGCCCAGGCTTAATTTCTGAAACGAAAGCTGAGAAGACAAGACACGAATGATTCAGCCCAGTAGCGGGGATTGCTTGCACCGAGCAACGTCCGCGCATGTGACCCGCCGTCGCCCATGTTACCTAGCCGTGTGACCGGCCCGGCGCCGCGCGCCGTGAGGCAGAACATGCAAACACATGCTGCTACTACACTAGCGCTACTGCTAGTCCCTGGAGTAGAATGCAAAGCGCAGCACCCTCCGCCGGCGTGTGCTGCCTCCCCTAATGATGGCTAAACCGTAGCACTAGCATCGGATCACTCGCTGGCCGCCTAAACAAAACGAAGCGCAGGGGGCTGCGGAAGCCGCTGCGCCACACGCTGTGCTACTAATATACCACACGCCTAGCTACGCCAAAACAAAACAAGGCGACGCCGCTAGCTACGCTTGTATCTGGACCGCTTGATCTGGATCATCAGTGGCCGGCCGGATCCACACTACCGGGCACCACTACTGGATGGGTCGCTCACAAGGATGTTACTATTACTGATCTTGTCATTGTCGTGGGCGTAGCTAGCGTGGGCGAGTTCTTAATGGTGACATGAAAAGGAAACCGTTTTTGGTGGCTCTCGCTCTAAACAAGTGGAGTGGAACGCTCTAGCAAGAGCCCACGCTAGGTTTCAGCGATCGATGCTTTGTTCTTGGTTCAGGATTAAACATCATGCAACGTTGCGCAATCACACGGAACGGTAAACGCGGTATGCTACGGCCGTTCAAAGTTTCACACAAGGAGTAGGACAGAACGGAGGAGGAGGTCACTGCACTGAAGCGCACTTGCTGGCTCTCATCAGTCTCATGCACAAGGCATCATGTCCATGCGATCTCTACACCTCCGTGAACAGAGCCCATTGGTGGACACGGGTTCAGAAAGTCCAAACCCGGTGGTGGCCCTCATAATTACTTACTCGGCAGCTTACTCCCAGTGTCATACATGCAAGATGGATTAGACCAAATGAAAAAAAAATGCGTACTACTACACTAATATTTAACTTTATTAACATTCTTTTAGCGCAAGGAGAAAAAGGCCAGAAAATCCAAGAGGATCACAGGAGGGAGCAGAGCAGTGGCGCACCATCAGCGTTGCCATTTGCCAGTGCCGGCCCCCTTTATATTCCCAACCTCCAAGGTCTCGCCCCTCCCCATCCCATCCCATCCCATTTCCCATTCCACCTTCCTCTTTCCTTCCTTCCTTTCCCCCCGTCCCGAGCACCAACCAGCCCAGCTCGACAAGGAGAAATCCTCAGATCACAGCTTGTGTTCAATCCGGCTCGCTTTCCTTTGCGCCCAATCCATCGAAGGCTCTGTTTCCTGCCGGAATTGTTAGTGCCCGCGGCAATGGCGTCCACGTCGGGCTCGACCACGGCCGTGGAAGAGAGGGAGATTGAGCGGAAGCGGAAGCGCTCCGCCGCCGGAGGCGAGTCCGCGGCGGCGTCGGTGTCCAAGTGGCGGACGCGGCGCGAGCACGAGATCTACTCGTCCAAGCTCCTCGAGGCCCTCCGCCTCGTCCGCGCCGGGTCTTCGCCCTCGTCGTCGTCCTCCACCACCACCAACGCTGCCGCCTCCGCGACCCCGCCACGCAGCAGGGCCGTGCGCGAGGCGGCCGACCGCGCGCTGGCGGTGGCGGCTCGCGGGCGCACGTGCTGGAGCCGCGCAATCCTCGCCAACCGCCGCCGCCGCCTCCAGGCCGCGCGCCGCGCGCGCCTCCGCAACCCAGCTACCCCGCCTCCGCGCCACGCCCCCGTCCCCACCTCCGGCGGCGCCTCAGCGCAGGGTGACGGCGGAAAGACGCCGCCCCTGGCGAGGAAGGCGAAGGTGCTGGGGCAGCTGGTGCCAGGCTGCCGGAAGCTGCCGTTCCCGGCGCTCCTGGCCGAGGCCTCCGACTACATCGCGGCGCTGGAGATGCAGGTCCGCGCCATGACGGCCCTCGCCGAGGCGCTCTCCGCCGTCTCATCATCCTCCTCCTCGTCGTCCGCCGGCGGCGGCAGCTCTTCCCCTCCGGCCTGACCCGAAGCAAGCTTCACGATTCGTGCATTCGTTGTAAATTTTTCCCTCTTTTTTCCCCGTTGAATTTTTCCTCGGGATTAGTTAACTTCTAGCTCCCACTCTCTCCTCTTCCTTTTATTTTGTCCTGTTCTTCCTCCGTAGCTGGGTGAGCGGTTAGTGTGATGATGATGAATGATGATGGCGTTCCAGTGATTAACCCGTGTGCTGTAAATCTAGTACTAGTAGAGGCCGTAGGCCACAGTGGTTTTCTTGTTTCGTCCCTTCGATCCCAGGATTCTTTTGTTGGTTGGATTGTTCGATCGTTTTCTGCTGATGAATGAATGCATCATCTTGAAATGTTCAGATCACGTCGTGTACGGTGCGAATTTGTATCCTTCCACATGTGCTGTTTGCTCAACCGTACCTCTTGTATCCTAATCTTCTGCTACTGGTAGTAGCAAGTTGTACAGTGCAGTGTTCATATCATCCCGCGATCATAATTAGTGTGTACTTTGAATACGGTAAAATAGAGCAAGTCTGAAATGATCTCTGTTGCTATCTTTTAGGTACCAAGAACGGATCGAGTCCTTCATCACGTGCCCGTGATCCCAAGATACTCCCAACTAAACATGAGTACTCGAGTGAAATCTAGGTTTAGACAATCCAAATCTCTCAGGTTGTTGCGAATCCTGGTACCCAGAGCAAGTTGCATTAACCCGCATTTGTTACAAAAAAAAAGCGAGAAAGGAGAGAGACATCATGGAGAACGTGAAATGTTGCAATGCGAGGATGGGATTATTTGGAACCTGGCTATGGTAGTGACATGGAACGTGAAATGTTGCAACGCGAGGACGGGATTAAATGGCACGTGGCCGATCTGAGCGGCACGCCGGGTTGAAATCGCAGGTCCCACGTGCAGTCGCAAAAAAAAAAAGAACCGCGGGCCCGCACAACCGCCCTCGTACATCCGGATCGCCATCGCGCTGCAGTTAAAAACATCTCCCATGGACAGAGTGCAGAGGAGGAGGGGCGGCCTGCGGCCCCCACGTCACCAGCAGTCGTCCGATTCTATGGTCTCTTTCCTTTCTTCACTCACGTCGCATTCGCCGGCCCCCCGTAACGGGCTCCGGCGCGAGGCGAAAGTACGGCCCTGCCCCTGCGCTACGCGACACGGCGGAAAGGGCGCCGCGCGCGCGCCGGTGCACCGTCACGGCCGCGATCGAGTGAAGAGTGAGTGAGGGCCGGAGGCTACCAGCCGATCGAGGCCGAGCTGGCTGACTCATAATGGAGACCGTCGGGCCCAGGCGTCGGCGAGTGTATTGCGCTGTGCGTCAAGGGCCGCGGCATCCACGTGGTCCGTACCCGTGGCGGGGCGCGGTAGCGACGTGGCGGGCGTCTGATTGGGCCCGTCGCCATCGCTCGCTCCAGCAACCATGGCGCTGCTGCTGCCGCCGCTAGTGGTAGCTAGGCTGTGCGCGCCACGGGGGCTACGTGACGAGCCGTACGCCGCGGATCATGATTCGTGCGTCACATTTCTCAAGCGCCGCCTTGCACTGTTGCCTTGCACTGCTCCCTTCTCCGCTCATTCTCTGTTGTGTTGTGGGCGCTGTGACGATGCATCGTCATCCGACCTCGCTCAGTGATGTGTTGTGCCATCCATGCCATTCGGTCGCTCTGCCGCTAGCTACTACTAGCTCCCTAGCACGTCCTTCTTTTGGCTAGTGCTTCAAGTTTGCGACCTGTCTCGTCCAATCCAAACCAAATGCACGGAATTCCAAACTAACTGATTTTTTCCTCGTCTGAAAACGGAATATTGCCCAAGGAAGAACCTCCCAATGCAAGCCATTTCGTAATCACATGCCAGCTTCCAGTGACGTGGACGTTTTTCCTTCTCTTTCGCTGAGGACGGCGACACAGATGCTCTCTTGACATAGCTAAGCACGCTTCTGTTGTGAAAAAGGTAAAGAGGTCATCGTCGTCGTGTTCGTGGATGATGATGATGATGATCCGGGTCCGGTTGTCGTTGTTGGTTTCTTCCCGCCGTTGGTCGTGTTGCGCAAAGGGATAGGGTTGGTGGCCGTAGCTTTGGCGGTGTGGTGCCGCGGCCGCGCAGCCTTAGCTGAGGACCTGTGTTGTCTACTAGTACTAGCAGCTATATTTGTTGTTCATTAGTGGTACCCTGGTGCGCCAGCGTTCTGAAAGCCTGCCTTCAGCTTGGTTTCATATGTGATGCTTCTGTTCACTCTTTCTCCGCGCCAGAGCCTGCCATCTATCATCATTCATCAACGTGGGACTGTGCTCGTGAATTCAGTCAGATGATATATGCTTGTTTGGAGAGCGTGCGTAACTCCAATGCAGAAGCACCAGTTTCTTGCTGAAATTCATGAGAAAAAAGAAGGCCCCAACTTCCCGCTGCAAAATGCAAATGGATTTATGCAAGTCCGCTGATTATTACAACTCCTGGAATTGAATGTCATGGCATTGCTTGAAAAGAACCCAAACTTTCGTCAATCACAGCTCAGACTGATAGCGCCAACCAAGCCAGAGCCGCAGAGCGAATAGAGCCTGAATTATGGCGACCGCGATTGATCCTCGCATTAGATTTGCCGCCGCTCCAAGACGGCCAACGAAGTAACCGGCGCGACCACTTTATTTTGCAGCTCGTCACGCCGGGCCCCGCAACCACAAGTCCACAAGTCTGCGAACGCCACGAGCCATGTGGGATGCCTGCCCGGCGAACGTTCCCGAGCCGGGCCTGTTTGTGCGTTCATCCCCTTTTTCCATCGGGTCGGGCCTCGGGGGTGGTGGCGTCGCGCCGCTTTGCTTTCGCCCGCCTGCCCTTTCCTCCGGTGTCGCTGCACGTGGGCCCGGCTTTCCCTAACCCCCCGCCTGCGCTTCGGAAACCCTTTCGTATTCGCTTTGACAGAGGGAGACCGAAACGGAAAACCGTGGCGGAAGCCCACCACGTGGGTGGATAGCGCCCCGGGCCCCACCAGCTGACAAAATCTGGGGGAGGTGCCTTGGCGCCTTTCTCCGCTGACGTGGTCCGGCCTTCTTTCGTTGGAGTCACCCGGGGATCTTTTCTCTCTGCGTTTCTGAAATGCGGGTGGCAGGCAGGCGACTGACCGGCCGCGTCGTGAATGTTTGGCGTTGATGACTTGTTCAGGTAGTATCGGCGGGGAATTATGCGTGGAGTTTCTCCTTTTGGAGTTTTTTTGGTCTATTGGATCCGATTTTAACCTGCATTTGGACACGCAATCTCTGTTGAGATCGGTCAGGTTGTCTTGACCTCGCTTAGTGGGCAGAATTGTCGTCCACACGATGTGTGTATACGACGCGCCAACAGAGACGCTCGTCAAGTTGTCGATCGTCTCATCGTCTGTTTTGAGTATACTACACACACAATACAAGGCCGTGTCGTCTCCAAAACGAAAATAATAGTATAACAAGAAAAAGACAGAGACTGGTAGAACGTACGGTACCAGGAGCCAATATTATACGTACATGTGTATAAATACGCCTTTGCCGTATGAAACTGAGCTGTTACGGAAAACGCCAGTACATGGGGGCGCCTCCCTGTCCCGATCCCTCGCCTGCACGTTGCATGTTGGCGACGGCATGCAATGCAGGCAGGCAAGGGCAGGGCCGGCACGTGAAAGCCAGTACGAACGCAGGCATGATGCCCCCCCTCCACGAGAGAACGACCCGCACATGGAAACGGCGGGGAACGGCGTCGTACGCGCGTGTCCGCGGTTCGTTCTTTCCCGTTCTCTGCCCCGTGAATTCGCGACACGGGACTGGGAAGCGACGCCAACGCGTAATCATGGTGTCTTTTCCCTTCCCTTGGGAGATTATTAGGAAAGATTATATGGAGAAGAGATCAGAGATGGCGTAGTCACTCACTTGCCTGGCTGGGCCCGAAGCGGGCGCCTCGGCCGTCGGTTTTGCGCCACATGGACGCAGCGCACGGCGGGGGCGAAGGCAACCACACGAAACCGACGTCCATTGATTGGCTTTCGAGGATCAGCGTTCAACGGTTTGCCCTGCCGATGCCGGCGATTGCGTAAAACCTACTGTACCAGTGAGAAGGGTCGGAACCCTTTGCTGCCCGTGTCAGCCGTGAACTGTGACGAATGAATACCGTTTGGTAAATTACTTTACTCCGTACAACGCTTTCCACAGGCCTCTGCTGCAGTCAAGTTCCGTTTGACACTGTACCCCACACTTTGAACAGCAAACAGTGCGACCAAGAGTTTCAAGTCTCAACGGGCTCGCCGGCGACGGGTCCCTCCGATGGATAGCGAGGCGCACATCCTGATCCTGTCATCAAGTGGCGCTCGTCAACTTGCCGGAAAGGGCTCCAGTGTCTGTGCGGGGAGTGAGGAGGACCTGAGTGCGCCGACGCGTCATGTGCGACGCCTGCTTGCTGCTGCTGCGGTTGGGTCGGTTACAAAGGTGGGCGGGTGATTGGCCCTGGTGGCCATGGCCCTCTACGGGTGCTGCGTGCACATGCATGGGCCGCGGCCGGCCACTTGGTTGTGGCGGGAGCAGGACATGAAGAGCTAGCTCATCGATGATGAGCAGTTAAGTTTTTCCCGTTTCTTCCCCCGAGAAACGGCAGACAAGCAAACCCAACACCCCCCCCCCCCCCCCCCCCCGAGCGCCGTATGTTGGATACTGTCGAGCCCACCTCTTCTGCTTCCGCAATGGGCAGCTATCCACCTTTTGGCTGTGCTGTGCGTTCCTGTGTGCTGCTACTACTAGCTCGTGTATTTACCACTGCCTATTTCGAGTGCCATGCACCGCCTGCTTTGCCCTGCTCGCCTTTGTCGATTTCACTTGTCGGCTCGCAATGGCCGGACAATGTACCGATGTGGGAATCAGACCGTGAGGAGCGGACTGGGGGCGTGTCTTGGCCCAGATTAGCATCCGCCATCACCACACTAAGCAATCAAAGCTCAGGATGCCTTTCTTCTCTCCCGAATTGCCTTCACAAGTTCAGATTGCAAAAAAACGTCGGGCCTTCCGCATGCAGTAGCAAGCATTCACTGACGCGCCCAAAGATATCTGCATATTGAATTTTCGATGGAGTTGCAGAAGTGAATTCTTCCTAGCTAGAGGAAGACTGGTCATCAAGTCCTGCAAACCCTTACATCCTCTGCAGTGCGTCGAGCGGGCCTACTAATAAGATCCATGTACAAGTATACAAGCAGCAGCACAAGCAGGAGCAAACGTTTTATTTGGTGGGTGCAATAGTGGGGCTACGTCCTGGTGCTAATGTCTTTTTTGTTTCTTTTGTGTTGTGTGCTTGCCTGTTTGTAGCTGGACGGCAACTGTTTCTTGTTTTTAAGTAGGAAACAAAATGAGTGCGATGACCTAGAAAAAAAGGAGATGAAAACAAGTATGCAATCATCAGAGTAGGTAGACGGCATCCACATGACATCCATGGAGAAGTCATACGCCTTTTTGTGGTGATTGATTCAGTATATATATGGTGCCGAAATGTCAATTGCCAACGCGAAGCTGGAGAGGGATTCTTCACGTACTCCCATGCCGGCCGGTATAGGTACTACCTTGCAAGTCAAACTAAAAGCTAAGGTAGTTAGACATGCGAAAGAAAAAAGACATTAATCATTACGAGAAATCAGTACTATACTTTTTATGGTTTTTTTTTTTAATTTCAGAACAAGTGATAACGATCCCGTTGAAAATGGAGGAAGTATTTAAAATGGGACAAAATCGTTCTATTTTGATGCTAAGATACGTGTATAAACTGAAAATTAAAGAGGTTATTATTGCATATACTCTTAAAAATACAGAGAGGGAGAATACTATACTGGAGTAGTAATTTTTATCTTGAATAAATGCACAATACCTGTCTTGTTGTCTAACATATCCGCGGTGCACGGGTGAAAACATGGCTAAATTTAAACAAATACATGTGAGCTTTAAAAAGTCGACGAAAGCATGAACGAAAGCATCAGAGATCAAGTGACGAGAGTGGCGCCACGACGCCTCCAAGAGGAAAAGAGAGCTCCAACTCCAAGCTGCATGTGCGGATGTGGTGACCCGAGTGGACGGCCGCGGGCTTGAGATGAGGCATTCAGGCCAGGCTGAACCAGAAAAGATATGCAAAGTGGACAGAGCCACTATGCAAGCTTGCCGGCCGGCCGGAGGGTTCGGAGTCTCATCGGATCGGATCAGGGTCAATGGCACTACTGTACTGTACTGTATTCACGCAAATGCATATGCGCACTCTGGCTGGCTGGTTGGTGTCTGCTTCTTCTGGTGGGAGCACGGACCGCTCACGGTCACAGAGAAATCATGTGTCATCAGCTTCATCCATGGATGCATATGCAGCCCGGTTACCACGCATGCGTCCATGTATGCGCGGCTCCGCGCCTCTAGACTACAGATCGTCATCACCATGTGACTTATACAGACGCGGTACGCGGCGAAGCCACAAATTTGGTACGCCTCCGATATACTGTATTTTTGGGTTGTCAGACTAACTCCAATAATCTGGCTGATCCACTCACTAGTAGGGGAGGATATCCCAAATCCATTTGGTGCGTGCGTCCCAAACAGTAAAGTGACTAAACAAAACCGTTGCACAGAGCACGTATATGGCTCAGGCGTCACGCACTGTCACGTCCCTCACTTATATGCGTACGGCTGACGGGAGAGATGAGCAGATCGCACATGGGGCGTGCGGACCGGCGGACAGGACAAGACAGGACAGGGCCGGGCGATCGGCGCACCCATACCAAAATGGCAAAGCGGGAAAGCCGATCCGAGACGGTAGGAACCAAGGCTAGGAATGAACCCGACCGATGGCCGCGACGGGCTAGCCGATTTGTAGCTAGCTCGCCCCATCGGGTCGGGTCAGGTCAGGTCTATCTCTCTCTGTGTACATCTTGCTCTCGCTTCGTTTCGCATCACATGCGCGGCGCATCGCAACATACAGACATGAAAGCGTACCCCAAGCTCATGGATCACTCCTGCGTTGCGCGTACGTGGGCGCACTCCTGCCCGTGTTCCTGGCGCGCGCATGTGGCGTACCCGTGCCGCGCAGGCCGTGCACGCACGCATTCGTGCGGGGTCACCGCAACGCAAATCGATCGATCGACATAGCGCCGGCCGCACAGCCGAGCGCATGTGGCCTGTCCGCCGCGGCGGGTAGAAGTTAAGCGAGGCCGCGCAGCCAGCCAACCCGATGGATGGTCGAGCTTTGTTGGAGTCTCGTCTCGTGCGCGCGCGGGGGCGGGGCTGTAGGTGGACCACCAATAATGGGCAGTGCTGTCATCCATCGGTGGATCGGAGGGAGGCTTTGCACATGCGCGTACGTTGCGGATGGCTCTCCACGATCTGGTTATTGGGAGCGCTTTTCTTGGGACCCCGGGCGTCGTGCTCAAAGCGTACGGCGGCAGCTGCGCGCGCTTCGTTGTCGTGGTTCGCGTTCGTGGCTGCTGGATTTTGCTTCGGAAAGGAAGAGAGGATCCTGTCATCCTTTTCCTTTGCGATCGCGGGCCTAGCTAGCAAAACCAAGAGGCCCAGGTCCATGTCCCCTGCCTTGGGAACGGGCGAACGGCTTGGCTTGGCTTGGCTAGTCATAAAATGATCCTTGCACGAAATGGAATGGAACTCTGCGTGCGTGGTCTCTCTCATATGCTCAGCTGAAGTGACAGACATCCAAGCGTGCCAGCAGCAAAACGGATTAACAGTGTCCGCGTCCGTTCGGCCGATGATGGAATGGAACACGCGACGAACCCCCGTCGATCCCGAGAATTAACGGCGCCTTTGCGAGAAGAGACCCGCTGCGTTTTCGCCGGACAAAGCAGGGGCAGATTCCCTTTCCCCAAGAATGGCTTTACACATGAGAAAGTTTGCCCGCCTGCGCTGCCACAGCCACCTTTCAGTGGGGTGTGCGTGTTCGATGGCGATTGATAGATAGCTCCGCCAGGTAAAGCGGCCACGCACGCACGCACGCACGCACACGCGTTCTAGCTGGCACTGATGGATCGAGACGTGCACGATGTAGGCAGCCAGGGCATGCATGCTCCTGCATCCTGTCCGCGTCTACCGGCGCGTGCAACATTGTATTCATGGATTCTCGGAGCCTTGAAAGAGCCGGCGAGAAGATCCGAGCACTGATTTCCTGCCGTTTCAGTTAAGAATGATGGGCCTGGTATCTCTGCATGTTCATTTGCTACGGTTTCACAACCTTTCGAGGACCAACGGAGCAAAAAATCATAGATTTGCAGCAGCATATTCGTTTATACTTGTAATTTCAACAGTGACATAGCACATGCATGAGTGCTCTTTGTTTTCACTAGATTCCCTGTCATCTTCAGGAGTCCGAGAGGAGCAATGGGAAAGATACATGCGTCCCCGTCCATTGGCGTCAAACGCAATGAGCTACAGGTGTCAGGAGCGGAATCACCAGTCACACGGACAGGTCCGTGCAAAGATGCTGGTTCGCTTCGTCATTGTTCATATGGATGGGAACGCGGCGGGGACCATAATGTCTCGTTGACGATTTTTCATTACATTTGCTACTGTATGTACAAAGGACTCCTCTCCTTAAGCAAGTCTCACAGCATACACAACTGTACAGGATTCAGCAAGATTGTTGTCCCTGGTGCTACTCTGAAGATAATTTGGTCTTGGAAGCTTCCCGTCAGTTAAGGATTCTTAGCTCGATACCCGACCATCAGAACATGCCCAATACTTTCCCACCAAGGGGCTTTTTTGGAGAACATAAGCGGAGTACTAATTTTGTTGCTCCCTCAAGAAACTATAATGTTTGATATTAACACAAATAAGCACCTAATTTAGCTTGGTGCATTGTCCTAACGTCAAATACTATTGCCTGGAGAGCGGGTAATGTTCTTAGAACTTCTAATTGATTACGTCAATTATTGGATGGAATACTAATGATGGTTAGGCCGGCCTAATGCTCCTCTGTCTCCTCTCCTTAACAACGCCTAGCTTTGGCTGGAGGAAAGCATACGTGCGAGCCACTCCAACACTCACTTTATAGTTCAATTTCGCAGCTAACCATGGACGACGACGCAGACATGCACGTGGGGACATGATTCAAAAGCTACCATTGTTTTGATGCGCCCCAACTGAAACACCGATTAAACTACACGGTGGGAGATGAACCCACATCCTTATCCTAGCAGTGAGTGAGAATCTGCCCTTTCTTGTTTATTTACATTGTTTGCACGCGCGTGTACACGCATCATTGGAGCATAATGATAGCCACTTGATCACGGTTTCTTACAGGGAAACACAGGCTTGGTATCTCTCCGGATGGATAATATACTTGTATCACACAGAAGCTAACATGACGTCTTGACGAAGTAGTAATGTAATTCGGATGATTCATGTGCAATACCTCATTAGATAAGACGTTGTAAAAGTTGGTCTTTTATTCTGCAATGCATCTTTTTTTCCCCTCAAATTTATTTACAATCTACTACACAAATTATTGCAAAAGTTTGTAGTAAAACATTAGTTGACATAAGCTCTGTTTAGACGAATACTATATTCGTGTTGTGGTTTGCTTTGACTTGTTAATTAGAGAGATCACTTGTTTCTCCTCATAAAAAGATGCAAAAGGGACTTCTCTGAACAATGTTGTCTTCAAAGTTCATTCAGAAAAAGAAATATAAACAAAACACATGTTCCTACGTTGACATCTGTTGATGAACTGACACCTCTTCTTTCGGTGCAAACAATTGATATACAGATGATTGGACATCCTCAATCTAATTATTTAGAGCTTGCCAGATGGCGAGCATGAACGTGTCATCGATTCACCGACTCAATTCAATCATGCAACCAAATTTCGCCGGCTAACCAAGCTGCTATCTCCCGGCCGGTGCAGGGGACCTAGCAAGCAAAGCTATCTAAAAACGCACTACGTCACACATGCACATTGAGCTGGAATGACGGTGTAAGTTTCTGATTAGAGATACCATAGTTAGGAGTCCACCCCAATCCTCGTCCTAACGTGCTAAAATGAATAGGCAGATTTGCTGGATCGATCGAGGAACCGGAAAGCTGCATGCGTGGCGACGGCTGGGAAGAATAATCCAGGGTGTTGCAATGACAAACGAAAAAAGGCCATGGAGAACTAATAAGCTTTGGTGGTGCATGCTAGGCGGGAGAGAGAGCAATATAATTGACATCTCATACGCAGCATGCGTGGCTTCATACGTGCATACAGAAGGGATCCGACGGATATAATAGCGACGGGTGCAGCCGTCGCAGCTGGCGTTCCGGTTTGTTGGATGGCACCGTGCATGTGGGTGCATGTGCGCGCGTTGCAGCGCCAAACGAACAAACCAAAATTCGCGAGCTGCCTGCTACTGACCACCACACTAATGCAAGCACGCTCGCTCTACGCCTCCCCTACCTAGCTCACGTCACGGCCTGATTGATCTATCGACTCTAGGAAAGAAAGAAAAGAAAAGAAAAGAAGCGTATGGTTCAACGGACAGATGCGTGGCGCCTACCTGATAGCTGATACAACACGTACGTCTCGATCGACGGGACCGGAACGAACGGTAGCGGCGCAAGCTTTCGGCGAAGCCGCGCGCACCCGGCAACCATGCATACAACCGGCCGTGTCCCGCCAACCGCAGCAACGGCGCCATTAGAATAAGCCGCGAGCGCTCCCTTTTGTAGGTGGTTCGCGGCGACGGCACGGACATGCGCATCTGGAACCCGCGCCGGCGCATGATTGGCCGGCCGGGTGTGTGTCGTGCGCAACCATGTTCGTCTCGACCCGGTCCCTCCCTATCCGTCCATGGCGTAAACAACAAAGATTGCGGCTATATATCGACGCGAGCTTACTTGACTCCGCCCCCGAGTGACGTGCCTTCTTCTTCTCTATAGAAGGGCACTCCTCCCTCCTCCACGTCGATCGTCACCTAGCTTGTCCCGCGAGCAAGCTAAGGGAGGCGGCAGCGAATTGTGGAAGCGCGATAAGCAGGGATGAGAGGAGACAGCAGGAGCAAGTCGGTGACGAGCGAGAGGGACATCCTGGAAGACGCTAGGCTGGTGAAGCAGGTGAGGGAGCTCCGGAGGCTGGTGCCGGCTACGCGCGAGCCGTGCGGGATCGGCGAGCTGTTCCGGGACGCCGCGACCTACATCGAGGACTTGCAGGTGCAGGTGAAGGTGATGAGGATGCTGCTCGACAAGCTCTCCGACGAGTGAATTGTACTCCTGCCCAACTCGCGCGCCGGCGCGCGCGCGTACAAGTTGTCAGATTGTGTGCATGATATATTTGATCCGATCCGTCGATCGACAAGAACAGATTCTACACACTATAATCCAATTCATTCATATACGAATTATTTGATTCTTGATCGGCGTTCCCTGTTATGTCCCAGATTCATTATTTGGTCTTCGCAAAAAAAATGTTTTACATGTTTGTATTTGGCTCGGTCATACTCGTATTGAATTTCTTGTGGCCCATGCATGTGTCTACTTGCCAGCTGTGGAACTGTCATGGTTTACAATACTATTGGAGTTCATGCCAGCTGCAAAAACTAGAAATGTCGATGACATCGACATGACGTGAGTACTCGTACGTACGTGTATGTGAATCTCTCCGTACGTTCGTTAAAAAACAATCGTCAAAAGCTGTGGAGAAACCAGAATTTGCGTTGCCAATCGTGATGGTCAGCGACTCAGCGCTCAGCACACTGCCGCGTGCAAAAGTAGAATGTGGGCTGAAATTCCTTGGCGCACACGAGCCCACAGAGTCGACCTATCAAATCATCGCCGTAGTATGGGCTGGCCCACACAACAGGTATGCGCATGGGCTAGGCCTGCGAACGAAGGCTTGGTCGGTAACTTCAACCGCTATACTCCACTCACGCTTCTCCGTTTTGGTCCTTCGCCGTCTCATTTGCCTCCTCTGCTCTTCACGCTACTCCCGGTGAAGCCTAGGGTTTAGCGGCTACGCCCTCCGCAAGCTGCCCGGCCACCACCGCGCCTCCCGCCCCGCGCCCCGCCGATGGACCTCGACTCCGACCCGGCCGCTGCGAGCAAGCCCACCAAGATGGACCTCGAGGATCAGGCACGCCGCCGCCGCCGTCTTCCCCCTACTGCTCTCCTTCCGGATTTTTGCGTTTAATTTGGTTTGATTGGGTGCCATGGTTCTCTGCGCTTGTTGTTGGGTATGGGCAGACGGACGCGAAGGGAAAGGGAAAAGCGGAGGAGGGGAGCGCTAAGGGCGAGGAGCTCGCGGACTCCATCGGGAGCCTCTCCATCGGCCCGGGGCGCACCAACTTCAAGAAAAAGCCCGTGATCATCATCGTCATCGGCATGGCCGGTGCGTTGAATTCGTTTGACCCCTGTTTGGTTGAGGCTGGAATCGCTCAGCATCATGTGATTTTGCTGGAGGAATATTTGGGTTTATGGGGATAATAATGGGTCGCTCTGGTGCAGGGACGGGGAAGACTACTTTTATGCACCGGCTGGTGTGCGATATGCAGGCAACTAACAAGAGAGGCTATGTCATCAACCTTGATCCTGCGGTGATGACGCTGCCGTTCGGTGCCAACATTGATATCCGTGACACGGTGCGGTATAAGGAAGTGATGAAGGAGTATGGGCTTGGCCCCAATGGTGGCATCCTCACTTCGCTGAACTTGTTTGCAACCAAATTTGACGAGGTACAGTTTCTGGCACCGTCAATTCCATATGTTATTTGGGGTGATGCCACTGGTGATCCAAGGCTAATAGACTTAGTATTTCTAAAAAAATAATGCATTCTCTTTTTATTTGGAGGCTATAAAGGAATGCATCTTGGATTCATTATTCCAAAATTAAGTTTTCAATGATAGTGTATGTACAGGAGGATTTATGAAATGCTTTATTGAATTACCAGCTATGCAAAATTACGTTGCACCTTTTGTGGTATATGAGAAATGCATTTTGTTTCTCTACCCTTGTGGTGTTGTCTCATCCATCAAGTATGACAATCTCTAATATTTGCTGTTGTAGGTTGTGTCTGTAGTTGAAAAACGTGCAGACCAGCTGGATTATGTGCTGGTCGACACCCCTGGTCAGATTGAGATATTCACCTGGTCGGCTTCAGGAGCTATCATTACTGAAGCTTTTGCATCAACATTTCCAACAGTTGTTGCATACATTGTTGACACGCCCCGGTCAACAAGCCCTGTTACTTTTATGAGCAACATGCTTTATGCCTGCGGCATTCTCTACAAAACCCGCCTGCCAATGATCCTGACATTTAATAAGGTTGATGTTGCCAAGCATGAGTTTGCTATCGAGGTATGCATACCATCTATCTTTTACATTGCATTGCCTCTGCTCTTGATTTTACTATCATGTTTGTAGCTTCTGCCATACATTTATATCTATAGAAAATTCATTGTATACTTTGTGCAATGTCTCTTTTTTGTACAATGTACATAATCAATAGAGCTTGTGTATTTTTTTTGGAAAGATCTGTATATGTAACTTCGTTGGGTTTGTCTCCATGGCCTTCTTACATGATGGTATTTGTTCAGTTCTTATAGAGTTAATTGCTTTGGGTTTCATCTATACCCTGTTGCTTGGGAGTTGGGACTAAAAGGTGCTGTTGTTGTCTGTGGTGTTACTTGGCATCAGTCAGCTTGCTTTTTACAGTATAGCATGCATTTATATCTTTCCAGTTTTTCTTTTCACCATGTTACACTTGTAACTAATTATCTGGAGAGCTTTTTTAAAAAAACTAATTATCTGGAGAATAACATTGTTTGCTGGACCAGTGGATGCAAGACTTCGAGGCATTTCAGGCAGCACTGGAGTCAGACAAATCTTACTACTCTACATTTACCCGAAGCCTCTCTATGGCTCTTGACGAGTTCTACAAAAACCTACGCGCTGTTGGTGTATCTGCAGTATCTGGTACTGGAGTCAATGGATTTTTTGATGCTGTTGAAGCAAGCGCCAAGGAATACATGGAAACTTACAGGTCTCTTCTTTTTTTCAAATGATATAATATCTTATTGATAGCCCACCCCAACTTACTTTGGATTAAAGGCTTAGTTGTTGTAGAATAGCTTACTGATATGCTGATACTCTAAAACTTATTGCTTATTGTAATTTTTTATGCATTTTCAGGGCTGATCTTGACAAGAGGATTGCTGAAAAAGAAAGATTAGAGGCAGAACGCAGGAAAGAGAACATGGAAAGACTGCAGAGAGATATGGAGAAATCCAAAGGAAAAACTGTTGTACTCAGCACTGGTTTGAAGGACAAGAATCCGGCTTCAGATATGATGGATGATGCTGAGGAGGAGGAAGAAGAGGATTCGCTGGAAGATTTTAAGATTTCTGAGGATGATGATGATGAAGATGAAGGAGAAGATGAGGAAGTGGATCATTTTGGTTTCTAAGGTACTGCATTACTATTTCATTTGAGTTTGAGCTCTGCCTAAGTGTTTTAGGATCTGAGTGAGCTGTTAGTATAAGTTTCTATTTTTTGCATGTCATTGTGCATTTCAGACACCAATTGCTAGCCCTTTTTTTTGGCCTGTTATTATATTATTACATTTTAAAAATCTGTTGTACATTTGAATTTTTGTAATCGATTTATTTTATTGCACTGCTAGTCTCTGCTAATCTTTGATTTGTTACTGTTTATCATATTTGAATTGTTTCTTTATATTCTTCAATTCCAATCTGATGTTAGTAAGCTTTCCTTGGCAGGTTACTCAACAGCAAGTTTAGGTCTTTTACTGATGGAGAGCCCGTTGATACATTGCTCTTGTTTCCGGATTGCTGGAGTGGCATGGAGAACTGTTAATATCAGTAGGTCTGTACGTGGTTGACCTTGCCGTTAGTCTGTAAATCAAATCTGCACTTGGGTTAAATACGATTTCTCGGTGCTGGCAGTTTATGCCATGTTTTGAAACCTCGAGGTTGAACAACCCTTGGTCAAATTAAACTGATTAATTTCCTATCTTGCGTGCGTGCTAAGGATGCATGCATGGTGAGTAGTTTCGATCTGCCGCGCTGTTGCAGTGCTATTATTCTTGATCAGTAGTTAAATGCTGACACTTTGTTGGTTTGGTCCTCTTAGGCTCTCGGGTATCGTCATATACCACCTCTCGTGCACATAGGTGCTATTATTCTTGGCGTAATTTGTTAAATTTGTTGAGCAAATGTGCTAAGGGGCCGGGTCGTAAAATATGGTACGAGCCTAATTTTCAAAATCAAGGATGATTCTACCGCATTCCTCTAAAGCAATACTTGATTGTGTTCCCTCGCCTTTTAATCTCAACCAACAATAACAAAACCCTTTTAGCCCCAAACAAGTAATTAGCCAAAAGGTTAAGATAAAAGAGTGAAAACAAAAATTCAAAAGGTTACTGTGACAAAGAAGCCAAAAGTTAAGGTTTAGGCATGTGATTGCTAGTTTATACTCTCCTACTCCTCCGTTTGCAATTTCTTGTCGTTTCCGACAAACAATTTGTACTGCTCGCAGGCTAACTTTGTCGGTCGGGAATGACAACAAAAGACAAACGGAGGAAGTATCTAGGAATACCTTCGTAATGATATTTTAGTTATCATGTTTCTTAGCTTTTAAGTAATTGAAATCTTTCAGTCACTAGTTTGTTCTTTTGTGTTTTGATTTTTCTTTTGTAAATTATTTGTATAATAATTATAAACCCTCGGATCTAAATTCAATGACACAAAACGGTGATTGAAAGTTGTCCAAACTTTCAGTCAGTTGAAAATTAGTAAATCCTTTTAATTATTCATTCATAGATTTCTCGCATCTCTGAGTTCGATCTGTCTTTTTTTGGATATATTCAAACCATCAATTTTTTTTTATGAAATCTATTCAAACCATCTGGAACGATAATATGCGACCTTTTTTCTTAATTAGTGTCACTTAGAGTATTTTAAAGAGAGTCCCATAAACTCTTTCTAAGAGCAACAACAATGTTTCATACCAAACTCGGTAGTAAACTATCGTTTATATGTCAGACGGTCATAATTGTTTCAGTTCCTATAGTGTGAACGTATTAACATAGGGTCCATATTTTTAATTAAGAAATTGAGTTCCGACGACCGTGTGGTGCAGCTAGCTGGAGCGGGGGTTCAACATGCAAAGCAAAGGACGAGATGGTACTCTTACTCGGTCATCTTACTCTTTTTTATTCACTATTACCAACCGACAGAAGTACTCCTACCCGGTTTCAACTGTTACCTGCTTTCACAATGGTTATGATTGGATAACAAGAAGCATTTATTACTTACTATCGGTTTTATCACCATATTGTGGTTGCCCTAAATCAAATTAATGGAGTTTAATTCAAAAAGTAATATTCAACAACTTTATAAAATAACTCACAGATTTATTATTTTTTTAAATTCACTTTATTTATAGCTAGAAACAAGGAAAAAATTAGGGGCTCTATTCTTTATATTTTCAAGAGAATTAATATGGTTGTGATCCGAGATGCTAGTGTGATCCAACCAAAAGTTTTTTTTATCCCATTTTAGGATAATAGTTAGATTTATTTGTAGCTAGAAACAAGGGAAGGGAAAAGTTAGGGACTTAGTTCTTCTATTTCTAAAAGAATTAATATGATTGTGGTCCTAGATGCTAATGTGATTTGATCGATTTGTAGGCACAATGGTTAGAGAAGACAACTAAATTAATTCCTTATAATTTTTAAACAGCTACTAAAAACATTTTTTTAGAGTTTATTTTTTAGAAAGTTTTTAAAGATGCTCTTAGTCTCTCTTCGTCTTGGATGTCATTGTTCGGGACGGGTTAGTGGTAGTACAAAAACATTTTTGGTTAAGAGCCCAGTGGACAAAAACAAAAGCCCATTCAACTAAGGGACCAACAATTGAAAAGCCCTCCTTTCAAAGAAAAAACAATTGAAAAGCCCTAAGCCCACGGCCCACCCGTCACAGTAACCAAGTTACCATCACCAACTCTCCCCAATTCATCACTCTCTCGCGAGTCGCGACCTCCGCAGCCTCATCAGAGAGACACCACCACCACCGCAAGCGACGACGGCGCGATGTTCCTCCGACGGATCCTGACCAGCGGGGGCGGACTGGCGGCGCTGCGGGCGGCGCGCGCCGTGAAGGAGACGACGGGGATCGTGGGACTCGATGTGGTGCCCAACGCGCGGGAGGTGCTCATCGGGCTCTACACGCGCACGCTCAAGGAGATCGAGGCCGTCCCCAAGGACGAGGGCTACCGCAAGGCCGTTGAGTCCTTCACCAAGCACAGGCTCCAGATCTGCCAGGAGGAGGACGACTGGAAGCGCATCGAGGACAAAATCGGATGCGGGCAGGTGGAGGAGCTCATCGAGGAGGCTCAGGACGAGCTTAAGCTCATCAACAAGATGATTGGTTCGTGATTCTTTGCTATCCCTGCTCCCCCCGACTCACCTCGATCTAGTTGTCCCTGCACTCGATTCCATTTTTAGGCTTAACTTATCCACAGGCAGTGATTAGAGTCATTGATTCGGTCGATGCATTTTACATTATAGATGGCTTTACTGATCTGAGGACACCAACTGAGTTGCAGTTGGTGCTTGATTAACTCATATAGGAGAAATGACGGTCTTTTGATCCTAGCACTTAGGTGATAGGATCGGACTCCTTGGAGATAATCGTATAGAATGTGGACGGAATATTTCGTTTGCGGCTGATTTTCTAGGGATCGTTAGCAAACTGAGCTTGTTGATTGACTATTTTCAAGACTGAGTACACTGGAGAGTTTATAGATGGTTTGCTTGTAGCCATGCGTGTGCTCTTATGGTGCATTCTGTATCGGGAAATGGCTACTTCTTATCCAATGTATATGCATCTGTTCCCTCCCGTTAGGAGCAGTGCATTGGGCTGGTGTATTTCTCTATTTACCTTTTGGGAATATATCACACAATCGATGCATGCAGTATATGATCTCTTCTTTTGCACTAGTGCTAATGAAGTGTATGATCTTTCTATGTCCCTATATTCTGAGAAAAATATGGGAATAAAATGGTTCGGGTTTGGTTAACCCCTTTGTGTGTGCGAGTAGTAAAGAATAATTGAAATCAATCACGAAAAAATTATGTGGCCATATGTATTCTCACTGTGGGTTTACAGTACCTTACTGCATTTGCTTTTTGTTGATGTTGCTTAGTACAAAATTCTACTTAGCAGGTAATAGCAGAAATGCAAATCCTCAAACACCTTAACAATCATCATATGTTCTTTATGAGGGAATTTCATGTCAAAATTTTTATTTGGTGTATCACTGATAATGGAAATTATCTGTTGGCTGAATAGCTTTCTGATGACTGCTAGAATGAAAACATCTTATGTTAAGTTATCGTATGTTAAGTTATCGTTACAATAACAGTAGATGGCAAACAGTGACAACTGACATACTCGCCATCTTGTCCTATCGTATAAAGAATGCTGATTGCATCTTAAGAATATTTGTGCACCAGCACCACTGTCTGGGCTCAATTTGAGGCTTCTGACATACATGCATGACTTTACTTTGTGCTCATACAAAACCTTGGAGCTTCAGTTTTTCTTAACGTGATTTTGGATTGGATGACAGAATGGGATCCCTGGGGTGTTCCTGATGACTATGAATGTGAGGTGATCGAGGATGACACCCCAATTCCTAAGCATGTTCCACAGCACCGGCCTGTTGCGCTTCCTGAGGAGTTTTTCAAGACACTGGATGCTGTCAGATCCGATCCTGCTCTGCAGGGAGGAGATACTCCTCCTCAAGTGAAGGCGTAAGGCTGTGAACTCTTCACGACATACCATTTGCACCTTTCCTTGTGTTGAGTAGAGGCTAGTTTCATCATGTGTCATTCGCCGGCAATGTGCTTGTTCCAAGCTGAATAAACTTCTGGCGAGTACTACCAAAGAGTATGTTTTAACTCAGTGATCCGACACAGTAAATTTGTGTCTATGAATGCTTCATGCTTTGAACATTTGTTTATTTGGTATACATTGATGTTGGCGAAATATTGAAATTTGATACGGAACTATGCCTCATGTCTCAATTATTACTTAGCTCCGTTTGGGTTGAAGGAATTTCATAGGAAATAGTAAAGGAATCCTTTCCAGAGGAAAGGAAATGAACTGAGCATTTGGAACGAAGGAATCAGTTATTCCTTTCCTCCGGAATGATGCAGTCTACCCATGATTTCACGGGAAAGAAAAAATCCACTGCAACCTCTTGGTTTCTCTTCCTTCGCTGAAGCCCGAGGTTGTCTACGTGATTAAACTCAACAAATGATGATCATTAGTCATTTCATGTAGACAACGTTGGTCCTTGCTGCTACCTTTCTTCAATCGAATAGTGAGTAATGAACAATAGGCTCCAAATAATATAATATAAAATGCACCTGCAGTATTTCATGGTGGAATAAGCTTACTAACTATTCTTTGTACGCATTAAATGGTAATAACATAGCTTAAAATATTTTTAGAACATTTTTTTTAAAAAAACAATTAAGTTGCATTAATATTTCCATTCCTATATTTCTATTCCTACATTCAAATAACTTAACTTTTTCATTCCTCAATTTTTCATTTCTGTAATTTTCTTACTTTTTTAATTCCTTTATTTTCTCCATTCCTACGTTTTTTTCTCTTCCTGCATTATTCATCCCTCTATTCCAAACAGAGCCCTGCATTTTCCTACATTTTTCATCTCTCTATTCCAAACAGACCCCTGCATTGGAGATCTCAAGCGTTTCAGCACCGCTTTTCCTCTGCCACCCATTTGGTAGGCGGACATACTGTCCTATTTTTTTTTCTGGAAGCTTGGGTGCGAGGCTGCTCCGCTAGTGTTGAATGTCCAGCGAGTCCAATGCGTGGTGCACTGCGGCGTACAAATCTGACCGAGGCGCAACTGCAGTGAAAACACGTTCTAATGCGTGGCGGTCTGCCTGGCACACCGCGAACCTGACCTCGGCTCGGCCAGCCTTCAGGCTACGAGCGAGGCAAGCAATGATAGTCGGGCGCATCTGAAGTGGATCACACGTCCAGGTCCAGCAGTCTGCGGTTCAAACTGAATAATTTCCGGGACTTGATAATTTTTAGCTGTCTGAAAGTTTAAGTAATTTTCAGTTATCTAACCATTAGATCTAGATCCAATAATTTATAATAATTATATAAATAATTCTATAAAAAAAAATTAAAATACAAAGTAACAAACAATTAACTGAAAACTTTCAGCTAATTGAAAACTAGGAAATATGATAATTTTCAGGCTGGCGTCCAACAGTCTGGGCAGGGCGAGCTCGTTAACCAACAACCATCGATCGTGCGATCAGTAAAAATCTGAGCGGGGCGTAGTGCCTTGCTGCCCCGTGGGGATGGTGACGCAAGAGATGCACACAGACACAGGTTTGTGCGACGCTAGCAGGCTTTGGGTCAACTTAGGCACGCCATGGACAATCGGCGGGCCACGAACAGCAGCCGGCCGGCCAACAGGACTGGAGGCGGGATAGCGTCGGTTCCAGCATCAGTAAGATTTGTCCAAAAGAAACCTTTAATAATAAAATAACTTAGCACTTCTGAGGCAAAATACACCAGAAAGTCATCCCAGGAGAACGGCTAGTTACGCTGCGGATCGCACTTACACCCACAGTCGTCAACGGTAACAGCATCTAGCTACCTTCACTGGAGTCTGGATGTCTTTGTACACCAAAAAAAGGACAGAACCCAACGCCTCTCTAAGGCTATACCCTATGTTCAGGTGATTCAGTTCTACGAAATATACCCCCCAATTTGCCGAACCAAAACATCACCCCCTCGGATCGTGCCTTCAGTTGACACTGGAGCTGGCCAGATGCATAAGGTTGTTCGCCGTTTCCAGCCTGTTGTCATGCAGCACCTTGTGCTCCACGGTACCATACGGCCAGTAGAAGTTGGGTTGATAGACGTAGTTGTAGTCTGGTGGAGGTAGAGCCTGCGGAGGGTGAAGTGGCTGGGGCTGTGGGAGGTTGGGGAGGGCGTAATGCGGCAGGTTGTTGCTGGACTGCTGGGAGAACGAAGAGGGAGCGTTGATAATGACTTGGCCTTCTGTTTCTGGAGCTGGACTCAGCAGATTCAGCCGCCTTCCAGGTCCGCTGACGGGAAGGTCGCGTTGCGCGATCGCGTCCAGGTTGTAACGGCTGGGCTCGAAGTTGGTCACGGCCATGGCGCCCCTGAACTTCAGTGCTGCAATGTCGTATGCCTCGGCAGCCTCTTCTTCGGTTGCTGAAAGGAGGATATATTTATGTTAATCCAGATGTGTCATGGCTACAACAAATCTTCATCATCAATGTATTCATTGTAAAATGCGAAAATAGAATATTTTCAGGGAATAACATGAGTCCGTCACAGAACTAGCTGGTCCAATGCAATAATAGAATGGAGCAAGAACTATATATATTGTTGCAGAAGATCAAATATCACAAGAGGACAAGTAGCAATTGTACAACAGAATGTTGATGGTAACGTGTAAGAAAAGAGTTAGATGGCTTGTTAAAAAATCATTGTTACAACAGCTTGTTCAGAATTTAGCATTCTGATTCCAAGTTAATACATGAGCAGACTGCTATACTATGTTCTGGCATATAAAGGCTACATTCATTTGTTCAGAACCTTCTTGGTAGTATATATGAGGCATCGGAGTTACAGGATCTTACCAAAAGTCCCGAGATACAGGTCCTTGTTACCTGCAACACGACCGATTCTTGCCTGCCAGCGTCCATGTTGATGGTGCCTGATAAAAAAAAAAACCGAAGTGAAGCAGATGATCACTGAAACAGAAGAGATACGGATCCATTATTGGTTTCCTGCCGAAAATTACCTTGTGACACCTCTGTAGATCGACGCTCCTCTAGCAAAGCCACTGCTCTTCCTGAAAATTTACAGTGTAGTCAAAGACTCGCACATATAAGCAGAATGGATGTCATGGTTCCAGTCGTATGAAGTACAAAATACCTCCTCAGTGAGGCCACAACCTCATGCTTGCTCATGTGCTGCATCTCCTCAATCTCGTTGATGTAGTTCTCTCTCTGAAACAAAACGTGCTCTATTTTCAGCCATACCATGAGCAAAGGTGTGTATATGAAAGCAATATTCTGTAGTCGTTCTATAATGGAGAAGAATGTTCAAATGGTTCAACAGAAAGGTTAGCACACATTATTCAGTCTGCAGCTAGCATATTATAGAGGTGGTAAATCTAATTATAGGGTAGCTAAACGCCTGATATTCCGAGTGTAAATGAGAAATTTCTGGCCCACAGGCCGAAACTACATGTGACTATAAGGAATTTCGGTAATAAAGAGAAGTACATCACTCACAGGGTAGTTCGTGGTAGCATTAGCACCCCAGTACTTCAGAGCAGCAAGATCATATGCCCTAGCAGCATTTTCTTCTTTGTCATAGCCACCTGCACCACAGGTAATTTTATATCCTACTTAACCTTATGCTGAAAAGGTAAACTTGAAAAGAAAACAAAGAAGCTAGGATGAAACTGTTCGTACCCAAATAAACTGTAGAGCATCCCCATCGAGCAGGATAATAGCCATAAACAGAGTGGACACGAGAAGCCCAGTTAGAACAAAAAGAAAACAGAAGATAAACAATTGCAAAGAGGAAAATACTCTTTCTTTTGCTAGTCATGAGAAATCGATTATTATGTAAAGTATCTAAGTGAGCAAATATTCACAAGACATGCCTTCCATGCATCATAATTACCCACTAAAAAGAGTAATTCTACCAGTTAGCCTTTTTTTAGTAATAGCAGGACAACAACTCTTTCACATTATGTGGTAATGCATGCAACCACTGGAAGTGTGAGCATTCATGAATTATGTTACTGTGCAGCCCAAGACATGAGTCATGCTCTATGTGCAAAAATGGTCGTAAGCCTGGCATTAATCTAAATCTAACATGTCTGAGTAGGCCATACATGATCATGCAAAACATTTGCACACATCAGCAACCAAATGTAGCATTTTGTGGCAGATTTATAACAAACATATTACTTTCACAGTCAAATTAGAGCACGTCATCATAGTTCCCTTTTCCCCACAAAATCATGCATATCATACTCATGCAAGTTGAATTCCAACATTCCGGCATGCACACCGGTCCATGGTGTTTCCCAAGTCAACTGGTGTAAATGAACTGATGGAAGTATCAAACTAAAATGTGGCATCCTGCTCGAGGATAAGGCAACACTATCGTGAACTGGCAGCAAATGTTTATTTGATATATAAAGTGCTATATGTACGAACACAAATTCAGTTCCATCATCCAGATTTACATGCCTGACAATTCAAGTATTCAACAGTGTTCTGTATCCACCGATGGAAACTAAAGTTTTAATTGTCAAGTGGAATTCCAGACCTTATAACCAGTTAACCTCACCTAGAGCAGCTGCAGTTACATGCAAGCTCTATCTATTCAAAAGGTACAAACCCTCCTGATGAAGATCTCAACAAAAGCACGGTCATGCATAAGCAACATTTTTCGCAAAAAGAAAAAAGAATGCATAAGCAACACTAACTGAAAAGAAACGTCACTGCAGACGTTGTTGAGCTGCTGGCTCCCTAGCTATAGTTGTTGGCGTTACTACAAAAAGTTCAGCTTTTTTTTTCGAAATTCAAAAATCAAAACCCTCTCCATGTCCGAGAGGTGAAATCATATAGAAAAGCTTGCCGTGGAAGAAAGAAACTTTAACTGATCCAACCGTGCGTGAGCTAAAAACAAAAGTGAAAAAGGCAAAAGCTGCACACCCGCATCTCTGACCCTGAGAAATTGAAACTGGCATGTACTTGCTCAAGGCATGCTAATCACCACGTCAAGAGATTAATCCAGATCTGTGGGATAATCGAACTGCTTTTGTAGCGGCATAGCCAGAGCAAAAAGACAAACGGAACAGGCATGTACCTAGGCCTAGTGATCTGCACGGTCAAAAAGGGGGCCCGGACACGCAGAGAATCCGGGAACTGGGATGAGCAGTCTGGTCTCCCCTGGTCATCATGGCGACTCTCTACTGAGTACTGAGACGCCGGTCAGGCGGTCACTTCTTCCTTTCCCGAAACGGCGACATCCCATCGTATCCACTGGCCCAGTACAGTATACAAGAGATCCGTCTACGCCCCCGAATCAAAGCCCCCGTCCCGTCGGAGCAGCACCCAGTCACTGCGCCGCGGGCCCACCCACCCCAAGTTCACGACGAGAAAGGAATAATGGGGGATTGGTTTGAGGTGATCACCTTGGCGTCCCTTGCGCTTCTGGCCCTCCTTCCGGCACGTGTTGTCCCACAGGTGCGCCTCGTAGCGCCCCGTCCACCTGTGCCTGGAGGATCAACCCGCACGTGCGAGGGATTAGTCACGTAACGGTGCTAATCACACTCGCTAACCACGCTTAAGCGCGGTTTTATACTGCTACTGATACATCGGTGCAGTGCAGCCGCGCGATCGGCACGCACGGAGACGTACCTGGTCACCCCGCGGTAGGAGGAGGTTCTTTGGCCGGTGGCGTGCACGAGCGGCAGTGCCGGCGACGGAGGCGCGCGCGCCGCTGAGGAGCCGGCGTTTCCTGCGACGGCGACGGCGGCCGTGGTCACCTTGGGCGAGGCAGGCTTCGCCATGGGGAGATCCTTGGAGCTCGTCCCGGAAGACGACTGCTGGTCGGCGCCGATGGGAGCCGGGTTGGCGACGAGGAAGTCGTCGGCCATGATCCCGTCGAAGGGGAACAGCAGCGCATCCAGCGGCAGCAGGCTTCCCGCCCCCTGCCGCGGGTAGGCGACCGAGACGGCGCCGTTCGTCGGCGGCGACATCCCCAGCGCGGCGTCGGGAAGCTGACGAAGAGAAGCGAACACGGAGCCGGGGGACGAGGGCGGAAGAAGGGGCGGAGAGGCGGAGGAAAGGAGAAGGGACGGCAAGGAGTGGTATTTATAGTCGAGGGGATGATAACGATGGTCTTTTTGGCACTGCTCCCTCTGGTCTTCAGGGGATTGTGGTGGAGCCAGAAGAAAGAAGCCGTGGACCGGAATGGAAACGGGGCTCGTGGGGTAGGTGGACAGCGGTGGGGCCGGGTCTTCCGCTTGCGCTGCGCTGGGCTCTTTTGGCTGCGACTGCGGCAGTCGTCCCGGTGGTGACCCTCTTTTTTGTTTCAGAGTTCAAACAGCACCTCTGTGGATGAAGGCCATGGGGGAGTGATCAGGGTTCAAGGGTATACGCGTGTGCCACAATTCGAAACAATGCGGAGAAAACGTAGTTGAAACACACATGGAAGATTGAGTGGAACATTACCTTTTGCTGCAACACTAGTTTGCAAATACAAGAGATGAGTGCAAAAATGTCATAGTTTGATGATAATTTAGGATCCAACTTAGAACTTGTTGTAGTGCACCGATCTCGTGGATCCTACTACACACACAAAAAAGGTTCAATGAACCGAGTTATTGTGCTCTTGTCGCTAGTACTCACTCACTCCACAGGAATTAAGATGGGACGCTACTGCGTTATTGTACTTGTCATGGAGCCAACGGTTATATTTGACCGCTAGAATCCATGACTATTGTTAGGTAAATGCAAATATCGCTAAAAATCATTTGTAGCATTACTATATAAATAAAAAAAGTATTCCTACATATTCCATATTTTTCATCTAAAGAAATAGGCCACGTTTATTGTAACATGTCATGAAGTGATCTGTTTGATAATTATTATATATTTTGATTATTTGAATTGAAGGCTAAAATAATATTGGGAACCCTTCACTCTTTCCCAAAAACCAATGTGCCAGATCAGGCGGTTGTGTTTACTAGTGCTAAGTATCAATGGACATAGAGTTATTACAGATTAATATAAACACATACTCTTGAAACTAAGACTCGAATAGTTCCTACCATATTTGATAAAATTGTGATGAGCTTCACATATACCACTTGTGTTTATCATGTTATGAGTTTCATTTGATTGTTCAATGAAATAGTAGAGTTGCTAGAAAATATTAAAGATCTAATATGATGTATTTTCTTTTACAAAGGGATAATGATTGATTTGAATATTTCTATACACAAATAAGTTTTATTAAGCACTAGCCTATTATCTCATATCATATTATTGTAATTTTATACACTATGATACATTTATGTAAAACTTATTTATTTATTTTTCTAACACTGATACATGCAAGCTACATGAAGGACTCGATATAAGGGGGCGTGAGCCCCCTTAATCCCACTAGGACTGTCTGTATTTTGCTTTATGTTTTGCCACTAGGTAGAGAAGTGGATGATGGAGTCTTAGAGAGAGATAGAGAAAAGAAAAAAAAATAACACTAGTGGCTAGTTATATTCTTTCCTTAGTACGGTTGACTTTACATCTCTAATACTTCACAGTGTGTGAGAGAGAAAGAGATGGGCATTTGGGTCTTTTGATGGAAAAATTGGTGATTTGATCATAATATATGTTAAGATCCCTTTGGATTGAAGGACTTTTGGAGGAAAAGCATAAGATTTAGTTTTTATAGAAAAAATATAATATCCAAACCTTTGAAATGGAGTAATTGAGTAAGGAAAAAGTGAAGGAAAGTTTTCTTCCATGTTGATTTTGTAGAAAGAATGAAAGAAACAAAATATTGGGTCAGAGCTCTTTTTTTTCTTTCTCATCGCATAGGATCGAGGCAAAATATTGCTTTATTGTTGCTAACGAAAAAACTTTAACACCACTACCTACTAGCGTCTTATAGAAAGATATGTCTTATACCACTTAGTTAACCAAAACTAAGATAAATTATCCATTTCTATTCCTTCAAATTTCCTACACCTTCTCTAAAAGACTACTCTATTAAGTTTTCTATTAAGTTTACTGTGTTTTTTAATCCTTTATTTTTCACATGTATTCCTATAAAACCCCTATATTTTTTATTCTTATATTTTTATCCCATGTTTCAAGGAACATTAAGGCCTTGTTCGTTTGCCCTGGAACGGGCTCCGGAATGGCCCGTCCCAACGGGATAAAAGCGGCCTAGCTTCGACTCAAGCCCAACAACAAATATTGGTTCAGTTAATTTTGGTTTGGATCTGAGACGAGCCGGAATCTTCCTTTCTACCGTCTCCACGGCCCGGAACACATCCTCCTCGTCGGCGGCCTGGAAAACTTCCCACGACACGCTGGCGCGAGACTTTGTTCCCAACTCCCAACCCTAGCACGATTTGCTGGCGGCTGCCATCACGGGACGGCGACGGCACGGCTATCACGGGACGACATCTGAAATGTTGTTGATTTTGCTATATTCCTGCCGTCAAAAGCTTTCAGGAAACACACTGTTAAATGTAATATGCAATGTGTTGGTGTGAATACTTCGACAAATGCTCAAAGTCTTATTTACATGCCATATTTTATTTCCTCTGTAGCCAAACAACCATTATAAAACTCTGGTTTTGATCGTGACCAGAAATGCGTGATCACCAGGATCGAGTGACAGGCCAGGATCCACTCGATCCTGGCCAAGAACAAAAACAGCTGGGGAAAAAATCCCCGGCTGCCGAACAAGGCCTAAGCCAGCGCGGCATAATCAGGCGGACCTGCAGTCCAGCATACGTACGCGGTACCGCTCGTGTTGAGGCCTGGCGCGCGCGGGGGCTTGGGCTCGGGACGGGGTACGTAGCTCCGGTCAGCTAAGCGCGGTAGGCCCATCCCATCGGGACCCGTCGATTTCGCCGCGCAAGCAGCCGGAGCCGCCTGACATGGATTCGCACCGCAGGCTGCTCTGCAGCTGCAGCACGGACCTGACTGATTGAAGTGCCAGATCGTGTACGTGCGGGGACTGTAGCATTTCGGCTTGCTCCGCGGGACGCGCCGCCGCACAGGTACCCCGAGACGGTGGCGCGGGGAGGGGAGGTTCGGTCCTCCTGGTCAAAAGGCGAATGGAGTGGACACGAGTGCCATTTCTCCGTTGCTTTGGATTAGTTTATTGACTCGTGGTCGCCGACCCCGGCCTCCTCGCGCCACCGGTTCTGGTCGCGGTCCCTGCCCCTGGCTACTGCGTACTCGTGCATTTGTGTGGTCTTTTCGTTCCATCTCTGTCCTCCAGCGACGTTCGACGGAATTTGAATGGTTTCGTTCGACTCGAATTGTAGCCCCCTGTTGCGTGCCGTCCTCGGCCGGATAACTAGAACATTCTCAGTAATCTGAATTATATTTGGCCTGGGAGCTCCGAGATAAGTAATTGGACCGTTATGATAAACTTCTCTTATGACGAATCAAATTTGCATCTGAATTTTATTGTGGATGTACTAATCACTACCTCCCCTATAGCTGCTGTTTCTTTTTCAAAAAGTATTGGATAACTTCAAGCAAGTAGATGTTTTCCATTGGAACTACAATATTTTCGGTACCTGCTTCATTTCCAAATAACTTGTTCTTAAAGATGAAAAAAGTGTAGCGTTAGCGAACTGCTGCTACACCGAACGATCAATGTTGTGCTGAATAAGACGTTTAGCTAGCGAGTATGAATACAATATTTATTTCATTTCAGAGGGGAGATAAACAATACTACTACTATAATCAAGAACAACACAGCACGTTCGATGCCGTCCATGCTTACATCATGTAATACGTACATCTATCCCTAGCATTATTCTTTATTGTCTCGCCATCTAGAACATCAATTTCCTCTATCTTTTTGTTATCCGGAACTTCTTCTAAGCTAGTAATATAAATGTCAAATCAGAGCGTCCCCAAAATGGAGAGTTATTATTATTGTATCATATGAGAAAGGAATAGAAGAAAACGTATTGCTTAGTAGCGACCAGCAAAAAGGTGCGTAAAGACCCGATTTTTTTTATTTCTGGTAATTAACAAAGTCGGAATTTTAAAAGCAGTAAATCTGGCTGCTATTTAGGATTTTAGGAAGGACGCTGAAAAAAATAGCGTCCAGATCGGGACTCCCTTCTCCATAGCATCCTTTCGTGGACGCTGAAATCAATAGCATCCGGTCCGTTCAACTAATTGAAGTTTGTGGAACTCTTAGGTGATCGTCTTTCTGCTCTATTCTCTAGCTACGTCCGGTGCATAGATCCTTCGTCCATTGGATTAGAGAGGCAAACTTTTTGTATGTCTTTCGATGTTGTTGGTCCCTTTGTCCTCAAGATCTCATACGTCAGGTCATGCCTCAATAACTCTCAGATAATTGGCAATCTGTTATGAGAGACAGAGTAGCTGTCCAATTTTGTTCTGTTTTGCATGGTTCCACAAACAAGAAGTCAACCAGACCCACACACACGCCAAGCTCTAGACACCATCACAGCCTAAACACTCTTAAGGATTTCAACTCTCGTAATCACTACGAAGCTAGTCCTTCTCAATTGCTTCTTTTGCTTCACATCCACACTAAATTCCCGCTTCTTTTTTCTAAATTGATACCAGTTCTGTCATCAAATGGATTCAACAATCAGCACGTGACGACTTGCAAGGGCCGTCCTGTCGAGCTACTCCACTCCCTCGGAGGCTCGGAGCAGGTGCCGACTCCATTGCAAAATTGCAACTCACACTAATACAGGGATACCAGGCGTTGGGCCAAGAGTTGACAAGACCACTCGGTGAAATAGATCCAGATAATATGACCTTCTGAATTTTTATCAATGTAACAGGTCTGAGGATTTAGCAACAAACAAAGGAAATAGTAGAGCGATTCAAGGGATTAAGGATTGGTGATTCGGTAAGTTGTTTGATAGGGTAGAGCGAATAAGAGAGAGCTGTCATCTCCACCATGAGAGTTACGTGAATTACAATTAGGTTACCTTCTGTACACACCAGCCGCAGTGAGAAGATTCTTTCATTAGCCGGCGGCACCACGATGATTAGAACAGAGCGAATCAGAAGGGCCCTCTATCGCCGTTAGCGTCCTCGAAGGACGCTGAGAAGAACAGAGTCCTTACCATTTTTTTAATTTCTTGGTTGAATTACTACTATTATAATTATAGTTTCATTATTTACTAAAAATAAAAAAATTGGCGTAAAGACCCATCTGCTAGGCCGCTACAAGCTGCAGTCCACCAACTTACCGGAGGAGAACGCGAATCATGGAAAATATCAATGCTGGAAGACGAGCACTTCAATCCGTCTTCAAGATAAATTGATGAACCACTTACGATGTCCAGGTAACAATTCAGATCCTTCTCTGGCACAAAGGACATGACAATATTGCAAATAAAAAAAAGGACATGATCATCAAATTAAATTCCACAAAGCAATGCGAGTGCAAATATTCAGAAATGCAAGGAGTACGCGTCCTACAATTTGGCCAAAGAACGGCAGGAAATGCACCCTCAAAATTAGCGCCCACCTTTGATACTGTTTAGCCACAACAACAAAAAAGAAGCGGTGAGCCTTACATTAATACGTCAGCCGCAATTACATCAAGGCATAATGCATAAGTAAAAAACCTTTTCCCTCAAAGTCAGATCAGTACATGGGCATTTTTCAAAAATAGGGGCAGTCAAAAGAATTTTTTTTGCATCCTACAACTACAATATAAAAAAGTGGATCACACCGATCCAAAATCTTTTCATGTTCAACTAGAATGGATAAATTCCATTAAAAAAACTTTCATATCGACCTCAGCATCTGTGCCCAGCAGCAATTCTAACAACAAAGCAATTTACAACACCTTCTGCTGCTGGGTGCAAACATTACACCTACACTTTACATACACATCCTATATGGTATCCTCTGTCACTTGTATACCAATTGCTACGCTGTGTACATGGACATACATGTACCTGCACAAGCCTCAAACAGCAATAAGTCCCCAGTGAACCAAATTTTAGCCGGAAGCTTGAATTAAGATCCAGCTCTTGACAGCCAGCTCCACAAAAAGAACTTCCATATTCCTTGTGCTAGAGGCATGAACAAGCCCCTGAACCTAAAACAATAGCCAAAACTTCCTAGTATGTGATGTCAAAAAACAGCATCATCAGCATCTTCTCACTGTTGTCAAATGGATATTCACAAACGAAGCTCAAGTGCAATATGACACCAGAGCACTAACGGGCTACATTGTTGTCCTGCTTCATTAGTTGTTGGACCATCATATATGGCAGCAGATTCTCTGAGTAAACTGAGTGATCAAAGACAGTTTTAGGAAGCTGAGGAGGCCCAACAATGGACATTGCTATGTCCGAATGGGCACATTTTTCCTTTCCATAGATGTTATTTAAGATACTTCTCATGAAGTCCTCTTTGAGAGAATCTGTACACATTTGAATACTCCCCCTGTACATGAGACCCCAGAAGAATACAACATTTGGTACAATGATAGTATGATCAACTTGCTCTGAGGGATCTGGGTCACAGTAAATACCAAGACTCTCCAGCTGCAGAACATCAGATACAAGATATTATTATCAACACTACCAGCCAGACATGAGAAGAAAAAACATATACATGGCAATAAATAACCTTGAGGAGAAGGTTGCGGAATCGGGATTTCACCCATCCAACCCAGTCACGTAATTCTTCAGTCACAGGAGCAGAGAGAACTATGCGAAGAAAGCATTTATATCTTAAACCATATGGAAATGGTGCAAAGAGAAGATTCCAGTCGATATCTGTATTTCTGATATCCTGTTGAAGAAAAAGAATGCAATATTATGAAGCTGCTATTGAGGAATACATTCAGAACTATCAAAGTCCTTTTTTACAGCATAACATATTTGGAGAACTATTGTTGAGCAAAGATCCAAAAAGTAAATAAGGCAATGGATTTGGAGAACTATTGTTGAGCAAAGATCCAAAAAGTAAATAAGGCAATGGATTCGGAGAACAAACACGTCGGATGACACATTCAGGTATCTGCAAGTATAGAGAAGGGAAGGGAAGAGGCTGAGAGGGAGGGACACAAAAGCAAAAGGAACGATCTGTTTGTGATTTTATTAGTAGCCAAATAGTGCAAATTAGAATATAGTTGAGAAATGAGCAATTTGTTGGTAATCGAGGAGCCTGCCTCCAAGAAGCCCCACTCAAGCAGGAGATGGTATAGCAGTACTCAAGGCATTTCAGTTTTCTGGTGGATCAGCCTATAGGCATGCATGTCCAAAGTTTGAACTGAGCCAGCCCCCTTTTCTATTAAAACAGAACAAAAAGTGACCAAACAAAAAAATGATTAAAGAATCTTAACTTGGAATATCTAACGTCAAATAAGGAACAAACAAGTCCTTCCAGGTTTAAATTATTTGAGATCTCGACCGTTTCAAAGTAATCTGGCAATTAAGAGAAAATGTACAGAAAATACATTGAACTGGAAGGCATTGAAATGCACTAGCTAATACAACAGCAGATCTTTGTGCCACTTAGCAACATATGCATTCTAGCAGTTCATACATTGAACTTTGAAAAGGAGAGTAAAAAAAAAAAAGAGAAGTAATCTTTCTACAGAGAAAAAGAGGGACATTAACAAAATAAAATTCTAGCAAGAATAGTAATACCTTGGTCAAAGCATGACCTCGCCGAATTTCTTCTTTGATTTTGCTGAATGTACTTTCTGTTATACTAGAGGAGCAAAATTCAGGTGGAATGCAGGGCAACATTATGGGCATGAGAGAGCACCCATCAGGACTCCGACAAGGAGTTGGCAGATCAAGCAAACTCACTGGAAGAGGCCAAGGCCAGTGAACAAAAGTAGCAAAGAACAATGTGAACAAAGCATTGATACTAGCATTTGGGTGTCCGCGACAAACATATGCAGCAAGAATTGCCAAATGAATTCCAGCAAAGAAACCCAGTAGCTGAAAATGACATCAGGCAATAAAAATATTGTAGTTGTAGGAAAAAGAATAAAAGGCAACATCCATAAGCAGTTGTTGATAAACAAAGGACAAGCAGCATACATGGCAATGAAGTCCTCTTTTTCTTGCCCATAGTTTGAGGCACCGCAACAAACACTGAAATTTCTGCAAGAATGCTCCATAAAACGGAAGTAGTTAGAAAAAGGAAGAGTGGGAGCAAGAAAAGTTCAAAGAACTCAATGTACAAAGTCCAAACAGTAATAGAAAAAGAGAGGATACTCAATTCAGCATTCAACTTAGACAACACATACTAGCAGAGAAAATAAACTGAGGATATAAAAGAATGCATGTATGGAACAGATTGCAATACAGCAACTGCAGAGTAATAATAAAAGATGGAAAGATAGTGGAACATAAATAAATTTAATGAGGTTGTCGTTATACCTTGATATTAGGAACCAATTGAATGATCTGTCTATTAACACGAACTCCAGACAGGCACCTCCAGCTTGCCACGTCAACGCTCTCTAGCACATGGGGATCAAATGCGTGCATTGCCTACAGCAGTTTACAGCCTGTGAGAACTTAAATCGAGCACCATATATTATGCACAACATTTTTTTTAATAAATATCCTGCACAACATTTATTTTTAATAAATATCATGCACAGCATTAGGGTCAACAGTTAAATGACTTAATATTATAAATCATATCCAAACCAAGGACAATAAAGATATAAGTCTTCACAAAAGCTACTGTGCATTAACTCATTAACATGCAAGACCTTACCTCAGTGAAATAAATGCGCAACTCATGAAAGAACGTAAACTTCATATTAGGTGTTGATTTCAGGACATACTCAGAAATAATTTATCCAGGAATAGCACGAACAATGATAAAGCATAATGTAACATGATATATGGATAAACAGATGCTTCTGAAAAAAAAAACTTGAAATGCAAAGCAAATATATCCATGAAATTAGCAAGTGCCGCACATATACTAATACAAGTACATGTACAATACGGTAAACAAACACTAAATAAAAGACCACAGCACTTACCTCTGCAGCATTGATCACTGGCAGTTGGACATAAGGAAAATCAATTAAAATCCCATTGAATTTAAAACGCATCAATGGAACCTTAGCACCTTCAATAGAATGCAATTCTGACACTTCTGGCCTCCCATCAAGCATTTTTCGCAGGACAACGAAAAAATGATACTGCAAATTAAACATGGAATATATCCTAAGCAGATCTCATAATTAGTGGAGCTTTTTTAGTTGCAAAATTGATACTCACTTGCAGCGATGCAATAGAGGGACCAACACAAAGTACATCAATATCTGATTCAGGTCCATATGCCTTCAAAGGAGAAACATCATTTTCAAGGTATTGTCACGAAAACATTTAAAAAATGGCAGAACTACAGGAACAATACTACATTACTACAAAGTATAAGAAAAACAAACTCAAGTTGTAATTGTTCAATTAATCCAGTGCAGTACCTTTACATCCGATTAAAGATTAATCAAGACAAGATTTTGAAACATACAACAACCAAAAATGATTTGGCATGATTATGACATTCATTATTGAAATCATGCGTAAAGTTATCAATATAGATTCACATTTAGCTGCTCTTTCAAATTTCCTGACTCATCATCTGAGATTAAACATTTTAAAGACTTTTTGAAGCACAATTTAACTACAAAAGCATATTTCAAGAAACAAATTCTACCCTATCCCCTAGGAACCCACAATTCAATTATGATTGTAACATCAACAAAAAATCATAATAAGTTGGATATGTATGACTCAGACCCCACAATCTCTCTATCCATACATGATACTCCTTCCAGTCATACTCATAACATGTGTCGTTTTAGGTTTTGTGCAACCAATTATTTTAATATTGTCTAGGACAGACCCAGTGCAGGAAGCTACCACACAAGGTGGGGCCAAAGGATTATACGAGGCAAGCCTCCCCTGCAATGTGCAATGCATAGAGGCTGTGTCAAACCCGGGACCTCTTGGCACAAGTTGGGAGACTTAACCACTGCTATTTTTTAGAAAAATAAATGATATTACGTATTAGAAAACAATATAGTAGTATGTCTCAAAAAAGCAATATACACATGATCTATTACAACAGAAAAATTTCAGAGAAAGGAATATCTTTATTCCAGTCTCTGCATAATGACCACAAAAGTAAGCTGTAAAGTGTTTTGGAGACAGTGTTAATGCACAAAATTACACTTCTTTGTAACCAGAATGTCTTTCTGAAAGTGTTAAGCCGATCAGTCAATTGTTTGAGGCTCAAGTCGTTGAGTGACTTATGGCAGATTGGAAGCAGAAGCCATTATCGAAGCCAAAGCAATCTGATACTAAATATCATGTATTGGATAGAAGGGGACTGGGATTAGATAGCAGGAGACTGGGATTAGAGAACTAGACGGGGATATTAGATTATTCTCATGTCATTGCTTGTCCTTCGAATTGGCCGTGACCTCCTGAACATATAGGAGCTGGCAGATTATACGTAATAGACTCGAACTCTAACTCTTATCTAATATTACTTATTATAAACCCTAACCTTGGACTCACGGATTGGGTCTTGATTAGGCCCATGACAGGGAGTACTAAACATCAATCATTCAGCCATGAACTTGCACTACATTCACTACTGCAGATCCCGACTACTCTGCCAGGCATCAATTTATACCAATTGTACAAAACCAAACTGATTATTTCATAATATCATTAACACCACAAACTGAGAAAACAATGAAAGGGGGAGGAGCTATGCTGCTCATTTTTCTTTGTTGATATGCATGAAAATCATGATAATTGGCCAATTCGTGAAGGCCAGAGAGAAAACATATTGAAAATGGAAAATATACACAAAAGGACAATTGCAAACAAGAACTTGCAGAACGAAAAATGCCACGAACTAACAAAAGGGCATGCGAAGCCACCATCATATCTCAGTAATAACTCGGCCATGACAACAACATGACATATTACCGCAAAAAAGACATTCATGCAATTAACAATTGTATGCAGGCGTCAATCTTTGTGGCTATTTTAGTTTAAGCTGCACAAAGCGTGAAATAAATAAATGCAACTCAAGATTAAATTGTCATCATGAACAGTAATGTCAACTGGACACTACATCTCCATAAAGAATTAAAACAAATAGTGCACAAAATTGGCATTACTTCCTTACCCCTAAATCATACGAGCCATAGGTCAACACCGTGGCTGTCGTGATCCAGTACTGTCCCCCCTGCTCGTACGCCACTTTTTTTGCCCAATCCATCACTATCTGCAACAAATACAGCCAGATCAAAACACTTCAACCCACTCCGCCGACATTTTAAGCATTTACCTTTAAGCACAAAACCCTAATCCCCATTAGGACCAGTACCTTGCCGAGCTCGCGTACCACCCGCTCCCTCCTGCGCTCATCCTCAAGCGAAGGCACAATCCCCGCGCCGGAAATAAACTGTAGCCTCGTAAAACACCAGTTTCCAAAATAAGCCACGAATCCACACGAAATCGCACGATAAGAGACCGCACGCGCGATTTGAAGCTCCGGAACTCACCTTGATGAGGGAGCGGCTCCGGCACTCGTCCATGTACTTGAGAGCCTCTGGATCGGGCGGGTACACGATCGGGCGCGGCAGGAGCACGCCAGGAGGAGGCGGGCCCGGGAGGTACATCCCCGACGTCGGCGGGATCGGCGGGGGAAGCGGCGGCCCGGCGAACGGCAGGGGCGCTAGGGTTTGGGGCCCGGCCTTGCGGGCCGCCAAGCCCATGACGGCGAGGTCGAGCGCCATTGCTGCCGGAGCGGGCCGCCGGCGGGGGCGGGGATGCGGCGGCCGGCCGGCGACGAGGCGCTCCGGCGTTGTTAGGTGGCGTACGCGGAGACGACGCCAACGAGAGCTTCACGTTTTGAAATTGTTTAAGGCAGGTTTGGGGGTTTTGAGGTGGTTGGTCGGGGACCGGACGGAACGGAAGAAGGGGGGAGGACAGAGGAGACGGGGACAGCGACGGGAGATGTGTTGGGTTGGGTTATATACAGGCGCGCCCGGTGTCGGGGCTGCTATGGCTGGTGGTGACGCGACGGAGGGGAAGGAGCCGGGAGCTTCTTTTTTTTTTTTTTTTTTTTTTTTTTTGAGAAACTGGAGGAGCCGAGTGCTGACGCGGTGAAGAATTGGAGTTGAACCGCGTGCCGCGCGCGGTGGCTGTCTGGCTGCCCAAGGGATGGATGGATGGAAGGTCGTTGGGCTTGCATGGAAATGGTCCCCGAATTTTATAAGGATTGGTCTGCTTGAAAGCTGTATTCAGATTAGGAGTATCGTACTCTTGTTTCTTTTGAGTTCTCTTTCTATCACCCTTTTGATTTGGAGTTTAAGATCTTTTAGTGTCGCTAGCTATCCTTTGTAGTGAATGTGGTAGTTGAATTTTCAAGGTCTCAAATGATTGTGTTGGGCTAATAAAAGATCTTGCTACTTACCGTCATCACAACATTACAAACAAATAGTTTTGCTGCTAATCAGCTGTTCTTTGAATATTTAAAACTTTGATGATGTCAGGCGTACCCTGGTAAGTGGCCCGCAGGCTAGCATTTCTTGGGTGGATTACTTCGGCCTGCTTTAATCAAATGTCTGATAAATCGCTAACTCCTTCACCTAATATTTCGCTACATGGAATAAATTTCAACTTCAATCAAGCCTCATTATAATTGCTCTTATTATATGTCCAGGGTACACAAAAGGCGAAATAAATCAACACCAAGACCTAACTCTTGTCAAGAGAAATGGAGATACAAGAATGAAGTTTTTTAAATCTCAACTCCTTAATAATCTAGTCGTAAAACCATCAGCTTCATGTTGCTTTGATCAATCGGTTTCATGTCTATCATATGCACGTTTTCTATCCCCATTTTAGATGTCACATGTTTACTTGCTATAGATTATAGGAATTGATATGTTATACTGATAATGGAGAAACTACTTTATATATATAAAAGATGAAGAAGTTATTTAAATCTTGATCATCTACCTCTAACCTCTTGCCTTCTAAAAGCAAGGGTCCAACATTTTCATCATCAGGAGATTAGTCTTGTTCTCCTAATAAAATGATCGATTTTGAACAATAAATTATTTTGTATTATATCTAATATCTTGCCAACAAAAATATGATCTTAAAAAAAATATAAACCCCATCTTTCACATGTGTAACAAATCTCATGGTGCTTCCTTTTGATTCAAATATGCTAGATGCTTTTGTCTTCGTTGTACAATTTTATATAATATATACATAAATATTACTAACAATTAGCATTGTCTTAATATGTTGCGTATTCCATTTAGAGACGAAGATACAATTTGCCATGTATTTTATAGAAAGGTACTCGGGGGATATTATAGTTTTTTAGTTTTTTCTATGTCTCATATTTGAACAATAACTTTTTTAAAGTTGATAGAATTTCTAAAATATATTCAATTTTTTATATTTTGTTGGAGCTGACAATATTTTTTAAATTTTTCTTTAGTATATCTACAATAAATTTTAGATCTCTAATTTTTTAAAATAACTAACTAACATTCAGTATAAGTATACGGGGCTGCTTGGTTCCCAGCCACTACTCGTCACGCCACATTTACATTTGCCCCACAGACTTTGGCTTGTGCTTAATTGAAGAGCAGCTTTAAACCCGCCACACGAGAAACAATGTTGCAGCGCTGGTTTTCTCGCCATGAGCTATGGTGTGGATTTTCAACGCTAACGAGCCACACCCAAGGTGTGTTCGTTTCCACCCTCTAATTTTTAGACCTGTTCTATCGAATATTGTGATACTAATTAGAAGTATTAAATATAGATTACTGATAAAATCTAGTCCATAACTCTCCCTCTGAATGACGAGACAAATCTATTAAGACTAATTAGGTCATGATTAGATAATGTAATGCTATAGTAAATATCTCTTAATGATAACTTAATTAAGTTTAATGAATTTATCACACTGATGCACATTCAACTCTATAATTAGTTTTATATTTAATAATTATATATAATATTTTAATAATTAATATGATCTTACTAAAATTTAGACCCAAAAAATAAACACATCCCTTGACATGGTGGAGTGTGGCTGAAAACCAAACAGAGTTTCCTACATAAAAGAATCAATACCCCTGACCCTGGCCCCAAAAAGAACGGCGATTGAGCCCTTGATGCCGTGGGGCCGCGAGGGTCCTGACTCCCGAGTCCCGATTCTTGACTCCGCACTGTTCCTATTTTCAATTTAATTTAATCCTCAAGCAAATCCTGAGCTTAAAGTTTTCTTAAAAAAATCCTGAGCTTAAACCCCTATCCCCCCCTCCCATTTCCGCACGCCGCCGCAGCGATCCCACCACAATCGTTTCCCCGCCTCTAGGGTTTAACCGCTCCCGACATCAGCAGCGCCTCATCGAAACATGTCGGCGCCGCCGTCGTTCAACCCCCCGGCCGCCGCCGCCTCTCCCCGCGCGGCAGCCGCCCCGAGAACAGCTGGCCTCCGCGGCACCTGCGCCCGCCCGACGCAGCGCCTCCGCCGCTCCTCCGTCGCCGTCGGAGCTTCCACCGAGGTGAAGAGACACCCTCTCGCAGCCTCCCAATTCCACTTCAATGGTGACGATCGCGTATCACTTCTAACTGCGCCATGACGTTCTTTTGATTAGATGACTGCTCCTCTGGACTGGACGGAGAAGTCGCTGAAGGAGCTGAACAGCTTGCCGGACAAGGACATGTTCTGCCTGATGGCTCTCTCGCCGCTGGACGGCCGGTACGAGCGTTTTATCAAGGACCTGATGCCCATCTTCAGTGAATTCGGTCTTATCAGATTCCGTGTCCTCATCGAGGTATCTGTCTCCGTCCGAGCATCTTCGAGCTTTATAGTGTATAATTTTGTAATATAATCTGTAATCGTGATTGAAGAAATGAGCATACCTTCAGTGTTGCTTGTCTGAAGTGGCTTCTGTTCTGCAGGTCAAGTGGCTACTGAAACTCTCACAAATTCCTGAAATCACTGAGGTGCCACCATTCAGTGAGGATGCACAGCTCTTCTTGGATGGAATTATCCAGATTTTTTGCATTAATGATGCACAAGAAGTAAAGAAAATCGAGAAAATAACCAACCATGACGTGAAAGCTGTTGAGTACTTCCTGAAGCAGAAATGCAGTTCAAATCCAGAGGTTGCCAAGGTATGCTGATCGTGAGATTGGAAAGAATTTGTTTATGTGCACATTTATTGTGGCTAGCCCGTAAGTTGAATGCCATTACAAATTTTCCCAGGTATTGGAGTTCTTTCATTTTGGATGTACCTCTGAAGATATCAACAATCTGTCGCATGCGTTAGCTCTTAAAGAGGGGGTAAACACAGTTATGTTCCCAGCCATGGTTGACATATGCAAAGCTATATGTTCATTGGCAACTCAAAATGCACACCATGCTATGTTGGCTCGGACTCATGGACAGGTATGAAAATCATGTTCACTATATCTTAAATAATACTTTATGTGTGTACGTATGCACAACGAACGCTATATGCTTTGTCCACCGTTAAGACATGGTTATTAGCCCATTGTGTTATGCTACCAAAATTCATAATTTCCTTGTAAGCTTGTGTGAAGTATATTCCACCTTGATTTTTATAACATCATAAGAAATTCTCAGTAGCTCTCTTGTGCGCTTGAAGAAGTATTTACTGAAGCTTACTGCCTGATAAGGTTTGCATGGCATTGCTGCAGTAAGTAATTGTGAGTAATGATGAATTGACAAGAGTGGAACCATATGATTTCACAACTCACTTTGCTATTCTCTTTACCCAAAGCAACATAGGACAGTAACATGGCATTTTTTTTGCCAAAATTGATCAGGAAATTGAAATAGTTGTTTGTCAGGTAACTTTTTTTTTTTGATTTTATGGGGCTTGGAGACAAGATTCTGTTTTTCCATGTTAAAAACTTAAAACGTCTTCTTCCAAATTACAGAATTTTAGAGCTTAGATTGCTCATCTCTGTGTGATAATTGGAATAAAAGCCAACACTGTTGGCTTGCTTGATTGCCTGTGCGTAAATGTCATAAACTTGTCAAGAAGTCCTGCTCTGGAATTCTATCTAAAGTTGTTTTCAATTCCTGGATGTAGCCAGCATCACCAACAACTGTGGGAAAAGAGATGGCAAACTTTGCAGCCAGATTATCTGATATAGGGAAGAGCTTTTCAGAGGTGAAGATACTAGGGAAATTTGCTGGTGCTGTTGGAAATTACAACGCTCATGTTGTTGCATATCCTGAAGTTGACTGGCCTAAGGTGGCAGAAGAGTTTGTCATATCCTTGGGCTTGCAGTTCAATCCCTATGTTACTCAGGTAGTCAATATAATTTTATGTCATTTGTTTGTTTGGTTTTTCTTCTCTCTGCTCTTGAATGTTCTTGAACAACAAGGGAGACTTCTCCATTATGTTATATTATATTTTCTTGGGTTATTGTAACCATCAAAATCATTTGGCCTGATGTGTTGTTATCCCTTCCACAGATCGAACCTCATGACTATATATCAAAGCTATTCAATCTATTTACCCAGTTCAACAATGTATTGACTGATTTTGACAGGGACATGTGGTCCTATATATCATTAGGCTATTTCAAGCAGGTAACTTTAAATGATTGACTATTTTGAGAGGGTTTCATTCAGCACGATGAGTAAAACTTATGATGCCATTTTTTATCTACCATTTTAACTTGCTACATCCTCCCAATTCTATTTCAGATAGCAAAGGCTGGTGAAGTTGGTTCATCCACCATGCCCCATAAAATCAATCCAATTGATTTTGAAAACAGCGATGGCAATTTATCTGTTGCAAATGCTTTTTTGTCTTCTCTAAGCATGAAGCTGCCAATTTCCCGTCTGCAGGTAATATTGCCAATTCCATTTGATATTTTTTTCCCAATCTGTATTGATATAATGAATCTGGTGCTTGTATTGATGATGACTATGCAAGCATAATATCTGTTCTGATGAACCACCATGTTGTTCATTGGCAGCGTGATCTTACAGACTCAACTGTTTTGAGAAATTTGGGTTCTGGATTAGGGCATTCGCTATTGGCTTACAAAGCTACAATGCGGGGAATCAGCAAGGTCCAGGTAGGTGGCCCATAACTTGCCATTTATCTAGTCACCTCTGATTTGATCGATCCTTGAATATTGTTGTCCTTCAATAAGTGTGTGGTTATCAAGGACTTGCAATGCAGGTAGTTGAATTTGCTTAAACATTTAGTGTGCTGTGATGCCTAGTTCTTCATTCTCAAGCAGAAGACCCACCTCAAAACTGGCTCTTTTAATACGTTTTGGACTGATAGAAAGGCCGCAACATAAATTAGTGGAGGCTGCTATGCATTCACCTAACTGTTATTCACGATAAATTCAGTTAGTCGCATGAAAATTTTGCTTTTTGGAGTGCACAGACATAGTTGCATATTTGGACCATTGGGACCTGAGATAGCTTTGTTAAATTTACAGGTTCTTTTAAACAATTATGATCCAGCCATTAATTTTATGCTGCATCGGCTATATACAGGTGAATGAATCGCGTCTAGCTGAGGACCTGGAGCAAACTTGGGAGGTCCTTGCGGAGCCAATACAGACTGTAAGGCTCATTCTCCTTTGAATTGATTTCTGATTGCTGCCATGATGGTTAATCATGTTCTTAGCTGGAGTCATTAGACTGACTCCATCAGCTTTAGGTTGATCTTGAGACACTTTTAGTTTGCAAGTAGTTTGTCTTGTGTGATTGTGTCTTGATGCATTATTTTGGCAGCTGTTTGTAAGAGTTCGTGTCTACGTCAGTTGCATAGCATGTGACTTTTTTTTATATACTTTTTGTAGGTGATGCGAAGATATGGAATACCTGAGCCATACGAGAAGCTGAAGGAGCTGACTAGAGGCCAAGCTGTCACAAAGGACAGCATGCAAAAGTTCATTGATGGCCTTGATGTGCCTGAGGAGGTGCGATCAAAACTTTCAAAGCTAACACCACATTCTTATACGGGGCTAGCAGAGGACTTGGCCAGAAATATTGACAAGTGGATTGATCTGGAATCTGGGTTCAAGATCAAGTAAGATTCCCCCTTGTACCCAATAATCTTCTCCACTTTTTTAGATGATGACAGCACCTAGAAATAATAGACAAACTCTGGAGGAGAGTGCGATATGGCACCCAAATGTACCTCGAACTCATTAACAAGATTTTCCGTATGTGCAAAATGCGGAATGGAATCATGCCATCTGAATTTTCAGTGGAAAGTGCAGGGTCAAATATTGCTTGATTCTTGTATCAGTAAGGAGTTATTATGCAGTTCAATGATATAAGGATCGTACACACATGGGTTCCGGTCCGGGGACAGTACGAAATGCCCCTTCTGAAGTTTGTCTTTTTAAAGTAACAACTAATAACTTTCTGATACTGTATGTTGGTCTTTTTTTTTTTAATGATGAAGTTTGTCTGAGTTGAGACTTTCTGAAGTAACTCAGGATACATGCCAAAGAAAGAAGGGGAAAAAAATCTGCAGCCACAGAAAAAAGATTATGCTGTGCTATTTTGAGGCCTTCTGGGATGCAACGAGTCCTTGTGATAGCGACTATTTTGGAGCTGTCCTTACTTTGCAGTGCTGCTAAATAAATATTAAAAACTGGGGCACTAGTTTTTAGAGTGTTGCCACGTCAGCTATCAGCGCAACGAAGGAAAAAAGAAAAAAAATCGCTAGAAGCCAGGTCACACGTGCATTTCATGGTCCTTATTTGTTTGCAAACCAAATGCAGAGCAGTGATGTTGGATAGTGACGGAAAGGGAGCTTTACGAAGTTACCGTCCATCCATTTGGACTAGAACAACGTAGTGCTTATCCGGACGAGTCCGGCAACCTATAAACACAGCTTCGCAGAGGTTTTTGCTGCACGCCACGGAATACGGCGGGGTCAATCCGTTGTGCGTGTGCGTTTTGCTTGCAGGCGACGAATACACATCCGACTGGTATAGGAATCCCCGGCGGTCGTGCTGACGAGCCGATACATGAGACTCACCGTTCGAGCTCGCGCGGGGCCGAGCGGCGCTGTTCGCTATCGTGCTCCCACTAGTGCGTGGGCGGGTGATTTTGGCAGGAACGCGAGCACGACATGTCGCGGCAGCATGTGGGGCGCGCGTTTTTTGTCCTGTGAATCGCGCCAACAGTCGTAACAAGGATTCAATGCAATGGCAGACTGTGCATAAGATGTTAAGTCCCAACAACCAAAATGGATACCAGAAACGACACGAATCCGGTCGAGTGTTCCTTTAAGAGCGGAGATCAAATGGAATACAACCTGTGCTCAGTGCTGGCGAGGATCTTTGCAGTAATCAAACCAGGAGTTACGAGCTTTTTCATTTTAAGGGGTACATTTCACACTGCTTATTAAACTGTTTATTAAAAATACTTATAATTAATAAGCAGTTTGAACTATCAAACAGTAAAATATTAAAGTGTTTACAGGATATAAGCACCTATAAATACTTTACCATTTTATACTAGTCATAAATACTTTGAATAAAAACAGTAAAACATAGCTTATAATACTTATAGATTAACATAAATAATTTTGATAGATAAACATAAGTAATTTTGCTAAATAAATTGACTACTTGTATTACAATAAACATTATAAATAATTTTTAAAAAATAAACACTATAAACAATTTGAATATAAACACTGCCAAGTATACCCTAACTATTCAAGAATTCAAGTCCGGAGCGGAGGTACTACCACAAGTTGGTCCAGGGCCTCCAGCTCTCATGGCCTTTGTAGACTTGACACGGACAGGACCGTAGCACGTGACTAGTACCGTACAAAAAAACGAATGTACAATACAAAAAACGAACTGAAGCATGCAACATGAGGCGTCGTGTTGCAGATGGATGTGAGGAGTGCCAAGGAACACTAATTTGACACCGGTACGCGACGCCATCGATGCCACTGACTCGGCTGATTAGGAAACTAAGATATTTCCGCGATTAAAGTCGCATCCGCTCCGAGCACGCACCCACGGCCAACTGGAGTATTTGTTAATCCTCCTCACACTCAGATACAGTAGCCAAAAATGACGCACAGCCGACACGCAAAATCCAATCAACAAAGCACCCTAATTATTACTGCCACCATCTTCCTAGCTACAGCAGGAGCAGCTAATTAATCCACTGCTACAATCACGCAGCAGGAGCGGAGGAACAAATTGAACAAGGGAAAAAAAAATCACCGCGTACTAGAAGAATCAGCAGCCATCAGTTCAGAGCGTGCAGCCGCAGAAGAGGAAGAAGCAGCACATCATGGAGACGAGCGCGACGGACTCGACGGCGGTGACGACGCCCCAGAGCGCGGCGTCCAGGAGGAGGGGCACGTCGCGCACGAGCTCGGGCCACCGCCGCGCCGCCTCGCCGAGCTGCTCGGGCCGCGGCCACGGCTGCCCCTGCTGCCGCCACCACCCCTGGAGTGGCGAGGGGAGCAGCGCGGCCAGGCTGGGGAGGCCCAGGTCCAGCGGCCACCGGAGCATGGACACCAGGCTCCCGCCCATGGGCCCGGCCGGCGACGCTGGCGAGTGGTCTCCCTCTATTATCTCCTTCCTTCTCGGTCGCGGCGCGCGTCGGCGTGGGTCGCTGTGGTGCCTGTGGGGGCGCCGGGTGTTTAGTGGCTCGAGACAACGTGGTGCGTTTGTTTGTTTGGTTTGACAGTTCGGTCTCGACGGGACGATGTGACGCGAATGCGATGCCCATGGTGTAACGTGTTCTACTTCTACTTCTGGCCTCATCTGGTGCGTGGCGCGGCCCATGGCGATGCTAGCGCGCCGTGGCGGTGGGCCAAAAGGAGCCTTTCAGGCGGCCTGTGATTCTGCCCGTACGTAGCTGTTAAAAAACGCGGCATTAACACAGGGGGGGGGGGGGGGGGGGAACGCGTTAAAAACAAAGAAACAAAATGTTAATGACTAGACTTCAGCAACTTTGATGGTAATGACAAGTTGATAAAAGTGAGATGAATTCCGGGGTTGTATCATGAGCTGAGCAACTAAATGATAACCACGCTATGTTAGGGTATCTGGTAGTATAATGTTGGAGCCAAGAAAGAGCTGACCGGTCAGCATTATAAAAAGGACAAAAAAACAAACAAACATTGTGGGTGTTAGATTGCCACACAATTATTACTAGAATGTGTACCACCTAAAAGAGACCATGCGATGTGTACGTGAGTGTGTATACTCGTGTATTTTCACAAGTCTGTACTGGTGTAATAAAAATAATTAATACTATACTACTTGATGATTAAATTCCGAAAAAACTGTTTTTACTGTTAATCCTGTTCTTGGAAACGATGGGAGAAGAACCCGATTTCGAAAGTCCAACAATCCGCTTTCGCAGGAGCCCCCCGCCTGAGCCCTGACCGCCTCGCAGGCTCTCTTGCCGACCTTGTACTGCTCAATTCCGAATTTCCCCAAATATAAATCGAACGACCCTTCCAGAAGAGAGCTAGGGTTTCGCCTCCTCGACCTGTCGCCCGCCTTCCCGCCTCCTCCTAGGCAACGCGCGGCCGCAGGACCGTCGTTCTCGCCGCCGCCGTCGCCACCCCGCCATGGGGACGGAACGGAAGCGAAAGGTGAGCCTCTTCGATGTGGTCGACGAGACCTCCGTCTCCGCCAAGCTCGGCCGCGCCGCCACCAACGGCACCGCGGCGGGGGCGGCCATCCCATCCATCAACCGCTGGAATGGGCGCCCCTATTCGGCGAGGTACCATGAGATACTTGAGAAGCGCCGCACGCTTCCCGTGTGGCAGCAGAAGGACGATTTCCTCCGCGTCCTCCGCGACAACCAGACTCTCATCCTCGTCGGTGAAACCGGAAGTGGAAAGACCACTCAGGTATGGAAATCTGTGCTCCAACACCCATGCGCCTTTCGCATATACGCTGATTAGGTTACTGTGATATTAGATAATTAATTGATGTTTGTCTAAGGCTAGGAAACAGATGTTAGTTTAATGATCTCTTAGTAAATTGGTCAGATTTCTTCGCATATCTGTTAAAATAACTAAGGCGAGGGTGTGCTTTTTCTCATTTAGTCGCATGGTTGCTTATTTTTGGCATTAGTGATGCCATTGCGATGTTTGGCTATCATTCTTGCTCTGTTAGTTTAAGGATTAATCCGCCTTATATGTATGGAACAGATCCCCCAATTTGTACTCGAGGCTGAAGGCTTGGGTAACCGTTCCATGGTGGCTTGCACCCAGCCACGAAGGGTGGCAGCCATGTCAGTCTCTAGGCGTGTTGCAGAAGAGATGGATGTCACTATTGGCGAGGAAGTGGGTTACAGTATCCGTTTTGAGGACTGCAGCAGCCACAAAACTGTTCTCAAGTAAGCCTTTGGGTCTTAAGTTTCAATTGAATAACATGACTAGATGCATCATCCTTTTGGCAGATTGATATGGAGTTTATGTTTCTTTCTTTTTTAGGTATTCTGATCTAATCATGTTGTGTTGAACACTATTGCTTCCTATCAGATATTTGACAGATGGTATGCTTCTGAGAGAAGCAATGGCAGACCCACTTTTAGAGAAGTACAAGGTGATTGTTCTTGATGAGGCTCACGAAAGAACATTGGCAACAGATGTTCTATTTGGGCTTCTGAAGGAGGTTCTAAAGAATAGGCCTGACTTGAAGCTTGTTGTTATGAGTGCTACCCTTGAAGCAGAGAAATTTCAGGGGTATTTCAGTGGTGCACCATTGATGAAGGTGCCTGGGAGGCTCCATCCAGTTGAAATCTTCTATACTCAAGAACCAGAAAGGGACTATCTAGAGGCTGCTATCAGAACAGTTGTGCAAATACACATGTGTGAACCTGCTGGTGATATTCTTGTATTCCTTACCGGAGAAGAGGAGATTGAGGATGCCTGTCGGAAAATTAACAAGGAAGTTAATAACATGGGAGACCAAGTTGGCCCAGTTAAAGTTGTCCCTTTATATTCTACGCTGCCCCCAGCAATGCAGCAGAAGATTTTTGAACCTGCTCCAGCCCCGTTGAAAGAAGGAGGTCCTCCGGGAAGGAAAATCGTTGTGTCCACAAACATTGCAGAGACATCTTTAACAATAGACGGTATAGTTTATGTGATAGACCCAGGGTTTTCCAAACAGAAAGTTTACAATCCGCGGATAAGGGTGGAATCCCTCCTGGTATCACCAATTTCCAAGGCAAGTGCCCATCAGAGAGCTGGTCGTGCTGGAAGAACGCAACCTGGGAAGTGCTTCAGGTTATACACAGAGAAGAGCTTTAATGAGGATTTACAACCACAAACCTACCCAGAAATTCTTCGGTCGAACCTGGCAAATACGGTTCTTACCTTGAAGAAGCTTGGAATTGATGACTTAGTGCACTTTGACTTTATGGATCCTCCAGCACCGGAAACTCTAATGAGGGCGTTGGAAGTTTTGAATTACTTAGGGGCACTTGATGATGAAGGTAACCTGACAGAGTTAGGTGAGATGATGAGTGAGTTCCCCCTGGATCCACAGATGTCAAAGATGCTTGTCATTAGTCCGAAGTACAACTGTTCAAATGAGATTCTTTCTATATCTGCTATGCTTTCAGGTACGTCACTTAATTTTTCTGACAAGCATTTTGCTTCCACACAGATTTTTCTTGTTCATATGGTACGTGCACCATTTTGCTTGCATCATTTGTCTGTGCAAGTAAAGTGATAGGTTTTTTTGTTAAGCTTGCATGCAGACTGCTGCATGCGCGCTAAAGAATTTGTTTTTGTGTATCTCTTTTATGCGCTGTCATCAGCAACTGTCATTCACCTGGCTTCTTGAGCTATTGGTTGAAATGATCATACAGTTTAGGCTGATGCAGATAGTTGCTGTTTGTTGAGTTATTCTGTCAAGCAAATGGTATCGTCTGACCAGTATGGACTTCGTCTGTCATTACCATATTCTTTCTATAGTACCCAATTGCTTCCTCCGGCCTAGGGATGCTCAAAAAGCTGCTGATGAGGCGAAGGCTCGATTTGGCCACATTGATGGGGACCATCTAACTCTTCTGAATGTATACCATGCCTACAAGCAAAACAGTAAGTCCATAAACTTCATTCAACTTAAGATGCAAGTGTGAACTGGAGGGGATCTTGGGTCAGCCCAGTTGTATCATATCCATTTGAAATATGTTTACATTTTTCGTCGTCTTACCTTTTGACTGATGTTGCAGATGAAGATCCTCAGTGGTGTTATGAGAACTTCATCAATTCCAGAGCACTTAAGTCTGCGGACAATGTTAGACAGCAGCTTGTTCGCATCATGACTAGATTCAACCTCAAGATGTGCAGCACGGACTTCAATAATCATGAGTACTATGTCAATATCAGAAAGGCAATGCTTTCAGGTTATTTCATGCAGGTTGCTCACCTGGAGCGGACTGGGCATTATCTGACTGTGAAAGATAACCAGGCATGTAGTTCTGTTGTTCCATTGTAGCTTTCATCTTAGTTTCTTGCTCTCGGTTTTGTATTGCAGTCTTTAACTCTTTCTCCTATCACCAGGTTGTCCATCTTCACCCCTCGAACTGTATGGACCATAAACCAGAGTGGGTCATCTACAATGAATATGTCCTGACCACCAGGAATTTTATCCGCACAGTCACTGATATCCGTGGGGAATGGTAAGTTTCTGGCACAAATCTGATCACTTAATTAGGATTGCATTTGAAGGGTATTTTATTTATATTTATTTGTGCCCTATGCAGGCTGATTGATATAGCACCACACTACTATGACCTGAGCAATTTCCCATCATGCGAGGCAAAGCGTGTTCTTGAGAGGTTGTATAACAAGCGGGAGAGGGAAAGAGCCACAAGTAGAGGCTGAAGTTGATGTTTGTTTCTGCCTGCCAGCTCATAAAGGTGCCGCAGATTACCCTCTACCTGAGCGAGGGCGTCACTGGTACACATTGCTGCCTTGATAGGCAGCAGCATATGTTGTAATCCACAGCCTATCACATTTGATTAGGATGGTGATCGTTATATAGAAAGGTTTTTGAAATGCTGTGGAGCTACTGTGTAACAGCCTTTTGACTATAAGTTTACTTTCGCCCTTTTAGGAAATGTAGGGTGTGATGCAGATTTACATGAGTCTCATTTCTGAAGGATTAGACAGTTTTGTTTGCTCAATCATTTTTCATATTAGTTTAGCTCATGTTCTTTATGCATTACTATGCTTGTCGCCGAAGTCAACCTAAGAGTTTTGGTGCCATGCATGGTATCAGATTGCTATGACTGAAGTAGCGTAGTGGTCAACTTGCACTGAAATTGCGTTTATCTGATGTGGTACCGTGCTGTGGGTATGGATGTGGACGCATATGATGGCCTGGCAGCTATACATTTTACGACAGGATGGCTTTGGTATTCGCATTGAGGCGGGGAAATATGAAATATGTTGCCCGTTCCACTATGGAAAATGCTTCTGTTTTGGGTAAATGATATAAAAAGGTCCCTTGATTTGTAGTCCTTTAGGTGGTTTCCTTGTTTTTCACATTGTAATTTTCTTCTATATATCATTATTATATAGTGTGATAAGCGGCTTGGTATGCAAATATGTTCAACTTCTAATGATTCTATTTGCCCATGTAGCGAGGTTACATAATGAAACATATAAAGGATGCACTTGGCAACGCCACCCTTTTGTGCTGACAAGTCCAAATAAAGCTTGCCTCTTATGTCACCTTCGATGTCGATATGAGTGATTATACGGAGTGAAAGCAAGCACAAAATGTCACATTGTTCCTAGATTACAAAGCTATCATTATATTCCCCCTATTTTAAAATTATTGTAAGATACCGATTCTACGTAAAAATGTAAACGGACGGAATACAAGCTTAGACATTCCAGACTAGAATCAGCTAACAACATACGTAATTTCTTATATTATCCTGTCTCGAGCTTTAAAAAAAATTAGTTAACAAAATCTGATTTCCATAGCCGACTTGCTCACGGCTATGCAGGAATATCTATTTTTCTGTCGTATTCCCTCTTGGTGGTTGGTTCACCATATGTTACACTCTTCAAGGTTTGTTCTTGCGCAGCGCAATTACATTTGACCATGGAACCCAGGAAACAATCTTACTTCTGCAAAAAAGAGAGCAGCTTTCTGGTCTCTGCATGATGCGTCGGCTGTTAAATTGCTCACAATTGAACTGCCTTTGCCACTATACTAGAACGCCAACAAGAACAAACTAAAAAGCTAGATTTCCTAGTATCCCGCAATGCCAACTAGAACAAATGATACAAAGTATAGTGCAACCGAAATAGCAATTCCTGCTATAAAATTGTATGCAAGACGTTTGTTGTCACGGCTAGGTACAAATGCAATCTTCAACGTATTAGTCAACTCGAAGAGCCTATAGGAGACCTGCACGAACATATGATTTAACGTAAGCAAGTTGCCCTGGGTTAACATATTAATGTCTTGCATAGGGAAGGTCTACATACCGCAACATATATAGCAGTAGTGAGCATGAAGTTAAGCATTGGGTAATTTGGGATTATTGACAATAGCCATTTGGGCTGGCCATTGGGGACCCTTGACCTGCAGGAGTTGTCAATGAAAAATGAGGCATTTTCACACACCACAAACTGAAGGAAATTTTGTAGTGGGACAAAGTACAAATAAGAGAAACAAAGATGGTTACCTAAGCCAGATATGGAACTGAGATATGTAGGTCTCCAGTGTAACCTTTCCAAGCCAACTAGAACAGTAAACGAACAAAATATCAAGTCACGTTTCCAAAAACTAGCGAGATGTCTAACAGCAAAAGTAAAATGCATCACAACAAACAAAAACTTACGCAAAGAGCGTGAGAGAGCAGCTCCTGAACTCTTGAGTGAAATTGCGTAGGCAGATGTATACACTTTTGAATAAAACAAGCATGGGGGAAATCAGATTTTGCACAGTAACAGATTAAGAAAATGAAAAGGAGAGATACATACGTAATCGGAATCCAGGATGTATACGGATGGTACTTGTTGTAGGTAATTTTATCCAGCTTATAAATGTATTCATACCACAAATAACCAGTCTGTGATGAACACACAACTTATCAGAAGTTCAATATTTATTAAACAATTTGGTGGAGTTGCCTGAGGATTACCGTTATGGAAACTGTAACTATTGACGCCTTAATATATAGTTTAGTCCGTGTTTCAGTTTCTTCAAGCTTTTCCATCCACTTCTCAACCTGAGATAGTGATAATTTCATTGTTATCAACCATTATTTTCCTTTTCTCTTTTTTCTTATTCTGAAAATGACTCAGTAATCTGAAAATCTATAAGAAATGGACTGGCTATGCTACAATAAAAGCAGGAGATAGGAGACATACAGTTGGATGGTAATAAGCATATATCATTCCCACAATCCATATGTAACGATCCAGACCAGATCGGAATTGCCACTCATGCAACCGAGGGAGATCTGGTTTAGCAGGATCGGTATAGCCTGCATGCAGTAAAAATAGCACGTCTCATCTCTGGGACAAAAACAAAAATGCGTAGAACATCCATAACAGAAAATATTTTGAAAGAATTTGTACCTAAAAGAAATGTGAATGGGCTCCAGACCATGTCAAAGACACCTGGGACTTCCCATACCAGAATAACCACCAAAAAGCAAGCAACAAATTTCATAGCCATCACTGATCTAACCTCATTATATTTGTTGAGAATTCCAAGAGCACCATAAACCATGAGGGTGAAAAGGGTGTGCATTGGACAAATATAATAGAGTGTGTAGTCATTATTTAGGACAATGCAGCAGAATATCACAAAGAAATTGAGGCGCCACATCATCTGTTGAAGATCCAACTATGTTAAGAAAACTCAAGAAAAAAAAAAACAATAGTAGTGGAACCTAAAACGAACCTGAGCAAATCGTGCAAGACTGAAATCCTTCCGCACATAATAATAAGAGAAGTTACCAAATCCAGTCATCCAGACATATGCAGCAATGAATACACGAATGGCATTGTAGATCTCTTTAGCATTGAAGTAGTGGTACATCAAGAACAACACCTGAAATTAGATGAAATAATGCTGAAAATTGCAGCTAGCATAGGAAAGAGGCTGAAACTCTGAATCTCACTGCCCAAAAGAAGGGTTTTCTTGACCAAATTAACTTATCAACAGGTCATAGATTGTGTATGGTTGATTAGTTAGCCATGCCAGACGACACATGGTGCTGATTTTAGGATAGAGATCAAAACCTCATATCCCACTGACCACAAAATAATGTCCACAACGAGATGAATTAATTTACATCCCATAAAGGTTACGGGCCACAAATGAACCGTCATGATTATGAAGATGATGAGAGTATACATTAACTGTGCAAGATGATGATTAAGTGCATATGATTGCATAAATCATTGTCTTCTAATTCTGATAACATGCATGAGCCTACTCACCATACTATGCTTCAGGGGAAACAAGAATGAGACTAAAAGAAGATAGAGGACAAAAAATACCTGCATCCAACCCTTCCATTCTTCGGTCTGATGCCTATTCAAATACAATATAGATTTCCCAGTGAATGAGGACTTATCTTGATGGACCTTGAAGGAAGTCATAGCTGATACAATAATAAGAAGAAAGTAGAGGAAAAGGAACAGATCGCGGCTGTAATTCTGCAGCAATATAGGATACCCAAAGAAATTGTTAAAAGCCAAATAACAAAAAATGGCACACAATGCATGCATCTTGAATGCAGTCTAAACTATTTTGCTTTAATCTGAATAAGAAAACTTGGAATGCTCTAACAAAAGGGTAATTATATCATTGCCACCAATTAATGTCCCAAACACTTGAAGAAGAATCAAATAAAAAGTAATCTTTAGATACAAAGCTAAAGCATCTGTTAAGACTAAAATCTAGGAAAAAATTTTATAAAACTAGATATCAGTGTCAGACAAATAATATAATGTTTTTAGGAATACAAATAATATAACGTGCAAATAATACTTTTAAATGCAGGCACAAAATTCTAATAAGTAATAAATGTACGCACAATAGTACCTTAGCAGACTCCCCAAGTAAGTTTGTACGATCACAAATGTAGAAGTAAACTAGATATCCTCCAAACTCAGATCTGAAAAAATCATATCAATACAGTTAATGGAAAAGTGCGACTGCAGAAGTATGGATGATTGAAGGATGCAACCACAGCTTACATAGCTCTCAGCGTCAAACGATTCTCCAGAAGAAGTGTATGGTCCATAAAGAAAAGTCTGTCAAATCCGACATAATTTATTTGTCAGTTGCTGTAGCTCCTTGCCTTTGAATCCTAATATCTTAGCACATTTATTTATAGAATTCGAAAACAAACAACCTGAGCATTTGTGATGTGAAGGAAGCATAAACTGGCTTTGCAACTGCTGTTTGGCCACCCTCCTCCAATAACATTGTTTGATCTTCTCCTTTGATTGAGCTGTCATCCATTACCACTAAATTGATATCCGAGTGTCTACTGACAAAGATGAAAGATAGAAGTTCCAATAAGAACTTAAGAAGCCTTCTAGAAGGTTATGTAGATTACTATACTTTAGTCTCTAACATATGCAGGAGACGTTCAAGACACAGAAAAGAATGCAAGCACCACACGACTAGGACATATTGAGCTATGGCTTGTCACCACTTTGTTTTGCAGACAAAATTAGAAAGAAAGATGCCATATAGCATTCAGCATATTGGAAGACATAAACCACGAATTCTGAAGACCAAGTAACATCAACTTACGCTTTACGAGAAGCAGCATTCTTTCTATAAAAGAGAACCTCAGCATATGCCCAAGCTGTGAAAACCCAAAAAAAGCCAAGAATCGCTGAAACCTGCAATATGGAGTGCAAAGCAAGTTCACTTAGCGCCAGAGACGGAGGTGCAAAATAAATTATATATGGTACATTCATATCGCAGAAAATTTGGCTGCCTAACGGTCCAGGATCTCCAGATCTATAAACTACAAACTGAAGCAATTTTCATATCCTCCAACCCTTAAACCCTAAACCCTTAACTTATCCATTTTCCAGAAGCTCTGCTGAAAGTTATCACCAAACCATAACCCAATATTAATTTTGTGCCACTTATTCGAAGACGACAATAAGCAGACCAACCGCTAACGCCACACATGATCCACAACAGAAACAATCATAAATCCAAATACCACATTCTCTTAACTCGCTCGTATCAGCATGCAACCATATCCTAAAGAGAAACCTACCGCTTGCATGAACAGTACCACGCATCAACGGAGCACGCGCAGCCAACGATATTTCACTGATTACCTCACCAATCCTCAAATGAGACAACAACTGCATCGACACAGCATCGTTAGACGCCGATTTCCCTACCAGAAATTTATATATGCACCGCATCTCCAGCACCTATCCGCGATCACGAGAGCCCAAAACCCAGCCCGGGCTTCAGCAGCACGGTTGCTCATGGACCCGCATCCCCGTCCCAATTCCCCCTGCTCCAGTCCCATAAATCCTACCTCACTAAACAAGCACCGAACACCTCAAAACTCAGCGAATCTCAAAACAGAGTTATGCCCGTGCCAGCCTACGCAGGAACGGATCCGGGCGCGGTCTAGGGCTCACCTGGCCGGGCGTGGCGGAGGTTGAGGCCGCCATGTCGAGCCCGCCTGTGGACGTGACGGCCTCCGCCATTTCTCTACAGCATCCGCCGCGCGAGCCTCCGCTCGGATCCGAGCGAGCGACGCCAAGAGGAGGACGGGAAATTAGTTGGTGAGGGAGAGAGACAATTTTGAGCGCGGGTGTAATTTACGCGAAAGGAAAGGCCTTCTTCCGGTTTAAAGCGGCGGGTGAGGTGGGGCCGCAGGGATGGCAAGGTGGACGATTTGAGTGCGCATGGTACGAGGCTGCCATGTGGGTCCGAGGATTTGAGTGCGCATGGTACGCATTCAGTTGTCACTGACAGTGGGACCTACAGTCTGTGGAGTTCGTGAGTGACGGCGTAACTAAAAAAAGGAGCACGGAGTTAGGTCGATTTAGGTGAGAAATATTTTTCCTTTTCTTGCCAAACGAAAATGCAAATTCAGAAACAAATCAAGTGAAATTTAAGAATTTACGCGCGTGCCCTTGTCGGTCGCCTGAATGATTGGATCTGGGCGCATCGTGCTGCAGTTCTTCTTCTGGCATTTCTTAGAATTCTCTCGCGTTTACTTGTGTGTTTGCGTTCTCGATCGTTGATAACTATATAATTTAACCTGTACTCCGTCCGTAAATTTCGATGCCATTTAAGTAACGTCTCATAGAGTTGAATCGGTCCATGAGAGCATCAGATTCGGTACACCATTCTTGTGTCAGTAAAGTAGTATCTTCTTATTCTAATTCTATCTTCCCGGTGTCAGCAGCATCAGATCGAGGCTGCTTCCGTCTACAGCTTGCACGGTAGTGTCAGCGCCGTAAAAAAACTTATGACGTCCTACGGACTACGGTGATCAAGTGGCTTCGAAGTCAACTCTGCAGCAGAGATCCCGATGAGTGTGTTCGCGCGGTGAAGAAGTTGGACTTGGGACTTTGGGAGTGCTGCTGCACTAGGATAGAACGTGCATGAAAGTAACAATGCATCCTTCTTTATATTTCTTGTTTTCTTGGGAGGGAGCAACGCCTTCGTAATTGGGTCGAAGGGGTTGATGGTTACAGCCACGACGTTCTTTGATTTCGCCGTGGAAAGCCGCAAGAGTCTACAAATCCAGAAGCACGACGAGGACACATGTACCAATTGGTAATTGCTTTACTTACCTATCCAGGCCTCCAGTTCAGTTGCTTGTATGCACATGCACCTGCCGAACTCTCGTTGCCGTCAATGAAGCAAAGATGATTGCAGCAGCCACTCCACATTGCCTTTCCAGATACTTTGGAACAATGCGTGTCGTCAAAGCTTCATTCAATCTACCAAACTTAGATTATCTTTGTGAGATTAGTGGTCATAAATCAAATGCCTGCCTTCTGCTGCTTCTGCTTCGAGGCTGCTCAGTCGAGACTCGACACTTGAGAGCCCGCCTACCTTTTTTTTTTTTTGAGATGCCCACTTTTTTTTGTTTCTTCCGGCCTATCTGCACATCATTCTGGGCCAAGTATTCGGGCTGTGCCAAACAGCCCGCCCGGTCCAGCAGGTCGGCAGAATTCCCCATGAGGTTGACACTTGGAAAGTTGGAAACCGTCGTCGAGCTCGTCCCGCGCGCCGCGCGCCCGCTTGTCGCCGGCCATCATGCTCACAGTGTCTCTCCTGGACGCGCACCTCTCCCGGTGCCGCTCCGTGCGTCACCTCCTCCAAATCCACGCGCAATTCGTCGCGTCGGGCCTCCTCGGGGACGCGTTCGCCGCCAGCCGCCTCCTCCTCTTCACCACCTCGGCGGCGGCCGCGCGCCTCCTCCCGCGCCCGCTGGACCACTCGCTCCGCCTGCTCCGCCTCGTGCGGGAGCCCAACGCCTTCGCCTGCAACACACTAATCAGGGCGGCGCTGCGCGGCGGCCAGCCCCACCTCTGCCTCCCGCTCTACGCGTCCATGCCGGCCGCGCCCGACGCGTACACGCACCCGATCCTCGCCTCCGCCTGCGCTGCCAGAGAAGACGCGCGGGAAGGACGGCAGGTCCACGCTCGGGCCGTCAGGCACGGGTTCGGCGATGACCTGTACGTCGTGAACGCGCTGATGCACATGTACTCTGCCTGTGGGTGCTTGGAGGACGCGCGCAGGGTGTTCGACGCGGGGCCTGTGTGGGACGCCGTTTCCTGGAACACGATCCTAGCGGCGTACGTTCGCGACGGGAATGTTGAGCAGGCGGTCGAGGTGTTCGCGCGAATGCCTGAGAGGAGCGCCACTGCGGTGAGCTCCATGGTGGCGATGTTTGGCAGGAAGGGGATGGTGGACGAGGCGAGGAGGTTGTTTGACAGGGCAGTGCATCGGGATGCTTTCACATGGACTGCGATGATTTCTTGCTTCGAACGGAATGGTCTGTTTGTTGAAGCTTTGAGACTGTTCTCGGATATGCGTGAGGAAGGATGGCCTGTCGACGAGGCATTGATGGTCAGTGTGGTCGCTGCATGCACACGGTCGGAGGTGATACAGAATGGGGAGATCTGCCATGGGCCGATTATCAGAGCTGGTTTAGGTTCACGGGTGAATGTCCAGAATGCACTGATCCACATGTACTCATGTTGTCTGAACATTGTTGCGGCACGGAGACTGTTTGATAGTGGTGACTATCTGGACCAGTTCTCCTGGAACTCGATGATTGCTGGCTATCTGAAGAATGGCCGAGTTGAAGATGCAAAGGTGTTATTCAGTGCAATGCCTGACAAGGACACTGTTTCCTGGAGTACAATGATATCTGGTTGTGTGCAAAATAACCAGTCATCCGAGGCGCTCACTGTTTTTGACAATATGAGAGCCCATGGAATAAAGCCCGATGATGTTACACTCGTGAGTGTTGTCTCTGCATGTACTAATCTGTCTGCTTTGGAGAAAGGAAAGTCAGTGCATGAGTACATAAGGCAACACCAGTATGACATCACAATTGTGCTTGGGACTAGCCTCATTGACATGTACATGAAGTGTGGATGCTTGGACGCTGCATTGAAAGTATTTGACATGCTTGAAGAGAAAGGAACACCTTGCTGGAACGCTGCCATTGTGGGATTGGCCATGAATGGTCTTGTGACGAAATCCCTTGACATGTTTTCAGAGATGGAGGCATCTGGCACTGCTGTACCGAATGAGATTACTTTCACTGGAGTGCTGAGTGCTTGCAGACACGCTGGCCTTGTTGACGAGGGCCGTCAGTTCTTCAAGTTGATGCAGAACAAGTACCAGATTATCCCAAACATCAGACACTATGGATGTATGGTTGATCTCCTTGGACGTGCTGGATATGTCAGAGAGGCTGAGGATCTGATTGAAAGCATGCCGATGTCACCTGATGTTCCAGCATGGGGTGCATTGCTTGATGCCTGTTGGAAGCATGGTGATAATGAGGTAGGGGAAAGGGTTGAAAGGAAGCTTGTTGAGCTTGATCCTCATCATGATGGGTTCCAAACTATGTTATCAAATATATATGCTTCAGAGGGGATGTGGCAATGTGTGAAGGATGTAAGAGGTTCCATGAAGCAACATGTCTCAAAAGTCGCAGGGCACAGTGTGGTTGAATTGTCACAATCTTCATGAGTTTCTAGCAGGTTATGGCATGTGAAACCTAAAGCAAAATGAATAGAATGGTTGAATTGTCACGTCTTCATGAGATTCTAGCAGGTGATGACATAAACTTAAACAGAATAATTAAGTTTGAGTTGAAGTCTCAGTTTTTCATAATCTGATTCTGATCATTGCTTATCTACTTTAGCTCATGTTTCATCTGTTGCACATATGTTTCTATTCAATCATTACTTGTCTCCTCATACATATGTGATGACGTACAGGCGTACAGCCATTTCCTTTTTACCTGCATTTACTTGTTTTTTACATCATGGTTCACTTACGATACATCACTATGGGGATAATTTTGGAGCTACATATAATATTGTTAATTGTGCAGCATGAAGATGATATACCGAGACATTTCTATGAGCTGCACTTGCCACATGGATACGTTCAAGTGCTTAGGGTGTCTTCAGTGTTCCCAACATTTTCGAAGATGGTTCTAAGTTTGAATGCCTAGAAATTCAAAGTCACGTGGCTGGTAGTAAGGATTTTTGTGGTATTCAAGGTATGAAACTGATACTGGTAAGTCTCCAATAAAATATTGTATCAAGTTGTCAATTTCACAAGCTTGCCACAGTTTATAAGTAGTCAAACTTTGTTGATTTGATGATTCAATCTGTTGGATGTTGGTACAGACTAATTGCCCAGGCAACATCTTCATTGTGGAACCAAAAGAAGAATATTTTGACAGCAGGCCACTAAACAGACGCACATATCCATTGTTTCAAATCTCAACCTAAATTTAGTGTTGATGGTCCGTGGAGAAAACAGGAGAAGTCAGTAGGGGCATTCTTGCTAGAGATCAAAATAGGTATATAATGTGATTCTTGATGTGGAGGGTGCTGTTCCATTGTGCCAGTGCAGAAGTGAATGTTCAGGCATGTGTCAGGGCGTAGGTTGCCATCCCATTGGATTCATCATACTGCTCCAGATTTGTGAATGCTGAGCAAACAAAGGTGAAGAGAATTCAATATTGACTTCCTTTTAAAAGCAGCAATCATGGTTCAAAAATAAAGGAGGTGAAGGCTAGAAATACAAGTTCAGAAACATGGAGAGCAATTTAACATGGACGAGATGTCCTGAAGAAAGGTGTGATCAAAAGGATTTTACACGGAACGAATGTCAATATCTGGGAGGACAACTGGATTCAGTGAATAGAAAGCCTGAAACCACAAGTACATATGGAAGACATTGCAGTGACTGCAGTCAACCAGTTGTTCTATCCAGGTACCAGAGTATGGAATGAGCCTGTTATCAAGGACTGATTTATCTTGATGGACGTGGAAGAAAGTCATAAATTGAAGCCAGGCAGAAGTCAAGCAACGGATGTTCCGGCGAGGGCATTTGAAAAGCATGGACACTACTTGGTCAGATCGGCATACAAAATCCTTAAAGCTGATAAGAATCAACTAGGGTCAGGAGAGGAGCCTAATTCATCAACAGAAGCTAGAAGATGGAAGGTGCTGTGGAAAATGAAATTCCGCCTAAATCCAGATTTTTTGGCGGCATGTGCTAAACAACTTCATGTTGGCTAAAGCTGAACATAAGCGGAGACATATTGCAAAGAAAGTTACAGTGATGCCTGTGGTAATGCTAATGAAACAGTCTATCGTGTTGCAGTGGAGTGCACTTTTGCTCGGCAATTTTGGAAAGCTGTCAAGGAGACGCTGGGGAAGAAACTTCCTAACATTCATCTTTTGACTTGGGCACAGGATTTGTTAAGTGGGAACCTGTGCCTTTTATATGTGGTATTGTGGTCACTATGGGCTAGGCAAAATGCGAGGGACCATGGTCGGAAACAGTGGTCTACCAATGCTGCTGTTCGTCATATGGCAAAGATGCTTAGGATCTGATATGTTCTCAAGTGAAGACCTGCAAGGCAACAGGTGAGGTGGCGTCCACTAGAGGAAGGTTGGTATAAAGTAAACTTTGATGGTGCCTATGATGCTACTTCTCTTTCCGGCACCGGTATAATCCGAGATCATGGAGTAGTGTCATGGCTGCTGAATTAATGTGGTATGAATGGGTCCTTGATGCTCTAACAGCTGAAGCTTTGGCGGCAAGAGATGGATTGGTTGCAGCTCAAGCCCTTGGTTGTGAAAAAACAGTCCTGGAGTTAGATTGTCTCTCCTTGGATGAATTCTATCAAGGCTGAAGTGAAAGATCGCTCGTCGATATCAGGTTTATGGCATGAGTGAGATCAAAGAGCTAGGCAGGGGTGTCACTAGTTTTAGAGTTTTTTGCTATTTTATCATTGGAAACGGTTGTTTTCTCTCTCATATAATATTGGGCTTCTCTCTTTTACCATTAAACTATTATAACGTATCTCTTCGTTTACCACTAGTTAGTGTCTGATCACTTTAACCTCTATTAAGACATAAAAAGACAAAAATATCCCTCACACCTCTCTCACACATAAAAGGGATCATTTTTTTACCTTTACACACATGGTAAGCCAAAAAAAATAAAAATGATATGAGTAACCAATCATAATATTAAAAAAAAATAGGGGGGGGGGGGGGGGGGGTAGTAAGGTAGTACCGACATGTTGTTAAGAAGACTTTCTAAAAAAACCTTCGAATTCCTACCCCACCCTTACACAACGACATCATGGCTCGTGTGAGATGACCATGACATGGGTCGGACCTTAGACCTGCGTTTTGACATAGTGACAGACGGGAGATTTTTTTATTTCAACTCGTAAATTTGTTCCCACTAGGAGTCAAACTCAGAACTTTATGGGTGCCACTAAGCCACCTCAACTATTAGGATGAATGATCATTCGTAATATTAAATATATATATATAAATAAAAATGATATATACTCCCTCCGGATTTCAATTATTAATGCAGTTAATTTTTTTAGCTACGTTTGATCATTCGTCTTATTCAAAATATTTGTTCAAATATACAAAAATATATGGTAGATTTAAACTTTTTTTAATAATAAAATAAATTGTAACAAAATATTTAATAAAATTTTAAATTTTTGAATAAGACGAATGGTCAAACGTAACTAAAAAAGTCAATTATGTCAACAATTTAAATCCGAAGGGAGTATATAACAAAAAATGATATGATCAACCAATCACAATATTAAAGTGAATGGTATTTCTATGATTCTATCTTTTCCCTGTTGTGTATGAGAGAGATGTTTGGGGTATTATTATCTTTTTATGTCTCTTGATAGAGGTTAAAGTGATTAAACACTATCTAGTGATAAACAAAAGGAAAGGATAACAATTTAGTTGTAAAAGAGAGAAGTGTAATGTTGTGATAGTATAAGAGGGAAGCCCATTGTTTCTCTTAGTTTATGATTATTTTTGCTAAGAAAATAAATAAATGGTGCAGCTCATGCAGTATGCGTTAAGCCAGCTTCTCAGGATAATCCCTTGTGTGCTTGAACGACCTACCTCCCGAACTGTTTGACGGAGGCGGCTCCTGTATGAGCTAGAAATCATCACGCACGTAAAGCAAGCGAAGAGGATTACCCAACTAAGTGGCACTTGATGGTAATCTTTCACCGGATAAATGAATAAAGCTCTCATTTAGGAAAATCCATTGTCGGTCTCCCAACTTAGTTCAGGTGGGTGTTAAAAAAATTTAGATGGTTACTCTGGAATGATGACCAATGTATCAGTTTGCGGTGAAAATTAAAATGTGATTCTTGGGGATTAAAATAGTTGGAAGTGAACTTGTTTGAGATCCAAGTTGCTGGAAATTGCTTTTGAGATGAAATGGATTGACCTGTAGAACAGTAAAGGTAAGTGCATGGAAAAAACAGACACTAGCGAATAGCGATAATAGATCGAAAATGCTTTTTAGAGGTGGGAGGTTTCTCCGGCAAGCTTCATGAATTCTGACCTTGGAAGAAAGCTTTGGGGTAGCAAGTAGGATGGTGGTGACAGGTAGGAGTAGCAGTGGTGACAAGAGAGACGAAAGAGATGAAGGTGGTTGTTGAGGCAGGATTGACGGGAGAGCTAAGTTAGCATGACAGGAAAAGAAGTCACATGTGTGTGTGGGGGGAGGGGGGAGCAGATGTCAAGTCCTCGTAAATAGTACTCTCTTCGTCCACAAATATTAGTTTTTGTTGACTTTTAATTAATGCTAATATTTGTGAATACAGGGAGTATGATGGAACGACTCTAGGAAGGCTTATGATCCGAGTGTTAAAAGGTCCTGAGTTTTTAATTGCTAAAAGTTACTCTTTCTGGATTTAAATTGTTGATGTAATTGAATTTTTTAGCTATGTTTGATTATTTATTTTATTTAAAAAATTTAAAAAAATTGAAATATATTGTTAAAATTAGTTTTATTATTAAAGAAAGTTTTAACCTATTTTATAATATTTTATATTTAAATAAATATTTTGAATAAAATGAATGGTCAAACATAACTATAAAAGTCAACTATATCAACCATTAAAATCTGGAGAAAGTAGTTTCTCCCATAATAGTGAGTCATAATGAAATTAGTTTCTCCTATCACATAAGGGATGAAACAGAACGAAAAAGAAACAAGTTAGTGATGGTCGGGCAAATGTGATTATATGTAAAGTAACGGTGCTCCAAATGAACTACTCTCTGTGTACTATAATATAATTACTTCTGGATTTATACTAAATCAAATTTTTATAACTTTGATCATACATGGTAAAATATTTATAAATATTAACTATGTAAGAATTATATATTCTGCTAGTTTAATTTATGATCAATTTAATAACAATATTCTTCTATTATCAACTATTGTAAATTTTTTATTATGACTAGTCAAAGTTAAAAAAATTTAACTTACAACAAAACTAGAATTAGCTATATTCCGAGACGGATGGAGTATAATCTTCATCTAAAAAACTATAACACTATTGTATTTTAGGCAATTCGTTTATTTGATGAGTATAAGCAATTTGTTGTATAAATAAGTTAGGACTTATAAAAAAAGATATTTATTGTGCTTATTTTCTCCACGGTAAATTTTCTGGTCCCAACTTCTTGGACGGCAGCGAAGAGCAGAAAGCCCACGCCACCCACACGCGACTGACCACAGAACCCATGGAGGCGTCGCTAACCACCGCCGCCGCCGCTTCGTCACGTCCGCTCCAGTTCCGCCCCCGAATCACCAAAGCGAGCCCAATCCTGCCCCTTCGACGGCTCGAATTTGGACCTTCGGGGATCCGGACCTCCGGCTCCCGGGCTCACCTGGCCGCGGCATCTGCATCGACGCCGCCGGCGCCCGGAGGCGGCCTTTACTCGGCCGCCACCTACGAGCTGACGGCGGAGAACGTCGACCGCGTCCTGGACGATGTGCGTCCCTACCTCATCGCCGACGGCGGTGACGTCACCGTCGTATCCGTCGAGGACGGCGTCATCTCCCTCAAGCTCGAAGGTAAAACTAAATCTCTTGCCGAGCCGAATACCTTGGCCAAATCTCCAACCAAATTATATAGTAATTCGTGTGGATTTTTGTTGCATCATCTAGGAGCGTGCGGCAGCTGCCCCAGCTCGACGACTACGATGAAGATGGGCATCGAGCGCGTGCTCAAGGAGAAATTTGGCGACGCTGTGAACGACATCCGCCAGGTGCTCGATGCGGACCAGGAGCCAGCCGAGACGACGCCCGAGGTTGGGGGACTCCCTTTCACCACCAATCAACCACAGCCATGGCAGCGGCACTCGTCTAATTCTCTTGTAGTAATAAAATCATGCGCACTCATTGTCTCCGAATCTTTGGTGGCTGCAGGCGGTGAACAGGCACCTGGACATACTGCGGCCGGCGATCGCCAACTACGGCGGGAGCGTGGACGTGCTGGCCGTCGACGGTGAGGGGGACTGCCTGGTGAGGTACGACGGGCCGGAGTCCATCGGAAGCGGCATCAAGGCGGCCATCAAGGAGAAATTCCCGGACATCACGAATGTTGTGTTTATGCAGTAGAACACTGCTCTGTCGAGATAGAGTGAATAACACAGTCGGCAGCAAGTGAGAAGATGAAATACTAGTTACATTACATACATCGAAGCGTGAGACTCGGAGTAATTTACAATTCGTATCGAAATAGTACGACTATGTTTTCCATGGATGGTCTTGTGTCCCAACCCTGCATTTGACTTGCTTTGGTGCGATCTGTCAGCTGATCGCGAACACAAAAATGCATAATGCTTGTGCCGATGCGGATGATTGCCTTTCGTTGACTGAATTTGCATAAGCAGTAAGCCAAGTGTCATTTTGCAGTATGAGCCCAGTACACGGAAAAGCCTTTTTTTTTTTTTTTACAAATCTAGTTTGAGACGTAGTTTATGGAGGTTTTGTACCCTTGTTTTTCCTTGTCTGAGCCTCCGAGGCTGAGAACTGAGAAGGGCTTCTCTTTTTCGGCCCAGGAATAGGCGCAAAACATTTTCGGCCCCTGAAAGCAGGCTTCGCTTTTAGGCCGGGTGCTTGTGGGCTTGTGGCCTCTAGAAAGCCCAATTTGAGTCGTGTCTGGTCGACGAATTATAGACGATCCGTCCGGGTTACTCCATTGCTTGGTGCTGATGTGCTACAGACTTTTGAATTTGATTCTCGAAGCCATGCCGTCGTGGGTTCATCCTCCATAGCCGTTCATCCTCTGTACGTTCAGTCCTAACCACGTGCCATCTGCTACGGATCGTTAGATCACGCAGTATCCCACCATGGCGCCGACACGAATACGATCTCTCGTAGACGGTGAAATCACGAGCGGCAATTGTTTGACTGGTCTGATCATCGTGCAAATTAATCCTCGTGCTTCGAGTTAAATGGCACCATATAAACCCGTGGAGCTTTTGGACCTGCGCCGCTAGCTAGCTGGGGGCGCGCAGCCGGCAGGTCAGGTCAACCTGTGCCCGCGCCTCGGGACTCCCGAGACTTGACCTGACCGCCTCGAACGCCGAGACAGGACGAGGCGGTGGTCGTAGACTGGCTGCTCGCTCGCTGTAACCTCCACCACTCTCCTCCACTCCAAAGATTACGCGGCCGCGCAATGCGATCCGCCGAGACGCGCATCCGCCGCTCGCTTTTGTGACCTGCGCACGTGAAAGCCCGCACCGGCAGGCAGGGGCCGCCTGGGGATTCCGGCAAAAAAATATTTCGCGGGAACGGCGCTCGGATCCGCTCATTTACGGCGCGCGAGGCCCTTAATTTCCGTCGTGCGTGGTGGTGCCGTTTTTACGGCGGTTAACTTGACTTCACCTTCACCCCCGGCCGGCGGCCATCAATCAAATCGATCCGAGAGAATATTTCGCGTTGGATCTTCTTCCGGCCTGGGGAGCACGATCGGATGTGACCCCGCGGGTTTTAGTTTGTTAAACAGAGCAGGTTTTTAAGCGGATCGATGTGACAGTAGCGATTGAGCGGCATGGCGTGGCGGCTGAGCCAGGTACTGGAGCACCTGTGACCGATTCTGTATTTTTCTTCGAGGAACCGACTCTTTGGACAGTTCGGTCCAGCTACACGCACCGACAATTTAGGGCCGAGTATCCTCTACAAACGCACGGGCCTTTGCCTTCTTTTTTTTTTCTTGGAACAAAACCTGGTACCACTTCTTGGACATCCCAAACATATTTCATTATATTCACTAACGGTCTTTAGGTCTTGCTCCTTTTCTTTCAGCTCAAGCTGTTGTTCTGTTTAGATATGTAATTAAGCCAATATCATCGTCAATATGTGCTCCATGAATCCTTACGTAATCCACCTCTCAATGTACTACATTGATTCGATTTTATCACAAATGACGTAATGACTAATTTCAATCAAATAGAAACATTAGCAATCCATACATACAGAAAGTTCAAAAGCAAAACACGCCCCGGTCTCAACCATGAGTAAACAAATCCTTCAACCAATTCCATCCCTCTCTCTGCCTCTCCCCTTCTGCTCACAGGCAATAGGGCACTACTCCTAGACCGCAGCCAGCATCGATCTCTTGTAAAGTCTGAGATTGCCAAAAGATTTCCTGACCCCAAATCTCCTCCGTCTGCTGCAGCTTCTGCATATACACACTGCCAAATATCCACGCCCGGCCCCTGGGCCAGCTCTCTCTCTCTCTCTCTCTCTCTCTCTCGTCCCTGGCCTTTTTATTCGCCAATGCACCACCGCACCCAACACACCCGAACAAACCACCATCACACAAACTCGTTCAAAGGCGTCCAGTACTTAGCTGAGCTGTGGAGACCGGAGAAGCGGACGTCTTCTCTCTGGTGCTTTTGCTAATCTTGCTACAGGTATATGTGCTCACTCTTCACCACTCTTGCAGTCTATTTTTCTGAAGCACCAGGGATTCAGAGAATACTTTCAACCAGTTTTTGTATACATTTTGCTAAGATTGCTGCCATCTTCCTGCAGTTCTTGGTCGCGAGTGAATCCATATGGAAGGCAAGATCGAACTCTGCACTTTTGCGGTAAGCACAAAGAGGGTTCCATCATGTGTTTTTAGTCTTTCAATCTGCAACCACACGGAAGGCATTGATACTTGATGGTGCACTAACGATAGCGATCTCCTGTTCTTCTCTTTCGTCAGATGGAGAGGAGCTCTGCGGCAGCGAAGCCTTGTGAGCAAGCGGCGTTCAGCTGGCATGAGGACCCGAGTACGCACAGACTCCGGCCACTGCCACGACCGGCACAGATCACTGTGGTGTAGCTGGATCACGGTGCTATCCTGATAGAGCTTTTCACCCCAACCATCATCTTTATTCTTCTTCACATCTAATTTATTTTATTGATAAAATCTTTGTAAGATTGGGTCTTCTTGACCTTGCAAGACCTTTTCTTGACCTTGTAAGACCCAATTTTACAATACATCGATTCTTTGCTTTTATCTTCTAATTCTAGACTCTCTCCTCATCCTTCTCGTGCCTTCCTCCTCACTCTTACCCTCCTTTCCTGTCTATCCCTTCTGAGCTGCGCTGAACTGGGTTGTTAAACTTTTGAGTTTTGAAAGTATATAATGTTCCGTGAGAAGTGTGACTCACTCACACGTATTGTTGTCCATTCGTTGTGTAGAACGATCATATCCACGGTTTATTTTTCTTCGATTATAGTAGTAGAATGCAGTAGTTGAGACACCAAAGCCTGTTTCTGTTGAGCCATGATGCTCAGGCATGTGGAACAGTAGCCTTCTTGTAAGCTTCCTATGTACCCTATCAATGGAATAAGTTCCCTGTGTGGCTGTGTGCTGCATAAACCATTCTGGATGCATGTGCTTTACTGTTGAGAATCGCTCTTTGTGACACTGCAGATGCAATAGAAGAATAATGTGCTGTCATTTCGTTTTGTTATGCTGCTACAGAAGCAGTCCAGTTTTGTCTCATGGCTCTTCTAGGACTACTGTATTCGAGATTGCTTTCTTCTGCTGCATTGTACTCTTAACATGTTATTTCCCTGTCAACAACCTAAAATCAAGTTGATCAATCTGTACCAATATTTTCTTATAAATTGATGAACCTGGTGGTCAAGATGTCTCCGGGATTGTAGTAGTACAGTCCTGAACTCCTGATCTATCGGTATACTTGGTTAGTCCAAGAGATAGAACGAGAATATTACTAGTCCAGTTAGACTCCAGGGAGGAATTTTAAAATAGCACTCGATCTGTCTAGGATAAATGAAATATTATTATACCTTGAGTTCTTGGCCCCCGTAAAATTTTCTAAGAATAGGGGCACATGAAAATCAAATATAATTATGCAGAGATGCACATTATTATATACTGTAAACAACGATCATGTCTGCTCGATCTAATCTCATAGAAGTAATTTAAATTTGATTTTTCTAGAGAAGTTGGTAGCTTCCATCAAAGTGGTGAGGTTTGCAAACTTACAGTATTATCTTAAAAATGAATGGGGAAAGTTATGTTGTAGGTTTGCAGCTTGTACTTAATCAAGAGATTGATTGCTGATAAGTCTAGCAAGTAATGGTACGTTGTAGAGCAAGAATTAGAGGGGACAAGAACACCCCAGACAACTCATCTTTAGGAAAAAGAAGAGGCAAAAAGGTCTTGACTACTACTCGAGTCAATTCACAAATCATTGACACCACTAAGACCTTCATAGGAAATGGGAGCGTAGAGCAAAATGCCAAAAAAATCATATCTCATGCATATTCCTAGAGTACTGTGATAATCCTGTCATTAGACCTGTCAATCATGCAACTAATTTACTAATCATCTTCTACTTGCAGCAGTACATGGTACAACTACGATTCCATTCAAACCTCGTAACATGGTGGCAAAATCACGTGTACGTACGTCTATTTGGAAGGCACTTGCACACAGTTCTCTGTTGTACAGCTGCTGATGAGCCATTAAAACGGCGTCAAATTAAGCAACCTACTACCCATCTTGAACAACACACGATGCCCGCCTTTCCCCTCTATGCAAGCATGCATGCATGATTGAGTTGGGGCAGAATGCTCTAAACACTAACCAGGCTTTATAGTAGCTTGCAGTGATGGAAGTGCTCTTCACGTGGGTGAGTTTGCACTGCAAGAGACTATCCGACAGTGGAGCTCAAAGGCTATATGGGAATATCATTAGTACCTTTGAGTCTCCGACCTCTCTTTTCTTTGTGCAAGCCACCAACTGTTGTCAATATAAAAACCCATGCACTGATGCACACAATAGAACAGCATAAAAGGTCACAGATTCATAACTAGCGCCCCACGTTTCTCAAATTCCTCCAACCAAACACACGATAGTTGGTACTCCACTATTACATGCGCACATTGAGATTCTAGACGTGACGAGTCTTTAGATAAATATTGTTCATGGATTTTCAACTCGAAAATAAATCAAGAATATGCTAATGTCGTCGTGTACTTCCTCTTTATGTGAATTTAGATAGTTGCTAGAAAGTGTGAATCTAAAAAACACAATTCAGATTAAGAGAACGTCTATTGTATGCAACATTTGTGATGCAGTACTCTCTAGAAGCTCTATAATCTTTCAGAAAAGAATATTTGGTGTAAACCACCTCAAAATCCTTAAAAACATATTTAAAAGTTAAAAAATCCTAATAATCACTATACACATAGATAACATAATGAGAAAGTGCTCCACCACACCGAGAAGAGGTATGTATATTTTTATTCCATGCATTTAGATGATGAGACCTGGCAAAAACATCAAAGCATAGACACAATTTATGCTCAGAACTCAATTTCCTTAGAAGGAAGCAAATTATGAAAGGAGGGGAAAAAAATACAACATATGCACTATTTTTTCTTTTCTCCTTATTATTCATGGATTTTGTTATTTTTGTATATTTTTAACGGAGTTGAGTTGGGAACTGAAATTTAGTATGCATGCTTCTCATGTCTCTTATGTATATATTGATTTTAGATTTTTTTTTTCATTTGTCAATATATCTTTTGAAATTATTTTCAATATTTCATCGAGGTGATTTTTACTCAATATCTTTTCCATCTTTTTAAGTCATTACCAATGTCGTTGGGAGAGGACATTCATATGAGGTGCTCACCACTACAATCTGTCCCCTAGGAGCCTCTCCCCCTCCTCTCTCTCGAACGGAGCAGCATTTGTGGCTCAATAGATCCATGGCTGTCATGCATGCATCGTTGCTAACACGGACGTTTTTTCAGCTCAGAAGTTAGTGGTAAGTGGACGACAAAATGGATTCAATTCCAATAGTGAAGCGAAGAGCTACTGTGCACAAACATATGATGGGCAGCGATCCACGCCATGTCCAGAAACAGTAGCGAGAAGAGATGCATCAACAAGCAAAGATAAACATTTGATATAACAACATTACCTTTGCCGAACAGGGTCAGAACAGAGCAGGCATTGAAAGCATGCTGCGAAGGAGTACTGCTTCAGCGACCCGACTAGTCAAAATTTGATGCGTGCAGTGCATGCATGCAAGCGGCTCCATATCTGTTGCATCTTCCTTGAAAAGAGAACTTTTCTTGCCACGCCCGTTCTTTCAGAAGAAAGGTATAGGAGCAGTAATCTTTCTCTTGTCAGTAGAAATCAATAAGGTAGGTACAGCTGCAGGATGAAAGACTTCAACCGGAAGGTTTAAAACGCACTGTATGTCAATTCAAGACTGATCATCGGCCAGCCTCGGCCTGATTGATGAGTCTGTCATTTTCAAGCAGGCAACTTTGATGCACCTGGAAGCAAAAGTTTCAGTAGCACAAGCCAGTTCCCCGCTTGCAGTTTTCGTGTATGGTTCTGCATTTTGAACTCTATACTTTATCCAACAGAAAACATTAGTAAAAGTAATGTTATGCTGCTCCAGCAAGACTTTTCTTTTCTTTTATTATCCGATCACAGTACCGCTTCCGATGAAGTTTTAACAGTCATTTTTTTTTTCTGAAACGCATAACTTACATTCTAGCACTATTCTGAAAGACACAACTTTTAATTTCCACTTCTGAACTCTGATGTCCATTAGATTTTCTTGAAGGCTGGACCTAGCCTGAGCCTGGAACCCTATATTTACCTGAACTCCTCAGGGCAGGCTAGAAATACATCATCAAATGACCATAAATGCGTGGTAAGCTTATTGCATCATAAATAGTATCGCAGTTTCTTGACCTGCTGCGGTGCTGCCATTCAATCAAAATGACCAATTGCCAAGCCAAAGATCTTCTCTGAATCTTATTCGGGAGACCACGCAGTCGCAGTTCCAGGGACGGCCTAACTCCTAGTACCAGTGATGTTTACAAGACACAAAGCGGCAGTATAGACAAGCAGGGTAGCATCTGTGTCGCTCAGTGCGTGGTGAAACACGAGGCAGTGAAACCCTATCGCTAGTAGGCAAAGCCCATGATTGTGTTCTGAGCTTTCGATCAGCAAACAGTAACAAAACACCTGAACAATTAACTAAATGCATCTGACGCGCATTTAAAAATTGGTCAGGCAGAACCGGTGGTCATCATTGTTAAGTCTGCTCGCCCAGAAGTTAAATGCAAGTGCAGTAGAGCAAAAAAAAGATTATCTATTATTACGTTCAAATACAAGTACAATAGAAATCAGAATCAACTACTTCGGATAAGAAATGTTACCTCTTCTTTCTTGCAGGGGGTACCATTACAAAATTGAATTCCAATCTTGACTCAACGGTGTTGCAGAACAGCAAAAGAAGCTACTCACTGTTCAGGTATTGGCTATGAAGAAAAAACCTGAACAGGGACAGTTTGGGTCACGAGTCAAAACTTTTTGCTGCTGGACGTTGTTTGATGCACTCATGTACAGTACAGAGCAGATCTTGCACCCATCCCGAACGACGCTTTAGTCAGCTGCCGTAAAACAATACTTAGATACTAGTTATACTGACGGCAAGACCAGGGATGTGTTACAAAAATGTCCGTGTATTTCTGAGAGTAGACTGTAACAAGTGGTGATATTTACATGCTGTTTGTTTACAAAACTGCCAATCAATTTGAGTTGACTAACAGAATGGTAATAGAACATTGAAACTGATCAGGTAAAATGGAGTATACATATGTATACTCTCGTACAAATGGATCAACCACAAACTCGCCAAAATAGCCGGCATAGGTGGTCCATGGTCGTCCTGGTAAAGTAACTACGAATTACTAGTACTGCAAACTTCCGTTTTGAACAACCCCACAATGTTGAATGAGCCGCGTAATTCTTGACGGTCAAGAACAGCATCAAACTACACAAGGACCTGCGACTTGGCCGCACGACGAGAGCATTTGATACGGGCGCTCTTGTTCACGCTGCAAGCACACCCTTCTAGCAGCTCGAAATCTTCTTCACATATTAGTATTGATGCCATCTCCGGACAGTCCAATAACATTTTAGAGCTCAGGTATCCAGCAATGGTCCAAGTTTGATATAGCCGTGACTGTTTCCCAATAAACCTTCCAGTCCTTGTATCATAATATTCCGGCCACTTGTCATTTGAGAGCCTCTTTTCTGCTACTTCAACTGCCCTTCGTGCTAGGTCTCGCCTTCCCATCTTGATACAGGCTAGGGTGAACTGAACAACAAAGAAAAATAATTAGTATCTGAAAAAAAAACTCATGAAAGTATCAAAGACAAGTCATAAGAAGTTTCAACGGTACTATCATGAATCTACCTGCCACAACAATGTCGGCCAAGAACCACCATTATGATACGACCAGGGCCTGCATGTCATAAACAACTTGGTTAATGTCCTTGAACTGTGCTTTTGGACATGCCTTTTGCATCATATTGACAAGTCTGCTGCTAGTATAGTAGAGTGGAAAACAAAAAATCAGGCACTACTTCGTCACAATTAAGGGCCTGAGACACAATGTGCCCAAATTTTAAGTCGTTGTGAAATATCTGACACACAGAAGAAGATTAATGACTAAAATAATTCAGTTGCTCACATGTTTTTTGGGTCACTGCCGGTTATGATACGCCACTCCTCGTACTCTAGTGCAGGGTAGCATATCTTCAGTGGCATGTTCGCTACTATGTCATCCCATTTGGCTTCAATGAGATTCAGAATGCCCTCTGCTTGCCTTTGAGTAGCCAGAGATGACACAATAGCCCAGAGATTGCCAAGGGCAAAAAACCTGAAATCCATGTGAGCTGGCTGTAGATTTCCTATAAGGTATCCACCTTTCTCGGGAATCCAGTCGGCAAGCCAAGAAGGAATCTGTTCTGGGTAGATATTGAATTTGTTGATAGCGTCATGGGAGTATTCTTCAGTCTTGTAGCGATAAATCTCATTTATCTTCCTCATATCAACCCAATAATACTCTCTGATGTGAAATGACAATGCACTTAACCTATTATTGATAGTACGTATCAAGTTCTTTGATCCATCATTTACACCAATCACTTCACGGGCGCAGCGCAAAGCAGAATAGAACAGTGCCTGTGAAACAGAGTCCATAAAATGCCTGATGACAGTTCTCTTATTCACACAGGCTTTGTTTACTATGGAGCCCCACGCATGCAAACTTGCAATGTAAAGGGCAATGTAAACAACAATCAACATAAGTCAAACTGGAGACGGACATAGCAAGAAATTTGGAGGACTGAACAATGACATTATACACAGTCCAAACATATGGTAATTTAAGCACTAGTACAAACACTATCTAAACATATGATAATTCAAGCACTAGTACAGACACTATCTAAACATATGATAATTCAAGCACTAGTACAAACAGTATCCAAACATGTAATTCAAGCACTAGTTCAAGAAAGACAGACAGACTAATGTGGGTTTGTCCTTGGGGCAAAGCCATAACACTATTACAAATGAGAAACTTTTTTGACCAGCATACCTGGATTTCAAGAGGATGCCCATGGATTCCCATCCGTCGATCAATCATACATGATCCATCAGTTACTAGCAGAGTAGGAAACATGTCAAATCCATCAGAAAGGCATAAATTCAGGATTAGTCTGATGCCTGTTTGCACATCAACCCTTTCTTGTAGTGAGTAGTCTCCAGTAATTTTTCCATATGCCCTCAACAGGATTATCCACCAAAGACCTTAAAAACGAGGAGCTTGGTATTTAAAAAGAGAACAAAGAGAAAAAGTCTTCAAAGATACAATAAGACTATACGGAAATACTCACCAGAGTCAACTGGTGCTACACGTCCAATGGCTGACTCTCCAAAGTCCGGGTCAAGTACCTCCTCAAATGCTTCACTGTTTCCGTCCAAGGGCACAGATCGAACTTTGAAACTAGCAGGCATCAACCCCTGACCAGGACTATAGCAATCCACAGTCTTTTCCCAACTCTGACAAAAAATTAGAAAAGAAAAGGAAAAAATAACTGTTAATTTTCTCCTGATAACTATTAAAGCACTCATGAGCTAGCTGCATGATGATTAAAAATGTTAAACGGAGCATCTCAACAACAAAAAAAAACTGGAGAACAAATGTGGATAGGACACTGGTGACAGGCAAAAGTGACCAAGGAACAACCTATTTCTCATACCCATGGAGGCCTCTTGACTAATCTCACATAGGTGAGTCCTCTAAGTGACTTGTGACGAGTGTGCAAACTTAAGTATTCGGCTTGAATAGACTAGTGAAGCAGGCTGCAGCATAGTACAACATTCAATGAGTCGACGGGGACATGTTTTTAAGACTTTATATTCTGTGTGTTGCTTCATTAGAGGGGGCAGCAGAGCCAGGTGCTGAGGCTAAAGTAAGCCTGCTGACTGGCATTGACAACAAATCAAAGATGGGGAAATGAGCTATTCGACTGCTGAAAAAGTCAAGCCAAGGTAGCTATGTATTTTTTGCGCATACAGTTACAGTGTTTTCCATATGGTATATCTGGCACCTCCATACACACTACATAGGAGGATGAGAGATCAAAATGATGAATTGTATATTCAGTTGATGACAATACGTTCACACTCTCCTAGAGAAATACTAAAGTGGGTTAAACACAATCAAGGAAAGTACTAAAGTGGGTTAAACACAATCAAGATCTCTAAAATGTAAGACATATACTATATGTTGAATGTTAGACAGAGTACAGTCCCTTGTTACCCCGGTATTTTTCCTTAAGCAAATGGGCGTTCTTACCTAGCATCCATACATAATACTCAATAACCATACCAGTGATAATAATCTTAAATCTTATTATATGTTGTGGATTTGCTTAGGTATCCTGATGATCTGGTGATAACAGATAAAACTAATTGACTGTCTAAGGTATTCAGTTGTATGAAAAGATAAAACATGCCCAAAAGCAGGTTTCAATTTTCGATTTAAAGTTAACAGATAAAACTAATTTACAAGTTTCAATTTATTAATTAAAGATCTAGACAAAGCACTAAAACCTGCCCAAAAAGATTATTTCAAGAAACAAAACCAGGCCCGAGCTTAAGAACACCGATATAGGAGATTCTTATTAATTCACTGAACCAATAATGAAGCAAAGATATAAAGAACAAAATAAGTATTAGTGCAAAATAGCTTAATCCAAAAGAATCATGGATAACCTTCAAACTCTCTTCAAAAGAAAAAAAATGATATTGAAGTTCATAGTGGGATCAGGACCAGATGCTGGAAACAGAAAGAGAAGGATTTTGCTTTCAAGTATCACAAGCGCTCTTAGTTAGTTCAGTAAAATACGAGTATTACATACATCAATGGAAAATGCTGCAAAGACATTCAGCAATCCTAGCAATAGAATTCTTGAGCAGTAAAAGCACGGGGACCAAGTTGCAGGAACACTGTTTTTATCTAAACTAACGAGTATGATTTGTTATTGGACGAATTTAAGGCCTTAATGTTAAATGTAGGTGCGAGTAAAAGGTCAGAAAAATCTTTTTACCTGATCGGCTTGATCACATTTGTGCATTGTTATCCACTATACAGTTTGGAGGAGAGTCTAAATCCTACTGTTAAACAGTTGCTGGACTTTATGAAGGGTCATGCTCCAGATAGCTAACTAATTTAGTTAGACACGAGTAAATAGCCTAGGACAATCATACAACAACAACTTTACGAAACGATAACCTTCATCAAAGCTACATTCCAGCAAAACAAGGTGCAAGTGCCATAAATTGTACAAATCATCCTGATGCTCGACTACTCACCTGGAGCTGCAAGGTGTGCAGCAGGAAGTTCTTCACAATTTCGTTCTCCCCCTTGAGGAGGAACGCGATGGCGGACGGTACGAAATCCCTGATGAACACCTGGTCGTAATTAAGCATCTGGCTGGAGGACGGGTCGTTCGCTGCCACCGTTCCCACGGGGCTGCCGCAGTAGTTGACGACCGCGCGGCTGAGCAGCCACCACGCCTCCTTCTCCTCCGGCGACTCCTCCCTGCTCCTCACCGCCTCCACCCCCGCCTTTAGGCCCTCCAACTCCACCTCCTGACACGCCAGCGTCGCCTGCTGGTGCGCTGCCTCGGACGCGGGCGCTTCTTCCGGCGGCAGCGGGGTGCTCGGGGGCTCCTCGAGCGGGGGCGACTCCAGCGGCGGGGCCGGGGCAGAGGGCGAGAGGGTGGCGGCGCGGAAGGGGTCGAAGGGCGGCGGCTTGTAGTGGTCCCCCGAGGAGGACGTGGTGGAGTCCGTCGTCGTGGAGAGGAGGCGGCGTGCGGCCGCAGCGAGCGGCGCGGCGATGTCCGCCGCAGTGGGGGAGGAGAAGCGGCGAAGCACGGCCGCGGTGAGCGAGGATGCCGCAGTGGGGGAGGAGAAGCGACGGCGCGCGAGGCATAGGAGCGCGTGGCGTTGCGCACCCCGGCGGAGGTGGGAGATGGCGGCGGCCGTCATCGGAGCGACGCCGGCGATCGGTCTGGATTGCGGAGGAAGAAAGGTTTCCCCTCTGACTGGATTAAATGGAAATTCGCAATCGGGAATCGATCGGGGTAGCGGTTTGCGGAAAGAATGGAATCAACAGGAAATGGACCGATTTTTTTTTTTTTTTGAGAGAAATGAATCGAAGTTGATGAGACTGGCTCGATTCGATCCCGGCGGTAATAACAGCGATTATTAACTGGTCGTTAAACACATGGGTAATTTCTTGTTTGGGAAAGTGAGAACTATAGGAGCGGAATCGTACGGTGCAGAATCTGCCGCGTCTTCAGCGGTTAGCCAGGTGCGCGGCTAACATGAGCCACGAAGCCAATATGTGGCGGTTAATCACGTGCGTTATCGATGCTTTTTTTCGAGTGCCCTTCCGGCAAGAGGATGGGAATTCGTGTCGGAATTGCTGAGCGAAAGTGTTTCAGATAATCTATCTTCGTTCACCTATCGAACAGGAGGACTCCGGGTGTGGCGGACGGTTATTTTTGTAAGCTTCTCATTATCCGGATTCCTTTTCTGCTCTACGGGCCAAGTATGTTCCGTCCTATATGAGCACAGCAGAACAACTGTCATCTTTGCCTCATCTGTGCTGAAAGCCTGGAATGGAAACATCAGTTCGATACTTCAATATCATGCTTGTTTGATTGATTGCTATTTCAAGCCATTAACCAAAAAATCAGTAAATCTTGAAAGGCCGACAATGATCGCTTTAAGCCTTTAAAGCTGGGCTATTGTCCGAAAATAAATCTACCTGGGCTATCGGCCTCGCTCACCACACCTTTTCCAGGGCCGCCGCTATTAGACTCGGGCCCTTCAAATAGTACGGGCGGTTAAAGCCCACTAAAGCTCAACAAAAAAAGAGCTACGGCCCACGTTCTCAGGTAAGGTTCTTTTCCCCTTTTGTTTTCAATTTTTTTTCCTGCAGTTTTTACTTGACATTTTATAAAATTAGATTGTATTTTTTTTCATAATGCTGTTTCAAAAATGCAGCAGAAAGAAAAATACATCTTTTCCAGCAAATTTGTAGAAGGGAGGAGTCAAACGTCTGTGGCCTCGGTCACAACTGAAGCTGCTAACGTACCCAAAGCCCACGAGTCTTAGTTTCAAAACTTGAAACACCATTTAATATACTAATAAAATTCAATATTTTAAAAATACTATAACCAACATCTTCGACATAACAAATTTGAAACAATAACTCAACATTTGATCTGAGAATGTTAGAATTGTACATTTGTAATGTTGAAACAATAATAAAACTAAAAACCTAGCCATATTGAATCTCTTTGCTATATTAACTCTTAACCAAATGATAATTTAAATAAATTGAGAAACAAAATTGTGTTGGAGGGAATAATTAGTTCAAAGTTTTTGATAAACTATCATGCACTGACTAGTTGCACTCAAAAGTTTAAACTGATAAGAAAGAGTGAATAATTTACTTATGGTTCACCACTCTCCCTTCCGTGCAGCATCTTTGAAGCGCAAACATGAATATAGAAGTGACACAATGAAAAATTCGGTCATCAGGACTTGTACTCAAGACCTTTAGTCCGATAACATATTAAGCTGCTATACATTGACCAGATACATCTAAAAAATTAAACTGATGAGAAAGAAAATATAATTTACTTATGGTTCAACAGTTCTATTCTAACTAAAATACAGCCACCTATTACAGTTTTACTCACATAGCGATATGTGGCATTATGTATTGTATGCTCACTAGGTCATCAAACAGCAGTCCTGCACTACTTCAAAATGAACATCATGCCATCATGGCATGGAAAGGGCACTTCTATCTAATACATAAAGATAGGAGAGGTGAGCAACTGTGTTGAGCGGGGCTCATCAAACTTTGGTGTGTGTGAGAGATGAACGTTAGATCCATCACGCGATAATATATGATAAGATCGTTGTACTTGTTCACCGCCCTCACAACCATGTAGTAGCAAAATTGCAAGATCATTAGCAGTCGCAACACCCACGAGCTGAAGAGCGCATCATCAGAACCGATACGTGCACGCTCCACATCCAAAGGACACCGTCACCGACTCATCGGTACACCTTAGGTGCGTCAACTCTCGTCAAGTTGTGGTTGCCAACACTCCGAGCAGATCATGCGTATTGCCCGGCGCCTAAGCCTTTGCGCACATTTCTTTCGGTTCCAAAAACTTAAAGCACGCATCTGACGCATGCAAGCACCAACGATGCAGGCAGGTAGGATCTCGTTCTTGTTTGCGGCGACCGGCGCTGTGCGCGGTGCCTGAATTGGACGAAATAATCTCGACCCAGATTGCAGAAACTGGAGATAAGCTAATACGCTAGTGGATGAGCATGTCAGGCCCGTGACTTCAAGCACCAACAGTGATCATGGAACCCAGCCAAACCCGAGCGAGATCTCGACTCCATCGAGACTCATCAGAAGCAGCCGCGAAGCTGCCCTAGCTCGCTACCTTGAAATATACGCGCGTGCTGCTGATTAGGTCGGCATGCTCGTAGAGCAGAGTCGAGTCGCCGCGATACAATGTGAAAGCGATGTATTACGGAGATAATAAGAAGAAGATGGTCAACTGTCTAGGATGACAAAAGTTCATTAAGCTACACAGGTTTTTTAATTTAAAAAAAAAACTATCACAAAACTATAAATGTAACGAAGTTGTCACAAAACTATAGATTTAGTATATTCTTGTATCACAAAATTATATATTTAATGAATTGGAACACACAACTACAAATTTTGTGAGCAATGTATCATAAAAGGTAAAATTATAGGTTTAAGAAGTTAATTTATCACAAATTTATATATTTCTGTAGTTTTTGGCATAATTCTTTTCAAGGATATGTTAATTCTCCAGTTCTGTGATACAACTCATTAAATATATATTTTTGTCCCAAAACATGTAGTTTTGTGAAATTACTCGATTTGTTGAGAATCATTATATATTGCTGCATTTCAAATCTCTTTGACTTTCTTAATTATCCCAATCAACTACACCTTTTTATCCTTAATTGAATAATTGTCATAAAAATAACTAAGAATCTTGTCCCTACATCATCGTAGCTTAAAACCCAGATGAAGTAGTAGTTCTATTTACTACGTGTTAGTAACTAACTACGAAGAAGACATGGACACATATTTAGTATCATCTGCTAATTCTTACTCCCTTTGCTTAGTTTTTGAAGTTGTTCCAACCAACTCAACATAGCTATCGGCAAACAAATTTCTGATCGGAAATGACAACAAAAGCAAAACAGAAGGAATAATCTTTACTAGTGATTATACTATATCCATTTATTACAAAAGGAAATACTAGAGCACACCAAACCACATGGGTGAAGTACCAAACCACATGAAAACCAGCTCATCCAATACATACCTTTCCTTGTCCATATATGTATTCTGGCATGCATGAACATATCTGGATAGTGGATAACATCATCCGTAAGGCAAATTTAAGGTAACCATATCTACGAGAGTCGAGTACAACGTGCCGCTTTGACTCGACACCACTTGCATGCATACGACCAGGCCAGGAAAAAAAATTCGTGATCAGGAGAGATCCGCGATGCAACTTGCCCCATGAATTGTCGATTTCACAACCGCACAGCGACTTTGCTCTGCTTTGTTGCGGACAACCATTGGACTTTTCCCGTTTCCTCCACCCTGCTTTTTTTCCACTGCGCTTTCTGAAGTCTTTCAGTTTGAGAAGGGCAGCAGACTCCTTTTCGTTGACAAGGAAGCGCACTTTTTCTGCTGCTGCTGGTGGTGGAAGGGCGAGGCGAGCACGCACAGATCTGGTTATAGATACTAAGGGTGCGTTTAACACTGATTATATTTAAAATGTTTATAGTATTTTTAGTGTTTATAGTACTTATTTTTTAAAATTTGTTTATAGTGTTTATTGTAACATAAGCAGTCAATATGTTTGACAAAACTGCTTATGCTTATCTATCAATACTGCTTATGCTGATTCATAAGCACTATAAGTTACGTTTTACTACTTTGTCTAAAGTGCTTATGGCTAGTACAAAATGGCAAAGTGCTTATATGTGCTTATACCTCATAAGCACTTTAATATTTTATTGTTTAACAGTTCAAACTACTTATTGATCATAAACACTTCCAATAAACAGTTTAATAAGCAGTATCAAACGCACTCTAAAAACTTAGAGAGACCCTAAATGGAAGATCTGATCAGATGATTGTGAAATGTATGGTGCTCAAACACTAACTCTATTGACATTATGAAAGTTCATACATATCTAGGTCTCAGTTTAATGAGCAGCCGGATTCGTGAATACCGTGAGAGTGATGGTGATTAGACAGATAAGATCATGCACTGTTGTTTGTTTAGTGCTTCGCATGATTGGAACGGCTGAAATTTTGAGGCATCGCCGTGTTCTTTTTCAATCCGAGATCCGTAACAATTAATATCTGATACGTGCATTTATGCGCTTTCTGCTTTCTGATGTCATTGGCATTCACATACAGGTAGGTGTTTGTCTAGTGACTAATGTGCACTTACCACTGATGCCACCTTAATCCAATCAGAACTCGGTGTCTAGGAGGAAAATGACTTTCAGTTAGTTATCTGCCTGGCTCTTTCGGTTATCCTGAACCCTATAATTGCCTCATGCAATTTTTTTTGACTAATCAACCGACTAATTAAGCTAATGTTAATAGCAGTAATAATTATCAGAGTTTGTGGAAAATTGACAGCTGAGACAGGTGGTGTCGTTTATCTCGTGGTTCACAGGCCCGTATCATAGATCACGGGTTGAAATCATTACTTTTTTTTGTGTGTGTTTCTATATGCGTGTGTGTGTGTTTTTGGGGGGGGGGGGGGGGGGGGTTATGATAATGAAGTAATAAAAATGAACCATACAATACATGGTCACGGGCTGCTTAAACGGTGGATAGTGGGAATCAAACTCTTGTCATTACCATGAGAGTCATCGTCAAGACGACTCACTTGCGTTTTAGCGCTATACTTGCTCCATAAATAAAAGTATTTTTAAAAGTCAAACTTTCTCAATAGTATACATTTTAAAATACAAAAATTTACGTATTATCATAGAATGTTTCAAAATGAAACGATTAGTATCATTTTTATATCATCAATTTTAATGATAGGTTTACTATTTATAGTCAAAATAAAATGGTTGACTTTATCAAACCGATAAATAAATATTTACTGTATATTTCTGGATAGATGGGGTATAACACAACTGACGACAATTGTACTACTAGCACACGAGGTAGTGTTTACGCTTCACACCTTTGTCTACATAGGAGTACTGAGAACCACGAAAATTGATAGATCTGACTTTCTCACACAGGAGCTCGCATTGGTTGGGTTATTTCTTTCAAAAAGAAGGCTGCATTCCAATAAATGTATCAGTAGAATTGTCAATCTCTCATTTTCTCCTGAGCAACAAGTGGCAGAGTGATTTGTTTGAGAACAGCACACGCGCCGCCACGGCTTTAGTTCAGCCGACGAGCACCGGCGCGAGCCAGCCAGCCAGCCACTGGGCAGAAGCGGAAGCGGAACAGAAGGAGAGGCAAGGACGGCCCCGGGCAGTCGGAACCCGGAGGCGAGAAAACCCCGGCGGTGTGAGTGTGAAGAGCGCAAGGAGAAAAGGCCGGCGGGGCGTGCGTGGCAAATCGGCACGAGGGTCTTGCGTCTTCCGCGCGCGAGAGCGAGTCCTCTCCAGTCTCCACTCCATCCCGGGGGGCGCCCGTTGACCAGTTGGCAGCCCGCGCTTGACCGCTGACGTGGAACCCGGCCCCGCCGCGAAACCGAACCCGCCCACCGCCGCGTCGGCGCCTCTCGTACGTGCTCGCCAGCCTATCTCCCTGTCACCACTGCGGCGGCGGCGGCGCGCGGATCTTCTACTCCTGATGAGCTGAGCGCCCCGTATCCAGACACCGCGTACGGTATATACGCGCACTGAGATCAATGAGATCCCGAGCCGCGCTGCCTCCTTACCCGCAATCATCGTTTTACCGGTTCAAAGAAATCGTCAGCCAAGTGCGCTCGCATCAGGGAGCAGGGAAAAATATCGGCGCCAGAATGAGGGATGGAAGCTGACAGTTGCGAGTGGAGCTCAGCTCAGGTCGGCCCGGGCACGACAATCGCGCGCGGGGCGCTTTTCCCAGGCGCCCGCCGCCTTTACCATACTAGTACGTTTTTCTTTCTTTTCTTTTCTCATCAGAAGAAAGAGAGGCAAGAATACGGTGTGAAAATAGGCCACGGAGGTAGAAAATCGTGGCTGCCGCTGGCCCCGACCGCCGTCCCCTCCCCTGCCTGAAAGAGATAGAGAAAGAGAGAGGCTGGCTGTGGCCACTTTTCACTTGTGCTGTTTTCCTTATTGGACCCCGATGCGAAGCAGGGGCCCCGCTCCCCAGTTGCAAGCAAAAAAGAGCGGTGTTTGTAGCAGTAACATCCCGTCACACGCGTGCCGTGCCGTTAGTGCCGCAATTAAAAACCATATCTGCTCGGCATCCACTTCTTCAACTCGTCACCTTTCGATTTTGCTACGCTTTGCTGCTGATGCTTCCTCGACACAGTGTTGTGCTCACCATCTCTCCCCCTCATCCAAGCAAATTAGCCAATTAGCCAATCAGGTGAGTCTGACGAGAGTTGCGGAGGCAACAAGTGTAAGGCCCCGGGAGCGGGCGGGCGATCGCATCCGGGAACTGTTGGCGCTGACGCGACGGCTCCATGGTTTCGCGCTAAACACTCGCGCGTGAGACATCCAAGTCGGCCATAAACAAATATAATCCGTAGACGATGGACGGATGAGGCGCGGTCGCCATCGGTATAATCATGATGGTAACCAACCACTGCAACAGAGGCAGCGGATAAAAGAGAGTCGCCACTGAGAGGCGCATGAGGATCACAATTAGCGGCGAGAAATTGGCGGGGAGAGGATACGTATGCTGGACTGGACCCCGGACTAGCTAGTACCACTGCTCTGCCTCTGCTTGTAGACGACGACTTGGTTGACGTCGGAGCTTGGCATGCCATGGTTGTTACCGCTTCTAGAAGTATACACATGATCCAATTCTACCAGCTGTTCATCAGTAACTTCAGCTCATCATCACGTATATATATTTATGTATGTATTTACTCAAAAAGAATGAGTAAAATTAGACGGGGGCCACGTACAACACTTCTTAACACTAGCACACTACAACGGCTACAGATTTTTTTTTTCGAACATTTTATATGACCCAACTAGCTAGCTACAAGAGTGATTAATTAAACAGGAGAAAGAAAATAAAAAATCCTGAAACGGGTAGAACTGGAGTGGAATAGTCCCCGGAGGAGTCCAAAAACTGTGTCCTGACTTGCCGACGAACATGCCTTGTTGTTTGCTTCTGCTAATCCTCCAAATAATCTCTCTCCCTCTCCTTCTTCTAATCCGTTTCTCCGCTCCGCTACGCGTCCCCGGCGGTCATCGGATGCTTGTCCACCGGCGAGCGGCGACGCAGTGGAATTCTCCGTGCCGCGCGCGGTGTTTGACTTTTTCACACGCCCTGCGCCTGCGTTGTTGTGTACCACAGGCTGTCGTCCATGCTCCAGATGCTCTCCACGTCGAAGCTGCCGATCTCGAAGTCCGCCACGCCGAGCTCCGGGAACTCATCGGACGTCCATGTGTCCCCAACCAGGCACGTTTGCTGCTGCTCTTGCTGGGAGCTCATAATAAGGTCCATGCCGCGCACGGGCATGGCGGCGGCGCTGGAGGCGTCGCAGGCGGTGGTGAACCACTCCGCGCCGCCGATTGGCCCAGGCCAGGCTTGCGCCCCCGCGCCGGAATCCATGGACGGGGAGGACGACCCGGCCGTGGTGCTCGACAGCTCCGGCACGGCGGGGGTGGCCACCATCTGATGCCCGCCTGATGGATACTCGGCGGGCCAGCACGCGTCGGCGGCGTGCAGCTCCTCCTCCGGCGAGGCGTAGAGCTGCCCGTCGTCGTTCTGCCACGACGAGGACAGGGGAGTGTCGGCGGCGAGCTGCTGCTGCTGCGCGTCGCCGGCGGCGGCCTGGATGCGCTCGACGAGGCGTGGCATCCAGAGGTATCGCATCACGTCCTTGAACTGCTGGCTGTTGACGTCGCACTTGAGCTGCTTGGCGTGCTTCTGCACGCGCGTGCGCCAGTAGTTCTTGATCTCGTTGTCCGTGCGCCCGGGGAGGTGCTGCGCGATCTTGGACCAACGGTTGCCCCACCGGGAGTGAAGCTCCAGGATCAGGAGCTGCTCCTGCGGGGTGATGTTGCCGCGACGGAGGTCGGGACGGAGGTAGTTCAGCCAACGGAGGCGGCAGCTCTTGCCGGTGCGTTTCAGGCCTGCATCATTCACGGGAACAGACAAGGTTAATAATCCACTTGTCAACATCATTTTTGTACTGTCTGCTACTGCTTCTACTAGTATATATGACCAACTCGCAGATACTAGCTGCTAATTAGTATATGTGCAGATGACAGAATGAATGATGTAATGGGAAAGGAAGTAAATATCCCTAAGCTATACGGCTGGGGGAATGATGCTAACCACTAAAAATTCTCTCCCTCTTTCTCACTCACTGTAGCCTCTAGTTAGCTGGATTGCTCCTAGCCTCCTACCTAAGCTTAGAGTAGACTATTCGTTTCCATATGTAGCATATAGATGCAAAGTGGCTGCTGCTTTGTTTGTCAATCCCCTTCGCGTTCCGCAACAGGCGCGGTGTGGAAAACGACGGGAACGTCGTCTCTTGATGATCAGGTACACCAAGCATGGGCGTGGTCCGTGAGGAGACTGAATGATGCGGAATTAAAATCGACATGAATTGCAATCCCACCTGCTGATCGGGCGAGCGAGTTCCAGCGGCCCTCGCCGTGCGTGTGGACATAGTTGACGAGCAGGAGGTCCTCCTCCACCGTCCACGGCCCGCGCCGCAGCTCGCCGGCCATCACCTCCTCGCTGCTGGCGTCTCTCTCGTGCGCCATATCCATCAAATTAAACCACCTTCTTCTTTCCTGCTGTTTGATCACTGCTGGCTCCTCGACCCGAGCAGAGGATGGTGCAAGCAGCTACCCGGATCGGAGTGTGTGCTAGTATTGTATTGTAGGATCGATTGAAGTGGTGGCAGCTCTCGCAGCTGTGGGAGGTAGGAGAAGGGAAGGCAGGAGATAGGAGGAACAAGAGTGAGATGAAAAGGGCGGGAGAGGAGGGGTCGGGTTTATATAGATGGAGGCCAGGAGAGAGAGAGGTAGGCTGGTGGACTTGGAAAACACAAGAAAGAGCCATGTGGGGGAGCACGCCGCAACTGGGGAGATTAGTTTATGCCTTTTGATTTCTTTCCCTTTTAAAGCCAAAAGTTCAGGGGTTAATCGAGAGCGATTAAGATTTTTTTTAAGGCGTGGCGTGGCGTGGCATGGCAGGTTAAATACCGGATTAACTGCTGAATTATTCAGCGTACACGGGCTGGGACTCTGGGGAGTTTGACTCGTTGACTCTCCGCGCACCGAGCCTCTAGCTCACTCGCTCCGCACTGCTGAGCCGCGCCGCGGGGCTCGCTTGGCACGCGCTCGCCGCTCACGACGTGGACCGCGCTTGACAAGTGCATGGGGCCCTTGATTTCGCGTGTAGAAAGAAAATACGCGATCCAGCTAGTGTGGATGCATGTATAGGGCATGCACTTCAGGTGGAGCGATAGGCACGAGGGATTAGTAGAGAGTGAGTGTTCCTTGTGCTGAAATAATGAAGCACATGTACCAAAATCTCTTAGGCCAAATTCGGCACAACATATTTGAGCAACTTTTTTCATCGCCAATGTCACGGGGACAAATTCATGGTACTGTGTTTAGAGTGGAGTCATGAATGATACTATTCCATCCACCAGGTTTTAAATCCGTTCATACTGTTTTATATGAGTATTTTCATCAGATTAATCCTTTCATACTGTTTCGTAAGACACACTAGTGTGTATCATGTATTCAAGTTCATGCGGGATTGTCTATGTATGTGGTCAGATTTTCAGACAAAAATATGATCACGCACCCACATCATTAAAAACTTTAATATATTTCAGCCAACTAAGCAATAAAAAGCGTATAAGTGAAATGATTGAATTGGCTTATGAATGAACTATAGAAGCTAAGCTACCGTCCTACCGAGGATTGGCTGAACCCCAGAAAAAGGAAGTTAGTTTTGCATATGTACTCCCTCCGTTCCAATATATAAGCATTCCAGAGTTTGGTCTAGATTTATACTATTTTTAATGAATTGGATATATTAATGTTCATATAAATAAGAGACGCTATAAATCTAGATATACTCTCTCTCATTCTAGAATAATTATATTTTAGAACGGAGGGAGTACAAGGTAAGCTTTAGCTAACAAGGAAACTTTTTTTTTTGAAAGATCGCTAACGAGGAAACATGGATATCCATTATCCTCACCTGCTTTGCTCGTATCACAAACAGAATAATGGTTTAGAATGAGAGGGAAGGATTAGTTGTGATACTGCATTACTGCATTGGGTTCCTCCCGAAAATGTTTGGCACTTGTTCATTTCAAAACCACCGCCATTCTGGAGAACAGAGAGGTCCTTTCAGCCAAATCCTCACAAAAAAATATCTGTTCCAACAGATCTTATGAAAAGATCCCACCCAATTCATGAACAAACATAGCGCACACCAGACCGGCAGCTGTTTCTTCCCATCAGGACAGCGATTTGATGTCCTCCTATCTGCATCGTTGCATCGCCATTGTCCACGCACACTGTCCAATCTGCACACTGGCGGCAAGAATTCGTCTCCACTGTACAGTGTGAATCTACGCGTGCAGCTATGACCGATTGGTACTTGTGTTGCTGTCTACTTAAGCACACTGCTCCAAGAATACGGCGTAGTCTACAAACAACAGCACCTACGTACGCCGCCCAAACCGTATTAACGCTCACTATCACCGACAAACCGTGCAAAGTTTTGACAATTTTAATTGGAATTTTGCTCCCACATATCACCGGCGACAACACCGTAGTCGTACGTGTGCACCGTATAGCCCAAGCCGTGCACGCAAAAATGACAACAGATAAAAATACTCCCTCCGTACTAAAATAATTATCGTTCTCACTTTCTAAGGAATCAAATATTTTTAACTTTAATCAATTATATATATAAAATATTAATATTAATAATATATAAATAATATCATTAGATAGATTATTGAATTTATTTTTATAGTAAACTTATTTAGATACACAAGTATTATTAATATTTTTTCTAAACATAATCAAAGTTAAGAAAGTTTAATCAGCATAGAAACTATAGCGACATTTATTTTGAGATGGAGGAGTATTATTTTATCACGGTAAGATAACCGAACACTAACACAATCTGCTCAATTTTTCAAACAGAGGAATGACAAATGTTCTCGTAGTCTCCTACTGTGCCACTGGTATTATTTTTGCTTTGAGCGAGAGAAGAAAAAAACTCCATGGCACTATTAATTGGGCGGAGGCGGCCCTAATTATTAGATTGATTTTTGTTGGAGTCAACTCCACGAAGTGAGTTGAAACAGCGCTGCCATTCTGCCAAGTCCTATGCTGCGCTGTGTGAAATAATTTAAAACCGCCAAGTTGACCCTTGTATAAGCAGGAAAAAAATTGGTTGCAGATAGGAGGCCGGGCGGTGCGGTCGGATTCCACGCCGGAGTTGAAAATCTCGGCCAATTTGGTTGGATTCTTATGTGCTGGTTTTTCAACACATGTTGGATTGGTTTATTCGTTCCTTCCCCTGATATGATATCCCTCCAGCTTAATTTGTACTACTTCTAGTCTACATCGTTTACTTGCCAACCTGCTTAAGAATTCGATTTGATTCTTCAGCCTAGCTGACAGACTGCTGCAGTATTTGGATTTTTGCTCTGGATTTGGATCTGTCCGGGTTGCTGATGAAGTATATAGCGGCAGTAGTATTGTACTGTTGCTCTGGATTTGGATTTATCCGTTCTTGATCTTGATTGGAATCGGGATTTAAACTAAATCGAATTCGGTCAGACGGAGTCCACGGTTTGATTCGTGGCCAGCTTGGCCCGGTTTTGTACTATTGCTGACCTGTGCTTGTTGGGTAGCGTCGTGCAAGTAAAGGTCAAAGTGTTAGCTGAGTTGGAGTGCCGTGCTCGTTGACCCTCACAACTGCGGCTGAGGTAGACCCACTTGCAGCAGGGTTCTCTATTTTACTGGAGAGATGCATGTCGATCACTGTCTTCATGCGACCTCAAGTAGTCAAGTGCATATGCATACAACAACTCGTGTCTATTTGATCAGTGCACTGAATGTACCTCGTTTTAGGGTTTATTCTCGTACAACCATTCTCTATATGCATATATAGTGTTTCCACAAATGTTCCAAAACATGTCACTAACTTTTTTCTATTATATTAGGCTTGTTTTACATAGAGAATTTAGTTAAATAAAGTAAACAATGACTCTTTTAATATGAAAAACATGTTAAAGATACATATAACAATTTATAGATTTTGAATTTACAATTGTTGCGTTGGTGAAGCACCAGATCATAGCAAAAGAAATAAACAAACAATACCAAACCATAACAAGCTTTATTGACCCCTAGAATTGATTATTATATGATTACCCCTCAAGTACACATTTAATAAGAAAAAAACTATCCTATGATGATTTGTCATTTGTCACGAAAAAGTATGACCACTCTATAAACCCATTATTTGTATCTCACACCAGAGTAAAACATGAAGTACGGCAAGTGGTACATTCATATTTTGATTTTGCTTAACGTTACTAGTAGTATCGCACAAGGAGTTTATCGAAGTCAAACTACAATGAGAGCTGATAATAATAGGACGCGTATAAAAATATTCTGTAAGTCGACATTAGAATATTAATGAATGCCATTTCGAATAGTCTACAACATCTATCCTCCATCTAAATCATATCCAATCATGTTAAATCCCTACCATGAAATAGTTATTCTAATTAGAAAATCATATTCTTAAATTTATCCCTCAAAAAAAATATTCTTAAATTTATCCCTCAAAAAAAAATATTCTTAAATTTAAATAGACTATGGAGTGGCCGCCTTTTCTAGGTCACCGTGGACATAACTTTCATCCTAAATATAGGGAATGAATATTCATATTTTTAACTCTGTAAATGGCACACAAAGCTTTTGCCTCTAGATGTGTATGTAAAAGATTGTGTTGCTGCTTTGTTTTCACCATCTTTTGGCTCCTCCCAACCAAGCTCCTGAATATACGGCCGCGTGGAAACCTCGGCAAACAATTTAGCGGTCCAACAGAAAGTTTCGAATGCAAGGACGCAGGTAAGGAATGCTCTCTCAGAGCATCTTTAATGGAACATGTAAAATTAAGCTCTCAAATTCAATTTTACAAGCTCATTTGTAAAATTTGGAAGCTCAAAATTCAATCAACTCCAATGGGACATGTATTTCTGGCTCCCATCCACCCGTGAGACCCACATGTTAGGACAAAAAAAAAAAAAAAAAAAAAACTCCTCTTCTCCAACTCCCGCGCCTCAGCTCCGACGGCGCCCAACCTCCTTACCGCCGCCGACGGCCGACCTCCTTCCCACGATCGCGCACCTGCTCCCGAGATGGAGAGGAGCTCAGGCGTTCTTCTTGCCCGCCTGCGCTTGCTCCCGACGTCGCCAGCGGCCGTGCGCGCCCGAGCTCGTGGATCTGGGTGAGGGTGGCCGGGCCGGCGAGGGTAGGGGCGGCGCGCCGGGTCGGTGGCAGAGGCGAGGGCGGCTCGTCGAGCCGACCGGCCGATAGAGGAGGGCGAGAGCAATGCGTGGGCCCGGCATCAGAGCGCGAGGGCAGCTCGTCGGGCTGACGGCGGAGGGCGAGGGCGGTGTGAGGGCCCGGCGACTGAGGGTGAGGGTGGCGCGCAGGCTACCGTCCTCTGCATCTACGAAGAATGTGGAGGCGACCAACGTGTTTTGGGCTCTTGGCTCCCGTTCTGTGGAAACAGACGGCTGCGGCTGGCGTAGCACATGTTACTGATGAATTTATGCTTATACGAGAAACTTGACGGACCGATCTCTTCATCGTTATCATCAGTTATTTTTGTACTCTTTCTGGTCTATCATTTTCATGGGACAAACAAATGACAGATCTCACTACTCGAGTACTCCCTCCATTCTAAAATGTAAGCATTTGTTGGTTTTCAGATACTACGTTTGATTATTTGTTTTATTCAAAAAGTTTATAAGAATATTATCTATTTTATTATAAATTATTTTAATATTAAATATATTTGAAATATAACTTACTTATTTTTATAATTTAAAAAAATATTTGAATAAAATAAATAATCAAAGTAAAATCTAAAATTTAATAAATACTTATATTTTAGAACGGAGGTAGTACATAGCAGGAGGGAAAGAGGCTGCGACCATTTACCTGCTGGTGCACGGCGTGGTGAAATATTATTCGTGCTATACATGAATGGTCACGTGCAAAACCTGCGGGGCAAGAACGTTAGCTAACCGTGGTATATGCATTATGGATTAGTCAATTACGTACTCCTAATTGTATCAATAGATGGCTAGGTCTAGCTCAACCGAGTTCATAATGATTACAATTGGCGATTTGCGTCTCTACGGCAAAAATTAACCATAATAATTATGTTTTAACTCCATCTTAATTCTTAAGCACAGCACAGCTTTTATTTGGGCATTGTATGGTGCGGAGGGTAGGCATTGAACTGCTCTTTTCTTCTGAACGTAGTGCTCCAACAAATATTTTGTGAAACTTATGGAATCAAATCTTTCGACGAGTTTTACTATCTAAAATAATGCCTAGTAGTTTCAACAATACTGACCAATGCTTTGAGGATAATTTTGTTATTACACTATTAATTTATAAATTTATATTTATTTTTACAATAGACATTAACCCTACTATTAATTAAAACATTAGATCATCATAAAAATATAAAATATCATTTTTAATCATATTATTAATTTACATTTATTTGTAATAATAAAAATAACTATTATAAATTCATCATTCTTATTTTTTTCAATATTACTCGACTAACTAGTAATTATGATTTTAGATTATAAAACTACTGACCACTATGTTAGACAATAAAACTCCTTAATTTTTCTCATGTCTTACATGCATATGATTGCCCAAAATGTGACAGATCGATAACATAAGTCGAATAATTTTGCCACGATGTTCACAGCTCCAAACTTTTTGCAACCTAGCTAAAACTAAGCAACGTATCATATATATGGCTTGTCTTTGCGCGACCCAGCTAGCTCTTGTTCCATCGACAAGGAGGCAACTCTTGTCCCGAAAAAGCCCTCCAAAAAGGGGCAATGGTGATAGAATAGGACAGGGGACGTCATTGCTAAAGCACTCCTATACCACCATAGGATAACCTAAGCGAATTTAATCTTTCCTATCACTCGTAATGCACGTTTTCGAATCACAAGTACTTGCGAAAAGGCGCACAACACAGCTGAGAAACCAATTAAACCATCGTGGCCTCGTATAAATCAGACACGATCACGTCGGCCACGAGTAAAATAAGGCTGATTGCATGGCTTTCTATCGCGGCTTCAAATAATTTAGTACAACGAGACGCTAATGGCTTGAGTGGGAGACACATAGGTTAGCGTGTGATGTGTGAGTGGAAAAGCGCAGGGCATAAGCGTGTTAGCGTTCGATCAGGGGAGCACTTGAGATGTGGGTCAGTATTTGTAGGCTTCAAAGGGCTCAGGGTACAAAAGCATCAGTATAATAACATGTTTCAGGTAGTTTCGGCCATGTACTTTACGTGTTCCAATCCTGGAGGCGGCTGAGCAAGACAAAGTTGTAGTAGAACTACCTGAGAGATGTTATAAAATTAGCGCATTGTACTCCATTTCTCATGCATCTTGTATGTGTGGCATTTTGAACGAGCAATAACATCTGTGCAAATTTTTGTCTTGCAAATTATGGATTGATATCATGATTATGTGATACAAATTACAACAGTCCTATATATATTTAGGTGCCTCCTTTTTTTTTCTAAGATCGTATATAGCCATATTGGTGTGCCTATTTATGGATTCTGATATACTCCCTCCGTATTTTATTTGTTAATGTCCAGCAGTTCAAATTTGAACTACACAATTAAAAGATGGAGGAGGGAGTAAGGTTGATGAGGTACGAAAACGAATGTAGATGAAAGGAACAAGCCCGGCTTATGGACATGCTCGAGAATATGTCCCATAAAGCAACCACCACTTATTAGATATGCTTAACATCGACTAGGACAATATAGCTTCTTTTAGAAAAGGGTCGCTATACATTGGGCATCAACATGGCTATTCCAGTATTCCACCCTCTTTTTTTCTAGTTGACATATAGTGAAACACCAACAAAGTTGAACATATGTCCCCTTTTTATTCCTTTCTTGTTTTGCTTGCTAGCTACCTCCTTGATTTCAGTTTTTTTAATCATTGTAGTGAAAATGGCCATCAGCTAGCCGCGTCGTACGTCCGCGTCTGGTGTGTAATATATGCAACAGCTTTGTTGAAATCTAGAAGTTCCATCTCAAAGTCAGTACGCAGAACATATTCCAAAACTTTGCAGCACTGCTTTAGTGATGTGGAAATGAACTTGACCTTTGTTATGTGCACACTTGAGCTTAATTATTTAGAGCTTCATTTTGTCGTTGTGTTGCAATGTGGCAGAATCATCGGCCAAAAGAAATATGCAAAATAGAAGAATATGAGCATGTTGCAAGGACCTTTTTGTTGCTTGGGTACTAAATTGCTCCATCGATCAAGCTAGATAACTTTAGTGCTTTACCAATCACAAAGTTGAAGTGAACTTCATTGCCTGGAACTTGCTGTTTGATGATGATCAAGTTCTCAGATAAACAATAAAAAGTTTTTACAACATGTGGTTGGATTCGGTACAAAATTTGGATAAAGAATCTATGCTCGTTTCCCGTAGAGCTAACAACTTCAGCTGTATAATGATTGGGGATCCTGTTCTATTGTTATAAAAATTACATAAAAGTTTGTGTATGCATAAAAGTGTTATTATATAGTTTAGGCACCAATCTAAGCTAATTTCATAACAAATCCGTATGAAAAGATCTACTATATCCGGCAAATGTAGAAAGTACTGGACAGTCCTTATGCTTCAAGTATGATTAAAGAACTCCAATTGGAACATATTTTATGACAGGGGTATCGATCAAGAACTGTATATTACAATATTGTGCGAGAACTAATCGCTACTATATATGTTTATAGATCTAGCTACTTATTTGCAAGTCAGCACATACATTAACATGGTGAAACATACATTTTACGACGAATAATTCAGAACACAACAAAGAGATTTACTATATATGTTGGGCACTTAACTTTGATTAGTCTTAACTGAATGTGACAGAGATATATAATCATATCCCGTGCCTGCTTATACTACCAAATGCACGTCGCCGTTTACATCATTTCAAACGCACACCGCAACATAATTTCCGTAAACATCATTATTTGAGTTGCCAAGCTGATCGACTTCTTGTGTGGGTTTCCCCTAACCTGGTTAATACTAAACCATGTAGTAGCCAAGCCATAGGAAAACGATATCACCAAATACACAAGTTACCATCCACTCGCCGTCAAACTTTATGATCATTCCGGTTGCGTTGCTGAAAATTACAGCCTTCTAAGGATATTATCGAGCACCAAAGTTTTTATAGTGACGAAGTGGACGATTGATAATATATAGTGACGAAGCCGAGTTACCATCCACTCGCCGTCAAACTTTACGATCATTCTGGTTGCATTGCTGAAAATTCCAGCCTTTCCGGTTGCATCCTCATCTTAGATAATTGATATTTTCTTAAGTCGACGTCACCGTAGAAAGATCTAGTAGTTTTTACTACCAACCTATCTAGTTGATTCCCTATCATGGGCACCTCATCTAGCTCCTTTAATTTATATTGGGCTTTAATAGATGCTGTACTACATGCTAATGCTAATAAAATTATCTAGAGCGTCGATTTTTTTTTCTGTGCATGCTAATGCTTGCCACGCCATTACCCAGTACTTCTATCATCTGGTACTTAGCATGCTTCTTCTGCTATATATATATATATATATATATATATATATATATATATATATATATATATATATATATATATATATATATATATATATATATATTTCAAATAAAGTGATATATGCAAATGGCCATATGGTGTGGTCCCTCCTACTGCCTCAGGTTAAGTGATCAACTAATAATGAGCATTATTAAGATTTGTTATTAAGGGCACTATAGTGACGAAGTCTATGAATTCTAGAAGCGCACTGTTCTTATGGTGCGCGCGCGTGCAGCAGACGGACAACGACGATCAAGAGCCTCGCCGAGCGCGTGAGCACTTGCAGTTGCAGCTCGCCGGAGGAGGCCCGGCGGCTATGCGTGTGGACGCTTCAGTGCCGAGCTTTTGAACGTGTCAAACTATAGAGTATCTGACAACATAGAGGCCCCTTTTGACAGCCAGATGGATACTACCAGTTTCTTTTTCTGCCTGTTATTAGGGCACTGGCCAGCACACTTGAAATACTCAGCTTTTGGAAAAACAAGACCTGCTCATACAGCTTGTGCCAGCAGGAACTCTCCACTAATTACGCGCGTAAAATGCTGGATCAACGATGAGTATTGCAGTGTGGTCTTTGACTAAAACTGCTTTCTGTTAAGTATAATTCTATTAGTGGTACTAATAATCTTTAGACCTTTCAAATTCAGTCATTCACGACTTAACCGTAGTTTTAATACTGATTGTGTTGCAGGTACCAACCTGACGGCAGCTTTTGGACTAAACCCAGGGCCCACAGCTTGGACCTGCAGACCTTGGTCGATCGATGGGTCGGGAAAACAAATTTTTGCAAGTCCCCAGAGACCTCCGGTCAAATGCAAGCGATTATCCAAAGCTGCGATCCAGAGTCAAAAAATATTTGTTTCATGTAGGAAGTTTTTATTCATGGGACGACAAAAATGTTAGGATTGTACATGGGTCCCACAGTGAGCATTGGCACGGCGGGGTGTGATGACTTTCGAAGAGGAGTTAGGTGCCAGAAGAACAATTGATGAGCTGACGCATGGGTGCTACAAAAGTACAAAACATGGCTGAAACTTTAGCTTTGTTTGATGAACGGAGTCTACTCAATCATCATGCGCCGATTTTAAGTTCTTTTCAAGAGCGTTTGCAACAGGTTGGGAGCATGCATGGGCTTCTAGAAGATCAGGAACTACTATTTATGCAAAATAGTCAACCAACCAAGACCCACGCCCGGCCCGTTTAGCACAATATTTTCTTTGTGCAAAATCAATGAACCATGGTGGTTTTCTGTGAGAGGAACATACAAAAAACACGACCTCAGTTTGATGGGGATGGATGCTGGATGCCTAGAGAAGAAACCAGACTGCAATTCAAACATGAAAAATATCGCAACCGAAGCTCCAACACTACTAGAGAGGTCATAAACAATGTCCTATCATGGTTTGTAACATCCAGGACCCAAACAATAATTGAACTGGAGAAGAATTGTTGTTGATATTCCACATATTAGCAACAATTCTAGTTTTGAACTACTGGTGATACTCATCTTTCTGCTGATAACCATGACTATTAGTAACAGGTCAACGATTAATCAGCAAGAGGTTTAAAACCGCTGCTGATGAGATTAGCTGTTATGAATCGCTGCTAATGAGTTGTTCTGTAGTAGTGTAAGGATGTGCATGTATCTGTCTGCAGTGAGTTTCTCAATTTCAAATAGTTATAGGTATAATAATTCTGATTGAACCAAAGTTATCATGATATATAATGTAATTTAACTCGATGTTCAAAGATAATTGTCTCGTGTTAGTTTTATTAAGTGGTGCGTGCACACGATTGTGTTGCATTATTGTAATAAACTTTAACTGGACATAACCTCCTAAGAAGGCCAAAGCTAGGTATTATTTTTCCCATTATCTAAGAAAAGGCATTCGTTCAAAATTTGTATGCTTTGTTCAGTAGTACTCATTGAAACTTTCCTGGCATAACCAAAAAATTATGGTCAAGTTGGAGGCCAATGTGGTATTGAAAAGGATACCCAGTTTGCCCTGACGTTTAGTGTTGAAAGGCTTACATGCCACTAAACAGTATCTAATATAAGGATTTCGTCGAAATTGATTTGACTCATGACAAGTTTTTTCGTTGTCTTTTAATTAAGTTGAGACAAAACTTAGATAACATACATACATCAGGTTGACCATTCTTCATGATCAAAATATATACATATGGAAGAAGGAAAAAGTTCTTCTAGAAGTGTCAAATTACAAAGACTAGTAGCTAAATACAAGGAAAAGTTTATTTGTAATTAGTGGGTTGGAGAAAATGCCTGTGTGGGTTGATGATGTGATCATGCTGACTGATGGAGGCCAATAGCTTGTAACGTTCTGGTCAAACGCGACAGTGCATGCAACAAGCTGCAATAACCGACTGGGGACTAAGAATCGCCTATTCAGTGTGCGGTAGCAGCAGTTAAATAGATTATCAGGAAGAGAAGGAACGGGACGATTATTATATTTTTCTCCAACCCGATCGAAGCAAACACACTGACACAATTCCGTTTAACTCCTTGGACCTACGATTCAGAGAATTTGCAAACGTGCAGTCAGGGTCAAATTGCCTCGTTTAATACGGTACAGATTCGTACCACTAGTAACTATTAGTTGTAAAAATAATTTATAACCAGTACTTACTGGTACAGTAATTACTAGTACACTATCAGTAATTTTTGTTTTTACAGCCAGTAATTTAATAGTGATAATATGTACCATAAAACTCCTATTGATATAAGTTTTAAAAGTTTCAAAAGGTGCATCATTCTTTTTTAGGAAAAAAAAACAATTCTCTTAAGAAGCATGTTATATGGCTAATCAATACTTGGCGTCAACCTCTTAAGAAGCATGTTATATGGCTAATCAATACTTGGCGTCAACCCTCATTTGTTGTTGGAAATTATCTTGTGAGTTGGGATATTAAGTTTTTACAAAGTTGAACACAGTTCCATGAGAAGACTGCTTGCATATATACCCCATTAAGCAAAATGCACGAACTAAGTGTAGATTGAGCAAACGCACGAAGATGAGAAAAATAAGAATCCCATTACCAGTCAGCTGCCTTGTATCATCAGTCGCGTCAATTATGTCTAGCACTGGCGATCGATGTTTCATATCAGAAGCACCCGGCATTACTAAGTGCTATAATCTCAACCTTCCGCGGTGCCCCATGCATTCTCTTCCGAGAAGAAGAGGATAGGTACCTCTCGTCAATCATCATCCTGAAATCACTATGATGCCACTCGTGGCCATAGCAGCTAGATAGTGTACCTCGATCGAACATCATGCAACTGCAAATGCGATTTTTCTGATAGCTATCAAACAGTTAAGCTCACTGATTAGATATTTCGGCTGGCGCTTTACGAACAGTACGCCCGTCCACCCCCTGCAGGTACGCCCCCTTTTGTTGCATGCGCAACATGTACAAATATCTCTCAAAGTAAAGCGCGTCATACTACTAGTATTATGTATACAAAATATCTTGATTCATCAGTGGCACAACAAGCATATAGGATAAAAACAGGCAGCTGAACACTAGCACGACGCAGCTGGTACCAGTAACACACTGAATCGAGCAGCTTGGGGGCACTGCTGCCTTATCCTCACACGCGAAATCCGGTTGACATCACTCATGACGCAACGGATCAAGCTAGCATCACTAATTAGAGCTAGCTAGGCGAGCCGGGGGTTCAGTGTGTTGCTCAAGCCTCAAGCTAGGTAGATGATGATAGTAGATGCAAAGCCGCCGGCCGGCCGATCGATCGATCGATCGAGAAGCAGAGATAGATGAAACAGGGGACCTATCTATCTACCTACTATAAAGCCGGGGGGCACTAGTGATTGATCCACGTACAGAAAGCGAGCAATTGCACGAATATATATTAACGTCGCTGAAAAGGTGAGCATAAGAGGCGCAATTGGACAAGCTGCGATGCCCGGCCGTCCCCGGCATCTCGCGGCTAGGCTGCTAGTATAGAGACGACGAGCGTCCACTCGGATAAGACGTGCGTGTGCATCGTCGTGCTTGCCGCTGTCGCTGCTGGCCTCTCTCTCTCTCTCTCTCTCTCTCTCTCTCTCTCTCTCTCTCTCTCTCTCTCTCTCTCTCTCTCTCTCTCTCTCTCTCTCTACCTGCACGAAAGCGCGAGGCAGCAGCAGCAGGCGACTGCATGCTTGAACGATGGGTCGGCAGAGAGCCTAGCTTGTTGCTCCGGCCGGGCAGTGCACGTAGGCGTCATTGGCCAGTGCTTTCCGGGACAAAATTAAAAAGCTCCCCCGTATCTCGCTGCACCACCACTATGCAATGTTGGCACGGCACGGAAATGGCAGGAGCTATCACGACGCGACTAGAGTAGTACCAGTCTTCCACAACAAGCTGATCGATGTGTTGTTGCTTTGTGTTATTGCTGGTGTCGTAGCTGCTACTAATACTGTTGCCCATCTATGGCTAGAGCTATAAACCGTTTAATTTGGACGGGCTCGCGCGTCGCGTAATGGGCCTAATGCCAATGGTGGCGACTAGTTACTAAAGTGCCAGGCGCACGCACGGGCACGAACCGTGTCCTGCGCGCCCTGCCCGTGTCACTCTCGTCTCGTGCGCCATGCACTATCTACTCTCTCTCTCTACTCTCTAGTGCTGTACCAGCAGCTAGCTTACTCGGCGAATCTTGGCTCGGATTTTGTCCCGGACCGAACGGAAACTTTCCTCCCGTTGCAACTTGAGCTCTCGCGTGGGCGTGCGCCGCGTGGCTGCGTTGCCATCGGACGTCGTACGCACGTACGATCCTTCTTAGCTACATCCATCTCATCAGCTAGAAAGCCTAGTTGATGCATACTTTGCCCCTCGATCACGGATCCCGATCGATCGGTGCCGCTCGCCAGGTCAACGGGGCGTGTTAGATGGCTAGGAAAAGGCAGCACGATGAACTGAGCAGCAACTAGCTTGCTTTCAATTCCATGCCATATTGCCATGTGTCATCCAACGGGGCAGCTTGTGTATATATGCACGTTTTGTTAATTAAGTTCTCTCTCGATCGCGTGTGACTTCAATTCCGCCACGACCCGTACACGCTCGGCTGCTGGCCTCAAACGTGGTGTTTGTCCCAGCGCGCACGGCGGCCGAAATCTGGCAGACGGATAATCGGCACGCTCGCCGCCGTACGCCAGCTTTGTAAGTATATCCAATTAAATCGATGATCTGCCTCTCTGTATCTGTGTACCGGTTAGTGGAGGCAGAAAGCCATCGACGGCGACGGGACGATCGGCGCCGCGTCGCGCGTGAGCTCTTTGACATATGAGTTCAAAAGGCGATCCATCGATCGCAAAAGAAGCTAAACTAACTGATCCTCTTATTATTGCAGCGCCAAGACTCGTACGACGTGTTCTTTAATCCGGCCTCAAGTTTATCAACACGTATTACAGCTTTGTCTTGGTGTAATTAACTCTCTGGAATTCGGCAGCTAGACTGACTTTTTTTCCCCGCGGTTTGCTTTTTGAACTTGCTATTATACTCTAGTATAAGCACGGACACGGAAATGGGGAGATCAAAGTAAAAGGGCAACCCGTAAAGTGTTGCGATGGTGAGTGTGATTAGTTGAAAAGACTATTACAGAAACGTTGTAATGATACTCGTATACATGCATGTCTCTAGCTTCATGGTGCATGTACTGTCATATTATGCCATGAGACCTAATCCTCTTAATCTATCAGATACCCACAAGCCGGCTGGTCAACGTACACATACTCCCCCATTTGTCAAATGCCAATTATTAGGAGCAGTGAGCTAGCTAGGCAGGCCCATACTACAATGCTAGCTAGATACCTGTACACGGTCAAACACCACGTACCACCTAGATAGTAGTACAGTGACCACTGAACTGAAGATCGAGACCACAAGGACATCCAACAAGTACGTCGTGCTTGGTTACGTACACATTAGATAGATTTCACGCTGTGATGGATTGGATGTACTATTGCAGCTTCTTCAGCTGACAGCTACATTGCCATCGACGGCAGACAGCTGCTGCTTTCTGCATGCTCTGGTCTGGCGTCCTCTCGATCTCGATCCCCTGCAAGTTGCAGCGACGGGAGGCTTATCCCGGAATTCCAACCCGCACTCACGGCGATCGGCGCACCGGCGGTCGAGCCACCGGTCGACGTGCATGAACAGTCGGTCCACCTGAAGATACCACCACGCACGCCGGCGAGAAAGCACTTGCTGCCGGATCAACTACTGAACTGGATTTAGTTTGCAGTGGGTACAAGGGTTTACAAGAAAATTAAGCACCGGATAGTGACGGTCACTAGACTAGCTGCCGGCCGGCTGACTCTTCTCTCTTAGTAGTTTGGTAGCTCTTCCTTCGATCAGGTCTTTCAACAGAGATGCCTAGCTAGCAGCTAGCAGGCGATTCGATCGATCCGTTTCAATACGCGTGATTGAGCATGAGACAGGTTGATTGACTCCAGTAATATAGTTCAATGAATATAATCCAAATTAGCGCAATGTGAAAGCCTTTTTTGAAGGAAAACTCGGCAGGGTTGACATGCACTGAGGGAGAGGAAAAGGAGCCATTTGATATATGTTTGGTATGTGAAAAATAGTGGAGGGCGCTATCAGTGAAACTAGTAAGGTTTGGCAGCTTGAGATGTTTGAACACAAGAGCAAAGTCCGGGGAGCACAGTTGCATTGTACAAGCAAACTATTTTAAAAACCGTTTCAGCTTTATCTATCTGGTTGGACATGAGAAGGAGGAGCTGCTCCAGGCACAAGCCCAATTGATAGAAAAGTAGTTCCTCCGGCGTCAACCTGCGAAGTTGCAAAAGTTCCTTTGGCTCTTCTTTCTTTGAGGCACTGTTTCGGTGAAATAGCATAAACCCTGTTACTAAGGACACATATGTGGTGACAATGTGTTGACGGGGTGGCAGACAATTCAAACAAGCTTCCATCTTTTAGTTGTCTAGTGTTGCAAAACCATCACAACTCCACCAAAGTGGAACAGCAAATTCGGATTGTAACTTCGGTTTTCGTGTGCCAGTTCGCTGTTCACACATCTTTGGTCTTTGGTTTCAGTAAAACATGGTGCATAATTCAGAACACTTTACATGTTCCCTGTTGAGCACGCAGGAGATGAACAAAACATTGCTCACGGTCAAACTATACTTTGGTTAGTGGCTGTGACTGTAACCATCTTTTCTGCAAGAACTGGGATAGCTTCACAAGGGACGTAAATTCCATTTACTTTTCGGTGTCTTCAGTGGATTACATTCCAGATTTGCTACACGTCGAAGAAAGCACAGCTGAAAGGGGCAAAATGATCTGAACAGAACAGGCCTTTGTGATGCCTTTTCTCAAAGAAATTTGAGTATGACAATTTGCCATCAAATCTTCAAACCTGATGCATTCAGTTTACTGCTTCTATTCATCCGTTGGTTCTTCACCAGAATCCTCAGACGGCGAGTCCGATGACAATGGTCCTAAGATTCCCTCTGAACTGAGGGTCAATCCACTCTGCGAACAGGTGACATAGGAAGACAGTTTCAATTATCTAAGAAAATGACACTCATGAATCGTGATTTATACATAGAGTAGAAGTTAGATGAAAGTTTTATTTTTGGTGCAGCAAGGTTTTAACAAGGGAATGCTAGCAATACCTCTGGCTGAAACCTTAACATGTCAGCGCGAGCCATTGCTTCTGCTTGAGCTATTCTCTGCCTGAATATCTGGGCCATCTCATCAGCCTGATTTGATTCAAAGAAGCCAAATGTTACTTTGTTAGCTAAAGCATATTCAGCACATACGCGAACATACTTTTTTTTTTCTACTCACCTTCTCGAAAACAAGCTTGGGATTGCGGATCATGTCACCAGGTGTTGGTTCAAGCTTCTTTGTTGAAAGGCTTACACGTCCTCTTTCACGGTCATGGCTCAATATCATAACCTTTCATCAAAACGCATTGATCTTAGCACTCTGAAGACATAACACAATTTCAAAATATCAAGATGGCAATACCTTGAGGGTATCTCCGGGTTGCAGGACAGTAGAGATATCTGCAACACGATCGTGACTAATCTGGCTGACATGGAGAAGACCATTGATTCCACCAATGTCAATAAAGGCACCGTAAGGTTTCAGGCTCTCAACAGTTCCCAAGACAACTGAACCAATACCAAGCTGGGCTTGACTGTCTGCCATCGCCTTGCGATTACTGAGGACAAGCCTTCCTTGTTCCTCATCAACCTCTACAAACTTCAGAGGTAGTTCTTTGCCAAGAAGCTCTTCGGCAGTTGTTTTCTGATAAATATCAAATCGAGTTATCAGATTAGGAATAGTTAACATAGGATCAACTAAATTCAGCTACAGAAGCAAAGGATCATATGTAGAACTGAGATTAGTAGATGAATATCATTTCGTACACAAAAGGAACAATAAAGGTTGAAAACTAACCGATGACACTTGTGAAAATGGAACAAATGCCTTAAGCCCCTCCACGAGAGCAACCACACCACCTTTGTTTCCTCCAATCACCTAAATGCAACATTGAAGATAACAAGAAAAGCAAATTAATAAAGCTGCAACAAGGCTAAAAACAGCATTGAGGTGTTTCAAAGGAGATCATCCGTACATACAATAATATAAAGAGTAAAGACAGATGGACAATACATGAAAAAGAAATTGCAAATACTGAAATAAAACCTTGAGAATGACAATGTGTTATCAAACAGTGAACAGCCTTAATACCATAACTCAATAATTGTAGCACGAGAACAAACTAGAAGCTACAGCAATATAGACAACAATAACAACAACAAAAAAAAGAATATGACCTAAATATCTAGCTAAAATAATGTGCCTGCAAGTAAGACATAACAAATCAACAAACATAGGAACTGTCACCAGAGTTGATATTATTAGTGGATATACATCATTATATACAACTGCACTGGTATCCTTTTCCTAAACATAAAGAACAGTGGCTGTGGTTGTCAAGCACTCAAAAGTGAACATTCTGCATGATCAAATACAAACAAGGGGAATAAATATCTAACACGTTATACAGTTCAGAAGGTTAGTAACACAAATCTCTATATTGGCTAAGAGCAATAGTAAAAACAAGAAATAGTTAGCTATGTCTTTCAGTTCATTACTCACTTTACCCGTGACGACAACATCTTCTGCCTGAAGTTGCCGGCACCTTTCCCATGCAAGATCTTGCTGAATTGCTTGCAAACTCAGAATCAAAGTTTCATCGCTAGGGTTCTCATCAATTATCATGAACTCTTCAACTAAACCAGGGCGAATACCAGCATCTTCGACATTGTCAATATCAAGAAGGCATGCCTCGTCTAAAGGCAAGAAAGCAGTAGACTTTGATTGAATGTCAACATATGCACCATTCGAAGTAGTCATGAATACTGTTCCTTTAATCTGTAAATATCATGACACAATAACGTTTATAGATGTTAAGAAAAGGAAAATAGTGAAGCGAAATGAGATTCTGCATCACACCACAAAGAATTGAGAAGCAAGAGAAAATAGCAGTAACACATCTCCAAATGATATTACTGCAGAATCTACAAAGCTAGAAGAAAATTTAGGAAGATGAAGGGTATTTCTCATCCCCCAGTGCTTATTCATGAGATGAGGGGCTGCCCCACTTATAAAATTAGAGTAATTTCAAAAATCTACAGCTACTTTGACATCTGTTAAAAACCAACAACTTTTGGTTCCAGTTGTAGAAAACTACAAGAATTTTGATGTTTGGTCAGTCATTTATTTTGTGCAGTTAATACTAAATGCATTATTATCTCTTTGAGGCGTCCAGATGAGTCCAAGGTGTGAAGGTGACAAGGTTGTAGACTTGTAGGTTTTTGCATCCAAGTGTTAAATTAGTTGTAGGTTCTTGCAACTGGCACCAAAGTTGTAGGCTTTCTGCAATATTTATGTCAAAACACTTGTAGGTTTACAAAATTTACTCTTTAAAATATGTCTTGTTCTTCCACATCCAAAGTGGGACTAAACAGAAACACTCAAAGGAGAATGCAAATCAGGCTGACAAGCAAAGCTAAGATTCCATACGTTCATCTGCTTTTGTGAAACATAAATTGCGAACACATCTAACTGGATGAGCCATAGTTTAGGGAGAACCGGCAGCAAAACCGAAAACCTTAGTCATAAGGAGTCAGCAGTACATGTGTAGCACCCACGCTGGGAATGTGGCGAGGACAGCAACCACCTTACTTCATAAGCCAGCCAGGCTAGGAGACTTGAGGTATTTTGTTATAGTATTTATTAAAGCAAATGATTAATTAGAGATAAGGTGGCACTGATAGACAAGCAACATCCAGTACAACTTTCATGTCATCCCCACTGCCAATTTCCAGAATTTTTATCAAGTTCAGACAGTGCAGTGCAGACTCAATAAACAAATCCCAGATGACCTCAACAGTCAACTTAGTGCTTTCTGCTTGTTCTTTGATTCAAGAACGATCTTTACCCAATTTCGTATATAGAGAATGATGAACTACAAATTAGTGATTAATTACTACTATGTCATTGCAGTACTCCCACGTTAGTTGCCGTTAGGAACAGGTTGAAAAAGGGAAAGCAGTACCACTTGTCAAGGACAGCTAAAACAGAACACTGAACATGTTCCTTACGCCTTCTTATTTACCAAATACATTCTTGGAGACTAAACTCTAAAAACCAGAGTGCCGCAGCAGTATGCAAAGCAGTTGCTGTATAGAAAAACCAATGCTGCCCTATAATTTCACAAAATTTGAGTACTCTTCTCTTCTGTCTTAAAATAAACTGCTGGCCAGTATTTTGGACAGTAAAACTCCTCAAAATAAAATAATCCATTGTGACACAATGTTACCCAATTAGCACTGCCAGGTAAGATTCTAAGGCTTGCAGCATACTGGAACACCAAGAACCTAAGACCACACTAAATGGCATCAACTATGACGAGCTTTTCATCTGCACCGATTGCTATCGAAACGAGCAGCAAGTGACAATACAGTAGGGAAAGAGGCTAGGAATTACAAGGGAGCCGATGTCCGTGTCGATGTCTGTGGTCTCGACGGCGGTGTCGAGGTCCTCGGGGGAGAAGGCGACGCCCTCCATTGGCGCGGTGCGGCACCGCTCGGAGGCCTCGTCGAACAGCTTGCGCATCCGCTCCCGCTCCTGCTCGTCCTTGGTCAGCGCGAACGTCCCACACACCAGCGCCGACGGCTGACGCCTAGGTGCCGCGGGGCGGTGGAGCGATGCGCCGGAGAGAGGCGGGCACGCGAGGCCCGCGACGACGTGCTGTGCCAGGGACGCCATCCTCTCTGGTTGCTGCTGGCCGCGGTGGTGTTCGAGTGAGGAAAGGGGAGGAGGGCGCGTTTGTTCGGGGTGGTGGTGGTGTTATCCGGTGGGGCTTAAGGATAGGCGATGGTTGGTTTTGGGCCAGGCCGCCAAGTGCCCAAGTCAGAAGCCCGGGTTCTAACGGCTGCAGATCACTCGTGTCATCAGATTTCAAATAACCAAACTACCAGTTCCTTACTCTGTGCAGGAAAGCTATTTAATTTTTCCAAGATTCATAATACACAAGATTTGATTCAAACCAAATATTTATGTCACAATCAAGTGTATTAAAACAAGGAAACATCGAGCAAGTGTCGTCTCCATCTGTAGCAAGGGCTCCACAATATTTAGGACCTGTTTGGCATGGCTCTGCTTTATCTTAGAACAGCTCTGCTCCAAAACTTCAAGGTGGAGCACCTCTGCTGTAGAGTTGGAGTTGTTTTTCAGGGTGTTTGGGTAGGAGGTTGTGTTCAGCTCCAAAAAGATTAGTTTGGAGGGTGAAAAGACTTTGTTACCCTTGATAGTACCAATGTATTATTAAAAATAATTCAAATATTCTTTTCTTATAATATTAAAAAAATTGAATTTTTTTCAACTTGCATAAGATCACAATATTTTCTTAAGCTCTCCACGCTGGATGCCCTCGCGTCGTAGTGGCGGGTCAGCCTCCCGACGTCAAGCTCAGGCGTTGGCACCAGCGCCCGCTGAGACTCGACTACGGTGTGGATCTCGAGCCCATGCTCCGGAACTGCCCCGCGCTCAAGGCGCTCGGCCTCTCCAACTTCTACTGCTGGACGGAGGACATTGTGCCCGCACTCACCGCGCATCTGGTCGTCGTCGCCGTGCTCACCGAGCTCGACGTCGGTCTCGCGGGCGCCAGGTTAGGGAGGCCGCCCGGGTTGTGGGAGGCGGGAAGAGTTGGGGAGGGCGCCGGGTTGGGGAGGCGTCGGAGAGGGTCAAGCGGGGGCAGCTCGTCGGCCAGGGGCGGGCGTCGCTGTCGACCTGGGGCAGGCGGGAGTCGACGGCGTCGGTCGGGGGCGAGCGAGGGCCAAGGGCAGCGTCGGCCGAGGGACGGCGGCGGGCGAGGGCCAGGGGCGGCATCGGCCGAGGGACGGCTGCGGACGAGGGCCGGGGGCGGGAGTCGACCGAGGGCGGGCGTCGTCTGGGGGTGGCGGGGGGCGAACGCCGGCGGGCGTCGCCCAGGGGTGGTCGGGGGCGGGCTCGAGATCCAGCCTCGGCAGGCGTGCGACTGGGATGAGGAAGGGGATCGGCCAGAGGAGAGACAAATAAAAAATAATGTTTCGCTTTGTAATCAGTAATAAAGGTGGGTAATTTTACCTCAACTCCACAACTCCATAGCCCTTGAAGTTGAAAAAGGGGTACTCCATCAAAATGAACTAGAAGCTGCTGCTCAATAGAGTTTTGGAGCTAGGATGTTTGGCTGGCTCTAGCCAATTCCTCTTCGGAGTTTTAGAGTGGAGTCATGCCAAACAAGTCCTTAAGCTATGGTGTTTGTCATCTTATGATTCTATCTTTTATCCAATCAATTTTATGATTCTATGAAATTGACTAAGTCTTGAGCATAAAAAAGAGACTAAGGTTGTCCGGGTCTTCGAGATTCTACGTCTCCGCCCATCAGGACAAGACAAAGCCACCCCCCCCCCCCCCCTCCCTCCCTCCCACCACTTTCTTCCTCCTCACCGGCGGCACAACCACTAACGTTGACGGCCCGTAGAATCCCTTAGGATTTATTTGGATACTAAACAATACACTCCAATCCATATGGATTGAGAGGAATTGAAAAGGAATTTAGTTTATCTTCCACCTCAATCCACTCCAATCCATATGGATTGAGATTACCCAAACAAGATCTTATGGGGTTCGGGTTGTCAAGGAGGAGGATGCTTTATGCTCTCTGTCCATAGGGGTGGAGGTTCGGGGAGAGGCGATTGTGACATGGCGATGGGTTGCGGCGGCGACGATGGTGACATGGTGGGCGGCGGCTGTGAGTGTTGACGGTGCGACGAGATAGCATAGCGTCATCGGCCGTCTGAGGTAGCTGTGGGTGGTGATCGAGGATTGGGCGGCGACGGTGTCAGAGTCGCGTGAGGAGGTAGACTGAAAGGACAGAGTGAGGGTTGGCGGCGTCGGTTGAAGCAGACCGACAACTGAGATGGGGGTGGGAGGGGGGATGGGCGGAGATCGTCCGTGAGTTAGCATAGTCGGAGAGTAACGGGACCCAAGGTTGCCCGCTGATGAGGTGAAGGTTAACTTGGAACCTTTGAAGCTTGAGGCTCAAAGTTGACCGTAGCGGACGACGAGGTTCAAGGCTGGCACAACGCACCCGAGAGACGAGCGCGGGCGAGCCGCGAGGCGATAAATCGAAGAGGATGCGTTGTTCCTAAAATATGGGCTCGTTCGTTTTTTAGAAGAGTCGGTCGATTCAGTGAGAGAAGGCCCACGCAAATTTGGGCTGACGTTTTTCAGGCCACAATCCAAGGCCATGACGAGCCCATCTTATAGGTACAAGTTTTGAGACGGTCGAGCCCAGTATCACGACGGGTGGGCTCGGGCCTATGTTGTTTGGACGTCAACGTCCAGTTGTCATGCTCCTGTCTCCTGATCGCTGCTGCCCGTAAACACCATCATAATAACCACAGGGTCGGTCAAGCCCAGTATCACGACGTGGGACGACGACCCGATAGCGCCGGCGCGAAACGAATGGTCCGCCGCGAATCGCGGCGCGCGCGCTCGTCCGATGGGTCCTCGTCGTCGGCGTCGCGCTCCGCGAGTTTACTACCGTAGTACCGTTTCAAAACTCCCAACCAACCAGCCACGTCCCGTACGTAAATTCCGGCCGACCAACGACCGTAACCGCTCGGAAACCCGCCACGGAGAGCGACGCCGTGGCCCCACGCGCGCACCGGCCAAAGCATACGCGGCCGCGCCGGGGAACGTTTCCGAAGTGGAACGCCAGCGCGCGCACGGCGCACCCTGTCGACGAACGACCATTGGCCGAGCTGTGTCCAAACCCACGTCTGCACCGGCAACGAACGTACCGTGTCGCTCGTCCAGTCTCCAATCGGCACGTACGTACGCCGCGAGAGCCCACCTGGTCTGCGCGGGCGGCCCCATCCCGGAAGATGGACGTGACGACGGCTCCGGGCCGGCCGACCACGCGAGCGCGCGTGCCGCCGTGTCCCCGTCAGTCGTCAGAGGTCACCCACCGGCCACCTTGAAGCGGGTAAGCCGGGAGAACGACTCGTGTTATCCAGCCAGTCCCGATAGCGCCACCGCACAGGGGGGCGGTGCACCGGAGCGTTGAGAAGTTGGTAGCACTTACGTGCGACCGATCGAGGTGACGGGCGTTCATTGGTCGGGTTGGTCGTACTACTCCCACAAAGCAGGTATTATCCGTTTGGAGGAACCAGTCCGAGGTCTCCGGAAACCGACCACGCCAACGAAACCTCCTGAAACTTTTAAAAATCTTCTTGGCTGATCACTAGTATGTGAATCGGCCTGCTCGCGATCAAAGAGTCATCAGACCTGCATATGGTTTCATTATCCTTACCATTGAGCTTTTCTGATAATGTATTGTTATATTATTGAAATTAAAGAAACAACTATTTTCATATGCTAATCACACGCGTGGCAGTTATTGACATCATTGTTTACAGAAAGCAATATCCAGATAAACTACATCCTCGCGCTCTGCGTCAGCTTCTACTCGCGTCATTTCTGGGTTCGTTTTTCTCCAAGGAAAAGTCTAAGCTTACACGTAAATATGGTAATGGGTACCCGTTACCCGAGACGCGGTGGATTTTTCTCGCATTAGAAAGCGGTTTTGGAGGAAAAGTTATACCCATGGGTTTATTAACGGAGTGAAAGTCTCATCCATTGGGTGAGGTGGATCTGGGTATAGTTTGGTTGTACCCGAACCCGTTAGTCAATAGACCTGTTCCAAAATATAATTATCAACACATTTACAAGGAAGTACAGCCCAATACCCATCCCATCCAGCAGTCCAACCCAACTCTAGTAAATAAACTCTCATCTCTACCTCTAGTCTTGGTCTGACTGGTGGGTATGAATACCCAATGGGTAATTTTCACTCGGTGGGTATGGATCTAGGCAAAAATCTTCATCCATGAGTGTTAATAGAGTATCCAACGAGAGTTATCTCAACTCGCGGGTATGGATATGAGGAGGCAAAACCTGATGGGTTTAGACCCATTGTCATCTTTAGTTATAGGAGTGGTCGATAATTTATGTGGTATAATTTTGTTCATCATTCTTAAATTTGGAGTAAATTGATAACCCTTGGATCATTAGAATTTGTTAATCGAATACAAAAAAGATCCAAATAATTTTTTGGAGGAACAAAAGTCCAAATATTGTCCACTGTGAAAGTGTATATCTAAGCTGCAGGTGCTTATGTGTGGGCCACCGCACATCAACAAACATTAATCATATTCCATGCCGTAAAATTCTGTAGTAATAAGATCACAAAGTTTTATGACAAATAAAACTACTAACGAAACGATACCTGTACTGCTTTTGAAAAACACGCAATAGACAGAGCTCAAAAGATCTGCACAAGGGGCTTGTTTGGTTGCTGCCCTGAGCTTCATGCCTGAGCAAAACAGCTGCCTGAAAGCTGACTGCAACGGTGAAGCGAATCTGCCTACTCAGGCATCTAAAATTTTTAGTGTTTGGTTGCTTTCCTCTGCCTGAGAGAAAAGCAGAAATACGAAGTACGCATTGTCTTTTATAAAGCGAAACACAAAGAAATACGTTTCCTCTGAAATGAATGATGTTGATCTTCCGCATCCGCATGCTCGGAGGAGCACGCTAATGACATGATTTGGTCGGAGATGTGACACAACCCAGCAAAATGGAATCTTAGGATGTGAATAATGTGATGAAAAAATTAATTTTATGGATTTAAAGTATGTGTTTGAAAATTGGGAAAAAACAAGAATCAAGATTTGGAGAACGTTGGCGATGAAGTTGGTTGGGGAGGTGCTCACGACCACGAAAACGGAGCTGATGGGAGGTGTGGCGCAGTTGGTGGAACGATTCCTTTCATTAGTAGATGGATTTGAAGGTTAATTTTGCCATTGGTTTGTTAATGGAGAAACGGAGAAAGGGCAGGACATGTTGCGCCTATCGCCTCCTTGCTGCTTCTACTGGCGACGATTGAGCTCGACTAGTGGAATAGAGTAGAGATTCGAGCCATGGTAGCCATGGACGACCTCCACCATCTGATCGCAGCTTTTGACAAAAAACGATTATGGTGCTGGAGACGAGTTTCACCAGGCAGATAGGCGTAGACGATGAGTTGCGTCAGGCGTCCGAATTCGGAAGCCTGAGCCTGAGCTCGCATGCCTGAGTCAGGCGCCAGTTCAGAGCTTCAACCAAACACCATTCCTCTCTCTCAGGCAAGTCTCAGGCTTCATTTTCGTCAGGCAAATAGCTGCGAGGGCAGCAACCAAACTGACCCAAGATGCGTCGCGCTCGCGAGAGCTCAACCACACCGCGAGCGAGTCTGCGACCTCACAGTTAATGCTCCACGGTTCATTCTCACTGGGTCAGCACCGGCTGGACCACGTGCCGAAGTTGCCATTTGTTGCGGTGCCATGCCGCGATTGGCAAAAGCTTTCCCCAGACCCCAGAAGCATCGTCGAAGTTGCCGTGCCAACCGACGTGTCACGGCAACAGCCTCCAGAAAAAACAGGGCAGGCCCCACAGGGTCCCACGTCAGCTCGGTACGAAACCGTAGCTGCCTCGAGAAAAATATGGTGCGCCCCGTCTGGGCCTACCGCCAACGCTCTCGGCAAACCCGAGCCGCCCGTCCGTCGGGGTGGTGGTGGCAGGGGCCTTCCTGAAGAACCTGCTGCTGCGGTGCCCGACGAGATCGGACGGCGGGCGGTGCGTTTGACTTTGGGGTCCGGTGCTTGGGGAGTCGTTGGGATTCAAGAAAACGGTACAGGGTTCCGGAACCATCCTGGCCTCTCGTCCCGTCCGGCCCCGAGGCGTCGAGTTGTTTTGCCGGGCCGCGCCAGCTTGGCACCCGAGAGGTGGGGTCATGGGAGCTGCGTGAGGGAGGACTGGAACAGGCGGTGGCACCACCGGTGGAAGTCCTGAGAACGACGGGAAGGAACTCTGCCGCGGGTGCCAAAACACATTTCATTCTCTTTTTTTTTTTCAGACAGAAGCATATGCCGTCCCTCGCTCTCGGATCTACTGTGTTGCAATGCTGTTCCGTGCATGGTAAACATGCTACGCACAGTATTCTCCGTTCACAAATTTTAGCACTGGACAGTGTATACCGTGGCAAACTGTTTACAGATGCTTGGTGCTACGAGATTAATTCCATCTTTGGAAGGGTTTGATAGTTTTTAGATTAGACCAAAAGATGCGCCAGCTACTAGAACGTGAATAACGGACAAAACGCACGCAGATTACAGCACACAGAGATTCACAGTTCATCAGCGTGCAACAGGAACCGGTTAATGATCCTGATCACAGATATTTTTTTTTCACATTTTCGAGTTCAGGTGTCAGTGAGAAACTGGAGATCTAAGGTGGGACGTCTATGCAAATCAAAGCCCCACCTGATGATCCGATGACGGGGAATACTCTGGTAATCAAATCCACAAATCAGGAAACTGTCCATTGTCCTCTCACAGACGTTGCCCATTTCTCTGGCACTCGATTCAGCAAGCACCAAATTGACGCGTGGGTTCCTCGGCAGAGGGTTGCCGTATATGCACGTAAATAAAAAGCAGAGGATCGACGGGATAATTAAGTGAACAATTACCGGCCTCATCCACCATCCACCAATCAATGGGCAGGGATTTTTGCGGCAATAAACAAGCTCGCGCGGGCCCCACCGCGCCACGGAGGGAGCAGAGAAAAAGATGAGCGCCTTCTCGCGCTTTCCTTCCCGCTTAATTCCCGAAACTGCCCCCACGAGAAGCTTCGGTCCACGGCGCATCCGCCGTCGATCCCTCCACGTGCGGCGTAGATCGCGCAGACCTTGCCATACGACCGACGCAGGTCGGGGACCATATCGCCCTCCGGTTATCTATTTAAACGCTGGCCAACCCACCGCGAAAACCCCAAGCGAAAGCTCAAGCAAACACAAGCGCGCTTACTAAACCACACACTCATCGACCACAGAGCACAGCCTCCACCAAATCCCAACACAACAACAAAACCCGATCCTTCCTTCTCCGACCGACGAGATGGCTCCCGAGCTTGTTGGCAAGATGACCGTGAAGGCCGCTGCTGCCGCGGCGAAGCCCGCGACGAGGGCGTACGTGACGTTCCTGGCGGGCGACGGCGACTACTGGAAGGGCGTGGTTGGGCTGGCCAAGGGCCTGCGCAAGGTGGGCTCGGCCTACCCGCTCGTGGTGGCCGTGCTGCCTGACGTGCCGGAGTCCCACCGCCGCATCCTCATCTCGCAGGGCTGCATCGTCCGCGAGATCGAGCCCGTGTACCCGCCCGAGAACCAGACCCAGTTCGCCATGGCCTACTACGTCATCAACTACTCCAAGCTCCGTATCTGGGAGGTAATTAGCCAATATACTCCAACTAATTAATCCACCATCATTAATCTTGCGCTGAATTCTGTAACGATGGCGCGTGCTCACGTTGATTTTGGCTAATTAATTTCGTGCAGTTCGTGGAGTACGAGAGGATGGTGTACCTGGACGCCGACATCCAGGTGTACGAGAACATCGACGAGCTGTTCGAGCTGGAGAAGGGCCACTTCTACGCCGTGATGGACTGCTTCTGCGAGAAGACGTGGAGCCACACCCCGCAGTACAAGATCGGCTACTGCCAGCAGTGCCCGGACAGGGTGGCGTGGCCCACCGCCGAGCTCGGCCCGCCGCCGGCGCTCTACTTCAACGCCGGCATGTTCGTGCACGAGCCCAGCATGGAGACCGCCAAGGCCCTGCTCGACACCCTCCGCGTCACCCCGCCCACGCCCTTCGCAGAGCAGGATTTCCTCAACATGTTCTTCAGGGAGCAGTACAAGCCCATCCCGAACGTCTACAACCTTGTTCTGGCCATGCTCTGGAGGCATCCTGAGAACGTGCAGCTCCAGAAGATCAAGGTCGTGCACTACTGCGCAGCGGTAAGTGGATTAATATATTCGGTCGCGGTCACTCTTCAATGAAAAAGTCGGTTTCACTCTGTTCTTGAGCTCACCGATCGTTCGTTCTCGTGGCTACAGGGTTCGAAGCCATGGAGGTACACGGGCAAGGAGGCGAACATGGACAGGGAGGACATCAAGATGCTGGTGAAGAAGTGGTGGGACATCTACAACGACGAGACCCTGGACTTCAAGGGCCTGCCGGACATGCCCGCCGACGAGGTCGAGGCGGCGGCCAAGAAGCCGCTCCGAGCGGCGCTGGCGGAGGCCGGAACGGTCAAGTACGTCACGGCGCCGTCGGCGGCGTGATCCCCGGGCGTCACGCCACCGGTGGCCGGACGTCGCCGATGCACCACCGCTGTGCGTGCTGGCGCGGTCATCCGAACGCCGAGAATAATTTCACTATAAGACCGTAATTTGGATTTTGGATTTGTCTTCCCTTTTTTTGAGTTATATTAGGGTTGTATAATTTGCGACCGGTTCTGTTCACTGTCAGTGCGAAGTGGTACATTTGTGGATATACACCCCGCCTTGGGTCAGAGCTAGTAGAGTGTTTGTCGTCCTCTACGAAGGACGAATTATGTGTATTTTGGATGGTAAATTAAATAGGAAGATGCAAATATTATGGTCATCTTTCAATTTGTGTCAGATTCTTTGTCGCTTGCAGTCGGGTGGGCGATGCGCCTCTGCTTCCTTTTTCTTTTCCTGTCGTTTTCCCGATTACTCAGGGACGAGACATAGGCTTAATAGAAAGTGCGTGATGCACGAGCAATTCTCCTCCGGCTCGTTGGAAGGGAGCGCGCTCATGAGGTTTCTGGATGGTTCGCACGTTGTGCTATTTGATTTAAATTTGATGGATGTTCCTGCGTGCCATCGTGGCTACAGCAGTACCGCCACGGACGGAACAAGAGCTGATGCCCTGCTTCAGATTGCCCCACACTGCTTAGGATGTTTTCGTGTTTGGCTGTTAGCGCGCACCTCGAGTGGTTGGGGATGTTCCTCATGGTCCGGGAAGAATTGTAAAGCAGAGAGCACGAGCGTTTCTCTAGGCTCTCCAAAGGGACGACGGGACTGGAGCAAAAGCCAAGTTTGAGACAAATGAGAGCAAGCCCAGGGCTCACTGGCGGAGACCTCTCCAGACGTCCCATCTCCGGGTTCGTCTGGTTCCTCATTTTTTGCAGATTCTACGGGTGCGTGAAGATTCCGCGCATGTGGGGCCTCGGATCATGGACAGGAGCTTTGTCTGCGGCCCTATGCCAGCGGACGGAGCTGTTGAGACGCCGTTTGACGTGTACCGCGCTTGAGAGGAACGCCGCGATTTGACGTCTGGTTGTCGCGCTGCCTCCCGCTCAATCTGCAAGACAAGACGTGTTCTACCGTGCTAGGCCTCGTGGCGGTGTTTGAGTTGTACCTAAGTCTGTTAAAAAATAAAAAAGGTTGTACCTAAGCCGCAAAGCCTAACCAAGATAATATGTATTCCATCAGTTTTCAGGTTGTTGTTAGAGAGTCCTCAATTAGAAACTGGAATTAAATTTTCACCACAAGATCCGTGATTATTTCCTTCGATTATAATTTTTTTTTCTCAAACACACAAAAGAACTGCGCGTTTTTATATTAAGAAGAAGAACGGTCTCAATACAAGCCAAAAACGGCTATAGGATATTATTTACATTTACGCATGTGAAAAGGAAGTACAACTAAATGCAAGGAGCAACCTATCACTCTACGTTAGAAGTCGGCCCAACTTCTTTGCTCCCGCCGCCGCCCATAGCCTTGCTTCCTCCTTGATCTGCTTGAGGAGCGCTTGCGCCTGGGGTTGGGCGACGCCAAACACGCAACGATTACGCTGTTTCCACAACTCTCAAGCGACCAGGATGATAAAAGAATTGAGGCCTCGCCTTGCCTCCTTCGCCGTCCGCTTGTTGGCCTGACGTCACCAGTCTTGGAAGCAGTTGCTGCTAGGTGAAGGTGCTAGGCGGCCCAAACCTAACCTGGACAAAGCATGGAACCATACCTCCCGCGCGAAGACACAGCCGACTAGAATATGGTCCACCGTTTCCTCGCTCTGATCACAGATTTTTAAGTGCACCTAGGTGGTTTAATTCGTTTTCTATTTAGCATATTTTGTATAGGGCATATTTTATATGGGGAAACTATGTGGAACATATTAATTAACTGTGGCTTTATCCTGAGCATACTAATAAAATTGAATTTAGCTGTAACACACACGATTGTGAAAAAAATTTCTCTGACACATTATGACTATTTAATAATTATTTTCAACTTTTCTATGTCAGTATATAAAATAGATTAGAATTTGAAACTTGGCACAAATATAAATTGTTGTATTCTCTATTATAAAAAAATAAAGCTAGTTTTTTATTTGTATGGTTTACTCTATAAATTAAATATTAAAATAATTAGCAAGTAACATAATGAATTGAAAAAATCTAGCTTTATATTTTGATGATAGGGAATGCAGTAATGTATATTTATGCCTAGTTTAAAATTCTAATATATTTTATATATTAAGATACAAAAGTTGAAAATAATTATTAAATGATTATAATGTGCACAATAATTTTTTCTATAATTATAGTGTGTTACAACTAAATTCAATTTTGTTGGTGTGCTTAGGACGAAGACACAGTTTGTTAGTGTGTTTCAGACAATTTTCTCTTTTGTATTATCGTATAGGAAATCTTTATTAGTTGGGATGAGTTGACTTCCCCTATCAAAAAATGTTTAATCTAAGAGTGAAATATATCATAGATCCTTAAACTATTTAAAAATTTTATTTAACTCTTAAAGTAATTATATGGGTGCGTAAACTATTTTAAAATAATTATCTAGGTTTACGAACTTTACAGTGATCTTATAAATTTATAATCTATTTATTTTATATCAACTACTCCGTCGACGGCTTTCCATGTGTAACGCCGCGTCAGAGTCTATTGCCATTTATTTCTAAAGAAGTTTTTGACCATTGCAATGCATAAGAGGTCAGTATAAACTGTAGTCCTACTAGAAGTAGATAAATCAGCAACATCAAAGCATGCATGCACCTGTCCCCATCTCCCGTTTCCCTGGTGCGTACGTACGTAAATTCATGAGACCGGAAACTGCCACTTTGCCTCGTTGGCATGCTCAGATGCTCTGGAGCGTGGACCGGGTCTGATCTGCTTTACGTTGCTTTCGATGACTATATATGTACTCCAGGTTGCAGCTGCCGCCTGTAATAGGCAAACTTGTGGTCGTTTTCGGGTTCGTTAGCGTCGTCCCAGCGGTCGTGGCATTCCCAAGCCTCGTGGGCGGCACTGCACGTACGCCAGCCGTGTGGTTCCTAATCGACCGACCGTGCCGGCGAGCTTGACCTCCGATCCCATGAATTCTAGAGATAGTTAAGGGCAGCAGTGCACCGACCGGTGTATGTGCAGTGGCGTTACTCGCGCCGGCCTTCCGCCGAGTTGTTTGTCCCCGTCGTGTGCGCTTGCCGGGCTTCCTGTTGTCCGATGCACTACTCATCGGACGAGCCGGCCGGCCGCGCCCGTGTGCGCTTTCAGGTCAAACCTCCGAGCGAAGAGACGCCAGGACACCTGGCTAACTGCATGGAGCCGGATGAGCGATTGAGCAATGGACGCGTGCGAGCGTGGAGAGGCTGTGCCCGTGAAGTGTCGTGAGTCTCTGGCGCTCCGCTCGGCACCACGTGATCGGTGCTCGGCAACACGTGATCGGTGGGTGACATGGCTATCATGCATGTTACTGCCGGAACATGGAACCCGGATGTGTCGACGCCGCGGCCGTACACGCCGTGCCACGAAGCAAGCACGTGCGGCGGCCACGCGCGCACCATGCACACGCTGGCTGTGTAGGGGATGGCCACGGAAAGTCGAGTGCCGCCGCCACGGCCCACCGCGTCTCTGCTTGCCGCGATCTTCCCAAACGCAGCGGCGCCTGATCCGTAGCTTTTTATCCTTTCCTCCCGCTTGTCCTCGTCTTGTATTGGGTGAGCTGGATCGGTAAACTAAGAACTGTCATGGAAAGCAAAGGTGTGTCTAAGTTTTATCACCGGCTAGCTATCGTTTAGGTAGCACGTATGGAATTGTTAATAGTGATCAGAGAAGAACAGTTGATCTAACACACGCACCCGAAAGAAAAATCTTCTTGCAGACCGTGGTAAAGTTGACATGCTAACCACACAGTACGTTAATGTTTGGCCCGAAAACTTTTTCTTGAGATGCTAGACAGTGATGTAGATATGCAGTGCAGTTGAGACGCCGATCCTAATTGGTCCGAAACAAAGAAATTAAGCTGCCATCAGTCCTGATCAAAGAACAGATTTTTTTGCGAGAGCTCTGTTCCACACGTTTCCAGCGCACTCACTAGCCATAGATACACTAGGTAATGATTCATCCTGATGTCCAATGCCATCGTCCTATGGTTAAGCATTTACTAATCCTCCTGTCAGAATTAATTGGCAACCAGGACTTATGCATAGCTAGATTCACTTGTTGATCCATCGTTGTCCTGTCATGCTTGCCACGAGACTCTCTTGTAAAGGCTGGGCCATAATACATAGAGAGTGATTTGTTTGAGCATAGTGTCACGTGCCCCCCTCCCCCGGTGGCGGATCGTCCATGCGATTGACAAGATTTGTGCGTCTCCATTCTAACGGGGCTGTAACACTACAGTGAATCAAAGTAATTTCGTTTTAATTATAAATGTCAGCAGGGCAATAAGGCGCCATTAATCAGAACAGTAAACTGGTCTAATTCAATCCAGACGCTTTTAAGTTGTTTACCGGGTGCGTGCGGCCTACCTCCCTACCTGCACCGTTGCACCATTAATTGTCTATGGTTGTGGTCCCATTGACAATCAGTTGCATTATAGCGCTTTTTGAATAAGAGCAATTATATCCAAAACGCATGCATACTAGACTAGAGTGGACCCTATGTAGTATTGCGAGCAATAAATCACCGTGCCCAGGCTTGTGCTGATTTGGATTAAATTGTATTAAACTAGTAAGGATATCTGCGCATTTGCATGGCTAAATTCAAACATTTACTACCAACAGTATTTCATTATATAAAAATTTTATTGCTTATATACTACTTTGTTATTTTTGCTAAATTATTGTATGTATATATAGTTTCATATTGACCAATAACTAATTAGTCTAAAAGTATACGAATTTTGAGCAACTGAGATTTCTCACCTTAGTTAGAATAATTCGTTATTCTATCATACATACATATTTTCAGATAATCTTATACAAATAAACAAACCATGTTCTCAAAGCTACCATTAGAAGCTGTCTGACTAAACCTATGTGCCTTAATTAACGATACCATTTTGCTGATAATTATCACCATGACGGTTCACCAATGAATTTCTTTTTGTCATTGGTGAACCGTCATGGTGATAATTATCAACAAAAGAGAAGGATGCAATATGAGAAAGTCAATTGATAAATCAAATGTAATTAAATATCTAATAATTTTTTTAATGATAAAATAATTTGTAACAAAAAATCTGGTAAATTTTTAATTTTTTTAAATAAGATGAATAATTAAATATAACTAAAAAAGTTAATTATATCAACAATTCAAATCTGGAGGGAGTATGTGCTACAATAATGTTCCTGTGGGGGCCCATTATTTATGTCAGAAACCTCTAAGAAAAATGAATTAAGTTTTGTGAATGAAAAACATGAATAGAGGAAACACATGTGAACTGTTCACACGCACGTTAGAATAATAAAATACTGTATACACTTGTTATGAAAATAAAACTTCAGCAAGAACATTGGGTTGTTGATCAAGACAATAACAGTAAAATTGGTATGCCTACAAGTTGTTGATTAACGTAAAGTTGAAAATTACTAACAATCGCACCTGCTATGCTAACTAAAAAATAAGGATATAACTTCTACTAACTGCTAAACTGAAAGCGACAAATGAAGACTAATAAAAATGAACACAAACACTACCGAAAGAGTACAAAGTTACAAAAATATATCAGAAAATGGTTATAGTTTACATATACAATGAACAACTTGAACTTCTATTTTGAATTAACGGTATGAACAGTTCAATAAATTTATCATACATGTATAACAAACCCTCATGGATATCGAAACTTATTTACAAATAAACTATGATTTATCATACATGTATAACAACTAATCTATTTTAATTTTAACTTCCATCTCAATGATACTAACTATTTGGTGCCTACCTCCATCGTCAAGATAAGAACACCACTATCACGTTCAGTTAATTAGTAGGCGCTTCAAAACTTTGAAGGCATTAATATATATCACTTTTGGTGAATCACACTACTGACAACACTGGAAAAAGAGCATTGTGGGGCTCCCTTGGCCGTTGCCATGATAAATATTCATGACTCCTGGTTGTTATCATGTTAAATGTTCCCTCCCCCATCTGCTCTTGGTTGGCTACTCATAATTGGGTGTGCGTCAAATGATACCGGTACAGTAGCCTCTGTCACTTTGCGTTCAATACGTGAATGAACACTGTCTATTAAGCTTCTATTACGGGCCATCGTGATGATTGTCCAACATGTTATTCTGTAACGGGAAACGTTACGGTACTATCGAGAGATAATCTCGATAGTAATTCTAGGTATGCGTATAAGTATGAAAGTCAATGGACACCGGACACAAGGTTTATATAAGTTCGGGTATCCTTACGGATAAAAACCCTACGTCCTGTTTGATGTTCTTATATTTCTAATGTTCGCACTAGGCAATGATTCCCGATACGAGTTCTAATGATCTCAAGAGACCCCCTGCCCTCCTTATATAGCCGAAGGGCAGCGGTTTACATGATAATTTTTGATTCGATTACATTTGATTCTATCTATACATCATATCTCTTGATCTAACTTGTAGCCTACTCTAAATAAATATCCGAATAGTTATCTTCTGAACATTGATTTACAATGCTCCGCAACCAAAGTATTTTCCTAATACATATGGCATCTCCATTGTCCATGTTATCCTAGGACTTAAAAAAGGAGAACACGTAGCTAGCTCGAAGATCATACGATGACATAATTAAGACCAAGAGTCTTTCATATTTGATATTTTGATTTCAATCTGGCACACATCTTATATTATGGCACATTGTTTATTCACTCTCTGAACATGAGCAATGGCTTATATGATATGGCTAAAATAGCTTCTCATTTTCTTAAAGACTTAATTAATAGATAGCTAGGTCACAGAGCATACGATGATATGATTAAGGCCATTTAGAGGTGGTGCATCTAGAGTCAAGAGTGACACACAGCAGCGGTCGTAATATCCTGGACATGCATATGTTTCCCTGTGTTGACCGTTTAGAGGTGGTGCATGTAGGATAAAAGAGGAGAGACGTGCAGCTTTTGCTTGCATGCCTGATGCCTCGCGTTAATAAATTAAACCTTCTGGATGTATGCCTCCTAGCTAGAGTCGTTTTCACGTTCCGATCGATCGGTCACTCCCCCATCGACGCGTGGCCGAGATTGGCGCCGGCCACACGGCTGAGCAGATTATATTAGCCGAGCGAGGCAAAGGCAACAATGACCTGGATTAAATTTTTTTGGTTAAGCCGTAAAGTCCGCGCGCGAATTACTTTTCTACCAGGTAAATTGACTTTTATCGAGCTTGACAGCGCACGTGGTAGCACGTATATTCGGTCGCCTTCGTCGTCGCCTCGATCCAGGACAGCGCGACACGGCGGAGCATCGTCGCCGTTGGGCGGTGGCGCCGGCTGGGCAGGCTCGCTCGTGTACACGTCCGATGGTCGGCGCGTGCTCACCGGACGGGATACGAACTGGTAAATGGCGATACATGCGTGTTAGCGAGCAGAAAGCAGACTATCGCCTTCCATCCAGGCATCCACACATAAAGGCATGGTATGGTTCCTGAGGTGTGTTCTGGCTGGTAGAGGTACGGAAGGGCAGTGCGTTTGAGGATTGGCACGTACTACTCCACGCTTGCGCCTGCGCCCGCATGAGCACGATGAACGCCATGGAATATGCTATGCGAGCGACAGAGTGAGCTCCATGTGGCGAAGTGACGGAAGGGCGCGCCTCGCCACGATTGCCTGCTCGTGTTCCATGCGCCCACTATGGCGGACATCCGCCGGCTGTCGTTTTTCACGGTTCCGCTGAGCTGACTGACCCTGCATGGGAAAGACAGGAGATTATTCACTACCGGAGACGGAGATATACAGAATGTTGGATCCGAGATCTAGCTACACTGCACACTACACCTACGGGCATTGATTTTTTTTTTTTAAAAATACTGCGCAGCAACCAGCAAACGCATCTATATATTTCAAGCAACGTTTTATTTGTTCCAGCCCAGTTATGTTCTTCCATGGGTCCGAACTTTGTGCACCGCCGAAAAATATGACCCAAGAGGCCCAGAGTAACGATAGAGATGCAATTCATGGACTCTGGCCGAGGACTACAAAATATTACAGATTTTTTTTTTTTTTTGCTACTTCAAATCTTCAGTCATGGTGAGTTGAACGATTGTGGATTATAAATCCAATTTCAAATTTAAACTAACGCTAGGCTGTTCTAAGTCGCGCACACGCCATCACGAAAGAAATAAGTCGCGGTCGCTGAACGCTGAGAAACGTACGGTTGCGATTGTTGGAGACCTTTCCGAAATTTTCGCAAGACGTGGCAGCCTGGTGTCCTCGGGCTCAAATTTAGGCCACGTCTCCCCAATGGGCTACCCACCAACCGCGGCCCAACTACCGCATCACGAGCTCGGCCCGCTGAAACTCGTGCGTGTGTCTTCCACCTCTCCACCCACCCACCAAACCAAACTCCTGCTCCTCCGGCTCCGGCCACCCGACCGCGGCGAGAGGCGGCCCCCAACAATCCATCCCAATGGCGCCAATGGTTGAGATCAACCACCTCACCTTCACCTACCCGGGCATCGACGGCCGCCCGCCGCCTGGCGCGCCGCCGCTCATCGAGGACGTCTGCTTCTCCCTCGACGCCGGCCAGCGATGCCTCCTCATCGGCGCCAACGGCGCAGGTATGTTACCCCTCGTCCCCGTATCGACCTACCTTCGTTTTTTTCTGCCGATTTGGTGTTGATTTGGATGCGGCGGCGGCCTCTGTCCTGTGGTAGGCAAGACGACGATACTCAAGATACTGGGCGGGAAACACATGGTGGATCCGAGCATGGTGCGGGTTCTCGGCAGGTCCGCCTTCCACGATACGGCGCTCACCTCCTCCGGCGACCTCTGCTACCTCGGCGGTGAGGTAGGGCGATTATAATTCTATTTTATTTGTGATGGCCGTGATGAATTTTGCCATTTGATCATCCAATGGATCCTTAATCTGTGTCAATGGGTGCAGTGGAGGCGTGATGTGGCCTTTGCCGGCTACCAGGTGAATATACAGATGGACATATCGGCAGAGAAGATGATTTTTGGCGTTGCTGGTGTTGATCCAAAGAGGAGAGAGGAGCTGATCAAGGCAAGTTCACTATTCCACTCAGTGAATTCAGTTCTAAAGAAAAATCTCACAAACCCCCATTTGTCATGGAACAGTTTGATAAATTGAGCGTCATTGTTTTCACGCGTTTTTACACTTATGGACTACTCTGTTCCAAATATGTACATTAGCTTCCTTTTAACATGTGTAATGTCATGTGGTATCTATAAATTTTGCATTCTGTTTCTGGACCTAATGGTTCTACAATTTCTACAAATATTTGGAAATTCCCCACTTTTTGTGGTCATAGTACAGTCTGTGATTTCACCGGTCTCGCCAACTGGAGAAACCGAACCTTTTATGCTAATTTATTAGAAACCCATGTCTTCCATTTTAGGCTCGTCATTTTGTTTGAATAAGCTTTTGCGTGAGGTAAGAATATAATGGGTATTTATTCACAAAACCTAATAATCACCAGTCAACTTATCTGTATCATTGACCTAGCTCATAATATGTCTTGGAGAGACGAAATCTGTCATGTTGTGATACCCATGAAAACCAAAACCAGCATCAATAAAACTTATAACCCATATAAGAAACTATGTTGTACATGTACTATACTCACCTTTAAATGAGCTAACATTTTAACTAAAAAAATGATCTAACAGCATCAATAAAACTTATAACCCATATAAGAAACTATGTTGTACATGTACTATACTCACCTTTAAATGAGCTAACATTTTAACTAAAAAAATGATCTAACATTTCTTTATCGTTGATTAGAGTTCGGTACATTGTAGCTTACCTGCTTATATAGGTAAGATATAAATAGGCAAGCCCTAGAGAAAATTATATGCTGAGTGATCAAGTCTTCCATTCTTTGGAAGATGTATTAGCTGATAATTTGATGTTACCTTCAATACCTGAAAACTTAGTGAATTGTTCCCTTAGAGTGAAGTGGTGGGCAATTTGATTCAGCTTCCTTTGTACCATTTTACAGATTTTAGATATTGACCTTTCCTGGCGCATGCACAAGGCATCTGATGGGCAGAGGAGACGAGTTCAGATCTGCATGGGACTTCTAAAGGCATTCAAGGTTTGTTGTCCCTTGTTTTCAAGGATTTAACGTGTCTGCATCCAGACCAATACCTACACATGAGATGCTATTAAGAAAAAAAAATGCAAAGCAGGTTCTCCTTCTTGATGAGATCACAGTTGACTTGGATGTGTTGGCAAGAGCAAATCTGTTGACATATCTAAAGAAGGTTTGTGAGGAAAGAGGTGCAACAATCATCTATGCGACACATATTTTTGATGGCCTTGATGATTGGCCAACACACATTGTAAGCTTTCTTGCTATAATCTGTTTGTAGCTGTAAATCATGGAACTCATGTTTACAGATTATTGTTGATATTAAATTTCAGGTTTATATTGCTCATGGGAAGCTGCAGTTAGCACTCCCTTTGGAGAAGGTGAAAGAAACGAGCCAGTTATCTCTCATGGTAAGTGGCATCTATATGGCACAGTATGTTACTATGTTTTAAGCACAGAATGGTCATTTAGCAGATTTAATGTGTTTTCATTTCAGAGAACAGTGGAAGCCTGGTTGAGGAAAGAACGAGATGAAGACAGGAGGATGAGAAGGGAGCGAAAGGAGAAAGGCCTCCCGGAATTTGACAAGGTTGTTGAGGGTACCCGGGTTATAGGTGATCCAGCAAAGAGCGCTGCTAAAATAGTAAACAACGGGTGGGCGGCAGGACGGCTGACCTCGACCATCGCAGGAGAGGAGAACTTCATTTTCAGCTCTAACAGTGTTCTTAGGCAATGATCTCATTCTGTAATTTATTCTCGTTTCTTGGAGTGATAAATAATAGTCACATAGTTAATAGAAGATCAAGATCACACGAGTGGAGCTTTGGCAGTAACAGCGAACGTTCATGTAGTATAGGAGAAATAACTTTTTTTTTTAATTTTTCGTATCCTTGATTCTGTATGTATGTGACAGCATTACCGGATTCCAGATGCTGGGTTCAAAACATTGTGCAATTGTGTTTCCACATATATTTAATGTTAATAAAATTTCTTTGTTTAATGAATGATCCAATCTAATGGCCAACCACGCTACTTTTGTTTAGATTTCTGAAGCATAGTGGCACTCATCGGAGTTATTGACTTTTTTTATCATCTTTGACCATTCATCTTATTTAAAATATTTATTTAAATATGAAAAATTATAAATTATATTTGAATTTTGTTTAATAATAAAATAAATTATAAAAAATACATAATATTTTTAAATTTTTTTTAATAAAACAAATGATCAAAGATAATGAAAAAACAATAACAACCATAATTTTAGAACGGAGGAAGTAATTTTTTGAAACGCTGCCACACACGGGACAGCCATCGTAATGAATCCATCAGGTTCAAATTTGTTTCCATTTTATCCCGTGCAGTTTCCTCTCGGAAACGCTGCTACACACGGGACGGCCATCGTAATGAATCTACAGGCCGCGCGATTCTGAAGCAAGACACGAGACAGCGTAGGCTGCTACCGCCGACTTTGTTGTGCTCTTCGCCCGCCATGCGTCTCCCGCCCGTTCGCTTCCTGCCGTCAAGCACGGCGCCGGCGGTGGTGGACGCGAATGCGCGCATCGCCCGGCTGGTGCGCGCGGGCAACATGGAGGGCGCCCGTGCGGCGTTCGAGGCCATGCCTCTCCGCACCACCGCCTCCTACAACATCCTCCTCGCCGGCTACTTCCGCAACCACCTCCCCGACGCCGCGCTCCGCGTCTTCCACCGCATGCCCTCGCGCGACCTCGGTTCCTACAACGCGCTCATCTCCGGGCTCTCCCTGCGCCGACACACGCTTCCCGACGCCGCTGCGGCGCTCGCCTCCATCCCCTACCCGCCCTCGGTCGTCTCCTTCACCTCCCTCCTGCGCGGGTACGTGCGCCACGGCTTACTGGTCGACGCCATCCGACTGTTCCAACAGATGCCTGAGCGCAACCACATATCATACACAGTGATGCTGGGTGGATTCCTTGACGCAGGCCGCGTAGACGAGGCTCGTAAGCTGTTTGACGAAATGCCTGCAAAGGATGTTGTTGCTTGGACCGCAATGCTTTCTGGGTACTGCCAAGCTGGTCGGATATCTGAGGCGCGCGTTCTGTTTGATGAAATGCCGAAGCGGAATGTTGTGTCATGGACCGCAATGGTGTCTGGCTACGCTCAAAATGGGAAGGTCCACCTTGCGCGGAAGCTGTTTGAAGTGATGCCAGAGCGCAATGATGTGTCATGGACTGCAATATTGTTTGGGTATATACAGGCCGGCCGTGTAGAGGATGCTGAGGAGCTGTTTAATGCAATGCCGGAGCACCCAGTGGCAGCCTGCAATGCGATGATAGTTGGGTTTGGGCAGCATGGGATGGTGGATGCTGCCAAGGCAGTATTTGAGAGGATGCGTGAGCGAGATGATGGAACATGGAGTGCAATCATCAAAGCATACGAGCAGAATGAATTCTTGATGGAGGCGCTGTCTACCTTCCGTCAGATGTTGCGCAATGGTATCCGTCCGAACAACCCATCTGTTATCAGCATCCTCACCGTGTGTGCTGCACTGGCTGTTCTTGATTATGGCAGGGAGGTGCATGCTGCAATGATAAGGTGCTCCTTTGACATGGACATATATGCCGTGTCAGCATTAATCACAATGTACATCAAATGCGGGAATTTGGATAAGGCCAAAAGGGTCTTCAACATGTTTGAGCACAAAGATGTTGTGATGTGGAATTCAATGATCACTGGATATGCTCAACATGGGTTGGGGAAGGAAGCACTATGCATATTTAATGATATGAGGTTGGCTGGGATGGTACCAGATGGAATTACATATATTGGTGCCCTTACAGCATGTAGCTATACAGGAAAAGTTGAAGAGGGGAAGAGTATTTTTAATTCTATGGGTAAAAATTCTTCCATCAGACCTGGAGCTGAGCATTATTCTTGTATGGTTGATTTGCTTGGACGAGCAGGACTTCTGGATGAAGCACTGGATTTGATAAAGACCATGCCAGTTGAACCAGATGCTGTAATCTGGGGAGCTCTGATGGGGGCCTGTAGGATGCACAAGAATGCGGAGATTGCTGAGGTTGCTGCTAACAAGCTATTAGAGCTAGAGCCTGGAAATGCTGGGCCATATGTTTTGCTCTCCCACATTTATACATGTGCCGGGAGGTGGGAAGATGCTTCTGAGATGCGGAAATTCATTAGCTCAAGGCAGTTAAACAAGTCACCAGGCTGTAGTTGGATAGAACATGACAAGAAGGTGCATCTCTTCACATCGGGTGATGTTGATGCACATCCTGAGCATGCTATCATCATCAAAATATTAGAGAAGTTAGATGGGTTGTTGATGGAATCTGGATACTCAGCTGATGGAAGCTTTGTGCTTCATGATGTAGACGAGGAGCAAAAGTCTCATAGTTTGCGGTATCACAGTGAGAGGCAGGCTGTGGCATATGGACTTCTGAAAGTCCCGGAAGGAATGCCCATTCGTGTAATGAAGAACCTGAGAGTATGTGGTGATTGCCACTCTGCAATAAAGTTGATTGCTAAGATAACTTCTCGGGAAATCATACTGAGAGATGCAAATAGATTCCATCATTTCAAAGATGGGTTTTGCTCATGTAGGGAGTACTGGTGAGATGAATGTTGTTGTAACTTCATTGCTCCACATCATCTTGTTGATGATCCTGTCATGGTAAGTCTCAATATCTTAAGACAGTCGCCCATGGTTTTTTGAATCATGTGGCTATTATAAGTGTTTTGTATTAACTTCGTTTACAATAGGCCTCAATGTACCTTGTTTAGTGATATCTTGATTCTTAATTCTTTATCAGATACACATTCAGGATTCAAGCTCCACCGAGCATAAAGTACATCATCCAATATCAGCACATGGCCACTTATTCTTTCCGTTGTTAACAGTGTAGCACAGGACTGCTGGCTGTTGCACTAAGTGGCTTAGTATCTTGGAGGTCAGATTAAACTGAACTTTACCTAGAGAAACTTCTTGTTTTTTGTAAATAAAACATAAGGATGACTCATTTTCTAATACAAAGCCTCTGTTTTCAACAGGAGCATGTTCTGTCTCTTAAGTTGGTACAATCTTACGAAAAAAAACTAGGAGGTGAGTTACTAGTACTGTGGAAGCTGTTGTGCATTTAATCACGTTGAAAACTGTTGGAAGCTATTGTTATCGACTTAGTTCCATATTTCACTTGGAAGCTGTTGTGCATTTAATCACGTATTCGTATTTTTCATTTCAGATCGCCTCTTAAGATACCAATACCCAACTTGCTGGGGGGCATGGATGTGGAATTTAACAAGCAGCATTCAGTATTTCATCTTGAGCCACTTTATGGAAATAGTGAGTTGAATTACTGTGATTTATTGTGCTGAATTTTAGACACAAAGTTTGACGAATACTGAAATATTGGGCTAAACTTTGTAGACACAAAGTTTGACCAATACTGGAATGATCACAACTCCCAACATCACAATTACTTGCATTGTGGAATGTGCCACTATATCTCAACAATTAAACACTTGCTAGCAATTTCTGTCTCACCATACAGTTACTTGCATCGTGGAATGTGCTGCATATATTCCTTTTTATTCCTTAGAATAATATCCCTCTGGAAAGCAGTAGATCTATGTATAGCAATTAGCTTTTTACATATAATATTATAGTTGTTTGAAAATATATGATTTTATCATTTATTCAACAACCTTGACCAACTCCACATTTACTTCTCATGCCATATAAGTAAAGATTTTTTTTTAAGAAAAATATAATTTAGGTTTGTGATTTTGTGTGGTCCTGTTTCCAGAGTAATTCGGTCAGATTTCATTATCAAAACTGAATCCATTGTACTTATTCAAGAATGATAGGTGCCAGTTTGATCAATTAGCATAGCTTGTAACATCTGCAATATCTGATATCCTTATTCATGAATTTTTCCGCCCCCTCGAGTGGGAGGAGAAAATGCCTGCATTCTTGATTCTGACTTCCTTTCCTTTTCAGGCCTGATAAAATATACCACATTTTACTGGAGGAATGACCATGGGCATCTTAGCATTGTAGGTAAAATTTTACCCAGATAGCATTATATGTACAATTTTTTTTCGAGGTAGAACTACATGTACAAATTTTTTTCGAGGTAGAACTACATGTACAAATTTGATAGTCCTTAAATTTTAACATTCCAAATCATGAAATAGATACATGTTTTAGATACATGGTACACCTGAAATATAGTAGATACCTTGGAAATTATTTTTTTTGTGTGCTTTATTAGGTGCAAAATATGTCTTGCTACTTCAATCCTGAACTTTGAATTTAAAATCTGAACTGTTAGTTTATTATTTGCAAAAAAAAAAGGATTGATGTTACCTTTTTAGTCGTTCATCTGATTTCTAAGATCTGTAAGTCCAGGAAGGATCATCGAAGTTCCTTAGCACTTCCCTTTTAGGTGCTGTTGGAAGGAGGATATATCATAATTACTAATTTACTATTGTACAAAATAATCTGCAATTAATCAGTGATAGTTCCTATCATAGCTATTGAGAGGAGTGAGCCGGAAGCACATTAAAAAAAGAACCCAATCTCCCCTTCTATATGTAGGGCCTCCATCTCCATTTCAAAATGTGCAAACAACACAAACTTGCAGGAACGGCGGAAGCAAGTGCCAATGAAGCAGCTTCATAAGATAGCTCTTCTGGCGCACTCGTTCAAAATGATACTTCTGCTGCAGCTGCTTGCACTGACCATTCCTTGCAGTGATGCGGCAGCCCTGCAGTTGCACGCCACCCACGTCGACGCCGGGCGCGGCCTCACACGCCGCGCGCTGCTGCAGCGCATGGCCGTGCGTACCAAGGCCCGTGCAGCACGGCTGCTCTCCTCCGGCCGCGCAGCGAGCGGCCGTGTAGATCCGGGACCTTACACCAACGGCGTCCCCGACACGGAGTACCTGGTGCACCTGGCCGTCGGCACGCCTCCACAGCCCGTGCAGCTGATCCTCGACACCGGGAGCGACCTGGTCTGGACGCAGTGCCAGACGTGCCGGGCTTGCTTCGAACAGGCGCTCCCCTACTTCGACCCGTCCAACTCGTCCACGTTCGCGGTGCTCCCCTGCGAATGCCCCCTCTGTCTTGACCTGACATGGCCGTCCTGCGGCGAGCAGAACTGGGGCAACCGCACCTGCGTCTACGCCTACGCCTACGCGGACAGCTCCATCACGACCGGCCAACTCGCCGCCGACACCTTCACGTTTGCAGCGGCCGCCGATGGCACTGGCCGGGCCTCCGTTCCCGGGGTGGCCTTCGGCTGTGGTCTCTTCAACAACGGGATTTTCGAGTCCAACGAGACTGGCATCGCGGGTTTCAGCCGCGGCGCGTTCTCCCTCCCGTCGCAGCTCAAAGTGGACAACTTCTCCTACTGTTTCACCGCCATAAGTGGATCAGAACCCAGCAGCACCGTCCTACTCGGCCTTCCGGTCGACCTGTACAGCAACGCCGGCGGCGGCGTCCAATCTACGCCACTAATCCAAAGCTCTTCATCGTCTCTGGACTCGTACTACCTCTCCCTCAAGGGCATAACCGTCGGCTCAACGAGGCTGCCGATCCCGGAGTCGGTGTTCGCGCTGAAGGAGGACGGTTCCGGTGGCACGGTAATCGACTCTGGCACAGGCATGACGTTGCTTCCACAGAATGCGTATGGTATCGTGTACGACGCGTTCGTCGCGCAGGTGGGGCTCCCCGTGCTCAACTCGACGGCGTCGTCTCTCACCCAGCTCTGCTTCTTGGTACCAAGGGGGGTTAAGCCGGACGTCCCGAAGCTGGTGTTTCACTTTGAGGGCGCGGTGCTGGACTTGCCGCGGGAGAACTACATGTTCGATATCCAAGACCGGGGTGGCAACTTCACCTGCCTTGCTGTTAACGCTGGAGATGACATGGCCATCATAGGCAATTATCAGCAGCAGAACATGCACGTACTCTACGACCTGGTTGGCAACATGTTGTCCTTTGTCCCTGCCCAGTGTGGTGAGCTTTAGGATTCGATTGGTACTAGTTTGTCTGAACTCTGTAGTCCTGACGGCAGATTCGCCTCCTTATTCTAAGACTACTGAAATTGTAGTACTTGCTGAATGTTCGCTGGATTGTCTGCAATTATTTGTTCTTTTGTTCGAAGGGCTGCATATTTACAGAAAATTGGTTTCTCTATCAAATGAAACCACAGGCTGATTTCTGGTAAGTAATGTGCAATCGGATCTTAAGAGATTAAATCTGAGAACAGGTATTATGTGTCTTGTTACAAACCATTGATAACATGTCTTTTCAGTTCTCAGTTTCAGTGAACAGCTGCTATTCTGCCTGGTTCCCGAGGTCGCGCAGGTCTCGCGCCAGCTCCTCCACCTCCAGCCACGAGTCGCCGCCTTGGCGCACCGCCGCCGCCGCCTCGGCCGCGAGCTCCTCGGCCCGAGCGGCGACCTCAGCCCACCTCTTCCCATTTACAGCCGCGTCCAGCACCCGCGCGACCTCGTCCGGTCTCGGCGCCGCGTCGAGCCCGCCCCAGGTAACCGGCACGGCCGCGCGCAGGTCGTCGACGAGCAGCCGCGCGTTTGCGAACTGGTCCGCCGTCATGGGCCAGGCGAGCATGGGCACCCCGGCGGCCGCGGCCTCCAGCACCGAGTTCCACCCGCAGTGCGTCACGAACCACCGCACCGCGCGGTGCCGCAGCGACGCCACCTGCGGCGCCCAGCCACGGATCACCCTCCCCCTTCCCCCCGCAGCGACGCGCTCCTCGAACCCGTCCGGGAGCCGCGTCGCGGGCGCCACCGCCCACACGAACGCCACCCCGGTGGCTTCCAGCGCGGCGGCCAGCGCCGAAGCGTGGGGCGGCTGCAGCACCGCCATGCTCCCGAAGCTGATGTACACCACGCCGCCGCGGTCGTCCTTGACGAACCCGTCGAGCCAGGCGCGCAGGTCGGCGGCGGACACGGCCATCTCCCCGCCGCGTTTGGCCGCGCTGGCGTCGTCGGCGTCCGGCGCGAGCGGCCCGACCGCGCGCACGCGCCTGGTGGAACCCAGGTCCGGGAGCGGCGCCGCCAGGTACCTCTCCTCGAGCCGCCGGAACGTGTTGAGCACGAACCCGTTGCTCTCGAGGTTCCACAGAAAGTTGCTCCGGAGACCCTCGGAGACCTCGTCGCCCTCCCTGAACGTCCGGTACAGCATCGATATCTGCCGCCACGGGTACGCCGGCTCGCCGGGGATGTCGGGGAAGGTGATGACGTCCTCGGGCCTCGGCATCCGGCGGAAGAGCGACTGTATGACGGCGGTGCCGTACGCCGCGCACGGCGAGAAGGCGATCCGCGGGACGCCGAGCTCCGCCGCGAGCGGCTGCGTCCACCCGCAGAAGAAGTCGGAGAGCACGGCGACGACACGGTCCGGGCCGCCCGACCTCGCGCGGGCCCAGGAGACCAGCGGGCCGTGGAGGCCCGCGAAGGCGACGATGAGGGACGGGAAGAGCGCAGGGGGCAGGTGCTTGGCGCTCTCGACGCCCGCGGGCAGGGCCGGGTGGGACGGGAACGGGAGGGTGAGCACGCGGACGGCGGCGGGGTGCGCGGCCTGGACCGGCGCCAGCTGCGGGGCGGTGGCGGGAGTGGTGACGACGGTGAGGCGGAGGCCGCGGGAGGCAAGGAGGCCGGTGAGGTCTAGAAGCGCGAGCATGTGGCCCTGCGCCGGGCACGGAACCACCAGGACGTGCGGCGCTGGCCCGTCGTCGGTTGCTGTCGTCATACCTCTCTCTCTGCTCTACTCTGCTGTTGGCCACTTGGTTCGTTTATGGAAGAATCGCTCTGCTCTCTCAGTCTCTCCGATCGAGTGGCGGTGTCCACTTGGTTTATGGGATAATAATCGAATACCAAAAGGACAAGGAATATTTATTCGTGACCCCAGTATGGCAGTATACCCCACTAATTGGCCGGATAACAACATGTCACAACATTTCTTTTTGTGATATGTGACATGTCACCCATAGTTCGAACGACCTGTGTGCGCCGGTTCCGTCGACGTCGCCTTTGTCCAATATTCGTGTTTTGGTTGCCTCCACATCCCACTTAGCAAGGTTGTGACATGTCACAACATTTCTTTTTCTGATATGTAACATGTGACAAATTTAAGGTAGTCAAGCCCCATCATCTCTATTTCTTATTAATTTAGGTGGGTCTACTAACAAAATACTCGTACGTTACTATAGATTTAAACAACAAAATTATTTTAATATATAAAGTTATTTTAATTTTGAACTAATTAAAGGGGGTTTTGCAGCAGGTGGTCAGCCCCATCCACGAAGTTTCTATTGCCCGTGATGACGATTTTCTGCATGTCGTCGCCGTACGTGGTCACGTTGGACATTTGTTTGGTGATTGCCATGGTCGCCTTCCTTCACGTAGATCATGCATCTCCCCATGTACACGTCTTGGGCATGGCCTTGAGCGCGTCGTTGATGGTCTTGAACTGCCCGCTGCCATCCTTGGCCATCACCACATTGCGCTTGGGCGTATTCTCGAACCCCTTCAGCCGCCTACTCTCCTCTTCCTCCTCCTCTAATATCGTGGTGTCATGCGTAAGAAGAGTCCTGCACCGGTGACCGTCCACGGGACCACGAACATGGACAAGAATGACCGACCTTTGTCGATGATGGCCACCGTGTTGCTGGTCAGCTCCTTCTCGTTCTCCATGGATTCCGTCATCTTCTTCTTGATGTCCTTGTGGGAACCCGCCGATGCACGTCTCCTGGTGCGTGATCACCAAGCTCAGCCAGACGCGCAGTTGGTGCCCGCCCTTGATGATCCCGTCCATTCCACTTATGTCCATACCATCGAGCGTGCATGCGTGGTCATCTTTTGCATGCACGTAGACCTTGCAGTCCACGACGGACACCTTCAAGCGTGACTCGTTGGCTAAATAATATTCACTGAAATCAAAGACCTTTGAACAAACAACAATAATATCATTGACAACAATCAATTTCCTGCACGAAGGGGACAACAAAATACCGGCACACCCTGTCATAAAAGATTATCACATGCACGTGAATGGACTGTTGAAAGAAAGAGATGGCAGTAAACCTATCAAATAAATTAAACAAATGCAGTAGTTTATCCCGTCTCTAATTAAACAAGTTTTGATGTTGGTTTTTGGTGGTGTTGCACTTACATGATTCGACATCCAACAAAATATAGAAATCGCCGTATCCACCAAAAACAAATCGGGTTTTCCGCTTCGTTTGTGATCTTGGGTGGCTTTTGTCGTTATCGTACGCCATCAAGAGTTCAGACTCCTGGTCCTAAAACAAAGCCTGAGTTTGATTGCCGGTCTGATTGGCCCTCTATTTTTCCAAGCACACACGTCTTGGTTGCCGCCGGCCGGTGAGTTCTCGCCTCGTAGGTTGGGTAGACGTTAAGGAACTCGCGGCGGTCTGATGACGAAGAGCATCGCGTGATCCACAATACCCAAAAGCAGCCATCACTAATTAACCTTGCTGCCTCCACAGTGCATGACCTACTTCACGCCGGCGACTACGATGGTTTGTTGTGTTTGACAATCGACACTGTGAAGATCACGCTCAACGTTGGCCCGTCCGAACTGCCTGGCACTGCCTGACGTATTAGCCTCTCTTGTCACTAAGACCACGAGTGGCTCCTGGTAATGTGCGGCAAACTGATCCCTCTGATCTTGACATCACTGATGATGAGGCTAATCATGAGCCTGATGATCAACACAATTATGATGACATTGTCGCTGATCCTGGACTCCGGAAGCAGATTGAAGAAATTGATCCAAACATTAGAGATGATGTTAAAATAGAATATGTTTTGCTGGGTCCTTGCCAACCAAAAGGCCATGCATATCCACGGACAATAATAGGAAATCGACCAAGAAGCTTTCATGATGAATGGTTTAAGAATCGACCATGGTTGGAATACAGTATTGCAAAGGATAAAGCCTATTGTTTTTACTGCTACCTGTTTAAACAACCGAGGGTTGAAAACTTTGGTACAGAAGCTTTTACAACTGCCGGATTTAATTATTGGAAGAATGGAATTCAGATGCTTGATTGCCATGCTAAAAGCATTGCTCACAATAATTCTAGAAGGGATTACGGGGCCTATAAAAATCAGAGGCAAAGTGTGGACCATGCTATGAATACTGGAAGCGAGAAACCTTATGAAGAATATAAAGGCCGTATGGTTATTTTGTTAGGAATTACAAGATTTCTCCTATTACAGGCACATGCTTCCCGTGGACATGATGAGTCTTCTAAGTCAACTAACAAGGGTAACTTTTTAGAGATGATTGAATGGTATAAAGACAAGGATGAAAATGTTGCTCGACTATTTAATAATACTGCTAGAAATCATAAAATGACTTCACATAAAATTCAGAAAGACTTATGCAAAGCTTGTGCGGAACAAACCAGCAAAGCAATTGTTAAGGATATTGGGGATAGAAAATTTGCTGTACTAGTTGATGAGTCCCGTGATGCATCTATAAAGGAACAAATGCTGTGATTTTAAGGTTAATATTTATTTTTAGTATATTATGTTATATCTGAAATATCTATATAGTAATTAATAATAACAACATCTTCTCTGTTGTAGGTATGTCAATGCACATGGGCAGGTTATTGAGAGGTTCCTTAGTGTTAAGTGTGTTGCTGACACAACATCATCTTCTCTAAAGAAAGCTTTAGATGCCATGTTTGTTCGCCATGGTTTATCTATATCTAGATTGTGTGGGCAAGGATATGATGGAGCATCAAACATGAGAGGTGAATTTCATGGGTTGCAACGACGGATATTGGATGAAAATCCATATGCTTTTTATATACATTGTTTTGCGCATCAGTTGCAATTAGTGGTTGTTTCAGTCGCCAAGTGTTGTTCTTCTGTATTTGATTTTTTCAACTATACCACTTTGATTGTCAACACGGTTAATGCTTCCTGCAAGAGAAGGGATCAATTGGCTCAAGAACACCATGAGAATATTGTGAACCAATTGGAGACTGGTATAATTTTTACAGGAAGAGGGAAGAATCAGGAAACAAACCTTGCAAGACCTGGAGATACTCGATGAGGATCACATCATAAAACTTTGTGTCATCTTGTTCTCATGTGGAATGCAGTTTTAGAGGTATTGGAGAATGTGGCTGAAGATGCAACTATTGGAGATAAGCGAACAACAGCTTCTGGTTTATTAAAGAAAATGGAGAGCTTTGAATTTGTGCTCATATTGCATCTTATGATCAGATTATTTGGAAAAACTAACGATTTGTCACAATGCTTGCAAAGGAAAGATCAGAACATTGTTCGAGCTATTGGATTGATTGGGACTACACTTCAAAAAATTAATGAAATAAGGGATCAAGGTTGGGATGAGCTATTTGAGGAGGTAAAGAACTTTTGTGTTGAGCATCGCATCATTATGCCAAATATGGAGGACACTCTAACAATTAGAGGTCGTTCAAGGGGTCGTGGTGGACAGGAGGTAACATACTACCATCATTTCAAAAATGAAATCTTCCTTGTGGTGCATGACAAGATCATTGTGGAATTGAACAATCGTTTTGCTGAGAGACCTACTCAATTGTTGAGATGCATAGCGTGCCTTGATCCAAGGAATTCTTTTGCAAATTTTGATGAGGATAAATTGATTGAACTTGCTAAGATTTATGTTGTTGATTTCTCTCAATATGAGTGTGTAGTCCTTAGAGACCAACTTGAGATATTTGTAGCTGATGTGAGAGCTGATCCTAGCTTCACTAGCTGTGTTGATGTTGGTAATCTTGCAGTAAAAATGGTACAAACTGATAGGCACAAAACTTTTCCTTTGGTTTACCGTCTCATTGAATTGGCTTTGATCTTGCCTGTTGCAACCGCGACAGTGGAAAGAGCCTTCTCAGCTATGAAAATTATCAAAACTGAATTGAGAAATAAGATGGGTAATGAATGGTTGAATCATAGAATGATCTGCTATATTGAGCGAGATGTATTTACCGGCATAAAAAATAAAGACATCTTACATCACTTTCAAAAACTAAAGTCTCGGAAGAAAAAATTACCTAAACAAGTCGCTGGTATGTAATAATATTAGTTAATGATGCATACTCAAAATTTACTTTTTTTTGCATCCTCTATTTAATTATTTTACACTTTTTCTTGTAAACTCAGGTTCAGGTGCAAATGTGGATGGAGACATAGAAGGCTCCGACGACCCAAACACCCATTAACTTAGGTATTTTATTTTATTGCTTTATATTTTGACATATTTATATCAAGATTGTATTTCAAATGTGATTTTTTATAATTTTATCATGTTATATGGATAGTTTTTCTTATATGCTTAGATATTGGTCAAAGTATGGCCCGAGTCTTGCTGAAATCCTAGATCCGCTACTGCGTACATACAAACGAACAGAAAAAGCTGTCGGGTAAAGGATTCCACATCACGTACGATACGGGGCAGGGGGCAGAAAAAAAGTGAAGAGATGACCGTACTTGATTTAATAGTAGTAGAGATTTGAAGATCAATTCGGCGTACAAGAAGCTGCAAGTTGGATGATTTGACAATACGGACGATGTTCCAGCTGCAAGTTACATTATTCCATTTTTTTCTCAAAAGTAAAGTTTCTTAATTACTCAATTAGCTTTATGATTGACTTCGTCGAGAAGATTCCTGCCACTGTTATTTTCATGTTACCGAACTAGAAACAGTTTCACTCATCCTGGCGGAACAATAGTAATATGTATATTGTTTGAGATGATACCTGACCTTCCATAGTAGAATTAGTGCTGGACTATATAATATCAAATAGGAGTAATTAGAAAATATAAATTATTTTTATATAATAAAAAATATCTATAATATTTTATCTATAAAAAAATAGGATGTCTATAATTTGTTATACTTTTTTTTGAACTCATAACAATGCATAGACACTTTGCTAATATGACACAATGGATAGTGGTGTCCAAATCATAATCAAGATCTCTGTCCAATCAACCTGATTTTAACTGACCATGACTTTGTTCTAGCCACGCCTCAGCTATGCCAAACAATCAAACACATCCTAAGAAAATAGTTTTCAACCATCCACATGTCCGTACACATTATTGGTACATAGCTAATTATAATATGTACTAGTAATATGCCCGTGCGTTGCTACGGGCTTTTAAAGAAAAACCACGAAGCTTTAGACGTCTATACATCTGTAATACAACATATTTGAGATAGGGGCGGAGCTAGGTACTATTCATGGTGTCCTATAACATGATTTATTTGTGGTGATTCTAGTAGCTAAATAGTATTTGTGGGTATCAATTGGTACGAAGTACAAAGCTGTCATAATGATCTTTGCCGAGGACCTGGCCCCGGGCCAAGGTGGTCACCATCGGCGAGGCTCTCCAACTCTACCACAACACAACAAGGCGGTCACCATTGGCCAGGCGCTCCAGGCCATGATGTAGAGGAAGGCCGGTGACGTGGTCACGATTCATAGAATCATAGCACCTTGGAGATGTGTGCGACAGGTGCAAAGGAAGGAAGCGAGCGGCTTGGTCACAAAGGCACAATATATGTTGCAATCTATAGGATATGAAGTGCATTTAATCATATAGCCGGTGTTGAACAGTTATGCGGTTCAATCCATATTCTCCATGGTCAATCTATGTTCCATACTCTCCGCCCCCGTTTGAGGCAAGTACTTTGTTTAGTCACGATATAGATGTTTTTTTTAGCTTTTTCCCTCCATAAAACTCATGTATATTTGCTATATTTAATCTAAAAGGTATAACATGTGTAGATGATAAACACGTGTGTAGTTAGTAGTTCAAGCAAGATTTAAAAAAAGTTACTAACATGAAAAAAAATCACAAGTACTACAACACTAAATCGATAGGAGCGGACACAAAAATTAATGGCGGTAGATGACGATATTAAACTATGTATATGAACCTGTAGACCAAGCTTAAAGCATACGACACTAATGCTGAGAACTAAGCCGCTGAAATTTTAACAGAATAAATAGGAAAGCAAATAAGTATAGAAACGTATCCATAGGCTACAGTGACCTCAGTTGTGGTGCATAGTCCGTATAAAGACTCCACGCCATGCAATCGGAGCAGGGGGCAGAAAATTACGTAGTAATATGGACACCTTACATATATGAGGATTTTTTCGTACGGAAACGGAACAACAGGGTTTTACACGTATAGGAAACGAAAACCACTAAGCCAACACTAAAACACAAGACAGACGGACTCACCTAAAATAATAAGGTGTAGAGATAAATAAAAAGAAATACTTATCACTATAAAAATTAAACTATTTCTATATCGTCACTCATCACTCCAATCAGAATGATCATTCTCTCTTTAATATCAAAATTTGTTGATATTAGTTATAAGTGAAAAATAAAAAATATTTTGTTTTTTTATAAACACAATCTTCCCGCTCGTCGCCACGCAGCGCAACTGCTCCCCTCACGGTCCTGCAACTGATGCCCTCACCTTGCACGGATCTAGATTCTAGAGCAAGCTGTTGTAGGCACTAGGAAGAACGATTGGGAAGGATGGCGATGAGAGCAAGTGAGACCGAGGTAGGGTGCTGGCAAAGGCCCTACCGACCATAAACGCAGCTCGATGAAAAAGAACGCCAGCATGTAGTACTAGTAGCTACTGATAAGCACGTCGCCAAGCCATCCCACGCATCAACATCATACTAGTATTATCAATATACTAGTTAACTAGTTGATGGTGCGCGTCCTTGCGCGCCCATTAAATAAGAGGGGAAGCAAGAATCAGATATAAGAAAAATTAACGTAATAGGAGACCAAAAAATATAGTAAAAACTATATACAAGCTTATTTAGAAGATACTTAATCTAACAAAACCTTTGTATTTATTATATGAACATAATATTATTTACATGAATAACATTATTTGTATAGGGCACATGACCATATATATACAAAAGTTAACACGGAGCATGTAAAAGACAGCTAGCATGCATATACATCACCAGTAACAACAATAGGCTATACGTATACACGGATCCACTGACTTATAGAGCTAAACCCCATCCATTTTTTCAGGGACCTCAGAGCTGCTATGACAAGAGGTATCAACAATGCCCATGTCGACATAGAAAATGAGTTGGGTTGGATACGATAACAATCCAATGCAGCCGTCAAGGTCATATTCACATCAAAATAAACATTGGCAAAGGCAGCCGACAACCAAGAAATATTTTGCAAATCTTAATCAGTGAAGAGGGGGAAGCAAATAGTTTTCATATAGACAACCGGATCATATGAGACCTTATCTATTCTTAGCTTTATTAGCTGTAATTATTATTTTTTGGATGTCCCTTGACGAGGCTTATCAAAGTCAGAACCATACCAAGACCTGTGTTGGGAGCAATGAAACATGTAAGTTACAGTTAGAATACCAAAGCAAGATAAGGTGGTCAGGACCTTCTTGCTAATTAACACAGTTCTTAAAAAATTCATATACCTGTTAGTTTCACGGTTGGATTAACTTCACAACCTTCTTCCTAATTAACATAGTTCATGAAAAAACTATGTCATCAATCATATTAAGAGGAAGTCAGACAATGAGGAAAAGCATTGTTGAAGTATATAGAGAAGCAAATTACATTTTCATCGAGCACATCATTCTTAATAGCGGTTTACGAGCATCCGACACCTTAGTTTACGAGCATCCGACAATATCTGTGCCATAAATATAATCACAGGGAAAAGATTAAATAGCCTGGTCTTTCAATATTATTGAACTGATCTGATCCTTTGATAAGAACATGTTATTAGCCCAGCAAATTTACAACAAAGTAACAATAGAGATGGATATTAATTAGTAACTAATGGTGCAAGTATGTAAGTGAAATGATATTGTAGTTCCGATTCTAAACAAAATGAAGGGCAGTGTATGATTGATGAAAGAATGAAATTTGTAACATAGAATGAATTACGACTACAACGTACCCTTGTACGCCGTCTAACGATAAATGGCATGTAAAAAAGTTTTAGTGAGGATTTTGGCTGCACACATTAACGATGTCTAAACTTACAATCTCATATATTAGTGTTCAATAATATCTTTTATACAACGACTACCTCAACAATATAGGTTCATTCTTCGAGCTGAACAACAAATGCAAAGTCATGGTTTATTACATGACATTATAATACCTACTGCAAAAGACATAACACTATAAGAACTTTTTATGTACAGATATAATCGTTGAACAAACCTTTTTTGTAGGTGTACCTTTGCACGCGGTATTGAAAGAGAAGTCCGTGTAAAAAAGATGACACCTGCTACAAAAGACATCATGGTTAAGAAGCAATTTCTACACATAAGGCAAACCTTTATGCTCCGAAAGAAAACTTTATATTAAAAAGAAATATTAATTATAATGTATACAGTTACTGTCCTATCTAAGACAATTTCACTGGGAAGAGTTTAGAACATCAGATGTACAATCTGTAAACTTTTTTTTTCATATTTCAGATGGAATTAATAGTGCACAAATATGATCCGGATACATGCACAAGATAAGATTTAGAATTAGATGTATTTTTCCTCTTTTGAAACTCAATAAGACCATGTTTAATTGAAAAGTAACAAGGGCATTTTTAAATCTAGAGAAACTACAATACTTAACATGTGACGCTCTCAACATACAGAAATCTCAAAATACATTTCAGTAAGCAAAGTGTAAAATCAGGCAGCATAAATCTATACTAATTCACATAATCCATTAAGAATGAAAAAAAATTGGAATCAAGGGAAAATAACATTTAAAATCCAGGAAATATTATTTAACCTTTTTCACTTTCTAGTAAACACGTTGTGCACATTTGGCAAACCCATTTTTCGCCTACTACCAATATTATAAAATATGGTCAGAATATGTTCCTTTGTAGCAGACAACTAAATCTGGACACTCAAAACATGATAGGCCTATACTACTGTAAATAAAACATATTTATGTGGTAATTGCTAAGCATTTAGCCTATATAACCTTCAAAATGCGATTCTTATAATATGTTTGAGGCAGTAAATATGGTTGATTCTCTGTATGCTGCTGACCACCATAAAAACTTGCAAATAGAGAAAGAACAGTGAACATAACTCATTAGAGAAAAAACTAAAACAAAGATAAGTAGAGCGCAATCCCAGGAACATGTAAAGGAAGAATAAATTACAAATATATTTCTCTATTACAAAACAATCGAGATCGTATCTCTTCACACTATTACAAAATAACAATAGTCACTACTCACCACGATAATGTCAAAATTAGTAGGTCATAAGATATGAAATATACATCACGATGTCAAGTCAAACGAAATATGATCCTTATGTCATAGTATGCATAATGCTTTCTAAAGCGGTGCAACAAAAATGACTTCTTGAAAAGAAGCAATGATATTATAAATCAAGAAAAGGATTACACTAATCAAGATGCAATGAACTTAAAATTAATATACAAACATATCACCATTTAACTTATGCAGCAACATTTTACCAATATATGATAATAAAACTTTATAACAATAAACTGCATGTAATAGCATGATTAAGGTAGCTTAGCAGTTTCAATATTTCTATATAGACACAATCCTCTAGGAGCAATAGGTTCGACCCATCCCTAACTGACTATATATCTAGTTTCTTCTATTCCTCCAAGTATTTGTATGAGACCAACTTTATGCTTCATGTTTTTATTTCTTTGAGAGATCATTACAGGGTCAATGCTTCTTCTAACCAGTAAAAGAGTTCCATCAATAATGACATACGGACATAAGCAACCAATATCATGACTTTCTAAACTACTATACAAACAAAAAGAAAGGACAACACAAATGAAAGAAAGCATCTCCATGGCAGGTATGGGAGTGGAAGAATTTATATACCTCATGCAGCAACAATGAACTTTGCTTTAAAACCAAATAATAAATAAAATAGAACACACAAATCCATACCTCGAAATCCAAAATGCAGATATGAAGGAACTGGACATGCTTATGGCAAAAGCATAGAGGACCTCGGACGCCGTCTATCCAAAGGGAAAAGGTAGAAACCTTGTTACCTCACTATTCAATAAAAACCTTGTCACCTCACACACATTTTTACCTTGTTACCTCACTATTCAGCAGGCCTAAATTCCTAACAAAAGAATTTGAAAGTATGTAATAACAGCAATTGGAGCCATAAAACTTACAAAATAACAGACATGTTTAAATGCATCTTATAGGAAGAAAGTGAGCCCCCCAAAATAAGAGGGTAATCTTTAATTCTTTATTTGTACAAAAGTAAAGAGACAAACTTACTGTATGCCTCAAATATCACGCACTTAGCAAAGACAGGAATTGGTTTTCCTCTTAGCAACTTATATTAGATATCCTTCTACTGTTTCATCCAAATGCATGTCTGTCTACCTCAAAGTCACTGTATTCACCAATAACAGGAACATCAATGACAGACCCTGAACGGAAGGTAGTAAATATCTTTTATTATTATTATATAAATGATTCTATTAAGAAATGACAATGATAATAGTATAAGGTGGTCAAATCCCAGTAGCAAGGTATCCACTGCGACAACGCAATTATATATTACAAATCCTCTAGCGTTGCAAAAATCTGCATAGGAGTATGGACTACACCTTAGTATGCATTCTGACTATACTGAACTATCAGCCCACCTCAACACATATTACGACCAAATGAGAGATATACCTTTTTTTTTGTTTTTACTATTGTCTTGTGACCATTGGGAAGTGAGAAGTCTCAGACGATCATCTTTTCCCCAGAAAGAATAGAATCGCTATTTCCATGCCTGCAAATAAGGGAATTTCTTAATTTTCATAAATAAAAACAACTGTATAGAATTAGGATAGAAGTTAAAAGTATGAGATGATCATCTTTTCCCCAACAAGAATAGAATAGCTATTTCCATGCTTGCAACTAAGGGAATTTCTTAGTCTTTATAATCTTTATAAATAAAAAACATAGAATTATGACAAAACCTGGTAACATTCATGGCATATAGGTATACCACGTGCTTTTCATAAATCTTATGCTCCGTCAACAATTCTTTTCAGGCATTTTACCGAAGCAATTTTTTTTCTTACAAACAGGTCGATAAAGAAAATATTAGAGCAATAACGTAAATTTCAAGAGACATCTCACTCCAATAACAGTAAATATGCCAACAAGGCACAAAACAATATGGTAAAAAGCAAAGCAGTCGAACTATGCATGAATAGTTCCTATATGCAAAAAAGGTGCACAATCAATATCTATTAATGGAATTACTTTTTTGTGATAGGTTTTACTGAAAGTGTGATGATGTTCCGATATCTGAGATAAAGGCTCGGTACTCAAGTACTACCAAACCAATGTGATAATATCAGCCGAAGAAAAAAACAGGAAAAACAGGAAAAAAACAGATAAGTAACTCTGGAAATAAAAGTAAATGAATCACAGCTGAAAAAATTCTAAGGAAAACATTTTTTTAAAGAAAAACATGAGCTAAACAGGAGTACCATGCCGTAACTCTGATCATTCTGAACAAATCATCAGGCACATTAAAAGATTATTTATGTAATCATCATGTTCCTTATTTATTTATTAACAAATTGAAATAAACTAAATCAGATTGTCTCAGATTTATTGCATAATCTGTTATTCAACCTGCAATCCATGGGAAACTTGAATACGATGTCTCAATCTATATAGAAACCCACAAAAATGAACTGACATTTTCAATACCCCAATAATAGAAACAAAAAAACACAAAATTGTAATTAAAAAAATTACAAGGCCAGTTATAGTGAAACTACAAATTAAATCTTATAAATCAACCATACAGTTCTAGAAGGTAGGATCTAAAGGAACCATGGCCAATCTCCCCTGGCTGCAAACAATAGCACCAAATAAAACGGAATAATATAACAATACAAATCTGCAGCTCTAAATGTATAAGAAAAAGTGGCGAGCTGGATAAATTGAACGAAATTATGATCAGAGTTGAGGAGCAGCAACACAGTGATTTCTATTATTACTTTGAGGGATAACAGATCGAGCCACCAAATCCCGTATCAGCCATCAAAAAAGGGAAAAGAAAAAACAATACTCATGTATTTTAACGTAAGGTGATAGGGGAAAAAAAAATGCAAGAATGGAAGGGAGAGGAAAAGGACGGGACGGGATTACCCGAATCCTCGCCGCTGCTGTGAGCCACCACATCTGCACCCGCGTTGTTCCTGCCAGTGACCGCAAAGCTCAACGTCGGACGCTGAAACAGGAGCAGCCATGGCCGGAGGAGCCACCACGCCCCAGCTTGGATCCGCCGCCGGGGACAAACACGACCGAGTCCAGCACCCAAGTCCCGTAGTCACACTCGGGCGCCGGCTGCTTCCTCAGTGAGGAGAGAAAGGAAAACGAGGATGCATGCAGAGAGAGAGAGGGTCGCCGGCCGGTAACTCCGCTCGCGGTGCCACTTCCCGCGCCCGATGCCACCATCCCTCGCGCCCGCCGTGGCGCAGGCGGCCCGCGCCGCCGCGCTGTGATGCCGCCTCCGTTCTCCCCGCCACGTCACACCACACCGCCCCACATCACGCCACGCCGCCCCGCCACCGCTCTGCTCCCCACGACACGACCTAGATCCGCCGTAGGGAAGGGCCCCGCGGCCCAGCCCTGATCCATGGGAGGCAGGGCCCTGCCCCAAGCCCAGATCCGCGCCACGACAAGGGCAGCCATGGCGGAGCCCACCATCCTCACGCCGCGCCGCCCCTCTCCTGCACCCCATGCCGGCGTGCCGGCGTCATCATGCCATCGATCTGTGCCTGCCGTTTCTTTGCGAACCAGAAGAGAAAAAGAGAGGAGGCGCGAGGAGAGAGAGGGGGAGAGAGGGAGAGCTCACCGTCGCCATCGCCCGGCGCCGCGCCGCGTCTAGCGCTGGGCCAGCACCTCCAGTCGCCGCGCCGCCACCTCGCTGCCCGTGCCCAGATCCACCGATGGTCTGGGTCCCACGCCGCCACCCCACTCCGACGCCTCCACACTGCCTTCTCCCTCTCTGCCTCCTTCGCTCACCTGGCCTGAGCTCGGACTCCGCGCCCCGTGACGGCTGGATCCACCCCGGTGCCTGAGAGAGAGGGAATAGAGAGAGAGAAAAGCGAGGAGCGAAAGAGAGGATAAGGACGGCGCGTGAGTCGTACATCAGTTTATTTTTCACTCCTTCGTTTTTACCCACACCACCGCACTCGCAGGCGATTCTAATCGAACGGTAAAAAAAATTGATCGACGTGGCGTGCGAGTCCGCGCTGGGGTGAGCGGACGTTTATAGATGTAAATTCCTAGTATTATATAGCTGGCGTGCTATAGAAACCCTCAATCGAAACTACTACGCCATGAGATGATGAGAATATACTAGGAAACAAACGCTCCTCGTTTGTGCACAAATTACTAAATAAAACATAAAAAAACTATTTGACCACACAACTTGTGCAAAAAATATGAACTAAAATTCAGCACCATGCACACGGTCTTATGCACAAAAACAAAACAAACAGAAATTCTAGGAAAACCGATTCCAATCGATTGGATCCAAAATCAGGGTCTAGTATGGAGGGGATTTCAATCCATACAATTTTGTTCTGCACTAGCTAATTTAAAATTATTTTCTCACAAGCTCCAATTAATGTATTCAAAATTTGAATAAAGTTATGCACTGAGATGGGGTGGGGACATGTGGTTTAGTGCAACGAGGTGTCCGATTTTAACTCTAAATCCATACACTGAGATGGGGTGGGGAGTGGGGACATGCGGACACCGATCTTACCTCGACAAACCGAAGAGATGAGGGCCCGGTTGCGGGCGCCAACGTCCCATGCCATGGTGGAGAAGCGGGCGGTACTGACACCACACGTAGGAGCGGTCGAGCACGCAACACGTCGGGTGGAGGAATGGTGGTGATCACCGCCGAGTCCAGGGAAGCAAGAGAGCAGAGGCGCAGGATAGCAGCACATCGGGTGGAGGAATGGTGGTGATCACCGTCGGGTCTAGGGAAGCGAGAGAGCAGAGCTGTAGGAGGGCAGCGCGTTGGATGGAGTGGAGGAATGGTCTAAGGAAGCGAGAGAGCACATGCTAGGATAGCAGTAGAGGGTCTTTATAGACAAAGTTACGCAATATAGTGGGTCGTTATTGCAATGTAGACACCGGGATTTTCACCGCAATGATAGGGCAAATGCCCCCCCTCCCTGCCAAACCAAACAGTATATAGCTACTTTTTAGTGAGGGTTAAGCACAATAGCATAAACGGCCCCGTCCCTGCCCATGTAGTAGTTTTCAAGCGTCACCACTGACTGGGCCACGCTAGAGTGAAGCAACAGCGCGTTTTACTGCTTCATGCTGTGTCGGGCAAAAAAAAAATTCCCAATTTTATTCTGGTCCACATCATATCGCAGAGGCAAAAAGTAAGAGATGCTTGTGAGTTGCTTTGATGCCTCCTCCCAGTCCTAGATATGCGCATTAAGCGACTGATTGACGAAACATGATATATTTCAAAGTAGTGTGTCCACACAGACAAATGGGCAAATGGCTAGTAGTACTAGGGCGCGTAGGGCATACACGAGTCTTATTCTAGATTCAGCAGCGCATAATCACTGGCGGCGCACTGGCGTTGTCATACTGTTGGCACCAGATTTTGACCGGTCCCATCGATCAGAGATAGAAAATTGAAATCGGCCAAAGTCAACGGCTGAAGGAGGTTAAGTGGATCCGATAGGGTTATTTTATTTCTTTCTATTTAGATTCTTATTCTAAAAACTAGTCGGTTTGTTTAGAAGTCCTGACTGAGTCAGGTTAAAACCTCTTGCATAAGGTTATATATATGTAATAGGATATATATGGAAACAATAACACCTTCATTCAATACAATTCAGCGCATCGCCAACCTTTCCTACTCGACGAAACCCTCGTCTCGCACAGGCTGCATCGGCTCCGATCTCGGCAAGAGACTTGGATTAGTCCCCTTTGGTAATTCTATCAATCTCATCTAGTACTTTCTCATTGATTTGATATTCTAGTTATTATCGTTAGAATTGCTAGTTATTGAGTAATTAGATCTATCTAGAATCTGTTCTATCGACTTCGATTATGATACTGTCTCGGTTAGGTCTGATCTACTGCAATTTAGTAGGTTCTGCAGGTATGGTTTAGACCTATTATTTGAATCACTCTATTGATTTTATTTATAAATAGATTAAATCTAGCTATATTTGCCGTGTTTGAACACTATCTTGGTTAAGTTCGATCTGTTCAAATCAACGAGGCTGCATCGATTTTGATCTCTCGTTGGGTCGATAGAGCTAGATCCGATCTGTTTATAGGTGAAATTGACAAAGTTGTATCGGAACGTTTAGCCGATAGGTTATCACGGTTTAATCAATTCAAAGTAATTGAACTTGATTATTTACTATATCTAAGAATCGATTGCCCTCATATTGTGATAAGATAGGTCATTGATTTAAAGGCATATTTACAATACCAGCTAATAGATCTATCGATTTAGCACTATCGACAGGGTGGATTTCTTGCGCATATACTGTAGTTCTATCGACTCTGCACTATCAACTCTACACTATCGACTCAGCAAGTATCGCCATGTTTTCATTTATTCTCATGATCTTGCTGTGTTTAATTCAAACCTTTATCGACACTACAATGAGTAATATTTTATGTATTTAATTTGCCGATAAGCTGATATAGTCAACCGATTAGTTCATATCGTCTTATAATTATTTCTATAATGATATCGGCTTATTTCACTCACACAGTGATCATCGGCTTTCCTCATCGGCCTGTTCTAGGCCGGTGGCCCATAAAATCTAACTGTTTGTATCTTTATCGATTTGCAGGGAAAATCAACAGGTACGTCCTGATTTCTTGTATTGAGCCTGCACTAGAGCTAAACAGATCTCCGAGGTCACGCGTGGAGATTTTTGTGTCAACACACTTTTTGGCACGCCCAGTGGGACCAAGAACTTCAAACTCACATCATGTCTGAACTCGGAATGCCATAGGACGGTGAGGCGATACAACCAAAGAACAACCTCAGCTCGGATCTTAAGAATGAACAACCTGTCAATAGGGATAAGTTGAGTTATGATGCAAAGGCACATGTTAGTCAGAGGATGGCTGAGTATGAGAGTCTTCTATTAAGTACTTTTAGCAAGACAAGGAACGACAAGATCATCCAGAAAGGAAAGTTACCAGTTGCCGCATTGACTGAAGATGCAACAAAAGAGTCATATATTGAGAAACCAATAGAATTCATTGATGAAGCAACTTTGCATAACATAATTCATACTACTTTACACCATGTGTTAATTAATCAATCATCTGTGTTGGTTAATACATTGAGGAGCCTGATTATTCAGACTGTGGAGGGATGGCTATACGAAGATTCAGCTCGTGGGCCTGTGTACTTTCGCATACCAGATAGTGTTCCTCGGCCTGCAAATAAAGCATCTACTTCACAGCAACATGGTGAGAATACAACACAACCTATCTCGGGTTCAAGTGCATCCACTTCTGAAGTGCCCCCAGGTCAGAAGAATGCTAATGGTGAAAGAATACCTCGGAGGATAATACTGCAAAGATCTACACCACAGACACATCCACATCATTACAAGCAAGAGACTACCGAGCCAAATGTTACGTACAGTACTGCACCTAATATTGAGCCTAGCATGTTTAGAATGTCGTCATAGTCTACTCTGCCAGGAGAACTAGGAGGCCAGCATACAGTTGTCAATTTTGGTCCACAACCATTAGCATCTGGTCTCCCATCGTCTATTTCGAATATCAATGGGCCGATCGATGACTGAGCTTTGAAGATTATTGAGGTGATGAGGGAGCAATTTGGATTGAAACCAAAGCAGCAAATATACATGTATCGATCGTCGTATCCTCTGAGCTATGATTTGATTCTGATGCCGAGTCGATACAGACCTCTAGAATTCACCAAGTTTACAAGACAGGATAGCACTACTACAATTGAGCATATAAGCCGATTTTCAGTACAGTGCGGGGAGGCTGGTAACACTGAAGCTTTGAAAATTAGCCTATTTCCGTTATCCTTGTCTGGGTTAGTATTTTCTTGGTTCGCATCATTGCTCCCGAATTCAATTGTGACTTGGGCCGATCTCGAACAGAAGTTTCATAAATATTTCTTTGCTGAAACTAGAAAATTGAGATTGTCTAATTTGGTTGCTGTGAGACAAAAAGTTGAAGAGTCTGTGCATTACTATATGCAAAGATTTAGAGATGTGCGTAGCAAATGTTTCAGTCTGCAACTGACCGATAACCAGATGGCGGAGATAGCGTTCAATAGTTTAGTTGAGCCATTGAGAGAGAAGTTTACTTCGGTCGAATTTGAGAGCCTATCCCAGTTGGTACAAAAGGTGTCAATCCAGGAGAACCTGATTTGGGGGGCACGGACAAGGTCGATCCAGATCAATTTTAATGATTATGACTCTGAATCTGATGAAGAAGCTATCAAAGTCGATATGGTAGAATGGACTAGGAACAAGAATGTGTTGTCGTGCCCGTGGGTGAAATAGAATGAACCTGAGGAAAAGTATGATTTTGATATCACCAAGGCCGATAAGATATTCGACATGTTGTTACAAGAGAAGCATATTCAGTTGCTGTCTAATCGTGTGATTCCCCCTATTGAAGAATTGAAGAAGATGAGGTATTGCAAGTGGCATAATTCTTCTTCTCATAGTACTAATGATTGCAAAGTGTTCAGGAGATAAATTCAAATGGCAATTGAGCAAGGCAAGATCAAGTTCACCAAGGGTACCATGAAGATCGATGGACACTCTTTTCCTGCAAATGTTAACATGGCCGGTATCGACAATGTAGAAACATTCATAAAGCGGTATCAGAAGAAAAGGGAAAGAGAGGCGAAGGAATCACTGTTTGATCCATATTGGGAATGTTCTTTCTTTCAGTATTGCTAGGATAATAATATGAAGTTGCCATCAATCGATGATTGCCCGAGATGCAGGAGGCGTGCAAATCAATTGTATAGGGGAGCCACAATCAGTCATCAATGTCAGTACTGTATAAACGATTCCAAAGAGTCGATGGTGGGTTTGGCCAAACAATGACCCAAGGTTTCTGGTTTTGATCGACTTGGAGTGAAGAAGAGTGAAGAGGCCAGATTTGACAAAGAAGTCGATGGAGAGTTGCAACAGCAAGAACAGAATGATCAATGGTGCCCATCTGGTATATTCTCCAGGAGTCAAAAGCGTAGAATTCAGAGAATGCATTGCAGACAAATAAGGGCTGGCAAATACTATTATGAGGAGGAAGATGATCAACCGCCTAAAAAACTTTAGAGGCCAAAGGTGAAGTCACAAGAACAGACGCCAAGCGCTTCTGTAAATATGGTGATGATTTTGCCTCAGGAATTTATGGCTATAGAGAAGGAACTGATTGTTGCTGGAGAGTGTGGACCTCAGCTTATTTTTGATGCCCAGCAAGCAGTGTTCGATAAACCAGACGAGTCTAAGCATCGGCACTTGAAGGCTTTGTACCTAAGGGGTTTTGTTAATGGGATGTCGATATGGGATGATGGTCGATGGAGGCGCTACAGTGAATATCATGCTGATCACCACTGTTAGAAAATTAGGGAAAACTAAAGATGATTTTATTAATACTAATATGATTCTAAGAGATTATGATGGTCATACCGTAGCGGCTAAAGGAGTTTTGAATGTAGAGCTTACAATCGGCAGTAAAACCTTGCCGGTTACCTTCTTTGTTATTGATGGAAAGGGATCATACAGCCGGGTGAAGGAGGTTAAGTGGGCCTGACAGGGTTATTTTATTTCTTTCTGTTTAGATTTTTATTCTAAAAACTAGTTGGTTTGTTTAGAAGTCCTGACCGAGTCGGGTTAAAACCTCTTGCATGAGGTTATAAATATGTAATAGGATATGTACAAAAAAAATAATACCTTTGTTCAATACAATTCAGCGCATCGCCAACCTTTCCTACTTGACGAAACCCTCGTCTCACGCGGGCTGCATCGGCTTCGATCTCGGCGAGAGACTTGGATTAGTCACCTTTGGTAATTCTATCAATCTCAGCTAGTACTTTCTCATTGATTTGATATTTTAGTTGTTATCAATAGAATTGCTAGTTATCCGGTAATTACATCTATGTAGTATCTGTTCTATCGACATCGATTGTGGTACTGTCTCGGTTAGGTCCTATCTACTGTAATTTAGTAGGTTCTGCAGGTATTGTTTAGACTTATTATTCGAATCACTCTATTGATTTTATTTATAAATAGATTAAATCTAGCCATATTTGTCGTGTTTGAACACTGTATCGGTTAAGTTTGATCTGTTCAAATCAATGAGGCTGCATCAATTTTGATCTCTTGTTGGATCGATAGAGCTAGATCTGATCTGTTTATAGGTGAAATTAACAGAGTTCTATCGGGACGTTGAGCCGATAGGTTATCATAATTTGATCGATTCAAGGTAATTAAACTTGATTATTTACGATATCAAAGAATCGATTGCCCCCATATTGTGATAAGATAGGTCATTAATTTAAAGATATATTTGCAATACCAGCTAATAGATCTATCGACTCTGCACTATCGACTCAGCAAGTATCGACATGATTTCTTTTATCCTCGTGATCTTGCTGTATTTAATTCAAACCTTTATTGGCACTATAATGAGTAATATTTTATGTATTTAATTTGCTGATAAGCCGATGTAGTCAGCTGATTAGTTCATATCATCTTATAATTATTTCTATAATGATATCTGCTGATTTCACTGACACAGTAATCATCGGCTTTCCTTATCGGCCTATTCTAGGCCAGTTTATATCTTTGTCGATTTGCAGGGAAAATCGACTGGCATGTCTCGGTTTCTTGTATTGAGCCTGCACTGGAGTTAAGCAGATCTCTTAGATCACGTGTGGAGATTTTCGTGTCAACACATATGTCATTGTGGCTACCCATGTTTCACGGAAACTCTGGTAGTAGTAGTACGCGAGAGTTCAGATGGTCTGTATTGAAGTGAAGCAAAAAATTCAGAGAATGCACTGTATCTAGCATTAAGCTTAATTCTAGCCGTTCGATCAGGCTTCAACGGACCCAAGGGGCGGGAGGCAGGTCCGCCTCCGCTGCTTGAAGCGCCACAACAAAGGCCGCATCCTCTGCCTCCTGCCTCTAGAGCTGAAGTGTAGTGCCCTCCATTTCTGCGGTGAGGTTGAGAGCAAGGTCGCGGTCCTGCTCCTCCTTGTCCTCCTGCTTCACAATCAGTAGCTGGTCGAAGGCGGCCAAGTTGGTCACATGCCGGTGAAAGGTCACCTCTTCCGGTAGGCCGAAGGGAAGCCTCGGAGTCGATGGTCTACCCATGCACGGAGGAGGAGGGGTAGCAAGAGATGGAGAGCAAGGTTAGGCATAAAAACAACAACTAGAAAACAAGAACAACGAGACCTGAGACAAGTCCCGCAGGCCTACTGCTCGACCTGAGAGGTGGTACGAAGCCCCGAGCTGGAGCCGCCCCAGCGCTGGACGGACGAGGATCAGGTGAAGCGACACTTGCTCGGACCCTCCGCGCCCCCTCTAGTGTCTATCGGGCTCCGCTCGGTCCGGTCCCCGTCGCTTGCTCGGGGCTCCGGGGTGACTACTGGGATATAGTTGAGAATAGAGAATAAGGTTCACCACCGTAAAAAGGTTACATATGTTATTCATACATCACCTATGATCCTCTCTCTCTCTCTCTCTCTCTCTCTCTCTCTCTCTCATACACACACTAATACAGATCACCTGATGTGCCCTCACACTACCTAGTCCAATGATTTTTTTCTTTTTCCCAAATTGCAGGCAACTGAAGAAAAACAAAACTACACAAAGCGAGCATGGATGAAATGAAAAAATGGAGCAGTTGTTGACATTGCATTGCTTCAGGTCTACTTGTATCAGAACGACTATCAACATAGCTTCGCAGAAGGCTCGGAAGGTCAAGGAAAGAAACATTTAGTACCAAGAGAAAACAAATTAGAAACACAATTATAGTTACTAGTATTATAATTTCATGCATGGGGAGCGAACCTCTAATCTAAATACAGTGTAATAAAGTAATAAAGATAGGTTATGCGTACCATGTCACCCAACCACAGGATGTTGTGGAACCATGAAGGTAGTGGAAACGGAGTCCATCCCGAATAAACACTTGGTACACTGACCACGATGTTCCACACCACCAGCCCGTGGTTGGAGTACACGAGGAACCTGAAACGATTGGTAGTTACTATTATAATAAATTATATATAATATCATGATGATTTGAAAGACGGGATGTACTCAAAAGAAATAAAATGAGGGCTCATCTAAACGCGTACACGCTGCTGTAGTCTGCGGCTTGGAGCATTACAATTCTAGATAAAGTAGCAAAGCTGCACTGTAGTGCACGTGGAGCCACGGTCCACAATGAAACAACTTGGTCCGACGATGATGATGGGCCTTCTTGAGGCGCCTACATGTCTGGTACTGGCGGCTCGGCCTCAGCCAGGAGGCTGGTAAGGTAAGCGACTACGCTATAGCAGTCAAAGGCCATCGCGACCCACCAGCTGAAAATGTACAACTATTTGGTTAAGTCATCCTTGATAGAGGGTGCGATCTCAGCAAAAAATTGCTGAAAAGTGCTGGTTGCTCCAGATCCGCCCTGCATAGACAAGGACAAGGCCTGGACACAAGGATTAGAGCCATAAAAAAAGAAAAACATGATCCATTTAATTAGGGGGGGGGGGGGGGGGGGGGACGCTGTCAGCAGGACCGGCCCTCTGTGAATGATGTGGACAATAATTTGTACGGAGGTTACGAGGACAAAGAAAAAGATCGTTTCCTCAACAAAGCTTGTACGGAGGTTTCCAAAATAAGGGGGTGGTCCACCTCCACTCCATGCAGGTCCTAGAACAAGCGACTTGCAATGATTCCAAGTAGCAGATGGGTGCACATTGATAGTAGCAGCAACCTTTTTGTAGAGTTTGATGAGTTTTGACTAGTACTTGTGATCACAACATAGTGGGTCATCATTGCAATACAGACACAGGTATTTTCACCGCAATGATAGGGCAAATGCCCCCCCCTCCCGCCAAACCAAATAGTAAATAGCTACTTTTTAGTAAGGTTTTAAGCACAATAGCATACCCGTCCCCATCCCTGTCCATGTATTAGTCTTCAAGCTTCGACACGGACTAGGCCATGTCAGAGGGAAGCAGCAACACATTTTATTATTTCAAGCCGTGCCGGGCAAAAAGAAAATTCTCCATTTGATTGTGGTCCACACCATACCATACCGTAGAGGCAAAAGGTAAGAGATGTCTGTGAGTCCCTTTGATACCTCCTCCCTTTGATACCTCCCAGTCCTAGATACATGTATTAAGCGACTAATCGGACGAAACATCACATATTTCAAAGCAATGCGACCACACAGACAAATGGGCAAATGGCTAGTAGTACTAGCACGCGTGCGGTCTACGCGAGTTTTATTCTGGATTCAGCATTGCATAATCATTGGTGGCGCACTGGCGCTGTCATATGTCATCACGGCTACCCATGTTACATGGAAACTCCGGTAGTAGTAGTATGCCAACGTTCACATCATCGGTATTGAAGTGAAGCATAAAATTTAGAGAATGCACTGTAGCTGGCATTAAACTCAATTCTAGCTGTTGGATCAGGCTTCAACGAGTGACACTAGCCGATACTTTGCTCTTAAATAAATGATATAAAAATATAGACAGAGTAACCCATAACTTTTTCACTTGTTGTTAGGCTCCGTTTGGGACAGTTACTAGGAGAAACGATTCTATGAAAATCGCGATTTCTGTGGATGTCAATTTCCACATAATCACGTAGAGGAGGAGCTGGTCGTTTGGCGGTCTCCTTAGAATCTGATTCTCCTGGTAGCAGCGGAGCTCAGCCGGGGCAGCGGAGCTCGACCGAGGATGACGAAGCTTGGCTTGGGGCTGGGCAACAACGTGACGGAGCTCGGCTTGGGGCAGGGCTGCAGCGGAGCTCGACCGAGGGCGGCGACGCGATGGAGCTCGGCTTGGGGCGGGGCCGCGGCAGAGCTCGGCCGAGGGTGGCGGCGCAGCAGAGCTCGGTCGGGGGCGGCGGCGCAGCCGATGTCGACCAGGAACAGAGTCTCGGTGGGAGCGTCGAGGGGGGGGGGGGGGGGGGGGAGGCTCTGCTTGGCCGGCGAGCTCGACGGGAACGGCTGGGGCGAGGGCAGGCAAATGGCAGCAAGTGGGGCTCTCTCCGCATCAGCTCCTATGGCGCACGGGGGTTGGGGGTGGGCGAACGGGCAGACGATGGCCGCCTGCACACCTTCTCCGCCAGGAATCGGTTGTGTTCCATAGAGGGGTCGATTCTGCGTTTTAGTGTAAATGGGCTGTTGGGAGGAATTGTGTATGGGGAATCGGATGAGAAGCGGGCTGTTTGGGGACGCTTGCCGCTTATGGGTGTGTCTGTTTCTTTGATATAATAGAGTTGTCATATCAAGATTTCGAATACTAAATATATAGATTAAATATAAAATTAATTATATAGTTGACACTAAATTGCAAGATAAATTTATTAAATTTAATTATGATATTATTAAGAGATGTTTATTATAGCATCGTATTATCTAATCATAACACAATTAGTCTTAAAAGATTCGTCTCGCCATTTAGAGTACGGACTGGATTTTATAATTAATCTATATTTAATACTTCTAATTAGTATTCTAATATTCGATGGGACGGATCTAAAAATTAGAGGCCAGAAAATGAACAGGGCCTATATCCAATAGAAGCGGCTGGGAATCGGTTCCAAACAGGGCGCCGTTTTGACGTGTATGTACGTGTCATGGACATGAGAAACTTTCTCCACCACTACCTCTGAAAAGTGCCAGTGGACGGACTTAATATAGATGACGCAAATACTCATATCATAATATCATATACACACACGAGCATTACGAACATACACTCACATCCTATTGCTATTAGCATCTTCAAGTCTATTTTGGAAATTCACAAAGCTAGATAGAGCAATTATCTAATTTTTTAAAAATAATTAGTTATAAATATAATATTTGTGTTAAGTCCAAGACAAACCGAATGGATATAGCATCATAGTCTGTGACACATTCTACAAACAACTTGTTAAGTTTTTGGAAAAATTATACTGTTGTCATTAAACCAATCCTCGAATTGCACTGTTACCACTAAAAAAATGTGTTGGCACCAATGCCACTAAACAGCTTGTGTTTATAGAGATAGGTCTGTAAATATAAAAATGTAAAGTCATAACTGTGTGTATGTTTCGTTCATTTTTCTATTCGAACCTGCCGGCAAACTCCATTAGGCTTTTGGGGCCCTCTACCGCTGCCGCTTAGATTGGTGGAAGGCGCCATCATCGACCTGACCTTCCACTTCCACATGATCACAATATATCCTTAGCTTCCACACGCGTGATTGTATTTTATACCCTTGTCGTTAGTTTGTATTTGACTGGAATCCATTACATTAAAACCGATTTTATAACTGAGATCTATATATAAAATAGATTTATATTGAAGCATACCACAAGGTAGAAGTACACTAGATCTGGACACAAAAATCATAGTTCCTACCAAAAAAGATTCAACGAATATGGAGATTGTAAAAAAAAAACGCAATAAACTCAACCACTAGGAGTAGTAAAGTGTGTTGAAAGCACATGACTCACATCTTCTAAAGGTTGAACTAGCCATGAGATCCGTTGCTGGTAGCATCCAGGGCCGGCCCTGGAGGGGGGCAAAGGGGGCAGCCGCCCTAGGCCCCCAAAACCGAGGGGCCCCGATCATAGCATATGCATATACATGTATAAGCAAATTTGGCCCATATGTTAAGTTTAAGCGGAGCAATCATCAAAACTAGATTTGAGTTCAATTGATTTCTTACATAATTGATTTTAAATTTATGATCAAATAAGAAGGCTTTTTAACTACTTATTTTTACATCTTTTATTCAAGTCATGTCAACTAGAAAATATATCCATCTGGACATGAGAAAGGAGAAAGAAGAAAAAGAGAGAGTTCTTAAAATCTCAGAAAGGAGCCGTGGATAAATCATATTAATAAGAAAATATCTCAATATTCCTGTTGCATATTAAATCTTATTTACTATGTCTATGACTATGGCATCAGTTAATGTAAGCTTTTTAAAACTAAAATTGTTGAAGAGTTATTTAAGATCTACAATGTCTCAAGAAAGATTGAATAGTTTGACCATTTTATATATTAAGAAGAAATTATTGGATAAGGTTTATAGCGACACTATCATTAGTAACTTTACCGCTAGAAATATTTGTAGAAATTTTTAAGATAGTATACAATTATTTTTATATAAATTTGACTTTGTTTTGATTGATAATAATATTTTAATTCAATTGACAAAATCTAAATGTATATATACACATATATATAAAAGGGTTCTGGTTTTTATCTTCGCTCTAGGCCCCAAAATACACAGGGCCGGCCCTAGTAGCATCACCACCAACGATCCGAAGGGCACATCCGCCACCGTAAGTAGTGGTGGGGGACATAGAATCTATCCCCACAATACTAGTCGAGAGCTCGACATGGCCTGAGTTGAAGCTATGGGGAAGACTTGCTGGATAAGGAAGATGCTTGAGGAGGTGAATGAGTGTGAGTGTGTGTATGAATCTGGCTTGTGCACTGTGCGGTCTCTTTTATGCAGCCCTTTACATAGAAAATTACATTAATACCCTATTGGGGGCCAGGGTTCCGAGGTAACCACTCGTGGGACATGTCAATCTTTGCACACGAGCCGCGTTCTAGGGGACAGGATCCTTCAGGGCCCACTGGCGGTCATCATAATGCTTCGGATTTCACTCCTAAAATTCCCTGTCTGACGGTCTTGGGTTGCTCACCCCCTCTGGGAGCACATGCTCAGAGGCTTCTCCTTCCGGACCGGATGAGGCCTCCGTGTTAATAACGTGCACCATCTTACTTCCCCATCATTGACACCTGGGAAATGATGTTGATTCCTACATCACCATGGACCCACACTTATCGACTTTCCGTCTGATATCCTCCTTCAGACCCTGATTCACCCTTCGAGTCGACTACCTCTGGAGGCCCCCTTCGGTGACCCGCTCCCGTGGGGTGAGCCTGACAAGTGGGGCCCACCATGTAGTCGAGGCCCCACAACCGGAGGTACGCCCCAGAATCGAAGAAGACGACACATCCATTAGAAATCTGGTAACAAAAAGTTAGATAAAAAAATATGGAGATGACAATCTAAAACCTAGCCTAAATTATTATGGAGGAAAGAGAAAATACTAAGAAAATAGTAAATCGATTAGAAAGATGGACCCTATTCCTTTTCCACCAGCAAGGAGGCTGGAGCGCGAGGAGAACGAGTGTCGAGGGTGGGGCGATGGCAGGATCGCTCTTGAGCGAGGACGTCGTCGCTCATGTTAGATAATGGAACAAAGGTCCCTGTCTCTACATCTTTTTTTTTAAAATATACACAACATTCATTACAATTAAAACAGGACTTAGCCTCAGCACTTGTTAAATAGAGAGTCACAACATAACAAGAAACAAACACCGAATAGAATCAAGACTAATCTTTAATTCTATTCTTGAACTTTCAACCAAATTTAGCAAAGACCTCCTTGATGACAGTCTGCAACAGCCTACAACCTTTCTTGAAATTTGATTTCGCCTCCTATTCTTTATGCAACAATGGCCACCTGCAACTCTAATAAGTCTAATATGTTATCCTAAAAATCATCTGTGAAAAAATGTTAGATTTAGCTCCATTGTTGTCTACTATATCACTTCTATTTAACCATTATTATGCCCAGCAAAGAGCCACAACGCCTACTAACAGGTGGTCTCTAAGTTGAGACAAAATGTCATTAAGTTGAGAACCAAACATATTTGAGATGCTAGACGGAGGTTGAATTCCTAATATGGTATGAATTATATTTTTAATAAAATAGACATAATAATAATAAATAAATAAATACTAGATAGTTTCTAAGGAACTACAACAATAAAATTTGAGACCATCATAACAATTCTTTGTTGTAAGATTATCTTTTGTACTTTCTGAGGTACCAAAGAAAGATCTTAATTTTCAGCGGCAGTTTAATTTTTTCAAATTGAGCAACATTTTTTTCTTGTAGCATAAATTTATACATGGACGTCACTGAAAAAAAATACCGCTATTATGGGGGTTCCTAATGAAGATATCTTAGCCATTAGTAAATTAATATTTACTACTTTTGATACGAGGTCAAGACATGAGCAATGTTGTCTCTTTCCTTCTTATAACATGAGTCCAAATTTTCCCGTACCAACGCTCGTAGGAAAGAATCATTCAACGAAATGGTGTTCAAGACATGAGCAATGTTGTCTCTTTCCTTCTTATAATAAGGTAAAGGTTAGGGCGTCGTTCCTGAGCGAAAAGAAAAGGAAGGAGGTAACACCTTTTCTTTTAACGTTGTGCGTTGCTTTCGTGGGTTAATCAGAGAGGAAGTGAAACCTGGTCTGGTTCTTCTCCGTTGTTTATGTCTGTTTCCATGTAGACAATTATTTATGACATTTTTTCCAGCATAAAAGGTCGATCTTGGTCAAACCAATTCATGCGCCACCGGACTTAGACAGGTGGATTTGTGACCGCGCATGGTTAAATTACTTGGGCACGCATGCTTAATAATACGTACGACCTTGGTCTTTCTCAATGGGAGATCGAAATGGCACGAGTCGTTTGAAACATTCTTGTAAACTCCTGGTGCAACAAAACAGTAACCCCCCTCCATTTTTCTATATATATAGGCTGGCGTATATGGAAATGAACACACACATCGGTTAAGCTAAGTACAAGCAGCGCATCACAAGCAGAGCAGGAGCAGTTAAGCAGCTGGGTGAAAATGGCTGAAATGCACAAGCTTTCATTCCTCCTACTCGCCTTGCTTGTGGCGCAGCTGGCCATCACCTGCAGCGACGCCACCACGCCGGTCCGGATGCATCTCACCCGCACCCACTCCGGTAGCGGCTTGACCCGGCGCGAGACTCTGCGGCGCATGGCGCTGCGCAGCAAGGCCCGCGCGGCGGCGAGTGGTCAGGTGGTCCCTGGGAAGGGCGACCCGAACACGGAGTACCGTGTGAAGCTCGCCGTCGGCACGCCGCCGCAGCCGGTGGAGCTGACGCTTGACACGGGCAGCGACCTCATCTGGACGCAGTGCCAGCTCGGGTCATCATGCCCCTCCTGCTACGACCAGCCCCTGCCTTACTTCGACCCGTCCCGCTCCTCCACGGTCTCCAAGCTTGATTGCGGCTCCCCTGCGTGTCAGGACCTGGACCTGTCCTCGTGCGGCACCAGAAAATCGCACTGGGGCAACCAAACCTGCGTCTACACCTACTGGTACGGCGACAAGTCGGTAACCACCGGTTTCCTTGGCGCAGACACGTTCACGTTCGCCGGCGCCGCCGCGGGCCTGCCCGGCGTGGCCTTCGGCTGCGGCCTGTTTAACAACGGTATTCTCACGTTCAATGGAACCGGCATGGGCATTGTCGGGTTTGGGCGCGGTTCCCTGTCCCTGCCGTCGCAGCTCAAGGTGGATAACTTCTCCTACTGCTTCACGCCCGAGACGGGGTCCAAACCCAGTCCTGTCCTGCTCGGCTTGCCGGCGAACCTGTACAGCAGCAGCGCCCGAGGCGTCGCCCAGACCACCCGTTTGATCCAGAACCCTAATATTCCAACGTTCTACTACCTGTCGCTGAAGGGCATCGCCGTCGGGTCGACCAGGCTTGCCATCCCGGATTCCACGTTCACGCTCACGAAGGACGGGACGGGTGGAACCATCATCGACTCCGGCACCGCCATCACGACGCTGCCGCCGCACGTTTACCGCCTGCTCCGCGACGCGTTCGTTTCCCAGGTGAAGCTGAAGGCGAACGATGATGGGCTGCTCTGCTTCGAGGTGCCGGCACGGGCGAAGAAGCTGCCGCGCATGCCGAGACTGGCGCTGCACTTTGAGGGAGCGACGCTGGAACTGCCGCGGGAGAACTACGTGATTGACGTCGACGAGGGAACGGGTCGCAGGGAGATGTGCATCGTGATAACTGAAGGCGGGGATGAGACGACCATCATAGGCAACTACCAGCAGCAGAACTTGCACATCCTCTACGACCTGGCCGGCAACAAGTTATCATTCGTTCCGGCTCGCTGCGACAGGGTTTAATAACATTGCCCTGCTCCCGTTCCACGAATTATGACATAGACACCAATCATTTATATAGGAATAAATAAGTGGTGTCTGTTGGCGGACGCAATCTTTTTTAGTCGCAAAAATTTGATTTCTGGATAGGGATTTGTTTCAAACTTGTAACACGCTATTGCTGTCTTATATTCTATTTTATACAATATGTATTTTTGAATGGTATGACATAAATGTCTGTTCAAAATTAGCGTATGCGCACATCATGTCTGAGAGTTGTAGTGCGCAAAATGATTTGTTTCATTCAAAATAATGGAATTTCTAAATGATGAAATGGATTTTTAAGTGCGATCATCAGTAATCTGATACCTTGAAAATAGCCCAAACCGCTCTTTCATAACATAACTCTTTTCTTTTTTGACCGTGACATGACAAAAAATGTTGTCTTAGTTTACCTAAGTCATCTTTTCTGTCTGTAAAAAAAAAGTCATCTCTTCTCAAGCCCCAGTGCTGCTGCACCTCATACGGTGATGCTATTGCTTGTAGACAAGTAACCCAATTTTATTAGAACTGAGACATTTTTCTATCTTAACATTTTATCATCGAGTAAGAAAAACAAATTTTCTAATAGAAACAATGGATATTATACTAATTAAACTACACTAACATCTTGATTTAACATGGCCTCATATTAAAGATTGTAGGATGTAACGTGTCACCTACTACATTTAAATTGACATGGTGTCTTTTCTATGTTGACAATTATATGATTATTAGAATGTACAAATTGTTAATATAGAATCACAGCTGCACTGAGATCTCCCACCATGTTCTATGGTAGATGCATTATGACACCCTTATATATATGGACGCTATATATAGAAATTACATAAATATTGAATGTACAAATCAATTTGTGTAATTAATCATTACAACATGACAATAAGATATGGTTAGACTCAATACGAAATAAGATGTGATCATAGGATGTAGTTTGAGATACCGTTGAAGATCTCTTTTTTGATTCAACACAAACTTGATAATGCCAACCGATTTTACATGTGGTTATATTAATTTTACATAAAATGTTTAAATTGAACTACCTCTTGAGAGAGATACAAATCTGGTTTGATTTATTTTCCACATTGTTTTACTATCATTGAATGTTATCCCAAAAAGAAATTTCTTGCATGAATGTATCTCACAAAAATTTCATGTATCCATGTAAATGCACTAAAATAGTCGATGGCTTTTTTTTTTTTGAAGAGAATGGTAACACCAATAATAGACTGATAAGATGGAACACGTTTAACAGCTATGATTTGTCGGAGTCCTAAGAATTTAGTATTTGTAGTTGAATGCGTATGTAAATAGTTCCACTCCTTTAAATAATACAAATATAATATTCTTATATTAATAAGAAATCCTATAATTTTGTGCAAGATGGTGCTTTACTAATGGTACTACCAGCAACGCACAATAAATTATTTACTTTACTTTTGGTCAACTACTCATCGTGTCAACCGACCAGTTCAAGGAGCTTTTGACAATGGCAAGACCTGTAAGATATCTCTAGCTCTCTTGTAAATTCAGCTCTTCCAATTCCAATGTCAACAACAAAAAGAATCAGGAGGTAGTATATAGTTGATGTAATCAAAGCATAACAGAACATCGAGGCTTACCTCAACGTCTTTCTTCTATATATTAGTCAAAAGATCCTGCTAATAACAATACACATCCATCCACTGATGTGAATCAACTAATAGATCAAAATGCAGAAGCTAGCCGTTCAAATCGTCGTTGCGCTGGCGATTTTGTTGTGCAGCTACGCTGCCGCGTCAACCATCCGGTTGCAGCTCATCCACGCCGACGCCGGCCGCGGCTTCACCCGGCGCGAGTTGCTGCACCGCATGGCGCGCCGCAGCAAGGCCCGCGCCGTCCGGCTACTCTCCGGCGCGGCGAGCGCCCCCGTGACCCCAGGGAGGTTGTTCGACACCGTCCCTGTCGCAGAGTACCTGGCACAGTTCTCCATCGGCACGCCGCCGCAGCCCGTGCAGGTGGAGGTCGATACGGGCAGCGATCTCACCTGGACGCAGTGCGTGCCGTGCATCGCTTGCTTCGACCAGGCGCTGCCTTATTTCGATCCGAACCCGTCTTCTTCGTTCGGCATGTTCTCTTGTCGCTCCTCCGCGTGCCAGAGCCTGCCGATCTCGTCGTGCGGCACCGAGAACTGGTGGGGCAACCAGACCTGCGTCTACACGTACTCCTACGGCGACAAATCAGTGACGACGGGCCTCCTATTCTTAGACACGTTCACGTTCGCCGGCGCCGGCGACCGCGCGGTGGCCGTGCCCGACCTGGCCTTCGGCTGCGGCTTCTTCAACAGCGGAAAATTCATTTCCAACGAGACTGGCATCGCCGGCTTCGGGCGCGGTACGCTGTCTCTGCCGTCGCAGCTCAAGGTCGACAACTTCTCCTATTGCTTTACCAACATTACGGGATCGGCACCCAGCACCGTCCTGCTCGGCCTGCCGGCCAACCTCCACAGCAGTGCCCGTGGCGAAATCCAGACCACCCCGTTCATCCAGAACCCTGCTGACTTCCCGACCTTCTACTACCTCTCGTTGAAAGCCATCACCGTCGGGTCGTGCAGGTTGCCGGTGCCCGAGTCGGCGTTCGCGTTCAACAAGAACGGGACGGGCGGGACGATCATCGACTCCGGGACCGCCTTCACGATGCTGCCGCCCAACATTTACCGGCACCTACACGACACGTTTGTGTCCCAGGTGAAGCTGCCCGTGGCGAACGATGACCCGCTCTGCTTCGCTGTGGCGCCGGGAGAGAAGCCGCCGTACGTGCCCAAGCTAGCGCTGCACTTCGAAGGCGCGACGCTGGACCTGCCGTGGGAGAACTACGTGTTCGACTACGAAGAGGCGGGTCACAGCTACATCTGCCTTGCCATTGTTGAAGGCGGGGACGACATAGCCATACTTGGCAACTTCCAGCAGCAGAACATGCACGTACTCTACGACCTTGCCGCTAACAAATTGTCCTTCGTCCCTGCTCACTGTGAGACGGTTTAGAAGTCATTTGCGTCGTTCAGCCCCCGTGTAACCCGGCCGCGCGGGGTGTGCGTAGTGTGTAATGTCACTCAGCTCGCTGCTTTATGTTTCTATTTTTCTCCTGAATTTCATATACGAATTAATGTTATTGGATGCAATACATGAGTACGCGTGGAAAGAATAAAGGAAATGTTTCTTAACGCACTCTGGTTGTCACAGTTTTCTGCACTCTCGAATTACTGGAATTGATCATTTCCTTCAACATATATTGTGGCATTGAGCTCCTTCTTTGTTTTTCTTTTGTTTTAGCCTTATGAAAACCTGTCATTTGCTTCGTAAAGCAGTTCTTAATGCAAATTTTATATTACTTTTTTTTTCATAAAGAGAGATAAATGATGTCCATCTGTGACACATCCACGAGAAGATGCTCAATCCAATATGACACCTCAAGTTGTTCCCAGAACATGTACTCCGTCTGGTCTGGAATTATTGACGTTTCAAAACAATAAATATGAAATAAAAAATAGCTAATCCTTTGTGTTTTAATGTTAATAAGTAAGAAACAGAGGAGAAAATAAAAAGCTAAGGTGCTCCATCTCTCTCGATCAAAAGGTTATCGGATTTTCCATAGAGTCAGTTCTGTCGAATAGATCATAGGGTGTTGCTGGGATTTTTTATTGACGCCTCAACTCTTTGAGCCGAAGCATGAGATGAATGACGCAAGGGGATTTGCTCTATTACCATTTGCAGGAATTCTCTGGTAGCACTGAATTTACAATTACCAAAAACCTAGCTTCCCTTTCCCTTTAGTAGCAATCAAACATAAGTGTGCCTGGTCAAACTGTTTGAAAATTAACTTGAAGTTATATTTTTATATTGATGTTGTGAGTCGTTAATTGTTATCTCCTTCCACCATAGAAGTTGTTACTCAACTTCAACAGAGTTTAAATAGCATGCTACTGACTTACACATAACTTGCTAGATTATGCCTACCACTGTAAACACATTGAACATACTTTTCATTTTGTTGACGTTGTGCTATTGGACATAACGGAGAAAAAGAGAAAAAAAAACATGAAGTTACTGAAATAACAAATTCTACGGATCAGCATAGCAAAGGAATCCATCATTAGTTTCCTAACATTGTGTGTGGAAGTGAATTGTGCTCATCTTGACTAGTCTCAATTACGTTGTTGGATACGATCGGTGTGTGCAGCGAAAGAAAAAGAGGAACTTAAAGCAATGAGAGACAACTTTCCAATATATGATTTACGAGTTGTTGACTTATTAGTTGAAGTTAGTTCTATAAAATGGTGCTTATATCCCTATACTTTCATGAAATTTGTAAATTTTATATTTACTTATATAAATTCAGTATAATTTCTGAATTAGCATCACTTTTACATTTTACTACTTTTTACATAAATATGAAATTGTTACATTACCATCGTTGTAAACAATTGAATAAAGGCATTGTTTAAAGCAAAGCTAAACATTTAGTTTTCAGTCTACTTCATATACATACATGATACATTGATATATGCTATCTTTGTGATTTGCACACCGTACTTCAAATTTATACTTATATATGATTTTCAAAACAGGCGCAACGAAAGCGCCAACCTTTCTAGTGTTTTTATAACAGGAGCGGCAAAGCAGCATGGGAGGTCAACACAACACAAGGAACATATGGGCGCAAAAACATTAGAAAAACGACGCACGTCTTTGTTTTTCGGAAATATAAATGACGCAAGTTGTTCCGTCTTTTGACATCCAAACAGTTTCACAGTCAACATGAGTCACGCAAAACAAGCCTCACCGTCTGAACCGCCACTGACCGAGGCAGCTTCTTTTCGTTGCCATGGAACGCTCCTGCGTTCTAGTAAATATAAGTACATATATAGGAGCTAGCATACAGGCGCTCGTCAGGAAAAGCACCTACCGCTGAGCATTTGACATCAGCAACAAAATGATTTGCAAGCTAGTTCTTCTGGTCGCGGAGCTCGCCATCTCTAGCGCGATCGATGCCTCTGCTCAGGTCCGGATGCAACTCATGCATATTGACGCTGGGCGTGGCCTAAGAGTAACTCGAGTGGGCTGACTATATGGGCCACTAAATCTTCTTTTAGTCATTGGGGTTAAAAAAATCTAACTACAATCGCTAACTATATAGGCCTTTAATTTAGTGAGACACTAAATTTTGATCCAAACCCTCTAGATCTACGGAAATCTTCCCCTCCGCCCAAGGTAAGATGAAGTCGGTCTCCACCCACCCCACCCCCCCCCCCCCCCCCGCCCCCCAGCCCTTCTTCTTTCTCGCTTCTCCTTCACTCTTTCTCCTTGCCGGCGGCCTGGAGGATCCCTTAGGGGGTCCGGGTTGCCGAGGGGAGGCCCTCTGCGCTCCCCAGACATAGAGGAGGGCCGGTTGGCCGGGGGCGGCGGCCACGACCCAGCGGTGGGCCGTGGCCCGACGGTGCAGCGAGGCGGCGGCGGCGCCACCGAAGCCACGGATGGCAAGAGGGTGGTGGGCCGGGGTCGGCGGCGGGGGCGTCACGTCGCTAATGAGTTAGCTGGTAGCGACACGACAATGATGGCGGCATGGCGGGCGCCGGCGGCGGGTGCGGGCGGCGTGGCGAGGCGGCGGTGCGCCGCTGGCCGCCGGTGGTGGTGACGGGTGGAGGTCAAGATCGAACGACGAGGGGGAAAGGGTGGATGGAGGTCGTCCCCGTATTAACATGGGGCATAAGGTAACAGACCCTAGAACCCTGACAATGAACCAACTTACTACTTCCTATCGCTGAAGGGCATCACCGTCGATCACCGTCGGGTCGACGATGCTGCCCATCCCAGAGTCCAGGTTCGTGTTAACGAACGGAACAGGCGGCACGATCATTGACTCCGGAACCGGCATGACGACGTTTTCCCCAGACGTGTATAATCTCGTGCACAATGCGTTCATCGGAGTCTCCCCGTGGTCAATGCCACGGAGACAACGCTCTGCTTCACATCGCCTGCAGGGACGAAGCCGGACGTGCCGAAGCTGATATTGCACTTTGATGGAGCCAGGATGGACCTGCCTCGGGACAACTACATGTTTGAGCTCGAGGACTTACGCTATTAAGTGCCTGTAGACGTCCTCTGCAGAATTAATAGATTGGTAAATATTTACATATTTAAATAGCATGTTACTGACTTTCCAATAGATTGGTAAATATTTAAATAGCACGTATTAAGTGGCTGTAGTACATAACTTGCTAGTTGATGCCTATCACGCTAAACACATTGGACGTACTTTTATTTGATGACCTTATGCTATTGGACATAACGAAGAAAAAGAGAAAAATATATAAATATGAGTTACTGAAAGTAACAGATTCAATGGATTGGCGTAGCAAAGGAATCCGTCAACCATCATTAGTTTTCTAACATTGTGTGGAAGCGACTTTGTGCTTTTTTTTTTTTGAGATTACACAATACAATTTAGACACTTACAACGCACACACACTCATCCCTATGAACACATGTACATAAATCCTACCCCTATGAGCATCTTCGAAGACTGAGCCGGTAAATCCTCTAGATTGACGATTAGTTTTAATTATATTGTTGGGTACGATCTGTGTGTGCATCTAAAGAAAAAAAAAGGAAATTAATTAAAGCAATAAAGTCAACTTTCCAATATATGACTTACGACAACTTTTTTAGTTCAAGTTGATACAGTGAAGATTAAACATGTATGATGATTAGAATTTAGAGTCGTGTCTAATCAGTGTTTTTTTAGACGTGCATTTAGACGCGAGACTTGAGGTTGACGTTGAGTCTACCCTCTAGTCATCACTCTAGACACAAAACGCATCTAAAATCATTTAATCAGTCTTTGACTGTCTAGACGCGGCCTCTAGATATGTTTTGCACGCGTTTAAAGAATATGCTGCATGTCTAGACACCTGTCTAGGCTAAAAGAAAGTGATTCACATAGTTATGAGTAGTTCCTCAAAAAAACATAGTTATGAGTAAAAGCAAGTGAGCGATAATGATGATTAATAATTCATTTACCAACAAGTATCATGAATTTACAATCTATATGCTATTTAGTATATTTTTATGTTCATGACTTTTAAACAAAATTAACAGTCAATTATTTATTAATTTATCTATCTGTTTTTTATATTTGTTGCTGCTACAGTAGAAATATGTGCTATATATTTGATTTTGTTACCGTTTTAGTTCAAATATGTGTTATATATTTACTCATTTAGCTTCTATACTATTAATACATCTCATTCATCTAATGTGTCTAGACACCGTGACGCTAGTGACCAGTCCATTGTCTGTCTACGATTTACGTCTAGAAAAACACTGTGTCTATAATACATACATGATTTTGTGAAACTGACTCTTGCTTTATACAAAAGCATGAAAATCTAACTGTTCTATACTTCTATGACGACACTTGCATTGAGATGGCTCACAACCGATTTTACGGACCGAGCACACACATGGAAACAGATACATCTTCAACAGTAAATAATCAACAGAAAACAGAAAGTTTGTGTCGAGCTGAATGTTAAGGTGTCCTTGAGAAAAAAAAAACGTTGCCCAGGTAATGATGCATGCTTACTGGATATACTTACTTTTTTACTTTAACTGAAGTCGGCCCGCTCATACATAGTGCGTCAGGTAAGGAAGCCATGTAACATTATTTCTCGTGACAAAGATTCAATCTTGTACCGTATCGAGCCTCTCGTCTGTACCGTAGTAGTAGTAGTAGTACTTTGTTTTGTTTGCAAGATAATGAAATTTAAAACTTATTTTCCAGCCTAAAAGTCTGGTCTTGGTCGTTCAATTTGTGGAGAATTCAGATAATTGTGCGCCTGGATGATCGAGTTCCCCAGGCACCACCACCTGTGGAAAGTTTTAAAGACCCGTTCGCATTTGATGTCTGTGTTTCCTGACCTATGCAACGAGGAAGAGGGGACGAAAAAACGCACATTAAGTTGATGATGTAACCCAGCGGTGACTTAGAGAACCACGATAGTATATAATATAGCAGCTAGTAGCACACAGGCGTTCAGTTCATCAGCTAAGGCATCTACTGCTGCGCATTTGACATGAGCAACAAGATGGTGCACAAGCTAGTCCTCCTGGTCACGGTGCTAGCGATCGCTTCCTCTGCTCCGGTGCGGATGCAACTCATGCATACCGATGCCGGGCGCGGCCTGACACCCCGCGAGCTGCTGCACCGCATGGCGCAGCGCAGCAGGGCTCGCGCCGAGCGGTTGCTCTCTGATGGGGCGAGCGTTCCAGTAACACCAGGGAAGCTCGATGATAGTGGCGTTCCGGACACGGAGTACCTGGCGCACTTTGCCATCGGCACGCCGGCTCAGCCCGTGCAGCTAACCCTTGACTCGGGCAGCGACCTCATCTGGACGCAGTGCCAGCGGTGTATCTCCTGCTTCAACCAGTCCCTGCCCGTGTTCAACGCCTCCCTCTCCTCAACCGTCGCTGAGCTCCCTTGCGGCTCCGCGGCTTGCCAGGATCTGCCGGCGACGGCCTGCAACGCCGGGAATTCGTCATCAACGAACAACCAGCTTTGCGTTTACAGCTACTCCTATGGCGACGGCTCGGTGACGATTGGCGGCCTCGTCGCCGACACGTTCGTGTTTGGTGACGGCTCGGCCGTGCCCGACATGGCCTTCGGTTGCGGCCTCAATAACACCGGAATTTTCAAGTCCAACGAGACCGGCATCGCCGGGTTTGGACGCGGACCCCTGTCACTGCCATCCCAGCTCAAGGTGGACAACTTCTCCTATTGCTTCACCAACATCACGGGATCGGCACCCAGCTCCGTCCTACTCGGCCTTCCGGCAAACCTCCACAGCAGCAGCGCTGGTGGCGTCGTCCAGACCACGCGTTTGATCCAGAACCCGAGTATTCCAACCCTGTACTACCTGTCGCTAAAGGGCATCACAGTCGGGTCAACGATGCTGCCCATCCCAGAGTCCGCGTTCGCGTTGACGAACAACGGAACAGGCGGCACCATCATTGACTCCGGTACCGGCATGACGACGTTTCCCCCGGACGTGTACAGTCTCGTGCACGATGCGTTCATAGCCCAGATGAGTCTCCCCGTGCTCAATGCCACGGCGACACCGCTCTGCTTCAAGTTGCCTGCAGGGACGAAGCCGGACGTGCCGAAGCTGATATTGCACTTCGATGGACCCACGCTGGACCTGCCTCGGGACAACTACATGTTTGAGCTCGAGGATGAGGGTGTCCCCATCCCGTGCCTTGCGATACTCCCCGGGGATGCTATGACCACAATTGGAAACTATCAGCAGCAGAACATGCACATCATCTACGACCTGGCCAACAACATGCTATCTTTCGTACCTGCTCAGTGCGACGAGGTTTAATTAAACTGGCGCGTATGCAGTACGTACTATCAAAAGCATTCTGAAACTAGGCTTTTGAATTTTGTGTGACTGTATTCCTTTTAACTTCGTATATGAATGAACGATTAAGGGGATATTTTTAGTCCAATATTTGGCAAATATCAACTCGGTACAAAAAGGCAAAAACTACACGTGCGACACTTGTGGCACCGAAATATAAAGCAACATCTGTCGAGCAAACGCGCATATCTTCTTTTCATAGATAAAATTTCACGTTTTTAGTTCTTTTTAGCCAATAAAGAACCTCAATTACAGTGCTAAGGGCAGGAAAGATATTTGTTTTGCATGTCTAGAAGAAGTCACATCAACATCAACGGGGGTATTTTCAGAACTTTTGACTCACGCGACACAATTTACCAAGTTTAGAAATCCGAACATTCAAGGGTCAAAAGTTGCCTTCACAATGGTTGAATACAGCTACTTGCAGCTTCCCGTCCAATGAGAAGAAGAGAAAGAACATGTTTAAAATACAACTATCTTTGTTGTCAACAACTATGTAAAGAAAAAAAAAAATCACTACTTGACGTCGAACTGAACGTTATCGGACGTGTTTTGTGGGTCGGATCAACACATGCTGCCGGATTTTGGAGTTAACATATTCATAGTGGTGAGCCCCCCTCTATGTTGGGCAGTATGCAAGAGATAGATGTTAAAGAACTTGCCGTTTCACCTATCTTCAAGAAGATGATAACCTCTGTGGACCGCCCCAATTTACTCAAATTTAAAGGTTGTTGAACTCTCCATAGAGTAGAATATAGGTCAGGTGGTATTTTTATTGGACTTTGAACTCTGAATGACGATGCAAGGGGGTTTGCTCCCATAACATCACCAAATTTCTTTGCCACGAGTGAATTCAAGGGGCCAGCCCCTGTATTGCAGGGGCGTATTTAGGGGGTGGCATGGGTGAGCCGCGGCCCACCCCAAAAATCAGTGGACCAGCTATCCCCATCGATTTTAGCCCAGCCCATGAAGCGGCCGAACCGGCCGAACCAGCTCCAGTCCTCTCCAACTGTCAAGCCCCGATGCGAACAGAGTCACACAGCCCCGAACGCAGTAAACCCTCAGCGCGCGGGTGACGGGAGGCGGCCGGCGGCCGGTGGGAACGCCACGCGCAGGCCATGATGCGCGACCGACGCGAGCGACCAGGCGGCGGGTGCCGGCATGCGATGCGGAGCGGTTGGCACGCAGGAGCTAGGTGGCTGGCGGCCAGGCGGCAAGTACGGATCTGCAGGTACTTTAAATTTGTGGTATGGAATAAAAAAAAGTTTGGACAACCCTAGTTTCGATTCCTAGATACACCACTGCTGTATTGTAGTACCATAATAAACACATATATCATATATATAACGAGTAAAATACCTGTGCATTACCATGGGTCTTTGTTAAAAAAAATTTATAGTTATATTATTTTTTTTATGTGTAAAAGGTTTTCAAATAATCAATTTTTTTGGCTTGAGCATTTGCTCTATTTTTATTTCGCTTTACTTTTTGAGTTTTAAAAAGAATATTCATTATAATAATTTTGGAGTGAGTTATTATTGAAATTTTTGTTATTAGTTCCATCCAAAATATGATGTTAAAACAATAGATGATTAATTCATATATCACTAGCAAAATACCTGTGCGTTGTCACTAGTCTTTGTTAAAAAAATTTATGGTTAGAATTTTTTTTACTGTAAAAAGGTTTTCAATTAATCAATTTTTTGGCTGGAGCATTTGCTTTATTTTTATTTTGCTTTACCTTTTTGAGATTTAAAAAGAATATTTATTATAATAATTTTAGAGTGAGTTATTATTAGAATTCTTATTATTAGTTTTCATCCAAAATATGATACTAAAGCAATAGATGATTAATTATTATTAGTATAAAATATCGAATTAAAATCGGAGTCGAATTCAACAAAGAATTAGAAAATGGTTTAAAAACGACTCAAACTAATTGGTAAATCATTGTAGGATACAAACTGAATATGACAACGTTACAGATATAGGTGGATACGAAAAAAAGATCTAGATAATCTCACCTCAATTAATAAGTTATAAAGATATATAATTTTCATGTTCCTTTGACCTTGTGCTATTGGACATAATCGAGAGAAATATATAAACATGTTGTGAAAGGGACCATGAAGGTATAAAAAGTTTTTTGAAATAACAAATTCAATGATCGAGTATACAAATGAATCCGTCATCGCTTCGTAGCATTGTTGGATACGATCCGTGTGCGCACAAAAAAGAAAAGGAGGAAATCAAAGCAACAAGGGATGCTATAGAAAAATCAAAGAGAAGTGGTTATAGCGCCTGCCTCAGCATGACGTGTCTTATCGTAGTTTAGTTATCTGCTCCAACGGTTCTACCATTTAGGGCCACAATACGGTCCATCCACAAAAATTTGTGTTCTGCGTGCTGCGGCATATACATACAACAATCTACCATCTAAACAAGGCAGAATCATCGTAAGCCTCTTTCTTTTTCTAAGAAGAAAATAAGGTGAACCCTCTTTAAGGTAGCATACCAACGAAAAATATAAAATTGTACTTTCTCCAGTTTTTGATACATGACAAGGACAACTTTTCTCAGTTCAAAGTTCGTACAATTGAAATCAAACATGTATTTTAATTAACTATGCATATTTTGGGTTATAGAATTACATGGTGACCACCTCAGGCTGATGCTCCCACCCTTCCTACTTTGTTTTTTAATGAAATTGACTCCTGTACAAATAAAATGCAAATGAAATCTTCAGTCCGATTAATTTTATGAACTGATCACATGTACGTAGAAACAAAGATTAATCTTCAACATTAAATAAACAGAATGAAAGTTAGTTGAATGCTATGTTATGCTCCTCATAAAGAACATATGTTGTCCAGCTTACTGGATATATTTACATTAATTGAAGTCAGTGTATACATAATGCATCCCGTTGCAAGGAGGCGTAGATAGAAGTAACATTTCGCATCAAAACAATACAAAGGAAGTCCTGTTCTCGCCTGTACCGTACTATATTTTGTTCTCAAGTTGTTGAAATTGAAAGTTATATTATTCCAGCCTAAAGGTCTGGCCTGGCTCTTTCAATTTGCCAATAATTTGGATAATTGTGCGCGCGGATGATAGAGTTTCTCCCAGGCACCACCTATGGAAAGTTGTTAACGTCCACGGTATCTTCCTATTATTAACAGTATAAGAAGCGTACATGCGTGTATGTTTGATGGTGTATGAGTATGACCCAGCGGTAACTTAATTAAGAGTTAAGAACCTCGATAGTAATAGTACATATAATATATACATAGGAGCTAGAGTCGATTACCGAGTGCTGTGCATTCACATCAGCAACAAGATGATCAAGATGCACAAGCTAGTCCTCCTTGTCGCGGCGCTCGCCACCATCTCTAGCACGAACGCCGCCGCCTCCGGTGCTGTCAGGATGCAGCTCATGCATATCGACGCCAGGCGTGGCCTGACACCCCACGATCTGCTGCACCGCATGGCGCAGCGCAGCAGGCTCTCCCAAGTGGCGAGCGTTCCAATCACACCAGGGAAGCTAAACAATGGCGTTCCCGATACTGAGTACCTGGCGCACTTGTCCATCGGCACGCCGGCTCAGCCCGTGCAGCTCACTCTTGACTCGGGCAGCGACCTCATCTGGACGCAGTGCCTGCCATGCGTCTCCTGCTTCCACCAGGCCCTGCCCATTTTCAACACGTCCCTCTCCTCAACCTTCACTGAGCTCCCTTGCAGCTCCGCGGCGTGTCAGGACCTGCCTGCGACGTCGTGCCGCGCCGGGGGTTCGTCAAAGGCGGGCGACCAGGAGCCTTGCCGTTACGGCTACTCGTACGGTGATGGCTCGTTGACATACGGCCGCCTCGTCGCCGACACGTTCGCGTTTGCTGGGGGCGCGGCCGTGCCTGTCATGGCCTTCGGATGTGGCCTCAACAACACCGGGATTTTCAAGTCCAACGAGACCGGCATCGTCGGGTTCGGACGCGGCCCCTTGTCTTTGCCGTCGCAGCTCAAGGTGGACAACTTCTCCTATTGCTTCACCGATATTACGGGGTCGGCACCGAGCCCTGTCCTGCTCGGCGTTCCGCCGAACGTCTTTAGCCGCGACCATAGCGCCGTCCACACAACCCCTTTCATTCAAAACCCTGCCCGTCCATCGTTGTATTACCTCTATCTGAAGGGCATCACCGTCGGGTCGACGATGCTGCCCATCCCGGAGTCGAGGTTCGCGTTGACGAACAACGGAACAGGCGGCACGATCATTGACTCCGGCACCTGCATGACGATGTTTCCCTCGGACGTGTACAAACTCGTGCACGATGCGTTCATCGCCCAGGCGAGGCTCCCCGTGTTCAATAATGCCACGGCGACGACACCGCTCTGTTTCACATCGCCTCCAGGGACGAAGCCGAAAGTGCCCAGGCTGATATTGCACTTCGATGGAGCGACGCTGGACCTGCCGCGAGAGAACTACATGTTTGAGCTCCAGGATGCGGGTGTTAGCATCACCTGCCTTGCGGTAAACTCTGGAGGTGCCATGACCATAATAGGCAACTATCAGCAGCAGAACATGCACGTGCTCTACGACCTGGCTAACAACAAGCTGTCCTTCGTCCCTGCTCAGTGCGACATGGTTTAATTAGCGAGACTTGGGGCTCGGTAATCCTCCTAAGTGCTTTTTATTATCTTGGTTTTTCTTCCACATCTATATACTAGCCCTTTCTGAATTCTGAACCCATATTTTACAGTGACATAGCATACATTTTGACATGCTCTTGTAAAAGCTCAGCACTATCATGGATTGATTATTGGAGTCAATATCATTTTAGGCAAATTTGGTCACATAGTCGCATTGGTCTTGTGACTCTTGGTAGCCACACAAAAATAGGCCATATTATAGATAAGAAAAAACTTGTGAATAATTAGTTCCTTTTATGCAATAACGAGAAAATTGTAGAAATGGGAATAATGAAAAATATGTAGGTACTCAAGGGGATATTTACCCCAATATTTACAGTTGCATATTTGCAAAAAAAAATATTTACAGTTGCATGAGTTGTTGTTATGGTTATGCGATCTTTTCTTAAGGTTGGAGGTGATTGTGAGATCTTTTCTTATGGTTGCTAGAGTTGGTTATATGGTTCCGAGAGCTATTATTGTGGTCAGTGTCTCACAGACTCACAGGGAGCTATTGTATTTATGGTTGTGAGAGCATCTTCAAGAGTGCCCTAAAACCTCTTCCTAAATTGAATAATAGGGGATTTTGTCTAAAAAACCATCTCTAACTGTGTCCCTAAATCATCCATATATTTATTTTCTCCCTAAACTCTTCTCACTTGTAGCTAAAAATATGGAAAGAATTGGGAGCCTCAATCTACCTTTTTTTAAGGGAAAGTTAAAATCTATAGATCCAAGTGTTGACATGGACCAATAAAAAAATATTTTTACATCATTTTAGGAAAGAACTGTTGAAGGAGGAAAGAATTTTTTTCTCTAATACTTTTTGGGCTGCTACCAAAAGAAGATTTTTGAGACCTAATTATTGAGGAGCTCTTAGAGATGCTCTGAGATCTTTCCTTTGCAGGATCTTTTCGTGGGTACAAGTTTTGTCCAACTGGATTTTTATTACTGTCCAGCTGTGGATAGCTAACCCTTGGTACAAAATCCGCGTCCATAGGTTCAAATATCAAATTTATATAAGAACACTGCAAACCAAAGAACAAGTGCAGGAACGACGTACAACATACCAAAAGAACACAAGTTGTCTGAGCATGCTAAATGTTTTGGATTTTACAAATAGGATGATGATGGTCAGACAAAAGTTGACAGCCCAGCCAACACCTTTGCTGACGTGTTGTTGGCTTCTCATTAGTTAGCTCAAAAGAACGACAAACTTCGAATCGCTAGATTTTCCAAAACCGTGTATCCTTTTTAGATCTAATTCTGACCGTTGAATGTCTAACAGTTGACGATCAACGGGAAAAAAAAAAAGGCGGCGCTATCATGGTATTTCCCACGGACGTGTAAAATCGCGTGCATGATCCATTCACATGTGAGTCTACCCGTGCTCAATGCCACGGGGACACCGCTCTGCTTCACGTCGCCTCTAGGGACGAAACCGGACATGCCTAAGCTGATGTTGCACTTCCACAGAACTATGATGGACCTGTCTCGAAACTATTGTAAAATGCTTATTGGGTCAGCTTCATCTTCTAGAAAAGATCTTTCTAACTCATGTTGATATTAATGTTAGCCCTAGATTCGATTAAAAATATTTTTAATCAAATCTAAGGCTAACATGAAGTAAGTAAATCGACGAAAAGAACTACTTGTTTGAACTTGACTGATAATCGATTAATTAGTTAATAGTATAATTAGTGAATAATCAAAGTATCACATGATTGGTCTATTAGGGGAGGAACAGCCACCTCAAGAGGTGTGTCCGTTCCATATCCGACTGTTTGCAGCATATTAATGTACACTGATTACATCAATAGAATATACATTTTATTCTCTAAATCTCATCTCTAGACATATGTTATTAGCACTGCTTCGTTCTACTACTACCGCAAATCGGCGAGAAGGCCATTGACGGTCTCCAGTTCCCTCGGTAAGAATGACATCAAGAAGACTCGCCATGCATTCTTCTTCCAACAGCCGCAATGACGAGTCCTCTACCTCTACGCTACGCTGGCGAAAGCCGGCTTTGGCCCTTAGGCCAGGCCATGCACCAGCACGGCAACAGTGGCAGCAGCATCGTGGTGACAGGCAAGGGGCGCCGCCCTTCTTCACCCCCTCCAACCCGGCGCACTCTTCCAAGGCTGCAGCGACGAAGCCCTCCCGGTTAGGCAATGAAGACGCCCCTCTCCTCCGAGGCTCCTACGGCGGCAGCCTCAGGCATGGCACCCTTGACACCGTCGGAAGCTCTCATCCAGGGCTTCCGCCCCGCCGTTTATCACCACTCGCGCCGCAACCCCGGCCAAATGGTCAAGAAAGGGGGGAAAAAAACTGGGGTGCCCTAACCATAATTGGCAACTATCAGCAGCAGAACATGCATGTCCTCTACGACCTGCCCAATAACATGTTATCCTTCGTCCCTGCTCGGTGCGACGAGGTTTAAACAAGCATGATCTGGGGGGCCGGCCTGTATTACGAAGTACACACCATCACTTGTTTGTTGATACTATCCTTTTGAATTTTGTATATGATTGTACCCCTTCTAATAGTTTCGTATATGATCGTATCCATTTTAGTTTCATATACAGATGTATCTGGAAGCCATACATAAATGATGAACAATTGAGGGGACATTTTTAGTCCAGTATTTGGTAAATCAGCTCGGCGCAAAGGCTACACTTGCCACAGTCACGGCACCGAAATATAAAGAAAAATGTGTCGAGCAAACACACAAGTCTTATTTTTCATAGATACAAATCCATGTTTGTAGTTGTTTTTAACCAATATAAAGAGCCTCAATTACCATGCTAAATGACAGGAAAAAAACTGTTTTACATTTCCCGTTCGAATTCATCAGCGAGGTCTATTGTTACGGTAGAGAAATGTACATTCTTGATTGCGGTAGAAAGAAAATGGAAATCAATTCTACATCGAACAGCTGTGCCAGGGATGAACTCAGGCTGTGTGCACCGGGGTCCTGTAAAGGACCCTGGTCCTGTAAAGGACCCTGCAGTACCAAAATAGCGGACGAAGACCTGCACCGGGAGACTGTAAAAGGAACGGTAAAATAGAGGATGGCTCCGTATCCGCTGAATTCAGCGGAATAGCGGGTGTGCGCTATCTCCCACAGTGGGCCCATCTCACTCGTCTCGCGCGTTCGCCCCCAACCATCGGACGGCGCAAGCGATGGACTGGCGGAAGGCGCTGCTGGGGAGGGGTGGCAAGAGAGCTCAGCCGGCGGACGGCAAGAAGAGGAGTCGACGGCGGAGCAGCGGAAGGTGGGGGAGGCAGAGCCACGGCGCGGGGAGAGAGAGGGAGGCAGAGCCACAGTGCGGGGAGAGAGGGAGGCAGAGCCGCGGCGAGGGTGCTTGGGATGCGACCGAGGCGGCCGTCTTCTGCACTGGGCACGGGCTGGTGGTGCTTCGTCGATTTGCAAGGGGATGGGAGCGCAGGCACATCGGTGACCTTGGGCAGCGGAGGGTGGATGGGGAAGGGGAGCACGGCAGATCCAGGCCGAGGAGGCGACGATGCGTGTGGCAGAGGAGAGGTTGGGGGCGGTTGTGTGCCATGACCGGGGCCCGGGCGCGGGGGCAAGCGCCATGGTCGGGGAGGAGGGCGGAGGAGGGCGTGCGGCAGAGGGATTGGGGAGGAGGGCGCGCGGTAGAGGGAGGGTGCGCGCGGTGGGGAGCTCGGTGTCGACGGATTGGGGAGGGAGGGAGGGCGGCGGGGAGCTCCGGCGACGGTGACGCGCGCGGGGAGGAGGAGGGGCACGGCGGCGGATTGGGGAGGGAGGCGAGCGATGCGGGGAGGAGAAGAATCTGGAGAGAAGAAAAAGAAAGGAAAAAGGGAGAAAAGGGAAAGAAAAAAGAAAAGAAAAAAAAGAAAAATGGAGAAAAAAAGAGAAAAAAGAAAAAATATTATTATTTAATTAAAAATTAGATTGCTAAACTATTATAAAAGGAAAAGAAGTAAAATGGAAAATAAAAAAGATAGAGGAGGAGAGATGAAAGTAGATGATAGTTGGAGAGGGTTGAATAAAATATTGGGTAGTTGATATAGAGTATGGATATAGAGTATGAATGGGTGCAGCAAAACTAAATATAGAAGAGAGAATCTTGCTGACTAGGACAGAATATTCATTTTAGAGGATAGATTTAGAGTATGACAAGTGCGAACAGTCTCACCACTTCACCGGTCATCATCCCATCGGAGCCCATGTTTAGCGGCAAGAGAGTAGTAGTAGGCATTGACATATCTTCTGTCCTCAGCCACATGCCCTCAGCTCGTAGAGCTCAGGTGCTACTCTGCTCTGGCTATAAAAAAAATATTTGGTACAGAGAAAACATTGGAGATGACCGATAAATACGAAATTTCGGTAATTTTGGTGAACAGATTTCAGACACGTTCACATTTGCTAGCGCCGCTGCGGGCCGCTGACCACCTCCTGTCGCGTCGGTCCGAACGCAACTGTGACCTGCCCTGATCGCCGCTGCCCGATAGGCGGCGACTCGATGACCCAGAGCGAGATGTTGTAGGCCTACAACGATGGTGAGGGGCCTGAGGGCGCTGCGCAGCAAAGCCCGCGCGGCGACGAGTGGCCAGGTGGTCCCAGGGAAGGGCGACCAAAACACCGATTACCGTGTGAGGCTTATCGTCAACGCAGCCGGTGGAGCTGACCTTACCTGCCCCTCCTGTTACCTGTGACGGAGGACCTAATATGGCAAGGTAAGGTCCTTGCCATATCTTGAATTTCATATCAACATTTATTTTTTTTAATTATACAAAAAATTAGTAATCACAGATCATAAATTTGGTCTTACCAAACTATCAACATTATGTATGGGTGGACCACCCCCTACGGCAAAGTGGGACGGCTGCCCCAGCTACCACCTAAGGCTGACTCCAACAGTCAATAGGCAAATTGGAGAGGCAAAAGCGGTTTGCCTCTTGTAAACAGTAACTGAAAGAGGCAAATTTATTTGTTGACTCCAACAGTCAATAGCCAAAATGAAAAGACAAATCACAGCATTCTCCCACACGCCTGCCTAACTCGCTCGCGCCTCCCTCCCCAACCGGCACAGTCCGCCCCCGCGCGCTGCGCCTCCCTCCCTCACTGGCGCGGCCCTCCTCCGTGCGCCGCGCCTCCCTCCTCCACCGGCACGATCCTCCCTTGCGCCTCCCTCCCCCGCTGGTGCGGCCCTCCTCCGCGTGTTGCGGCCCTCCCCCGCGCGCCGCGCTTTCCTCCTCCGCCAGCGCGGCCCTCCCTCCCTCCCTCGCCGGCGCGGCGCCTCCCTCCTCCGCGGTGCTACCTGCGTGGGCGCCTCCCTCCCGCACGCTGGCCCCGCCTCCACGCTCGCCGAGGTCTCCACGTCGGTGGCTGCGTCTCCCTCCCGCGCGCCGGTCCCTCCTCCATGCTCGCTGCAATGGCAGCCGCACCTCCCTCTTGCGCTCCGGCTCTAGCTCCGACTCTGCGCCCGCGTGCCGTGAGCTCGCGTCTCCCTCCCACTGTCCCATGGGCCCGGCAAGATGCATTGGAGGAGAGGGGATCCATTTTTACATCCCCTCTTTCCTCAAAGGTAAAAATAGCTCATGCTTTACCTTCTCTGTTAAAGAGGGATATAGTGTCTACAGTGTCAACCGAAGAGGCATTTTTGCCTTTGCCTATCCATTTGCATGATCTGTTGAAGTCAGTCTAACAGGTTCTCAATTTCTCTAAGCGATGGTATTTTTTTCGTGAACGTTACTGTCAGCTGCTCTGCTCCAGCTCAAAATGTCTGAGGAAGAAGAAACTAAGCAAATACGAAAGGCCGAGGGGATACCGGCCATTTATTTTGGTCAAAAGGAGTTTCTATTGTCCATCTTAATAATAAGCCCAATCAATAATTAGGAGATCGATTTGTGTACCCAATTACCCATACGAAGTGGCAACCTGACGATTATGTGACTGCGCGCTTTCTTTGATTATTGAAATTTGCTTGCCTACCCATGTGGTCGCCGCATCCATGGACAGAACATCGAGAGAGTGAGACTGTTCTTGACATTGACGGGTATGGCTGCAGCGCAGCGACTAACTACAACGATTGGGCTCCAATTAAAAAGAAGAAACTAGTAAGTAGAGGTAATTGGAATGTTTTCTTATTGCACAAGTTGAGTATGGAGTACCAATGAACAAGCACAAGAACATTGAGTATCAAATAATTCGATCCAGGTATTCATGTAATTGCTGATCAGGGGTTTTGTTTTCATATAGAAATTCCTTTCCTATCTTGATCTAGTGATATGCTCTCTCAAAAAAAATTTACTCTTTAATGATTGTACGGTTTGCATATGTACGGTTTATTTTCACCATTGGTCAAATGTGTACATTGACTCCACCTTACCTAAAATTTTATATATGATACGCGTACGCTACTGATATTATATATATATATATATATATATATATATCCGTATATAATTGGCTCTACCACACCTTATTTTTTTTACCGTCCTCCGCCACTGCCTGCTACAACTTGCGGCTCCTCTTCCTCGACCTGGAGCTGTCCTCATGCGGCAAAAAGAAGTCGCTATTGGGCAACCAGACCTACGTCTACACCTGACCTAACTCGTAGGAGTACATGGACAAGTCTGACACACGTTCACGTCCGCAGATATAGGGTGTGTTCGTTTCTTGGGGTCTAAATTTTAGTAGGATCACATCAATTATTAAAATATTATATATGATTATTAAATATATATTAAATATAAAACTAATTACAGAGTTGAATGCATATCAGCGTGACAAATTTATTAAGCTTAATTAAGTCATTATTAAGAAATATTTACTATAGCATCACATTATCTAATCATGACCTAATTAGTTTTAATAAATTTGTCTCTTCATTCAGAGAGAGAGTTATGAACTGAATTTTGTGAGTAATCTATATTTAATACTCCTAATTAGTATCACAATATTTAATATAACAGGTTTCAACGGTGGAAACGAACACACCCATAAGCCCGCACGGCCCTGCTCGGCGTGGCCTTCGGCTGCGGTCTCTCTTCTCCCCGCCATCGACTCTCCTTGTCTCTGCCTGCCGCCAGCTAAGATTAGGCCCTTCGCCGTCTCGGATTGATTCCCCATCTCCTCGCCTCGCTTTTCCTCATCATCTCCGCCCACCCTTAGGTCGGGTTTGGCCCGTCGCCGTCTCTGATCCACCCATCCTTCGCCTCGTTTGTCGTTTTACTCTCGCCGCCGGCGGTCCTTCTGCTCATCTTGTTAGCCGCTAACATACTGATTTATTGTCTGTTATTATGCAGGAAACAGGCCCAAAGCGCATGCTAAGTGTTCCTTCTATTCAAGTTTCTTTTCAAGGATTTGATCATTGCTGCACTCACTGCTTACTTCATTCGTGAAATTCCTGCTCTCTCGTAAGTCCAAATTTTCTTTTAGAGCTTTAGTGCTATACTCCCTTCGTTCCAAAAATAAGTGTTTTTTAAGAAATTTTCAAACACATTAGTGGTGACGACTGACGAGTGACCAAGTTGCCCCTAATTCTTACCAGAGAGCAGCTGTGATGTTAGTTGTGGTTGAAAGCTATGATGTCTATTTGGTTTTCTGGATGCTGAACTAATGCACATGTATTGAAACCAGAGAAATAGCATCAACGGATCATTTAATTGGCTCCATGCACTCTCCATATACCTTTTTCTAATTTGTGTGAGTGTTGCTTTAATTAGACCAGGTTCATTAGGAGCTAAAAGAACTTTTTTTTGTGGGACAAAATTTGAACACTTATTTTGGGATGGAGTACTTAGTATTGTACTTGTGAACGTAAGACTTCTTTCATGTTCTTATGCAGTGGCAGTGCCACACATCCTCCTTCTATAAAACGTTTTCTTACGAAAGAATATAATTATAAGGAGGTTGTATCGTTGACTCCACTTATCCACTGTATGTTCCTAGTCATTCTGATGCTCACTCTTTTGGACCCAATTATGTACCTCGCATCTATGTTTTTTCGGTACTATTCTAGAGAACTACTGATTTTATCTTCAGGATGGTGTAGTTGGAACAAAAATGTGGTGACCAAAAAATAGTAGATTGACCTATTGTGCAGGCCATAATGAATTTAATCATCCTTTGGCATTGATTCTTTGGTAGGCTATTCATTGCTTCTTTTTCCACCTCGTTGTAGAATGGCATAGTATTTCTCAACATAGAACCGTGCCGGTGTGCCAAAGTTTGCATGAGAAGTAGCATATCAAATATCAATGCTAAATCAGATTTTTTAATATTTGATGAACAACTAAGTGACATGGAAATACTTTCTTGTTTACATCTTTCCTTTGGGGGTGAAAACCTCGATTTTCTTTGTAAAGTATAGAGATATTAGTATGTTAGAGAATATTTTGATTCTTTTGGTGACTATTCATGTTTTGGTGTCAATACAGTCTCTTTGGATTTGTGTTAACTCAGGACAAAGACATGAAGGGTTCATCCTTACACTAGTTTGATACCAGCTGCCTTCATTCACCATGCCTTGATGTACACTTCTACACTAGTGGTGATTATTGGCATTCTGTATGACATATCTTATTTGCTTAACCTTTGTTTTTTTCTCTGTATGACATATCTCATTTGCAAATCAGTTGTATGATTTGAACAACATGTATGGAACCAAACTGAAGAAGTTTGATGGATGTGCTCTTGACACTGCCAATGAGATGGTGAAAGATGTGAAGATGATGTCACAGCTCTCCCGGAGGATCACGGGGATGGCCTGGAGGATGGCAGTACTGGCCCTGAGTCCTCAGAGGATAGCGATGATAAAATTTTGAAAGGAGGCCCTCGTGCGATGCAAATTTTGGCCATCTGTGCAAACTTCCCTATCTGCAGAATCTACGGCTTCGACGGGGAACAAGGTCGATGCATCTATGTTCAATGCAAGGGGGAAGTACAAGTTGTATGTACTATCTTATATCTACCATAGCTTTATGTCTTGTACATACTAATATATATTGTAATATATTATAAACCTTCACATTTATGCTTGCATCTGTAGGATGGAATGGTTGATTTGGTGCCCATTGGGCCCTGTGAAATTCTCACCGCTTACGGCCTCTTCGGCTTGGATGTTTACTATTGGGGAGTTTTATGGTACATATTACAACCAATAATTACTAGTGGTAATTATAATCTGACAATTTAGATTAGTTGTGCTCCCCTCACTATTACTACCAGTAATTTAGAGTAGTAATTATTTTACTAGGATAGTATCGTAAAAAATAAAATGATATAATTATATTATTTAAGTTAATTAGAGCGACATGTTTTAGTACTACGAAAGACATTTCTGCTCGGAGTCGAATTCATTTCATATGGAGTGTACTGTTTCTCTTGTTTTCTAGGGTTCTTGTCATCACCACCGGCAACACGCATTCGGGCGGAGATCCAATGTCAGGGCCCCATTAGAATAGATATCACCGGCGAACGTCAACCTCACTGCCTTCACGCACCTCAACATCTCGTGCAATAGCCTCGACGGCCTGTTCACGGCAATGCGATTTTTCAACGTCGAAGCTAGATGAACGATGCCACCGTCCCTCAGCAACTAGGCCACGCTCCGGTGCCTGTAACTTCAGTACAACAGCTCCATCGGGGACCTCTATGCCGTTGACTTCTCCGGCCTTGCCAGCTGCCCAGCTTCACCGTCTTTGACAACCTCAGGATCGGCCTCGCGGACCGACCGCTTTTGCTCCTCAACGCAAAGCAAATAGGCCAGCCATGAGCTCCTCGTAATACACATCTCCATCGGGGTTCATGTTCATCCCTGCCGCAGTGCCTCGTACGCCCAGAACAACATGAGTCACTTCCGCCGCTTGCAAGCCGCACTGCTTGTTGTGCCTCGTGCTCTCTAGCGACGAAGGAAAACAGAGGCATCCAAAAGCCGACTTCGGCTTGTTCTAAACGTGAAATGGGAACAAATATTTCTGCAACCTAAACGTGAAGCACAAGATCACACGAGCATTTTTTTCTTTTTTGAAAACAAATCATACGGGCATGAACTTGTATGTACTGAACTCCAGCAAGAAACAAGCCACAAGCAAAATATGTAAGAAATTCTTCCATCTCTCCACCATGACTTGAGAGAATCGCCAATGTCAGGATTGTTTGCTTTGTTCCTATCGCAATTGGCTGCTTGTTGGGAGGCTTGCTTGCCCTCACCTATTACTCATCGGTGGATCTTGGTACTGCACACCAGGCCGCGCCGGCGACAGGCGTGCGGGATGGCGGGGCTTCATTCTGAGAGTCGTTTACCTGAGGACGGTGGGGCGATGGGGAAGGCCGGCGGCAGCACGAAGCAGGCGATGCGGCAGCGGCGGATGCGATGGCCGGATGCGGGCGACGCGGGGAGTGTGGCACAGGTGCGACATGGGCCGGGCAATTCCAAGAAAAATTCCTAATTCATCCATAGTGGCATTGCAACATAAATAACTGAAAATTTGTGTCAATTCCATTACTACCCCTAACAATTACTACCAGTAATTACTGGTTGTAATATGTACCATAAAACTGCTCAAACTATTTCACTACTATAGCCGGTGATGAGGGGTCTAGTAGGGTTGGTCCTCCCATTAGCGTGCAATGGGTTGTTGATAGCTGCGATGGAAGCTATGACAAACTGATAAATACACACAAACCATTTGTGCAGGTCCTGGCCGCATGTTGGAAATCACATACTTGGTGATTCCCGAAGCCTTTGAGACCAACTTTGAGGTCAGGTTGAAGCTCAAAGACCTCGGTTTTAAAAGTCGTGCCGTGTATGGCAAGATCAAGGCAAGCAGCACTGACTATGGGAACAGAAGTATGGCTCCACATTCATTCTTCCACTAAGCCCGTCTAAGATTGCCTTGCCACGTAGTCGGCTGTTCATACTCCACATAGAGGTGGACCTGAGAGTAATCACAACAGCCTGTGACGATCATGAAGAGGACAAGAATTTGAAATTCAGTCTAGAATTTACCTGTGGAATTAGAGTCAAGAAAGAGAAGTTGATGATGATCGAGTTGAAGTGGAGATAACCTGTTATGTTACTTGAATTTTTGATAATCGGTACCACGAACTGAGATGCGAAGGGGTTATATAGTAGTCGCAGCGTTAGAAGATGACTAAGAAATAAGTGAAGGGATGCCGTAGTAGTCGCAGCGGCAAATCTGGAACTGTGTACGTTTGCCAAATCATGTTACCTATTTCCTATTCTGTTTGATTTTTTTTCAAGTCATTTTTATTTGAACTAAACTATTTGTGTCATTGGATGAGTGGGCATCAAAATATAGCAAAAAGGTCATGGTTTCAAACTAAATTTTCCAAGGATTTGGGCACTAGATCTTGTTTAATGTTGTGCGACCAATCAAGTATGAAGGGTGCACCGAAAAGATGTCTTCCAGGTGCAGAAGCGCTCACCAGCTAAACTACCTAGTGCTTGCGCATTCACATCAGCAACAAGACGATCAAGATGCACAATCTAGTCCACCTGGTCGCAGCGCTCGCCACCATTTCTACCGCGAACGCCGCCTCCGGTGCGGTCCGGATGCAGCTGATGCATATACCGTTGTTGGGTGCTGGACCGCATGGAGTCGGGCACCCCGCGAGCTGCTGCACCTCAATACCTCATGGCGCAGCGCAGCAACCTCATCTGGACACAGTACCCGTGTTCGACGCGTCCCTCTCCTCAACCTTCGCTGAGGTCCCTTGCGGCTTCGCGGTTTGCCAGGACCTGCCGGCGATGTCCTGCAGTGCCGGGGGTTCGTCATCAACGAATAACAACCAGCTTTGCGTTTACCGCTACTCCTATGGCGACGGCTCGGTGACGATCGGCGGCCTCGTCGCCGACACGTTCGTGTTTGGTGACGGCTCGGCTGTGTCCGGCATGGTCTTCGGCTGCGGCCTCAATAACACCGGAATTTTTAAGTAATGAACGAATTTTTAGTTACCTGGCGAAAGGGTCGTTCAGCGCTCGGCACAAAAACTACATTTGTCACACTTGTGGCACCGAATTGTATAGCAAAATGTGTCGAGCAAACGCACATATTTTCTTTTTCATATGTACAACACGTTTTTAATTGTTTTTAGCGAATTCAGAGATTCTCAATTAGTTTACCCTAAAAAAAAGACAGAGAGAGATTCTTAGCAGCATGCAAAAGGCCCGGAAAGAAACTTGTGTTGCATTTCTCGTTCGAATTTATCAACCAAGCCTTGTTACAGCAGGGCGGCTGTACATTCCTGGCTGCCGTAGAAATGAAAATGGGAGTAAATCTCTACTTCGCGCAGCTGTACCAGGGATGACTCACCAGTCATCATCCCATCGGACCCCATGTTTAGCAGCGAGATAGTAAGCATTGATAGGCCCTCTATCCCCAGCCTCGTAGAGCTCCGGAGCCACTCTGTTCTGGTCTATCTCCTGGATTATTGGAGCCAACACGTCCCATGCAGCAGCCAGCTCATCGCTCCGCATAAAGAGATGGTTGTCTCCATCGACCACATCCAAGAGAAGATGCTCATATGAGTCTGGAATCTCAACCTGATACCTACAAAACATGCATCATGATTTAGTATAAAGTACTATAGAATATGATGGTAAAGTGATCCAAGTCACCACGCTCTGATATCCGTACTTGTCTCTGTAAAGCAGGTTGAGCTCTGAAGCATCGAGTTGGAGCCCTAGTCCTGGGACCTTATTGTTGACTTTCAATAGAATGGCCTCTTCAGGCTGATCACGTAGAATCAGCTCGTTTGTGTCGAGATCTATGTCATGGCCAAAGCGTTCACGGTAGATATTACCAGGGACATGGCGAAATTGTATGCGAATCTCAGCTCTAAAAACACAAAAGGATGATTAATGACCTTCAGTTGAAAGTAATTCTGCAAAAGAACTCAACAAGCTGCTAAAGAACAGGGTGTACTATTAAAAGTAATGGATAGAACAATGCATGCCAATTTCATGCTTTTATCTTCGGCTATTAAAGGAAATCTATAATTTCAGAATAACACAGTGCTACAGTAAAGTGACTGAAATAAGAAATTAACTTAGTGAGACATCTGCTAACTGAAGTTATATACGAGCGTACCTATTCTTCATAAGCCCCATGCCTGTCTTGATCAAAAATGGCACCCCATCCCATCGTGCATTGTCAATGTACATGGCAGAGGCAAAATAGGTTGGTGTCATGGATTTTGTATATCTGTCAGCTTTGCCAGAATTATCTTTGACCTGACCCAGAACAACATCCTCAAGGTCCACTTTCCGAATTGACCTGAGTACCTTCACCTGATGAAAACATGAAGTTCTTTTAAGTCAGCAATTTCTAATAGATAGGACAAGTAGTGCGAGATTCCCTCAGTTAATAGGATCCTACTGTCTAACCTTTTCATCCCGGATATCCTCTCCTTCAAGACTTACAGGTGGCTCCATAGCAAATAGCGCAATTGTTTGAAGAATGTGACTGTGCACTATGTCACGAATTATACCATAATTTCCAAAGTATCTGCAAATAAATATGATTTTGAAGTTATGTAATGATCTAAACTGTGAACTCTAACAAATGAACGTATATTCTTCATAAAGAAAACTAAGATATGTTAAGAGATAACTGTAAACTCGAAGAAACCCACAATAAACTAATCTTGCATAGCCATTCATTATATTAAATATTAGTGCACTTATTATACCGCAATGCAATGGATGAGATACATCATTCAGCAATAATATCAAAAATACCATAATCTTAACTCACCTCCCTTGTATTTCTGTTGCTGTTTCTTCAGAAAAAATGACCTATGACAGTTTGTGAACATTAACTCAGTAGCAGTGCATGTATAAAATGATAAGCATAACAAAATGAGTTTTGGAGTATACCTGCACATTTCTTATATAATTCCGATTCCACAAAGGTTCAAAGACCAAATTAGAAAATCTCAAAACAGTTAGATTTTCAATGAGATCCTTTCCCAACAGGTGATCAATTCTATGAGATTTAACAATAGTGATTAGTCAAGTAAATTGGAAATCACACTTTAAAAGGAAGAAACAATCACAAAACCGCAGTATCTTGAAAATCCATCATTCAGAAAAAGGAAGGACGGCAAGACTGAAAGGGGTAGAAGATGAAAGATTACCTGTAAATTTGCTCCTCCTTGAATCTTGACAACAGAGATTGTGTTACCCTGTATGAAGATACACCAGTAAAGCCAAATGGTTTTTCAATAATTATCCTATTCCAGCCTTGCTTAGACTGAGCACTGTCAGCAAGTGATAATGCAACATCAAGAAGTGCCTCTTGGGGAACAGCAAGGTAGAATATCCGGTTTGCTGCGCGAGTACCCTTTGAAACAGAAATGCAAATTAATGAACCTTTAAGGATTTTCAAATTCAAGTATCAAAGAATCAAAAATGGTCACATGATCAAGTTTTACCTCTATCTGTGCCATTCTGGAATTCAATCTCATCATCCCATCGTTGTTGTCATGTCCGGCATCTATATAATAGGTCCTTTTAAGAAACTCATTTAACTTGTCATCACAGTTTTCACTGCAGCCACATAAAAAATCACGGCATGATCTTTTAGGGTTCCATAGCTTTCTTGTTTATTTTGTGGCACGGAATCTTGAAAGCAATTAGCATAATAGAAAACTTGCCCGGTATTACCAAAGCGAAAATATTATATAAGTGTGTACTTGTAAAATGGAACTAATTAGGCCCATCTTGTCCTTGGCACATGTCTTGTATTTATATGGACACCAAGTCCGACAAAATTTTTTACATCAACATAACTCATTACAATTTAAAAGTCTTGTAAGCAAATTGATATTGTTGCCAGGTCAGATCTCTTATCTTAAGCAATATCTATTAGATTGAGGGGTACACTGAAAATGTCGGAATGATAATACATAAGCATATGATGTATAAACCACTACTTACAAAATCTTAAGAGGCAAAATGATCTTGTGGTCAAATGCTAACATAACAGAAAAAAAAATGGCTTAGCCTAAACCATCATGAAAATCGAAACATCATTAGAATGGATGAGTCATAGCATTCTATAGTGATTTCAAACCCAGAAAGGGAACTACCCTATTTAGTAATAGAAATACTAATATTTAATTTTCTCCCTGCCTTCCATGTACAAATGTTATGAAAATTGTCAAAAGTAAATTACAGAGCCAAGTTCTGACTCCTTCCATCAACGAAACATACTGGTGATCAACTCGGCAGGTCAAATTGGCTTCAATCATGGATCTTAGACCCTCATCTGTTATCGCCTTCCTAGAGTACCCAAATATACTAACATCCTGCAATATATATATATATTACAGGAGTTGTAACAAAGCAACAGCAGTACAGATGAGCTGAAGAAAAGTAAATTCAATTTCCCAGGTGACAGATGCTATACTATATTCATACCTGAGGAAGAAAACCACTGTAATACAGCGCAAATAGTGCTGGGAATACTTTACTTCTCGCGAGCTCACCAGTAGCTCCAATAACAGAAATAGAAAGAGATGGTTCACTATTGGCCTGGCCATCAAACAGAGAAGATGCTTCTGTTGGGGCAGGAGGATAAGTTCCTGGGGGGTTCAATGTCAGATGCATTGGCTCTTTCTGAACTATCGAACTATCCATAGTATCTGAGCTTGTACTGGCCATTTCATTTCCAGAATCTGCATAAAGGGGGAGCAGTAAGGTGTAATGCACCTAGAAGTTTAGAATTACAAAAGTAAGATAGTATGAATAAAAGTGTCCCTCTAGCATTTCTATTGACAGCATGCTATTAAATGTAAAATATCAACTGTATAGAGCAAATCATTACGCATTAAAGTCAATAGTGTCAACAAGTACATGCAAAGTAGCAGACAAAGCAAAATTGATTTCCAAAATACCAACCATGAGCAAGTTGCAAGTTCTGACGAGTTATCTTTTCAGTCAGGGATGTAACATCCAAGCAACCAGGGCTTTTTTCATCCCCTTGAGCATCTAGCTTTCTCTGAAGTTGCCATCCGTGCCTTTTCAATGCCTTCCGGAGCTTCAGCTTTGCAGCAATCCAACATCTCGATCCACAAACTTGTGTTCTAAACCTTGCTGTCGGTCCTGCAACCTATGTGTAGAAGCATCAAGCAGCAATGAATCAGCATGTAAATACAACAACAACAACAACAACAAAGCCTTTTTATCCCAAGCAAGTTGGGGTAGACTAGAAACCCATGGGAACCCAAAAAAGAAGAGACAAAGAAACAAAAGCCAAAAGAAAGAGAGAGAAGAGACAAAGAAACAAAAGCCACAAAAACAAAAAGAACAAAAGCCAAAAACGAGTAAGCAAGAAGGAAGGAAAAAAGATCACGGTTCCGGCACGTCTATTGCTAGTCCAAGCGCTCCTATCCATAGCTAGCTCCTTAGGGATATCCCACGCCTTCAGTCGGCCTCTACCTCTCTTAACATTAGCATCTCTCTTTAGAACCCCACTACGTACCGGCGCCTCCGGAAGTCTCCGTTGGACATGTCCGAACCATCTCAACCGATGTTGAACCAATTTCTCCTCGATAGGTGCCACTCCTATCTTGTCTCGGATATATTCATTCCGTATTCGGTCTCTTCTTGTATGCCCGCAAAACCAACGCAACATACGCATCTCTGCTACACTTAGTTGTTGAACATGTCGTCTTTTCGTAGTCCAGCACTCAGCACCGTATAACATCGCCGGACAAATTGTTGTCCTATAAAATTTAACTTTTAGCTTTTGTCGCATAAGACGCCGGATGCTTGACGCCATTTCAACCAGCCGGCTGAAATTTTATGCCTAACATCTTCATCGATGTCAACGTCCTTTTGCAACATCGATCCTAAATAACGAAATGTATCCTTCTTGGCCACCAATTGTCCATCAAGGCTAACGTCTCCATCCTTATGTCTAGTCGCGCTAAACTCACACATCATATACTCGGTCTTGGCCCTACTAAGTCTGAAACCCTTGCACTCTAATGTGTGCCTCCACAGCTCCAACTTCCTATTAACCCCATCCCTACTCTCGTCAACTAACACCACATCATCAACAAAGAGCATACACCAAGGAACATCACTCTGTATTTCTCGTGTGACCTCGTCCATCACTAAAGCAAATAAATAAGGGTTCAATGCTGATCCTTGGTGTAGTCCTATTTTAATCGGAAAGTCATTGTGTCGCCATCACATGTCCGAACACACGTCCTCGCGTCCCTGTACATATCCTTGATGAGGGTAATGTACTTAGTTGGGACTTTGTGCTTCTCCAAGGCCCACCACATGACACTTCTTGGCACTTTGTCATATGCCTTCTCGAGGTCAATAAAGATCATGTGTAAGTCCTTCTTTTGCTCCCGATATCTCTCCATCAATTATCGCATTAAGAAAATCGCCTCCATGGTCGATCTTCCAGGCATGAACCCAAACTGGTTTTGCGTTACACTTGTCACTCTTCTTAGGTGATGCTCCATGACTCTCTCCCAGAGCTTCATCGTATGGCTCATCAACTTAATCCCATGATAGTTAGTACAATTTTGAACATCTCCCTTGTTCTTGAAGATCGGTACTACTATACTCCTCCTCCATTCTTCCGGCATCTTGTTTGACCGAAAGATGAGGTTAAAAAGCTTAGTTAACCATACTATGGCTCTGGCACCTAAACATCTCCATACTTCGATGGGGATATCATCAGGGCCCATCGCTTTACCACTCCTCATCCTCTTCAAACCTTCCTCTATCTCTGTCTCCTGAATTCTCCTCACAAAGCGTCTATTGTTATCATCAAATGAGTCATCCAACTCAAGTATAGGACATTCCTCCTCTCCGTTAAACAACTTATCAAAGTACTCTCGCCATCTGTTCTTGATCTCCTCATCTCTCACCAGGAGTCGGTCTACCCCATCCTTGATACATTTGATTTGGTTGATGTCTCTCGTCTTCTGCTCACGGATCCTAGCCATCCGATAGATGTCCTTCTCCCCTTCCTTCGTGTCTAGTCGCTGATAAAGGTTATCATATGCCTGACCCTTTGCTACACTCACTGCTCGCTTTGCAGCCCTCTTGGCTATTTTATAGCCTTCTATGTTGGTTGCACTCTTGTCAAGATGTAGGCGCTTGAAACACTCCTTCTTCTCCTTGATAGCCCTTTGCACCTCATCATTCCACCATCAGGTGTCTTTTGCTTCTTGCTTGCCTCCTCTACTCACGCCAAACACTTCTGAAGCTACCTTCCGAACACATGTTGCCATTTTTAGCCACATGTCATCTGGTTCTTCTCCTTCCTCCCAGGGTCCCTCTCCTAGCATCCTCTCCTTAAAAGTTTGCGCCAGCTCCCCTCTAAACTTCCACCACTTCGTTCTCGCGGTCTTGGTACGTTTGTCCCTGTATACACGTACCCGAAAACAAAAATCCGCCACCACAAGCTTATGTTGAGTGACGACACACTCCTCAGGTATCAGCCTACAGTCCAAGCAAGCACGCCTGTCCTCCCTACTGGCAAGGATAAAGTCGATTTGGTTCGAGTGTTGTGCACTTCTAAAGGTCACTAGATGGGATTCCCTCTTCCTAAATAGGGTATTCGCTACCAACAAGTCATAAACTAGCGCCTAATTAAGTATATCCTCCCCCTCCTGATTCCTACTACCATACCCGAACCCCCCATGGATCCGCTCGAACCCTACATTAGACGTCCCCACATGGTCGTTAAGGTCTCCTCCTATGAAAAGCTTCTCACTGATAGGTATGGCACTAACCATGCTATCTAGATCTTCCCAAAACTGATTCTTGATGCTCTCACTAAGACCTACCTGAGGGGCATATGCACTAATCACATTTAAAGCCGAATCTCCAACTATCAGCCGAACAAGGATAATCCGGTCCCCGTGCCTCCTAACATCTACGACTCCATCCTTAAGCCTCCTGTCGATCAAGATGCCTACACCATTTCTACCCGATGTTGTACCCGTGTACCAAAGCTTGTAGCCAGTATTCTCCACCTCCTTCGCCTTCTGGCCCTTCCATTTAGTCTCTTGAACGCATAGGATATTTACACGCCTCCTAGTTGCCACATCGACTAGCTCTCGTAACTTGCACCTTAGGGACCCTACGTTCCAACTCTCTAGACGAATCCTAGTTGACTCGGCTAACTTTCTTACCCTTCGCACCCGTCGAGGAAAGTGCGAAGACCCTTGCTCATTTTTCACCACACCCGGGAATAGATGTAGCGCGCCACTAAGGTTGCGACGACCCGACCCTTGCTCACTATTCATCGTACCCAGATCACGATACGACGCGCTACTAAGGTTGTGACGACCCGGCCCTTGCCCATTTGACACCACACCCGGGTTCCGATATAGCGCGTCGCTAAGAGGGCTACGTCCCAACGAATTTCTTATGGGTTTCATATCCATTTGAGTGGCTGGGTTTTTTACGTTGGTTTGCCAAACCTAACACAACCCTCCTCCTTTACCCAGGCTTAGGACTGGCTATATTGACACTCAACATAGGCGGAGTTTGAATCAGCATGTAAATGCGCAAAAAAAAAACTAGCAAACAATCTAATCAAAGAAGTTCCCTTGTACCACCCCTGCCTATCCAAAATGAATGTGATACAATTGGTTATGCCTAGCAAACGCAAAGCAACTTCCCTAAGACTTCAACAGACCAACCTCGGGAGAAAAGGTTGAAAGATTTATATTCACGTGCAGCACAGCAGGTATTCTGCCAGTTAAGAATACGTTTATCCATGTTCGCATTCCGTGGAATAGGTGGAGCGAAGTTTAAACGTTTAGTGCAATGAGCCACACTGACTGAACTGGCGCGACACCCCTCAGGGAAAGAAAAAGTATCAACTTAAACCCGTGGCGGCAGAGCATATGATCGACTCTAATCCCCGTCCAGAGCCAGGGAGGCAAGCAAGGCTGAAAGGGTCACAAGAAGTCAAGAAGCACGAGCTCGCACGGGCAAAGCAACGCACGCTTACCACTCGCATCAACCCAAAGGGACAGCAAGGTCACGGGCATGCATCACTGAGCATGCCACCGCACCAGGCCCCAGAGGTTCGGTTGAGGCATTTCGTCGAGCAGGTTAAGCGCACGGCACAGGAGACCAGAATCTACAGCACTGGCGCCGCCGACCAGGCAACCATACCGCAGGCGGTCAGGACGAATACTCACCGGGGCCAAGGCGAAGAAGGGCGCGAAGGACGCCGCCGGCGCCGCGAGTCCTGCCATCCTCTTCGCTTCGGCGCTGCTGCTAGCTTGCTTGAGTTTCCCCCCTTCGTTAGATGAGATCGTACAAGAAAACGGAGCCAAAGCCTACTGCTCGCTCGTGTCAGTTTGTAGCGGGAGAGGGAATGGGATAGCGACAACGGAAGCTGGAACTGGAGCTTTCGCAGCCGTTGGTATTCAGCAGTTGGCCGCCCTATGCCACGGTTGCTTCAGTGCTGTCGAGAAATAGAATTTTTTGAAGTGCTGTACTGCCACGGTACCATCCGGAATGTATATAAAGTAAAAAAGAGACGGTGCAAACGCCGAAACCCCATTTGAAAAGAGAGCACCGTGCGAAATTCTATTGGTCAAATGAACCGTACGCTCGCCATAACCGAAAGCACGGTAATTGCCCTTAAGCGTGGACGCTTTTCTGAGAAAAAGAAAGATAAAATAAAATAATGCCGGTTCATTAGTAAAACGGAGAAGGATCTCACAGCTGTAACTTTACTATTGTATGTGCAGCAAATTTTACTGGCACAACCATTCCTTTGACCCAAAAATGTACACTCCAAATAGGCGGCAAACACACATCACAACATTGAGTGAATGCTCCACGTAGAATTCCTTAATCTATATGTATTCCTTTTTTTGGGACAATTAACCTATGTATTCTGGGGCTAAATAGGCTTTCGACCGATTACTTAAAAGCGACATGCTGCCTGTGCTGTTCTTTCAACCATTACAAACGCTGGGTATTCATCCAGCCTTTATGTACTTCTATTTTTATTTATTGCTAATACAATTGTACAATATGTCAATCATAAATTCATGATAGCTTTTAAACTTTACCCTACTTGTACAACACTCAAGTGACCGAGGATGTTAATACAACTTGTACAGAGAGGGTCAAACCTCTAAATTATCTGCAAATGCTTGCAACCAGCAGCACCACATTGGCACATTCACAGATCGGCTCATGGAGCGACACCAAAACTGACGATGTTACTCCCGTGGCCTCGCAAGCCAAAGAGAACTCAGGGCGCGCAAACGTGAAAAGTAGTCATGAATTGCAAGGAGCGCCCGAGCAGCTTGTCGAATTGTCAAAATCCGTTGCATTTGATGGAGGGTCTGCTGCCGTAGATTGTCAGCCTAGCACAAATAGAACATAAGAACTCTTCAGAACTTTGAACATTCGAGACTTCGAGAGCTGCACAGCGGCTCAAAAGTTGGAAGTATTTGAAGGGTAAATGTGAGGAACCATGGAATCAACCCTTGGCTTTCTTCCTCCACATTTAGGAAACTCTAAAGAAACATCTCAATTCAACTGATCAGTAGATTCAGTTACTCTTTTACCTATAACAGATAACAAAAAAAAAAACATAATACGAAGTTTACCTGACGAAGGAAATTCTCGAGAGTGCCAAGCTTTCCCATGGCCATAGCCATTTGACCCATATAGTTTGCCACGTTTCCAGAAGACCCTGGTGTGCCAAGGGACCCAGCCAACGTTTCCGCCAAGGATTGCTGCAATGCCTCCATTCCTTGTGACAATGCATCCTCAGCCTGCTGGGAGGATTGCTGGAGATTGGATAGCCCCGATGTCTGCTGCTCAGTTAGAGGCTCAAGATGATTCACAAGGAGCTGCAAATGTACAACAACAGTGTAAGCGAAAGCATAGGCACCCATTCAAGATACAAATAACAACCTGACTCCCTAGAATAAAGCAAATACTCCTGCAGTTCTTTAAGCCCTTTGGTTTACAAATATGTGTTGCCCCGGGCAGCTAAACAAACATGTGCCCTCTATGAACAGTTGCTGTAATCAGTATTATCAGTGTGACTTGAAAAATAGAAAAATTATTGAATGTGAGGAAAACATGAGGGGTGTCAAGATACATGTCATCAAGATATTATGAAAGTTTTGGGATGACATTGAGCAATACTACCACAAAAGAGTTGCACATTATGAAAGTACTTGTCATGATAAAACATAGTGGTAAGTATCAATTCTTCATAAATTTTTGGTAGAAGTTCAAAAGTTTGATGGTCTAAATCAACTTTCTTTAAGCGAGTAGAACAACTTATATTTGTAATCAGATAGTATGATATAGTTTTATCTGGCATATAGTTTATGCACCTTCAGAAGCTCAGATGAACGGAAACCCCCAAGCCACAAGAAGCACCTTTCAGCAGGTGTTTTCCACATGCCTGAAAGTATATGAAACACATCGGCCTTCGCAGCAGCGCCCTTCTGCCTGAATATCTCATCATAATGTGCCATAATCCCATCTACTATAAGCCGGAGGTCACTATCACTTGCATGAGCATTTACTGCAGTCCTCAGCTCATTTATCTGCTTGTTTTGCTCTTCTTGCCATCGAGCATATTCTAAATCAAAGGTCATAGCTCCTGCAGACACAAACTTATTTTGCTAAGTTAGCCTCTAAACAAATACCCAACAATAAAATGACATAAGTATGCAATTGCAATAGCAGTGAGGGATGGGAGAAAGGAGATTACCGTTTCCACTCATAGCATGAGTTTGATCTCCAGAGCTTGAAATGAAAATCCCCTGCAATAAAGAATCTCGTCAGAGACATGTCAGAAGAAAAACACTCAGCTAGACACCCAAATAACATCAACCGAATAAACATTTACCTGCTGTCGAGCCTTCTGGAGCTCTTGCTCCAGACTTGCAAGTTTTAGTTTACTGCTCTCAAGTTGTTGCACGTATGCCTTTAAACAACAAAAGAAGTAGGAAACAGCTGTTAATAAAAAAAAAAGAATCCAAAAGTGGATAAACAGAAGTTAGCAGATACACTTCATTTGAATAGCTCAGTTGCTTATGCCAAAATTGCACATTTTAGAGGGTCGTTGTACTGCAAATGAAGAAACATGGGATCTTTTTGTGGTGCACACTTCTTTCTTAAAGCAAAGGTACCTTCTGTATTTTTTGTAATTTCCACACAATATCATAAACTCAGAAAAGAATGTGGAATCAGAAGTGCTAAATAACACATATTTGCAGGTTTCATCACCATGCAGATGCACAGATTGAAACTACACCAATACAAACAGTTTTGAAAACCAGAAGTTGGCACAGCCTCGGCCGACATGTTTCTCGCTTGCAAACCCATGACAACCCTTTCTTCTGCATTTCCTTTGTGTGTTGGAGGAAATAGAAACATCACAACCTAGCATCAATATGGACCTAAATTTTGCATGCAGTCACACTTCAATGTGGAATTTTTTTGTCTGGAACCTCACAACAATGTGTGAGCATTGAACTAGTGAAAAAATAAAAATACCAAACCTAACATACAATCCACATTAGAAATTAGGCTTACGTCGGTAGTCAAAAGTCAATGTATCAAAAAGAAACTTTTGAGCCTAAACAACCACACTGATGATCAGGAAAAGAATGGAGTGGTGTGAGGAGGGGCTGTAGCTGCACCCCTGATGGCAGCTAATGGCAACCATGTCCTTCTGTCCTGACCCACTCACATGCACATATATGCATCAGCCTGCCCCATGCACACTAGTTCATACACAAAATTTTCAATCTAACTGCACCAAACTGTAACAATAGCTCCCATATGTAAGAACTTAAAGCAGTGCAACTAATTTGCTACAAGGCCTTGGTCAGCAATGTCCACAGATAATACCTTTTTTCTCAGCCGACTTTTTCTTGCTGCCTCACGATTTTGGGCAAGCCGCCGTAAAACCTACAGCATAGCAAATCTGTTGTCTAAACATCTCCATTTTGAAATGCTAAGTAACAAAACAGAAGCCATGAATATAATGTAAATACCTTTTGGTCCATAGGCCTGTCAGATCTGTCTGACCGATCAGATGAGTTAGAAGCCATGGCAGCTCCACTGTGTCCGTTTTCTAACTGTCAAAATTGGCTATGACAAATTAAATATACTGTTTATGCATCAAATTAAATTGTAAAGGAAAATATAGTATGCATCAGTACAGAGCGATGAAGTGACAGGAAGAGTTACAAAAAGAGGAGATTGTTAGTTATGTACTAGAACCTAATGCATCCATGGCTCCAAGTACAACATTTCTATTCTATTAACAATCATTTCTTTGCAAAAGTTATGTATAAAATGTAGAAGATATGCTGAGTGTAAACCGATGTTGCAATGTCAACTTATGCTTGCCATTCAAAAAAACATCAGTTATGTTAATGTAAATGCAAACACGCTTATGACCAAGTAAAAATACAAATTCTATAAGCGATGAAACAGAAAGGAGAGAGGTGGAGGAAATACAAGGAATGCCCAGTTTTGTCTGTGATTTCCTTGTTTTGTCAGAACTATAGTATCTCACTGACATCATCAAAGATACTAACCAATTCATGGATCACCCATATTTTTGTCAGAGTTTTCATATAGTGTTCCAGTGTTCACATTTTAAGGGATTCCAATTTTAAAATTTTCAACTTATGAAAACCAATAGCCTACCATCAGACTAGACAGTTGCAAGTTAATATCTAATTTGTATCTTATTTATTCATGCATTACAGCATGTGTGTACAGTTTTCTGAAAATGTAAGACAGACATGGTAATAAATTTATGTGGCCACCTATGCATTACTCGGGTGAAACATCCGCCACCCTGTTCTCTCGAATTTTTGCACCACTGGATTAGGATCTGACATCTCCTGTGTTTGCTCTTCCTCCAAACAAGGGCTCGGTATTTACTAGCGCTGCCACCGCTCACAAATCATCACCACCGCCGGGCCAACCTCCTACCCCCGGCCCTTCATCTAAGGAAGCCAGACCAGGACGACCCACAAGCTCTGAAACCTAATCCAATCCCAAACACTAACCTCGTCGGAGTTGCAAATGAAGCTCTTCGACACAAATACTGCACAAATCTGAAGATCCAAAATTCGGGTGAGAGGGGGATCCATATTGCCAGGGCAAAGTTTAGCTTTCCCTAACTTATGGGCATCGGAGAACAGAGACTCGACTCATCATTCATCGAATACAGAGCAATTCTTCACCTCCCATCAGACTATTGTAAAACTCAGACATGCTACCAATGTTGTTTCTCCCTTAATTCTTCATGAATGGTCAATCATCAGGAACATAACATATAACAGATAGATAAAAGAGGGGTTACCCTTTGATCCTTATCGTCAGTGTCAAAAACAGTCGAGGTGTCAGTCCTCGAACTAGCATCGGCCATGCCGGGTTCTCGCCAGCTCGTAAGAATGAGACAACAAATTGCTTTGTTGTCTCTTCTTTGCTTTTCTTATGACAAGATGATAAAGCTGTCTGCAGTAGCTATGTGGTCACCAGAGGCCACAGCCACAACCTGAAATGAATCTCAAGTCATAGAGACATCATCAAAGACATGCAGCTGGAAATTACTTAAAAACACCAACAGATAAGAGTTAACTCATTAACTGCACGTTTCAGACCTCAAAACATCAAGTTAAAGGCATTTAGCTGTAATTCATCAAGAAAATCATAGTTTGAAAGCATTTTAAAAGCAACCGTCTCTGGATAGTAGCCATAATATCAAAAGCACCATGAGGACAGCTCAGCTAGGTCGCATGATGAGTTATGGATAAACAACAAGGGGAATTTTCTCCTAGTTTCAAGCATCGATAACTAAGCTTACAAACCGAGGCCAACCTAAGAATTTGCAATAGAGAGCCGTCTGGTGCATACAAGCAACAGCAAATTCAGATATAGTCCAACACTTCGTGCAAGAATTATGCAAAGTCGAGCACTGGTAAGGAAAAGGGCGACTCGGATGGATCAATAGGGCGAGGAAGGGCGGCCGCCCTACCTAACGCCAGCGGAGAGATCCCCTCCCCAAAGAGCTCCCGCCTCCAGGTTGCCAGCACAGCCGCCCGGCATTGGTGGCATCGCTACATCCCGCTTGAGTTGTTTTGAGGGCTACCGATCCAGAAAGAACAGACAAAATTCCCGCGGGTACAGGATGCCTATCCCCACGCCTGATTGGGATGAAATCTCCCCGTGCCTGCTCATGGGCAAAAGTTTCTTCGCATAACCGTTCCCCATCCACGCTACATCCAACCGAAATGACAGCTAAAAGGGAAGGTGGAGGATAAGAGGATTGAGCAGGAGTTCTCAGCTCTCACCTTAAGCTGTCACCGTCGATGCTGGAGGAGGAGAAGGGAGAACTCAAGGCCGCAGGCTTGTGCCCCGTCCTGGCCGCGCTTGCCACAAGCGCGGGAGACGTGATTGGCTGCTGCTGCTACTGCTGCTGTTCCTCGATGGAACAGAGTTTGGTGGCTGCGGTTCTTCTTATCCGCCAGTCAGGATGACTGGATGAGCAAGACGGCGGCACCTCTTGACAAGGAAGGCTTGGGTATGGCTCGCCGACGACGAAGCGCGATAAATCGGAAGGAAGAAACAAGAGTGGAGAGAACAACAGCAGGAGAAGAGAGGAGGAAGAAGGCTGCACGGGGATTTCTCCCGCACAGTGAATCCAGAAAGACTCCACCACTCCGTGACATCACACCTTGGCGTGGAGGCGTGGACTCTCCTCACACAATGGGGGCGAAACTGCCAAACTGGCCCACAGACATTTTTCTTTTGCTGTACTACTATGCTATGCTACGACGAATAAAACCATCAATACAAAGTTTACTAGAAAATTCATATTTCGTGGAACTCCTCTCAAGGTTGCAATGTGGAAATTAGCAATCGGTCTAACAAGATGTGAGGACACCTTGACTTTTTAAAAAAAGATTGTATTAAATTTTGAGAAGTACATAGACTTCAAAATAGAGATAACAAGGATAAGTTTTGTTTTCATCTTTTCAAATATGGTCCAGATAACTCTTAAATTATTGTTTGATTCATTTTATTCTCATAATTTTTTAAACTAGACCATTTTACACTTTTATTTAGTATTCTAATTTTGATATATAGATCAAGATCAAATTAAGATTGTCACTCTCAGTCTCACACATGTCTTTATCTGATATGAAAAATAAATCAACGTGATAAATAATTTCATCCCTGATCCAATTCTAACGCTGCGCAAGTTAGCATAGCTATTTGTGGGGTCAACTTCCCTCAAAGCAATTCCATGATACACGTGAGTTTCTCATATACTAATACAAATAAATAAATTCAATTTTTCCTCTTATCTCAAATGGGGGTGTAGCTCATATGGTAGAGCGCTCGCTTCGCATGCGAGAGGCACGGGGTTCGATTCCCCGCACCTCCATCCTCATTTTTTGTCTCTCTCTCTTTTTAAGAGTATAAGTAATTCCTGGTGCCGCAAAATCCTATCAATTTTCTCGGATCCCCGATATTGTCAGATGGGCCTCTCGTTATTCTTCTTCAGCTTTGGGCAAAGGAAATGTTTGGACTCGCTCATCTGAAAGTTCTGATGAAGCCGATTACGCTAGCAGAACTTGTCTATCTCCATGCAAATGCGCCTGCCTCTTCCTGGTGCCGCAAAATCCAATCAATTTGCTCGGATCCCCGATATTGTCAGACGGGTCTCTCGTCATTCTTCTTCAGCGTTCTTCAGTTTTTTGGCAAAGGAAATTTATGGACTCGCTCATCTCAAAGTTCTGATGAAACCGACTACGCAAGCAGAAACTTGTCTATCTGCATGGAAATGCGCCTGCCTCCTCGCACTGCCGGACCAGCTAAATAGAAATGGAGTGCCGGTGCTCAAGCTCAAATCTCGTGTGTAACCGGGAGGCGAAGTTTTGGCATTTAATCAGGCAGTGAGATGTGCGATACACCTGAAGGCGAAAGAAAATCGAGATAATACGGAGCATGAACACAAGAAGATCGAAAGGCGTTAACTTATTCATTACACTGCGTTTGTATGTTGGCGTTGAGAGTCAGAATTTGGAATTGAAATTCATTTGAATTTAATGTAGGTGTTTCGACATCAAATAAATTCGCTCATGGAATAGAGTCTAATTCCAAACCGTTTTTCTCCTTGCATACTTATCTCTTCTCTAATTTGGAGCCCACCCCCTCGGAATCAGCTGGAATTCGTCGCCCGAGCGTTCCTCCTGAGCGTGCCCCCACACCCGTCAACTTCGAGCACCGGCCTCAACGGCGGCTCCGAGCACCCTCCCCCTCCCGAGCATCGGCGCCCCACCCCCATCCGTGTTTTGTTCCAAGCGTCGGCCCCTGTGACCGCGGCTTCGAGCTTGGGCGTGGTAGCGGCCCGCGCGTCGCCCTCCAGCCCCCACGACTTCAAGATCGGGCGTCAGCCCCCATAACGGCAGCTTCGATGACGGCGGCTTGTCGTCTGCCGACCCCGACGATGATGGCGGCCTGTCGTCTGCTGACCCCGGCGATGATGGCGGCCTGTCGTCCACCGGCCCCCGCGGCTTTGAGGAGCTCGATCTTCTTCCCTAGGTTCGGCGGCTGCCCTTCTTCTCCCAAAGGTCCAGCGGTTGCCCTTCTTCTTCTTCCTCAGGTCCGGCTGTCTTTCAGCTATGGTGGAATTCCAATTCGATGTTATGTACACCCAAACATGAATTGGTATTTTGTCCCTAATTTAAATTCTATTTTTCAATTCCATCTATATCCAAATAATAGAATCGTCATTGAACTCAATTCAATGTCTAGACTGAATTGGAATTAAACCCAATTCAATTCCAAATCCTTAAATATCTACATCCAAAAATCGAGACAATATTGTCGCTGATAAACGGTGCCGGTCTGGACTCTCACCGTTAGTCGTCAGACGACACGCTCGCATGTGCGTGCTCGGTTCTTTGCATGGACAAACCGTGATGTTTCTCTGAACCTACGTGCTTACCCTTCCGAGCTGGCCTGATAGTACACTGTTCCTTCTGGAATCCGGCCGCTTGGATAGATTTCACCAACCCAACCCAGCCCAGCAGCCAGCAGTGCTCGACACTCACAACCGATCGACAGAACCGCGCGCGCAGGCGTCACTACTGATTATACTACTGTTTTTCACCGTTGAATTAAAGCAGCTAAAGTTTTTGTGCTCTCTCCAGTCTCCTGGTCAGGCGTTTAACATAGCATGCACAACAGTATCAACTAGCAGACAGCACAGCTAAATGTTATGTATGGCCGTCCTCTATTATTTACCGCAGAGGGCCGTGGAAATCAACGGCAGCCAGCAGTCCAGCACAGCTCACCTGCCCCCACTCAGTCGAAAACCAACCTTTTTCTGGAAATCGGTGGCGCCAAAAGGTTAGGGATTACTATTATTCTTTCTTGCATGCAGCACGACCTGAACGACCCGCTGCTAGCACGAAGCAAAGCAACCACACCTCTCTAGAAGGTCAGTGGCAGGCATGAGCCCGCGAACATATTTTATCCCGTCACCATGACAGCATGCTTTGTTCATGACAGGGACGGCCGGACGGGTTAGGTGCTGAAGCTGAACTGCAGCTGCTAATCAGTAATGCCATCGTCCAAAGATTTTTCTTATCGAATGAATTGCTGCGCCGGAGAAAGGGGGAGATCAACAACGAATGCTTTTCTGCTTCAGTCGTAAGGAGTTGACGAAAAATCTGGTCAGGGGATGGAGGAGACATTTTCCATCGGTCCGAAGCTTTGAACAGTTCTTTGACCAACCGTGGACTACTACTTCTACTAGCCCCAGGCCCCCAGCACAGACAGAACCAGCAGCTAATAGCTAAACCATTGGCGTGCAGGGCTGACGACGTGCGGATGGAAATGGAATGTGTCGCATCGTTCAGACATATCAACATAAAAATGGAAGAGCAAATTGTCAGCCTCTCGATATGGTCTTAGCTTATGCGTGTACGTACGGATTTGTGACTCCAGATTCTATTCGTGGGATCCAAGATGTGTGTGTTACATACTGGCCTTTCGAAGAAGTTTACTGTATATACCGAGTTGGCAGTGAGTTTTATCTTCCAATCGTTTCCTTTCTGCTCAAGTTAAAAAGAACGCGCATGCAGTTCTAACACTGGGAAAAATTCAACTTCTCTAGAGGTCATAACTGACCTCTTTTTTCTCCTGCGTTGCAAGTGTTACGATTGAATCAAACTCTTGAAGACTTCCTATAAGATCTTGGCAGATCCCGAGATGTGGAATTATATCAGAATAGCAGCTAGCAATCAATCTTGACCGGTTGACCTGCCTTCATGCTGGGCTTTGGGCATCGATCTGGACTGAATGGCATGCACTTTAATCATCCAAAGATCTACTCGTGGAAGTTTGGCATCTAACATTAAACCTGTCCAGAACAAAGACGATTTAGAAGTTATGTGATGGACATGCAGCGCAACAGTTTGCGCAGATGGTCAGTTTGGCATCTAACATTAACCTGTCCAAACAAAATTTCATCGGTGAAGCTCTATCAGTTAAACGAGCGCCTTTCAAAGACGGTGCCCTAATCATCCAAAGATCTACTCGTGGAAAATCAAGATGATTTAGCGGGGTTATAGTGGGTAAGCATCAAATAAACAAATAAAACGGTTGCGCTGCATGTCCATCACGGCATCACATAACTTCTAAATCGTCTTTGTAATGACTGAAACTGCTAGCTTGACTGTGGTAATTAGCAAGCGACTTGATCACACTTACTACGTACTTAGATCTGATGATCAGTATCATAGTTTATTTCTCAGGCGTCACGTCCTAACCAACCCAACTGATTGAAGCCATGGATAATTAAAAAAAAAGCTCGAATTTGAATATAGGAGCTAGGAGCGGGTCTCTATATAGTACCTGTACGGCATCACTCGTTTATTTTTTTATATACTACCAAAAAAAAAACAGACATGATTTGAACTCTGAACTGAATCACCGGGGGCAGAGAGATAGAGATGGAAGAAGAGGGAAGGGAAAATATCCAGTGTTGCATGTTTGCATCAGATGCAGATCCATTATTAACAGCGACGAGTAATCGCACGTCCTGCACACGGTTGCGCTAGGATTTTTACGTAAGGATGGCACTGTCCTTGGCTTCCAAGTTGCTGCGTGAGATCAGAAAGGGACTGCGCCCTTGACTAAGAGTGGACAAAATGTTGAGATCGATCACTACAGGTTGCAAGAGGGCATCTTCATCAGCTTTCACCCTCGAGCCGCCGGTCAATTCAAATTAACCTTTCCTATTCACATAAATTCCCAGTGCAAATGGTTGCTAGAGATACAGTACCGCGAGCCACTTTACTTATGTCCTGTTCCCAGTTTCCCACTGTGTCTGCCTGCCTGTTACGTTCATGCTCATCAGCCTGACGCCTTACGCGAGATGATGGAAGACAGTGGACGTCATAGATCGCACGCGCCAGCGCTGAACATTATCCAAATTAAATGTGTCGCGGTTTACAAAAAGGATTGTTTATTTAGGTGCGATTTACACGTACCGAAAGAGTTTATTTCTCATGTTTTTTTATACAGCCTTGTATACACTATACAGGATATAGCATAAAACATGTGTCCTGCGTGATGCCTTAATTCAGCACAGAATCGATCTTACTCTCTCCGTTCCAAAATTATTATTGTTATTAATTTTTTTTCATTATCTTTAATTATTTATTTTATTTAAAATATTTTTCAAATATAAAAAATTATAAATTATATTTAAATTTTATCTAGTGATGAAATAAACTATGAGAAAATATATGATATTTTTTAAAAAATTTAAATAAAATAAATGATCAAATTTAATAAAGAAAAGTCAACAACGACAACAATTTTGGAATGGAAAGAGGAAGTATTACATTTGTTGACCTTCGCATATGGAGCGGCAGCAGAAAGTACCTCGCAGGTACCCCAGCATGCGTAATTATTAACCGATGAGTGATGGAACATATAGCACACCATTTGTTCGCGGGAGACGCAATCTTGGACCTGAAATAGTTTGTTTGTTGTGTTGCTTCTGATTGATTGGATGGATCACATTCGCTTCCGGCGAGAGCGAGGTTGGGTTGATCTGGGTTGATCATTGCATGCGTCATCATTGGAGATGCGCTGGGCTGGCGCCCGCGTGGTCAGTGTTCATCTGCTCGATCGGGTAGTTAATAAATTAGCCTTTCAAATCCAAATGGAACTCTGGTAAGTGGCAAGTTCTACATTATTAGTACATACAGTTAAGTTCTTGTATGTTTTCCAGTTTAGCATTTCTCCAGTTATATATGTTCTGCGATGAATCTGATGATCTGGTCATCGCTAGGGCCTACCGCCTACACGCCGTGAAGACATTTTCTGTGTCCATCTGCGCCGTTTCAACGACTCAGCTCCCACATGCATGGCCGTTTGACCTAACTAACATAAACTACGAGGGACAGGGACTGAGTAGTACTTGCTCCGTGGAGGGAAACAGATGATATGCATACATGTGCTTGTCTTCAGTAATAATTATTTTCTAACTATCGTGCAACGACTAAAGTGCATGGTGGTGCAATCGCCACACGTCGTACCGCGCTGGAACAACTAACGGATGCTACTTTACTTGCTGGATAATAGAAAACCCTGACATCATGCACCTCGTTAGATGTTGAAATAGTTAACAGCCTTTCTTCTGGAGAACTCAAATGCTGAATTAATAATCTCCAGCACGATAGTTTAATTAGATCGAAGTCGCCCTCAAGCTAGCCAGAGTGTGAACGGACAGATCAGAAAGCACAATCACGGATACCCAATTCTTCATTCCAAGTACAATTATTCAGATAATTGCATACTCCAAGTACTAATTGATTTACACGCTGAAATTGACTTCGGATACAGCACGAACGCGCGCATACACATGATTGGTTCCATGCACTTTACTTCCGGCCGGCAAGATCATCATCAATTGCTTCAGTGATCATCACTTGAGGCAAAATTTCCGCCGCACGTGCATATGCCTATATGCGCGCGCTCTCAAGTTTCTATGTGAACATACGCTGATGCGCCAGGAGACAGTGACTGACGACGAGTGACACGTGGATGTATCGCTTCCGGCGATCTCTCGCCACGTCAAACACCGAACGGCAGATTAGTTTCTCTCGTGGAGAGTCGTATACGTGGACCGGTAGACCGATGACTCTTGTTTGTAGGGCTCCAACGCGACACGAATAATCTTTTTTGACATGCATCCAGGGCCCAGAACTATGCAGAGAACTAATCTTCCATGAACCTTCTTTGTCGCTCTCGCTCTCTGCTGTCCACCAGGTCCGCGATCGATCTCACCAACTTCTTTAATTTTTCAACCTGAGCTGAGCAGCGATAACAAGCAAGAAACCGTCGCACCGATGACCACCCGAAAATATTGATAAAAAAACGCCATGTGCTTCAATGACCAGCCAAACAGATTATTGAAGGTAGCAGCAGATTCCCGGAACCTGCAGGGGACCCATCACCCCATATGGCCACGGAATCGCTAATTAATCGCAGGAGAGGAACAAAAGCTATCACTCTCGCCCCTTAACGATCTTGCGGCGCCACGACCCTATATAAGTCGCGGCGGATCGGACACAAAACCCCTCATCTCATCTCAAGCTAATCGATGCGAATTGCGTACAACTAGCTGAGCGTTTCTTGCTGCTGCTTCCATTGATCAACGTCATCTATTATTGTGACGTTGAGACACGCCCACGTAGCGGTCAAGGAGCAGTTTGAGAAATATGGACAGCAAGCTGAGCGTGCAGCACCACAACGGCGTCTCCAAGCCGCCGGTGCACCACCACGGCGGCGGCAACCGGAAGGGCGGCAGCAGCAGGCAAAGCAGCAGCGGCAGGAACAAGGGCATCAAGGTGGTGTACATCTCCAGCCCGATGATGCTGACCGCCAGCGCCGAGGAGTTCCGCGCCGTCGTGCAGGAGTTCACCGGCCGCGACTCCAACGTCGCCGACCACGACCTCGCCGCCGCCTCTTACGCGGGCGGCGCGCCGACCTCGTCCTCGAACAACTCATGGTCATCGTCCTCGTCGTCTTCCTACTCTTCGTTCGGCCATGCCTCTCCGACCACGACGACGACCGGCGCCGCCCGCGCTCTGCCGCAGACGATGGCGACGGCGACAGCCGGCCCAGGACGGCTGGCCGAGTATGCTGCTTCCGGCGGCGGTCTGGCCACGCCGCCGTCGTTCCAGGGCATGTACGATCAAACGGGGAGCCTGCTTTACGGACAGGACTGCTACTGGTAGGATCTGTGGATCCCTCATCTCACTCTCTGCGACGATAGATTTATTTCCACATGCCATTGAGTACCGGGAGCACTGTCTGCAGCTAGCGTTTGTACGTATTTCCACAGTTTTTTTGTGAGTGCATATATGCTTCCTCCGTGTTCTTGGGTTGTTCCACCGATCAGCGATCTTGTACTTGCTCCGACTACTTAGTATGTCAATACCAGATATATACTCTATTTTTAGAAAGAGAGAGTAGATTGTGTATACAATTTATTTGCCCCCATCGTTCTTTATCTTTGTTCATCCGTACTGTTCTGTCGATCTAATCTCGATTTTTTTCTTTTGAAGAAACAAATACGATTAGCCCCCTTTATGGTTTCAGCTCCTTCATAAAAACTGCAGCAATCATAACAAATGATTTTAAGCCCTCGTTGGAAACAAAAACCAGCAAAAATGTTTCACATTTTGCATTTCAAGGACAAGCAATCGCTCCATATCTTACTCTACCCAAGGTTCACAAAACCACTACAATACCAATTTTCTTTATCACAAAAAACTGAACAATAAATCGGTAACATCAAGTGAAAACCGTTCGGTTTTATTAAAAACTGATCGGTTTTACTAGCCGAGCCGGAACAGTTTTCTTATAAACGACCTATTTCTATCAGTTTTGTGAACCATGACTCTATCTTGTCTTTAACAAACAAGAAAACATTTGCTAATAAAGGAAATCTAACAAACATAAACGCCATATATTAAATAAATTTCTTCTTTAAATTAATGAAAGCCGCACAGTCTCTCGTTCCAGTTCAGTTCAAATAACATATTAAATAAATATTTCTTACGATAAACTCTTAAAGGAAATTGCCTAGTGCTGTACTAAAGCGAAAGGAGCATATGTTTGTTGTAGTGAACCTCTATCTGGCTCTGGAGCATTTTTCGGAAAGCAGGCGAAGGTTGAGAACTGTAGTGCGGTCCACCTACAGGTCCAACTCCATTGGACTGTATTGGATGCACAGGATTCCATTCCATCCGACCTTCCGCTGCTGCAACTGATTGCCGATTCCCAATGCCTCTGCCGCCACCAGAGACAGAGAGAGCGGGAGAAGATGTTGCCCTTCGCCCGCCGGCTGCTCTCCATCCCCGAAGGCAACCTCCTTGGCATCCACCTCTTCCAATGCCCCGACAAGGTGGGCATCGTAGCCAAGCTCTCCGAGTGCATCGCCTCCCGCGGCGGCAACATGCGCAGGGTCGACGTCTTCGTTCCTGACGATAAGCCCTTCTACTACTCCCGCAGGTCAGATGTTCGATGCATTGCCCCAATCGTCTTCTTCCTTAATTTACAAGCATACAACCCAAGGCTCAATCAGTCAACCTCGCCTATTTTGTCCCTGCAGTGAATTCACATACAACCCAAAGCTCTGGCCACGAGACGTGCTCCACGAAGATTTTCTCAGATTGTCAAACCACTTCAATGCACAAAGGTCTGTTGTGCGGGTACCTGATCTTGATCCCAAATACAAGATTTCGATCCTCGCTTCTAAGCAGGTTGTTCATTCATGCCTTTTATTTTATTTTTATTCTACCATCTTCAGACACGACAACTCTGTTCTCCTCTTCTCGCTTCCAGGGCCATTGTTTGTTCGACTTGTTGTATAGATGGCAAGAAGGCAGACTTCCCGTGGACATTACTTGCGTCATAAGGTGACCAAACTCCCTTTTTTGCTTGGCAGACTAACTATTAGTAGTCTATATTATAGAGAAAGACTGTTTTGTCCCTGACTAAAAGTATGGAATGTGAGAAACGAAAGAGATGAGGGGTATTCTGGTTCTTTCCCTATTAGTTGGGTTCCTTTAACTAACAGAAAAATAATTACTCCACCTGATGAATAATCCTAAAAGTAGTTCGCTAACAATTAGTCTTATAGATTCAAACAAAACCTATGGCATTCCTCTTTTCCTCCAACAAAAGAGAAAAATGTCATTCTTTACTCACTTAGATTCTCTGCAGCAACCATGATCGACCACCAGATAATCATGTCAGACGTTTCCTTGATACTCATGGAATTCCCTATCACTACTTACCAACAACTCCTGGGAATAAACGAGAGAAAGAGATATTAGAATTGATTCAAGATACGGATTTTGTGGTTCTGGCAAGATACATGCAGGTAAATTAATATGCTTTGCCATTTTTAGTTCTCATTTTTACTTCCTTATATATCTGTGATGTGATGGATATCATTTTTACTCAAAGATATTGTCCGAAAGCTTTCTCAAAGTATATGGTAAAAATATTATCAATATTCATCATGGGCTTCTTCCCTCATTCAAAGGATGGCATCCTTCAAGACAGGTATCTCGTATCTCTTTTTATTTCTCTCTACAAAAGAAGAGGATAATTTTTCTACAAGACTAAACGAAAAAACTTTGTCTGTAGTTCATTTATGATGCCCTACAGACAGAGTTTTTCTGTTTACTGTCCTACAAACAAAACCAATATTTTCCAGTGTCCTATAGACAAATCGCCCAAAAAGAAAGAAAAGAATTGCTGATCTGTTACATCTTTCAGGCCTTCAATGCTGGGGTGAAGTTGATTGGAGCAACTAGTCATTTTGTTACACCAGAACTTGATGCTGGTCCGATCATTGAGCAGATGGTATTCATACTTTCCATAATAACTTACATAAGCAGTATCAATTGGTGGTGAACTGTATGATACATGCAAACCTTTGTAGTCTATGTTGATGTATAATTATTCAACAGTTGGTTCCTCTTGCTATCTCTGACAAACAGTTCATTAGATCCCTTAATTTTTCTCTCAACATAACCCTTGCACTGTTTGCTGGGTAATAAAGATTTTCACATGTGAAACTGTATTGATGGATGCAATTTTAATCGTGCCAAGTTTAGGTATGTGTTTGAATGTTTAAAGTTGTCATTTTTTTGTGATGCAGGTTGAACGAGTCTCTCACAGAGACACGCTACAAAGCTTTGTTGTCAAGTCTGAGAACCTTGAGAAGCAGTGTCTAGCAGAAGCCATAAAATCATACTGCGAGCTCCGTGTCCTTCCATATGAACAAAACAAAACTGTTGTCTTCTGAGCTAATCTCCTCTTCATAACAAATCTTACGATATGTATTATACTATTTTTAAATCAAGAAATATGTGATTCACTTTTTATATGTTAACAATAGGTACAAGCTCCGGTTGAGTGATAATATGGCACAAACAATATATACTGTGAGCGATGCCATCATATTATTCATTGAACAACTGTTGCTTCCTAGTGAGTAGAAAACTTGCTGACAATAAAATGGTATTTTGATGCGCATACGAACTGCATCGATTGAGTTTTAATGATTCTAGCTCATGCCCTACTTGTTTTTAGAGAAAAGACCCTAAGACCCTGCTTTTGATTAAAAGCAAAAATTTGTTTTGCTGGGGATACCAGCTTACAATGGAACACACTCACTCAAGATTTGAGTTTCATCTTACAAGACAAGAACGAGCTTAGAGCTAAAAGACAACTTTAAAGCATCGACTCCCATGCAAACGAAGTTGCCCGCTAACATATCCCAGTTTCCTCCTGCTCTGCTCATCGTAGTGCGCATGTCTTCACCTTCAATTTCTCGGTTGCCTCCATGATCCTCTTCCGCCCCTCCTCCCTACTGAGCGTACACCATTTTTGCATCGTCATTAGCATTCTATATGTTAGCACTCCTGGGTCGGTAACTATCACATCTCTAAAGACATATTCATTTCTAATTAGCCAGATTGTCCAGCAAGCTGCTGCTAGAATCATTGCATTTGTTCCTCTATCTTTGTGTTTATTGTCCCAGAACAACTCTATATGTTGAATTCTGATATCTAGTTTGACACTGTCCTCCATTACATACACACCACAGAAATTTAGCAATTGGACGCTGGAAAATCACATGTGAGGGAGATTCAATTTCTCCACTTGTGCGCTACTTGTATGTTACTCCCTCTCTTTTTAAAGTGTTATCGCAGTTGACTTTTTTAAGTTAATTTTGACCGTTCATCTTATTTAAATATATAATATTTTAAGTTATATTTTAATATTTTAGTGATAAAATAAACCATAACAGAATATACAATATTTTAAATAAGGTAAATGATCAAATATAACTTAAAAAGTTAATTATGACAATATCAAGCACATGATTGATTTTTATATGGATGTGGGCTTATAGTCTCATATTATTCTTGCTGGTTGTTCCTGACAGGAATATGTCACTTCAAATAAACTATTAACATCTAAGTCTTAATTCCGACCTCATCTCCTTTTTTCTCTTTTGTTCACCGGTGCAAGCCAAGGACGAAGCTCTCTTATGCTTATCTTCCACGCCTACCCAATCATAGTTAAAATCTGAGTTTGATCCTGGCTCAGATTTTTTGTTATACAGTACAAACGGGCTATCATGCCTCCTGCATTCAAGGCCCAATTGGCCCAAGTATTATGACTCGGAGTTGGACACGGCAGCTTCCTTTATGTTGTTTGTTCTACACTTCACCAAGGTCGGTATCGTTTGTCTTTTTGTCTTGTCTCGAAAAAAAAACCAAACTACAGGAGAGGAAGACGAAGAAGACGCCGCCGCCATAAGCACCATGAAGTTCTGCCGCGAGTGGTTCGTTCCTATGGAATCGCTTTTTTTTTTTGGGGGGGGGGGGGGGGGGGGGGGTCGGGAGCGGTGATGGGATCTCTGGATAGGCTGCCTCCAATCGGATCGAGCCCGACCTTGATCTAATAGGTGATGTTTTGTTTCAGCAACAACATCCTGTACCCCAAGGAGGAGAGGGACAGGCGCGCCCTCCTCTTCGCGTGCCGCAACTGCGAGCACCAGGTTTGTCCATGTGACCGCCATGGGCTCCCTTTGATCTCATATCTTTGGCTGCCTCTGTTCCCGAAACTCTATACTACGGGTTCCTCTTCTTTTCTCATTGTTGTTACCCCCATTCGTTGTTCTTTATAATTAAGCCAGCAAGCAAGTCCTTTAAGATTCATGAGGTACTCACTCTTTGCCGTTGCTTGACTCAGGAGATCTCTGACAACAACTGCGTCTACCGGAACGAGGTGCACCACTCTGCTGGGGAGCGCACGCAGGTTCTACATGATGTAGCTTCCGACCCAACACTTCCCAGAACCAAGACTGTCCGTTGTTTAGAATGTGGTCATGGCGAGGCTGTTTTCTTCCAGGCGAGCACTAACATCATTTTCTATCTGAATTACTGTACCACTTATCAGTAGTATGTTTCACTTGGACTATCTGCACCATGTGGATTATTTTTCTTCTGTGCGGTGGCACCAAACTTATCATTAGAAGAAAAGGCTGACCTCTCAACTTGCACCTAAATCCACCAATGCTTGGTCAGGCAAACTTAATTTTTGAGAAATATGAATCCACTTGTAAACATCAGCCGCAGTATAATAATAATTTGATACTGAACCAACTGCCATGTCTGTATAATCTGCAGGCAACCGCAAGAGGGGAGGAGGGGATGACCTTGTTCTTCGTGTGCTGCAACCCTGGCTGTGGCCATCGGTGGAGGGAGTAAACTGATCTGCTTCCTTAGATCCCCCTATAGAGATAGTGCCTAGTTAGAGCTTCATAGCTCATCTTGTCAAACATATCTAGTGATTTTCATTACTGGATCTGAACCATGTATTTGGACTGGAGGGCTTTGATGTTTCCTGATTGATAATGATATTAAATCAGAGAATGCTTCGATCCAAAGACCACAACGACCATGGTTTCTTTGTGATCGATAGCTGGGCACATACTTGCATGCCAGCTATATAACAGCCGGATCATCATATTATCTAGCCAGTGTGATGTGATCATATTTGTAGTCTCTTTCACCCATTTTCACCCAGGGGTTATTTGCTGACAAATACGTTGGCGGAATACACAGGTAGCGAGGATGAACTACTATCCTCAGGCACACAAAATCGCCAGCTTTCCACCACATTCCAATTGGGATCTCGCAACTCTTTCTCCTAGTGAATGAGGTTCACTGTTTGCAGATAAGGGGAAAGGGAAGTGGTAGATGGTGATGACAACCTGGTTTGCAGACTTCTTTATCGAGTTGAACATTTAGACTCGCCAGTTATATGGTAAATCTTTCTTGAATGGAATTTTGTTGTGTGAGTAAGGCTGCGACCACAGGCTATCACTTTTCTGATCCAGTCTTCATATGCATCTGAGAACAATAGCAGCATTAAATATCATACAAATTAAACATCAAACTAACTGAACATTTCTAGAACTTAGGGCCAAGTGAAACATGCATGATCAACATAGTTTTTGACATATTTACAGGAATTTAAAGGCAAAGTGAAATACAAGGTGGTGTATTTAAAATCGTGCAGACTGCGATTCTGTGCCAAAAATGAAACCAGAACAGGCACATTATAAATCATAAGAAAAAGGACAGGCCTACATAATCTCAGAAAGCGTACACTTTGCATAACTACGATGCCTTCAAATCTCTCTTTCTTTTAGTATAATAGATAACCTGCGCAGTTGAACAATAGAAGAATGCTTAGAGATGCAAATATGGTCCATGGAGTAGTCAAAATAATCACTCTTGGTTCAGATAAGAAAGCTTCTCAATTTGGTTATTCTTGGTCAGCTCCAATGACTGTAAACTGGAACAGATACAAGATCAGAGCCACTTTTTCACCAACATAGGCTGAGAGTACCCAGGCCACAGCAAAATACAAAACGATATAGAGGATTCATCAATCCAAGAATCCTAACAAGACACACAAGGTAGTTATGAACGTCAGCCATCTTGTACAGAAAAATGAAAATCTGAGAAGAACTACGATCAACAATGTAAAACATACACAATAGAAAAGGGAGCGGGCATTTCAACTTGTGGTGTGAGTGAATTTTGTTCAGCATTTTGTGCCACCTTTCACCCAACATCTTGGCGCAGAGAAGGTTTTCTTTTTTTTTGATAATTCCCGTGTCTTTATTAATCAACGGCAGTTTACAGACACAAGGGTTATGAAACCCCAGGATACATTTTGTAATGCCTCGTGGATTGGGCATTGATCACGATGAGCTAAGTGATTACAGCTGAAGGTGCATGTTGGTGCATTTGTTGCTCTGATGGCTTGCTGAGCCAGTGCGTGAGCCGTTCTGTTGTGCTCCCTGCTTATCTTGGTCAAAGTGTAGTTGATGCCTGTATTGTTGGTTGTAAACTTGTACAGCTGTGGACGGATCCGCCAATCTCTAGGGTGAAGCACAAAGTCTCGACGTTGAAGTGTAGATACCAGGACTTGACTATCTGAAGCATAGTTGATGGTGATGTGCTGGAGTGCTTTGTTAATCTTTGATGCAAGCAGCACAGCTAGCATTTCGGCCTGCAGTGCGTTGTGGACTTGAGTTGCTTGCGCCTGGACCTGTATCACCGGTACGATGGGGCCGGAGTTGCTACAAATGAGAATCCCCAGTCCTGCTGTCTGGCCTCTGTGAAATGGTTGTAGTGGAAATGCCGCATCCGTGAAGCAGGTGGGTCGTTGCGCTTCAGATATGTTCTGCACCAGTGGAGGTGATGATGGTTGATCAGCTATCTGTTCACCTTGGTTTGCCAGCGCATCCCTCTGTTCACCTTGGATTTCTGCTGCCGTCGCCATATGTACCTGCAAAACACTCCATTGTTTCTTATCGAATCGATTATCATTCTGGGCCTTCCAGATATGCCGCAACGTAATGACTATTTGTTGAATTTGCAAATTGGTTGCACTAGGTTGGAGTAGCGCCGTTAGTTGATTCTGTACACCTTGGGGGCCTTGCGGCAAAGCATGTGCTCTAATGGTCAAGTTACTGGAGAACCAGACTGCTCTAGCAAAGGAACATTCAAAAAATAGATGAGCGTCAGTTTCAATGAGGCCATACCTTTTGCATGTTTTGTCGATGTGTGATGTGTATCTTGCTGCCCTCTCACCCGTGGCCAAAGCTTGGCGTAGCAGTCTCCATGCAAAGGTTTTGAAGCGTGGCTGCAGCTGCTTGTGTCTCCATATTCTCTTGATCAGGCTGAGGACATCATTAGGTAGTGCCCTACTTCCATTTTGTGGAATTGGTTGCTGGCGTTGAATTGCTAGTTTCTTTAGAAGTGCATTTGCCTGCAGGTGCCGGGTGCCAGCAAAGTATGTCATGTTCTTCACTATGGATGATTGGTACTTGCAAAATGACTTCAAGAGCATGCGTGCCAAAAACCTGTACAATTTTATTTGCATCCCAAATTTTTGTACCTGGTATCCAAAGATCAGCCACTATGTTTGGAAGAGTTGATTGAAGATTTGGGAAAATAAGGAGGTCATGGACCTGCTTCCACAGGGAACACTAGAGAGCATTCCAAATGTTTGTGATTCCTTGACAGATCTGGTAGGAGCAATTAGCTTGGAAGTCAGGCTTAATAGTGAGGATAGAGGACTAGAAGACTAATTTCGGGAGATTTGTAGGAGCTGTCCAAAAGGAGTTGTAAGGGTAGTATTTTGCTTTAAGCACTGTAGCTAAGAGAGAATCTTGATTAGTGACTATGCACCGAACAGAGTTTAGAAGAAGGCTTTTGTTGACCACAGCCAGATTCCTGATGCCTAGACCACCTCTGTTTTTGGTTGAGTAATATCCTCCCAAGCTCTAAAATGAAAGGGACTAGTGTTTTGATCTTCTGGAACTCCATCCCACCAGAAGCGCCTGACAATAGCATTAAGGGCTGCAAGGAATTTTTTAGTGAAAAGAATGTTGGCCATGTAATAAATGGGAATGGAGGCAAAGACCGAGTTGATGTAAGCTAGACGCCCTGCATGGTTGAGCTTGTTGGCTTTGATAATAGTGAGTTTGGCTCTGAATTTTTGGAGAATGAAGTTGTAAGCTTGAGATCTTGCTGGGTAGGCTAGCAGGAGAGGATGACCAAGGTGAATAGTGGAGTTATCAATGGGCTATACCGGAAAGATTGTATGTATTTAGGATTGTGTGGCAGAGTCAACTTTACGACTGAAAAGAATGGAGAATTTGGACCAGTTTGGTGTTTGACCTGAGTGCTAACAAAACTCATTTATGATATTCTTGATAGTGGTAATTTCCAGGATGTTAGCCTTACCACAGATGATGAGATCATCAGTATATAGAAGAGAGTGGATGGGAGGGGGGGGGGGGGGGGCAGTTTGGGCTGAGAGTGATACCTGTGAGGGAGTTCATTGATAGCGAGGACAAAAAGGTATAGTGAAAGCGAACACCCTTGACGGATTCCTCATTGTGATTGAAAGTGACCATGTGCCTGTCCATTAATTAGGACCGAGAAAGAAGGAGCAGCTATGCAAGCATGTACTAGATCTATGAAATGACCGTGAAACCCCTAGCGTCTAAGTGCTTGACGAATAAAAGGCCATTCAATCCTATCGAACGCTTTTGCTAGATCAATTTTGAGCATGAAACCTTGTTGATCCCAAGAGCTAAGGCGAAATGGGTGTACAATTTCCTGAGCTAGGATGATATTTGTGGTGATGTGTCTACCTTTGATAAAAGCATTTTGAGAAGCATGAATATAGTCAGGAAGGTGTTCTTTAATTCTTTGAGCCAGAGATTTAGCAATAATTTTGTAAATGACATTGCAAAGGCTAATAGGTTTGCAATCTTGTGGAACAGTTGGATTTCTTATTTTGGGAATCAGTACTATGCAAGTGGCTTTGAGTTCAGGGTGTAATTGACATGTATTGAAGAATTGTTGGATCAGGGTTGTTACATCTTCTCTTATCCAAGGCCATGCAGCTCTATAAAAAGCTACATTAAGGCCATCTGGTCCTGGGGAAGCATCTCTCTTCATCTCTTTAATTAGAGCCAGGATTTCCTGTTCATCTAGTGTTGACATGGTGAATTCATCGTGTATGGAGACCTGATGAGGTGAGTGCTGTTGTTTCCTACATTGGTTAGCTGAGAGGCAAAAAGCTTCTAAAAATAGGTAATGAAAACTAGAGCAATGTCATTCGGGGTCGCCACCGAGTTACCCTTTTCACCATGTATGAAGTTGATTCTGTTTTTCCTTACTCTCTTTAGGATTGCCTGATGGAAGAAGTCTGTATTTCTGTCTCCCTTAGTTGCCCAAAGTTTCTTGACCCGTTGCTTGTAGTATTCTAAATTTTTGGTAAGGAGGGCTTGATGGTTGTATTGGAGGGTGGATTGGAGGCTATAATTTTGTTGCTGAGGAAGGTTCTGTTGTTGGTAGATCTAATGCTCTATATTTTCTAGCTAGGCGTGGATGGTTTGTTTTTTCTTGCTCTAGATTTTGAGATCTCGAGCGAGGGATTTTGTTTTAGCATGATAAGGCTTGGTGTTTGAAGTGTGCCAGCTAGTTTTGGCTAGAACTGACTATGTTTAAGTCTACCTCATCATTCCACATAAGCCAAAGGTCTCCAGATTGACCAGTTGCTAGAATAACATGACTATCTTTGACTAAGAACCTATTGATTAGTTGAGTTTTTGAGATTTTAGAAGTTCTAGTTTTTGAGACAAATATTACCTGTGCTTTGGTCGAGTTGATCAGGCGTGCGAGGTGATTTGCCATTGAATTGTTGAGGCTCCTGCCGGACCCACGATAGTTCCAGCTGAGGTGGGCCAGCGATGTTCTTGAGACTGGCGATTAAGGGAGGCCGGAAGCTATACGGCGAGCAACGACAATAGTCCCAGAGGCAGGACTACGAACAGAGCGGCAGCCCATCTGGAGCAGGCTGCATTCTCTGGCTGACGTCTCGCACGTGTAAAGGGTTAACCTGCAACAATCGATCCAGATCTGGAGCATCGCGGGCTGGAGAAGCGAGTTTCCAGGACCTGGATCTGGTGGCGGGGCCGGCCGTGGCACAGTCGACGAAGGGGACGTCAGGGAAGATGTTTGATGGGAGCGATTTGGGGATCCAGTGGAAACTTCTTTATTGCTGATGGCCGATTGGGGTGGATAGAGAGACGAGGAGGTGGTGAGCAGCGACAGATGGCTCTCTGGACGGGAGGGTCAATCCGAGGAGAAGGATGAGCAGGGAAGAGAGGGGAGGCGAGCGGCATTTCGCCTACCATGGCATATCCTGGCGCAGAGAAGGTTGTGTACTGCTTGTCAACATGAGACTTTGGAGGACCTAGGATAAGTCAAAAAGGTTCAGAATACACTCCCACAAGGGTTAGCAATACACCAACATCTTTCAGTATTAGGTGAATTAGCTAAGTTCTAATTCTATGCTTAGTCCAACGGTTAAAGTATTGATTTTATAACATTATTCTTATATAAAAGTTCACTAGCTTATTCTTAATGCTAAATTTGATCAAGGCTGATTCTTCATGATTCTTATAGGAATTTGTATTGGCCCTTCAAGAATTGGTCACAGGTCAGTCAGTCAAGAATCCAAGAAATTGCACTCTCCTACTCCAATAATGCTAGCAATGCAGGAAAGAGTATAACTGCATAAATCACGAGGCAACCATATTTTCAAGTCATCTGATCAATCGCCCTTGGTGACCAGATTCGATCCGACTTGAAAATATGGTGAGGCGTTATTGTGAACATTTAAGACACCCCACAATTAGAAGTTAGCAATCAGAAGTTTAGAGCATACATTCATATTCATGTTTCTTCCGTTGACAAGAAATATACAGCCAATAAAGTTGTTGGAGCTTTAAGCAAGACTTTCACCTTTTCTAGTAATAGCCTGACTACATACATGATTTTGTAGATGAGAGTCAAAAGCACAGCCAATCTTCCTCAAGGATGAAAATCTAGTATATGCTTTTTTCAGGGACCATTTCCTATATCCGGTAAGATTTGTAGTCAAATACTTCATCCGACCCAAAATAATTGACGTTTTTACTCTGAAAACATGGATTAAGGAAACAAAAAGATACATATAAAGATAGAGATAAAAATGTATTAGAAATAGGAAAATATGTACTCGAAAGTAAGAATAGCAATTATTTTTTAAAAAATTAAAGATACCTAAAGTGATAATTATTTTAGGACAAAAAAAGTAGTCATTAGAAACCATCTCCACAAACAACATATAAGTTAACGTTAGAACTAATTAACCAAAAGACACATCTCTCTAGGACAATAGGTACATAAGTACCTAGTATAACTTAATTAGTTCTAAACATTAACTTATGTTTGAAGTAGACTACTGCCCGTCGATATTTACCACGGCAACAAGGATGTCAGACCACAACTAATATAATATTAAAAGTAGACTCCTCATCATGGTTTATAAAACCGTTGAAACATAATTGAGTTTATGAAAACTGTAAACTCTCTCCCCCCCACCCACCCCAGTCCGGTGGAGTTTGAGCCGACGATCAGTTCTTTCCTTTTTTTGTGTGTGTGTGCAGAAACGAATCTAAGTACTGTGTGAAATGATTTCGTTTGGTTTTGTCGGTTTATTGTTTGGTTTCTAAGATTTAAAAAAAAGCACTAGTATAGTGTTTTTTGTGAACCCAACTCCTCACCGGTCATTTTTCACTAACACAACAAGCATACCATACCATAACAATATTAAGCAAATAATAATCCCTTTTAGAGAGGCAATATTATATGTGATACATTAAGAAAGTGTGAGTTCGTCCTCAAAAAACGAACAAAACAATTTTAGTTGAAAATACATGCTCTTGCCGGTCTCATTTTGAAAGAAAAGGGAAGAGATAATCAAGCTAAACTTACTAAATATTTACATATTGTGACTTTAACTTTGATTTTTCAACTTTGTGACTTTATCATGGTTTTGTTTTTCAAACTGAAGACAAAGTTTACCCCTAGTGAGGGTAAAATCACAATATTTATATTACGATTTTACTTCTAGTAGAGGTAAACTTTGTCTTCAGTTTAGAAAATTAGAAGTAAAATTATAAAGTTGAAAAATAGGGGTAAAATCATAATTAAGACTGAAATCAGAGGTAAAAATATATTTGTCCTTTATATATTTATCATAAAGTAAACAATGAGCAACAAAGACAACCAAAGGAAATAAACACAACAAAGAATGCAAAATTATAAACCTTCCTTGTTGTGTAGTCCTCCATCGTGGGATCCATATCTACAAAGAAGGGGATAACAAGTCTTCTTTTGAGGACCCTGAAAACTTTCAATGGTTGTAATCCTTGACATCCTTCAGTTATACCTAAATGATAAGGACTATACAAGAAATTGGAATTATGCTCTCCGGTAGATACCGACATACCGTATTGTCAACATGACACGTCAGAATGACAACATTACACTAATAATGCCGTAATGCCATCCTCAAGATACAGTGGATGACTCGTACAAGAGTGGATTTCGGGTCCCATGAACCTGCGCCCGACCCAGATTTCCTCCCCCGCCAAACGTGCGAGCCGTGATCCGACTCCGGTCCACGTCACCCACACATATCTGCACGGACGCCCATATCTCCCCAACACCAAATCCTCCTGAACCGATTAGCAAACAAGCACAATGGGACACACGTTACTGAAAGTTCATGTGCACCGCGCGCACGTATATGGCGCCACGCTTCCGGTCACGGGCAGTGGCACGCGGTTAATTACGAGCAAAGTGAGGGCCTATTAATACGAGCACCTCAGCCCCCTTCCCTCCCTTCTTCCCCCTTCCCAGCGACACCAAGCCAGCGCGGGTGGCGTCTCCGTAATTTCGCCGCCTCTTCGCCGCCGTGGGGGTGGGAGGAGGAGGCGGGGGCAGACATGGGCAACGCCAGCGGGCGGGAGGAAGACGCTGCGGCCGTTTACGGTGACGGCGCTGACGTCGATGATGGAGGCGGGGACTCGTCGGTCCGGTCGTCGGAGCGCGGCTACCCGCCGTACGGCGGCGGGGAATCCAACCACGTGCAGCGCGCGTGCTCGGTGGGCGTCGTCGGGCGCGGCGGAGGCGGCGCTGGATCGCCGCCCGGGAGCCCCGGCCGCTCCCTCTCGCCACGGATGTTCGTGCCCCAGGTCAGATCACGAGATCCCGTACCGCCCGCCTCGGTTTCGTTTCTTATCGGGTTGATCCAGAGTTTGGTTTCGGATGCGTATTCTGTCCGGGATGTGGCAGGATGATGTGGAGGCTGTGCCCTGATTTGGTTGGTTAGGTTGGGTCAGGCTCCAATGAGAGGAGTGGTCGCGATCTGGAAATGACTTGGTATCGTCCAAATTGGCTCGTGATTAATGCGAACTTTTTTGTGGATTAACACCATTTTTAAGACTCCGAACCGATTTAGTGGCTATGCGCGTGGGAATACGTGACTTTCTTTGGTTTATAATTTGTATGATTACCTATCTACTTCGTAGTTAACTTCCAAATTTCTCCAGCTTGCTGGCAAACATTTCTCATGGTCACTCGTTAGACATGCACACCAGCTTTGATTGGCTCTTCGTAGACTGCTCTTACCTTGTTTTCGGATTATAGTTGGACACTTAAATGGTTGGTCATTTAACTTTAGAGGCCTTTTGTAGTTTGCCTTTTTATAAAATAGAGTGGTTGTGTCTAGACCCTGTGCTAGTTTGTATTTATATGGTGAATGGTGATGTGGGAAGTTAGTGACGAGATTGATGTTCCAAGGGCTCTGTCCTAGTATTTTATTCTGCCAGGTTTCTTTTCATCCTCTGTGCACATCGGCAATTAAATATTGCTTAGAAAGGCAGGCCTCTCTTGCATATTGATATTGATGCATACCTGCCTTGCCTTATGACCAACTATTGAAGTGTCCATTTAAAGTTCAGCAGGAATTTTAGCCCCTTTGATAGTATATTTTGAAGTCATGATGCTCCAATACAAAAGCACTCTTTATTTCTAGACAAGCATGACCACCTTTGATGGGGTATCCCTGATAAACCATATGCACTATTCTTGCAATGTGCATTCCACACAATTCTATATCTGCTGGTTAGGCTGAGATTTTGGTCTAATGGAAGTATTTGTTCCAAGCATTTTTCTGATGAAGTGATTAAACAATGAATCCATTCCTTTTATTTTAGTCTGTCAATTTCAAATTGGATATGAGATTTACCATGATCATATTTTAAACTGCGTCTATGTAATACTGAATGATTTGTTCAACTAAAGCCTAGAGACCTAACATATGTTAGCATTCAACTGTCTTCATAGTGTTACCGCTCAAGTTGGATTTGTATTACAGTCACTGTGCATTGCCATTTCTGTTAGAGTTCATACCATGCATTATTTGCTCTTATATTTGGTGAATTTCTACGTCGCTACTGGTAGTCTGGTCAGTGACGTCTGCTCATTCCTCCAAGATCTATTTCAATTGAATTGATCAAACCAAAAACAGAAGGGGAAAGATTACTTCCAATTGCGCTAGCTAATGAATTTGTTGCTCCAAATAATTTTGTTCTTGCTGATGTTGGCATGTTGCATCTTGTGGCATGGCACATTTGATTGCAATAAAAACAAATTCACAACAGGGCTCTTCCAGCTAGCTTCAAAATGTTGTCATATGGTCTTTCCTTTTCAGCAACCTCTTGATCTTTTTTAATAGTTTAAATTGTTTATAATGTCGTGTTGGGTTCTGTGTTGTGAATTCTGAACCACATGAACACCAATGTGTATAGAAATGGGTAAAGTAAACTGTATGAGAAATTGAGAATTAACTGTATAGGACTTCAAATAAACTGACAAGTTTAGCAATGAAGTGTTCACTTTAATTTACATAAGATAATATTATGTTAGACTGTTTTCCTAATTGCTATTCAGAATGAATAGCATCTAGCATGGGGTTTCTGAGTTTCCGAACAGCATAAGATGATGTTCCTTCTCCTTTCCAATAATTGCTAATGTAAATTTAAATAACATCCTCTTAATATTTTTTGGGAACCATCAAGTACAATGCTATATGCAACTTCTGGCGTTATGAATATGTGCAAACTAAGATGCGTATGCATATTTTTATGCTTGTCAGTTCATTAATAATTTACCTAAAAAAAATCAGCTACCGATTAAAGGGTCAGCATCATTCCTTCAGAATGGGGCAATATCTTCTCGCTTTTTTTGCACAATAATATTGCAAGTGGATCCATATAGCATCTTTATATTTGTCCACACAACCGCATTACAGAACCTAGTGTTTTTCTATGTATCAATTTTGAGGCCTGCCACATTTTCGCCTTTTGACACATCTGTTATAAGGCTTATTTGGTTGCTCATTATCACACTTGTGGTTAGTGGTTACTATTTAGGCCAGGATATGTTTATGGCATTATAGGCACATGAAGTGCACATATGCCCCCAACTACTTGTGTGAAGCAAATATCTGCAGCAGTAGCATTGGAGTTTGTTCAATGCCAGAATAGTGTCATTCCTTTATCGATCCTAATTTTTTTTGTAAAGTTTTGTAGATACTCTTACCTTTCTGCTAAATTGGCCCTACGTTGCTTCCAAAATTGTTGCATGTGTTTCCTCTCAAGATATGAGTATTTCACAAAGTTGTGTATTATTTTTTGTAAAAAAAAATGATAGCGTCTTGTCCAAGAATTTTGTAACATAGATTATGGAATATCTTTGTATGGTCTTAAATATTCTGTCACCAGTTTAGTTTCATCTTTTTCTTCAGAAAGGATTAATTACTTTAAATGTCACGGTATTGACTTATCCTGTATTGCAGACACCTGTACCTCCACTGCAAAGAGCTGCTGATGTTACCCCAGTGTTCAACCAGATATTGATGAATGAACAAGAAGAAGAGTATGGCCCTCCTCAAAAGGAAATTCCTGCTCTGATAGTGTGGACCCTTGGAGGAAAGAGTGTATATGTTGAAGGGTCCTGGGATAACTGGAAATCAAGGTACAATGATCAACTGTCAATCCCCTTACGCAGGGCTGTAACTTCAGGCTGCAACAAACTTGATTATGAGATTGTTACTCTATATATGTTGCAGGAAAGCCATGCAGAAATCAGGGAAAGATCATTCCCTTTTGCTAGTTCTCCCATCCGGAATTTACCGTTACAGATTTGTTGTAGATGGTGAAAGGAGATGCCTTCCTGATCTTCCCTGTGAAACTGATTCAATGGGCAATGCGGTCAACCTTCTTGATGTTAATGTGAGTAGTCTTTCTTTTGTACTGAGAACTTGAGCGTTGCCACAGAGAGGAAAAAAAATATCAGGCGAAATTATCTAGAATATTTTCTGCTGTCCCTCACTAAAGAAAGTATAATGTTTTCTGGGTCCAATCTTGTTATGTGTTACATTGCCTGACCCGGGAATCAGGATAGAAAAAACGATAAGGCACTACATAAACTACTATAGTTTGTCAAGTTTTCTGGAAGAAATTTTATTTGAAAATTCTCTGTGTATTGATAGTAGTTGTCTTAATTTTGCGGCCAGTTAAAAGATTGAATGAATTTACTTATTTATGAATTTAAATAGATGAACATGAGCCCATAAAGCTGGATTTGTTTAACCTTTATTGAACTTATTATTGATTCATTGTTTGTTTATATTTGCATCGTGTGCAGGATTTTGTCCCTGAAAGTGTTGAGAGTGTGGCAGAATTCGAGTCACCTCCGTCTCCGGACTCTAGCTACAGCTTCCAGGCACCTGAGGACAAGGACTTTGCAAAGGAGCCTCCTGCACTTCCATCGCAGCTCCATCTCGGTGTTCTTAACTCACAGAACTCAGAAGAAAGCTGTGCCCGGCCCCAGCACATAGTCCTCAACCACCTCTTCATCGAGAAGGGATGGGGCGCCCATCCTCTGGTGGCACTTGGTCTAACCCACAGGTTCGAGTCCAAATACGTAACTGTGGTCCTGTACAAGCCCATCGAAAGATAGCATAGCCGGCACATGAAGTGGAAGTTTGATGCTTGACAACTCACTGGGTGACCGTCAATGAACAGAGACGAGGTCCCCTTGTTCCTGTAAAAGTGAAAATGAATTGAGAGGTTCAGGAGTTTCTTTTTTTTTTCGTTACATTTGACAGCTTGCAGGACCTCTGCTTGATGTTGTACATGCTGCACTATCATGATGTTGGCCTCCTGGTTTTATAGAGAGCCAAAGAGTTCGTAGTTCCAACATGCCTGCGTGTCGCTGTTGTTCCATCCCGCAGGAATGAAATGTGTAGAGATGTCACTGAGAAGCGTGGAAACCCACAGAAGTTTTAGGTGCCAGAGGTAGATCTAGATTTTGACTTCGTTGTTTTGAATGGTTAGGATAATGTTGTTATGTAATAATTTCGGAGGAAATTTACAGATGGAATGTGTGTTTAGGCATCGCCTTTCACCGGTCGAAACGGAAGCCCTCCATCCACTGCTAATAAGTTGTGTGCGGTGAGCAGTGATTTGCATCTTCTTTTAGGTGGCACTGCGAAAGCGTTGCCGCAGTTCTATCATTCACCTGTAGCACTGGGGGGATTGTAGATGCGCATCGACCGATCATTCGACCATGCCAAACAGTTGGCCGCGCCGCGGTAGAAGAAAAGGACGGCAGAAAAAAAGGCGTGGTGCACGGGCACTCAGGCACGCAACGTCAAATCTTGTCCATTGATTTCTCCCCCAAAAAAAAAACTTCCATTGTCCATTGACACGACGCATTGATCCCTGCGGCCTGCCCTCGCAAGTCGAAACAGGTTGTTGGTAAGTTGAAAAAAAAAAAACAGGTTGTTGGTTGCGGAAAAGTGAGGGCGAGTGGCTGCGACACCCACGTACGGCGCACCAATCGCTCGCCCGGTGGACCGGACCGGATCATTTTAGCTTTCGCAGCGGCCCTGCGCTTGATTGCCTGAGTCACGCTCAGTAGTGGTCAGTGGCTGGGCGGCCGCACGCCCTTGAATGATGCCTGTCTCCTCCACGCCCTCTCCGACTGCCGACTGCCGAGCACGCCAAGGACGCCGCAGCAGCAGGAGGCGTCGCGTCTCTCTTTCACCCACAGGCAGCGCCCCACCCTAGTACCGTACACCATCTCTTTCACAATGATTCGGTCCAGCGTGGCGCGGGTTGAGCGGCGGGGCACACCACTGCTCGTCCTCGGTCGGTCGGCTAGCCCGGGGGCCCTTTAATTTGGCTCACACGCAGACACAGCGTCACACTGTCGCCGTCCCGGCGTTCTGTGTGTGTGCACGCGCGCGTGACGGTGTTGTTGCTCCACTCCACAATTCCGCCAGAGGAAAGGAAACCGAACGAACCGCGCGGCACAGGAACGGTGGTGGCTCCCGTCGAAACGGCTCCGGCTGGTTGCGCCATCATGCCTTCCATGGTCATGGGCACGTACAGGTACAGGTAGGCCGCGCGCCGGCACATAACCAGATATAGGCCCGACCCGGTTCCGGGCCGTACGTAATGTTGATGGCCCAGATAAGCGAAAATCTCGGTGCACGGACGGACCGTGCGCAGCAACAACAGTGTAACGTACGCTCCAATTATTGTTGCACTCACTTCACCCTCGCTGCTTAGTTGTTGATAATGATGCGGTAACCGTACGTGCTAGTCAATCCGCTGAAACACTAACAACACGCTTAACCACGCTACACGGCAGCGTAACTGTTCACTGATCAAAGCGAGGGTTTCTCTTTCTTTTCTTTTCCTTCTGCGTACGTGGACAACGGGAACACGCGCTCCCGGTACTAGTAGTAATAGAAAAAAAAAAAAACAAGCAAAGCAAAGGAGAGGGAACAACGGCAACGGGAATCATTGCCCCCGGCACGTCGGTTCCTCTGACCGTGCCGTCGCCGCCGGGCGCTAGCGGACAGCGGGAACACGCACCCGGAGACGCTGCTGCTGCGCCCCCGCCTATGCAACTCTCGCCGCTTATTAATCCTTCCATCTCGGAGACTCGGACCGTCTATGCTCCGTGCGTGTGTACAGGGGCTACGGGTTCGCCACGTGGGGTGTCGCCTCAGGCGCAGAGAGGGAGAGGGGGAGCCGTTCAGACCTTGGAGTGATGGATGGATGCGATGCGAGCCCTCTCTTTCTTTTCTTTTCCTTCTGCCGCATATGGCCTCTTTTGCTTTTACCCGCTGGAGGATCGTTGCTCGCTCTCTGCTCTCTCACACGCAGCATTCCCCTCCGGACTCCTCCGCTCGTCTTTATTAATACTACTGCTACGGAATTCTGTTTCTGCGTGCTCTTCTGCCTAGTTGTACTGAGTGGCCACTGTGCAGTACTACATGCAGCGATTCACCTCCACCGAGATCAAAAAGAAAAAAGAAAACACATGATCAAAGCTGCTAACACATCAGCCGCGGCCGCGGTACAAGCAAGACGACCGCTTACTAGTACTACTATAGTTGATCGGAAAGGGGCTGAAGTGGTGATGAAGTTATCTGTTTGTTCTCGCGTTCCCCGAGGCGTTACTGTTCGGAAGCAGACGGTGGCAAAAAGGGGGCGGTATATGCGTTCGATCGCAGACGAGCTGTAAACTTGAAGCCAAAGCAACGATCGGAAAGAAAAAACAAAGCCACGCTGTTCCATCCTGGCCCGCTGGAAAAAATCGATCATAGACACCGGCTTTTTACCACGTGCCAGCCCCGTGCCGTGCTTCTCCCAGGCAATAAACATCACTCATCCAAGTGGTAGTAACTGAAGTATAGTTAATTAATCTCACTGCCACGCCGACGGGATGATTGAGAGGCCATTATTCCTTAATTATCCTCACACTGGCTTATTAGCCGCTGTACTTCCATATGGAAGCCTCTTCTTTTCTTAATCAATGTTGGTAATGAGTAGTAAAGCGCCTGGGTCGAATGCAGCACAGACAACGCGGCAGCTGGGTGCTGCACTGGTCGTGGTGGTAGTACTACCAGCGAGCGAGCAGAGCACGCAGCTAGCGCCCACTGCGCACTGCAGAGTGCAGCTTAAACTCGGATACTGCCCACCCCCACACGACCACGCCCAAGCTTTTGTCCGAAACCTGCCGCGAGACGAATGGCCTAAACTGCCCTTGCCGTTCTCGTACAATTGCCCGAGCAGGGGAGGGGCGACGCGGTCATTTGGTTTCGTTGCGCCACGCGCGTGGTTACTACATTGCTCCAATTATAATGCCGCGCGGGAAGCCCCACACACGCCAGCCCAGTGTGCTGTGTTCCGCTGCTCCCGCTTCACTCAACAGCAAAAAAACGATGCCTCCGCCGCCGCCGTCGGAACCCGCCGCCCACGGCCGGGCCTCGTCGTCGTCCGCGTGCTCCACCACCGCGCCGAGGAGGCGGACCACCGTCGGGTGCATGGCCGGCCTGCTCCGCCTCTTCTCGCCGTACCACCGCAGCCACCACCGGAAACGCCTCACCGCCAAGAGCAACAGCGCCAATAAGCACAAGCAGCCTCCTCCTCCGCCGCCGTCCTCCTCGCCCTCGCCTGTTTTTCTCTCTCCAATGAAGCCGAAGCCGACACAGCAGCCGGCGGTGACACGGAGGCGCCGGTCCTGCGACGCGCCGCGGAGCCCGACGATCGCGGCGGAGCACCGGCGGCGGGCCAGCTGCGACAGCCCGCGCCCGCCGTCGCCGCCGGCCATCGTGGCGCGGCTCATGGGCCTGGAGGAGTCCGCGCCGCCGTCCCCGGCTACGACGACCGCGAGGCCGGTGGTGGTCCCGACCCGCCCTCCTCCTCCTCCGCCGCCGCCGCCACAACAGCAGCAGCAGCAGCCGGAGACGGCGGCGGAGAAAAGGCGGAAGCTGCTGGGCGCGCTGGAGAAGTGCGACGAGGACCTCAAGACGCTGCGCCGGATCATCGCGGCCGTCCGCGCCGCCGAGATGCGCGCGGCCGCCGCGTCATCCGACGTCGCCATCACGATACCAGCAGGGAGGACGACGCCACCGGCCAACAACAAGGGCTCGTCGGCCAATAGATGGGTGGTCGGAGGCCGCCACGAGCAGTCACCACCGTCTCCGTCGCCGTCGCCGCAGAACAACAACAACAACAACAGCAAGGCGCGCGGCGATGAGAAGGAGAAGGAGCAGCAGTGGTACCAGTACCCGAGCCCGGACTCGGTGCTGGACGCCATCGTCAGCTCGCCGAGGTTCCCGTGCAGGAAGCGCCCGTCCCCCTGCAGCACGGACCTCGACGCCGCGGTCCCCACCGCAGCCGCCGGGACGGCCAACAAGGTCGTCAAGCCCTCGCGCACTTTTGTTTTCTCCTCCGGTACGTACGGCTGGCTCGCACGCACGCCGCTCTTTGTGTCGATGCAGTACAAATGTACTACAATGTCTACGCACTCACACACACGCATATGCATGCTCTCTCTGTCACCTTACTGGAGTAGTTTCGATCGGATCGTCAGCCTGTGTGTAACATCGTCCGACCTGTCACGTCAAGTTTGTCGCCATAGGAAGAAATGTACTACTCCACTACGCAATTGATTTGATTTTCGTGTCAAATAAACGTGCAGGCGACTACTGCAAGATCAGCAGGACCGGCGACGAGCTGCACGCCGCGGTTGTCGGAGTGCACCATCACCCTCCGGTGGCGGCCGCATTGTTCCACCCGCGACTTCCTCGGGCCGAGAGCTGGCGTCACCACCGGCGGCGGTGGGAGCTGGAGGCCGCCGCGGCGGGGCGGGTCATCAGCCGCGCGATGGCGGAGAGCGCCGGCGAGGTGATGTGGGGCCAGCAGCAACAAGCAGGCGGCGCCTCTGCTGATGAGCAGCGGCGGGAGTGCGGTAGGGTGGCGGCCGCGCTGGAACGTGCCATCCTGCACGACCTGGTTTGCGACGTGGTGTCCGAGCTACTCGCGCAGTCCGGCGTCATCTACAGCCACGGCCACGGCGCCGCCGGGTGCAGGAAGAGATTGTGCTTCTGATGTTCCGCGCGGCGGGATTTCGCGTCGTTTTCCTTGGTTTGGCGTACTATACTAGCATGTGCTTAAAGGCTGGTGAAGAGGGGTCTGAGGTACTAGTACGAGAGGAATTCACTGCTGCTGCGGCTGCGCCATGGATGTCAGTCAGCCGATCGCTAGGCCAGTCCAGCTATCCCCCACCTGATAAAAGCGACTGGTGATCGCAATAGCAGCAGCAGTAGTACTAGCATTGAAAGAAGAGATTTCGCCGTGACGCCGGTGTAGGTGGAGTAATCAATAAAAAGTGATGGCAAGCAAGCAGGGGCGTCGGTCGGTGCAGGTGGAGTAATCAGAGAATTGGCGCTTGGCGGGAGCTAAAATCCAGTTTGATGATCATCACCGCCATGACAAGTGTTTTGTACTTAGGATTACCAAAACAGCAGTACAGTCTCTATCTGTTTTTTTTTCTTCTTGATTTGGGCGGATTTTAAGCAAGGTACAATGCTTCAATTCGTGTTGGTACACTTTGTTAAATGGAGTGGAATTCTCAACTTTTTGAGGAGGACAGAAGGCGATGGGCGAGAATCGAACAAGGAATGCGTGGGAGTTAGCGCGCGTGCAGGGCAACAGGGGCTAGTGCAGCTGATTGAAAATCCTCTGTTCCCGCAGTGTACTAGGCTACAAGCTACGCTACGCTAGCCTCTCTGCTCCTCCGTCCTCGACCTAGCCTGCCTTTCGCAATAACTCAGCACGCCGTCCTCAGATTCAGGGTCGCTCCATTTTTTTCTTCTTACCGCGCCGTTGGCCGCCGATCGCACTCACGTACTGTACTCCTCCCTCCCCACGACGCAGGAATCGCCCAAACGCTGTCTCGTCGTCGAAACGAGACACGGCGCCGCTGTGTTTCTGACTACGTACACGTAGACCAAATGATTGTAGCAGGGGAGGCACCACAAAGACCAGTGGTGGCAAGTGTTTTCTCTATTTGATTCGGCGACTTGCAGGAAACGAAGGCATCGCCTCCTTTTCTGACTTTTAGGTGTGCTCGTTCAGTCAGTGAAACATTTTTTTTACTATGAAGTTTAGGTTCCATGATGAAGACTACACCTAGGGAAACTTTTTGCTACTACTTCTTCTTATCCTAAATGTCCATTCAAGTTTTCTCCGAAGTCAAAGCTCTCCGCAGGGTTGCTCACACAACGTCTAATAGATTGGTACTAATACGCGACAATGACGTGGTTGACGATTCGGAAGAATGAGGCTTTGCCTTCAGATATGTTTCCCACAGGGTCGCACACGATTAGTATACATGAGATACGAGCAAAAGGATGCCCATAATCTCGTATGCACGGTCTCTGGTCCTCCTCTTGTATCAAGGTAGGCACGACCGATCTGGTGATCCAAAGTTATCTCGAGTCACTGATCTCGGTTTAGATCCCCGAGAAACGAAGAAATGGAAAGCGAAAAGGAGATTGCTCGGTCCAGCCCAGTTCAAGACTACTCCGTCCGCCCTTAGCCTGGTCCGGGCCCATGCATCATAACCGCTGAAGGAGAAAAACGGACACGAGCCGGGACCATGATGTTTGCTTTCGCAAAAGAAAAGGTTCCTATCGATTCATCTCTCCGCCACTGACCGCAGACGCTTTCACCGAGCGAGCCACCATGATTGGTGGGGAGGCATCCGGAGCCTGGGCATCGGATTTCACCTTGACCGGATCCCAAGCTTCCTTGCTAGTGCCCGGAGAAGCAATCCAATCGAAACCGTGGCAGGCTTTTCGCAAAGGTAAAAAGCAAGCGAGCAAGCCGATGATGGTGCTACAGACCGCCATGGATGGTGGTCTCATGTACTAGTCCTGTGCTCCTATTCCTCAAAGCATCAAAGTAAATCCCCATTTATTGTTTTCATTTTGTACACAGACGAGTGCCATGGGCCTTAGCTCCAGCCTACAGGCTCGCAAGTTTGAGTGAATAGCTTGGGCCTCAAGCCCACGGTCTACGTGACGTTGCAGCTAAAACTGTCCAAAATGCCCATGGCCCAGCCCAAAACACGTAAAAAAACATAGCACAAATCTGACACGGTATGTAACAATTTCATGCCGGGCCGCCCCGACATGAGGCTCCGGACCATATTTGGGCCGTCGATCAAGCCCTCAGATTAGCACGGCATGGCCTGTTTAATGTTATTAAAAATAGTTTAATATTAAACAAAAACAACGCGATGGTCTGGTGGTAAGTAAACCACCTTGAATAGTGGAGGTCTTGAGTTTAAACCCCCCACTTTGATCCTAATTTTTGTTGATATTCACTATTTTAGTTATAAATGGGTTGCTAGCTTAATGGGTCGTCCTTCTAACGAGCCTAACGGGTCAACCCGATATAATTAATCCGATTCATGCCGTACCGTGGGCTTTATGCTTGGACATGTGAGCTGACCCAGCACGATTCGATGTTATTTTACATCATGTTGGTCCAAAATTAAATAAGCTATATCTTTTCGTGGCTAGGTTGGGCCGAGCGGCCCAGTTAGACACCACTAGTTGTAGCTGTTGGATGTTCATCCTTTAATTATGAGGATTTAAAGATAGAAAAAGGCATCCATCTCTCCGCGTTGGAACCGCGTCCGGGGCAGACCGGTAATCTCATCCTCCTGGAAAAATCGGAACATGCCGGATGCCGCCTACCTGGTCGGCGGAAGTAGCAGTTATTGGCTCTAATAACATGCTGCATGTTCCTAGAAATTCACAGGCCTGCCCTCGATATATGTTTGGCCGCAGTTCCCCGGTATAGAAATTCTGGTATTGTTGGAAAAATGCACTAGTACGATGGCAGTGGTAATTTTGTCAAAAGTACCTTTCTCGCTGCTGACCCAACAAAAAAAAAACTTTTTCGGGGGACAGAATTTTCATTTTTTAATAGACATCAGCATGTGCACGTCAGTTAGAAGCGACTTTTGACAAGCCTAGCTAATTCTTATGTTTGGTCCATTTTAAGATCTTTAGAATGTTTTTCTGCAAAAAAAATTTTCCTCTAAGCTATATATATACACTGACGGAGCTTACTGGCGGCCAGCTTACGGCTGTGGCCCCCTCAACCTTTTGTTAAAAGAAAATTTATTCCTTCTTAAACAGCCCATGTAGCCCAATATACTAATCTCAGCAGAAAATATATTTTAAATTCTAATACTCAGGCTATGGATGACTAATCTTCAATGGCTATAAAATTATTCCATATGCCCATATATTCATGTTATGTCTTTATACTTGAATATTTTCAAATTTGCTTTGTCGCTTGGCCCCCCTAGAATATTGGTCAAGCTCTGTCATTGTATATATATACCCTCAATTTGACTTTTGAGTTATTACTACAGACTAAAAATAGTGAGGCAAAGTTGCACTTGTTAATAACGTGGCAGACCCTTTTCTTTTTGGACAAACACTAAACTATATGTCTCATGGAATTAACATCTCTCTGATATCCAAATCCAAACAGGATAAATGACTTTGAGTGTAATCCTTGTTTATTTTACATCCCAGACTATAACCCAACTTATAACCTGTATAAGTTGATATGTGGATTGTGATGATAGCCAGTGACATTTTGAGATTTGTTTGCTATCCTTGGATGGAGCAATGGCAACCCCTAAGGCAATTTTTAGACCAGACCAATGCCACCACAGTGCGTAGCACGATAGATCCGATCCCAGCATCGCACGCAGCGACCCTGAACACGATGTTGACAACATGTCTTGCCCCAAAATGCTCATAAACAAACATCAAAGTACTCGCCAGATCATGGCATCTCCGGCGGCCATGTCTCAATCAGCCTGACCGTGTTCGCGTAATTGCCCCATGGCACACTGGCATCGTGTCAGTCCAGCCTGGGGGCCAAGCGGCAGCAGCATGATTAGATACAGACAGAGAGAGAGGTAGGGACAGAGGAGGGGTATTTTGGGGAATTCGCGGCGCGACGTTAACGGGGGAGGGCGTGGACGGCGGAACGGAGGTGACGGGGCGCGTGCGCGTATAAATCCCGGCGAAATTCCCCCGGCGCGAGGCCCTCCCCTCAAATCGCTCCCTGCCTCCGGTCGCCTTCCTTTTGCCCACCCCCCCTGCCTGATCTCTCCGGCAAGCGCCCGGCTACTCGTTCGTTCGTTCCGCCTTCCTCGAGCGAGAAGAGTCAGAGAAGCCTCGAGGCCATGGCGGACCAGCTCACCGACGACCAGATCGCCGAGTTCAAGGAGGCCTTCAGCCTCTTCGACAAGGACGGCGATGGTAAGAGCGCGCCTCCGTTCCCTTCCTCCCTCTTCGTCTGTTGCTGCTGCGATCTGTATGTGCCGTGCTTTCGACCCGTAGCCGTAGCTGCCGTGCAACTCTTATGTCATTCGATTTCATATGAAACACAGTTTCATGGATTGCTTGCTCCTCCTATGGTATGTTGTCCAGTATAGAATGTCAAAAATCTCGTGTTAAGCGTGCGCGCCGCGAAATCTCGCTTCCGTGCACCCAGTAGCTAGATTTCACCGAGCTTTAAAATCACTGGCAAGGCGTGTGCGATGCGGCGGCACGTATGAGCTGCGTGGCCGCACGCGAGTTGAGATCTCTCGCGACACCCGGAAAGGGATCTAGATCGATGTGATTGGGGGCGGAACGCCTCGTCACGGGCCCAGATGTGGCGAGGCAGTTGACCCTAGATCCGGCCCCGGCTGTGAACTATGCCATGCTGGCTCCTCCGGTCGTTCTGCTTGTGGGCGGTAGGTAGGTACGCTTAATCCAGATCGGTTGGTTATGTTGGGGTTGGTTTGGTAATGAATACAATTCTACCATTTTTGGTGCAGACACTCTTTTGAGTAGCACATGTGCACGTTGAATTGTTGTGCATGTGGGTTGGATTTGGGCAGAATTTGCTATGTAAGAGCTTTTGCATGTTTTTTAGTAGTCTAGACAATACGGGAGGGCCTCGTAGATCCAAGTATCTGAGTCAATCAAGGCATGTTTTCATACTTCGCTTGGTTAGTCCTGCACGAATTTTTGTTCTGCCTTTTGGTGGTTATAATGTTTTGAGTAAATGATCATGTTGCAGTAGTCTGGCTTGATAATTATGATATTAACATGTTTTTCAGCATCATGATTGTGACATTATATTTTGAAATTGCATGCATGATTGAATAGGTTTGCTGCTAAGTTGGTCAGTTTGAGTGATACTTGCATAACTTTGTTTTGTAATGATCAGTTTGGTCAATCTTGAGTGAAGTTTTAAATTTTTAGCTTCTAGCTAACGCACTCAGGGGATCATTGCTTAGCTGTAAGGTTGGAAATGGACAAATAATTTGTTGATCATCTATTTCATGAATCGTGTAATACAGATAGACATTTCAATTCTTAATTATTATTTTCCTGATCTTTATCAGATTTTGATTGATATTGATGACATGTTACTGTCACTTTGACTGCACAGTGGGATGACTAATAAAATATCCAAAGCGTGAGTTCTCACTGTGAAGTTGGTCTTTTTTGTACATGGGACAGGTTGCATCACAACCAAGGAGCTGGGAACTGTCATGCGTTCATTGGGTCAGAACCCAACCGAGGCTGAGCTTCAGGACATGATCAACGAGGTTGATGCTGACGGCAATGGCACCATCGACTTCCCTGAGTTCCTGAACCTCATGGCTCGCAAGATGAAGGACACCGACTCTGAGGAAGAGCTCAAGGAGGCCTTCAGGGTGTTTGACAAAGACCAGAATGGCTTCATCTCTGCTGCGGAGCTCCGCCACGTCATGACCAACCTTGGAGAGAAGCTAACCGATGAGGAGGTCGATGAGATGATCCGTGAGGCTGATGTCGACGGCGATGGCCAGATCAACTACGAGGAGTTCGTCAAGGTGATGATGGCCAAGTGAGCCGTGGTGACAGTGTACCCCGACTGGAAGGAGGAAACCTTGCATTGCGTATTAGTAAGGAATGCAGCTCTTGTTTCCTTTGTCTTCCCTGAAGAACCCGTACTAGCTGTAGCTGCTGCTGAACATTTGAAGTCCCCTATCTCCAGTGTGTCGTCGAACCTCTTGCTTCCTGTGTGAATCTGTAAGGCTTTGCTTGTTCTGGACGCGGATTGCGGTTGGATCCGTTTGTAGTTCTATTTCTTCATCAAATCAGCTCGACTCCTTTATTACCGGTGTATTTGCATTCTTCGCTGGTCAGATCACTGATGCTGATGTGTGCTTTGTGAGGAATATTCTGTTATCAAATGCGTGTGGAAATGCTGATTTGAAAAGTCTCGTCACTTGTTCAGCGTCTCCAATGAGTGTAATGGTTGGTGAAGTTTGGCCAGGTCCTGGTTTCCAGGTTGGAACGAAGATTAGATGCTGTTAGCATTAGGTGGCCATGATCTTCAAACAAACAAATGCGAACCAAGTCTTGCATAATAGCATCAAGTGGTTTGCCGAGGCTTGGTTTGTCGCATGAGGCCTCTGGCAAGCCAATCGGCCTATAAACGCAGGCCCACGGAGATGTGTCAGATACTCAGATGAGATCGGTTGAGGCCGAGACTGGTTACGATGCATAGGTTGGGCTCGCAAAGAGGAAATCGATATAGTTTCAAAAAAAGAAGAAGAGGAAATCGATATTCCGTTTCACTCTTCCGCTCCATATGCATCTGTTCCGAGTAGATGCAAGTCGTAAAGGCTGGTGTTAAGCAATAAGCATGCTTCAGAGCGAGGTAACAAACCACTCACAAAATCTATAGATCCATGGTTCCAACCACAGCATGTTTCCAGTTTTTAATCTCACAACCGCCATTTTTCCATGACCTAATATTCCTTGTACATAATTTATTCGAAGTACTACACCATAAATAAATTTATTAAGGGGGCTTGAACTGACAATCGGTACTCCCTTACAATATCTGATGCACCTCATCACAAACCTACAGTACTACAACTACAGCCTTGTGGCTCCCATCCCATTCCATCTTCCAGACCATGAATGAACTAAAGAACGAGCCAGTAAGCTCATCCGCAACAGCCTTCAAGACTGTTGTTTCATCGGAGCTTACTTGGCATCAACGAACGAACGAACTTGCTTGCGGAAAACTAACTCTGCGATGGACATCGATCATCCGGAGAAAAAAACTATGTACAGGGAAGAAAACCGGCACTGGCTCATGTGCGTCCGGAAACTGCTTCATGCCGCCGCGCTGTTGCCGTCGACTTCGCCATCGCACTTCCACACCACATCCTTCAGTTGCGTCGATAAACTTCTGTAGAACTGTTGCACAGCAAAATTAATTTGGGTATAATGCGTCAGGCTTCAGTTTATAGAACTGGTTACTGAGTGAAGGATCATATGGCATAATCACTGAAGATCAGTACCTTTTGGAACTCAAGAGTATCTCCCTTCGCTTTCTTGACCTCAACTACGTGTAGAGATGGCGCAATTTGAAAAACCTCAGTTGCAACATTTAGATTGCCTTTTCTACCTGCTTTGGGGTTCTCCATCCGCATCTGAAAAGAACAAACGTACAAACTTATTAGAACTTGTTAAGTATGGAAGAAGGTAGTCAGAGTTTTATTTCTCAAAAAAAATCAATATTGGGCGCAAATAAAACAGGTATTCTATATTGAAGCCAAAATTTAGACCATATAAATAAGTTGAAAGTAGAAAGCGAAGTTTTTTAAGCTATACATACTGCAACCAACAGGTACATACCTTGTATTTTTTCTTCTGAACATCAAATCCAAGAGGCTTTGCAGCTTCTTCAATCTTTGTGATTATTTCCTTTGGAGGACATTGTGATGTGAATCTTGTCTCTCTTCGATACTCCTGTAATTTGTTCATGTTAATCACATGTAGCTTCTAAATCATGCATTAATTAACATATCTTGAAACCTAACATTGTCAGTATAAGAACACAGCAGAAATATTTCTGACCTTCTTTGCCTCGAACAAATTGTCCAGATTCAGTGCCTGGTTCAGTGAAATCAGTTCAAATGCATTCATTGAGGTTGGCTGATCTTCAGTTTCCTCTTTTACATGCTGGTCCTGACAAAAACATACCAGATACGCACAGTTAATCACTTATTCTCATATTACAAAGTACAAAAAGGTTAAATGTTTTAAAAAGAAACATGTCTGTTTGGATCGTTCGACTCACTTCTGAGTCTCCAAAAGCAGCGTCTACATCATCCAAGGTAGTTTGATATTTTTCTTCAAAAATTGGAGGCTTGTATCCCTTTTTGAACCAAGGATGTTCCAGTATCTGAGCAATGGTGATCCGCTGGTGAACATTAAAAAACAACAAAAATACGGGTAAGTTAGGATGAAGAAATACTTCTTGGCATTGAAGTATTAAGCAAAACACTTCGTGCATAATATGCTTCGGGGCTGTGCAAAAATAACATTTCTAGTGTTGCGTTCTTGAAAAATAAAACAAGAGTTTTTCAGATACAAGATATGTCTACATCATAGAGACAGTTTACTTATGTGGTTAGATGAACAATTTTCAATAACTATGCTAAAATATTATAAGATACTTACAGTTGTAGGATTGGGATCAAGAATTCTGGTAATCAGGTTCTTAGCTCCCGCAGAAATCCAAGAGGGGCAGGAAAACTGAGCTTCAGAAATCTGTGATTGCAAAGGGAGTATTAAGAAACCATAGACAATAGCATTTTAAATCCTTTTCATTTTTTCTATTTCTCGTTGATATTACCTTTTTATATAGAGCAATGATGTTGTCATCCTCGAAAGGTAAATAACCGGCAAGAAGAATAAAAAGGATTACTCCGCAAGACCAGACATCAGCAGTGGCACCATCATAGCCTCCATCCTCGATCACCTAGAACAATGTCAATATAAATATTATTAATTGAGATTTTTTAATTCAAACACTCGACACATTATTAGTTTTTTAGACAAAAGATTTCCCGGGTTTTAGAGAAAGCTCACGACATGATTATTGTATTAAGCAAAAAAAAAATTACCTCAGGAGCAACATAGTTGGGAGTTCCACAAGTTGTGTGCAGCAGACCATCAGCCTAGAGACAAAAGAGTTGTGGTGAATGAAATACAGCCAACATGATAACAAAAAGCACAACTATTATTGAGGATTTGTCAGAACTGAAATAGTACCTTCACTTGCTCTTTTAAAGCACTCAGACCGAAATCAGATACTTTGAGATTTCCACCGGCATCGAGCAGCAAATTTTCTAACTGCAGATGTAGATTAGGCAAAAAAATATGTCACATTCTGCAGTTCTGCGCCCATAGTTTATTATACAATAATGATGACAATAAAATTAAGGCTTTACCTTCAAGTCTCTGTGATATACTCCCCTACTATGGCAATAATCAACTGCATTGATCAGTTGTTGAAAGTATTTGCGTGCTTCGTCCTCCTTCAGCCTTCCATTATTAGCCTGATTGAGAAGTTGTTGCTCGATTCATTAATCTAGTGCAGAAAGATATATTTCAAGAGTTTCAAAGGTATGCTGGCACTTACTATGATTTCAAAAAGCTCTCCGCCAGTAACATATTCCAGAACAATGAAAATTCTTGCTTTACTTCCCATCACCTGAGATATAAGGCAAAATTCAGCCAAATACTACCAAAGAATGAATTCTATTTCTGGTATAAACAGAAATGTTTTCCATGAAAGAGTCACTGATATAACTAGAAGATTGACTATGTTTTTGGAGCTTACCTCATACTGTCGGACAACATTGGGATGCTTTATCAACTTCATAGTGCAAATTTCACGCCTAATCTGCATTGAATTAACAATGATATGAGTAAATGGTATCAAGTACATAGTGTGAATCTTTCTTAAGAAAACAAATAAAACGAGAGGCATTTCAGAGGAGCATATTAAGCAATAAGTATTTTTATTATGAAATTCTTGGCTAATGAAAGTATATACCCGATCAAGAACTATTAACCATATGGTTAGAAGTAAAATGAAATTTCGCTGAAGTGTACAAACTGAAGCCACTGTATAATATATAGTCAGACAACAATTGGAAACATCACAAGGCACAGAACATACTGGGTTGCTAGTATGACTTCAGCTGGAAGATCACCATGTCAATAGATCTCCATATCACGCAAAAGAATCATTTCTCAACTGAATTTACATCTCCCTATGCTGCCATGTTAACATGGCAACATCCAAGAAAGAAAATGCTTCATCCAAGTTGCTCCTTTGATATAAAGATGTTACGTGATGGTAGCAAAATTTGAAAAAATAAAGCATAGGTTGCAGCCACGCATAAAATCAGTGGACGATCAACTTGTTAGTCGTTTACTACAGTAGGGGCTTCCCCCACTGTAATTCCCTCGAAAAAAACTTGTTAGTCGTTAAAAAGAGGAACACTAGAATTTTAACCACTTTATTTCTGGTTAACTGAAATGTGATATATGAATCATGACATAGTCAGACAAAAGGGATGTAACAAAACTATTGCGTGGTATTAGAAAGGAAGCTCTTGATACTGACCTGGTCAACCAATCTGTGCTTCTGCACCTTCTCCTTGTCAAGGATTTTGATAGCAACGGGTTCTCCAGTTTCAGTGTTCTTCGCAAACCGGACTTTTGCAAAGGCGCCTTCCCCGATGGTCCGTCCAAGCTCATATTTCCCAACACGGCGCTTCACCTTTGGTGATAATGCAGCTCTTTTAGCCTTGTACATCTTCTAGTTCTAGCAAGGAAAGTTTCCTATGAAATTGCAAGGTATTCTTCAGACACCTGGTACTGTTACAAGAAAACAATCCTTGAATTATTATATTGAAAAACTGATGAATATATAAGGGATAACTAGTTCGAGTTTTTTTTTTTTGCGGGTAATAGTTCGAGTTAACCATATCAGCATCGATCTCATTACATTAAGCTTGTATAAAAGTCTGTTTTATATGAGGATCAATCCTAGCGCTCAACAGATCTCCAGAGAGATGAACAGAAGACAAAAAATGTGAATAAATATATACATGGCAGGTGGATAGTACACTGATCCAAATAAACTCCGGAAGTTAGAATGTAAGCATCGATGTCCCCTTTCATACACAAGAACAATAAACCACAGTAACAAATAATAATAACAGTTACTGAGTTCAATCCCTCTAACATCCAAGTGATTATATTCTTATGTCATTCTTTCACAAAGCAGAGAGGAAACAGAAGCCGCTTTTGTGATTCCCAAAATTTTACTCCATATCTAGCGAAACACTCTGCAACACCTTATAAAAATGATATAAAATGACCAGACGACTCAAAAACCGAATGGGTCAATCCACTTTGACTCTATATACCAATATTAAAAGGTGGTAACGACCAGATGCCGATGCAGCACGTCCCACAGAAAACACATGTGCCCTGCAAACCAGATGGTATAGACTAGAAAGACCAGCAACGGGAGCCTGCAAAAGGCTGAAAAGCATATGCCGGATGCAACTGGTCTGTAGTATCAGAGTATCAGGTATACACGCCACATAGGAAGACAACCACCCACTTGCTGATTGATGTGGATCAACCAGAACCATAAATGATAATTCGGTCCAAAAGGCACTTTACAGATACGTATTGCTTGACGAAACTCCGGAAAAGGAGCAAAAGGGAATGTTGGCATGGGGGAAAGGCCATGAATGGGCTGGCAGAGTAGAGAGTATGCATCTTCCATCTTTCAGGGGACAACCCAAATGCCACAGGAAGTAAAACTTAGCAATCCACATAACAGCAGTAGGATAACAATAACACCACCCCTTTTTTCTCCATTCAATCACCCATCCCTCACCTTCAGAATTCAGAACCGTTACTCGACCGTACGAAATCAAAGGAAAACACAGCCTCAAACCCAGAATTCCCAACACAAGAAACAGATTCAGTGCTGTGAACATTGAGGACTGAACCTCACCTTGAGCGCAGAGTGCTGGTTGATCGGCAGATGCGAGACGGTCGCAGGAACCGGATGAAGGAGATGCGAGGCAGAGTTGTACTAGGTTGTTTGGGAGGGTGGTGTTGTGAGGAGAAAGAGAACAAGCGAGGTGTGCTGCTCTAATAAGGAGGAGGCGGTGGGGCGCGGCTGGAGGTGGGGCAATGTGTTATGCGTTGTGGCTTCTGGCAACCGGCCAAGAAAGGGAAAAGAAGGCGAACAGCAAAAAGTTTGTTTGCGTGCTTTCAGCCAGTTCACTGGCCCCTTTAAGCTCCCAAGGGCTGCATGGTCTGTGTCCTATCCTTTTACGCGTCTTAGTCACAAAATATTCCTTTTACTCTACTTCGTCAGAAATATTCTTTTTCTTTTCTACTGTTTGAAAAAAAGAAATTCGATTCTTACTCCAATAAGCCAGCAGGCATCAACTGTGATTCGGTGTAGATTTTATGGGGTGCAAGGAAGGGTTTGAGAGGGGGAGGGACGTCGGCAGCGACCGTCGAATTGGTACACTTCAGTTGTTTTTTAGAGGTCACGAGAAGGGTTTCAGAGGATGGAGGTGGCGTGTGTGTCGATTGAGAAGCAATGAGGTTGGAGGTGGCACAGCAGACAACCAATCGATCATGGCGGAAGCTAGCGGACTGGTACGATCAGTGGTGACGCTAGAATGATTGAACGAGATATTTAGGCGTTCCTCAAACGGTCAAACCCTTCAGTAAATAAACCGACCGACGTTGTGTCTTGCTGCCTATAGCTGTCACTGAGCTGTGTTTTCATCCGTGATTGAATTGCTTGAAATAATTTGCTTATATAGGTTGAAACAGTAACAGTTGTAAGTGCACCATATTAGTTAAGTTTTAGTGTCACCGGTGGGCTGTGTGGGCTGGTGTGGTGGTGTACCTACATTGATAATAGATCGCGAAAAGAGCTCGATCTTGTCGTGGGGATCATTCTCTACATTTCGACCGGCCAGCCAACGCAACAAAAAGAAAAATGAGTGAATGACAGAGCCGAACATCGTTGTCAATTAAAGGTGCCGCCGGACCCCCTCCTCGCTCGCCGCACTGGCGCCTCTGCTTGGACTGTTGGCTGACACACACAACTACCAAGATTTTAGATATTCCTTTTTTTGTGCAAAATTGCTCGAAATGGTCACTGCCGCTTGCTCTGGCGAGACGAGATATCGTTTGCCCTCCGCCTCCGCTCCGCAGGTCAAGAGAAGAGACCCGACCGTGTACCAGCAAGTCAAAGGCAGTGCTAACGTTCAAACCTTGCATGGCGGAGAAGCTGCTTTTCAGTTTTCATCTCCTGTCCGGTCCGCATGATGAGTAAAACCTGAAGATTTTGCGCAGTAAAACCCTGAAATAATTAATGTTTGGGGGCATCGGATAACCATCTGAGATGCGCCGCTTTAATTTGGACCACGGCCACCCACATGGACATGGTGTACTAGTACCTGACGGCACGCCTTGGATTTGCATTGGCTGGCTGCTCCTGTTCCGTCCGGTTGGAAACGGCGCTAAAACATGCGAATCTAGATCGAGCAGTATCATGTACGTGCATCTGTTCCCCCTGGAGTGAAGTGCTCTTAAGCACACGAGGTCTGCACCCGATTGACTCCCCATGCTAATTAATTCAGTATTTCCTCCTGTTCAAAATGTAAGTATTTTAGTGATTCAAAAATTTATTCATAATATAAGTAATTTTAGAGATAAGACAAAATCTGATGTGTTGATGGATGGATGAAGAATTGATAAGATAATATAAAATAAGGGGTATATATGACTTTTCTCAGGTTGATTATTTTAAAGTTTGAATGTCTAAAATTTTTACATTTTGAAACGGAGTTAGTACACGTTTAGGCTTGTGTGCGCCTAAAAACTCTTGCCGGTTCCGTGGAGGCAAACGTGAGGTCGATCGCCCCCGGTATCTGTTTTGTTAAAGAATCGGAGGCCATGCATTCAATTCTGTGGAGCAAGTTTCAAAAAAAAAAAATTGATGGTGGTATCCTTTAATAGCTACGTGTATCCGCAGATCAGAGACGCAACGTTGTCTAATTGATTAATGGAGTACAGAAATGGAGATGGCGTGATATTTGGTTCCGTGCTGTGGCTGCCCTTTTTTCTTTCATTCAAAACGTAGTCATGTCCGTTAAGCTATGAGTGCCTTTTGGTCCGTACCCGACTGAATTGAATTTGCTGATGATAGGAACGCGTTGAACAGCACAGAATTCCAGAAGCCCCTGGAGCCATACGAGTCCGTCCGCCGTCCGCCGTCCTGGTGGGAGAGTGAACGAACCACGGCAGTGTACGTGCACTAGGGAAGCTTCCCGGCAGCTGCGCGCCGCAGATGCATGAAAGCGCCAGCCGGCCGTACCGTTTCTGTTGACCACAGATATACTACTACGTACTAAAAGAGAGAAACAAAAAAAAAATTTACTGGAAACGTACGTGCGTGGACGACTGGTGCCTGCTGGTTGTTGTTGGCAGGTGCTGGTGTTATTACCGTACACACACACAAAAACAAAAAGCAAAATATCAGGTGGTGGTAGGCTAGTAGGCGGCTACTAGGCGTCGATCGAAGTCACCTGGGCTGGAATAATGTAGCCGTAGACGCTCTGGTTGCCACGGATCGGTGATCGGGAGCTCCTTAGAGCTTGTCGCGCCGATGATCAGATGCAAAACATTGGCGCTGAATTAAGAAACCCGGCGACGTTGCCGGGTCTGCATCGTGAGGAAACATGCTACGCCTCCATCATCCGCATCGCCAGCGCGTAGTACTTGGCAACACTGCAGGACCCGATCTGGCCTAGCTTAGCTTGCCGGGGTAGGCAACGAGCGGCCACCAACCCCAGAGACGACGTCCAGGCGGACGAAGCTTCCGCGCAGGTTCGCGCAAGCGCATATACTGGCTTGCTGCTGTGGACAGGTGCGGAAAGCGACGGCCGGGGCCGCGCGTGGCCCGCGAGCGCCGTTTCGCTTCGCGCCACGGTGAAACGCTATCACCGGTCGGTCCGTACGGCTCACGCGAAAACATCTTCTACTTGTCAACTGGATCCTGCTGATAATGTAGCCAAAACATCTTTTAATCCTTTACTCACAGCATCCCGGTAGTAGTAAATTTTACGGAGCCGTAATGCCCCACGAGACCATATTATTATCGCTGTCCACAACGGGCGTCAGTCAGGCACCTGCAAAATCGTCGCTCCCGTATTCTCGGGCGACGATGCTGCCAAGCTTTCCTGTGCATTTCTCGCCGATCACATGGTCAATTTTAAAGTACGTCGCGGAAGGATACGAAAGATATTATCACAGCACAGAGCAATCCTACCGACGCTGGGGCTACTTCTATCCAAGATTCAACACATTCTCACGCCCGCCGATCTGGATCGGAATTCGGAACAGAGCGCCCGTGAATTGGAGGCCACACGACCGTTCCTTGTTTTGTCACAGAAAGCTGCCGGAATCTCTGCATCTTGTTTCTCAAACAAAATGTGACGGAGAGTTTTTTTTTTTTTTTTTTTTTTTTTTTTTTTTTGGGAGGCAAAATGGGAGGGAGAGGTTGAGATCCTCTTTCTCTGCCCTGATAAGTTACCTCACGGATCCTGTGTCTTTCTTTCATCACAAAGGCTCTTTGTAACGAAAACAGGTAAACTTGGCTTGTTCATTGTTGTGTGCTTAGAATAGATTCCCTGCTTGCAATGCTACCGGCACACATCAGGACGATCCACCGCACCCCGGTAAATAAATTATATACTTGATTGAGGCGGAGAAATTGCACTGCACAATCTCGACCGACGTCATACAATACAAATCCAGTACTCATAATCCTGCAGCAGGTAGCACGCATCCTCATAATCCTACTAACACTCTTGTCCTTACACCACACTTAGCTTAAAGAAACTAGTCTTTTCTGTTTCTGATCAACTTTTGTGTTATCTAAAAAAACATGCTGCTTATCTACTTCCTAGTTTAGATATACATCTCTGTTAACGACGTATTCCATATGTGCATTATTTCTGCTCGTATCGTACACGTTCTTTTTTGTGTGTGTGTGTGTGTGGGAGGGGGGGGGGGGGGGGGGGGGGGGGCGTATCGTAGACGTTCTTGATACCTATCATCCAGACTGCCCAACAACGACGATTTGCTGACCGGCTCTAAATAACGATCGTCTCTTGAACGTTGAAACACGATTCATAGATACTAAATTGTTTGGTTGCATGAGAGCAAACTACTTACGCATACCAAAATATACTTCGACACGGGCCACGTGAAAATCTTATCCAATCCTTTGCCGTCCACATTAATCCACCGATAAACTAAACAGTTTGGAAGCCTAGACATGGGCAACAAGAGGGTGTGTGTTTTCTTTAAAAAAAAAAAGTAAGAGGATGAATAATGTCCAGATGACGTGTATGTTTTCCACGTGAAAATCTTATCCAATCCTTTGCCGTGTACAACACAAGTGTTCACATATACGAACACAGTGCATTATGAGTCCTGAATACTTACGAGAGACTTTGCTCGACATATATCTTCAAACTAGCAAATTGTCCGTTTCGTTGCTATAGATTTAAAAAACAAAATATTTTTTATGATTTAAATATAAATTACTTATACAATATAATTATTAGATATACTAGCAAAGTGTCCGTGTGTTGCTACGGATTTAAAAAATAAAATATTCTTTATAATTTAAATATAACTTATTTACACAATATAATTATTAGATATATACAATATTATTGGTATTTTTTACATGAAAGATCATATTTGTATTACCGTTGATGCTTCTTAATATAATATTTTTTATGTTAAAAGTAATAATTTTTTAAACATTCTTTACCATATTCTAGAAGTTTTATCCAAAAGAAAAAAATCAATTCACACAATCTATAAAATAGCACTGCATTGCAACTCGATTTTAAACTTGAAAACTTACTCCAATGGAAAAAGTTAAAACACTAAAGTTATAGACCTTGTTGAGACCTTTTTAAAATATATGTGGATCATATTATTTGGAGTTCGGAGCTAGAAGATATGACCCTCGCATAGAGACCTGCATAGAAGAGTCTGAATCAGAACAAATATTTTTATATCGCATATTGAAAATCAAAACAGCGAGATCTGGACTTCCATTGAATACCAAAGTTGTAGAACTTTTCTAGTGCTATAATATAGAGTCCGAGTTTGCTTAATTTAAGCTCCGGACGAGGGAGTTATGATTTTTAAAATTTGGTACTTGATATGGAAGGTACGAAACCGATTTGAATTCAATCTTTAACTTTGTGGACACGAAGTGGACGACCGCACCTTAATTAATAGATTGTAGAGATACAATATTATTGATATTTTTTATATAAAAAATCATATTTGTATTACCGTTGGTGTTTCTTAGTATATCATTTTATGTCAAAAGTTATAATTTTTTCACTATCTTTTATCATATTCTCATCATAAATATGTTTTTTAATCTTTAATATTTATGATTTCATATACAGTGTTATTTGAGTGCTATATTGCAAAATTAAGTAAAATGATATTAAAAAATACTCAAATATGAGAAATACCGATATGAAGTCCAACTTACCATACAAAGAGTGTTTTTCATAAGCGTATGATACCTACAATACATCCCGGGCCTCTATGAAGCCCAACACAAGCCCAACTAAAGATTTCTATAAGCTTTATTCAGAAGAAAAAAAATCAATTCACGTAGTCAAAAATAGCACTGTATTGCAACGCAATTTTGAACTTGAAGACTTGCTTTAATAAAAAAAAGTTAAAATACGAGAGTTGTAGATCTTATCGAGGCCTTTTCGAAACATATGTGGATCATATTATTCGGACTTCGGAGCTAGGAGATATGGGCCACACACAGAGATCTAGGCAGAGGAGTCCGAATCAGAACAAATATTTTTTTATTACATATTTGGAATCCAAAACGAAGGAATCTAGACTTATATTGAATACCAAAGTTACGGAACTTTTCTAGAGCTACGAGATAGAGTCGGAGTTTGCCTCATTTGAACTCCGGACGAGAGAGATGTAATTTTTTGAATTTGATACTTGATATGTAAGGTACAAAATCGATTTGCATTCAATCTCTAACTTTGTGGACACGAAGTGGATAATCGCACCTTAATTAATAGATTGTAGAGATTGAAAAAATTAACATAGACGTCGACGGAGACTTCATTTGTGACTAAAGATAACATTTCCCTGTCGAGCGTTGCTCAGTTTGCATCTAATCTAACCTTTTATGTCAATACATATAACAACATTACTCATTGTCATGTAGCGAAGGACAGTGGACTGTGGACCTGGAGTTCTCAACAAGACCAGTGTTCCCGCCTTTCGCAGGCCTACTTGCCTTACACAAAGGAGGCAAATCACGTGGACCTAAACGCATAAAATGGGCCCATTCGCTAGAACGATGGAGCATTATTGATCATTGATTCGCATGGATAATGAGACCTTGTGAGCCATTGCAATAATTAACAAATGCTTCACATCACAGTTCACAATCATTATGGACTGAATATGCAGTCAATAATATTGTGACACGATAATGTCTTCCGCACGTTAGCTCTGAGTAGTTTTATCTCCCCAAAAATGTTTTGAGTACCTGGCTGGAACAATTATGTACAAGCTTTTGCACAATTCAATCTAAGCCATATCCGAGCTACATGTTGAGGAGATTTCTCAAGAGCTGACACACGAAAATTTCTTTGATTAACCTTGAAATCTTCATCTCTTCTGTTTGCGGAAAAAGATGAAGTTCCAGCAAGACAAATAATGGTGGATACTAATTCAACAATGGACTATTCCTTCTTTGTTTTGTTTTTATCTGCATCTGGTTCCTCGATCTTCTTGGGTTTAGTCAAGAAGGTTACTACCCACACACCTAGCAGGGTTGCTTGGAGGGGGGCCAACCAATATACAAGAAGGTGGTCGAATGTTGAGTGATCTCCTCGCGCATAAGCCCAAGCAAAAGCCTACAAGCACATACCAAGTTATCAGAAGTTTGAGGTTGTTTAGTCCTTAAATTAACACCGTGAGGGAAAAAAATCTAGTTCAGAATTGAACTAAAAATATTGTCCTAATGACAACAATTTAAAAACGCAGGGAGAATACATGAAGCAAGGCAATTATGAATGTCAGGTATAATAACTGGAGTAAACATCTGACATGCTCTACAATGAATGCTGCATAGCATTTCATATCACAAATCCATAGACAAACAAAGTTCATATGTGCAAGACAATGTTGTAAGGAATCTCATTATCAGCAGGATCCAGTTGACAAGTAGAAGAATGCATAATAATTGACAAGTGGCCCCAAAGAAAAATGCATAAACCAATCAATCATGCATACCACTATGAGTATAACATCATTATGCCTAGTAGGAATGACGAGTGACAACAAAATGGATGCTTGTTATAGGTAACCAAAGGATTGAACTGATGAACTCAAATACAGAGATTCATTTCGATATCAAACATGAGTCATGCTTCAAGTGTAGAACGACTTACAGATGCAGGGTTCATAATCCCTCCACTTATATCTGAACTCAGGATATGAATTGTGTTCTTCCACACACTTGTGATCCATGTCTTCATAAAGAAACTTTTCATCTCCTTCTTCTTAAGAGTCACCGACACCATAACAACCAAGAAAGTCGCTAATCCTTCAGCTAACGCTCCATGATGAGCACCAACACTTAAGCGAGCTCCTTTACCCACTTTGGGGAAAGCTAATTGGATGAGATTCACTCCAAGAACTGCTCCAATCACCTGAAAACCAAACCGTTCACGAAAATATTTAATGGCAAACCCATCATTGTATAAATCTAACACAACCAGAATTGCTTGATGAAAAGGATGACGAACAGCCATTGTGGCATGCCAATGGCAAATTATAAGTTTTTTTAGAGTTAAAGCAAATGATAAGTACATGGCATACAGCATCAGCCATTGTGCATTTGTATGGCTGTTACATTGATATACAGTAATAACAATGACTACACTTGGATTGTAGTTACGAAACAGCCATATAAGATCATAACAACTCATTGTGATCGCTCAGTTTTGCATACCTTAGGCATACAGACTTGTTCAATTTTTAAAATGACCGTACAGACTTGTTAACTTATCACGCCCTATTAGATACAATCTACCCAATAATCCTAATAATATGATGCTAGAAATTTCAAAGTATATGGACACCATTGAGTGAAAGACCTAATCCAGTGGATAGAAGCAAGGACGCACGACATACACAAACGCGTTGTTCAGGGACATCACCTGCGTGGGGATTCGCACGAAGGCCGTGAACAGGTAGACGGCGGGGCCGCCTCCGGAGGAGAGGGTCGCGGCGAGGACGGTGAGCGGGTAGTAGGAGGCGCCGCCGGTAGCGTACTCGAGCCAGGCGAAGACGAACATGTAGAGGATGGAGAGCGCGATTTTGACTGCGTCGCCCTCAGGGCGGCCCCCGAGGCCGAGCGGACCGTACACAGCGAGCTTCACCAGCGCCCCGGCGCACACCCACAGCGCCGAGAGCACCAGGTCGCCCACCGCCAGCATCGGCCGGATGCGGCCGCGCGGCTGCGGCGGCGCCGGAGACATGGTGCCGCCGTGCAGGAGCCCGAGGTCAGGGAAGCAGCCGGATAGAGAATCGGTGTGCCGTGCACCGCGGAGGCGGTCGGATTTCCTGCCTCGGAGGACGGATTCTTCTGGCCGGGATTAGGAACGTGGGCGAGCCATAAATTTAGAGGAATCTTAAAGCGTTTTGGCCCTCCGTTGAATGCGGAATTTTAAATTAAGAAGATTCCACATAAAATTTACTAGTGACAGACTGACAGATGATGAGGACAAGGAGGGCACCAGTTTCTCCATCTCGCCATCTTGTGCCTTGAGCCATCAAAGATTCAGTCTATGAAGATGTTGGTCGGCACATGGTTCTTTCTTAAAGGAACTGTTGAATATCTCAAAACCGAAGGAAGAAAAAAGTTTTCATATTCTTATCAAAACGAACGTAAAATAAGGGATCAATATCAATGGTAGAACCGCAAAAAGAAAAAGATTCCGTTGCCGGGACTCGAACCCGGGTCTCTCGGGTGAGAGCCGAGTATCCTAACCAGCTAGACTACAACGGATGCCTGACCGGTTCTCTAAAATATGTAATATATATGATTCGTAAATATATATAAACTGCAAATCGGTTCTCTATGAGGTGGGAACCATATTATGACTATCATGTACATGTAATCCATCCGTAAATTGCTATGCTTATTTATTCACAAAAGTATCGTGTTTCTATTGGAAGACTCCTCCGGTGGCCACATATCACAATATCTTCACGTGCCTGGATCCAAGCTTCACACCGCGACTGAATGCATCGTCTGGCTAGAGTCCAAGAGGAGATCAAATGAGGTGAGGGAGTACGAATCCAACACAGCAGACATCTGCTCTCGTGCGTTGGTTATCGGGCTTGCCACTGGCACAACCTGCAATTGCATTTCACACCAAAGTTCAGACATCAGAAACAGTATAAATTCTGAAGCCCAGAGAAAACCATTGTCATGTTGTGTTTAATTCTCATCTTCTCGATTGATTGAACAATGTCACTGTATCGAACCTTGTCTGGCTGTTGGAAGGAGTTCTCATCCCGCAGCCAACCAGATGTAAGTACCGTCTTTATGGATCCAAATGTCTGAATACCAGTTTCAAGCCCAGTTACATATATACTCAGGCTCACAGCTTTGTTACCGAAATTGACAACCTGCAAGAGAAGGTTTGCCTTGTTATTTTTTCTCAGATTTATCAGGCCGTCTTTAATTTCTCAGTGAGATAATGAAGACACCTTTATTTTGAGGTAAGTATTTCCATTTTGGGGATTCTTCCAAGTGATGGCAGATGTGACCAATTGATCATAGTTTGATAGTTGAATGGTGGAGGGGTGAAGCATTGCGCCACTTGAATCCTTGAAGAAGTGTAGCATCCAGTAATTTGGACATCCGTAGTACTGCCATGAGTTAAAGACTATGGCATCTGGATTCCACCTATTGATCAGAAAATGTACTTTCAGGGACGATATAATGAGCATGCCATCAACAACTAGTGAACTAGGAACACTGATAATGCCATAATGGTATACTTTCTATTCAAGAAAAACTCACTTTACACGTTTTTATTTTCCTATCATGCTTAACTGATTCATCAATCTGAAGCATTGAATCAGTGTACCTGCGATCATTGTCGTTAACAAAGAGTGGGGCACAACTTGCCATCTCAACCACGTCACTGCATAGAAACAGTTGGTAAGAAATAGTTCTGAAAAACAATCTAACATCCACCAGGAGGCCAGAGATAGCATTAAAGAAACCTATTTCTTTCCAATCCAATGAGAAATGCAGCTTCAGCTAAAGCAGCTAAGAGCGTTCCCCGGCCAGCATCATTTCCAGTCACAGCATATTCACTAACAATTGCCTAGAGAATTACATAGGGCATTAGCAGCCAGTTATGAGGAGAATTGAGGTAGCAATGCCAAAGCAAGTACCTTGGGTCCATTGCGGGCTGTGCTATCAAACATTCTAGATTTGGAAAACATATCACCAGATGAAGTGTACACCTGCCACAAAGCAGTATATGTTAAAACTCTACTGGGCAAATAGTTTTATTGAGTGATGACCAGGCAAAACAGTGGGAGTCTCTCCTGCTGTTTCCGCAACACACACACACACACACAAAAGAGGCAAAACAGTCCTTACATGAACATCGTATAGATCAGCTGGGTTGCTCGGTGAAATAGCAGATATGTCACAGCTTGATATGATTTTGATGTCCGGATAGGATGCTTTTATCGCGGAATAGAACTTCACATACTTTTCTACAAGATAAATCAAGTAACTGGTTTCTTGACATGAGTAAAATTGAATAAAAGGCACTTGATGTTTCTTTTTGGTTTTTTTTTTAAAGAATGCTTTATATGAAGCTATAGCACTACAAATGGAACTTTGTGAAAACCTTTGTAATAGCGCTTTGAACATTCTTGATTCCCTATTGCTACATAATAGAGTGGAAAAGGCTCTGGATGTCCCATTGCTACACGAACTGAACCCCATGCTGTCTGGTTGTCTCCCCTGGCAAACTCAATGCCATCAACAACATCCTGCAATATGGCAATCATGATGAAATTAGAGCCAGTGCTTTCAGAACAATAAAAGATTTGAAGAAAAAAAAACAGTTGAATTGAGAAAAGTTAGGAACTTTTTTTAGGTGAACCATAACCTCTAAGAAATTATTGTCTATGTATTTTTTTCTCGAAAGTGCTGGAGATTATTGCCTATGTTTGTGTGATATTTTTGCTTAGCATAACTAGAAGGTTGAAGAAACAGCAATTAAAAATTCCTTGTCATATACTTCTAGACATTCAAGTCTCATACCATTATCTAAAAGAAGACATTCAAGTCTCATGTCCATTGTCAAAAAAAGACTTTTTTTAATTTTATTTTTCACATTTCCAGCATACTCAAGTACTCAAGTTGAGCAGTGTTCATATTCTAAGTATTATTCAACAAATGTAGACAAGAAATCTATAGTTGACTACAACGTTACCATCATGGGACTAAGGATGCAACCCCACAATTCATTCATCAGTTTGTCCTCTCACTATGACTTTGTAACATTTCTTTTCTTTGTTCTTGTTGAAAGATTATGCTTGTATTGGTTGTCCTGTTGCCATTGATGCTTGCGAGAGATAAACCTCATCAATTAACTAAAATTAATGTATATTTTTCTAGTGTCTTTTTCCTCGAAATATTTTCTAGCATAGTTTCCATGATACTGGAGGTTCGGTTGAGAGAAAAGAATAAAAATGTAAACACATTATATATTATTTGAATACAGTTGGAAAACAAACCTTTACAAAAGAAGCTACTGTTGCAGATGGAATTTCTTCGTAAATGCTGCCCCCTGTCAAATTGAAAGGAATTCCATCACACCAATCAAGGGTAAATTCTGGATCCAAATTTGTAATGGCATTTTTGTGCCTTTTACTTTCTTGGTATAACAATTACCATCATTGACCACCCAAACTGGGCAAGCACCAAGGTCTTCTGCTAGCTACGTTAACAAAATAGAACATTAACAGACTTTATGTCTACAATTATGAGTCAACTTTCAGTTCATTGACAAGCAACACTGTTCTACTCACTTGTAGGAATTCAAAAAAACCCAGTCCATCATCAGTCCAGTAGCCCCAAACATCATTGAAATGTCCAGGTCTCTCTTCCCATGGACCAACAGTTTCACTCCAGCGGAATGCATTTGATAAATAATTTCCCATTACATAGTTGCCACCTGAGATGAAAAAGGTATTATTATGATATATTTTCTTAAATTGATATTCTGAATCTATCTAGTATGAATGAAATCACAAATACAAAATATATCAAACCTGGAAATTTTAAAAATCTTGGCTTCAGATCTGCCAGCAAAGATGCAAGATCTTTACGGAAACCGTGACCCTGAGAAAGAAAAAATATATGTTGTTAAATTAAGAGGTAAACCCCAGCGACCTTTTTTTCTTCCCTTTGGATCATTTTTAGAATGTAAATTATGACTAAATGTTCAAATGGCACATATATAATTAGAAGTACTGAAGTAATCAAACTGGAAAAACATCATGGTAATCTGCAATTTTGACTATGATGACTAGAGCTTTTACTTTAGAATATTGGAAAGCAAACTATAATATTCACAACAGTTGTACTGCCTACCAAGTGACCACATAGTTCGATCAAGGTTGGTTAAAATTATCTGAACCAAGTATAGTTCTTTTTCCCAAGGAAACTTAATGTCACTGTAATTTATGGTTTAAGTTATGATGTATCTGGGACAAAATAATCTGCAAATGAAATATTTGGTAATTGCAAAATGTAATGTATCATAATTAATTTGCTTCGTACAACTTGTTCCGAGAGAAATATATGGCATTTATTTTTAAAAAGGGAATGTAAAATGGAAACATGCATTTTGTTCCTACATTATATCAAAAGAACAAAATGGAAATAATTACCATGTAAGTATCTGATGGCATAAGTGATACTTGATCAAACCAAATTATACCACTTTTGTTGGTTGTAATCTGAAGCCGCGAATTAGTATTTCTTTCACTTGATTGCAAATCAAATTCAACCTTCGTCCATTCCGCAAAATCTTCCTGGTCAGCCCTATGAGAAATTTACATATGTTACTATTTCACAGGATATGATATACAGTTAATGAATACAGTATTCTTGACAAAAATGAATCACATGATTACAGGATGGCATGAGAAGCTAAATTTTGAAGGCCATCTGAACTTGTCAATGAAACTTTCAGGTCCACCGAGCCTGATGATCTAATGTACATGCTAACTTTGTAAATCTTTGCTCTCTCAATGTCCTGCAACAGTTATAGAAAGTATTTCTTATTTTTTATAATGGAGATAAGTTGATATCATCAAGTTTGAAAGAAACAATGAACATGTCTCAATACTGAATAAGATAGTACGGAGTATTTTATGTAGTCTAACAGATACCTAAGTGAAAATGTTTCTTAATCAAGATAAACAACCAGATGGCAAATAAGCAAAAGTCAAATTATCACTTGAGACACAATAATTCGACTGCTAGATATGCCAAGGAAATACCATGCCCCAGTAACCGGGATTGTAGATTCCAACACCTCCTGATGGGCAGGCATTTGTTCCAGTTGCGTCACAAAGTACCTCCATTCGAAGTGCAACTGGATTACCAGCAAAACAGGATGACCGATCTGTTGCCACAGTAATACTTGATTCATCCCCAATAATTAACCATGGGTCAATATTTGAGGGAGTATTAGGACCACCAGCTTCAAAACCTGGAAGTGGAAGCTTATAAGCAGCCATTTAAGTGGAAGACTAAATCTTTAACCCATTATTGACATGTTCAGCTTCACGATCTCCAAAAGCTATCTACTAAAAGGTGGAACGTGGAAGAATCAGTGTCATAATTCTTAGCTAATATGGTGAATATATTCATTAGAGTTCAGATTCTGTGCACCTACTTATTTAACACTCTGCATTTGACTAACCTACAAGTGAAGACATCATAATTGCAGTGTGACAATATTCCTGATTATTAACTGAGTGAAAAAAAAGAATACAAAGTACAATTCTGATGATGAAACATTGGGAAGTTTCTAATAATAGATAAAAAGGGGTCATCTGATAAACACTAAATTTATGCTGATATGCGAAAAAGCCTGTCATTTTTTCCACACCTCAGATGTTGTATCCCATATTCCCATTACCTCTGTTGCTTACAAGCTCTGCCCACAATCCACCAGCCCCGGCATGGTTGAGCTCCTATAAATACAAGCAAGGATTACCAACATTTCTCACCTTGAATGTCAAATAATTAATTGCTCTCTAAGTATACTACTAGAAGTTTTGGTTGTTACGATATGAAACGTTGAAAGGAAATTGATGTAAACAAGAAACAGCTCCCATTGACTAGTATAATCGCAAATAACACTAAACTTCTGAATGGTCATGTGTAAATATTACAGAAGAACTGATAAAATAGGATGCGTGAGCTACAGTTGATAGTATTGGCCATTTTGGATAGATATCTATAGTTACAGTTTTGGTTAGTGTGCATATTTTCATTGAGTTGGCCTAGGAGGTGGCACAACTTTTTATCGCGTTGTCCTCTTACTACATGTAACTCAAATGAAAATTTAATAATATCAACATGACAACATAACTTCATATGCAGAATAGGCTCACCTCAAAGAAGATGCCAAACATATTGCCAGGGATCGTCTGAGCACTCTGAGGTGAAGCATCCACACTCAGCTGAGCAGTTTGAGCCGTCACCGACCCAGCATAAAGTATAGGACACACGGTGCATACAAGAACCAGCGCATGGGAAAGCCAGCAAACCGAGCAGGCACGTGGAACTCCCATTGTGACCTATTACAGCAGAAGCCAAAGAACAAATTCACTGCAAATTCTATGTGCGTGTATGCACACGCTGCACTACTGCAGACCCAGCAAGGTATAACCATAAGCCACCATAGAAATAGAGAATTAAAAAGGTCAGGAAATAGCAATTGGCTCAGAGCAGTAGTGTATGAGTATTGAGTAGAAGTAAAGCCAAATAAGATAGCAACATCGAGTTTATGTAGTCCTTCTGTCTGGGGATTACTTCTCAGGGTTGCATTCCATCGCGGGCAAGCAACACCAAACTGTCGTCTTTGCGTTACCCATACATGAAACTAATACCAGCAACTATACTGTCCGTACTTAACTGCGATGACCAGGACAAGATTTTTGCCTTTCTCGAAAGCATACCAACCAACTATAAATCTGCAACAGCAACCTCTGAATTCGGAGCGACAGCAATCACGTACTGACCTGGCAGGATCGATATAGTAGCACTGCTATTGCACACAGAACAAAAGCAAATTTCCATGGCATCCCATAATTCGCAAATTAACTAATTCTAGGACCAAATTGGACAATGGTCGCGGAGTTTCAGTAGAACACCTGAACGAACCTCCGACAAATTTGGAAAATAAACAAACTTCTAAGCTGCTTGCCCAGCAACAAAGAAATATCGCCCTTAACTGGGCAGATCGGAGTACCCATCCAGAAAGGCAGAAAGAAAGATTGGGGACGTACAGCAAAGAAACTATACCTTGCAGAACAAAATAGGAGGTCTAGACAAAGACAAGTAAGCAGGGGCTTCCTTACCAAATCGAATGTCACACTTGGTGGACCGTGCTCAGCGCGGAGGGTTCGATGATCGTGTGGGATTCTGCGACAGAGCAAAGAGGGCGGCGATTGATCGGTGGCCTCGTTTTCGCCGGCCGGCGACCGCCAGGCCCAAGAGGATGGAAAGAGGAAGGAATAGCTCGAGCTGGACGGGATGACGTGGCAGTGATTTTGACACCTGACCTGTCATCCTATCCCAAAACAATGGTGGGGCCGAGCGCCGAGGGAGGCCAATAGAAGCAGTCAACACCGTTCATTTGTGACCTTCTGAGCCTTGACGACGGATCGCCCCGCCGCTTCTTTCAGGGTCAGGGGCGGCTGGGCGCTAATGTACAGAGACACTGGCTGGCTGGTTATAGAATGGTGGGGCCGAACCGCCGAATGTGACGAAGGAACGTGGAGCAAAGTCATTCCACGACGGAATTCCGAATTTATAATTGGAGATTGGCCTTGGGAGAGTTCGGGTGCTCTTTAATAACTGGTTTCAACATATTAGAATGATGTTCATAGTTAACACACCATCATAATTCACATATGGTATAGAATATATCCGAACCACTAGATGCTCCTAGGGAGATAAAATAAATAGGTAGTGTGTTACCGGAATTAAAATTCTAGGATGTTATAGGAGAGAGGAGGACAATTAGCGAAACATTTGACCCAAAATAATGCACCTGACTTGGAGCATTCAAACATCTGACATGTTGGGTGTTGGAGGATCGCCCGGACTCAGAAATGGCATCTTTGGATCAAATGTTTTCTAGTAGGAGTACGTCTTTGCAGCCAAGGTCGTCTGGTTTGGGCCTAGGTCCGAAACTAACAAGGATCTTAAAAGTTAGGGAGATTTGTTTAGAACACACTAACAATATATGACTTTATTAAAAACATATCACACAAATTGAATTACCCTAAAAAAAATTGAATTAGCTGATACACACTAAAATTCTAGAAAAAAATTGTCTAAGACACACTATAATCATTTAACTGTTATATTCAATTTTCTATCTCAATGTATAAAATACGTCAGAATTTGAAACTTGTATAAATATATTTGGTTGTATTCTTATCAATAAAAATAGAGTTAATTTTTAACTATTTTTATTGTTTACTCATTGTTTTAATATTTAATTTATCTACCGAGCCATCCGAACAATCGAAAAAAATCTTCTATTTTATAATAATAGAGAATGCAACAATTTATATTTGTACAAACTTTCAATTTGTAACATATTTTATATATTAAAAATTTAAGATAAAGAAATTTGAAAATAAAAATTAAATAGTCATAGTGTGTCTTAGACGAATTTTTCTAAAATCGTAGTATGTATCAACTAAATTTGATTTATTCAATATGTTCAAGATAGAATCACATTTTGTTAGTGTGTTATAGACAAATTTCCTTAAAAGTTAAGACCCCAGTAGGAGCATTTCGTTAAAAAAAAAAACACTAAGAACATTTTGTGAGATGCTTTTAACTATTCTAGTACTGGTTCCGTAGTTGCACTAGAGACCGTTGAGATTGAGTAGAAATTTTAAGGATACGGTTAGAACCGTTGTAGTGATGTGTGGCATTACAGTTCCTCGTTTGAAAGGATACAACATTAATCGTAAAAATTCAATGCGATACCATTATCTTAAAAAAATAGTACAACGTTATACCATTTCAAAAGAGACATAAAGAGGCTCTGCACTTATTCATCCGGTACATCATCGGCCACAACCCGGTATTGATTTGTTTTTCCCTGGACAATCCTCTTAAAATGTGTTTTTAAAACTGATCTTTAATTACTCGCATTCAAACTATCAACTATGGACACCGTGAATCTTACATTGGTGATATGATCAGTGCTTGTGCACTCATAACAAAAATCATGCATCATGATAATATTACACTGCAAGAATCATGCACAAACACACTGACAAATATAGACGCTTCAGTACGTTGTAAACTTGCAGTGCCAAACGTTGGACTGCCTATTCATCCGCCGGCGCCGGGGCCTTATCATCACCGTCGACGACATCCAAAGGCCTGAAATATTTGTTGTCCAGCAGGTACGTGGGCTTCCGCGCCATGCATGATTCTGATCGGCAGTTTCGACCAACGAATGTCAGTGCCAACGCATTATTGCACAGAGTTTATTTTCCTTGTCTTTTACGACGAGTAGTCCAAGTAGTAGCAGAGTGTTTCCAACCTTCCGACATCGCCGGCCTTGACTTGCCCGCTGTTGTGACGGAGCGACGGACGGACGCCGCGGTCTTCAGCATCGTCGACGCCTTCAGGATGACGATCGGCGACCCTATTTTGAGCGTCGATGTCGCGTCGCCTGCTGGTGCGCCGCTGCCGTTCGCCGCGCACCGGATGGCCACAGCACGTCGCCACGTCGAAGGAGAAGCCGAGACTTGCAGCGGTGGTGAGGCGTAGGACGAAGACGCGGCTGCAGTTGCTGCAGCGAGCGACAGGTGCAACATCCTAACAAACTGAAAACGGATAGAGATGATAGTGTTTGAACTTATGCGCTATGCAGAGGAGATGAGAATCGAAAGAGTGAGGAAGTGAACGGTTGCCGTGTGCCCTCTTGTTCCCTTATCCGCTCCTTGTGCTGCTATCCGTCCTCTAATGGCTTGAATAAACTCAACAGCCGAAAAAGAAGTCTGAATACTGAACATAGCAGCGCGTCATCTTGCCATCTCCTTCTGTTAATCCGGTACTATTAACCTGCCAAAGCTCATCATGGTGAACGAGGATCCTGGTATAATTAGGTTTCACTAGCATTGTGAAACTTTACTGCCTTGAACTATTGTCGTTCCTCACTAGTCACTAATAGTGTCTTATATGCAACGTGCCATGCCATGGTTCAGAAGACCTTCTGAATCTTTATTCCCTGATGAGATGACATGCGTAGGTAGACAAGAACAGTCATTTACCATGTGAACGGGGTGTGTGCTTTGACGGAAGTCGTAAGCGTAAAGAAAGGGACACAATCACCATCGCAAAAGATGATCAAATTAAAAGGTACCTTTTGTCTTTTGGATTTAGAGCATTTTTCCTCCTCTTTTCAGCATCAGTACAAAGACTCCGTACCATAAAGTAGAAATGGACACAAAGGCCAACTCTTGCGCCGAGAAAGTGAATGGAACGCCAAATCATAGCGTTGAAACTTGTAAACCTCTTCAAATGTTCGAGAATTTTTACCAGCCACGGTTCATTGCTACGTTGTTGTGTTGTGTTACTAAAAGTGAGACAGCTAAGAAAAAATATGTTGAAATTATATGGGCTTGACCCATTAATAATAACAATAATTTCTGAAAATCTCAAAAGCTCATTCATGAGTGGTGGGAGTGGATAGAGTATAATTTATAAGGTTGGTTGCTCTAACATCTTTTCTAAGTGTGTGGATGGGAGGAAGGAAGAACAAACGCGCGCGTTCGCTTGCCTCGCCTCGCCGGGGCGTGGGCACGGCCGCGCATCAGCTGCGTGAATGGTCCACCGAAATTCGATCACTTGCCTTACATGGGCGCGGCTTCCTTTTACACTTTCTTTTTGCTGCGTATTCCATATATTTAATCATGGAAACCAATGAATTAATATGGTAACTGACTCGGTTGCGGGACGCCCAACCCTAGCGGTTCCCCTCTATAAATACGTATAGGTACCGCCGCAAATCATATCACGTAATCGCTTAGAGTTTTGCCTCTCGCTACTGTTGCGTCGTCAAGTCTTCTCTATCCTGATTGTCGGTGTGCACCAGCAAACGAGAGAGCAGGTCTCTGGAACCGTCATGCTCTATGATCCTGCACCAGGAGAGGGCGAATAAGGTTTTTGGGAAGCGCTCTGCACAACTGCTCGATCGCTTCCTCGTCTTCGTCAAGCTCGTCATCATGGCTCGTCTTCTTCGTCGTCGAGTTGATCTCACCCGCCGTCGTCAACAACATGACAGTGCTGCACGTCGTCGTCGCCTCCTCTACCCAGTCCAGAAGGAAACGTACATACTCTCATCTCACACCATGTTTTCCATACTAGCTTTCATAGTCTATTTATCTATGATGGATGTTACTAGTATGATATAGATGCTATGCTTTTGTCTGGCCTAATAGACCTGTCTAGATTTTGCGTAGACTTGTCTAGTTTATTATATAATTTGTTAATTATACTTATGATTTATTTTTAGATTAATATAAAACTAAAAGTGCTAATTTATCCAACAAAATAAACAATTATAAATCTTATCAATCGTTCATTACTAGTAATGGTTTATTTAGGACACTTTCATATGGATAGTTAAACTTTCATAAAATTTAATAGTTTATTTATTAATTAATATAGTAATTATGTAACCTTATGATGCCTCCTTTTGACATTAAAAAAAAGATGGATATTATAGTCCTTAATAAGAAGAGAAAGATAAACTTTGATGGTGTTCTTCAGTAATTATTTTTTACGACGAATCATAAGGTGCCCCGTCGCTAAAAATGTTGAGGGTATTTTAGCGATGGACCATAAGTTAGTCTAAAAATCGTATTGCTCACGTCACCAACCATTTATAGCAATATTGAGAGTATTTTTAGCATGGATTTCTCTTGAAAATGGGTTCTGCCTTTATAGTTCTTTTTAGTGGTAGTGCTTCTCCGCATTAAACCAATATATGTGTGATCCTCGTACTGGTACACATGGTAATCATGTAATAACCATAGGTTTTTTATTCTCTTTCATGAATGCTTTAATTTTAATGGCCTGCAACTAACCATTGATCCTTAATTATACACAAGACAGGTCCGGGTTCAAGATGGCAACAACATTCATTATCCGTGTGTCCGTTGATATCTGACCCGATGGGTGTAGATTCTGGCAGGAGTTTGTGCCCGCGGGCATGGGCACGTGTATGGCATGAGACCCAACGTACATATACAAACGGGCAAACAAAAGCTATGCCCATGCCTGCTTGCCCGCTAAACCACCTGACATGTGGGTATTTTCGTATTCCTTCTTTTCTATGTTGTTGTGCTGTGTTACTAAGAGTAGGCCCTGTTTGGCACAGATCCACAACCTGTGGAAAGATGTGATCTGCTCCAGAGTGGAGTTGGAAGACATAGTATTCATACCATTTTCTTTTTTTACAGAAGGAAAAGAAGAAGAAGAAGCAGCAGCTCATAATGATGAGAAGCATACTTTATAGTTACAAGAACTGAAAAAACAGAGCGCCTGGTCAATACCGCTGTGCTACATTTAATAACTAGTAGAAGTATGAAGTTTCACAGCATGTACGCGGCCAAAGCGAAGACGAGATCATGAAGTGAGGCGCGCAGGCTGCCGAGCGCGCGGCGGCACACGTACGCCCACGTTCGCCTCCAACGTTTGATCAGATCAGGCGACCTCGTTCTTCCCGTACATGACGTTCCACGAGTCCAGCGTCGGGAACAGCGGCTGCTCCGCCGCCGCCGCCGCCGCCGCTTGCGTCGCAGCAACGGGAGCGAGCGACGCGTACGCCGCGGCGGCGTCGTGGTCCGGCGAGAGGAAGGAGGGCCCGACGACGCCCAAGTGCGGCAGGAGGAAGCCGAGGCCGAGGTGGTCAGAGACGTCCCGCCACGGGCCGGCGGCCTGGTCGTCGTCGGCGCCGGTGACTCGCTGCACCATGACGCGGAACGTGGCGGCGTCGGTGCTGATGTACGTGGTGGGCAACCGCTTCGACGGCCGCGGGCGCCGCCGCTTCCCGGTGCCCCCGGCCGCCGGGCCTAGCCGCCTGCCCGGCGACCGCGCGGACGATGACGGCGGCGACGGGTGGTTCCCGGCCCCGGCGGCGCCGTGCACGAACGCCGGTGAAGGCGCGGGAGGAAGGTCCGGGGCGTTGTCGGAGAGGGAGAAGCTGAGCGCGCGGGCGATGGCCGCGGCGTCGGTGAAGGAGCGGGAGAGGATGGCGGTCTGGCTCTGCTGCGGCGCCACGCCAACGCAGGACACTGCAGCGTCCATGGATGCCCTTCGCGTCCTGGTTCTCAGCTCGATCCAGTGGGAACTGGGCAGTGTGTTTGAGCGACCAAGCGGCAGGCACGCGTTCTCTTTATAAAAGGAGGCGGGGGGCGGGCCGGGACGGGGGAGGCAGCGTGGCGTCGCGTCGGGATCGGGTGGACCACCGATCCGGGAGGCGTCGGCGTGACACAGGCTCGCAGAGTCGCAGTCGCAACAGGCAAAGGCTCGCGGCGCGCGTGATCGGGCCGATGCTCTGGATGGAGTCCCACTCCCCACCCAACTGTGAACTGTGTTTGTCTGGTCTCGCCGACCGACGACCGGGTAGGTGCCGCCGGGCGTACGTCCTCGAGGACCACAAGCTCGGGTTTGTCAAACATCTAGAGCTAGCGTGGCAATCCTCGTCGCGACGATGCGTACGCCTTCACTTACCACACTCTGACCGCTACTATTACAAGAAGACTGGTGTACAGTTGCAAGTAGCCCCATCCGACTCTCTGCTGCAGTGCTGATGGTCGTACGTCTAGAGAAACCTGCATGGATTAACCGTGCTGTATTTCCGAGATGCATAAACGTGAAGTTAATTAACTCGTTCACTGTTCAGGCTGCCGTCACAAGACAACGACGCAAGTGCGTCGTCGGTACGACGAGTTCAAACACGATCTCGGACCGATCTCCTCCTGTGCGTCCTTTTGGAAAACCTGTCGTGCATTCCGGGTCGCCTTTTCGAGATCCCCCGTCGTCGTCGTCGCCTCTTTTTTCACCCCCGGTGCGCCTTTTTCAGCCTCTAACACCGTCATCCCCCACTGATGCTGCTTGTACCATTGTATACGGGAAACAATGGGGGAACCTTCTGCGACGCCAGGTTTCCCTTCAAGTTACTCCTAAACTCCCCGTTTCATCAAGTCAATTTTGGTCACGAATATAATGTGCCTGTCGCGCATCTGATTCAAGTGATATTATATATCCTCCACGAAGTAAAGCATCGTCCACTGGGACTCTAGGAGAATGGAAAGCACCCCCATAGAATGGATCGAATGTTCTTTGCTTAGAATCTAATCGGCCATAATTGCCTTTGCGTTTCTTCCTCTCTAATGCCTGACGGAAACTAGTAGCGTTGCTAATTTAGGACGAAATGCAATATGGCAACTAGCAAATAGTGAAACTATGGACTGATTCAGCTGCATTCCTGTGCCAATGGAGCCAAAACCGTTTGATTTGCTTCCACAAAGTTGCTGCTTGAAGATCACAACAGATAGGCTGATAGACCCTTGTCGTCGTTGACCTATGAGGAACTCAACTGCTCCATGATAGCCCACAGGTCCTCACTCATGACTCATGCACTAGGCCATACAGTATTATGCTGAATCATGTATGTCCTTTCTTGGTTCCCTTTTGTCCCATCACACAGATGATTATACTCTGGCAAAAATTAATTTAGCAACTAACATCCTATCAGGCGCTTATTTCGCTAGACAATGTGTGCGACAGTTGGGTGCCACTCCCTCTCACAAACCTACTGCACTATTGAAATGGTCAGCAAACTCAAAAGTTGCAGCTCCATTGACGTAAAACAGAATGTTCTGCAATCAACCAAACCTGAAGTCCTCAACTGAACAGGTATTTCTGGTTGAGGTGCTTTCTCCACAAACCTATAAGCAAAACACCTGGCTTTAGGAATATAATTTGCACTATTTGAATCCCATCGATTGATGATGAAACCATGATATCATAGCGCGGTAATCAACCACTACCACGGCATTTCTACTTACTTCGATTTCCAGGCACGTCAAGGCCACCACCTTAGAATAGTCCTCATGTGATCCTCCCCGCTTAATTTGACTCGCTGCGTCTGTTTCCAGTCCACTTGAGCCTTTCTTTTGAACTGTGACTGCGAACCTGGGATTATTCTACACCACTGCCCATAAAGGCCACGAACAGATTACTACGTATTGCCCATAAAGGAGTGTCTTTTACTGCATATAAAGTATATGTACGACGCGCACTAAACATGCTGACGAAAACGAATTGTGTTGATATAAAAAGTTGTACGACAGTATGTAAAGGCTAAGTTCGGATGATATCTCGTCGTCTCTTATGATATGCATGGGCTGCTTAGGAGTTAAGAACATCCTACCCTTAATTCTTTAGGGCCCTAGGTCAATGGCCGATGGTACCACCTGCACCTAACATCAGAGGCAGGGAACCGCTTCGTATTCCGGATAGCAACGTCGAACAGAAAACGACCGGCTGGTGTACTCTGTTTCCTCTTCTTTTTGCATGATCGCTGTATACCATTTCAGGTTCCTGGTTTCTTACCCGGTGACGCTGTTTTCATCCATGTGTTTTTTTTTATTATCAAAGGTACTGTATAAAAAATACTGTAAACTAATCATTGTATTAATTTTCTGTTCGAAACCGTTTGTTACGCCGCAAAGCATCCTGCCCCAACTACAGTTCGCATGGCGTGTAGTAACAAACAGCACAAGTCTATTTATAGTGGTAGGGCACTGTATATTGGCCTTTAGGACTTCATTAGACTAATCATAGCACTTTGATTTGTCTGGTCTACTGTTAATAGGTCAACCGGTTAGGCACGCCGTGCCCAACAAGGCCAACCTGTGAGTGATGAAGTCTGTAATGTGCGTGCTTATGCTGGTAATGATGTCATGTTGAGCCTTTGAGGTACGTACTCGATTTGACACCCAGAGAGAGAGAGAGAGAGAAGCGGAAGTCCATTTTTCAGCCCAAAAATGACACGGGTTGGGCTGGGAAGTCTAGTGTGCGGCTGTTTGGAGAAGTAGGAGCAACTGGGCCGTATGCGACGCACTCCTCTCATTGATTCTCCTCCCATTGCAGCAGTAAGTAACGCGGAGAATTAGACGTCGCCAAAAGTACCGACGACGGCGTTACTAGTGGCACCGGCAACCACCTGCGGACCTGCCCATGTGCGGCTGGTTCGTTGGCAGCGTAATATAGAACTCCACATCGCCGCACACGATTCTTACCTGCGCTGTAGCAACCTGTAGCCACCCCTGGCTGGGCTGGTCCATCACGCATCACCCATTCACCCGCCGGGGCAACGTCGCCGCCGTGGTCTCATCGCTTCATCATGCAAAGCGTTGCCCGGCAGGCAGGCACGCATGGCATGTGCAATAAAGGTTGTCCACGCACTCACGTGTGACCGGGCCGTATTACCCCGCGATGGCGAGTAGTAGGTTACACTGAACCCCGGCGGGCGGGGCTTAATTTGTTCGGCTTTTTGCGCGCGACCTTTTGCCACGCGGACGCGCTAACCTGATCCTGATCATCGTTGCAGTCCTGCTGATCCTGATCGATGGAGGCCGGAGAGAGGGTGTGCGGCCTTTCACGTACGATCGAGTGTACCGGAGCCCTTTGACAACGCACGGCTCATTGCATTTTATGCTAGCAAGTATATTTGGTTGTAATTATTGAAACCTCAATGAGCAATCAGTAGAGTAGTATTATCTCTCCTCGTCAGTGTGACAGTGTGTGCGTGCGCCTTGCCCCCTTCCGTGTGCAATGAGTAGTGGGCGAGCGATCTGCGAATCCAGGGCAGACGCCGCCCTACAAGCGCGATGCTGGAGCTGAAAATTAGCTGTCACCTGGCCCTGTCTCCATCATCATTGAGCGTGTGCGCTAAAGCCGATCCCCCACAGATCTCCACGCCCAGAAACCCCTGCATGAACGGGATGGATCGTCATCAAGAAGGAAAGAGAAGAAAAAAATGTTACGGGCCCGGCACCGGCACGCAGTCACCAAGAAAAGCGAGCGCGGTCCCTCGACCTCGACGGATCAAGCCCAGATATGCGCGCCCCCCTCGCCCGCAAGTTCCTCTTCCTCCAGGGCCAGCCAGGCCGCGAGAGAATGCGCAGCGCCTCCTCGGCTGCCTGCCACTGCCAGCGGTCGCGGCGGTTTCGGCCGTGCAGCGCGCCGCTCTGCTCTTTGCTCAGCTCCCGATTCCCGAACCGGACGGCGCTGCCCGAGTTAATTAACCCCATGTCCCTATAGTAATTGTTACTACTACTCACGCACACTCCCTCCCTGCTCTTGTTTAATGGGGGTCCTATGACTACTGCTCCAAGGCGTGGTTGTTGTTGTATTGATTGCGGCGAAGATTACTTTAACTACCGGAATGCCTGCTGCGGTGGCGGTGTCAGTGTGGCACTCGAGCTCAGTATATACTAGTACTATCCTTCAGTTCCGTCTGGAATGATGTGATGATGGAGTACTTCTAGCGTCGTCCACCCACGTGATGCTCAGTGATTCTAGCGGTCTATGCTGATTGCGCCCATTAGCTTGTGCTAATTGCCGTAATGATTTGTACGATGAGTACTAACAGCTCTCTCATTACGCCCATTCCCCTGCGTATGATTTGCAGCCTACTACTAGCAGTATCAGCTGGTTCCTTTTCCACAAACTAGGTGTAAACCTCGACTAATAACAAGGGGCACACATTTCCCGGAGACGGAGTGACTACGACTACACGGGAGAGGGAAACTGGTTGCGTACCACGGCCACCCTCGGATCCGGGCGTGGCGACAGTGGTCGTCGCAGCGCCTACTGCTGAGTCAGCGTCGGTACAGCTAGCGAAACCAAACAAAGCCGTAGATCAGCGCTGGTCGCCATTGCTCGCAACGAAACAAAAGGGGTGCCACGTACAGGAAGCGTCCGAACGCTGCCGCGCACGGAGAAGCCAACAAATGGGCTTTCGACGGCGTCGTATTGCATCCCCTCCTTCGGAAGGTCGTCCGTCGTGTTCGACTGCCCGTGCCTATTTGTCCTTTCTCTTATACCACCTATAGTACTATACAAGCCATGGGAAAATTAAAAAAAGATGTGCGAGTTTTTTTTTAATTTTCTAAATAAAGAAAAACTTTTCTTCTATCTTGTCCTTTCTAATGACACTCACGCATGTTGCTCTAAACAAATGAGGGGAGATCTAAGCAACAATAGTACAATATGTGAGCAGAGCAGTCCAATTTGTCTGTTGTTTCAAATTATAAGCAATGTAACATACGGCATATTTGTTTTTCTTGGTTAGAAAATCATCTAGCTCCTTTATTCCTTTTAGTGCAAAGACAACGCTCTTGTCACAGTTTCACAAAAAAAAAACTTAATCCAAGCAAAAATCTCAGGCGCTCGATTTCGGATGGCTTGTCTAACGCTAGGATGCAAAACAAACAACCCTATAGTTATTGACAATGATAGAGAATAATACAGACCGAAGGGGGCATCGACCCCCTATCTTTATATTTTTTTTCCTTTAAGGAGCAATAGTTATTTGAGTGGGCCCCGTCAAAGGAAGACTAGGCCTACACTAGACTAGCCTTAACTCCGAACCCTCGGAACGCCTCATGAAAGTTCTGAGCAACAAATATAGCGGCATAGAGATAACCCTCACGTTCCTACTATGGCTGCAAGAGAGTAGCATTCTAGGCCAGCAGGTCCGACTCCAAGTCATGGATCTTCTCGCCTTTCCCGCCTTGTGACTCTTGAAGCTCCTGGAGGTCCTTCTCCGTAGTCTGGCGAGCCTCGACTGCTTCACCAGCTTCGCGCTATACGGTGCCTAGAGCAGTCTAGGCGTCGGCCAGATCCTTGCTCATGCGTTCAACCTCCTCCTTCGCGGCCTTAGCCTTTGTCAGGGCATCTTCGACCTCCCTCCCTTCGAGGTGGTGGGCACAAGCCTGGGCCTTCGACGCCAGGAGTTGCTGCGAAAGGCAAAGAATAACACCATGAGCGATGCCGCCGAAGCAATAAAAAAACGAAAAGCGCGATGAACCTGCTAGGCTAGGCCCCACTGCAATATCAACAACGACGAGACCCCGCGCGGGACAACACGACCTCAATCTCTCCACTCCGCAGTCGGCCGGTGGCCGCGTCGAAAGCGATCATCGCCTCGTCATGGCGGAAGAAGTCGGATGGCTCTAGCTCCGCAAAGTCAGCCAGGGCCCCCTCGTCGGAGCCATTTCCAAGGGAGGGGTGCCCCACTTCTGCGCTCCCTCCGGTGGTTGTCGGGCTTCGCTCCGTCCAGTCCCGTCACTTACTCGAAGCTCTGGGCTGACTATTGAGAGCACCGTCAAAGGGACAATCGGAGAGGGCGACTGTGGCAGCGGAGGCTCAGAAGGGCAAGAGTGGTCATGGGCTAGCAAAGAGGAAGAAAAACACAAACAACTCTATAGTTATTGACTGTGATGGAGGATAATACAGACCAAAGGGGGCATCGTCCCCCTATCTTTGTATTTTTTTCTTTGAGGAGCAATAGTTGTTTGAGTGAATAGGATATTAATCACATAAAATTAGCGTTGTTGCCCCCTGTCCCTACAAATTGGTCTCAAGTTCCATCACTAGTTGTTGACACCTTGGAGGAACATTGATCCTGTGTCTTCCCACGGTATTTAAGTTTATCTTGGTCAATGGAGGTTTGCGATTGATCAGTACAATTTCGGTTAGGTGTTTGACTGATAGAGTGAAGGAGTAGTGCGTTCGTTTTCTGTAGTCTAAATTTAGTATTGTTATATCAATCTTTCGAACACTAAATACGATGATTAAATATGAACTAATTAGATAGTTGGATGCTAATTTATGAGATAAATCTTTTAAATTTAATTAAATCATTATTAAGAGATATTTATTATAGCATCACATTACCTAATCATGATCTAATTATGTTTAATATTTTCGTATCTTTATTTAGTGATTGACTTATGAACTAGATTTTATCATCAATCTATATTTAGTATTTTTAATTAATATCTCAATATTCGATAAAATGAGTTTAAAAATTAATGGGGTGGCAACTAACACACCCGAAAGCTTGAAATATTGATTTGCATGGTCCGGAGCGGAGCAGGTGGAAGTGCAAATGCAAGTGTGCTTTTGCAGACCTGATTGATGGCATTGACGAACTAGAACGTCGCAACAATGGCCGGACGCAGTAAACAGATGCCACCTCGCAGTTTCTTGCATGCGCGGTTGGTACACGAAGTAGGAGCGGCGGCGGAGAGCCGTGGCCACGCGGCCACAGAGGGTTTACTCGCCGTGCAGATGAAGAAGTCACCAAGGGCGACAAAAGCAAGGACCGGGGCAGACTCCGGCTGCTCGGTGTACGGTTCCTCCGTGCGCTGTAGTGTAGCCTGTCGCGCCATCATTTCCCGTCCAGCGCATATTCGGTTGGCGTTGCACGGCACGGTATAGCAGCTGAAATTCGGACGCGCCCTCGCCCCTCGACGCCGATTTCTTGGTCTCGAGCTCGGATCATGCCCGACTGAGTGGTACTCAGCACATGCTAAGCTTCAAATCATAGGACCCATGATGCGAAAGTTGGTGGTGCAGTACGTCCTATAAACCGGAGCAACCCGCAAGAGCTGCTCTTCGAGGATACACCTGATTAGTGATTAGTGATGGGTGGCAGCAACTGTTGTCTCGGATAAGAGTACGCGTGTGAAGAAAAGGTTAAAGTCCCCTGCTACCGGCAGTGGCTTTTGCGGGGTAAAAAAAAACCTAGGCTCGTTTTGATTTTGGATTTCGGACAACTTTTTAGGTAAAGGAATTCCCGATCCATTTTTGCGCAGCTACACTTTCTGGTTTGACAGTGTCAGTGAAGAGCCTCGAGTCGTGTGTCTGTGTCAAAGGAATGCGGTCACCGGAGCCTTTCCAGCTAACCCTTCTCTCTCTTCCCTGTATTCCACTCGGCCAGGACCAAAACAGTCCAACGGTGTGGTCTCGCTTGCGCTAGAGCAGTCCAGCTACTCCATCCATCCATCGGTCAGTCCACAGCTTCACTCCCAGCTGCGCTCGCCAAGCACCCACCATTGCCGGCCGCTCCTCCACTTCTTGCCTCGAGAGGAGGAGGCTACATTCCTCCGGCAGGAAGCGCACGCGCTCGCTGCCTACCGGAGCTTCGCTTGCTGCTCAGGCAGCACGAGCTGAGGGAGTCTCCCTCGCTCTTGCCGCCGAGCGTACAACCCCGCCGGATCCTCCATCCGCTGGTCGCGCTTCTCTCCCGGTCCAGTCGGGTGGAGATCCGTCGAGGCGCGGGAAAGTTTCTTCTCATGTTGGTTGACCAGTAATCCTCTATTGTTCGAGACACCTCGCATAGCGTCATCTGCTGACACATTCCGTTTCACATTTGCAGCCGTGTCCGTTTCTTGCTGTCTCGGTTCTTGGCTCCAATTATCCTGCTTGCTCCCTCCAGTGCGGAAATCCTTGTAGTATTGAGCTTTAACCTCTTCTCTTGGTTCCAGGGGGGGCTTAAACCCTACCTACCCGCTTCATTTCCACCTCTGCGGCTGCAAATTTGGTTCCATTTGTGCATGAGCAGTTCTTCAATTGGCTGCAAAGAAGGATCTTGCAATGCGGCTCATCTTATTGTTCCTCTCGATCTGGGCCGCGTCTGCCGCCGCCGCGGGTGCTGGTTCAGACATGGAGGCGCTGCTGGAGTTCGGCAGAGGCATCCGGCAAGACCCGTCCCGCCGTCAGGCCACCCCCTGGAACCCCACCAGTGCGCTGGACTCCGACGGCTGCCCTGCCGATTGGCATGGTGTGCAGTGCAACGGTGGCCAGATTCTTTCCATTGCATTCGATGGCATTGGGCTTGTTGGGAAGGCTAGCTTATCTGCGCTTGCGAGGATGCCGATGCTCCAGAACTTGTCTCTGTCAGGGAACAAGCTGGAAGGGGTCTTGCCGCGTGAGCTGGGGTCTATGGCTTCGTTGCAGTTGCTGGATCTCTCCAACAACATGTTCTCTGGATCAATTCCCTCTGAGCTGACCAAATTGGCAGGATTAGGATATCTGAATCTGTCTTCTAATGGTTTTGGTGGCGCGTTGCTGGTGGGTTTCCGGAACTTGAGGAAATTGAAGTACCTGGACCTTCGCGGCAATGGCTTCACTGGCAAAGTGGGCGACATAATTGCGCAGTTGCAGAGCCCAGTCCATGTTGATTTGAGCTGCAACCAGTTCTCAGGGTCCTTGGCATCTATGTCTGACAACTCATCTGCAGTTAGCACGCTGCAGTATTTGAATGTGAGCCACAATATGCTTGCTGGAACTCTATTTGATAGTGATCCAATGCCTTTGTTTGACAGTCTTGAGGTCTTCGATGCAAGTTTTAATGCGCTCAGCGGCAATATCCCACCATTTAACTTTCTAATCTCCCTCAAGGTATTGCGCCTGCAGAACAATAATTTTTCTGGCTCCATTCCAGAAGCACTCTTTCGGGAGACCTCTATGGTGCTGACTGAACTTGATGTTAGCTGCAACCAACTTACAGGTCAAATAATATTCCTTATCTTGGTCTCATGCTTATGTCAATATTGCATGATTGCATTCAGCTCACTCTTAGGCATGCAGCATTCCATGCAATGTTTTTTTTTTTGCAATTCTTATACCAGAAAGTTGCAATGACACACATCGAAAAAATGAGGATACTGAAACATTGGGGTTCCTTTATTACTCTGCCCCATATACTTTCCTGTATAAAACGTAAAGCAAATTTTGAAAGTACAAAAACTGAGGATCTGCTGAGACAACTGAACTCATGAAGGGAAACTTTGTCATTTTATTAATTGAATATCTGGCAAATGTATTTCTAATACTAACTGATTAATTGTTGTGCAAATCACTATTATTCCTGTTATAGTAGTTTCCTTCATTCTTGGCATTAACTGCTTTCTTTTGAGAATGGTATGCACGTGGCTAAAATGATGACATTGATGATGTTAGTCTCACATTTTATATATATATATATTTACACTGTTTCTGATCAATGGCTAGATATGAAGCAATGATTATAGCTAGTGGTCATGTTTTCTCATTCTGGATCTATGTCATGATTAACTGATAAGGGAAATGACGAAGGGAATATAAATCCTTAAAACCTGTTGTTTGTCGATCGCTCGCCTAAAGTATGTTTCGCCGAATGTGTGACTTGTAAAAAGAAACCCAATTAAATGGAGAACTAAATGAAATCCCTATACATTTGTCGCTGTACATAAACAATTTTGTGTTGGCATTGGTACTAAGTGTGCCCTTGACTATTTCAATTCTGTATGATAGCATTTGCCAATGGGCATGCTAATTAATTCAAGCATTTCTGATCCCTTTTGTGTTATGCAGGTCCAATTAGACGTGTAACGGCAATGAATTTGAAGTACCTAAACCTGTCATGCAATAACCTTAAGGGAAATTTGCCAATTACATTTGGAAGCTGTTCAGTTGTTGATCTAAGTAGAAACATGCTCTCTGGGAATTTATCAGTTGTTCGGACATGGGGAAATTATATTCAGATGATTGATCTGAGCTCAAATAGATTAACAGGAACTTGGCCAGATGAGACAACCCAATTCTTGAGGCTGACTTCGTTGAAGATTTCCAACAATTTGCTTGCAGGAGAACTGCCAGCTGTTATTGGAACTTATCCTGAGTTGATCACTGTTGATCTTAGTCTCAATCAGCTACACGGACCTTTGCCTGAAACTTTGTTTACATCAGTTCTGACTTATGTGAATCTTTCAAGTAACAGCTTTTCAGGGACTCTTCCCCTTCCAAATTCTGGTGCCAGGAACTCTAGTTCTATAGATTTATCAATTTTCCCTGTGCAACCTTCAAACCTCTCAATTGTTGATCTTTCAAACAATTCGTTGAGCGGCTTACTGCCTTCAGGAATTGGTGATTTGAGTGCATTGACATTGCTGAACCTTCGTCAGAACAACTTCACTGGGCAAATCCCAAAAGCAATCACCAAGCTAAAAAAATTGCTATACATTGACTTGTCAAGCAACAATTTCAGTGGTAACATACCTGATGGCCTCCCTGACGAACTGGTCGAGTTTAATGTCTCCTACAATGACTTGTCTGGTTCTGTTCCGAGCAATTTGCTGAAATTCCCAGATTCATCTTTCCATCCAGGAAATGAATTGCTTGTTCTTCCTCGCTCTGAATCACTAAATGGCCCTGATAAATCATCTGAAAGGAGACATGGTATGAAGCGTGGAATTCTATATGCCTTGATTGTATGTGTTGTTGTATTTGTCATTGGGATCATTGTGCTTTTGCTTGTTCATTGGAAGATCAATAGTTGGAAGCGTAGCGAAAAAGGTGCCGGCCAAAGTAAACAACCTGTACCTCAGGGACAGAGTGCTCAGAGAAGTGCAGAACCTGCAACAGCAGAAACACACGATGTATCATTAGAATCATCACCGACTGCTGAATATGGAGCTGCATCACTGCCTGGAAAGGACAGACAGCATGACGTCCCAGGTGTGCCAGTTGAGGTTGCTTATCTCAATGAGCCAACAAGTAGTAGCTCGGTTGCAAAAGACAGCAACAAGTCTTTGATGCCTTCGTCGGCATCATCACCTCCTGATGCACGTGCTCAGCATCATCACTCTGTCCTTAGAGTTCATTCTCCTGATAAATTGGTTGGGGATTTACATCTTTTTGATAATTCACTTGTGTTCACGGCAGAGGAGCTCTCATCTGCTCCTGCTGAGATAATTGGTAGGAGTTGCCATGGGACATCATACAAGGCTACACTTGATAATGGGTACGTGCTGACAGTGAAATGGCTTAAAGAGGGCTTTGTTAAGAGTAAAAAAGAATTTTCCCGTGAAATAAAGAAGCTTGGTGCTGTGAAACATCCAAATCTAGTCTCCTTGCGAGGCTACTACTGGGGCCCCAAAGAGCATGAAAGGATCATCATATCAGACTATGCAGATGCCACATCTCTGTCTACTTACTTGTCTGGTAAGATGGTTTTGTCACTCCTTTTACTAATCTAATTATTTCAGTATTCAATATGGACATTTTCTAATGCATATTTCATCTGTCCAGAATTTGAAGAGCGGAATCTCCCACCTCTATCAGCAAGCCAGCGGCTGGCCATTGCCATTGACATTGCCCGGTGTCTAGATTACCTGCACAATGAGCGGGTGATCCCACATGGAAACATTAAGTCGTCGAATGTACTGATTCAGAATTCCACTTCATCTGCGCTGGTCACCGACTATAGCCTTCACAGGTTGATGACGCCGATTGGTATGGCCGAGCAGGTTCTAAATGCTGGTGCCCTCGGGTACTCCCCACCGGAGTTTTCGAGCACTAGCAAGCCATGCCCATCTCTGAAGAGTGATGTATATGCCTTTGGTGTCATTCTGCTTGAGTTGCTAACTGGGAAGATTGCTGGTGAGATCGTCTGTGTGAATGATGGTGTGGTTGACCTGACAGATTGGGTGAGGATGCTGGCACTCGAGGAGCGTGTTTCAGAGTGCTACGATAGGCACATTGTGGAAGGTGAAAACTCCGAAGGCACCACCAAGGCGCTGGATGACATGCTGCGAATTGCAATCCGGTGTATCCGATCTGCATCAGAGAGGCCGGAGATACGGACGGTGTTTGAGGACCTCTTGTCCCTTTCGTCGTGACCAGAGTTTTTGGTAGTGTACATCTCGTACTTACATCAGCAAACTTGGAGGGTATACTAACGATTGTTAGGATTTTGTGGCGGTGTGACTGTAGCATTCATTGTTTAGGTTGCTCTTCCTTGGAATGGTTTATTTTTTTAGTTAATACACAATTTTAGTATGTAGATGACTGTCATAATAAGTTTGTGCATTGTTATTTCAGATGTGTCGGAAAGAATAATAAAGAAAGTTTAAAGTGGTGATCTATTATCTTCTTATTTGAAGAGAAAAAAAAGTCACCACGTTTGCTCTCAACACCATAAAATTACCACGTTAATCTAAAAAAGAGAAGACATAGGCTGTTAGATTTAATGAAGATTTAACGGTTTAGATTTAATAAAAGATATTATCTTCTTATTTGAAGAAAAAAAGAAGTCATCACGCGGCTCTCAACACCATAAAATTACCACGTTAATCTAAAAAAGAGAAGACATAGACCGTTAGATTTAATGAAGATTTAACGGTTCAGATTTAATAAAAGATACAAGTCGAATCAAGCTCAGAATTAAAAAAAAAAGTAAATTCGGAATATAAATTTATAAAAAATAGAAGTATGATTCTTTTTACATATTAAGGAGCAAACAGCCTTAATAAAGACTCCATACCAAACAAAACTCATAAATAAAAAAAAGATCTAAAGCCATGCCGTAAAAAGAAAAATGAATAAAAGATTGATGTTACGTTGCCAGCTAGCATGAGTGCGTATAAATAAAAGTCGACTCTTTTCTCCATGACTCTGTTGCCAATATCGCTAAGACTAACCTTTGAAAGAAATAACAATAAAATAGTGTCATGCATGCATCACATGAAGGACAGAATTAAAAAAGATCTATTTGCTCTATGCAAGGGCCACCATCGCGTAGAGATGAGGCCAATGGTAATATTTGGCACCACCACAAAAATCATGCTGCAAGGATACAACGCGGCCTGAGAAACGACTGGCCAACGCACCAACACGGATACAGAGACATGGTGTGGTGATGACAATTTTACACATGGTAGAGCTGATCATGGTTAGCAGTAGCAGCGTGTCAAAGTGCTTGAAGATGCCAGCGTTCTTAGGTAACCGTGGATCATTATGGTGGAGAAGAACTGGCCTAGCTAGGATTTGACAGGTCCACAGAGGCATATGCATCGTTCGGCTAATCCATGGAAGTGGAAAACGATCATCAACACAACATCGAGCAGAACTTCCGCTGTCCGGCCGATGCACATGAAGTGAATCGATAGGGACATCGCTAGGATTACCTTGCTATTACTGTTATTAGTGTTGATTAATTAGCTAAGTTGTGCGACACCTAGCTAGCAACGTTCCCATCTTTGAGCATATCGTCCAGCGAATGAACACTTGCCTGGCGTAAGTGATGATCGATTGAGTGGAGTGCAACATGCATATCCATGCGCCTCTTCTTCGATAGCCAAATGGTTACAGGACCATGTACACAACAAGGAGTAAAGTAGTAGTGGTGTCATGATATGATGACTTGACATGTGTTAAAAGGATGGGAGTCATAGGGTTTAGAATCTTTTGACTGCCTGTCGAAATATTTTGGACAGCTCGGTGTCCACCTACTCGATACTGTCCGAAGAGGTTTGCAGTAGAAAAAGGCATATCAAGCAATAAAAGTAGAGAAAGAGGGCAATTAAAACTACTTTTTGGATGTTGGAACGTGTAGGAGAGTGCAATATAAAGAAGAGTGCCATTGATGATTCAAGATGGTCATAGGAAGTCAGGATAACAAGGCATCTAAGCCACCTCCTTCCTAGAGGTGTTATCGTGAGGTAGGTGTATATATATAACAAGGAATTATCAAGACCCACTACAAGTTATTCATGTATGTGCAAACAAGGCTGGAGCAACTCCTTCACTCATCACCAGGTATCCATAAGACGATGAAGTGTCAGATAGGCTTGGCACAAAGGCATGTGGTGCGGTCCGTGCATGAGCTGAGACCTGTGGTACTGTTGCATGTCTATAGTAGTCAGAGAAGCGTGCTCCCTACTAGTGGCGGACCCAAAATTTTGTAGACCCTGGGTGACTTCACATTATATAACAACTTCACATAAATATATCAATCACTGGCATATGTATACGTCAAAAGAAAACTAATTAACTAAGAAATTTTGTATTAATTAAAGTCTTAAGTAATTATTAATCACTTCAATTAGCATAATAAAGTACAAAAAATAGAAATTTATTTGCACCAGCCTTAGTTGCTGGCTCCTTTGGAGCCCGGGCAGGCGCCCAGGGTCGTCGGGCCCTGGGTCCGCCACTGCTCCCTACAAGCAGCAACCAAGAACTGTTTTGATCAAATTTATTCTAAAATAGCTGTAAATTATATTTGATGTGGATTTATATGATTAAATATATCTAAATCGTTTAATTATTGGCATCTCTTTTCTATTCTTACATTTTTTTGCAAGGTTGTTTTCTTACAATTGATGTGGTGATTTCTTGCTTCTTCAACTATTTAAATTTTAAGATTAATTTTTTTATTCTAGATCTTTATTTGTTATACACGTCAGGTGAGAGGATCTCAATTGAATCTCACTAATGCATTGCGGAAGACCAAACTGAGGATTATTATTGTGACTGAAAGGAAGACATCATGTAAGATTATGTCGTAATATGCAACAACTACAAGCATGGTTTCATCAGAATCTAATAACCATTTATTTAGTTTGTACCACCTAATAATTTAACCATAAGCACATGTACTCAAGATAGTACTACACTTGGGCTTTTTATAGAGAAGATGGACTGTCAAACCACGCGGTTGTTACAGTATTTCAGACAACAAAAACATTTTAAACTATTAATATAAACATGATATAGAAACTAATCAGTTGTGAAATAAGTTCCATTAAATATATATTACAAATTAAAATTATGTTATTTCTAGCCGCGCAAATTGCGCGAGTCACCTACTAGTTTATTTTAAATTGGTAAGCAACCGTTGAGACTTTGCACTGATGATATATATGTTAGAATTATATGGGCTTGGCCCATTAATATTCACAATAATTCCTAAAAAATCTCAAAGGCCCATTCATGAGTGGTGGAAGTGCAAAGGTTTAGTCCCATATTGCTAGTGGAGGTGGAGGGAGTCCAACTTATAAGGTTGGTTGCTCTAGCATTTCTTGCAAGTGTGTGGATGGGAGAAAGGAAGAACACACGCGCGCGCTTGCTCACCTCGCCTCGCGTCGCCTCGCCGGGCGGGACGGGGCGTGGGCGATAGACGCGGCCACGCATCACCCCTGCGTGAATGGTCCGCCGAAATTCGGTCCCTTGCCTTGCGGGGGCGCGGCTTCCTTTTGCACTTTGCGGCCGCGCATCACCTGCGTGAATGGTCCGCCGAAATTCGGTCCCTTGCCTTGCGGGGGCGCGGCTTCCTTTTGCACTTTCTTTTTGCTGTGTATTCCATATATTTAATTATGAAAACTGACGTATTAATATGATAACCGACTCAGTTGCGGGACGTCCAACCCTAGCGGTTCCTCCCTATAAATACGTACGGGTACCGCCGCAAATCATATCACGCAATCACCTAGGGTTTTGCCTCTCGCTACTGTTGCGCCGCCAAGTCTTCTCCATCCCGATTATCGGCGTGCACCGGCGAACGGGAGAGCAGGTCTTCGGAACCGTCGTCCTCTGCGATCCTGCACCGGGAGAGGGCGAATAAGGTTTTTGGGAAGCGCTCTGCGCGACTGCTCGATCGCTTTTTCGTCTTCATCAAGTTCGTCGTCACGGCTCGTCTTTCTTGTCGTCAAGTCGGTCTCAACCGCCGTCGCCAACAACGTGACGGTGCTGCACGTCGTCACCGCCTTCTCTACCTAGTCCAAAAGGAAACATACGTACTCTCATCTCAAACTATGTCTTCCATACTAACTTTCGTAGTCTGCTTGTCTATGATGGATGTTGCTAGTATGGTAGATGCTGTGCTTTTGTCTGGTTTTATAGACCTGTCTAGATCTTACGTAGACTTGTCTAGTTCATTTTACAATCTGTTAATCATACTTATGATTTATATCTGAATTAATATAAAACTAAAATTGCTAATTTTTCCAACAGTATAATCAGTAAACAAATGTTCAAAAAACCTCATTTAGATGTTCCAAAATCCTTGTTAGTCGGCTAAATAAAAGAATCACATCACATTCAGTACAATGAAGTGAATAAAATCAATTTGCTGCAGGCGGCAACACTTGTAACAAAAAAGCCTGCAATTTGTGTGAGTACGAATTTTTTTACCAACATGCTGATTCTTCAGTTGGTGGAGGAACGAGGCCTGAAGATGTTGATGTCACTTGATGTTTTCATGGTATATATTCGTAGAGAAATTCGTCGTAAGCAGTGGCATCTAGGCCTACAAGAACTTGCAGCAAAATCATACGCTTTACCAACACATAGATCATGTACTAAGTTTGATTAAATACAAGGATAAAATGTCTTCCATTACCTTGAGGGTTGATGTCACATGCAATGCATGTTTTCACTGATATGGTCGAACTGAGAAAATATTTTGATCTGCATTCAATTATACTTCTAGCAAGTAAGCATATGATACCACACGCAAAAAACAAGTAAGCATATGATACTTTGCCAATAACGAAAAGACAAATAAAGCATATGAATGTGGTACCGCAATATTCATAATCATCTCGTTTGGGAACACCATTCCTCGCGGGGTTCTCGGTCCGCAATTTTCATCATCAGCTCGTTTGGGAACACCATTCCCTTTGGAAGCCCACGGCGAGGGGAGATTACGGCACTTACGGCCGGATTCGACAGGGGAAAGCTGCCTCGCCTTTGGAGGCCGGGCAGCAGATGACCAGATCCCGTCCGCCGCCTCCCCAGACTCCTCAACAGCCCGCGTCACCAGATCCTCGCGCGGTTCCAACGGCTGGCAGGGCGCGGCTCCCCACCCGGGGAGCAGCGAACAGGGGGATTTCCCCGTCGGGTTTTCCTTCCCTGGACATATTCCCCTTTGCTCCCAAACAAGCCCAAACTTAGCAGAAAAACCTCTAAAATCCCATCGTCATCGACGTCCCTCTCGTTATTCCAAATTTCCAATCTCCCCACACCCGTTCGTTCCCCCTCCCCTCCCGATGCTTCTCTGCCGGAGGTTCTCCTGCGCCGCCGCCCGCGCCCCCTTCCTCGCGAGGGGCCCCCTTCCGCCGCGAGCCGCCCCGGCCACGCATGCGGCCCCTCGCCCCACGCCCCGCCGCCTCATGTCCTCCTCCGCTGGGTGGCAGCACGCCTCCCGGCCCCCGCCGCCGCCTCCGCCTCCTCGCCCCGGCGCCGACAAGGTCTTGGCTCGCGAGCTCGCGCCGTGATTTTCAGGATTTCTCTCCACGCCTAATGGCGCACTGAGGCATCGTGTGGTGTGCCACTGCAGGACCAGACGTACCGGCTCCTGGAGACGACGCTGGGCACCACGTTCAGCTCCGAGCCGCTAGCGCCGCCGCCGCAGCCGATGATCCTCGTCATCAGCGGCCCGAGCGGCGTCGGAAAGGATGCGGTCATCAAGGTGATACTCTGGGAGCCCCGCCCTGCATTTGGTGCCATGTTGGTGTTTGTTTTGGCTTCGTGTTGTCTTTACAATGCGGGATGTTGGTTGCTCTCCAGATGCTGCAAGAGGAGAGGGAAGGGATGCATTTTGTCGTCACTGCGACCAGCAGGGAGAAACGGCCGGGTGAAGTTGATGGCAAGGACTATCACTTTGTCACTAAGGAGGAGTTCCTTACGATGATCGAGAGGGAGGAGTTGCTTGAGTACGCCCTTGTCTATGGAGAGTACAAGGGGATCCCCAAACAGCAGGTATGCAAATTGATGTTCATACCTCTGCTTGATAAGTTTTAAGATTTAGGAAAACAGCGGCTGTGCAAAATGGTGTTGATATGAAATGCAAAATGGTGTTCATACTTCATATCCATGCTTGTTAATTTAAGATTCAACTTCCTCCTTAAAGAATGGCAGCACTCCTGCCTCCTCTGTTTTTTTTTTTCTAAAAAAATATTTAGGAAACCCGGTAGCTAAGTACTTAATGGTTTAAAATCGCCTTAACACACTGGCTCCTGCAGTTATCCCATTATTCTATTCCGTGAGAATATGTGGATATCTTCTAACATTGCCGAATTAATTTTCTAATTGTAGTCTTAAGTATTGCAAACAAACATAATAGTTCAGATCACACAGTACTTAAATTTACAGTGGAGATCCTGTTGATATTCAGTGTCCCTTGTTATATTTTCCCAAACAAAGATGCAAAAGATTTGCACTACTGACTTAATACTTTATAACCACCAAAATAAAGATTTGCAACAATTTAATATTTGTACAGAAAATCAGAGGCTAGTGGAAGTTAAAACCACTTAACTTGTTCAACTAACTACTTGATGCATTGCTAGGTTCGTTGAATGGTATCTGTGTGCGCAGAGGTAGTCCCTAGAATGATATACATGAATTGCCTAGATTTAACTCCACGTTTTGCTTACCCAGTCCATAAAAAGCAATGTACACGACTTGTGCCACTTTATTTGTATATCACTGTAACTCAAACCATATATTTCAGAAACATTAACTAGCAGCTTAGGTTTGCAAAGGTTCATAAGTGCAAGTCAATTTGAGGTAGATGAGATATGGTTGTGTGTACTTCTGTGCGATCTGTTGAAACAGAAACAATGCACTTTGACTTGAGCATGCCACTTTCCTGATAACACTTCAGTATCGATGGTGTTTTTTTTTGGGCGAGTAATGGTTTCTTTAGTCCAAAGATAAGTTATAATATGTCATTCTTCTTACTTCTGTAAACTGATTGCGTAAAATCTCTGATGTTTGATTGACAGTTGAAAAGTATAAGCTATTGCTTTGTTTAAATGAACTTCTGTAGTATCTGGCTTTTAATTTTCTGTGTCCAGCACATTTGTTGGGATTTGTTTATAGATCCTTAGAAATGATGCTTGTGTGTTTAGGGGCCAAATTCCAGACTGGACTATATGAATGGTCTTCTTTTTTGGTGAGAAAACATGAACGATGTTTCTGCATACTAGAACCTAATGAGTTACACCTGGATACTTTTTACCAAATACTAGACAAGTCTGAAGGAATAGTCTATAGCATAAACTTCTCACACATGAATTTTGGCATGCAGATCCGCGACTACATGGCTAAAGGTTGTGACATTGTCTTGAGAGTGGACATTCAAGGAGCAGCAACTTTGAGACAAATACTTGGTGAATCTGCAGTTTTCATATTTTTGGTTGCAGAGAGTGAAGAGGCACTTGTTAAAAGGCTAATCCACCGTAAAACAGAAACAACAGATAAGCTTCTTGTCAGAGTTGCAACAGCCAGGGAAGAGGTGAGACGCATGCAGAATTTTGACTATGTGGTCATAAATGCTGAAGGGAAGCTTGAGGAGGCGGTTAAACAAGTGGAGTCTATCATTGATGCTGAGAAGGCTAGAGTTCATAAGCGCAGAGTCAATATCTAAGCTCAGCTGAAGCTCATGTGGCCTATGCCTAATATATTCATCTACTAGAAGGAAAACTATATATGCCGTCCAGTCCGTTCAAGTTTTACGACCGTGGAGGTTGTTTTAACAATTTAACTTAGGTTCAGGTTTTAGTAGTTAGAATATTGATCACAAGAATATGAAATGTTTATTAGAGGAGTTCCTGATATAAAAGTTTCATCTCACATCAAATCTTTATTGTTTGTGTCTGTCCATTTCCACTATATTTTCTACTCTTACGAGTAAACTCCGTAGTGTCTGTACCAAACTACTTGTTCTGGATGGAATCTTAAACATGAATATGATGGGTATTTTCTTTCCTCTTTGTTCTGACTTGTAGTATTTTGTTTGAGCGATGTACAACAAACAGGTGCTCCTGTAGCAAAATAATTCGTTGTGATTATTTGTTTATTCCGTTCAGTGCCATGAATGTATCGTGTTGGAATTCTGTACTGTAAACCATGGTGGAAACAATGGACTTGCTGGAAAATTTTGTCAATCAAGAAGGCTTGGCATTGATTAGACCTTGATTGCTCAGCTATATAAACTATGTTTTTTTTCTTCTCTTGATTTTTCATCTGAACAACTACTGATTTCCTTTCCGGCTTCGGTTGGACTTGGACGGAATATTACCTCCCAACTCCAACATGCGCGATGGCGCATCGGCTCAGTGCGGCTGAGCATTTGGTTTCTCAGGAAAACCCAGATTTGTGGAAATGGCTTTCTGCTCAGGAACACCAGAGGATCTTAATTCTGACCTGGTACAACATACAATTTTCATTATTCTGCTTTGTGTTGGTGAGCATCTGTTTTTTTTTCCTTTTTGTGTGTTTTTTCCCAAGGAAAAACTGCTTGTCTATGGAGCATTTGATGTTCAAATAGGTATTTTCTGCCATCAAATTGAAGATCACAGAAAACCTGACAAAGCACGCTTCTCCTGAGACCCGATCAACACCAGGTCAGCCATGGGTGAGAGGGTGGGATGACACAAAAAAAATGGCAAAGATACTCCAAAGTATGGAAATCAGTGAAGAGCTTATCGGACTAGAGATGGCAATTTGATGTTCTCAGTAAGATCATGCCCTGTTCCCTCTGTATTCTTGTGTATGGTGGTTGTGTAGAATAAAATGAAGTGTGGTGGTTGTGTAAAATAAATTAAACTGTCTGACGTATTGGATGTTTGTTAGTAATAAGTTGAATCAGTGTGTAACGGAGTATCTGTCCTAATAATGCTCTGTATATTTCATTTTCCCTAGGGGCAACCAGTAAAACAGTGGCTCGCCTTGTTCTGTTCCTCTCACTATCAGTTCCAGTTTATGGTCCGACCTCAGTTTATGTTCATTTGTTAATGCTAGCTGTCGGTCAAGCTTTATTGACAATGTGACAACGGGTGCCGTTGTAGTGAATCAATAGTTTGTAGAGAAGGATGGTGAAATTCTGATCTGAATTTCCGTTTTGATCTCCTTTCCGCTTCCCCGCTCTGGCTGGACTGACCATCACCTCCAATGTGCAACAGCGGTTCGGCTCAGTGTGGCTGTCAAAAAAAAAGACCAGCCCAGCCAGCCCGCCCGCACAACCCAACGACGAGGCCGAAACTTTTTTTTTTTTGTGAAATGGACCAGGACGAGGCCGAAACTTGATGGACCTGAGAACGCGCGGGCTGATGCTCAGCAGTCCCTACCTTTTCGCCGTGTGCCGCGTGCGGATGCTCGCCTTTTGCGCTGCCACTCGCTGGCTTTGGCCACCACCAAACCATTCCCTTTCCCCGCGAGCCAAGTCGCGGAGTCAGTCAACAAACACCGGCGCCGGCAGCACGTCGTACCCCTCCTCCTTTCCCCAAACCCCAGCCAGTCTCGCTGCCGCGGCGAACCCTAACAATGGTGTTGCAGGAGATCGCCAACGCCGTGCAGGCCTACACGGGCCTCTCGCCCGCGGCCGCCGCCACCATCCTCGCCCTCATGCTCGCCACCTACCTCATCGTCTCCTCCCTCTTCGTCGCCCCCGCCACCGCGTCCGCGCCTCCCGAGCCGCCGCAGCAGGAGAAGAAGGAGAAGGAGGAGGAGGAGAAGGAAAAGGAGGAGGAGGAGAAGGAAAAGGAGGAGGAAGCGACGGTGCCGTTCGTGTTCCCGGACCCCGTTGAGGTGGGCGAGGTCACGCTCGAGCAGCTCAGGGCGTACGACGGCAAGGACCCCGCCAAGCAGATCCTCATCGCCATCCGCGGCCAGGTCTACGACGTCTCGCGCGGGAGGTGAGGATCGGATTCGATTCTGCTCTGATTTGGTGGGGATGCGGACTGATATGCTGCCCATAGGACTCATTTGGCAACTGTAGAATAAAAAGGAGAATTAGAGGACTCGAATAAGTGAGCGGCGCAGTTTGTTAGAATGCTTAAAATGAAGCAGATGAGTAATGCGTGGTAGCACAGTGTTTTGTGGGTGGAAACTGGTAGCAGCTGATCTACTCTAGATGATCTGCTTTAATATTAATGAATTTTAGCTGCCGCATGCAGTAAGTAGGTTGTAATTTGCCAAACTGGTGATGTGGACAGGCCATGTGATTCAGAAAACACTTAAACCTCACTCAAACTGTTGAACATTACAACAACGAACAGCCCTTACTAGTCTAAGGGGTCATATTAGGATATGGGGATATAGTTACAGTTTAGTTGGTGCAACCGGGGACATCTGGCAATACTGGATAATAGGTCTGGGAGTTAGTTTGTAAGTTCTTCTTGTGTCCGAGAAATAGGGAACACTTATACTGCAGTTAATGGCCAGTGTGCTGAATATTCATATGGAATGAGATTCAGATAGGACAAATATCTTGATTTTCCATGCTTGATCTTTGATGCAGAAGACTTCTTATCTCCAGTATAGTTAGAGCCAATAACATCATGTGAGTTTCCTTGAATGTAGTATTTGCAGGCATGGATTTGTGGTGTTCACCCTGAAGAAAATTTCAGTTATATAATTTAAAGTGGCTACTTGGTGACAAAGGATAAATTATTTTGGCTTCAGTGTGAGGAAACTGAAATTGTTTAACAAAAGTTATGCTTCATATACTTGCATTGTTGAACCATTTTAGGGAGTTGGGAAGCTTAACTCCATATTTAAATGGTTACCTACTTGTTATTGTTCAGTGATTTTTTTTCATCTAAAGCCATGATACTTTCATCTCGGTTTTCTGTTTTTATATTTGTAGTCTCTTAGTGCACCTAACAGCTATACTGTTTCTTTTAGCTTCTGTTTCTTTTCCAAGTGTCAATACCTTTGTCTGCTTGTCTGATTGCTTTATGCACCTTGTTTCTTCCACTAGGCATTTGTTAGCTTTTTGCGGTCTCTCATGTGCCATTTATCAATGTTAGCTCTACACATGTCTTGGAAACAGTACATTATTTTTTGGAATCATATGCTACCGCAGTTTAGCGATGTCAGTCATTATTGTTTATCGTTCAGTCTGCAGTCGGTAGACTATAGCTATTGTCTGCCTCCCTTGATGCCTTGCTTTGTTTAACTAACATTCATCTTCTTAGTCTGCCGTTTCAACAGGCAACAAGCATATTCTCAGTTGTTGAGTTTCTCCAGATTCTAGAATTTATGCTATAGTTTACAGTTGGTGTTTCTTTGGTATATACTGCCAAAGAATTGTTTGTGCAGTATACTCTGACTACTGTTACTCTTCTATCATATGTTGCCATATGAACCTGCATCAATCTTTAACATGACATTTGAAGTAGACTCCACAAGTTTCAGATTCTGGCATTCTGCAGTACTCTTTGATAGTATCATACATGCTACGCCCTGGAGTGCTATGCCCCTGTTGCAATAAGATCTTGCCCGTGTCATTATGGATACATAATGCTGTCTGTTTTCCTTATTGATGATTGTGTTCCCTGATCTTTTCTTCTCAGGCTCTTTTATGGCCCTCAGGGACCATATTCCTTGTTTGCCGGGAGGGATGCCACTCGGGCCCTGGCATTGATGTCATTTGACCCTAATGACCTCACCGGAGATTTAGAAGGCCTAAGTCCGGACGACCTCGAGGTTCTACAAGATTGGGAAGACAAATTCAAGGAGAGGTACCTGAGGGTGGGCCGTCTCGCAACAGACGGTAATCAGAACGCTGCTCCGCTTGATCACGAGGGAGGGAGTTCCTAACTGCACCGGTTTGTCCTGTCCTCCGCGTTTTCTCTTTTACTGGAATTGCGAGCGGTAGATCTGATGCATTGGTAGGTGACGTTGCTTTCGTCGTCTCATGGTGTGCTGTATTGTGCTGCGTGCGTGTGACTAATGTACCTGTTTTGTCTCGAGGAATGTAGTAGTAGTGTATAGGGGAAGAATTTTGAGCGAGCGACAGAGAAACTCGCGGCCCTGAGAGAAGCTACCCATGTTCGGGTCATGTGTATAAGCGTGATTTGTGTCATGATTTGTGGCTTTGTTCCTGTAACAAGGATCCTGCTCTAATCCTGCTGTCAGCTTAAGGCACCATGATTTGCCGTCCGATTATAGCTTGATTACTTTTAGAGGCTGTCGGAGAACAGCATCAGCGTCGTGTCCATTCTTTTATCGGGTTCTTCGCTTTTGCACACATGACGCATCTACGATTGGTTTTTTTCCGCTCTAGCGCCGGAACCTCTCGATCCTGGACAAAAGAGCTGGCGCCTTTTTTCATACATGATGCATCTACAACTGGTTTTTTCCGCTCTAGCGTTGGAACCTCTCGATCCCGGACAAAAGAGCTGGCGCCTTTTGCCTAGTTTTGAGCACAGCAGTGCACCAACAACCTTGCGGGGCTTCTGAGTTCGCACGGCACGGCGTGGGTGAGGTCATTTCTCTAGATTATTCGTGTGTTGCAGACCTGAGAAGCATTAGGCATAAGCCCGGAAGCGCTATGGGCTTGGATGATGAGCATGAGACGGGAGACGGGGAGCTTCCGACGTGGCTAATCATTGTCTCCTTGGTCTCCTCAGTGGTCTCATCCTGGAGCAGAGCAAGAGCAGGGGAGCGCACGTCTCCGCACATGGAGTGTCCCGCGGAGCACCCCTACTCTTGGCACGTACCGCACTCCGCAGCGCTATCCATCCATCCGCCGAGATGAGCTGCGTCGTGTACTCGGCCGCTCGTTCCAATCTGGAGCCCCCCATGAGGCCATAACCACGCACGCCGCGCTATAGATCGCTCAACCGCTCGCTCGGTCCTCCCCACTGTTTTTCCCCGGGAAGCCAAGCGGAGAAGGCGGCCGCGAACTGAAGGGGGGAGCTGGTGGTGGTGGACAGGTTGCAGTGCAGGAGCAGGACCAGCTTAGCCGGTCGGGTCCGCCACGGAAAATTTACGCCGACCTGCTCGTTCGTGCCTTTCGTGTGCCGACCTAACCTACCAGCCGCGCCCTCTGGACATTTCTGATGAATCATCAAATTGAACTACTCCGCCCAGCTTTGGCAGGATCGGGGGTATAGATGGATCGGAGCATGTCGTGTTAAGGAGGTCCCCGGGCCTTCACTGTTCTACTACTACTGTCTACTACGAAATATACTCAATCAGTGAGTTCGCGACAGACATCACATAAATGCCGCTGCGATCGCGGATCGCTCTAGTTCGATAGGATACAGTACATACCAGCATGGACCCTGCGGCTCTGGCACGCATTCTCTAGCATTCATCCACATAATCCTCGTGTCTTGTTTTCTCTCTCTCTTTTTTTTTAGTCATGTGTCTTGTTTTCTCTGATTGAATAGAAATGAGTATTCCGTTTCCTCTTCCGATTGTTTAAAAGAAGAGAATTCTAGTGTTTTCCACGAGCCTCTGTTCTTCCATGGCGTCCTCTATTATGTTGCCCTCCGTTTGGGTTCATTGCTTACTCACCACAGTGGTTACAGTAGTTTGTTCCTTTCGGTTTTTTTCTCCCATTGTTTGTCAAGTGATGAGAAAATGATCTTAGCATGATTCACATCCTCATTTCTCATTTACTATTTTCCTTTTCGATTCAATGCTCGGAACATAATGATTCTCGACATAATGCATGCTCGAACAACCATGGAGACGCCGACCATGCATCTCTCCATATCCGAATTGAGGTTGGTGCACTGCCAGCGGAGTGAAAGCAATGACATGCCCTGAACACCAATTAAAAACGCGTTCCAAGACAAGAACCGCTCTCCAGCTCCATCAAATCAGTGATCTTATTATTTCCAAAACCCGATTGGTTTTCGATTCCCATGTCCATCATCATGGCATGGCCTCGACAAGCGCTTTTTTTCCCCCTGGTCTTTAGGTGAGCGAGCCCATCGTTCTTCTTCCTCCCTTCCGGTGCTGCTGCCGCTGGCTTTGGGAGACAGGCACCGATGCGTCCATGATTTGGGCGAGCGCCTCGTTGGTAAAACATGGCATCAAGGCCCATGCACGCAGATAAAATATGGGCTCCTTTAGCTGTCTAAAATACTGACTAGTAGTTTAACAAACTACTGGTCAGTAGTTTGATCTGATGGTATAGATTTTATAATTTAAAATAATAACTACTGGCTAGTAGTTTCTCAATTTTTGGGTAATATCAGAAAAAATAAGAGTTGTAGATTTATAGTAATTAGTTTTTATTGTTATAAATAAAGTTATATTAACAATTTGATTAATAAATACTATTTTATATTTTTTAAGATAAACTAATATTTTAATGATTTCATAGATTTAATATTCTATTATGAAAATAATAAATATAAATTTATTAATTAATAGTGCAATTATGAAATTACGCTCAAACTACTGGCCAGTATTTTGAACAATAAAACTCCTCTAAAATATGGCCTCTTTTAGTTGGTGTTAGCACGAGTACGAACAGTTCATGGCTAATCAATCATATGGTGTTACTAGTATCATATACTATAAGATATAAATAATTAAGTGTATTATGATGCTTCCGCTTTGATGGTCCAAATCATACCAGAGTGGAACGTGTGCGTTTGTACAGCTCTGGCCACGCAAGGGAGGAGCACGGGCGGGCGCCTCGTTCGCTCGATCGTGTGCAGTTGCACGCACAGGGACGGGGACTGATTGGATTGGAGCTCTTATCCTATGGGACATATTAAAAACTAAGTGTGTGTTCGTTTTCATTCCTCTAATTTTTAGACTTGTCATATCGAATATTGTAATATTAATTAGGAGTATTAAATATAGATTACTGACAAAACCTAGTCCATAACTCCCCCTCTAAATGATAAGACAAATCTATTAAAACTAATTAGATCATGATTAGATAATATAATGCTACAGTAAACATCTCTTAATGATGACTTAATTAAGCTTAATAAATTTATCACGCTGATGCGCATTCAACTATGTAATTAGTTTTATATTTAATATATATTTAATAATCATATATAACATTTTAATAATTGATATGACCTCACTAAAATTTAAACCCAAAGAAACAACACACCCTGAAATGCTAATGCTAAACATATTCGTCGACGAGCGGGGGGTATGTAGTACCACATGCTAGACTCACACATGACGCTATTTCTCAATTTTTGCGCGATGATATAAACAGCACACCAACTTGTCTTGTTAATCCTGAGCCAGATCAAGAAAATTCTAGAAATTTTCGGGAAGAATATAATTATCCTGCTCTTCCAAACAAGCTATCACCGTGTAATCCCTCAATTTCACGATGTTTGCCCATAGTGCACCACATGCACAAATGAATGAAGTGTAAGACTTGAGCAGAATTCATTAGGAAATGACAACCCGTACCGTTGTTCAATGACATGGAAGAACTATTTTTCTCTCTCTAGACACTTAATCAGGAGCACAGAGTAAAAAAAATGTTGCAATAACTATAGGGAGTTACTAATTTTTAGCTGACTAAAAGTTTGAGAAACTTTCAATCACCACTTTGAGTCATTGGATCTAGATCCAATAATTTATAATTATTATAAAAAATCCTATAAAAAAATAAAAAATCAAACAAATAAATGAAAGATTTCAATCAACTGAAAGCTAGGAAACATGATAACTATATATAACAATATTGATTTCGCCAATGGACTAAAAATAAACATAACGTAATGGAAGGAGTGACATCTAATCTCATCAACAAGGGTTGGTAACATCATGAACAGTGTAATTTAAGTGCAGCCTTCACCCGCCCATGAAACGCAGTCCTTTCCAGGGAAGGACCAGACACGCAGGCAGGCAACCACACCATGAAACCTTACAACGCAAAGTGTCCTGGCGACCTTGATTTTCCTTCATCTGGTAGGTTAGTTTCCACAGGTACCTTGCCGCCACACTCCATATACGTACCCACGCGAAGTGGGTAGCTCGAGGGCCTCCATCATCGGTGTGCTATCCTATCTTCCTCGTAAACAGGTCACGAGAAAAAGGCAGGCCTCCGTTCGTTCGTATCTGTGCGTGCGGCGCGATACTCATCACACTCTCCCGTAGCTGAGACCACGAAGACGGACGGGTTGACAGTTGCCGAAAAGGAAATTGATTGCTCGCTCGCTTTTCAGAGGACATATTTTGATTTTTATTGCAAAAGGCTCATCCTTAAAAGCGCTTTGCTCGTAATTAGAAGATTAAAAGGACTGTACTGTACTCGGCCCATCTTCGTTCTTGATCCAGTGCAGCATGAGCGCTTAACCAATTCATATCGGGGTGATATGATTGGGTTGGGTGCTTTTATCCCGGAAAAAGGTTGTACATTCGATCCCCTAGATCTTGTTGCCGGCAGGTCTTTTGCAACCGAGACGAGTGTGTTGCTCGCCCTTTTGGATTGTACATTCCCTTTTTTTTCTTATAATACGCAGGAGAACTAGCTCTTCTGTCGACAGTTAACTGAAAATGGGGGAGAGACCATCAAAAGATATTACTAGTAGTAGTCATGAGCGATCCGAGTGTACCGTTGCGCAGGCGCTGCAGAAAATAATGACTGGTTAAGGGAGGATTAAACAAAGGCTCCTATTAATTTAGGAGCAGAGCAGAGGAGGAGAGAGGGGGGTCCTCATCAACGGTAGAAAAGAAATCTCCTCTGCTGGTGCTGGTTCACTCTAACGGTATGATTAGGGGGCCGGGTCCCCGACAGCGCGCCATGGATGGACTTAACAAACGGTCGCTCTCCGCCTCCGGTCCTGCGCTCTTTATAAGCCCCTCTTCCCCCGCCATCACTCGCCACCACATCTCCTTCCTGTGCCTCCCTCACCACCTACTCTCTGATTGATCTTCTTCTCCCTCCATTCACGCACTCGATCGAAGCTGTGAGCAGAGAGGATCGATCTGTGAGGAACTGAGGATGCAGTCCAAGCACAGGATCTTCGCCGAGGACCTCCTCCTCGCCGCGGAAGGGGAGGACCACTTCGACCGCATCCCCGACTCGCTGATGCTCCTCATCTTCAACAAGCTCGCTGACGCGCGGTCCCTCGGCCGCTGCTCCGCCGTGTCGCGCCGCTTCAACGCGTTGGTCCCGCTCGTGGACGACGCCTGCCTCCGCATCGACCGCGTCATCCCCGCCGACGACGCTTCTTCTCTGGGCCTGGGCCTGGGCCTTGGCGGCGGTGGGCCGCGCTGCCCGCGCATCTCGCACCTGCTCAAGTCCATGCTCCTCGCCGTGCTCAAGCCCTTTTCGCACTGCGACGCCAGGTCGGGCCATGGCATCGTCGGCAAGCACTCGTCGCAGATGCAGCAGCAGCAGCACCACCACTCCCCCGCGCAGGTGCTCAAGAACTTCAGCAGCATCCGCAACCTCCGCATGGAGCTCCCCGTCTCCGACGTCGGCACCGACGACGGCGTCCTCCTCCGCTGGAAGGCCGTCTTCGGCACCACGCTCCAGAGCTGCGTCATCCTCGCCGGCACCAAGCTCGACCGTAACACCGACGACACTCCTTCCTCCACCATGCCATCCGCCGCCATGGCGTCACCTGAACTTGAGGACGAATCCGGCGGCAACATCCCGGAGTCGTTCTACACCAACGGCGGGCTGAAGCTGCGCGTGGTGTGGACCATCAGCTCCCTCATCGCGGCGGCCACGCGCCACTACCTCCTCCGCGAGATCGTCAAGGAGCACCCCACGCTGGAGCGCGTCGAGCTCGCCGACGCGCACGGCCAGGGCACGCTCGCCATGGCGCGCGAACAGATCAGGGAGTTCAGGGAGAAGCCGCTCGCCGCCGCGGCAGCGGCCAACCGCACGCAGGTGCCAGCCTGCAACATGAAGCTCCGGTACGCGCCCGTGCTCGAGCTCTCCGACGGGACCAGGATCCATGGCGCGACGCTCGTCGTCGTCAAGCCCGTCGGCGCCGAGGCCGCAGTCTGCGGAGGGAGGAAGGAGCTCGACGAATTCGTCGGGGACACGTTCGACGGGCCATTCAGGGAGGCCGTCGCCATGCTCAGCAAGCGCCGCACCTACCTGCTAGAGATGAACGGCTTCTGATGACGAGTTCTCATTCCTTGCCTTCATTTTCATTTCTTCGCTGCGCGCCCAGACCTGCGTGCGTGGGACAACGAGGCCGCCGCAAAAATGGCAGCAGGCAATGGCCGTGGATTGCTCTGCTCGCTTCAGCCTTCAGCTCGGCTCGGATTGGCATACTGATTAGGCGTTCCTTCCTCCTTGTAACAGTTTTCGTTACTGCCCTTGAACAATAACCCAATGGAATGAAATGACCGGCACCCAGCTTCATTTCGTTCCTTCATGTGCTGAATTGATGAATTAGTGATCAGAATGAAGCAAACACATTTTCAATCAAGTGTTGTGTACAGACTACTGTGTAATGTTCTGTTCCGAGATAAAATTCTGCATCACTTTGCAATTTCTACAACATGTTCTTCTGAAAAAACAAATATTCTCCCTTTCTCGAAACTGAAGATAAAAAGATTCTGCACATAACAAGGAGTTGAGGGACTGGCAATTCAGTCATTTTGCGGGCTTGAAAACACTCTTGTGTACATGTCCTCCTATTTCAGGCCTGTTTGGATACTCCTGATTAATAAGATCCAGTTCGATCCTAAAAATTCCTGGAGCAATCACCCTCATTGAATTGACTATGGCTTAAAGTGTCGAATCTATGCTTGTTTCAAATGCCTTTTTGTGGCTTCTTTCTCGCTTCACCTATTAGATTGTGAACTAAGCAGTAACACCATGAAGTCTTTGGTCCCTTTGCTACATTTTGAGGACTACGAACTGGCCATTTCTGTTCCCTTCGCTGCATCTGCTCCGCTGGATTAAGTTGATCCAAATGAAACGCACAATCTGTTACGACATGTGCTGCTTCTGTTGTTCCTATCCAATGTTGAGAATGTTGAGTATAATTTCTTGCTCGATTATTGACAGCACATGCAGTCCTTTGTGGCATGCTTCATTCGTGCACGCTCCTCCTTGTAAGAGGCAATACTGTATAACTCCAACTTGCCCTTACTTAGTAGTATTAGGAATTAGGATAAGCTTTCTTAATTGACACTGCAATACAGTAAGCGCAATTACACAGCATTTCGGGTCATCTTTCTTAATCTATACTGCACATTCCGTGCATGTACACGCCAGACTAATAAACATATTCTGGAGTGCATACTGTATAATCTGTTCCATTCCATTATTGACTCTGAGAAGGAGGAAGAAGAAGGCCATGTCAAAATGTTGGAAGGCAGTTGAGATGCCCTTATCTGTAATGTCCCCCTAATGCTGGAAACATGTGAAATTCTTGCTCTAATTCCTGTCAATTCGCTGCCATACCAACGGCTACTTGCGCTACTGTCCTTGACTTCCATTCGTTTAATGCATCAGGGACGGATTAAGAAACATGATGTGCTGAGTTTGCATGCATCATTCTTAGCGCGGATGACATGTGTGCAGCAATTAGAGAGGTGATTAGCAGCACAAACACATGCCTCCAGCTATTGCCGGTTACCAACTACTGCCGGTAATCAGCTGAGGCAGAAGACTCCGTCCGATTTCGCGTTAGGTGAAGGATGAACTGTACCCATTACAATATATTTGTTCCTTCAGTCACCATTTCCATTTCTTGATGCAACGGGAGCAGCTATGATCCTAGACTTGAATAATCGGTGTTGTTCAGTAGGAGCTGGTGGAGGGTGTGACGAGAGATAAAAACTATGACAAAAGAAAAAGTAAGAGAGGGTACACTAATGCTGATATTGCAATTAATGCACTAATGGCTGTGCTGTTTCTTTGCTGGTATGGATTAGTGTTGTTTAAGTGCGGGACAGACGAAAAGAAATGGCATTTGAACGGTGGTTGGGTTAACGGCCCGTCCTTTGCTGATGTCCGTGTCTTTCGTCCATGGATGTGATCTTTGATGGAGTCCATTTCATGGGTGGTGACAAAACGGCCGCTTTGAGTCGGCTCCGAAATCAGAATCAGGACCAGACGGCCGTCATGTGGATGGAAAAAGTTTTGGTATCAATCTAGAGGCGAGTACTAAGGATATCAGGTTGAGAACGAACGAAGAACAATTATTGACTTAAAATAATGGTGCACTCCTTTCAGGAAATAAGTAATGATCAGAGAAAATTAAAAATAATAATGAGAGACTTAAGAGATGTTTCGAACACAGTAATTTCCCCTGGAATGAATGCGAAATGATTTACCGCCACAACGGCCAGAAACTAGTACATGGGATCTCTCGCCAACAAAGAACAAACGGATCGAGCAGGATCAACTGGGCGTTGCGGCTGAATCTCTTCGGGAGTTCTGGATCCAATGCAATCGACCACTCAACGGTCGTCTTCGATGTTCATGTGCCGATGCGAGCGTTATCCGGACATGTTGAGGTCTCAAAACACCTCAGTAGTCAACGTTAAACTTTTTTAAGCTAGTACGCCTGCATTGGTAAGAAGGACCAGGGAATATTAGTCCCATATGGTCAATAAACTATTGTGCTTAATCCCTAATCAAAGCACTAAAAAACTGCAATCCGTATCTTGTGGCAGCAGAAAACTATTGCGTCGCCTGCTGGTGATGCGCCAATGCGGTGTCAATGTTCTTATTACCGTTGGCATCACGCACGCCCGTTCTTATTACCGTTGTGGTGTTGTGCTGTTCAGTGATCAGGGAGGGATTGCTTAGCTGGGCTGAGCTGAACCTGCTTTGTTGAAAGGGTTGAGCCTTCCTTCGTGACGAATCAAGGTTCGGTCTTCTTTTCGTTCGTTGCAAGAGTAGCTCCTCTGGCTTTTTGGGAGAGATGAGAGAGAAACCCCTCGACGAAGATATGGGCAATGCAAAGGAGAAGGCAGCGGATTTGTTGAAGTGAAGATACCTGCAATGACATGAACAGAATTAAGAAAATGCGTGTGGTCATAATTCACAAAGATGTGTGCAAATTATTTTTTCTAAAAAGAAATGCTTTTTTTCCTTGTCAGATCTATATTTCATTTTGAAAACTCCACTATTTTTTTTTAGAAAATGGATAAAACATCCGACCTCTATATAACATACGAGCAGTTTTACTATGCACTTTACCTCCAGTAATTACTGACAGTAATTGTAATCTAATAGTTAAGATTATTTTTCATTCTATCACTACTATTGTCAGTAATTCTGAGGCGAGGAGGGCGCTGGCATGGATGTAGCAAAGATCTGGCGCCTGCAGTCCACCCGAATGGGTAGGGGAAGGACAGGGCGACCCGTGGATTGGGGGCGCCGGGAGGTGACGACCTGTGCAGGTACGAGCAGTGAGAGTCGGCAAAAGGGTGCGCCCCGTGAGGGAGACGGTGCCGCGATGCCGACCTGCTTGCGAGAACGCCGGCGGCGGAGGCGGGCAACGCCGTTCTAGGATGCTCGCGATGCCGCCGACGGTAATCGAGCCTATGTACGGCGGCGGCGCCCTAGCGGGTGTGTGTGCAGAGGAACGGGAACACACTAGACGGATAGAGTGGAGATGCTAAAAAATTACCCCTTTACTCCTAGTGGCAAAACGGATAAATAAATGAACATGTGGTTAAATTATATTATTACTCTTAATTATTACTTCCAATAATTATTTAAAGTGCATAGTAAAACTGCTCTAAATTAAATCGAGCAGGCCTGGAATCGCTGTTGTGGGCCATGATCATGTCCCCTATAGTGGACAAGATGGTTCATTCAATATTCTTTTGTCCGTGCTAATGTCCCTCCTTTAATAGAGAACAGGTTGATATCAAAGAAATGTTCACGGACAACTATGTGGGATTTATCCATTCCTCTTGGACTTGGGACTAGTATAACTGCTACAAGATAATCCTTTTAGTTGTAGAGAAAACGATGATTTTTGGTGGATGATATCAATCGTTTCTAGTCATTTGTTACTCTTTTCTAAGATCTTGATAAAATCGTACAAATCAAGCATTTCTCTAGTCATTTGTTTCCCTTTTCCAAGACTAAGGATGTTACCTTTCTAAATAGTGGAGTTTTACCCCTGTTCTTTTTCCATTGTGGGCAGCATAATGCTGCGGTGGTGTAATAATCAAAGGTTGTGTATGTACAATTACTATCAGTAATTTGCATAGTAAAACTACTCTTAATTTAACTAACAAGCTTTATGAAAAGGAAGATTGCCCGGTTCTAATGAAATCTATAGCGCTGTTTTGCGTGTTATTTAGACACCAAATGTTGCCATCACGAAAAGAACAGCTCCTCTTTAGGTATAACTTTTGCAAAGGAACAAATTTGCAAACACTTCATCTCGTCTTTCAATTCTCAGTGGAGACGCTTCACAGTCATCGCAGATATATGACATGAGATGGTCATAACATAGATCAAGGAATCGCGAAAAGAGTCATGTCTCATCACAAGGATTTGTTACCTTTACAACAACAAGAACATATATGTAGTAGGAGCCATGGTTTGCTTAATGCGCCATCAGGTCATCCAAAAGTTTTTATACTGACGTAAAAAGGAGTACTTCCATTAGGACAATGGAACAATCTTGACTAAATACGTACTTGTATATTGAATGGAAATAATTATACTTATGGAAATATTGTTCACCTGAAATCAATAAACAACTTTAGCGTCATGTTATGGTAGCACATTATTATACGTAAATTTTCTTGCTGCAAGTCTTATCAAACATGTACATTATTATCTAAAAAAATAAAATCCTATCAAACGTGTAACATAAAATGGATGATACCAAATTAATGCAAGTGCCTTAAATTGACAAGGAAGTATCGACAAAGCGTTTAAACGGTAATGTCCTGTGTTCGAAGAGGTGGTCACTGCCACATACACCGCGGACGCGTAAGTTGTGTGTAATCCGCCACGTAGTCTAAGAAAAAAAAAACTACAAGAACATAAACCCTGAGAAGCGGTCAATGGCATCAGGCCATACATGCAGCTGTCACAAGCTACAACGACTCAAATCTCATTTTACACCATGCTCCTGCTGAAAACGTACGTAGCAGTACCTATACCCACATGCATTCCGCGCTCATCGCATTTTACGATCTTATCGTTACCTGATGTTTCGCCATCGCAAGATATCTCTGATCTCTGTCTCTTAAAACTTTTGATCTTGAATGCGAAAAGTTGACCGTGCTAGTACCTGGCAAGGAGCTGTACACGGCGTAACATTTCATACGGGTGAAGCAGCTGACACGTCGTCTCCCCCCGCCGTATATGCAACAGTCTCGCGCCTTTTTCCAATTAAACACTGTTTGCATCCAACATTCGGCAACCAATCACTGCACACGCAACTGCCATAAGTACATTGAACCGGGAAATAGATAGAGCTATAGGAGGAGGACCGAAGGAAGTCCTATTCTTCTCTTACATCATGCAGTCCGGAAACATCCTTTTGCCCCATTATTAAGTGGGACGACCGGGACGGTTCACCTACGCCGCCGGCCGGCTCACCGGACCCGGACCGGCGGAGTCGCATCGGCCCCCGACAGAACACTTTGCCTGGCATCATTGTTTGATGGGCAGAGCAGCCATTTTGCGACGAGGATATTCCTCCTGTCCCGGCCTTGCTTGGCCGGGCACATCAGGCATACATTCTCATCCCCCACTGGCTCGCTGCGGCAGCGGACAAGGTCGGGGTCAGGCATATGGCGAGCTGACCCCTTTTGCCTCCCCCTCTCGACTCTCTCTTTCTGGGTTGGAGCGATTGCCCATATCATATCATCTGTCCAGCTTTGATTGATGGGGAAAGGCGAGTGACACCTCGTTCTCGGCTCGCCTCTCGCTGTCTTGAGCACCACCGGTACCGGGGGCAGGCAACGAGCAACGTGTCCAGCCGCGTGTCCGCGCAGCAGGGCGCCGCTGCCTGCGCTTGCGTGCCGGAGAAGCTCCATCCTGTGTCACCTCAACCGGAGGAGCAGCAACAGGGCACGGTCGCATGGAGCAAACACGCAATTTTGGACAGGGTAGAGCATGTTACAGTAGGCTTGATGTATAACACAAGCATTTTTCAAGTTAACACAGTTCTGGACGGGGTAGAGCATGTCACAGTAACACAAGCATTTTCAAGGTAACACAGCGGCTGCTCACACATTAACCTGCCTACGCTACAGGCTCAGAAGTCAGAAGCAAGAGTTACGTACTAAATATGCCATACAACAATAGCGGCCAAAATTCCTGCTGGATTCTCCCCACCGACATCTTTGAGGCAGAATAAGTTAGCTCCTTTTGACTATCGTCCTATGCCAAAATAGGCTCAAAATGCAACTACCCAAGCTTCCCAATCTCCATCTTTTTCTTTATAGCACGATGTCCATGGTACACGAAGGAATCTATGATGCCAGCAACGGTGAAGATACCTGTGAGAACATAGATAATGATGCGTTATCAAACTCTGCGGTGAATATGCATTCCTTTTGTTTTCTCATATGGTGATGAAAGCACCAAAAATAACTGGGAGTATAAGATATGACAGACCTCCAACAATTGCACATATGTTTGTCAAGAAGTGAAGAAGCGATGTATTTTCTTCAGTGAAGTCAACCTGTCAAGGAACAGTCAGACAAACTAGTTATTTCAATATAGATGATGACCAATACCTGCACTGATGGTGATCTTCACATGTTATCCAAAATAAATTAACATGATGAAAAACACATAAGTGTCAATTCAAAGAAATAAGTGCAAAGTATTCTTTTTGCTTTTAGAGCAAAAAAGGCTGATTGAATATCCAAAGTTGCAAGTACCAATAAATAAACACTAAAAAAGTTTCCATTAACAATCAAAGAATGGGTACATAAAAACATAATGGTATCCTTGGTCACCTTGATTGGTGAAAACTCATAGAAGAAATATACACCAGATGGAGGCCTAGGATAGCCGATTGCCTCTCTGAAGTGCTCCGTCACAGAAAACTGCAGAAGTAAATGAAGAATTAACACCAAGCATGGGCTTTAGAATTAAGTAGACAGCAAAACATGTTTGCTTACCTGATTCGAGTTGATCTTCCGTCCCCTAATATCTGTGTAAATTGTAGGAACAACCTGTAAAAAATGAAACCATTGCAAGTGTGAACAATCAATAATGATAAAGAATGCCACTGGTGGTTACTAAATTTTACCTTCACAAAATACTGGTACATCCCTGTTAACCCATTGGAATGATCCTGTATCCACTCCACTCTAGAATACACATAGAAAAATCAGGCCATGGAAATTTGTTGAGGGAAGAGAGAGACAAATTATGAACTAGGGTGTGCTATAAGTTCCAAAGCATACCCATCAAGAGGATTTACAACACCAGGGAATTCTTTCCCAAAGGACAGTTTGTTTATCTTGTGACTTATCTGTTCCAGAGACAGTGGGGAATGGCATCATCAATTATTGGTTATGCTGAATACTGTAAATGCTTCAATAAGAATAAAAAGAATGTAATTCTACTTGCATTGTAAGTTTCTGGTTGAATGTTCAACAGGTCTTGCAGGAAGTTGAATGACTGGTCGAAACTTTTCCCAGGGGCAAAGTGGAAATTTCCAGCGACTTTATTCACATCTACAAATCCATGGATGTTGCAGCCTTCCCCTTGTTCATCTCTTAACCTTTGAACAAAGCCCTCTCTCTTGCACTGGAACGTGAGTCAATTTAGGAAATCATAACAAAGTTTTTTTTTCAAATATGCAAAAGAACTGTGTATTATTCATTAAGAAGAAAAGGTACAAAGGAGAGGCTCAACCTCCTCCGTCAGTTTCAAAACACACACTTACAAACCGTTATTAAACACAGGCCTGCCACAGCGTCAGAGTAGATCATTCACACACAGCACAAATTCTTATCTAAATCATTTAAGAAAACAAGCAGTATGCACATGCAAATTAAGGTGAGTTACACATTCATGTAGCTTTCAGAATTTGAACACTATGTATATGTTTAATAACTCCTATCCATATAGCTTCAAATTGAATATAAGTGGTCCCTTATGTGGAAGAAGATAAGCCCAAGGACCAAGGACGCGAGGGCCCAAGAACATACAATAGGGTGCTACAAATATGGGCTTTGCTAATACCATCTGTATGAGCAGAAGTATGCTACATTAAAATGACTCGAGGGAAATAATATAGGACGTAATACCTGATCAATTAATTCTACATTGGTGAGTGCCCACCCCTTCTTTCGGTAGGCATCACGAACTTCTTCACAGGTGTTGCAGCACTGATCATCGGACTGGTATGGTTGCAAATGTCAGGTTAGAACTTGTAAGATGCAATGAATTCATAAGAAGAAACTTTTTGGTGTTTTATAGACTGAAGTAAGGCATGGCAAAAAGGTAGATATACCATGTGACAAATAAAGTAAATGTGAAAAAAATAGTGTTAAAAAATTGAATCAAAACAATCAAATAATGATGTGTACCTCCTCAGAACCATAACAGGATCCACAGTAAACCTCATTGTGGTCAAGCCTCCCACCATGCTTCTGCAATGGTCTTTCAATCTGTAGAAAAATGAATGAGGAGACAGGATAAGTTCAAGGAACATCATCCTGTAATTTAAATATACTGTAACACAGTTGCCATTGAAAAGAGATACCAGCCTCATCATGCCACTAACGATTCTGATATCCTTATTATACAATTCTTATAATAATTCTTTTAAAGTGGTTTTCGACATGTATATTGGAGTTAGAGACCACGGTTTTATAAACCAAACCAGTTCATAAACCAGGCTTGCAATTGCTGTGCTGGTTCAGCAGTTGGTGACGTGGTTCACTGGTCAAACCAATAGTTCTTTCGACAAAAATGTTTTAACATATTGGTTCTATGAACAAATTTCACAAGATTACATTGGGAATGGGATCGCAAAACTTGATTTCAACACCAATTTCACAAAACTACACTTTTATTCGCACATGTGTATGTATAACACTTCTATGAATCAGTTTCATAAAACTTTTTTTTCAAAAACGCAGGAGAGCTGCGCTTCTTTGTATTAGAGAGAGAAATAATAGTCCCCATACATCATCCTTGTCTCATACGGGGACCAAGTATGAGCCTCGGTTTACAGTTAAAAAAGGAGCTAACCAGAAAAAACACAACTGAAAAACTTGACCACATTTCATAAAACTACATTTACAATGTCCATCCATGTCACAAAAAGTACAAAACTGCATAGTAATGCTCACTCGGTATCACAAACTACACATTTTCACAATTCAAAAATTGTTGTTTTGCAGTTCACAATGATGATAAATATGTAGTTTTGTGACACCATATGAGAAAGGAGTATAGTTAGGTTAACAAACAAGAATTGGTGAAAGCTGCAGTAAATCATACAAAGGTAGCGGCAATCCAAAAAAGTTGTTGCACAAATAACTATGGATACTGCCACAAAATGGGGAACAAACATTTGTTGACAGTGGCTTCATGTTCTTGATAGATGCTATGTTGGATTTCATTTCCATGGAACCATAGTTGATAATGTCACTGGCCCCAAGGATTGGAGCACATATGGCGAAGGATATGACTGCTGAATGGATTAGGAACTAACATAGCAGACCAAGAGAAAGAGAACAGAAATGGGAGGCAAGGATCACAAGATACGGGAGAATGAGAATGAGAGGGAGGTGGGAGGCTGGAGGCATGCGGATTGCCACGTCCAAAGCTCACAAGATAGTTATTTGGAGCACTAGGTTGGCGAGTCAGCAAGTCACTATTCCACGGAGTTTTCATCCAGTTGTCATTCAGTTAGGAAAATGGCTACATTTGCTAAACTCATCTTTTCATTGGTTTCTCAGAAAGAAAGAAAGCTTGCCCAGTTTTCCTAATTAAATTGCATAGCTAAGAAAACAAAGCCGCCAAATTCCAAGACTTTTGGCCTTTTTCCAAACAAAATATTGGTTTGGTCACTTCTTTCAAACCATGATACGAATAACCTAACCAGGAATGGAACAAAGTAAAGCCATCCTAGGTCGGTGCATGCTGCAGGATGCACTCTGGTGGCTATTGTAGGCAGGCTGGTACCATCCATATGGAGCATGTCTTCTTTCCAGCCATCTTAAATAGTTTGTACAGTTACCTAGAACATGGATTAGTTGTCTGGCATCTTATCCTTTTTTATTAGGGGTGGCCTGCATATGAAGAGGTTTTATAGTAAAACATCTCAAGTACACTACATATCATCCTGTCAGTCATTACTGTATCTTACTGAGTGTAAGTGATTTTATGCACTGTGCATAAGCATAACATGGACAGACACTACTCTGGCACCCACTAAAACAAGGCTATTAAATTGCCATTACAGACCAGATTTTATAATAGTGAACCAGCAATCTTCCAAAGTAAAGAAAAAGGTTGCAAAATTTGCTTATAGCATAGAGCAAACATTAAGGAAAAACCAGGACAGTTTCTAACTGAAGCTAAAGGTTGGACCACATACCTTAGGGGAGCCAACACCATCTTTTCTTGATTCAATTACATTACCAAGATGGTCAATTCTTTTCTTTATTATGTCATGTCTCTGTAAAATGAATGCTCAGCTTCTTAGGTGACAGATATATGCAGTCACACTCGGGAATCATTTTACAAGTTGTAAAACAAAACACGGAGGAAAACAAAAACATTTGCACATACTATGTCATAATGCTGCTCTCCACTGACATCCATCGTATCAACAGCAACAAGTGAACAAGGAAGAGCTGGGAATGTAATATCAAACTGCAAAAGCTATTATGTATTAGCAATCCAAGAGAAATGGAATATATTTGTATTTTTTTACAATATAAACTCTAAGTATGTTATATTCACTAGTGGCCAAGTTACTATACCAAAAATATAGTACACATATGGTCTGAGATCTATCAAGTTTTATAAAAAAAGAAGTTGTAGGAGTAAATATCATAGACTGGATTTAAGTGGGTGAAAGATGACAAAGAACAACACAATTTAGCATAACTAGTGGCTAGATCTCGGTCACCTTTTCTTTCCAATTAAGGTAACAGAAACAAGAAAGAACAAGAAATTGGAAGATTTGGAATAAAAAGAAAGAGCACGAACATTGATATGAAGTCTTTCCCCTCTTGAGGTATCAACGGTGAGCTTACTCTCTGTAGCAGAATATAGATATAACCCTAAAAGATAGAACAATAGTGTGTTACTGCATAGTGTATCGACTATACAATGCTAAAGAAAGCAAAGTGGATCACTTGTAGGTACCACCATATCAGCAAAGGTATGCAAAAAGAACATATCTATAATTTTTGCACAATGAGACTATAATTTACGGAGTGAAATCAAGCAAAAAGATCATAATGGCAACGATGTGTGGAATCATATTGACATGTAATTAGCTACCGGGGAAGCTACATAGGTCTAAATGATATTCAAGTGTCTAGTGAACATTGAGTTATTCACAACAAAATCCCACTATAACTTCAACACTGTGATAGCACCAATTAGGGCACTGCATCAAAACTGAAACAAAATTATTCCATAACAGAATTCTGCACTTCCTGTTCATCAATTGACTTGGATTTAATTTCCGTGACAAAATTCTGGTGCATGTTAACAGCACGCAGATTTCAATCCATTACTAGTTCCATTTAACACGTTGGTATGAAATTTTGCAAAATTTCATTGAGCAACAAGCTACCCTATTTCCGCGTCAGAATACACGCACCTACCGAACCGTGCACAAGGCTACCGAGGCGGGACAGCGAAATCAAGCTGTACCGCAGCTGGCTATAATGAAATTAAAAGAGATCTGACGCGAGGATGTTAGGAGAGAGGAAGAGAAGGGTAACGATACGTACGGATCTCAGAGAAGAAGAGAAGCAGGATGGCGAGAGATGAGATGATGGTGATGAGGCCGCCGGAGAGGGTACGGCTGTAGAAGTCCTCATTCACCTTCGGGTAGGCATCCAGGTTCCGCAGCTTGCTCCATAGCTCCATCGCTTCAGCTTACGGCGCCAGCGAGACCGCCGGAGCCCGGGGAGGAGGAGGAGGAGATCTACGGCGTCGCCGTGGACGCGGCGAGAAATGAGGAGGGTATCTCTGGAAATTGTCGGAGCAAAGGGGTGTAAGAGGCGAATTTGTTTTGATTCGTTCGGCCTGTTGGGCCCGCTTGAATGAACAAGTAAATGAAACCAGACCGAGGGAATTCCTCGTAGGCCTGACGACATTTTTTCACAAGGATTTCCGTATTCTTTTAGATAAACTTCGTTCACAATATATCAATAGAAATAGGATACATGTAGTCAACCAAGAGTTAGTCCTATTTCAGCAAAATCATAATGACAGGCCGTCCCGATATTTTTTAGGCCCCTGTGCGAAAAATAAAAAGAGGCCCTTTTTTTTAAGAGTACAACTAATTCAGGTGTACATTTTTTCAACAACTATATGCTTCTTCAATTAAGAACACTACGAAATGCAAACTATATGCTTCTTCAATTAAGAACACTACGAAATGCAATTGGAGTACATGCTGAAAGAAAGAAAGAATAAAGGGTGAACTTTCTTACGAATATTACCTTCTTCTTCTAAAACACGTCATCTACATGGTATTTTTAAACATGAAATTTTTAGGATATGTGACATCGTGTTATCAGTATTAATCTTAATTAGATTAGCCTCACGAGCATGTTTTCTGTATGAACTGGATCTTTAATAACAAATTTAAACGAACAAACTAATGAAGAAATGATGTTCTTCTAGAATATAGTAAACAAGAGAAGTTTCAGTTGTTTTCAAACCAAATGCGATGGTACAGTTAGAAAAAATTTAAGACTCTATAATGATGCCTAGTGGCCCACGACGCATGCAGTTTCTTCATGTGTGTTGTGGTAGATTAGCAAACAATTAAAGATCGAGGTGGGAAATTGCATGGTCTTTGTTGTCGTAGCCCTCTAGGTCTCATCTTGGTTCACGCGTTGAGTCCGCGGTCTATGAATACTATACGATGATTAGTTGATCTTTGGGGGCCCTAGGATTTTGGGGGCCCTGTGTGGTCGACCACCCTGCAACTGTCAATCGCCGGCCCTGTCACCGAAGGAATTTATCTTTATGATCCATTTAGGTTTTCATTCGACGAATACCACTCGAGAACAGACACCTTGGACTACTACATTACCGTATTCTATCCCACCTTTTCCCTCGAACCAAACGTAACGTACCATGAGTCCATCACAGTTCAGAAAGGAGCCTATCCTGGTGAGCTCACGGAGGTAATACAGAAAACAAACAGTCATGTTCAAGCCATGCAATTACGTTTCGCTTTTTGCAGTCTATGAGCCGTCGCCTGCTCCATTTCCTCGACGAAAACAACTCAAATCAAGTGACAATGAACAAGGACATTTCGTGCGCACATTACAATAGCATGGCTCCATCATACGCGGAACAGATGAACATTTACCGTATAGAAGTGCTAAAGGGATGAAAAGAAAATGAAGGATATCTCATATACTGATATAATCCAAGAATGAATATACACCTTACGCTCCCCCCCCCCCCCCCCAACCCCCAAAAAAAAAAATTCTCTTTAATTACCATCCCTCACATTTACAATCCAGAGTAAGGAGGCATTTACACTAGCCAGAAATCTACAAATTCTTATCCTCCCCTACCTGGACTATCTTCCAACTCAAATAAAAAAAGGTAACAATAATTTATGCCTATTGTTTGAATAAACAAATATACACCACCATTCACTTATCCACCTCTAAACTAGAGCCACTAGTTTTCCTGCACAGAAGCTACTTCCATTTCTCATAATCCTCCTTCGCCTTGTCAATGTCCTTTTTGAGTGTGTCATACCTCTGCAATGAAACAGACGAGAAATCTTCCAGCTTCCCTATGAAAGTTTCCAATCTTGACTGTAAATCGGTAGGAGGATCATTTCTATGGACTCTCTCCATCTCACCACTCAGTGCTCCACTATGGGATAATGAGAAGGTAAGCTTCGAGTTACCACGTCGCCTCTCTTGGCGTGGCACAGTACGACTTATACCTGCAGCAAGACCTTTAATAGCATCCTCCAACTCCTTGGTTGGCAACACATTCTCCTGGGTTGGTGACACATGCTCCTTGGTTGGCGACACATCAAATAGTTTTATCCAATTCTCACAGGTTTTGAAAATTGGTGCAACAATATAATTTGTTATTGGAATATCGGCTTCCTTCTTCCTGGATTTCTTCCTCCTCCTTAGTGACTTCACACACTTGAGAAGCCATGAATTTAGGCTTTGCAAGTATGATCTATGGGATGCTATCCATTTCTGGAAGTTCGAACATAAGGTGTTTAGCTCAACCTGGAGCAGTAGAGCCGCTTGAATTTGTGATTCTGACCGAATAAGGACTTTCATGTTGCCACTGTTGGATACTAGCTTAATAATCTCGTGTTGATGCCGGTGACAATCAAGCATTGTTGCCCACATGCGAGTTAAACTGCAAATGAGAGGAATATATTCAATATAGCTGCCAGCACAAATGGAAAATGCCTTGCAGTAGTGTACTAGAAAAGCATAAACAAGAATCATGTTACACCCTACAACAGTGCATGCTTAGAAGCATCATTGCATGAAATTTCAGCACTGTTGCAACATAAACATTAAGTCATTTCTAAGTAACAACAAAGCGATATGTAGTCATTTATTATATATTAAGGTAGAGCTAAAATAACACTAAGGCCAGGCTAGAGATGGGTCCTGGTTCATTGCAACATAAACATGAAGTCATCTCTAAGTAACAACAAAGCGATAACCAGTTATTTATTTTCTATTACGGTAGAGCTGAATAACACTAAGGCCAGGCTAGAGATGGGTACAGCTTTGTTCAGGCCACCTGGTGTAGTTGGCCACCGTTTATTTTGGATTCCTTATTTGGCCCAGTCTACAGCCTGCATGCCTGATTTGTTTTCAAATCAGGACTTAATCTTGCCTGGCCGATAATGTTTAGGTTCATGTTAAAACACCACATGAATTGCGGTGTCATAGAAATTGAATGAACATACCTTCCGATTAATTCCTCTAGCTGGGGTTGAAGCTCTTTGTCCCTTAGATCTTCTATGTTCTTAGAAATCATGTCTATTCTTTGAATGGCTACTAAAATTCTGGAGTGCAAATCTTTCACAACAGCACGGGTTTTATCAATGCTCATTTGGCTTTCTCCTCTTGACTCCTGATGCCTCAGTTGCCTACACTTCTCATCATATTGCCTGCAAATTGCACTGCTCGCCTGAAGAGATGGGAATAAAAACAAATGTGAAATCAACACATTTCTGCCAAGTAAAAGAAAATTCTACCACCCTAGAATTGAATGAAATTATTTAATACTAGTAATTAGATATCACATAAATTTGAAATTTTAATTGAACATTCCACTGTCGATCAAAGATATGGGATAACGTTGTGGCACAATCACCACTCACCACCCTCTATAGTGGCAGGTTGCCAGCGCTTCAGTACAAATACAACTCAACATTTTGTCTCATTCATTTTTTCCATTTTCTAGTGATTTTCAGTGTGGTATAGCCACCCCAGCACTTGAGATCAGTTGATCAGCACAAAACAAATAGTCATAAACTCCAGTACAAGATGAACGGTTAATTCATAGTTGATTAGCTTCATACTTAAAAAATATAATCAAGAAAGTCACGCTTGCTATATATCCTCACATTAGGTAGAATCATAGAACAGAATTGAAAAACGAGAATTTTACCTTAACTTCATCATAAAGCTTTCTCTCCCATGCATACAACCTGTCTAGTGTGGAGGCATGACTCCCAGCATTCATATATACGCCACCAAAGATATTTCCAGTGAGACCATCGGTGTCATCTTTTGATGTTTCCCCAAGAGGGATTCTAGATGATGAAGAAAGTGAAGACATTGATCTATGCCAGGTAAGGTACTTGACTTCGGCCTGAGGAGGAGCTGCATTACAACATGAAGTACTACTCTGTCATGGCGAATGAAAACACTAACTGTACTGATCATAGAACAAGGTATAAGTTGGAACAAATAATAAACGGTTATAAATACACATTCCCACCTAGCTAGGATACAGGTGACCATAATTACTGAAGAAGAAGATCCACCTTAAGAAAATGAAACCCACATTGTTGTTTCCAAAATTACTTGCAACAGATTATTTTATTATAGTATACTTTGACTAACATACTATTAAAATCAGTTGAGCCAAACTGAGATGAGGGGTTATCAATACCATTTCATCATTAAGAGAAAATTTGCACCAGGTAAAAATAAAGCACATTACAGTTAAATGACTCACAGGAACTGTATGTCAGAAAATGGAAAGAATGATGTAGTTCAAGCAGAACTTACGTTGAGGAACAGGGACCTCCTCCCTGCAACAAGCAAATAATGTGGCGAAAAAACCTGATGCTGTTGATCCAGGTGCTGCATAAAAGTATCAAGATAACCAAAATAAGGAAATAAGTAAATATGGAGTGACAAAAAATAATAGCCACGAGCTGGCATTAAATCAATGGTAGCTAGAAATAAACAGAGAAATTTCACATTATCATGTTTATGCATGCTAAATCAAAACCTTTCTATTTTCCATAGCCCTTTTTCTCCTTTTTAAGAAAACTCCAATGCAAATGGTATGGAACATAAATATATACTAAGAATATAACCTCTCTCTTCTGGTAGTAATGGGCGGAAATTGACTTTGTCTGCTTCAAGCATCCTTGGGACTTCTTTCCCAGAATCAGATGCCTTGATAAATAAAATTTCAACCTCCTTCATCCATGAGTTCAAGTCCCTCACCACATTCCTTGCATCACGAAAAGGTTCCTTTGATTTCCCATTCATAGGAGGAGCAGGAGCTGCAACTGAAGATGTGACTTCTTTCACAGGGCTCGCTATAGGACTTTCATCAGTTTCATACATGCTCATGTTCGGTACCCCCGTGTCATTGTTTGGCTTTTCCGTTTGAGCATCAGTGATTTCCGAAGCTACCTTTTCTGAAGGACGATGTTCAGGTGACTGACTTGTTGAAGTATTTTCAAGAGGGGTATCATTGCGATTCTTGAACATCCGCACTAAAGACTCAGATGTTGGATTCTCGAAATCATCTTCTGAGAATGCAAGATCATCATCTCCTCCATTCATAGGAGACTTCTCAACATCTTTGAAATCCGGAGCTTTCTCCTCTCCTAGACGCTTACTATCACCAGCACGAGTAGGAGACTTCTCAACATCTTTGAAATTTGGAGCTTTCTCCTCTCCTAGACGCTTACTATAACCAGCATGAGTAGGAGACTTCTCAATATCTTTGAAACTTGGAGCTTTCTCCTCTCCCACACGCTTATTATCGCCAAGATGAGCAGGAGATTTCTCCACTTCCTCTTCAAGCTCTGGGATCCCCTCCTTCTCCCGAAGAAGCCTAATATCATCAGCATTTTCAAACTCGTGACCAAGTTCCTTCTCATCATGGAATGAGATCTGGTTCTCAACAGGTTGAAACAGGCCAAAGTAGTCCCATGGTGGAGTCCCTGGAGGAGCTTCAAATGTGGAACTATCATCCAGATCATGGACAGGTGATCTGTGAACAGGGGATGATGTTTGCAGGGTTGCTGTTACAGGAATAGGCACTTTCTCCTGAACAGTTGTCACAGAGTCCCCCCCGGCTTTCATATGATTGATGTGGAAACGTCCTGAAGATAAAGGGGATGGAACTGGAGAGAAAGAGTCACTAGCATGATGTGAAAGGGATGGAGATAAGTTTGTTGATCTCTGCCTAATGGCAGGAGGCTCCGGTGTGGCCGAAGTTGATGTGTACAGGGAAGAATCTGATGGCACTTCAGGCTCTACGAATTTTCTGAGAGCAAACCCAACGTGCCTCAGCGACTGAATATAAGCAAAGTGAGCAGCTGCAAAAGCACATCTTCCATCAAGAGCTTCTCTAACAAACCGTTTTCTTTCCTGGCACAAGGCAAGGGCCTTGTTGTCTTCATTCTTTGATCGTGAACCCATTGTAAATTGCACTAGCCTCAATGACAATCAGACTTTACAAGCGCATGCAAAAACATGACCATACGCCTGTGGACCAATGCAGTATGGAGGGAAGAAGTTTTGGTAGGAAACAGTGGCCAGGCAGTATGACTTTGTCCTGCATTCAAAAGTATTGAACAATGTTGCTATTAGATCATTCCCTGCAGTTGAGTGAAGCAGAAACTAAAGAAAATAGAAGTGATGTCTCATCAGCAACTCTGTATGCACACTAGAGTCTATTTAATGGAAATAGAAATTATACATGCTAAATGTTGCAAAAATTAACTTACATATCTGATGCTCAAACTGATCACATCAAAACTAAGAATAGAGCAACTACTAATATTTGTGTCACAAGCAACAGTGGAGAAAACTGTGCAAAACTATGAACAACAGGTCCACCCAGGGTTCGACCCCTGGGTGTCGCACATGCACTTCAGGGGTTTTCCTTGGGGTATTCCTCTCAAAAAAAAAAGCACGTCACTCACAATCAAAATAATTTGCTTAGCTAAAAATGTATCTAATATTTTTTTAAAAAAAGGAAATGAAACCCATGCAATGGGAAAATAAACTAATTTGAACTTTTGTTATAGTCCTCTCTAGGCCAACCTGATATGTAACAGAAAACCGGCTAAATAAGTGTCTACTACTATATAGAGAAGAAAATTGTTTCCAGCTGCAACCAAACAACACAACTGGCTCAGAACTTTTTTTCCCTACGACGTTATAAAACAGTTCGATCAGCACAGGGAAATCCAGGCACTACTACAAGCACAAAACTTATCAGACAATCCAATACACCACACAATCCACGAAACCTAAAGTGTAACCACGCCAACCTAGGCAAGCCACTGAGCCATTCCTTTCGACTCATCAGAGTTCTCTAAGAGCATCTCCAATCATTATTTAAAAAATTACTCCCTAAATACAAGATTTAGGAGGTTTCTAAATTTATTGGGAGTAAAAAAAAGTCACATCCTCCAACAACTCCCAATAATTTGTTTCCTAAAAATTAAAATCATATTACATGTGGCGCAATAATCTATTGAAAATAAAAAAAAAACCATAAGAATCTGTCTTTAGGGTGTTCTAATTGAGTTGCTAAATGTAGAGAGTTATAGACCTTGTTTTGGGAGTTGCTATATTTAGGGACCTCATTTAGGGAACGGTTGGAGGTTTGTTTTTTTAGTTACTTCCTAAATTTTGGTTTAGCAACCTCATTTAGATAATGGTTGGAGATGCTCTAACAGTAACAAACTAATGCAAATTTCAGGCACCAGGCACAACTCAACTCCCCAACCAACCCACCAAAGAAACCAACCCAATCCGAGATTCGGATCATATAAGCTCGAACGGGACATCGGCGATGAGGAACACCCCTACAGCCACAAGAGCTGCGGAAAGGAGTGGGTGGAACTAACTCAGTTAGTCCACTGCCCACAGCATAGTTCCCTAAATTCCTCGCCGCCCAGAACGGGACATCCACCCCACTCCCACTGAGAACCTAGTCGACCACATTAACACAACCAGCTAAATCAGAAGGATAAGATGGCGAAATTCTCATATAAGCGTACTACCTGAACTAACGGACAAGTTCCTAGACAAACCGCAAAGATCCAATTTTGAGGTCACAGCGAACACTAAGAACTCGACTTGCGCCCGAAATCACCGACATCCGCGCAGGGAGCACCGAAATTCGCCTGAAACGCAAAGCAACCACCCAAAGAGACCAATCCGGGGGGAGTACGAGAGAGAATCACCTCGCTGGGCAGTGTGAACTGCGCCGGATGCACAACGCCGAAATCGTTGCGAGCGATGCAGCCGCTCCGCACGGGGTTCCGGACTCCGGCCGAACGCGCCCGGTGATGCTCTCGCCGCTGGCCGTCTGACGGGGGTGGCGAGCGAAGCAGTGGAGAGGAGAAGAGAAGCTTCGAAGACGGTGGGCAGGTGTGGTGCCGACTGCAAATGCTGGAGACGCCGCGGATGGATGCAGATGGATGGATGCGTGTGCGCGTGTGCGCTTGGGTATCCGTGTCGCCGCTGCGGTCAGGGAGAGTGGCTGATGCGTGGGTCCCCGCCCCTTTGGCGAGTTCGCGTGTTGGCTGGGCAGCGGCGGTGCGGTAGCTGTGTGGCCGTAGCCGGTGGCATCGGGAACGCAACGAGCCGAAAGGCGGGCGTGGCTGGCATTTGTTCGTTTTCCTTTTCTCTTCTTTCCGCGTGGTTTTGTGAGAAATGCGTGGTGTGTGCTGCCATTGTAACCGTTTTAAGAATTGCGTAGGCCTGATTATTTATTTTCTAATGAGTTAAAAAAGTAGTATAGTGTATTGTTTTGAGATGAAACTTTTTTTTTTTGACCTAGGATTACCCAACTCCACCTCTAACCAAAGCGGGGGTCAACAAGCATAACTTGAGATGAAATTTTTATTTTAAGTATATTCTAAATTAGTTGCTCAAATTATTATTGTAAAAAAAACTTATAAAAAAGTAGGGTTTTGCACCATATATTTTTTATTTCTCACGTAACTTTGTCTCCACCAAACACATGTCTTTATACATTACTCTTACTTCTCAACGTAATTCAATCTGAAACTAACATTGTTTAACTCCAACGCTTTATTATTGTTGTCAATGTCAAGAGTAAGAGCAACTTGAGATATCAAGACGAAGAATGAAGAAGGATTTTATATTCATATTTTTTCTTCCTTAATCAAATTTGTTTACCTGACACATGTCATATTTAAAATCAACATCACTAAGCTAAAAAATCTTTTACACTGTTATATTTATTAAAAGTAAGGATACCTAGAAGATAATGAGTATACAAGATATCATGTGTAGGAGAGGAAAAAACCAACGTTACTCAGTTATGAAGAAATTATAATTTTTTGTTGTTTTCTGTCGCAATTTTTGAAGAATCATTTATTAATTTGATACAACCTAATTAATGTGGATTTTTTTAAAACACCTACCTCCTATTGTATTCAAGTGAATAGTTTAATTCTGCTCGAAGTAGTCGACAAGTAGGTTTGATACTATAAACATAAAATGTCACTCTGTATAATGACGTACTATGGTCTAACTAAAATACCGTATCATGATAAAGCGAAAGCCAATTCCTCTGTAGGTGCCCAGGTTTCCTAGCCCATGCACAATCATGTTCATCTCAACGGTTCCCATCCCCCCATTCCGGGCGCACTCACCGCAACCGGCAGCCGATTGACCGTGCCGGCCGCAACAGACGCAGCGCTTGGATGACGTGTAACCAGCGAAGCCGAGATCGCGCGACCGCCTCGTTTTGTCGCACGGCGGCGCCCGCTCGCCGACCGATGGTGACGCCGCACCCGCACCGAAGAAAAGCTACCTAGCGCCACCGAGCATGGCTACAGGAACCGAACAATATCGCACAGTATATTACTTTATTCTATATATACGAACCGGCGGAGATGGCCGGGTCGATGGATCGATCGATCGATCTGTGTCACAGAGCAAAAGCGGCCTATCTTGATTCCCTGGCATGATGGATGCGGACAAGTAAGCCGCGTGTTGTCTAAGCGGCTTTTCCCGAAAGCTCCTTTCTGTTTGGGTTGGGTGAATCGATGGAGTCGCTGAGAGGACGGTCGGTGTCCATGCACGATGCTGCATATGGGCCTGTGCTTTTCTTCCCGTGCGTTCGTGGCCACGCCTGACGTCCGGTGCACGCAGCCGCTCCCGGCGTCGGCGCCATTGCTTGGAGGACGTGGCGACGACAAGGCAGCGACAAGGTGGAATTACCCGGGACGGCGTACAATTATGCACTCCAACCGCACTCTGCTTTCCACGTTCTAGTGATGACAATTTTTGACAAGTGCAGTAGTACCAGAGACCCATGTAGTCATGCGTGCGAGTGTTCGTTACGACTCTCCAACCGCAACCACCGCGTATTAAACGTGGTCAAGGTTTTGAAGGTGCACGCAAGCCCGCCGTACTGAATCGAGCAATCACCCGAGATCGAATTAGGCCGACACGCCCACGCGGCGAAGTTACCGTACTTGGATCCGTTAGACTGCACTGCCGCGCGGGTACAGCTTCACCTGTAGTACTGGGTACTGGGGGTGAAGTATAGTATTAGTACCATCCATGTGCACATGCGCGCCACGCCTCCGCCATATGGCATCGCAAGCGCACAGATCGATTCGGAACAAAACGGAAAAGCCTGGTGTACTTTTTCAAATAAAATGCGACGAACGTCACACACGTCCCCGGTGGAAAGCGTCTTCTCGACCTTGAAAGGCTACTACAAACTACTTCTCCGGTGTCCGTTGAACCTGCGATTTGGTTTGTTCTCTCCTCTGGAACCTACAGCCTGGCTGTGAAAAAAAGAAAGAAAGAAGGGGGGCTGCTAGCTAGCTAGCACATGTGGAATCCACCCGAGAGAAGAAGAATCCGCGAGGAGGTGCTGTCGCGCTGAGCTGGCGCTGGCGGAATCGGGATCTTGCCCCGTGCACGTCCGGGGATACGAAAACTGTCACTCCAGTGGACGCACTCTCCACCTCCTGCAGTGACAGTGCAGGGTCCCCCCTCCCCCGGTCTCGGTGCACGCGAACATCAGGAAGCAAAGAATATGCCCGGCGCATGTCGTCGTCGTCGCCCACTCCACCGCCCGGCGGAATCCGCATTCTTCCATTTCAGAAAGTTAAAAAAAAAAAAAAAAAAAAGTTTGCGCACAAACCATCACGAACGGGGCCTCGTTCCGATTAATTGGTTTGATACTTTGATTGGTTTCGCAAAGGACAGAAAAAAACTACCGACAGATGCCTTGTACTAGTACTACTAGAGAGAGTCCACCGCCATCGCATAATATACTTATGATTTTCATCAGCGTATGAATGTGACGTTAGTTTGGCAGAAAAATATGTTTGCTTGTCAAGTTAATGTCCTGACGCTGACCACCAGATGCAGACGAGACTTCAAATCTGGTCAGGCGTACAAGTTTCCTCTCTCTAAAAGCATTGCATAGTACACTCATCAGCAGTACTTGTGTGGCAAGTTAACGCACAATTCTACCACGCCCGTTAGTTAATTAACGCCAGTCATGATCGTCTGATGTAATTGAAGCGCCGTGTAATGGCAATCATTTCTCAACGCTATCCAGTTCGGACGGTATGACTTTGTACTCTGGCCCGTAGCTACAAGTCCACTTTTTTCAAAAAAATTGGAGGCAAAAAGGACGGAAGCTTGTTGAAGGTTACATGTACCAGACGACAAGGGACCGACAGAGTACGTAATTCCTGACTACTAATAAAGCTAATTAACGACCACCTCAGTTTGTCAATTCTGGTGCACTTTGTTAGTACTAGTACGTGAAAGCGATCAAAATGAGCGTTTGCTCGGTGCGTGGTTCACACGCTCATCCATAATCCTAACGAGTTAATGAAATGCAGTTTTGGGATTTCCTTCCTCCCCGCAAGTCAACAACAGTCTTTTCCCCCCTTGAAGCCGTTTTATTCCGTCGATCCAAACACAGCGAGAGCATCCTTTGATTCGTTTTAGGTTTCTTCGAGCGGCCCAGCCCGTCTGCCACGATTTGGTGGGCTACGCAGCGAAGGCGGCCTCTCACAGCTGGCCCGCGTGGCCTGGCCTCGTTTCGCGTTTCATGTTGGCTCTCCTCTGACGGGCAACTCAAGTAGGCCCAACTCTGGTCACTGCGGACCGCCGTTATCGATTGTTTGGTTTCGGTTATCTGGTGACAGAAGAAAAGAAGTGTCTGGTGTTCTCGGGCCGATACTTGTGTCACTGATAATGACAAGACTGGTGGGTGGGACACACCGACTACGACTATGGACGCGTGTTTGATCCGTACTGCATGCAACGTGCTTACGTGCAGCGTTATGACTTATCAGCTGTGACCGTAGGAAGCATTCCACCGATGAATACAGTAGTACTATTTTCCGGTTCAAGGTGAAGATATTTATATTTTGACTTCCATTTCGAAGCAAAGGTTCTTCAAGGTCTCAGGGACGAATTAAAAGCTCCGAACGTGGTGACGACTATAGAGAAGATAGTTGCTATATATTGCTATATCACCGAGCGCTGGCCACGTAAACACAGGTAACTAACTAATCCGCTAACTGCAAACCTACTACACAATTAGCAATAAGCCATGACGCTCATCCGGCTGAGTTGAGTGTTTCGGGCAGGGGCGGCGCCAACAGGAAAACAACACGGCAGTATTTCCATGTCCCGGAACCATTCAATTCAAGCCTGCGGTTCTGCTCTGACTTATCATAACGGTCTTATTCCACCCGTTCACCGGAACCTAAAGACAAGGCCACCAGCCCACCACTGCAAAATTAGCGTCGACGTACAAAGTGAAAAGAAAATTGTTGCGACGAATTTAAATATACATTTATTTGATGAAGGTAGGAATTTTCTCGTGCAAAGAGAGATGGATGCGCCACCTAATTAGTTACGCAGCATCGTCGTGTCTTTTTCAAAGACGACGGTGATTTGTCGAGGCTGATGATGGCCGTGTTAAGCTAAGACTCTGCCTAACCACAGGGGTCGTTTTTTTCGTATATATAATATAGGTGAGCAAGTACCAGGCTTGGCCGGCTTCCACCAGCTAATCACGTCGTTTATTCTGACCGCACCGAGCCATCGACCGAGCGAGCGAGGAGAGCAGGTCAGTTTTAACAAAGACTAATGAATGGAAAAGGTACTTTTCAGATAAGCAAAGACTCCGGACCAAGAAATGGAGAGATATGTTTAGTTATTGCTACAATGAAAACTCGGTCACGGCTTCGAAAAGCCATTTTCATTTGCAACGAGAGCTATGGCTATACACTCTAGGTTGCTTGGCAGTACTGTATTTTGTTGCGCAGTGTGCATGCATCCAAAATTGGCCGTCTGTTTCTTGGCCCTACATAGCTATACTGGCGCCGGCGGGGCTCATCACAAACTGCAGTATTTTCCACGAGTATTTATCGCTGGCAAGCAAGTACTACTCTACTACTACTCCTGAAAAAACGTTGTTTCGCTTTCTCTTGTCATCAGATGGAGAGATAAACACAGTAAATGGCATGTTATTCCAGACTCCTTTTCTTTATACACGGGATTCCAGTGTTAGGTTTCAGTGCCTCTCAGTCAAGCCGAGTGCAATTTTTTGAGCCCTACTTGCACTTGTTTTTGCGATCTCCTCTTATCTCTAACCATCTGCATTATGTTCACCCAGCAAATTTATTTATAAAAATTTGATAACAGAAAATCTGGTGAGATTTGGGTGTGTGAACAGGTAACGCCGGCAGGCTGTTGTATAATCTGGCGGGATCTACATGGCTGCCACACAATTATGCAAATTTTCTATGTGCGGCTCTCATGGCTCTGAGTTGTTAATCGTGTAGTGAACTGCGGCCACACTTCTATGCTAGTTTTCTCCCGTTTTATCAGGACCGCGACGCCATAGTTTAGTCGGTAACCAACTGCATTAGAGCGCTATAGTACATTAAATATATAAATATATCTACATATCCAAAGTCAATGAATAAGCCAAGATCTGGGTTGCTGAATGCACCGCACCTCTGGACTGACCCACCCTCACTCTCTATCTCTCCTGGCGACGGACCAATCAGGAGGCGATAACTGTCCTCTTCCAGAAGAGCCCTATATTAAAACATGCTGCCGTGTCTCAGCTTTCTTCCTCCTCCTGCTGGGGCTTTTTAAAATCCTGCTTCTAGCTGGTTTTCTTGTTCCTCTTCCAAGTGTTTGTAAATATGGGAGGGAGGAATATAAAAAGATTGTTTGTAAAATAAGTCTCGAGAAGAGAAGAGTAGGACCATACAACTGCTCCCACACACATATTCAAATGGCAGGGGGACTAGCTCACCGGGACGTGAAAGTCAGACCTCTGCTAATTACTACAGAGACAGGGGAGTCTTATTCAGTGATCAGCGGCAATAAACTACGTGATCTGGTGCGTCCGGCGCTGCTAACATGTCCCCTCCCCTAATTTTATTTTCTGACTTGGCTGGCTTTGGACTCGGAGGGAGGTGTGCTGCGTGGCCCTGTCATGTGCGATCGGTTCTAATTAATTCCGCGGCTGTCATTTTCGCTTGGTCTATGGCATTTCATTCCTACCTCATCTAGGGATAGGAGTCGTCTTATTCCTTTGCTTTCTTTTCAACCACTTCCCTTGTAGTACGTTTTCTTACCGCGTCAAACAACTACTAGTAGCTTGAAGATGGCTGGCCTGCCGTGCCGTGCTTATCGTTGTTGTAACCACGCGGTTAATTAAACTAACTACTAGATCAGTAGTGTGCATAATGGCGTGGTGGTGGCCCGCCGGGCATCCACGTCCGTCCCCATCCGATCTTCACATGTTTTAACTAAGACCCAAGTGGGGGCCGTTGGTGGTAAGCGGTGAGCTCATCAATCAAGGTTCAAGGTCGTAAACAAATTAAAATCTCGGCGAGGGGAGAAAAAGGCCCAAGAATGAGAGAGAGGAGGAGAGATTCCTTGCCGCCCCAAGTTGCGCGCCGCGGCATGTGCAGGTCTTTAAAAAAAACAAAGAAACCCGCCATCGGTAGGTACGCCCGCGCAGCTGGTCACCTCATCGCCCGCCCTCCTTCCCAAGCAACGAGACGATTCCTTTCCTGCTGCTTGCTGCTTCTTGCCTGCCTCTCTCTCTCTCTCTCTCTCTCTTTCTCCGGCCAGGCGCCCAGGCATCAGGTCAAGCCCGACTGGTCTGGTCTTCTTTTCCGCTTTACCGTATTTGTTTATTCGCTTTACCAATGCGGCGCCACCTCAACATCCATTCTGGAACGAGATTTGATTTTGAACCGGTCTGCCTCTGTGGCCCAAGTATTAATACAGCATATATTGTATCATACAACTACCACCTTACCAGTCCTGCTTAACAGATTGATATGTTCCAATCGGCTGGAAAAGAAAAAGAAAAAGAAGTACGTAGTTTTTGTTTAGCGCAAGTTGCTAGATTGATGACAGTGCTTAGTGGCGTTAACAAATACCGGTGACACGGCGCCTGAGGCCACTTGTACGCAGCTCCGGTGCGTTGAGCTGGGGTTCCGGCTTTTTTTTATTCCAAGAAAAAAAATGGACGCGAAGAAGGCGCTGAGAAATTTCTCAGGGAAGTCGCCTGCTGCCCCCGTCGGTGCGCGGGGGCACGTGACAGCGATACGCAGGGGAGGCCCAAGATAATCTTTGCATCGTTCTTGGTCTCGGCTTCCGAGGGCTTTCTTTTTTATATTGCCCGGAGGGGCTCAATTATGGAGACTTCTCCTCCCTCCTCTCTCATCTGTGCGTCTGTGATGTGTTAAGCTGTTAACAAGCTAAAAAGGGCTGCCTGCTGCCGCCCCTGGTGTCCGGTCAAGTACGCTAGCTTCTCTCCTCTCTGAATTAAAAGCGGTGCGGTTCGGCCTCTGCTCCTCTCTCTCCATCTCCATCTCCATCTGCATTTCTAGATTTCGTCATCCGCCTTGAAAGGAAAGAACAAACAATGTCTCCTGCGCCGAGCTCGCATCAGTCGCACATGAATTCGAGGTACTACTACCTGCTGCTCCTATGCTTTTTTGGTGTGGTCTCGATATATATATTTTTTTTGAGCTGCGGTGCGGCGGGGTGTTTTGTATCTGACGGAATGAATTTGGGTTGGCTGAGCAGGAAGGAGAAGCGCATGAGGAAGGTGGACACCTTCGCGCCGCACAACGACGGCCACCAATGGAGGAAGTACGGCGAGAAGAAGATCAACAACACCAACTTCCCCAGGTCCGTCAGCACATCTTCTTTGCTTTCCCTTTGTTTCAATAAAATCTAAATCTACCTTTGTTGGAAGAAATCAATCCTGATGTGCAAATGATAAGAAATCTTCTTCCCTCACCTTTTCTTTTTTTCTCTATGCGCCGGTGCCGCCTTCTTTGACTTTACTCACATTTACCCACTTTAACTAATCGACTATATAGGGTAGTAATTGAGACAAAAAAAAAAGAAATATATTTCGGTGGCAAAAAAAAAAGTAAAAAATAATAATGGAGGAGATCTTCGCTTTCATGTTCATCATTCCAGAGTTCTCATCATCTGCTTGGCCCGCTGCAGGTATTACTACCGGTGCACCTACAAGGACAACATGAACTGCCCGGCGACGAAGCAGGTGCAGCAAAAGGACCACAGCGACCCGCCATTGTACTCGGTGACCTACTACAACGAGCACTCGTGCAACAGCGCCTTCCTCCCGCTCTCCCCCTCCGAGTTCCAGCTGCAGACCTCCTCCGGGAAGGCCGTCTCCATCTGCTTCGACTCGTCCGCGCCGCAAGAGCCCGCCGCGCCCGGGGCCAACAATGCCAGCGGCAGCGGCTCGCCTTCCTCCAGCGCGGCCACGGCGCGGCGAGGCACGCCGCCCGAGGCCAGGAAGCCGGCCGTGCCCGTGCTGCAGAGGTCGGAGACCTATCCGTGGGGCGCCGGCGCCGTGGTGGAGCAGAAGCCGGCGTCGTGCAGCACCGAGTGCCACGACGCAGCCTTCGCCGGCGCAGCGGTACCGGAGGAGGTGGTAGATGCGGGCAGATTCGGGTCTATCAGGTTCTTCCATTTTTTGTAAATTGGTCGGTGGAGTGGAAGTCAATTCATTTACTTCAAGAAACTAATATGATACAAACATGTTCTTTTTTATTGATCCGGTCACGACTACATGCCCAAGAGTATCAGAGATCCGCATGTTACTGTGATTTTGTTAGTCAAAATGAAGGGAATATCACTGCTAATCTTCATCCAAGAGTCCCCCTTTTTTTTTCTGTATATTCTGTCTTCGTTGAGATCACGTCAGGTGAAGAAATGAGGGGCATTAGACAAAGCGTTCCGGCCGTCGTAAACAAACGTATAACAAGTTTGCAAATACGATGCGCATTATTTTTCTGGTCGGTGCAAAACTCACAAAACAGAAGGCCACGCTCGAAAGAAAAACAAAAAAAAGGATGAACAAGATTACATGTGTTCCACTCTCTCCGGAGCAGTCAAGCTTCTTTTCCCCCTATCCCAGCAACGTCATTAACATACATTTGTTCAAACAGCAAATAGCATAAGGTGAAAGACACTTCGATGAACGCAAACCGGAGAAAATCTGCTCACAGAAAACGAGAGAAAAAGCTGAAGAAAATCACTGCATCGCCAACTGCTATCTCTGTTCAGTCACCTCAGCCGAGTCACGGGATCAGTCGATGAGATGAGATGCAGAGCCGTCCTCCCTCTTCTCCAATCGCATTTCTGCTCCTGCCTTCTCCATTCTTACACGATGGCTTGTTTGGGCCATGACCCAATCTACAGCACCCGGCCCACGACTCAGCCCAACCAATCGCTTTATATTGCGGGACCTTTTTTTTTCCTTTTCCATATCATTAAGCTTTTTTTATGGGAAATTTCCGTTCTAAAGGTCAAAGGTGGCCTAAACTCATGTTCGTACAAGTCTAACTATATATTTAGGAAGGTCTAGACACTTCATCAGTAAAGTAATATACTAATGCTTGAATTGTAACCATGTCAGGGTCTAACACGCAACCCAAATTAGTTGCTGCAGGGAGAGAGCGCGTAACTTTGGCTAGTCACAAATTATTGGTTAATCCACGCTTTGGGTGACACAAAAACCGGATCCAAGCATTAGATAAACAAAATCGGAGTGCGGTCACATGGAGGATCGACTCTAGAGCTATTCTTTAGAGTCCAAAGCAGTCAATATATATTTCCTTGTCGAGACAGTTACCAACTTATGTTGAAAACCGTGAAACAAGATATCAAGTGAAAAACAACGTCAATCAACATTTGCTAATTCGATTCAACAACCAAAAAGAATCAGTCAATTAGATTCTAAATAATACTCCTTCCATCCACAAATGTTAGCATTTGTTGACTTTTAGACATCACTTTGGTCATTTGTCTTATTCAAAAAATTATAAGAACATAAAAATAAAAAAATAAACTTGAAATATATTTAATAATAAAAAATATTATAATAAATTATTTTTTTCCAAAAAATTGAATAAACAAATAGTCAAATATGATATACAAAAGTAAACAAATACTAATATTTATAGCTGCAGGCGTTCTATCTCCAAAGAGAGTGCAGGTTGTAGCTTGCTGTAGAGTTACAATGATGCCTGCAAGTCTGTAATATGTGGACAGAATCGGATTGATTTTAAGTATAAACCCCATGATTTTACATTCAAAATTGGATGAGAACAGAGACACATCAGGATTGCGCAGTTGCAGCTGAAGGAACCATGTCTGCACACTCAGAACCATCCTAATTTTTGAGCTCAACATCGGTGAAGCCGAATGTTGTGGCCAGGCACCGCACGAGCTGGTCGTGGATGACCTCGTCGGGCGGGAGCTCCACCCCGTCCGGCACCTCCCGGCGCAGCGACGTGACCCCTTTACCGGCGATGCCACAGGGCACGATGTGGTCGAAGTAGCCCAGATCCGGGTCGATGTTGAACGCCAGCCCGTGCCACGTGAACCCGGACGAGATCCTGACCCCGATGGCGCCGATCTTGCGGTCCCCGACCCACACGCCGGTCTCTCCCGGGTCGCCAGGCCGCGCGGAGACGCCGTGGAGCGCCGCCACCTCGATCATGGCGGACTCGAGGCCCTCGACGTACCGCCGCGCGCCGAGACCAAGGGGCCGGAGCGAGAGGATCGGGTACAGCACGGCCTGCCGCGGCCCGTGGAAGGTGACGTCGCCGCCCCGCTCCGTGCGGTGGAGGTCAGCGCCGAGGGCGCGGAGCTCGTGCTCCGGCGCGAGGAGGTTGCGCTCGGCCTTCTCGCGCTGCTTGCCGAGGGTGTAGGTCGGCGGGTGCTGCAGCGACAGCACGAGGTCGCCGACGCGGCCGGCCTTGCGGTCCGCCACGAGACGCTCCTGGAGACGGAGCGCGTCGCCGTACTTGACCACCCCAAGCCTCCACGCCTCGAGGACCCGCCGCGCGCCACCGCTCATCTCCCTCGGTTCGGCAGAGGAGAGAGAGCGACGGCGACACCGGCTGGTTGGAGGTTGGGGAGTAGGGAGTGGGGACAGAGAAAGAGAGACGAAGCAGATGGGCTACGGCCCAACTCCAATTGGGTTAAAAGACGACAATGAAGACTCCAGCCCACCCGAACCCGAGTCAGGCCAGCAGCGGCTTGCTTCGCCTGAACTCTGAACCCAGGGGCCACGTTCGCCGACTGCTGGCCCCGCCGCCGCCGCCGCATCGCTTCGCTCCCGCGCCGACTGCCCGCCCAGCCCGCTTCACCTAGCTTGCTTGTTCTTCCGCGTGCTACCTCCAGGGTCCGAAGGATGGAGACAACGGCGTTTATGGAGCTCGCGCTCGAACAGGTATGGCTGCTATCCCGCTCGTCTTGCAAGCAGAGCTGGTTTTATTTTCCCTCCGATGTTTAACTCCTGCTGATTCGTGTAGGCAAAGTTCGCGCTGGACAACCTCGAGGTGCCTGTAGGGTACGCCTTGTTTTGCTTCACCCATTGTAGTAGATTTCTGATTGCTGCTTTGCCTGCTTTCATGGCTCTAACCTTGCTAGTTCCCTCTTTGGTGGTAGATGTGTGATAGTGGAGGATGGGAAGGTGATTTCCTCTGGTAGCAACAGGACGAATGCCACCCGGAATGTATGTATGCTGTTGTCATTCTCGTTGGATCCTGCAGATGCCTATGCCTTGCTTAAGATATTTCCTTCATGTGTTATTTTAAGCTAAACGATGCTATTGCCTTGTAATTTTTCTTTTCATACTGCAAGGCTACTAGACATGCTGAGATGGAAGCGATCGATGTCCTGCTTCGGGAGTGGCAGGGCATGGGTCTTGATCAACCACAAGTGGCGGAGAAATTTGCAAGATGCGATCTTTACGTCACGTGTGAGCCCTGTATAATGTGTGCGACTGCATTGTCGATACTTGGTCTGTGCTACTTTAATATATGTCTAATCACCTGCTAAACAGTTCTCTTGTACATGAATTTCAGTTTTGATATGTTTTGCTTCCGTTGGGCAGGAATAAGAGAAGTGTACTTTGGCTGTGCCAATGACAAATTTGGCGGATGTGGATCAATTATGTCGCTGCACGAGGGTTCTGCTTCTTTGTCAGATGATTTGTTAGGGTAAGCGAAATACAACAAGAAGCATCATGCTTCAAAAGTTAATATTTTCGAGGACTTGTTAATTCTGTATTTCAAATGATTGCTCATACATACTTGCATGCCAATATGATGCATGTGGTGCCATGATTCTACAAAAGTTCAACTTGCTTGGTCTTCTATTTCGTGCTTGTGATACATGGTTTCTAGTACTACAAAAAATTCTTTTGTGTTTATTTTGCTAGGAGCCCAATCCCAAAACCAAAAGGATTCAAATGCACTGGAGGGATCATGGCGGAAGAGGCAGTAGATCTTTTTAAGTGTTTCTATGAGCAAGGAAACCCAAACGGTTTGTGCTTTTCCACGGATATATATCCAATTGTTTATGGAATTGTAGCTTCCATATGAAATTTTTATGCTGCTCCATAGTTAATCTACTGTCCACGTTATAGATGTGTTGCTTACATCTATTTTGCATTGTTATTTGGATTTAGAGTATTTTATTGCTGAACTATTGTACAGATAATATGATATTACTTCTCTTAAGCATGTCATGATATCATAGGACAGAATTCACAACCATCTATTGGTGCTATTGCATTACTAAGTCAAAGAGGATAAAGAAACTTTAAAAAGCAGATTAGCCTAGCTATCATTTTATATGCTCAAATGGTCTTTCAAACGTTAGTTTTAAAAAGAAAAGTCTCATGTCATTTGAGCATTATGACCAAAAAAAATCCTCTTATACATGTTTCAGCCCCAAAGCCTCACAGACCAGTACGAATAGCTCAACCGTGATTGGTTCATTCATTTGGAGTACAATTGTAAAAGAAACGGAAGATCTCAGGAGTCCAGAGGTACAAGCTTGAGTTAGAATCAGTTCGAGGTGGGTCCTGCCACATTCATGGTGGCGTTCAGGGCCAAACACCCTGTCAGTTGACAAATTCAAATATATTTTTCATGACAGTACTGACTGGCCTACCTTAAATTCAGAAATCATACAACTACAGAAGATCTGGTCATCATTTGTACAACCTTGAAATACACATTTGGTTCTGATTTATGTACAAGATACAATGTCACTTTATTGTTCTGACTCCTTATATGATATGTTCTTTGTGCAAAATGACTCGAGGAACTTTTATGCGTGATTATCCACTGGATAGTTTTTCTCTGTTGTGTTATCAACAAGGTGCAAGTTAGCGAAGCTACTATTTGGAAATGTATTTGAGGCCCTTTTTCAGTTTCAGAAATACAAGAAGCAACAATGACCACCAAAATCAAATGTAGCGTACTGTAAATAGATCTCCTTGGATAAACCGGCGCTCTAAAGACTGCCAGTGGCCTGATTAGTATTTACAAGTATATGAATCATGATGACTGTAAAGAGCGATAAATCTATATCTTTGTACGAAAGGGGAAAAAAGAGAGAATTTAGGCTATTTTCTACGCGAAATTTAATCCATGTCGAACCGCTTCATTGACAGAGGGCTACAGGCGTAGCCAAATGGCCTATCAATGCTATCACGCAATATTGAAATCTCACCCTCTCGGAGAAGTATCTCGCTTTCCTTAAGCTGTATGTCTTCGCTAAGCGACTTAATCTTCTGCTTCAACGAAGCAACATCATTTTGCAGGGCACTGATAGTATTTCTCAGCTGCTTGGATTCCTGCCACAGGACATCCCTTTCATCAGATACGTTCTTGAGTGTGCACTGCAGAGAAGTCAGCTCCTTAGCAGATTCCTGGTAGCTCTGTTCGATCTGGCTAATTATTTCGTCTTTCTTCAAAACCTGCAATGTCCAAAGTCAAAACAAAAGATACTAGCAGAACCAAAATTGAAAAAATATGGCTAGCAACATGTGACAACATTAAGAAGGTAATCCGTGAAGATGGAAACAACGAAAATTGCGGACTTCTTAGAGGAAATTAGCTCAAGAATTAGCCAAAAACCATACAGTGCGCATAATGACAACACATAAACTTACGAACTTCTTAGATGAGATTGGCTCAGAACTAGTCAAAACGCATTATAATGTGTAACAGAGAATAAAACTCCTTTGAAACAGAAATATTGAAGAATTGTTTCCTCTAGGATGCATGGTTTTTGTGTCACCTGAACTTCCAAATGCTTAGACTTGTGTGTGACGCAACACAATTCATCTTGTACTCTTTGGATCTCATTTTGCATGACATCTTGGATCCTAATTGAAGCTGCTAGATCTGACTGCAATTGTTCAATGTCTAGTTCCCTGGACAGTACCCTCTCCTTTAGTACTCGGCTGATGATAGCTTCTTCTCTCAGTTTAATACCAAACTCGTCCTGCATCAGAAACATAAAACAAAAACATAGTTTCATTCAACTTTTGACAACACCTTTACTGCCCAAGCTAATACTATGTATATTAATAATTGCCTTTCATGATTTACTGCCACAAAAACAAATATTCGGCAGGACACATTTAATCACACGAGTCATAACTAATAAGAAATGTGGATAATTTCATTCTCAAAATGATATTATAAAGTCATAACGAAATTTAAAGAGTTTTTTTATTGAAGGGAAACAACATTTCAAGAGTAGAAATAGCAACACACTTCACAACTTTCTTTTGCATAAAAAGTTAGAAGTTAGTTTCATACCCTGGATAGATTTTCTTCCCTCAAAAGACTAGCACTTTCTCCAATTTCTTCTTCATTTTGCTTCTCATTCAACAAAGATTTGACTGTATGCAGACTTTGTTTTACATTTTCAATTCTTCCTTTCACGCTCTGGAACTTTAGATTGTATTCAACGGCTGCAAATGCGTCAACACTACCGCTATTCTCATTGCTCTTTGATTTGATGCATTCCAGCAACTTGGCACAAAGCTGACTAGTATCATCAAGTAACGATAAACCTTGCTTCTGCAGAATGTCCACCCTGGTGTGAAGTTCTTGGTCAAGATAAATTGAGGAAAAGCTCGATCTGTTTTCACTCTGCTGCAGACGATTTAGAAGTGTTGTGTTCTCTTGCCTAAGAGACTCCACCTCAAGCGTACATGATTGAATTTCTGTTCTGAGCTTTTGCTCCACTGCAGTAAGTCTGATAAGTTCCATTTGCACCCTGTTATCACTACTTCCAGCAGCTGCTTTATCTGATTCAGTGCAGAATCCTTGTCTCAGGCCAGTTATTGTTTTCTCCTGTTCGTTTAATAGCCTTTGCAACCTTGCAATCACTTTGCACAATGCTTTATTGTCCTCCTCTTTATCTTTTAAGCATTTTCGGATCTGGGCCCTTTCTTCTGCAGCTTTGTTCAGGTTGTCATGCAACTCTACTGAGGAGTTCTGAAGATTGTCATGACCATTTTTCACTTTCTGCAACTCATCGTTCAGTTGCTCGTTTTGTAGTTCCAGACCTGTAATCCTATTCGAAACATTAACTTTGTTTGATTCAAGCAAAGTAATTTCTCTCTGAAAAGACACATTCTGCTCTGCAAGCTCTCTTACTCTTTCCCTTAGTCTGTGTTCTTCAGATTGAAATCTCTCCAGCTTAACTGACCAATCATGTGACCTTCTATCCAATTCCTTTTCTAGGGTACTTTGTATGTCTGTCTTCTCCTTCTCCAGCCTACGAGTTCTGGTCTCCATTTCTAACTTGGATCGCCTATATTGTTCTTTGGCTGCAAACCTTTCTGTAAGACGATCCTTAATCTGTGAAGACAATTCAGATGCCAGTTGCTTTCTATCTTCAGTCAGACCCCGAATCAGTTGTAACATTTCAGTGGAGTTAAATCTGGTATGCCTGAGTGCATTAAGCTCCTTGTTTTCTGCAGGTGGAACCATAAGAAATGCATCCACTTCTTTAGCTCTTTGAAGCAACTTCTCATCAATGTCTTGTTCCAAGTTGTTGTCAGGAACTCCATGGAACCCACCATGATGACAAGCACCAGAGGCAAAGTACCTTGAGGTAGTACTGGAAATTGGATCCAATGAAGTGTTGTAGAAGCATGGAGGTCGTACATCTTGCAAGTCTTCATAGATATCTTCTACTGTGGTCGTGCTTTTGCACTCTCCAAAATGTGAAATATTTTCAGAAGATGCTTCAAATAATCCTTCATCATTGCCACCTTTGTAACATACAGGTGCAACCTTGCAGGTGCCCTTTGCTCCCTTTTCAGCAAGTTGGGAGTGCCAGACATCATCTATGTTGGAGTCCTCCATGATTTCTTTGCAAGATTTTGGTGAAGATGGCACTGCATAATGTGGACGCGGTGGCCGTCCACGTCCCACATAAGTAGCTTTAGATCTGATGGGAAGTTTATGCTGATGTTTTTCATTTACTCTGATAGCTTCTTGCTCACCATCAATGTACAGATCTAGCTCCTCATTCTTGTTCAACAAATTTGTCAACCTCGCAGGTCTACATTTTAAAGCAACAGGAGAACTAACGGGAGAGTGTCCTGTTGAGCATGAGTAGCATCTTGAACGAGGCGAGTCGGTTTCCTGGAATCCATGTGATTTTGGGACCTTTATTCTGTATTCTCTTCGACTGTGGTGTCTCTCTGGGGACCATGTACACCTGCAGATAAGAACATGTGTTAGCAAGCAATGTTTTTTTTTTCTAAAAGATGGTATTTTTTTTCTTTTATTCTTTTAGCCAAAGGAGTAACAGAGTGATGCTATTAGTAGCATTCATTACTATGAAAATGCAGCTCTTATAAAAATGCAGCTCTAACAATGAACTGCTAAGGATAGGTCAGTAAATATGTAATCCAGTTACTTACTCGGCTTCGCACACATGACCAGGTGCATCAGATTCATTGGACATAGAACATGGAATGTCATGTGAGAAACTCATGATCCGTTCATCCAAGGAACGATCAATGGCTGATGATGTAAATGAAAGGCATCTCCTGAGCTGGGGATGGGATGGCTCCTCATTCTTTGATGCGCCTTGCCATCCACTTAATCTGAATGATCGTGTACCAGGAGACCGGGAAGCGTTACTGGTGCCACCTTCATCAACTTTGTTCTTGTTCCTGGCATCATTTGTTGGTGCTGGCTTGCCGTTTCCGGCATTGCTTGTGGATGAGCGGAAGGAGAAGAATCTTCTCATCCCCCACAACTTCAAACACCCTGTTGCACAAAGAAATTCTCAGGTTCAGAGAAATAAGACGCTAACGCTCTGTTTGGATGTAGATATTGGAGGCCTTGGAATTGAATTGAGTTCAATTCTAATTCAGCCTAGACATTGAATTGAGTCCAATGCCAATTCTATTGTTTGGATGTAGATGGAACTGAAAATGGAATTTAAATTAAGAGCAAAATACCAATTCATGTTTGGAACTGAAAGATGGAACTGATTTGCTCCAGACCGATGTACATAAATTTCTTTGAGAGTGACTAAAGCATATAACTGATGAGGAAAACAGTAAATCTTTGGTTCTGTAGCTGCTCGAACTGGCTACTGGAGGCTGACCCTGACTCAGCGCGTGGCGTGATGGGTTCAAATTTAAAAATAAAATCCGCCTGCATCTTGGATCCCTACTCCTGCAGCGTCAACTTGAATCAATCTTGATCGCGCCGAGGAAGGACTCGAACTAAATCGAACCCGACCAAAACGATCGACGAATGGGCTACATAACAACTCCACTACGCAGCCAAGAAATTCGGAACTGACAGATGGAGAAGAATCTTGGAACGAAGACATGAGATGCATTTCGCAGCTCGTAGAGGTTGAAAATCTCCGAGAACAAAACCCCTGCTAAGCACAATCCATAAAAAAAAAGTTAGGGTTACTTACCAACAAGCCAAATCAATCAGGGTCCAGATGGAACTCAGCTCCACAAGCAATCCGATGTCAGTGGAGAGTCTCGGTGGCGGGGCGGGGTGCGAAGGCCCGGACGACGTCTAGGACGGCGAGGGACGCGGGTTCCTTCAGAGTGGCTCTGCCGCGGGTGGAGGCGGCGGCGACGACGGCGCCCGCGCTCGGTGCCGCCGAAGAAGATGCTTTGATTTTCAGTGAGGGGCCGTTCGTGACTCCTTTTTTGTTTTTGTATCGGGCCGATATCCAGGTGATGAGGCCCAAGCCCATCATAATTAAATGTTTCAGAATTGTCCAGAGAAAATGCTTTTGAATTTTGAACTGATGTGTACCCCAGGTGGTCTTTGTAAAATAAACTCGAAATTTAATACTAATAATTAGTAAATCGAAAGGGAAGAAGGGGATCAATGAGCAAATCATTCGATTTTCTTTAAGCGTATTCTGAGCCCCCAACAAAGAAAAAGTTGTTCGAATATACTACTATGGCAATGACGTTATGCAATTCACATCGTTCTCGACATGAAGTTTGCACTAGCCGCAAGTCAATTTGGTCCATTTTACTGTACATGGATCTTAGAGCACCTCCGCATCAAGATTTGGATTTCAACTAGGGTGTGCATACGCTTCCGCTGTGCCAAGCAGAAACTTTATTCAGTCCTGTACAGGCGAGAAAAGATCATAGAGGCCCGCCGCTCTCCTGTTCTCACATCGCGCGTCTCTTCTTTTCAGAAAAGATCAAGAGGAAAAAATCGTAGTCACAGATCATTAGAAACTTGTTTATTCAGTCTTGTTCAGGCAAGAAACACACCACTAGACAAAAAAAAAAAAGGAAAAAAAAAAAGCTCCGAAACGACACATTGGAAGATGTCCCGCATACACAGGGGACAGGGCGTAAGACGTGGATGCTCACGACGTCACACCACACGTGCGACGCGCGCGCGGCTCCACCTCACGACGACTTCTCCTGATGAATAGCCGCGTGCCCGGCCTCGTGGTGCTTCGCGCCGGCGTCGTTCGCGGACGGCTGCTCCTGCTGCTGCAGCGCCGCCGTGTCGATGCGGCGGTGGTGCTTGCAGCGGAAGGAGCCCGGGTGCGTGGTGGGCGCGCACACGCACGTGGCCCTGGCGCCGTAGCTGCTGGCGAGCGAGTCGTTGGACCACGACTTCCTCATGCCCTGCTGCAGCTGCAGCCTCGACGCCGCCTGCCCGTACCGGTACGCGCGCCGCTCGCTGTCCGTCATCACCGGGCTGCTGCTCTCCCCGCCGTTCATCGCTGCTCCCGACCTTCTTCCCTTTCCTGGAGAAGACCAAAATTCACAAGGCGAAGTTGGTGCACCAACGCAAGAAAAGAATGCGCAGACGCCGAGGAAGAAGGCCAGAAAGGGAGACTTCAGTTCGAGTCCTGACACTGACAGAACTCCAAAACTTCTGAAAATACTATGCGCGAAGAAATGCCTGCACTAAATAGGCGCGGAAAGAGGGGCATATGGCACCATTCCCACGTCGCCGGCTGCGGTTGGTGTTGACTCCACCGTTTCTTTGACCAAACCGCCAACATTTTTTTTTTTCATTTGCACTTATAGCATCGGAGACACGTGTTCATAAGTCCGAAGGACCTCATTGTTATGTTGGCAATATGTCAGATGCTTCGCGTTGCTCTGCTGGATGCTCTGCTCAGAGATTGCAAACAGATAGGAGTACGGCTTCAATACACTGTTCCAGTCTTAGTCAGCGTCGTACTCCAAAGTCTTCAACACATGCTTCTACTAAAACTCCATCTACATCGCTTGCTACCACTACTTTTTTCGAATTTAAATTATTAATGTAGTTGATTTTTTAATTATATTTAATTATTTATTTTATTTAAAAAGTTAAATTTTATTAGATATTTTTGTTATAATTTATTTTATTATTAGAGAAAATTAAAATATATCATATAATTTTATATATTTAAATAAAATGAAAATTCAATTGTATTAATAATTTAAATTTGAAGGGAGTAGTTGTTAATAGCATTACATTTTAGCTGCCCTTTATTCTTTGTCATGCAAGCATGCAACAAACGCTGACAAAAGTTTGTTGGGCAGCTTCATGACGATTTTATTCTCGTTAACCTTTGAAAACGCATCGACAATTGAAAGTTTCACTATTCTCTCGCCTTCAAATTAGTTTGCCCATTATTCATGGGAAAAGAAGAGAACGTCCATTGCAAAAGAAAGGGATTTTAACCAAAAGGAAAAAAAAACTCCACTCCCTTAAACCTGACTAAACAAAAATAAAAGGAAAAGCTATAATGTCATTTGATAGAAAAGGTGGCTACATCTGTATGTCTACAACGACACCTCTAACAAAAATACGGTTTAACACCTCCGTTAGTGATGGAGCCAGCAATTAACTCAAAGAGGGGCTGTGTGAACAGTAACATATGTTATGTAAAGCATTAATCTTTTTTCTCTCCCTAATAATACTACACTAAACCATAATACTACTAACAATGTTAGAAAAGCATTAAAGAATTAGTAGAAGTGCTTCAAATAACAAAGCCAGCGAAGAGAATACACGTTGTTTGCTTGCTGGCCAAGATATGAAATAGCATTGCTGCTTCAAAAATTTGTCAAAGCTAGGGGGGGGGGGGGGGGGGGGGGGGGTTCAGAGCCCAGGTTAGCCTTAACCTGGCTCCGTCTATGCCTCTGTTGCTTCACCCAAAAATAAAAGGTTTTCACCCGAACAAAGAAGATATTTGTTATACGACAACATGATCACGTCTTTAAGAAAGATTCGATGTCAATAGACAAATCTGGATTTACATCCAATGACATTATACATACTCACGGTGTTTTTTTTTTTTTTTACTAATTGCAAAAAACACATTCGCCCTTCAAAGTGATGTTATGATCCATGCCACCGTCAATTGACAATGTATACACATCTTTAGTAAGTAAAAAACAACTAGTTTCTCCATTGAAAACAACAAGACTAAAACTCTGCCTATAAAAAAAAACACGTTCATCATCCAAAGTGTGTCGAATCATCACCAATGTGTCATAACCCATATCATGACCACCAAGGTTGATGTGACCGTTATGCTGCATCACAACGAATGACGAACAAGACATGGTCACAAAACCAAATTGACTGCAAATTGATGCACTAAAACTTCTCAAGTCATCGTTGTCCAATACACAAACCACTGAAAAAACACTATAAAACACGCTCTCTTGAGGCCAACACCAGTATGAATCCATCATCCATGACAACCACTACATAGGGAGGCATGGAAGTGTGGACCATGTCCACTAGAGACGTGATGCAAAGAACAACAATGCCTTGACATCAAATTACAACAAGGACACTGTGAATGTATAGATCTGGCCACCTATGGTTTTGATCCAGTCATCCTCGATGAAGATCCGACCATCAGATCCAAAGCCCAAGGATTTAGACACCACAGTTTGAGAAAGTGCAAAAAAAAAAAAAAAAAAAAAGAGAGAACAAGCAGAGGAGCAGACGCGCAGGACACCCTGGGTGTCATGCACTGCCTTCCACTCAGACGAGGGGCTTGCGGCAGACGGTTGGTTAGGATGAAAGCGTGCAAAGGAGTAAGATGGACCTGATTGTGACTACAAGTAAGGGATTCTAGCATCTCAAAATAAAATAACAATGAAATAAAGAAACATGTACTCCATTTTGTTTCTAACCATACATCCATCATCTATGAAATTAACTATAGGTTGTCTTATTCCTAAAATCACTTATGTTTAGGGACGCAAGGAGTATATTTTTTCTCGCAATGGATCTTTGAAGTTTTGTTTCAGTTCTCTGTTTATAATCCCGAAATATCTCTAAAATTTGATCTTGTTTTATCATGTAATCCTGTCTAAGCTCGCTCAGAAACTAGAAGTCCCCAAGATCAGGTGCAGAACGGCTACGTTAATCAACTACAATCACAGGTTACTTATAATCCGCTTCCTGCTCTGCTTAGCGTATTCAGAGGTGTTAGGTTGGATTTGCCCGGAAAAGGACTAAAATGCCCATAGGATGACTCGCCTGTGGAAGGGTAAAGTAAGAAATTGACGGATAAAGCGAGGGTTTCTGCAGAAGTTTCTGGGGCTTTATCCGCAGATTCCTCCCGGCGGCGACCATTTGGTGCTCGGAAAGGCTTTCGGTTCCTCGCCATGGCCTCGGAGAAGGAGGCGGCTCTCGCCGCCGTGCCCAACGACAACCCTACCATGTGAGCTCCCAGCCCCTTCCTCTTCTTTTACCAGCTCCTTGGTCTCACTACTCCGTAGATGCCTTTGTGCTCGTGGTGGTACCGGCTTGATCTGTCAGTTGGAGATTGTTTAAGCTCTGCCGATTTCAAATCTGGAGTTCGTTTGTAAGTTTGGGGGATCATATGGTTAGTCCTGTTACGGAGATTGCTTAGGTGGTAGGTGGTTCTTCGGATAATTTGGACGACTTGTTTATCTTTTGGAAGTTTGATCTGCTGAACTGGCTAGCTCATTATTAAGAAATGAGTTGGAACAAAAAGATAAAATGTTGAGTTTAATGAATAGTGAGATTAATTTTGAATCATTTGAGGACTTGCATTGTGCTCATTGTGCAGCCAAGATTTTGGGCAATGTTTATTAGTTTCTGATCACTGTTGTATCTGCAGATTTGACAAGATCATTAAAAAGGAAATACCGTCTACTGTGGTTTATGAGGACGAGAAGGTATAATTATGTTTTTCACTATTTGATTAGGTTGTCTCTGGGAAAGTTAACTAACTGTGACTGTTTCGCCCACCGACCACTGCTACTCCATTATGGAATTTCTCTGCTGATAAGGATGTGTGATGCTTGCAACTAGTGTGAAAATATTGTAGATGCCAGATGCATTTTATTACTCTGACAATTAGTCTGTTTTGTTTGTTAGTCAACTCGAACTATAATCAGCTGAGTGATCGTTGCTACTTCAAAATATCCTATCCTCATGTTGCTTTGTTTGCTTGAATGTTTCAGCAGCCCCAACTTCCAACATTATTCAATTTTGTTTCCATTATTTCAAAGTAGAAACCATTATGTGAGGGCAAACTTGTATCATTAGATCTACATTGCCTTTTGATTTGTGCGGGAGTTCACACTCTTATATACCTGATCATTGAAATGAGAGTGAACAACGAGGCTGCGTTTCTCGATGCACATTGTTGGTGTGCATAGATGACTTGTTGCCATATACCATGGTGTCTTACAGTAGCACATAAGTCAGTGTTTCATTTTGTCAGTGGATGATTACCAAATTGCAAAGTTCTGGTTAAACTGGGTGGCAGTCGAATTCTGCTGTATATTGCTTTTGTTTGTGGTTAGCTGTTTTCCTGCAGTAGGTATTTTAATTGCCTGTGATATCTTATTATCTGATGTGATGTTTTGGTTCCAGGTCTTGGCTTTCAGAGACATAAACCCTCAAGCTCCAACACACATCCTACTCATTCCCAAGGTCAAGGATGGATTAACTGGCCTTTCAAAGGTAGAGCTCTAACACACATCCTGTTCATCAATTATAATGTTTATGCATCCCATAAATTTGTGGCATCTTTCCTCATCGTGATCATACAATGTAAATATATACCAGTTTCCTGAAATTTGCTATTCTTGAAAAGTATATTTCATCCTTGTCATCTTCTCAGGCAGAAGAGAGGCATGTAGAAATACTTGGTCATCTCCTATATGTTGCAAAAGTTGTTGCAAAGCAGGAAGGACTTGATGATGGCTACCGTGTTGTCATCAATGAGGGCCCTAGTGGATGTATGTGTAACTGAACTCCCCTTGGAACACATTTGTTGACCACCTTCCCTAACAATCATCTGACCTGGTATTTATTTGCAGGTCAATCTGTTTACCACATCCATGTGCATCTCCTTGGTGGAAGGCAGATGAACTGGCCGCCGGGCTAAGAACCTATTGTCTGCTGATCAGTCAGAACAGCAAGGATTGGCACTGCATAGCTATCGAATAATTCCTGTAATTTCCTTAAAAGTTGGCTCGTTGGACCTGTGCTATACTTGTGGAGTTACTAGGACCACCTTGCTGTGATCTAATCTATGGATGAGAAACTTGTTGATCGATGTTGTGTAAACTGGTGTGTTGTAACTCACAATTTATGATGCATCTGTCTGCAGCCTGCATGATGCTTCAGGCTGCCAATTGCAACTACAGGAATGAAAGTGCTGGTATTCTCTGTTATGTGACCGTACAATGCATGCGGATACATATGCATGCTCAATTTGTCACATGGAGTTCGTAAACCCCTACTAAAATTGCATTTCTCAAGTCACAATCAGATTGCGGTTGTGTAATATTCTTTTCTTTTCTTCGACTCAAAAATACATGTACACCGTATTTGCCACTTTTATTGGGCCATCAGAAGAGTTCATCGAATCTTTATAAATTGGGCCCGGCCTGACGAGATCCGAGATATTTCCGCAGTTCTGTGACGGGACGGCTCGAGGATTTTCGGATTGTGGCGGAGAGAAGGACGGCCTCAAGCCCCACTCTCAGCTCTGTTTCTCCAGCGCCATTGCAACCGCCATGGCCATGGGGCTTCCCGGCCTCCGGTGCTGCGGCCTTGCCGCGCGCGGCTCGCTGCCTTCCCTCGGCCCTGCGCTCTGCCGCAGGCGTACCCCGCGCGTACCGGCGCTCCGCTACTCGTCTCTCCAAGCCCCAGGTAGGTAGCCAGTCATTCCTCACTGCTCCCCGGTTTCCTCCATGCGCTGGGCGGGCCCTTGATCTCGCAGGCATCGAAGATTTGTGTTACCGCCTAGTGAATTCGAGGTTCCGTTGGTCCTTATTGATCAAGGAGGCTTGTGCTGTTGATGATGTATAGCTGGAAACAGCATCGGGGAGGAGGTCCTGCGCATGTTCCTTGAAGAGAGGCAACTGCACGGGGACTTCGTCACGAAAATCGCCGACGTGGTTTGGAGGAGGGAAAATCTTGAGGCGATCGAGGGTCTGGAAAGTGCTGTGGATGTTGCGGGGACCGAAGATGTAAGTTCTGCAAAATCGTTATGCTGCCTATTTGTCCACCTCATCACTGAATAACTGATAGACCATTGCAATGCAGGTCGGGGAAGATGTTACGGATGAGGGAGTATTGAGGCTAGCGGCAACCAGGGAATGGGTATCCGGTGAGAGCGACCTGCCTGTCACCAAGAGGCTTTCTGCTAAGGTCCGTCCTCATCCTTGTTTATTCATGAATTTTTGTTCATTATTTTGGACTGTCATAATGTCGTCACAGAAATGATGATAGTGAAATGTGATTATTGTTGCAAATGATGACAGGATAGGCAGGATGAGAGTATCAAAAGGAAAGAACTCAACCTTCTGAAATATGAAGCAGTATGTTTCCTTCTCACATTCTGATTTTCCATTTCTTAAAAAAAGTAAATACAAGTTTATATACTAAAGTATCTATTTCTTGCAGCTCAAGGATGAACTGCTGCTCTTGACCACAGGAATTGGAGCTGCCTGCAGTTTGTACTGTCTCCTGGTCTTTTCCTTCGAGGTACATGATGGTTTTGGAATGTACAATCACAAATCATCATCCAAAAATTAGGAGCTTTCTTTCTGCTAGTCATGAAATGGCTTACAAACAGCAACGATTAATGACCATCCAACCACCTAGCTAAGATCATTGGCTATGCCTTCACATACATGCCATATGATAGCCAATGAATAGTACTCCCTCTGTTCCGAAAATCTTGTCGTTAAGACAAGATAGCTAGTGCAAATTTGCACTAATGAGACCGTCCTAACGATAAGAAAAACAGAACAGAGAAGTATAATTTAAACGGCCCTAAATGGTTACATATGGATGGTTAACGTACCTGAATCATAAATCTTTTGTTAAACAGGCGGCTGTCAGTTACGCTTTTGGAGTTGCTTGTAGGTAAGCTGAGTGATCTTCCTTCGCAGCTTAGCAGTACTGAACTTTCTGCTGCTATCTCGTGAAATGTGATAGTTTGAACATGTATTTCAAGTACTCTGAAGCCATTCTTGTGTTGAACAGTTGTTTGTATCTTCAACTTCTGTACCGGCACACAGACAACCTGTCAAAGGGAGATATTCCAGAAACTTTTCTGAAGAAGAAAGTGAAGAAGAAGTAGGTTTCATGATGTTTGCTTGAGCATGTATTTCATTATCTTATTCATCACATTCTGATATCTTTCACTATTAATAATTACTTTATATGCAAATGCTAGAATTGGCATCACGAGTGAAGACTTGAAGAGTACAATAGAGAAGACCTTGGGTGGCACTTCAGTCGCCCTTTCCTCCCCGAGGCTTGTGATTCCTGCTATGATTTTTGGATTGTCAGCTTTATCAGATCACTTCCAGAATAGCATTTTCAGTTTTGAGGTAAGAGTACAACTCTAACTGTTATGCTAGATCTCATTTACTAGTTGGCAGAACATGTCAGATTCAATACTTCCTTCCCCTGTTGATTTTGACAGTCCTATAAGCATCTGATTCAGTCATGAATCCAAGTGTCCCGTATTCTTTGTCTCAAATATTTTGTTCCCTGAGTGATTCCTCTTTATGCAGCTTGTCCCAGGGATGATGGGTTTCCTCGCATACAAAGCTGCAGCTTTGGTACAAGTCTACAGAGACAACGAGGACCTCCGATTGATACTTCCTGAAGAAGAGGACGCTGACAGAAGTTGAAGTGTACCAGTGAGAGATTCTGTTAACCTTACTAATAGTTGTTTATAAATATAGACCAGATTGGTGTACAATCATGCTACAGTTTTGAATAAAATTTCTCCTTTCAGGAACTAATGAAACTAAAACATTATGAAATGTGTTTGCTTGGTCAACCTTTCCTAGGTACAAAAAAGAGTTTGAATTGAATTAGTATGCTAGAACCAGCTAAAGAGAATGTCCATATGTTACTCTTTGGAAAATCATGCAACACTACAGCTTATCCATGACACTTTTTTTTTTTGAACTTATCCATGACACTCTTGCAATCACAGGTTTCAGAGATCAATGCACCAGTTTGAAGACAACATTGCAGCAACCAACTACAAGGCAGGAGTACAAAGCTTTCGCAATGATACCCAAACAATAATGCAAGTTGCAGATTGCACAGAATTGTTCTTACATCCTAGCTTAGTTTTTTCAACACAGGAGTTACAGCTTGAACCACCCTAATGCCAGGATAATTTTCTACTACTATTCACATGATCAGAAGTTGGCTGAGTTGATCCGCCTGAGCTGATTCTTTAGGTCCAGTTGCTGCGGCATGTATTGCACCACTGGCTCCAATGCCTGCAACACGACAGTTACTGCATCAATCCCCTAAACTGTTAATGTTTCTATTGGACATATAATATTGTACATGACATCCAAGTATCGAACAACGGAAAAAGAAATTAACTTAAAGATTTCAAAAGGCAAATGTCTGCTGCTTCATTGTTTCCGTTTGAAATATTAAGAATGCAGTTATATTGTGCTAAATGTAGCAAAGAATCCAATCATTACACTGCCTTGCAAGAAGGAAATATCTCAAGTTTCTGTGAAACAAGCTACTGGAAGACACGGGCAGAAGGCAGACACTGCTTAAAAGGTTAGCATCTCATTTCTAGATCACACCTCTTCTTGTGCAATGCCACCAATATACCACTAGAGAAGTTTATCTATCCATGAATGTTTGGTTGTCTTGTGATTTTACAAGACAATGAAATCAGGATCACACATGTAGGACATTGATCACACCTTTCGGAGATCTTGTCACTAGAGTTATATGCATACTGTCTTCAGATTTCATGACATAGGACATAGAAAGGAACACGGGACCAATATAAATAACAGGGGAAAAAGTTGAAACACGATTCGAGACAGATGTGCAGATTTCGCATCAGGTTTATTCAGATGGCCAAAATAGAAAAAAGTACTAGTGGACAGGGACCTTGGTAAATATGCCGACTGCAGATTATGGAGTCAGTTGAGATGTGAGACGGTGCAAATAAACTTCTCCAAAGTGTGTAATTTAATCTATCCTAAGAGCAAGCTTAAACTAAAGAACCCTATCTTTAGCAAGTGTAGTGATGTCTGTCCAGTAAGAGCACATTAGGCGTTAGCTGTTGCTTACGAAAACTGTGCTATAACAGGATGTGCTAAGAGTAGTTGATGTCTGTCCAATAAGCACACGTTAAGTATCGTAATCTGGAGTGATGTATGTCCAATGAGCACACAAATTCGGCCTCGGTCTACTGCAGAAAGAAAACAATGTGATACAGGAAGCACTTGTCAAAAAAAAAAAAAAGGATACAGGAAGCCGGATAGGAAAGCTTTGATCACCAACTAATCCAGAATTTCCATGTGTAAAAAATGACCAAGCGGTTTTTAGTTTCAGAAGAAAAAGTTTTTTTCCTCATAGAAATGAGATTGAGAAGAACAGAAAGAAGAAAATGATCGTACAAGAAGGTACAGAGAAAATGAGTTTTAGAGGACAGAGTTGTGGTATTCTGGGAGTATCTCACATGACTGGACACAAATTTGTGGTCCATCCGTCACCATCCACCAGACATCGTCTCATGTAACCACTCCGGGGCATGGCAGAGCCAATGAGGCATAGACAGCGGAAAACGGACAGTACCTGGCTCCATGCATAGGCACTAGGCACCGGCTCAAAAGGAGAAAGTTGTTCAGAAGCGAGGCAATTACGCTCCCAGAGTCCCAGTGATTGGCTCGCACTGATCACTAAACATAACCAAACCGCTCTTGTTCGTTTGGGACCATGGTGGCTGGTAACCACGGGAGGCGAAAGGGTTTTCTTGTCTTGTTATTGCAGTTTTAGTGCCCAAAAGATTGAGCATGTGTGTGTTTGGTGATTCAGAATCACTCAGACATGTGTTAAATGAAGTGAACCGAGAGACCCCGTTTAGCCTTGTAGTCTCAGATGAACCGTGGAGGCTGAAGTTGCTAGGCGTGTCGTCTTGCAAGTCTATGGACCACTAACGCAACCAAGGTTAGTAGTAGTAGTATGCGAGTCAACACGGGTCGTGATTGGTGCTACGAGTAATTAGGAGACGGACGAACAAAACAAGGACTGATGTCAAAAAAAAAAAAAAAAGAGAGAGACAAGGACTTGCAAGGCCCCGATGATTCATCATCACGCGGTCTTGTGAATTTATACGACGACTTGCTCGCGTGCCGTACCTTGTGCCACCGGCTCCGGAGCCGCTCGTTCTCCTCCTCCAGCCACTTGACCTTCTTCTCCAGCTCGTTGGTGTACGCCTGCGTTTCATCAACCACAAGCTCAGAGTCAAGAGTCTCGGTTCGGAAGGTGGCAATAAGAAATACGGAAGAATATAAGCGCGGAGAAGAAGGAGAGAGAAATTAAAACCCACCTGCTTCCGCGCGCGGGACCTCGCCGCCGACTCCCGGTTCTTGATCATCCGCTTCTTGCGCCGCTCGTTGGACCGCTCCACGACGGCGCCACCGTCCACGGCCCGCTTCAGCCCGGGCTCGTGCCCGTCGTGGTACAGCGCGTCCAGCACCGGGCCGGGGTGGGCGCCGAGGGGCCGCGGCACGGGCCGCCCGACGGCCGGGTGGTGGTGGGCCGGCTGGTACTGCTGCTGCTGGGCCCAGCCGCGCGCGCCTCCGCCGGCGCTGTTTCCGCTGCCCGCGGCGTCGGCGGCCCGGCAGAGGAAGTCCTCGAGCGTCATCTGGGCCCGCGGGCAGCCGCCCTGCTGGATGTCTCGCCACACCTCGTCCACCGTCTTCTTCCCCGCCGCCGCGCGGAGGAGCTCGTCCAGGTTCACGCCGTGCAGCTGCCCGTCCACCTCGCTGAACGTCAGGCTGCACACGGAGCCCTGACGCGACAGGGGCCCACCGCTGCCGTGGGACGACATTGCCTTGGCGCCCATTCACTCACCGGCCACTACCGTCGCGATCACCACACCAATACCTGCACATCAAAGACACATGTCGATCGATCAACATCACACAAAGACTGAAACAAGAAGAGAGGGAACTGCTTCTGCTTCTGCTTGCTTACAGTTACGGGGGGGGGGGGGGGGGGGGGGGGGGGGGGGGAGGAGCCTTGACATAACAAAAGGGAGGAGGATGTTTGTTTGGGTTTCCCAAGTTGGAGAGGCAGGTAGAAGAAGCAGGGGGGAGGCAAGAATTTAGGACTCCACAAAGGGGGAGGTGGGCTTGGGCCAATGGGGGCAGACAGGCGATGCCTGGGAAGAAGAATCCAAAAAGGGTGAGGCGAGAACAGTGAGGAGAGAGAGAGGGGGCTGCCTTTTCAGCGACGCAGGGCAAGGCCACGGTTCATGGCTTTTTTCCCCGCGCCCTGACGTGCCCCTGCTTTGCTCAGCGAATTACATTCGTGCTGGGTGGTGGTGTGCACAGGCGTCTGCACGAGCACAGGACATAGACAGAGAGGACACATCACACTATCACAGTCCGTTGTACCGCCTCGAATCTTGCAGGAATTTGAGTGAAAAAGAAATAAAAATGTCTTTGCAATTTCAAGTCAAGCTGAAAAGTGGGTGTAGACACCACAGTATATAATGAATCTTTATTTAAGAATGATTCAAAGGCTGTGTATTTCCTCACTCCATTTCAATCATACTACTACTCTGTGATGGACCATAGCAGGATAATCTTGTTGCAAAAACTCGGCTGGACGCTCTTGCACACCTTTGAGCCGGTAAGACATGAGCCATGGTAACTTGTGAAACACTTGCTTTCCAGTCTGCTTGCCCTGGAACCCTTTGTTGCTCTTGCTCCACCCAACTCCCTGCCGTCTCGTCCTAGATTCTACTGTCCATCAGTACTAGTCTCATAGTATAGGCCTCCTCATCCTACTCAACCATCGATACGCCTACTCTCTGCAAGGGACATCATTCTGATCAGGCAATAGTAAGGTCCCAACTCCCAAGTGAGGGCTTCAAATCTTAAACTGAAAGCTGAGATTTTCAGCTTTCACGGGAATGGCAAACGGGCTTGGTTAGGCGCTCCTTCTTAAAAAAGAATGTACTAGCACAAATTGCCACAACTAGGCAGATAATTTATACATCAGACTTCCTAAATCTTTCCAAGCAGTGCATAGGGCAGTACCTCTCTAGATCCCCTTTTTACCAATTCAGGACTTGTTAGTGGCCACGCTGCAAGGCATTTGCGCAAATAATGATGGATACGGAGAGCGTGAGCATCACAGTTTCATGATTGAGGTGCGTTCCCAGAAAAAGCCTAATTCCATTCGCCACCAAAAGCATAATAAAGGTTTCTGAATGTTTCGATAAATATTTGCTGGTTTTCTTTATACCGGCAGGCAACATGACTTTCTATTTCAGAATAGTCAGCGCGTGGTGTCTCAACCGCAGAAAATAGTTCTACCATGTGCTTAGAGCTGGCGCTAGAACTTGAAACTTGTATCGCGAAATGGACTCGACTTGCATTGCACATGCACATGAAACTTACATGGTACCAAGAGGTTGTTTTAATTTCTTCCACTACGCTACCGTACCATACAAAGACTACTCCATTGCTTGCTTGTGATTCGTGAACCGCGGGTAAGTTTACTCCTATCCGTGATTGCATTCGTCCAAAAGGAGCAAAGACTAGGAAGCAAGTGCTTCTATTTGCAAGTTGCTTAACTATTTTATCAACTAGGACTCTAGGACTAGGAGTACTTTCGCGACTTGGCTTCGACGGATGACGCAGGAGTCCGAGGTCAAGGTTGTCCTCCAAGTTCCAACGTTGTACCACTACCACTCACACTCGCACAAACTGACAAGGTTGAATTTCCTCTTAGGAAGGTGAAACGTTATTCCTTTTTCTAGCATATGCACTGATGCACATGCTATGGCTTATGCCCTTAAGCTGGCTCTGCACATTACTGCGTCATTTTGGGTCGTTGAGACAAGATTTTTAAGCCGAGTGATACTCTATACTAAACTCAAGTTATTATCCATTATCTAAAAAACTCAAGTTATTACCACTGTTATATATACGATGTTATAGAAATTGTTAAGTGAGATTGCATACGCAGTGTTAAAATTCAAAGGAGGGTGCGAAAGGGCCTGTAGGCTAGTGTTTACAAGAGGCTCAGTAACACCTCAGATCTTAGGTTCGATTCCCCATGGGAGCAAATTTATTATAATTTAACGGTATTGTACTTTCAGTGGTAGGCGACGTTCCCGTCGACAGCGAGACGTCAATGGTGACTTCGTCAATCTCGAGGATTTGCCGGCTCAGTCTTTGAGGATGCTCATAGGGATAAGGTTTACGTACTCCCTCCCGTTCTGAAAAGAAAGACGTTTAGACAGGGTTTAGCATACCAAGGCATTATTAATTCACTAAATTTTTTCATGTTTGCCCATATTAAATACACTGTGGAGTCCATCTTTTAACAGAACACCTCACCACCTGAGTGGTCAACTTGGCCTGACTCTAGATGTGAGGTCCATGGTTCAATTCCTAGGAGCAGCTATCTTTTTTTCATGTTTTAATATTGCATCGGGAAGCAGCGTTTTAATCCTCATAACCCAGCATTGAGTTAATGCTATGTAGGGGTAGAAGAGTTAAAGTGTTGGAGTTTAAACCCAAAACGTCTTGCTTTGTGAAATTGGAGATTTTGCTAAAACATCTTCCTTTTTAGAACCGGAGGGAGTACGTGTGTTCATAGGGGTGAGTGTGTGTGTTGTGAGTGTCTAAGTTATACTATGTGATTTAAAAAAAAATTAAAGGAGAGTTGATGGTTGGCGCATGTGCTCTAGTGGTACGGTCGAGCTTAGAGATGACATGCATGAGATTTGAAAAGTAATCGGATCATAGTAAGCCAGAAGCATCCAATTCGGCCCATTACCAGCCCGCAACATGACACCCGCCACCCGGCCCCTGTGGTTTCCAGAGGGGAAGGAGCTACTTGTCTCGTCATGCAACATTGACAGGGATCAACTTCTAGAAGAAAAACATTGACAGGGATTCCAGGCATGATGTGATCTCGTACTAACCTAATGACACATGAGTCAAGTGAATTGTACTGTGTGTTAATGTCATTGTTGAACGCTCATGAGTACCGATTCCAGTTCAACCCATCATGACAGGACAATGAAAAGCTCGTCAGATTGCTAATTAACACCAGTAATATTATTCAGGCTTGGAAAATATTTTACACATAAACCAAGAATCGCTGAAAAATTAAAACTTAGGGTCACATATTGAGACATGGGTATCTGATGTTTGAAGCATGTCAAAGCATGCCCGACGAAAACACTACTCTCTGTGATCGTCAGTAGCATCGTCGTGTATACATACGAGTTCCCAATAACAGTAGCACCTTTTTCATCATGATTCACGCATGAGAAATGTACAAGGTCAAGACCCAATCGATCCTCTACCAGGACAACCAACCCTTAAACCTCTCCTCCTCCGCCGGCTTGGGCCGGCAACCTTCGATGACAAGACATATGGAGTACTCACTCCGTCCAACAAAATAAGTATTTCTAGAGATTTGGGTTTGTTCAACAATATAAATATTTGTAGAGTGTGAACGCAATAAATGAGGAGTGTGAACGTAATAAATAAGGTGTGGTTGGATGAGAGAGAAACTTTTTATGTGATAAAAGTGAGGGTATGATAGTCTTTTCATCCTATTCTTATTTTGCATTGGGATTCTAGAAATGCTTATATTCTTGGACAGAGGGAGTACTAAATAGATGACCCGAATTGATCTACATATACAATGATGGATCTATTTGTGGGGAGGACACGAGCCTCTGAAAGGATCGTAGTGACCGAGAGGGGGGGGGGGGGGATGAATCGGGAACTACCATTATGTACCAATTTCTCAAACCGACCACTCAATCAACTCCTATAACAATTATAGTGGTGATCACACTAACAAGGTAATCCTATAAAAGGAAAGACAACCTATGCATACTAGTAGATCACACAAGGCAATATAACTTCTATGCAAGCTACAAAAGAAACAATGCGGAAGCACACACCAGGCTAGCAAAGGAGCCTACTCATGCAATTCTACAAGACAAGAAACTAGTGCAAACAAGCATAAGTAGTACCACATATACAAGGATAACAATCAAGTCAAAACAACTACTATTCATACTAGTGATCAAATGCGGAAGCTCAAGCACTACTAGCAAGCAAAAAGAAGCCTATTCATGCAATTCTACAAGGTAGTCAACTAGAGCAAGATAAGCACACAAGCATGAATAGCACGATATATAAATACGGAAGATAATGCATCAAAGTAAGAGTAGAGTAAGAGATGACTCATGATTTTTTTTCCGAGGTCTCGGAAGTATGGTGCCTTCCCCTACTCCTTGTTTGACCACTCCCGCCGGAGTCCTGGTCTCTCCCGCCACCAAGTGGAGTTCTCGCCCACGAGCCTGCAATCACTCCTCGAGTGAAGATACGGTGTGCGTCACCGCTGCACAAAGCACAAGCTCGCCTCCGTCGAGAACTTGCCGTACTCTCCGAACTGGCACGGGTGCTCACTATTGATGCCTCTTCCAACGGTGGGCTCAAACCGTGTACAAACTTGTGACGGCTTTCACAACTAATCACGATAGGCTCGATCACCGACACCTAACCGGTCTAGTTCTCACCATAGACCAAGAGTAACAATCTAGATCACACCCTCAAGGACATCCTAGCCTTAGATGCGCAAGATCACTCCATGTTACTCTCACTAGCACTCTCAAGATATCCAATATACTCTCCTAGTGCTCTCCTCTTTTCCTCTTGGACCTTACCAATTATCCTCAGGTATTCCACTGGCCAAGAGAGGTCTCCAAGACCCCAACAACGAAGTTATATAGGCTCCCAACCTCAAACTAGCCGTTGCTCCACGAAATTGCCTTTTTGGACACACTGATCGGACTGTCTGGTCACTGCCTGACCGGACTATCCGGTCACTCTGGTAACGGCTCTCCCAGCCGTTGGCTCCCCTGTACAGGCAAGATCCTGTACTGACCGTACTGTCCGATCACTGGACCAGACCATCCGGTCCACTTTCTCTCTCCATTCCAGGAGGGTCCGCAAACTACATCCTCTCTGCCGTTCCTGCACTCCTACTGACCGGACCGTCCAGTCTATATGGAGTCTCCTACAGACAGAGTCCTTGCTCCTCGCGCTAAGTCCTGGAAAACTCCACATAGTGACCATACAGTCCGGTCACCTCTGACCCCTCTATCCGGTCACTACGTCCAGAAGCTGAAACTTGTTGTCCTCGCTTGACATTATTTTTCGGCTTCTCCGAACAGCTCCTTGACTTCTCCACTGTCAACTAGTGCTTGTGATTTTACCGAGCAACCTTGCACATCACCGACTAGACATGACCTAAGAGAATGATCTAGACCCCCTTGATAGTCTGGTTTTTCCTATAGACTCAAAGCCTAACAACTAGACAAGTGTACCAAACACTTGCTCCATAGCTTGTTCTCCACTTTGATCCATCTCCATCAACCCTTGGACTCCATCAAGCCTCCATGCTTATGGTCATCATCATCAATCGCCAAGGATGTCATAGACAATCATCATAAGATAGAAAGGATTTCCTACACGAACAACACTCGTGTAGATATTAGTCATATTTCATGTTTGTCATGCATCACCAAAACTCCATATTTCGGGGTGACCTAAATGGTTATGATCTTTACTATCTCCCCCTTTTTGGTGATGGATGACAACCACTACTTATGATGATCCAAAAATCGACGAGCAAGAAAGAACCAAATGAAAAGAAAAGATTGAAGGACATACCTTGGTCCTTACCTTAAATGTAGTCTCCCCCTTGAGATGTGCTAGGTGTTGAGGGAGGACTACCCAATTATGTAGCGCACTAGATATTGAGCTTGAGCCAAAATTGCGCCCACCTTTGTATCGTGGTAGTTGATCTTGTTGTTGTAGACACGTACCAAGGACATACATGCTCATGTCGGTGAAGGTGTTCATTGTCGCCGTAGACACGCACCGTCGTTGTTATCTTCATGTTCATGTTCATCTTGATGTGATCTTCATGTTCCATTCTTCACGGGTTTGTCTTTTGAATCTTCATGTTCTCCTCTCCCCTCTTTGTGTTATCAACCGTCGTCTTCATGTTTCTTCTCCCTCTTTAACTTGACGACTTGGCTTTTGGATCTTCATGTTTTCTCTCCCCCTTTGTCACCTATCACCAAAATCCACACAAAAATATAACAAAAACCAAGACGCATAAGATAATTGGTAAGAGTTAGAATAACTCCCCCTTTCATGGTGCTCCTTCTTGGTTGTAGTGATGTTCCATCGTAGGTCCCCCTACACTTATGACTCAATAAAAGATTTTCTCAAATGTGCAAGAGTTAGTCATTAGAGAGGTGGGAATGTATGAGCCACTTGTCTTTGAGCTGCGCGAGTAGATTTAACCTCGAAGCTCGGTCGAACATGACTCAATGGGCATGAAGCACAAATATCACTATTTGATCGTCTAGAGAGTCATGTACTCACATTGTAAATGAGCAACTCCCCCTAGACACATGCTTGGGAGCATGTATGGTATCATAATACAAGGATGTAAAATGCAAAGAGTGCAAATACAACAAGTATACAATGCATGATACGATGGTAAAGAAAAAAGAGAGAACCACTACAAACCGAAGTGTCAACAATGAGTTGTTCCCTTCTCAAGCTTGCTCACAATGGACCATTCTTTAAAACCTTGGATACACCATGAACCACCTTCCCAAGCTTAACCCATGTCCATTGCTATCTCAAGAAGGTCCGAAGTCAACCTACAAAAGAAGAGAAACAAGCACAAACAGAGACACAAACAAGAACAAACAAAGCACTATATGTATGTACAAAGGACAAGCTCAAGGGTTACTCATGTGAAGTTGGAGAGGTCGAGAATATTGAGTTCTCCCCTTAGCTTGTTGAAGGTCTTCTCATCAAGTGTCTTGGTGAAGATGTCCGCCAATTGTTCATGAGTTCTCACACTCACCAACTTGATGTGCTTCTTCTCAACATGGTCTCTTATAAAGTGATGCCTCACTTGAATATGCTTTGCTTGACCATGATCTCCCATCTTGAGAGCCATCTTGATTGCCGCCTCACTATCACAATATAGTGGCATTTGGGTGTAGTTGAGGCCATAGTCCGAGAGTATTTGCCTCATGTAGAGATGTTGTACACAACAAGCTCCCACCACCATATATTTCGCTTCGGCGGTAGATAGAGCCACCGAGTTTTGCTTCTTTGAGCTCTAAGAAACTAGAGATCTTCTAAGAAATTGATAACCACCCGATGTACTCTTTCTATTCCCTTTGCAACCCGCAAAGTCGGAATCCGAATACCCAAGTAACTCAAAGTTTGATCCTTTAGGATACCATAAGCCCATGGTAGGTGTGTACTTGAGGTATCTCATTATTCTCTTCACGGCCTTCAAATATGACTCCTTTGGATTTGCTTGATAGCGCGCACACAAGCACACACTAAAAATAATGTCCGGTCTCGAAACGGTGAGATAGAGCAAACACCCAATGATTGATCTATATCACTTGGGATTCACCGGTTTCCCTTGCACATCATCATTCAAGGGTTTGCTTGTAGCCATAGGTGTGTGCAAGGGCTTGTAATTCTCCATGTTGAATCTTTTGAGAAGGTGCTTGGTATATTTTTCCTGATAAATGAAGTTTCCTTCTCTCAATTGCTTGACTTGGAATCCAAGGAACATGTGCAACTCTCCAATCATTGACATTTGGAATTCCCTAGCCATCATCTCCCAAAACTCTTCATTGAACTTCTCACTGGTTGACCCATAGATGATATCATCCACATATATTTGGCATATAAAGAGATCCTTCCCAACATGCCTCGTGAACAAGGTGCTATTAATGCTTCCAATGGTGAATCCATTCTTGAGTAGGAAGTTCCTCAAGTGTTCGTATCATGTCCTTAGTGCTTGCTTGAGACCATAGAGAGCTTTCTTCAATTTGTATACATGTCTTGGATATTTTAGGTCCTCAAACCTCGGAGGTTGTTCTACATAGATTTTCTCATTGATTTCTCCATTCAAGAAAGCACTCTTGATATCCATTTGAAAGAGCTTGAAGCCATTATGTGATGCATAGGCAAGTAAGATCCGAATAGCTTTAAGACGGGCCACGGGAGCAAAGGTCTCTTCAAAGTCAATCCCCGCCACTTGAGAATATCCTTAGCCACTAGGCGAGCCTTGTTCTTGACAATTGCTCCTTTCTCATCTTGCTTGTTCTTGAAGACCCACTTGGTGCCAACCACATTATGATTCTTGGGTCTCTCAACCAATTTACACACTTTGCACCTCTTGAAGTTGTTCAATTCTTCTTGCATGACAATTATCCACTTGTGATCATTCATAGCTTCGTCAATAGTAGTGGGCTCAATCACAGAGACGAAAGAGAAGTTCTCAATTTAAACATTAGCCTCATTATTATTCTCTTCACTCACATAGTTCGGCTTGTATTGATTCCTCCTTGTCTTTATTCCTTGAGATGGATTCTCAATAATCAAGTCTTGTGAATAATCTTTGTTGATGCCCTTGGGTCTAGGGTGGTGCTTTCTTTGAGTGGGAGAGGCTCTAAGTGAAATGTCTTGTGCATCATGAATTGTTTGCTCTTGATATATGAGTGTCTTGTATCCTAAGAGAGGTGGAAGAGTCACTCTTATGCTTTCTTGTTTTAGACTTTGAGTTTGAGGTGGATGGGAGGGCATCTTGCGAAGAGCTAGGAGAAGTGGCTTGTGGTGAAGTATGTGGGGAGATTTTGGCTCACTTCTCACTTGGGTTTCCTCATCATTTGGTGAGTGTACTCTTAATGAATCTTAAGGGGAGCTTGTGGGAGTATTCGTGGTATCTTGGGTTGTTTGTTGTATCTCGGAGGAGGGGGATGGTGGAGGTGGTGGAGTAGAGGGCTCATCAATATCACCATTATTGACCTCGTGAGGTAAAACCTCGCCCACGGGCATTCTTCTCAATGCTTCCCTTATAGGCTCATCTCCAATGTCCACTTCATGAAATTCATCCTCCTTTTGAGATCCATTTGACTCATCGAATTACACATCATAGGATTCCTCCACATATCCGATGGTGGAGTTGTAGACCCTATATGGTTTAGAAGTCCCAGAGTACCCAACAAAAATGCCTTTATAAGTTCTGCTCTCAAACTTCCCGAGCTTTCTCCTCTTCTTGAGAATGTAACACTTGCATCCAAAGACTCAGAAATAGGAAACATTGGGTTTTCGTCCCACCAATAGCTCATATGGTATCTTCTTCAACAAACGGTGGAGATAGACATGGTTGGAGGTGTAGCAAGCCATGTTGATTGCCTCCGCCCAAAATCTCTCATGAGTTCCATACTCATCCAATATGGCATGAGCAAGAGTGATGAGCGTCTTGTTCTTCCTCTCCACTACTCCATTTTGCTCGGGAGTATATGTAGCGGAGAATTCATGTTTGATCCACTTCTTGTCACAATATTCCTCCACTGTGGTGTTTTTGAATTCCGTCCCATTGTCACTCCTTATCTTCACAATGCTAGCATTGAACTCATTCTTTGCCCTCTTGGCAAACTTTCTGAAGATACCACTGGCTTGAGATTTGTCCACAAGAAAGAAGGTCCAAGTATATCTCGTGAAATCATCAACAATCACCAAGCAATATAGATTGCCTCCTAGACTCTTGTAATGTGTTGGCCCAAACAAGTCCATGTGCAAGAGCTCTGGAGGATGAGATATAGACATAAATGACTTGGTGGGATGTGAAGATGTAACTTGTTTCCCTGCCTGACAAGCGTTGCACAATCTATCCTTCTCAAAGGCCACATCCTTGATTCCTTCAACTAGATTTCTCTTGACAATCTTCTTGAGCTGATTCCTTCCAACATGTGCTAGTCTTCTATACCACAACCATCCCTTGGATGCCTTGGTGAATAGGCAAGTGCTTGGTGGCATATTACTTGACTTGAAGTCCATGACATACAAGTTCCGATGTCTCACTCCATGAAATACTAACCCTCTCTTGGCATTCTCAATGGTTGCACCATCCTCATCAAACGTGCACTTGAAACCCATGTTATAAAGTTGACCAATAGATAGAAGGTTGAAGTTGAGGATTTCCACAAGGAAGACCTTGAAGAGATGGAGGTCATGTATGATGGCCACCTTATCGGAGCCTCTAACTCTCCCTTTTGAGTTATCCCCAAAAGTCACCTTCTCACTCTCTTCGTCTTCATCAATGGTGGTGAACATGGTTGGCTTCCCGGTCATGTGTTGAGTGCACCCATTATCAAGAATCCAATGAGTGCCTCCATTCTTGTAGTTGACCCTAATAGTAGCCATAAGACAAGCACTAGAGAAAGAAGAGTTAGTATCCAAAGCATTACTTGATTGACTAGCACTAACCTCATGATGTCGAGCAATAAGACCATTCTCATAGATGGGGATTCTTGCAATCCCATCCAATAGTCTCCTCCTAATGGGATAATGAGGAGCATGATATCTCCAATGTCCATGATCATCCCCCATGTGCACATTGTCAAGGTTGATATAGTAATGGGGAGGATCATAGAGTCCAGTGATGTGCTCAAGCACATATCCCACTTAGAGTGGAGTACAAGTATCATCTTTATTGCTCTCTCAATTGAGAGCTCATGTCTCCTGTTTGACTACCTCCTCAAGTAAGAAACTCCTCTCAGGAGTTGTGATTTGTTGGAGGAGCTTGTCAATCACTTCATATGGTGCAATAAATTCACCGAGTTCAAAGAGCAGGTCTTGTTGGTGAGCTCGACAAAGATGCCAAAGGTGATCTTATGGTGGAGGGAGCGGAGGAGGTGGAGGCGCCGGAGCCGAAGCCGTAAGATTGATCATCTCAAATGATTGAGTGAGCATTGTTGTTGGTGCTCCCCCTACGCCAATGCTCGGTCCACTCAAAGTGCTTGGAGTAGGATTTAGAATGGCACTTGAGGTAGAGCTTAACGAAGCGCCCGATGTATGTCTTGCCCCAAAGGGGTTGTAGAAGTTGTTGCAAGACAATCTTGTGGAAGGATCAAAGAAGTTTGAGCTTGAAGCTTCTCCTTTCCTTTTGCTCGAGGATGCTTCATGAGTTGCCTTGAATGTCCTCTTCCATGCCATGCTTGCGGCAATCTCCTCATCCTTGAAGAGCAGCTCAATCACATCTTCTACGGAGAAACTCTTCTCCATGAGAAGGTCAAGTGTGACGTAGAAGAGCTTGCTACTCGGAACGAAGGAGAGAATCTTCTCCACTATCACGATCTTGGGAAGCTCGAAAGAAGTTGCCCCAATCTTGTCCATAATACCTCACAAGCGAATAAGAGAGTCAAGTAAGTCCTCATTATCATTTGCATGAAAAGCAAAGAACTCCTTAACAATAGAATTACTAGCATGATCAATAGGAGACTCATAAACATCATCAATGCTAGTAGAGCAAGCAAGATGAAAAGACATATCATTATCAATCATCATGTTAGGCATACTAGTAGAGCAACCTATCAAGTCATTGCTAGAAGAATCTAGGCACTCACTAGTACGAGGCACATTCACACCATTATCACAATCATCATACACATGATTATTGGTAAAAGTATTGGCAAAGTCCACAAGAGTGTCCATCGATTCATCCGGAATCATGGTATTTAAGTAGCTCTTAAAGCGGTCCTATTATGAGCCATGACCCGGTCCCGAATGGGATGACATCCCAACTCAATACGGTCACTACTCAAGGCGGTTAAGCCTTATAATGAGCACTTGGCTCTGATACCACTAGAAAGGATCGTAGTGACAGAGGGGGGGGGGGGGGGGGGGAGGGGGGATGGTGAATCGGGAACTACCACTATATACCAATTTCACCAATTTCACAAACCGACCACTCAATCAACTCCTATAACAATTGTAGTGGTGATCACACTAACAAGGTAATCCTATGAAAGGAAAGACAACCTATCCATACTACTGGATCACACAAGGCAATACAACTTCTATGCAAGCTAGAAAAGAAACAATGCAGAAACACACACCAGGCTAGCAAAGGAGCCGACTCATGCAATTCTACAAGACAAGGAATTAGTGCAAACAAGCATAAGTAGTACCACACATACAAAGATAGCAATCAAGCCAATACAACTGCTATACATGCTAGTGATCAAATACGGATGCTCAAACACTACTAGCAAGCAAGAAGCCTATTCATGCAATTCTACAAGGTAGTCAACTAGAGCAAGATAAGCACACAAGCATGAATAGCATAGTATATAAATGCGGAAGGTAATGCATCAAAGTAAGGAGTAGAGTAAGAGATCTCATAATTTTTTCCGAGGTCTCGGAAGGATGGCGCCTTCCGCTACTCCTCGTTGGACCACTCCCGCCGGAGTCTTGGTCCCTCCCGCCACCAAGTGGAGTTCTCACCCACGAGCTTGTAATCACTCCTCGAGTGAAGACATGGTGTGTGTCACCGCTGCATAAAGCACAAGCTCGCCTCCCTCGAGAACTTGCCATACTCCCCGAGCTGGTACGGGTGCTCACTATTGATGCCCCTTCCAACGGCGGGCTCAAACCATGTACAAACTTGTGACAGCCTTCACAACCAATCACGATAGGCTCGATCACCGACACCTAACCGGTCTAGATCTCACCATAGACCAAGAGTAACAACCTAGATCATACCCTCAAGGACACCCTAGCCTTAGATGTGCAAGATCACTCCTTGTTACTCTCACTAGCACTCTCAAGATATCCAATATCCTCTCCTAGTGCTCTCCTCTTTTCCTCTTGGATCTTATCAATTATCCTTAGGTATTCCACTGGCCAAGAGAGGTCTTCAAGACCCCAGTAACGAAGTTATATAGGCTTTCAACCTCAAACTAGCCGTTGCTCTACAAAATTACCTTTCTGGACACACTGACCGGACTGTCCGGTCACTGCCTGACCAGACTGTCCGGTCACTTTGGTAATGGCTCTCCCAGCTGTTGGCTCTCCTGTCTAGGCAAGATCCTGTACTGACCGGACTATCCGGTCTCTGTACCGCACCGTCCGATCCACTTTCTCTCTCCATTCCAGGAGGGTCCGCAAACTGCATCCTCTCTGCCGTTCCTGCACTCCTACTGACCGGACCGTCCGGTCAGTAGACCGGACCGTCCGGTCTGTATGGAGTCTCCTGCAGACAGAGTCCTTGCTCCTCGCGCTAAGTCCTGGAAAACTCCACATAGTGACCGTACAGTCCGGTCACCTCTGACCCCTCTGTCCGGTCACTACGTCCAAAAGCTGAAACTTGTCCTCGCTTGATATTGTTTTCCGGCTTCTCCGAAAAGCTCCTTGGCTTCTCCACTGTGAACTAGTGCCTGTGATTTTATCAGCAATCTTGCACATCACCGACTAGACATGACCTAAGAGAATGACCTAGACCCCTTTGATAGTTCGGTTTTTCCTATGGACTCAAAGCCTAACAACTAGACAAGTGTACCAAACACTTGCTCCATAGCTTGTTCTCCACTTTGATCCATCTCCATCAACCCTTGGACTGCATCAAGCTCATCAAGCCTCCATGCTTGTGGTCATCGTCATCAATCGCCAAGGATGCCATAGACAATCATCATAAGATAGAAAAGGTTTCCTACACGAACAACACTCGTATAGATATTAATCATATTTCATGTTTGTCATGTATCACCAAAACTCCATACCTCGGGATGACCTCAATGGTCATGATCCTTACAGGCTCCCTTAGATGCTCAATCCCACTTGATGTTTCTGGCTACATACTAACCAATGTTGATATTAGCTAGCACGGTCTAACTTGCTATTCGTAGATGTTGATCCTAGCCTTCACGCGTCATACAGGTGACTCCTATTATTGCACCCTTGATCCATGCTTCTATTGTCCCTTCGACCCATGTTCCTGTTGTGTTATCATGGTCGTGCTCCTGGTGCACTCTAATATGGCTTGGGCTCCTCTAACCCATTTTCTACTTGTTTGACACGTTGTTGAAAGTTAGATGTGGCATGAAATTATCCTTAAAAAATTGTTTCTTCTCTTTGATTATAGATTTATGTGTACGCTATTTCCATAAATCTTCAAATATTTCTTATATGATAAAAATATACAATGTGTAAACCCGGGGGGGGGGGGGGGCACAAGCTTCCATCGTCCCTTAGACCCACTTGATATTTCTCGCAAAATCCATCACTAACACATATAAAATGTTTCTTAGATGATAAAAGTATACAATGTGTAAACCTTACACCGAATTGTCACAATATATTTGGGCCTTGTATATGATCTTAGTGTAAGTTCAGTCACTATTAGGTTTGACATCTATAACTAATTAGTTTTTTTGGATGATCATTTCACTAATGTTTTGATAACTTTGTATAGTGGAGTCAATCCTTTTCTTAGTTAAAGTAGACCTAGATGATTATGTCACAAATAATTATCTGATTTTCACAGTCATATGTTCTTACTTTTTTTTAGCTACATGTTTTTATAGCCACCATGAGTCTGAACAACAATTAAAAAAAGATGTGAAGTGTGAGGTTGTGTTTACATGAAAGATCTTTATGTTTTACTATGTCTCTATCGACAACGAGATATCTATGGTGATTTTTTATATCTCAAGATCTAATTGACCTAGTCTTTGGTAAGTGCTCATATAGGTAATATATATGTATGCGTGTGTGTTCATAGAAATGAATACTCATACATATTTATGAGTGTCTTTGTTTATACCATATTCAATTGAAAAAAAGGCTCACATACGTATTTATTCAAGTTGGATTCTATTTCTAAATAAATAATAATAGTAGATAATGTAGTACACCTAGGATACAAAAGATTATCGAGATATGCTTAAATAGACGGGACTATGTGGGACTAAAAACTCCTCAATAAGAGTAGATCTATGCGTTGCTGTCATTACAGAACACTCAGATATTCCGTGGCAAAAGTAGCTGACACCGGCGATATTATTCAGCACTAGAAAGTATACACATAGCATCATTGAAAAATGTCGTTATGGCTATTCCAAGCATGTACCAAAAAAGGATGGCCGCCGCCGAAGACCTGATCAAAGACATCTCCTCGATCATACGTACCAGAGTTCCGGTGGCAGAGTGGCAGTTGTCGCAACGTTGATCAAGAGCGTACAAAGGAGATACTCCATCTACCACGGTAACCAGCCCTTAAACCTCTCCTCCTCCACCGTCTTGGGCCGGGCATCTCCGATGACGCCACCAGAAGACTTTTTCTTCGCGGGCGGTGGTACCATCCCGCTCTCCTTCTCAATGCCGCCAGAAGACTTCTTCGTCACGGCAAAGCTCTTGATCGGTGCGGCGCCGATCCTCATCATCAGCTTGCATAATGGCGGCGGCGGAACTGCGGCGCGGCGGAGCACCGTGCCGAGGCACGCCAAGGTGTCGACCAGGACGAGCACGTGCACGCCGCCGTGCGCCAGACGCGCGTCCGCGCATGCCGCGGACACGTGGGCGCAGATCTCCTTGGAAGCGCCGACGACGGCGTCGCGGTCGAACTTGTGGCGGACGAGCGGGAGCACGTCCTCGGCCAGCGCGCGGTCCACCTGCTCCGGGTCGCGCAGCACGCGCGACGGGCGGCGGCGGAGGGCGATGTCCTCGGCGACCTTTTGGACCACGGTCCGGGTGCCACCTGCGCCGTCTGGGCCAGCGACGGTGATGCCGGGAAAATGACGTCTGATGACGACGCGGACGTCGGCCGTCATCGCCGGCGGCGGTCCCGCGGCGGCGGAGCCTTGTCGTCGACGGCGTCGGTGAGAGCCTTGGTCGGACGAGCAGGGGAAGAACGTCGTTGCTAGCTGGAGGCGGCTGGAGACACGGACGGCGGGACCAGCGTGCGGCGCGGCGGCCATGGCGGTGCGGCTTCGCTTGACGAGCGCCTTGGATGCACGTGGCGCGATCTCCTGAATGAGGCCGCGACGCGATTACTCCACGGATGGATGAACTGGTGGTGTTCCCCCGCTCTTGCTATTTATCGCGGGAGGCGGATGAGATGGTCGGAATCGGTTTCCGTCTCCGATTCGAGTTGCCCTCAACCGGACTGAGGGAATCCGAGCGCCGGCGCGTCGGACAAGCCGGTCCGACTCGGAGACGCGATTGGCGGGAAAAGATGGTGAGTAATCGAGGGAAAGACGCCGCGGGAGTCCGAGTCCCACGCATCAATTTGAGCCCAACGAAGCCGGCCCAGGGCCCATACAAAATTCACGGCCCATGGAAGCCATGGATGGGATTTGGTCCGACTCCGACAGCCGTGTGCTAGCGGAGACGAGTCAGTCGTCGACACAGTGCCTTTGCACCGAAGTCTCTCTCTTCTTCTCCCCACCCAAGCTTCCTTTCCTTTCCCCTGTCCGTTTGCGACTCCGCCTCCCCTCCTTTTTTATTTTTTTTCTCTCTCTTTTCTCATCGCGTTTAAAGCTTCGAGGCCGAATCGCCTTCCAAACTCCAACACCCAAAGTCGTCTCTCTCTCCGCAGTCCGCACGCACCGAATTCCCCCAGCGCAGCCAGGACAGCTTGGCCTCCTCCTCGTCCCATCCTCTTCGACTCCGGAAAGCTCGGTGAGTTTTTTTTTCCCCAGTTTTGATTGCTCCTGTCGAGTTGGAGGCTCCAGGTTTACATGCGTCTGTAGGTCAATCAGAAGTATAGGGGGCTAGGATTTTGGAGTTAGGGAGAGAACCTTGGTGGGGTTGCTGCATTGTGAAGGGGATTTGGTGGCGTTACTGGTAGGGTTATGTTGCCCTTATGGGATTTTCTATGTATTGTTCAAGCTTAGCCATGACCCCGTAGTGTTTAGACTTGCGATTATTTTCAGTATTTTTATGGTTATGCTTCAGATGTCTCTTACCCTCAAGAAGCCTTTGTAAATGGTTCTTAAAAAAAAGTCTTCAAGACTCCTAAAAGAGAGTGAGCTTCTTAGAATATTGTGCCTTTATGTGTTATTATTTACGAGTTTTAGGTTGTTCTTGCAATGTTACAACATTGCAGTTTTGCAAACTGTGAAGCTTATGATTCCACAGTTGAGCATAAATTTATTGAAGATATGCTGAATTTATTCTATTTTGCCCCTCTTACCACAGGTCTTAAATTTGACTTGGTAGTGCCACTTCATGTCAACTAGCAATCTGAGGCGACGGCTCCATCATGGTGACGTTGATGGAAGAAAAAATGAGCATGTTGACATATCTGGTGTTGATTCCCTTAATGAGCCTTTACTAGGGAATTCCGATACCAGTGGATCAGAGGTTTGCCTTAGTGTTTATAATATCGTCTTTGAGTTTCACTTGAAATGCATAATTCTATACATTTTGCTATTGAGTTGACAAATTCTTGGGCCTGTTATAGGTGTATGATCCTAGAAGGCAAGACTTGTGGGATGATGATAGGAAGAAGGAACAACTGCACTGGTCATTTCTGTTCTCAACTTTAATTGCACAATGGGCACAGTGGTTAGGTAATGTTTGTTCTAGCCAGTAGCCACCACTTTGATGTTCCATGCTACTACCGTTAGTTTTGTTGATGCATTGACAGTAGTAGATTGCTATCATCCTTTCCAGTTTCCTGGTTTTGTGATTGAAGTTACATTATAAACCGTTTATCCTCCTTAGTCCTTACTGAATATAGATTCAGTTTACTTTGTGTAGATATTTAGCAACCTTTGTGCTAACCTGTTAAAATTGACACTTTATGAAACTTTAGGCCAATAAGCCCATGTTCACGTATTCACTATGAATGCATTTCTATTGCTGACTTAAGCAAGATAACACTCTTTTTTAGTCATTGGGATCGGCTGGATTACTGACTTTTTTTAATCAAATTATCAGTACTGGTTCTCTGGCCCTAAATGCAAACCATCACGTCAAATTTGCAAACCCCCCCCCCCCCCCCCCCCCCGGCCAAAAGAACTAACTTTCTGGTATTGCATTTGAAACCTTGTCATAAGAGTGCCACTGACTGTCACTGTTTGAGTGAATGTATGCAAGTTTGATTTTGTTTTTGTGCTTTGTGAACTTAGGAATTAGATAGGTTGCTGCTATAGAAACGAATATGAAGGTAGTGATGGATGCGTCTTCTCTTATTGCTACAGTTCATTATTTCCTATTCATATCATTCTCTAAAGTACTGCAGAGCATTCTCTACTTTTCCATATTGTTGGATAACCTACTGAGAAGCATTACTTATCCATAATTCATGCTTTTGTAAGTCCATGTCTGAGTTATTACTATCATACCGTTTCAGAAATCATGAAAACCATATATTCATTTTGCAACATTAAGTTGGCATAAGAATTCGTACCATTACCAATTAGGGAGTAGGATTGCCATCTTTCTCCTCATGTTTCTAACTGATATCACTGTAATTTGTTCTCTTTCTTGAACTGTGAGTCTTTGATTCTTTTAAAAACACTGATATGACATTCTTATGTTCTCTTTGCAGCAAGTATTATTGCAAACTCAGGATCAATTTTTGGCAGATTATTTCCCTTCTCTTTGGATAACCAAAACAATCCAGTGCATCTTAGCCCTTTGCAGGTATTGTATAGAGAAAAATTATGTGCCAATTTTACACTGAAATTGGTTAGCACTGAACCTTTCTTTCCAGGAAGAAAGGCTGAATACTTTGAGACGCAGATTGCAGATCCCTTTTGACGGCTCCTGTATTGAACATCAAGTATGTATAGCATTTATGTGTTGATATTTGCCTTTTTTTAACAATAATCTTTCACGTTGTTGTTCTCTCATTTGAGCAAAGTAACTGATCTGGATTGTTGTTGTTAGGATGCTCTGAGACAACTATGGCGTTTAGCTTACCCCACTCGTGAGATTCCTCCGTTGAAATCCGAATTATGGAAAGAGATGGGATGGCAAGGCACTGATCCAGCTACTGATTTCAGGTCTTCTATTAATATAGTTTGAGCATCACATACCACTGTGTTCTCCATTTTCGTTGTAGTTTCTCAGCTGAAAAGGTCCATCTAATATTGACCACATCCATGCAGGGGTGGTGGACTTGTATCATTGGAGAACCTCATCTTTTTTGCTAGGAACTACCCTGTAAAGATCTTATTTATAAAAATAATACTTTATGCACTGTCTTTCTGGTTTGCTTGATTGATTATCATTCATTATTTCATTTATTCTGGTGCAGAATTCCTTTCAGATGCTCCTGAACAAAGTGCAAGGGCAAAGATCAGATTGGGAATACCCTTTTGCTGTTGCTGGTATCAACATTTCATTCATGTTGATCCAGATGTTGGATCTGCAGTCAAGTAATGTTCTTCTTGTCAAATCCTCTCTGCTTCATGACTTGCTTCTTTATTCCTGGTCTTTATGGTGTTTAATTTATGCAGCTGTTCCATCTTCAAAGTCTGGAATTCGTTTCCTTCAACTGCTTGGACGAGATGAGAATGCATTTGATCATCTTTACTGTGTGGCTTTTCGGCTGCTTGATGCTCAGTGGCTTGTGAAATGTGCCTCTTATATGGAATTCAATGTAAGCGTTCCAGTTTGTGCAGTAAATTGGCCTTTTTGGAAAAAAAAAAAACTTTTTAAACAGTCAGGTTCTCACTCTTTTGCATTTTAATATACCAGGAGGTCTTGAAATCTACAAGAACTCAGTTGGAGCGCGAATTAGTTTTGGAGGATGTAATGGCGGTGAAGGACCTGCCGTCTTACACTATGCTGGACAAGTAAATTAAACCTGAGCTGTTACGTTTGGATGATGGAGAACTCAATATGCTGATTTGATACACTATTTATGCTGATTTCTGGATCCTAAATGCCTTGTTGGCCCACTTTTTCGGGCTTTATCTTGTTGTAGATTTGAGAGGGGAAATTTGAGGCGTTTATCATGATTCCTTGTACATATTGTATCTGACTTGCTGATTCAGAGGAATAAAGCAATGAATTACATATTGTATGTTCTGAACTGAGAAGCATTGGCTGCCCTAGCTGGGATGGGAGCAAGTTGGACTTCCATTTATTTGGTGTGAGACCAAAAACTTTTTCATATCGGGAGACAACAGCCCTTTCTTGTAATAGTAATTTTTCTTGGGGTGGAACTGTAAACCAATTTTCCTGAGATTTAAAATCTTTTGAAGTTTGCACAAAGGATGATTGTTTATTAGTGGACTTTCATGAATATATCTTCATCTATGTATGTTTTGAACCGGAGTAAGTTGGACTTTATCTATGTGGTCTGAACACAGGAACAGGGACCAATTTTTTTTTTTTCATACCGAGAGACATCAGGCCTTTCTAATATCTTTGGGGCGGAACTGTAAAGCAATGTTCCTGAGGTTTGAATGAAATCTTTTGAAGTTTGAACAAAAGATGATTTTTTTATTAGTGGACTTTCATAAGATTGTCTCGGATATGTCATAAGGCTAACCTTTGAAAGCATTCCTTCGCTCTGAAGTGACGACAGATGTTCATAAGATGCCTGCTTTCGGAAGGCCCAGATGAATAAACGAACGGGGTACCACAAGAATTGGAACTAGTACTACTCTAAAACTGTTTCCTGATTCCGGCGCAACAAAAGAATTAGGCCCCGTTTGGATGTTGGCATTCAGCACCAGAATTTGGAATTGGCACTCGGCTGCCTCCAATGCCATTGTTTGGATGTTTTAGGAATTCGCAGCGATATTCAGCTTACTATCTTACCTCCTCCCACAATTCGGACCCCGACCCCTCCGAATTGGACAGAATTCACGTCTCCTTCAAGACCTCCACGCACGTGCCCTGCTCATCCCCTCTCTCCTCCCTCGTGCTCGACGCCGGTGACCGCTGCTCCCTCGCGTGCATCCCTCCTCCCTCGAGCTTGTCGCCAACGACCGCTGCTCTCCTCGCGAGTCGGCGCGCCTGCCTCCCCTCTCGTGCTTGTCAGCACCGACCACTGCCTCGTGCGCCTCCTCCCTCGAGCTCGTCGTCGGTGACCGCTGCTCTCCCTAGGAGTCGGCGCACCTTCCTCGCCTCTCGTGCTTATCCGCACCAGCCGCTGCCTCACGCGCCTCGCTCCTCCTTCAAGCTTGTCGCCGGCGAGGGACTCCTTATGCCCCTCCGCATGGGAGGCGACGCGAGGCGGCGATGGGGTTTGAACTGTGCTTTTGCTAGAGTTGTCTAGTATTTTGGCCCTAAAGCCATTAGAACAGATGCTATCCCGCAGGGACCCATCCGAGTACAGGAACAGATGCTGGTCATCCTGGGCACCACACCAACAAAAGAGTCACTCAACTACACACTCATACTAATGTGGTTCATCTAGAGGATGAGGAATGACAACCGTTTCAGATCCAAAACTTAGACTGTTTTGCAGGTTCACATGGCTATACGGGCACAACTGCAAGGGACCCACCACGACGGCCACCGCCAACACCAACGTCTGTACCAGGAGGCGCCTCCACCGCAGCTCGACCCCCCATGGTCAGGCACGACGTGCCATATTGATGCAGTATGCCCACCTCATGTGGAGCTGCACGACCGTGTGGGTATAGGAGTACTCTTCTTCAACACCTCCGGACCGATTACGCCAACAGTTCATGTCCAATCTACAACACAATACTGCTCCTCCACTCTACAGGCCGCAGCCATGGCCATGCTACTAGCCTCAACACTCACAAAAGCCCTGGGGTACGACAACATGCTATTCTACTCCGACAAGTGTCAATCTCTGGGAAGCGCCAACACTCTCAATGCGGGTTCTCTCCGGGAATCTCCGGGAAGCGCCAGGGCACTGGAGGACCAGACCTGCCCTTTTCCAATTCCGGGCAAACACCACAGATCTCCGCAGCAGCGTCAGACACATCAGAAGGACTCAAAACACAACAGCACATAATTTAGCTCGCGACGCAGTGTCCGTCACTGAACAAACATGTACTTTCACTTGTAACCATTTAGATCATCAAAACCGGTGCCCAACTAAAGAGGCACTGGATGGTTTCTCTCCTCTTGGGGTGTTTACACCCCAATGTCTGTAAAGTGTCGTCGATGGAATATAGGCACAACTTGTAACAAAAAAAAACGCGGCGTCCGGCGTGGCATCAAGGCCCGCGTTGCCTCACGGTGACGCCGTTCGTGAATCACCGTGCCTCCGTCGGTGTTCAGCCAGGCCAGCTCGACACCCCACCGGAGCGTACGGGCCAAGCGCCGAATCAACCCACCAGATCCAGGACGCAGCTGACTGCGCGGGTGCCATGGCGTGGCTTCTGAGATGCCAAATTCAAGCCGTTCGCGTATCTGGCACTCAGTTGCATGTCCCGCGTTACCTTATTTGGACACGGACGTCGGCGGCGCAGACTGGACCTTACACGTGTCCATGCGACCGGGCACAGCAAATCAACAAGGATACGGAGACAGCAAGCACATGGCACGGGAATGCGGGATTCTGCAAGTCTCATTAGGAGAAGATTCCGCAGATTCTTTTGAAAGCAAAGATGAACAACGTAATAAACATTTATACTTTGAAAGGGAAGTACAAAAGGAAGAGTGGAAACTAAGTAGAAACAAACGTTAGAAACTTGAACAGAGCGCAACTGAAAGACGGCGCCCTTCCCTGCTACTGCTACCACACACACCACTAAGCGGGTTTATTATTATTCATTTTCGCCCATGCACGGACGGGAACGGCGGAGAGGGCACGTAGCACCGCGGCGGGCGCCACGTACACCCGGCAGGCACCGCATCTCCTTGCTTCACTCACATCTTCCCGTGGCGGTGCGCGCATGCCGAGTCGGTGCATCCCTCGACGCAGCGTGTGACGCTCTCCGCGGCGCGCTCCCGCGCCAGGCGGTCCTTCTCCTCGAAGTACACCTGCGCCGCCTTCTCCGCCGCGCGCTCCTTCACGGCACGCTCGTCCTCGCCGCCCAGCCGCACCTCCGTCTGCTGCCCGCCGCCGCCCAGCGTCAGCTTGTCCTTGATCGCGCCCGTCACGTTGCCCAGCGCGCCCAGCAGGCCCGGACCCTGCTGGCTCCTGCAACCCCATCACGATGAGCTTAATTAGCATCATCAACGGTAATGTATATAAGCGACTGAAGAAAAGTATCTATATATAAATTGCAACCAACTGCTCATACATACCTATCGGCGTCGTGTGTTGCAGTCTCCCTGGCCTTGTCGGCGGCGGTCTGCGCGGTGGCCCTGGACCTGTCCCTGGCCTCCTGCGCGGTGGCCCTCGTAGCATCCGCAACCTCCCCGGCCTTCTGCTTGCTCACGTCCCGCGCCTGCCTCGCCGTGTCCGCCGTCTCCTGGGCCTTCCTCGCCGTCGCGTCCTTCGTCTCCTGGGCCTTCTGCGCGGTGGCGTCCTTGGCGGCCCGCGCCTTGTCAGCCGCCGCGTCCTGCATCTCCTGGGCCTTTTGCGCCGCGGCGTCCCGGTACTCGCCCAGCTTGTTCTTGGTGGCCTCGGCGGCCTCGCCGGCCTTGTGCGCCACGGCGTCCTTGGTCTCCACCGCCGCGTCCTTGTACTCGCCCAGCTTGTTCCGCGTCGCCTCCGCCGTCTCCTCCGTCTTCCGCGCCACGCTGTCGTTGGTCCTACGCGCCTTCTCCGCGGTGACGTCACGGTACTCGCCCAGCTTGGCCCCCGTGGCGCGCACGGTCTGCGACGACTTGTCGGCGGCAGTGTCAGTCGCGCCGCCGAACACCGAGCTCATGAAGTTCTTCGCGCCCTCCAGGATCCCGCCGCCGCCGGCGGCAGCGCCGGTGGTGGTGGTATTGGTGCGGGCGCGCGCGATCTCGTCCGCCGCCGCGCGGGCGTCCGCCTGCGCCTGCGCCAGGTGCTCGTCGCGGGCCAGGGCCAGCTCCTCCGCCGCGCGACGGGAGTGGGCCTCCGCGCGGGCCTCACGGCTGTCCTGCCTCGACGCCATGGACGATGATTATCTCGGTGGGTTGGTGAGATCGTTGGCTTGCTGGAGCTAGTAGTAGTGTGTTCGAGGTGGATGCTGAGTGCTGTGTGACACGAGTGAGCTGAGGCGGCGGGAGGCGAAGCGCGTTTATACTCCGCGCCGAGAAATGAGGGCGCGACACGTACACCCCCGAGATGGACACGTATTACTCGTGTAAGTGGAGTGGTCGTGGCGACACGTACGCGCCGGGGGCGTCGCGCATGCACCGGAGGGCGGACGCGTGCCCCCTTTGCGGCGGCATGGCCGATGCATTTTGCAGCGTGCGAGCCGTGGGCGTGGCGCCTAGTGGTCGTTTTATTTTCCTTTTGAGAAGAAGAGTCTGGACTCGGGATGTTGTGAGAGTTCAGCCCGTTTACTTCCTGAAAGGCCGAACAAAGACCAGGCCGGCGACGGCGAGCCTAACTGGGCTTACGTTTCTGGGCCGGTCGAGACCCAAAACAATTATCGTTAAAAAGGAAACAAAAAAGAAAGAAAGAGAACGAGAGCATCCACCGAATCTTAGGGCCCTCCTAACCCCGCGCCTAACTGCAACAGCTCAGCACACCTATAAGTCGATAAAACAGTGAGATCTAGCAGTAGTATCACCCAGGACCACGTGCCCTTGGGATGATCGGATCTAGTATCGATTTGGATCATGTGCTGTTGCACCTTTCCATTTGGTACTGGTGGTTCTGAACTGATCCTGGCTGTAATGCCAGATCAAAGTTTCAAACCCAACGGCGCCAACGCTCATCCATGCCGTCGCACCTAACATGAAGGAGCAAGGAGGTCCAGCAGCACTGGTAATTTGGTACAGCTGTTCAACCACCAAAGTTTGCCGGCCTCTTGTTCGGGCTACACCACTCGGTCAAGGGCTCCAGGCTTCTTGGTTTTCTACAGCTGCGATCCTTGGCTTCAAGAGTGTTTGCTGTGTGAAAGACGCACCTTCCCAGTTAGTACCACCCAGCGTATTGCCATGCAGTCCACAAGTTCCCCATCTTAGTTTATTAAAGTGTACCTTTACTAAATCATATTTCCTAACTTTCAATCAACTGAAAACTTTTAACCAATAATTTGCTACTTTGTATTTTATTTTTTTTAAATTATTTATATAATAATTATAAACCATTGAATATAGATCTAATAGCTTAAGTACCCAAACTTTCAATCTGCTGAAAATTAGCAATTTCTTTACTAAATTAAACCTAAAAGGGATCTAGAGAAAGTGAAGAATTGGTTGGTTGCGCCACGACCCATCGCAGCAACGAGCATTATGGACAAACTAGTTTAAGGCAAACACACTCAGTACAGTACTATTCTAGGCAGCATACTAATGACCATGCTAATTTAAAAATTAAAGCCGTTGCAGCTACCAACGTACAGGTCACCCTGGCTTGGCTTTGCTTCACACAGCGCTTGCCGAGTTCGAAACGCACGGCACAAACCAACACCAGGCCGCAGACAGGCACGCACAACGCCACTCCCCAGTGAGTCCCACGCGCCTCGCGTCTGCTGCCGCCATCGCTTCCGCTGCAACAAAGGCCACCGCACCCGTTTCACTCTCGATTCCGGCGTTCACTCCGCTCGGCCCGCGGTCCCTCTACGTTCTCCGTCGTTGCGGAACACGCTTCGACATCGCCGGCCGACCCCCGCTCCCGATTCGCCCATTCCGGGAGGGTGAGGGGAGAACGGCCAGAGAATACAGGCTCCGTCTCCGGCAGAGCAGTGCCGTTCGTTTAGGCTCCGGGAGCGCGATGGCGGCCGGGTCCAGGAAGGTGGAGGAGCGGAACGAGCGGATCGTGCGGGGGCTCCTCAAGCTGCCGCCCAACCGCAGATGCGTCATCTGCAACGGACTCGTAAGGCGTTTCCCAACTTCCCGTCATTCCGCGTGGCCCGTGGCTTGCTTTCTGCTGTGCTTCTGATCCGCGGCGGTGCTCGATGTTTACTCACGATTTTTTTTTGTCTTGTGTGGGTTCGTCTGTGGCTGTGATTCAGGGGCCGCAGTACGTGTGCACGAGCTTCTGGACCTTCATCTGCATCGCCTGCAGCGGCATCCAGTGAGTGCTGCCTTTCCCGCTCCTGTTTATGGGTCCCTTCCCTTCCCGTGTATCTATCGTCGGCAGTTGTTTCCGTTCCTGATGAAATCTACGGAATTGGGGAGCCTCGTATAAAACGCATCTATAGAACATTCGAGTTTATTTGCTAAGTTGTGGAATTGGCATGATCAACTTTACTGAATGCTTACTAAGTTCTTGCCCGTAGACCGTAGTCTGCAGTTAAAGTATCTACTTGGGGAATAGTTTCTATTTCTAGAATTTTGATGAAGGTTCGACTTAGTCATATGTGTTTGTCTGCAAATACTTAATGTTTTGCTGTCTTCTGTTAGCCTAACGAACTGATGCGCTTGTAGCCGTGAGTTCACACACCGTGTGAAATCTGTCTCCATGTCGACATTCAGCATGCAAGAAGTTGAGGCTCTCCAGAAAGGTGGGAACCAGGTGAGGCCATTCCAACGTGCTTGTTGCATTGTTGTTTTTGTATGGGAGATGCCCCTTTGTATAAGGTGCTAACTGTTTAACTGATTTGTGCAGCGAGCCAGGGAATCGTTCTTAAAGGACTTTGATACCCAAAAAATGAGGCTGCCTGATAGCAGGTAAAGAAGAATCCAATCACTGTTACTGTTATCAGTTCCTGCTTGGTTGGTAACACATATCAGAACATATTTCATGCTCTGACCAAAACCTGTTGTTGCAGCAACATTAACAGTCTTAGGGAATTCATAAAAGCTGTTTATGTGGAGAGAAGATATGCTGGTGGGAGATTCTCTGAAAGACCTCCAAGAGATAAACAGGTAGATTAGTAGGGTTTTAGAATTATATTTGTATGCCTCTCCAAAACTTGTCGTTCATTAGTGTGTAATTTTGACAATTCATCTTTCTGAAGAAACTATATATTCCATCTATGCAGAACCAAAAGTCCCATGAAGAAGAACACAAAAGGGCAAGCTCATACCATTCATTTTCTCAGAGCCCACCTAATGATTATCAGTACGAAGAAAGACACAATGGCAAACAATCTGCATTTTTGAGTAGGAAGCCTGGTTCAGATCGGGGACACGACGGGAAGATTTCTGTATTTTCTTACAGTCCTCATAGCCTGCATGAGAAGATGTCTGAGGATGGATTTGTCAGTGAGAGTTGTGGGTCAAGGACTTCTAACTGTTCTGGGTCAAGCATGGGTGATACAGTTAGAACGGCGCCACAATCACCAAATTTTCTTGACAATGGGTGTTTCAACACACCTGTGGAACAAGATCAATCAAATGTACATACTTCTTATGGATTCACTAATTCCCAGATGGTGAAGATCTCATTCTCAATTGCAGTCAGCTTTAATTTCTTATCACATCTAATAGAAGTACTTAATATTTTTAGTCTATCTTGTAGGGAGCTATATCAGCAGGAATCGTAGATTCAATCCCCACTAAACCAAGCAAATCAAGCTTATCTAATTTGATTTTTGAGGATGATTGTGTTCACAGAACTCAGAAATCCACAAACTCTACACCCCCAAGTTTTGTAGCCTTTTCTGATGCTATAGACAATGCAAAAAGAGATGTCTCTGAATCGACAGCTATGTGGCAACATCCTGTCAATAGCTTTGATCAATCTGTGGATCTCTTCGCTAATGTAATTCCTGTAACTCCATCTGCTGATAACACATTATCAACAGCTCCAGCAATGGACAATGTCGGATGGGCTACATTTGATACACCTCCTGAAGAGAAGCAACCTTCAGTCCCTGGGTTTTCTGCTGTTGCTGACATGGGGAAACATAAACAGGCTATAAGTCGTGATTTGTTTTCATATGAGCCAAAAGATCAACCAACATGGTTCCCAATCTCTAAGAGTGATGCTTCCGTTACCAGTCAGTCTAGTGTTACATCGCTTGATACAAGCGATTCTCAGGTGATGAACATGTTTGTTGCACTACACAAAGTTCACTGGTTAATTTGTTTTTGTCAACATGTATGCAATAAAATGCAGCTTGTTCCCTGCCAAATTTAATTCTATTTTGCGTTTTTAAAATGTTTAGAATCTTTTTGTTTTTCTATAAAAGTTTGGCGCATTGAGGTTCCACTTTGAAATTGCTTCAGAGCTTGCATTTAAAATGGTGACCCTTTTGCTATTTTTCAGCCTCAGAGCATTTATCATGCCACCAGTGGTAGTACACGAGCCACTTTTCTTGGAGATCTATCATCAATGAATTCTGAGTGGCAAGAGACTAAAGAACCAATGGACAGCAATCGTTCTCAGGTGAGAAAATCTTGAACCTTATGATAAGTGAGTTGTGTTTTTGGCTAGTATGATATATAGTGTTTTGGCTGCTGAATATGAGTTCCTAACTACTTCTCCAGAATTTCCATATTGTAGCTTATTGTTATGTATTTGCAGCTGTGGAATTCATTTGATGATTTAAGCGGGGTCACTGTTCATGATCCACTCAGTGAACAGCCACATAGTACTGAGGCTAGAAATGTTGTAAACATCCCCCCTTCAACCAGCAATCCATTTACATGCTCTCTAGCTTCAATGGTACACCTTTTCCCTCTTCCTTTTTGCATGTTTTTTCTGTAATCCAACAGTAAAATTATTTTCTTCCCTGTAGGATTCTCATAGTGATGATCCCCATAAAGTATCCATGGATGGATCATCACAAAATACACCCCTTGCCTTTATAGAATCATCTCTGGTACCTGCCGTTCCTTAAATGATATGCCTTTTTGATTTATATGGCCTTTGGATTATCAATGTCATCTAACTTTTTACATATAATCTGTCTCTGAAGTTATTTTGCACCTGTACATCACCTTTATTCACAGGGAGGAGCCTCTACTGAGAAGGTGACATTCAATCCATTTGATGTTCCATTTGATGCTGATTTAGGGACTACTGATCTGGTATGCCTTTTATTCAACTCTTCCTTGAACTAGATTTGCCCAATTGCTTGTAAAAGTAATAGAATTATTGCAATTTTTCTTTGATTTATCATTAATGCATGCTTACGAGAATTGTTTTCTTGAGATAATTCGTATCTTGTAAAATGTCAAATGGGCTAATAAGGCCTAAACTGTATTGCCTTTACATGATGCTGTATACCATATGAATGGTAGAATCTATGAGCCAGTAATAGTCTAGACACTGCTGACATATGTTTGTAACAACATGAAGTCATGTGACAGCTGTTTAGGTGCATAATTTTTAGAACATCTCAACTGGTAGTGGCTTTTGAAAACCCGATGGAGTTTGAGACTTGAGAGTTTACTTGCACTACCATGCATTAGTATTACCACAAGCATACTTGACTGTAACTGGGGAATAAAGACAGAATTGTGTAGTTTTAGAAGTCACTGTAACCCAGAAAATTCTGCAATACAGACAACCTATAGCTGCAGATTTCAGATCATGTTACCCGTGGTTCTTTGCTGATAACAAATAATCTGTTATATTTTTGAACAACATTAAAAGAATAATCTATCTGTGGGGTAATTCAGAAGGAATCATAACCTGACAGCCTTAAAATTTGGTCTCAGTCCCAATTCACAACCTGCAGTCGCTATCCAGAGATGACTATCATGGTTAATTTGCAACCAAATTTCTGAATTACACTGCCTACCAATTTTCTGACACAGCAAACCGTTGCAGTTCATGGACGTGAAGTCACTGCAAGAGGCCTTGCCTAATCCAAATCGACCAGCTTTCTTTGATGGTTTACCTGAAGCATGGTTCTCCAACAGTCCATGTGGTTATGCTCCATCCACAGCACATGGTATGCATTCTGGGGCAGCATCAATCGACTGTTCTACTGAATATTCAGGTGGATTGCCATGCCTTATCGAGCAGGCCCCAAACTCTCCATTGCGGTAAGTAACTCTGGCATATTGCCTGCTATATAGTCTAAGCTATTATCCTGGCTATTTTCTGAAATTCAGCGTTTGCTATTTCAGGAGCATACCTGTTGGTACTGTATCATCTGGAAATCCTTTTGCCTAAAGTTTCTTAGAGAGTGGTGTGATAGTGGCTCTACTATGTGTCATGTATTTGCCTGTTCCTTTAGATAAAGTAAACTAGGTTGTGGAAAGATTGCAAACGGCATTTTGTAGGAACCTCAATGGAGATGCCGTACTGATGCACCTAGCAAGGTGAGTAGCTTGGAAACATACTAGATTTAGGTGTCGTTGGAATTGATCGTAGGAATTAGTAAATATTAGGATTCCATAAATGCATGGAATGTATGCATTCTTTATACCCGTACATGTACTCTTTTAGCTGAATGGATAGGTTCAGTGTTCCCGCTTGATCTGAGGAGGATTCATATTAGAACGGTTCAAACTGCCATGCATCCTTGCACATCTCTTCCGTGATATTCAGACATGCATCCTTGCACATCTCTTCCGTGATATTCAGATGGGTTTATCTAAGTATCCAAGTTTTTTTTTTTTGGATTGCATAAGCATCCAAGTTTGATCTTAGGACTTGGTAAATGTTAGGGTTCTATAGATGCATGGAATCTGTGCGTTCTTTACCCCTATGTACTCTTAGGTGAATGGACCGGTTCATTGTTCCCATTTATCTGAGGAGGATTCATATAATACCGGTTCGACTGCTGGGTCCTTGCAATCTCTTTCTGATATTCATATGGCTTCACCCAACTATCCAAGTTGTTTTGAGGCACTTGTTTATCTCCGGAGGATATCTATCAAGGACATGTCGACCGAGCAACTGGCGGAACTAGACAACGACGGAAGTGTGGCACCAGTAACCCCAGTAGATGTCGGCTGAGGTGATGGTATCAACTGGTACAAAATGTGTCGTTTTTCAATGGGTTTGAGAACTTCAGTATTAAGATAAAGCTGGACAAGATAGTCAAATTGTACCTTCTTTTGATTTTTTTTCTTTAAACCATAGGAGTAGTAAATTTTTGTTGATGAGTCAGAAGGATAAGGCGAACCCGGTCTCGTACAAATTACTCTTGTTCCCATCCGGGAGTAAATTGATCTATACTGAAAAGAGGCCGGGCGGGCTGGGAAGCATGCCGCGGTTTGGCTGCTGCGTGCATGTCGACTCGGCAACTGGTGGAACTAAAAAACAGCACGTGGCGCGGCGGCTGCAACTAGCAAGTGCAGCACCAGTTACTTGGTAGGCGCCAGATGTGTAGTGATGAACAAAGTCAAATTGTACTACCTTCTTTAGATTTTTTATTTAAACAAGATTAATCTTAGTTGATGACTACCAAAGGATAAAGTGAATAGAAAATTCCTTACACATCATTGAAAATTTTTCCTATTCTTTATATACCATTAAATAATTTATTTATCCTAAAATTTTTGTAAATTTTTATACTGGTAGAGAATCACTTAAGAAAATGTTTTGTTATTATCACATATCTTTATTCTCTTTCTTTTTTATTTTAAAATTAACGAACATAGACAATGGTAAATATTATTAAACCTTAATGTTTTACCATGTTAACCAATTTCAAATTCAAAAATGTTATAGGACCAAAATATTTTCCAACACCACAATTGTTCCCACGTGTTACTCTATAGATCTACAAATTTTCATAAATTTTGGAGTAAAAAAAATATCTTTTTCGAGTTAGCAAATAGTAAAAAATATTAAGCATTATCGCCAATAACATATAGGGCATAGAAATTTAAGTGGTTGGCATAGAGGAAATTTTCAGTGACACATAGAGAATTGTAAAAATTTTCAGTAATATAGAAAGAATTGGCTCTAAAGTAAATGCGATGTAGTACTGAAAAATAGTCCTTCGGATAGCAGCAAAGGATAAAGTGAATGCAATGTACTAGTAGTACTGAAAAATAGTCCTTTGGATATTGTTAGCATATTCATCCAGCTGAGTTAATGATAGGTCTACTAGTCATCTCCCGGAAGCAAGTAGTAGCCTCTTTCTGAAAAGACCAGAGACCAGCAGGGGATAAAGCATGCACTTGCTCAGGTATCGTGTTTGTCTAATATTTATTTTTCTATTTATTTAATTTAGGATATATATGTTGACAAATATAAACCATGTAACTACGATAATGCTGTGGTAAAATTAATGACTTATTGTCGGAATTATAATTACTAAAAATGGTACAAATATTTCCTTAGTAATTAGTATATTTTTCTTATGACACATAATTGCTGTGCAGCCATATGATATGACATTTGGACTCTGATGAAGAATCTCTAAAACTCAAACTTTTGGGTTAAATTTGATTTTGTCCTTTAACTGCAATAGGCGATACCTTCATCAATCACAAACATTTTCATAGATTGCAATAGGGGCTATATATTATTAAAAGTTATGTCAGTTCACACGTTGCAAATAAAAGATGAACATAATACAACAAGCTGTTGGACGGATGGGCAAATGATCGCCGGTGTAAGAGTGTGGGCTCGCTCACAGTCGCAGCCAAAAATCTAAATCTAATGCAGAAACAGCAGTGGATGAAGAGGAGAAAGGTGTGTCGGTCGGTAAGCGTGAAGGGAGAGTCAGACAGAGCGGAAGGAAGTGGCAAAATGGAATAGTATGAACACAGACACGCACTGACGTACAGCTATCCAGTCTCCACCACAATCTACAACGTGGCGCTGCATCTGCATCAGGAGCAAATTTTGACAATGGTTGGTCTGTGAAAAAAGAGCGATATTGCGCATTCTTAATATTTACTTCTGTATGTACACTACAGTAGTTTCTATACTAGCTAGCTCCTCTGCAATTGAACAAGTGCGAAGATGAATGCTACAGGACAGCGATCTCAAAAGCGAAAAGGGGAAGAAAACGAAAAAAAAAAAAAGATGATCAATGACGGCAGGGGAACCCGCGCGGCGATCACGACGGCTGCGCGGCGGTCGCCCGGCTGCGCATCCTGCTGCCCCACGTCTCCCGTCCGGCGCGCCGGTCCGCCGCGCGCCACTGCAGCCCGGCCAGCTGCGCCTCCCAGTCGGCGAACCCGGCCCGCCTCGCGGCGCGGTACCCGGCGTCGTCCCCGCCGCACCGGAGCTGGATGTCGTAGCCGCGGCGGCGCTCCGGGTCGGAGAGCACCTCGTACGCCTCCCGCGCGCGCATGAACTGCTCGTCGCCGCCCGGGCACGCGTCCGGGTGCCACCGCCGCGCCGCGCGCCGGTACGCCGCCTTGATCTCCGCGGGCCCCGCCGTCTCCTCCACCGCCAGCACCTCGTACATCGTCGTCGCCGCCGACGCCCTTGCTCTCGGCGGCGCCGCCGCCGCGGCCGACACGACGACGCGCACCCGCGACCGCCGCGGCTGCCACCTCGCCGCGCCGCCGCCGAAGCGCCCCGCGGCAACGACGGGCTTCGCCGCGCACATCAGCGAGCTCATCTCGTTTCCACCTCTTGCTCCTCCCCTGCCCGAGCAGAGCAGCCAGCCAAGCTAAAAACCACTCAGAAAGTGACGCCACAAAACGTGTCTGTCCCGCACTTGCTTTGGATTTTGGAGGCGTGTGTGTGGCGTCACAAGGCTGCGAACCTGCCGCTTATATAGCGCGGGGCCGCGAGGGGATGCGTCATCCGTGCGCGACGACGAGGTCTTCTAGATCGTCTCCGAAAGAGACAGTACAAGGACGAGGCAATCAACTGCTGGCGTCTTCGCCCACTGGAAGGTGAGACCAGTTTTTTCTTTTCCTGTCCGATTCTAGGCTCGCCGTGGCGCCGCAGGTTTGTGCTGATTGTTTTTAGCCAAAGAAAAATTTATTAATTATAGCGTGATGTTTATAATACATCTAGATTACAATTACGTGCAGCAACTAAGAATTGTATTAATTTATACCCAAAGGTTTACAAACACTAGGACGTACAATTAAGTGCATCAGATACTATTCTTCATCTGTATGATTTTTCAAGAAAACTACGGGTAACCTATTATAGGTGTTGTCTGAGCATTTTATTGCATGGACAACAACATATAGATTGTTACAAGTAGATTATAAGAAGGTAATACAAAGAGAAAAGATCATCTAAAAAAGAAAACTAACTAGCTGCCAACCTATCACTCCAGAACAGAAGATTTACTGCTTCTCCCTGTTTGACTGTCTCGTCTGGTTTCCAGTGGGTCTTTCTGCTAGTTGCCGTGGAATTGTTCTCTGCCCCATCTCTCAAATCTTTTCTGGACTTCTAGATGGATTGGAAGCATGACCGTAGGGACAGGACACGCCAAAGGTAGAGACATGACGTGGTCTGCCTGTTTCTAGATTTTCTTTGTTCTCTTACATCGGGGAGCAGGGGCGGACCCAGGATGTGGAACGAGGATTAGTGCTAATTGTTTTACAATATAGAAAAAATATATCTTCTCCATTATGATTAAAGGCTAAGATTAGGATCATGGCCCTAGTGGTCTTAGTTGTAGGAGCGTTTACTCGGTGCCAGTAGGTTGTCTTAGTTGTAGGTCCACTAGTCAGTCGTAATTATCTTGTCCTCACCAGCTTGTGCTCAGCGTTTACCGGAAGGGAAAAGCGGGCAATTAGTACAGATTAGCTACATGACGAGTCATCAGGCACTCCTTTTGCCATGAAGTCTATATTACGCTTCACCACCTTTAGGCCTGTTGATTTATATAAATATAATAGGACAAGTATATCTCTATCTTCCATTTTTGTTTTTTTCCTTGAAGGAAAGATGACCATAATTGAAATTACAAATAAATTATACTACATGAAAGAATAGTGAAATTTTAAACAAATTCTTAGCCGTTAGACCATTCACAGTGACTTCCATCACTTGGCGTTTGAAATCGAAATTCTAACAGCAACGAAAGCACTTGCACCACATGCTAATAAATCTAAGGGAATTTGTCTGAGAGATACTGAAAAATGATAGTTTTATCCACAACACAATCATAATCGTATTTTCGCCCGAGACATACTATGATTTTGTGTGCTCTCATCTATGACATACTATTACACCATTTAAAAATTATTTTCAACTTTTTTTATCACAACACATAAATTTGGATCTTTGCACAAACATACATTGTTGCATTCTCTATCAATAAAAATAGAGACATATTTTTTGTTATTGTTGATATGGTTTGCTCGATAATTTAAATATTAAAATAATAAGTAAATCTTATAAATAATCAAAAAAATCTAGCACTATTTTTTAATGATAGAGAATTCAACTATATATGTGTGTATAAAGATTTAAATTTCAATGTATTTTGTACATTGAGATAAAAAAGTTATAAATAATTTTTAAATGATAATAATGTATCACAGACAAAAAAAAAGCTAAAATCATAGAGTATCTCAGATGAAAACACCACCATTTCTTAGTGTCTCAAACAAATTCTCAGTAAATCTAATAACGATGGGAACATTGGAGAGAATAGAGATACTAATAGAACACATATGGTGTTGTTGTTATGTTCTTATCAGATGTGACCCACATTTTTTGTTTAGACATCGATGTCCAGATTGTGAGCTTAAGAGAAAACAAGCCGTGAAGAAATTGTGACGACAGAAGTGCGTATCGTTTGATAGTCAGGTGGCGACAGACAGATATGAGACAACCAGCCAACCTGCCAATGAGAATTTTTCTTTTTTCTTTCTTTTTTCTTTTTGGCTCAGTCATTGTCTTCGGATCTAGATGCGCTATCCTTAGATGAATGAGACCGTGGCCCGCTTCTAGACCGATAGAGCCTTGTGTTACTCCATGGGTGGGTGGCCAGCGTGAGAGACTCCAGAATTCGTGACGGGGGACTGGTCGTCATCGCGAAAACGATGTGTTTCTAGACGATGGAGGTTTCCATCGATGGGTCGCCTCTCATTTTCCTGTGTAAGTAGGGATGGTAATTCGGGCCGACCCGAAACCCGGCGGGTACCCGCCCGATGGGTCCGGGTATGGGCCATATTTCTTACCTGTGGGTCGCACCCGTGCCCGACCCGAGATGAGTCAGGTTCCGGACAGGTTTTTTATTTAATCCATGAGCAACCCGTCGGATACCCGATTTTAACATGTCCCTAGATTTGGCCCAATCCAACACTAGTAACATGTTAGAGCCCAGCCCATTTAACCCCCTGTGGATTCACCTACCGGCTAACCCTAATCTTATCCATCCCACCCGGCCACCCACTACCTAGTCGACAGCGCTAGCAGCCGCCATCCCCCTGCCGAGAGCAGAGAGCAGTAGAGCACCTCGCCACTCTCACTCGCAAGCCGCCGAGCCGCGCCGCCACCACCCAGCAGCCTGTAGCCGCCTCCACCCGCGAGGCGCGTGTAGGGCGAGAGGTGAAACCGCCACCGGTTGAGCTTGAACGCTGCAGCGTGGCTGTCGTCGTCCACGCCCACGCCAGCGGAGAGGTCCCAGACCACAACCTTGGTGACGCTCGGGTGGATCTTGACGGCGTACGCACGGGCGCCGACGGAGGAGAACCCATCTACGACCGCCATGAAGCGCAGCGCCGCGGCGTCTTCCTTGATGAAGACGTTGGCGTTGCCGCGTCGGCTGCGAAGGGGAGCTCGAGCACCTTCGCGAAGATGTGCAGCAGGCGGCGTAAATTCTAATTCCCCATGCCACCCGATGGGTACTCGAGACCCGCTCAAAACCCGACGAGTCCGGGTGCGGGTCTGGATTTCTACCCATGGGTCTGGGTACGGGTCTGAAATTGTACCCGCGAGCTCTAGCCTGTCGGGTGGGGATTTCTTCTATCCGCCCCGAACCCGACCCATTGCCATCCCTATGTGTAAGCTTATTACACTCTGCTTGTTGATTGGTTTTTATACTTTTGTAGGTACAGCCATGCAAGATTTGCTTGGACTCTTTTCTGATAACTGTGCGTTATTGTATGATGATGTTTGTTTACTTTAATCTTCAATTACAGTATAATATAGAATACTACTGTAAATCCTTGCTCACTCGGCTATTACATATAGGGATACAAGTGGGTATCCAATAGGTAGTTGTGGCTTAAACCTCTAATTTATTTGTTGTGCTATCTTGATAAGGAGAGAAAAAATTTTAGTTTATTTTAAAGAGTTTTGAAGCGATCCACCGACCTATAAAATACAAAACTTACACCCCTAATTACACACCATCTTCTAGCACGTACACTCACACTGACAGCCACCATAACCAGTTATGTTCACCGCAGTGTCTCCTCACCCTGCTGCTTGCCCGTCCCGGTCCATTGTATTGCACTGCCCCCGTGCACCACTGCTACCATGCTGCTGGCCCGCCAGAGGCATCGGCGTTTTGCACGCAACTGTACTGTACGTACTATAGTGTACAGACATGTACGCATGACATTACACCGTCTATAAATCCCTCCAAATCCAAAAGGAATCGCCTGCAGCATGTGCTTGTGCGCCCGAGACAAATAATTACACAGCCTTGTGTTTTGCTCGTGCACGCCATCATTAATTGGGCAAGCTTCAGTCGAGATGATCTTAAAATTAATTCGGAGGGGTCGTGTGGAGAGATGTTAGACTGTCCGTATTTGTCATACTTTAAAATTATTTTTTTAAAAAATATTCTATTCTAATCAGTAATATTCTTTTTTCTATATTCAGTTTTTTCGTACCTATTCATACTTTATATCTATCCTCTATATCAACTATCTAATATTTTATTTAACTATATCTAACTACCACCTCCTCTCATCTCTCCATCTCTTTCTTTTTTTCTTTTTTTTTTACTTATTTCTCTTTTACAATAATTTAGCAATTCAATTTTCAATTAAATAATATTTTTCTCTTCTCTTATTCTCTTCTCTTCCTTTCCCTTTCTTTTCTTCTTGTTCCTTTTTCCACGCTCGCACTGCTCGGCCTCCCCCACTCTCGCATCCCACGCTCGCTGCCGCCCGGCCTCCACCACGTCGCCGCCGGCCACAACCTCCTCCCTCCCACTCCACGCCGCCCCCTCCTTCGAATCTGGGCTCGGTCGTCGACGGCGGCTGGGTCCTTGGCGCCCTCGAGCTTGGGGGCCCCTGCCCCTCCCGTTCGCGCGCTCCCCATGAGCTCCTCCACGCCACGCCTCCGAGCTCCCCTCCGTAGCCACCCGCATCCTCCCCTCCTCCGTTGCCCGCGCTCTCTCCTCCTCCTCCGTAATGGGGAGGCGGATACGCTACCCCGGCCGTCATCCATCGGCGCCGAGCGGAGCTCCACCCGTCGAGCAGAGCCTCCGCGGCCATCGAGGAGGAGTGGAGGAGGAAGGATGGCGGGAGGAGGCGCAGACCCCACGCCACGTGGCGGGTAACATTGTTTTGCTACCCCGCCAGATTTGATGTTCATGAGGAGGTGTGCTATGATGGAGGATCGGGTAGCGTATCCTGATGCAACACCTCCATCCGCCATCCGAGTACTCCAGTACTGGATACCCAAGCCCGGTGCAGGCAGTCTTAGCACCTATCGATCCATCGGACAGTAACAGGAAATACGTTTCATTTAATGATCAGCCACGCTAATGTAAGGACGACAACTCACTCACTACGCACGTATGTGCCCCTGTTCTTGCGCAGTTGTGCTCCTCTGTTGTTGATGGGCACTGACGATGGGCACTGGCGAACGGAACGAGATCCTCTGACTAACGTCAGACCGACGTGCGCTCGTCGATTCGGCAACAAACGGCGATCCGCACCACAGCAGCTCGTATGTGGATTCTTCTCTGGTGCCATTCTTTTGCACGCAGCCCAGTATGACCCAGTCAGTCCATTTGCTCGACGCGGTTTCAGATGGAGGGGAAAAGCTTGGGTGAACACAGAAAGTGGAGGGAAAACTTCAATTCAGCTCTCCTCTGCCGGTCTGCCGCGAGAGACACAAAGAGAGAAGTGGCGATCTTTGCAAGTGAGATTCGTGAAGATGGAGGAAGAGGCAAATCCTGAGCACGACAGATGGAATGAGTAAGTAATATTGGCTCAAACTTGCCCTTTTATCTGGTTTGATTTTTGAGTGACATCATAGATGTTTCATGTTTACACTAGCTCCACAAAATTTTATTGCAATATGTACATGCAGCTGCTAAAGCAAGCATCTTTTTAGCTTCTTTTCTGTACTTTGACGTCTTCCATTCTTAATATTTTAGGGAGAATATACTGCCTAGTTTCTAAGGTTGGGATGAAATTTAAAGATCCAAATGAGGCTTGGAAGTTTTAGTTAGCCTATGGTAATCAGAAAAGATTTGATGTTAGGAAAAGGTACTCAAACAAAAATAAGATTGATGACAAGATCACATCATGTAGGTTTGTTTGTAATAATAAGGGTCATCGAGAAAAAGATAAAAAAGATGAGCTAACAAAATGTCCTCGACGTGAAACAAAAACATATTATGAAGTGCATATGGGTCTAGTCAAAGATCGAAAAATATGTGGTTATAAAGTATCTGAAGTGTATTTGAAACACAATCATGACCTTCACACATCTGGAACCTTACACTTCATGGTGTCAAGAAGGAAGATTTCAGATTTTACAAGCCTTTGAAATTGAAACAGCTAATGATTCTGGAATAGGGCTAAAAGCAGCGCATGAGTTAGCATATCGCCAAGTAGGTGGAGCACCTAATCTGAGTTATACCCTTTGTGACCATAAAAACTACTTGTGAGGCAAGCGACAACGAAAGATAAAATATGGTCAGGCTGGAAGCATGCTCAAATATTTTCAGCATAACATTACAGAGAACCCATCATTCCAATATGCCACATAAATGGATGCTGAAGAGAAGATTGCAAATATATTTTGGGATGGTGCTAAAATGCTTGCTGATTATGCACACTTTGGTGATGTTGTCTCGTTTGACACTACTTTTAGAACAAATAGAGAAAGTCAACTTTTCAGTATTTTTGTTGAATTCAACCAGTTTAGAGAAACAATTGTTTTTGGTGCGGCTCTAATGTATGATGAAACCTTTGAATCTTGTAAGTGACTTTTTAAGACCTTTCTATTAGCAGAATGTTTACACATTGGGCATGCGGAGCACATAATTAAGTGAGAGTCTAAAGAATGACTTGAAAATTCATTTCGAATGGGACTTTGATATTATTCAATTTCTCAAACATTTTGAAAGGGTGGTGCAAGGAAAAAGGAATAATGAGCTGAACTCAGAATTCGAATCAAGGAAGAAAACACCAAGAGTCATAGCAGATATACCTATGCTGTTGCAAGCAAGGAAATTGTATACACCTAAAATATTTGAAGCTTTTCAAAATCAACATGTAACTTTCATGTCAGCATGCACCAGAGTGTTGGAGGGAAATAATGAGTACCTTGTCACAGTTGCAAGCCTTGGTGAAGATCTAGTTTTTGGGAAGAAGTACAAAGTAATTTGTAATCCTTTAGACCAGATATGTACAAGTAGCTGCAATCTGTTTAAAAAAATTGGAATAATATGTGCTCATGCTCTTAAAGTTCTTGATTTGATGAATATCAAGTCATTGCCTCCACAATATGTACTAAAGTGATGGACACGACAGGCACGAAGTGGAACCATACAAGACAGGCATGGAAGGGACATAATTGAAAATGCAAAATTGGATGCTCTGCTTCTGTATCGATATTACTCCCACAAATTGCTCAATGTAGCACATCGAGCAGCCAACTATCCAGAATGCAGTGCATTTGTAGATAACAAAATTAAACTTTTTAGTCAACAAATAGAAGAGAAAATCAGCACATGCACAAGTACTTCTATCCATGACAAAAGTATAACCTAGGTTGGTGTTAGTCCTCTAGATGAAACATTGAGTAATGCACGATTAAAGCAAAAGGCAGATGGTGTAGAAAAAAAAGACTTGGCTTTGAAGGCAAGACCAAGGGCAGAAAAAAAGCCATAGGGACTCAGTTGCAAGAGAAACCACCATTGGTATAGAAAATTTATTACAAAGTGTAATTTAGAATATAATTCACCTTCTTACATCTCTGAACTTTTTTTATTCTCTTTCCTTGCAACGTATAAAAGGTATAAGGAGAAGCTAGCAACAACAAAAGGAAAGAGTGTGAACAATATATGGTCATCAGTTCTTTCACTGAACTACTGACACGAGCACCAATGACCTGAAAATTGAAGGATATTTTTAAATTCAGCAAGTGAGGAGTGCTATTTTGTCCTTGAAAGTTGTATTTTGTCAAGAATTCTAGAGACATGTATTCATTTGACAATTGTATTGTTTAAGCTATATTGCATTTGTCAAGAATTCTGGAAAGACATGTATTCCTCAAGTTGGATGAATGAAACTTGACTCATCTTATTTATAGAACAAAATATTCAGTAATTACATTTATCACTTTCTTTCACACACTCACACAATTTATAGACCAATTTTGTTACAACACACTCATAATCGAAACTGGAAATGAAACACTGAAGTTCAGGATGCTACAGAAGTGAAGCACCAAGTCGTTGTGGTCTTGCGGTGGCCACCGATTGTGAGGACCCTCTCCGTGTCCCACCAGTGATTACCGTACCAATCCCTGGATCAGTAATTGGTACACACGTACAGATAATACACAGTCAATTTACGACCTTCATTTAGTCCATGCAGGGACGATACAATCATACAAGTTTTGAGTTATAGGCAAAAGGGATTGATCAAGCCAATCCAGACTAAAGAGAATACAAATTAAGCTTCAACGACTCCACAGGCATACTCGAGCACAGGTTCTGTGGTCATACTAAAATACCACCAAGTTGAGGTCTTAGCTAGTCGTTCCTAGTCGGCAGGGCAAGCACTCGTCCATGACAGGTGGACCTACACCGAAGACACCATCACCAAGTACTCTGCACCAGTACTAGGAGTCTCACCGGCAGCCATTCTATCCCACCCACTTCACCATAACACCGTTGAATTATCACCCACCCGTTCCTACACACACACACCACCAAATACGCTTTCATCCATTTTGTAAAACTTGATAGAGTAAAGGTATGGTGATCATCATCATGGGTCCTAAGTGTATACTAGCAAGGTAGCGTTACTATTAGCAGAACTAATAATAACTTCCTAGGATTACAAGGCAGTGGGATATCAAATGCGGCCAATCAAGGATCTATCATTCATACCTTATATAGGGCGGTAAGAATGCTAGCTTTCACACAAGTGGGATCTAACTAAGCAACATAAAGTGACAAGGATAATGCATATAAGAAGTAGGCTCTAAGTTGGGTGCAGTTTTGCAATCATAGGTTCAATCATGATCAACAAATAGGTAGAGCTTGCCTCAAAACGCTATCTGACTTGACTCATCTTCACGTTTCTGGTTCTTATGTTTTTCTGGTGGAGTCGAGGTCTTCAGGTCTTCTCCTCGAGTCTCGTGCTTCGGGCCTGTGGGTAGACACCGGGTCTACTGGCGCTTCCTTGGGCTTCGCGTAGCCTAATATGTAATACTATGTCCTATAAATAACCTATCGTAAGAAATAATAACAAGAAGAAACAAGATTCAAATAGACTTCAAATAAATCAAGCATTAGAAACTTACTACGAGAATAGTGTAGGTTTCGGGCTAGGGACGGTTTATTATGTCTTGGACAGGGGTATGGGCAGTACCACTGGGTGCTACTCACTGAGACGAACCCGTGAGCGAAAGAACCGCTCAAAACGGAGCTACGGTTTGAAAGATATGGCTTTCTAAAGGTTCCAGGGGCTTTTCTACAATTTTCAGTAAATTATGAGGACCTTTCTATGATTACTAAAAAGTTCAAGGGCTTGGTTGTAAAATCTGGAGGGCTAAAATATAATTATAGGAAAGTTGAGGGTCTTTTCTGTAAATTTTTCCGGGTTAAAATCTAACTTAGGCAGAAGGCTAGGGGCTAGATGTAAAATGACAGGATGCTAGGATTTACTAGATTATTTGAATTGTTTTTCTATTGGAAATTCCATGGAATAGGTTCACAGGGTGGTGGACCGGGTGCACGATGATTGGTCTATGGACCAGAGGGCTGTGGACCGTTCATCAATGGATCATCGACCCAGATTTAAAGTAATCAAAGGGGTAAGTTTCTTCTAATCTCGGCCGTCGGCTGAGATCGAACGGTTGGGAGTGGCCAGGCAATAGCGCGCGGCGCTCGGAGTGACTAGAGACGGCGGCGCCATGGCCGAGAGCGCCGTTGCTCGTCGTCGAACACTGTGGGAGGCTAGGCTCGATGCGGTCAAGCTCAAGGAGATGCGGGGGAGGTGCCACGTCCGCCGGTGAGGTTCGCGAGGTGGACTAGCGTCTAGGGTGTGCTAGCGACAGAGGGATGGCTCGGAGACAGAGAGAGAGAGGAGAGAAGGGCAAAGGAGCTCGAAACTTGCCTCGAACGAGAGCAGACGGTGGTGGGGTGGTAATGGGAGCAAGGGGGCCTATTTATAGGCGTGGGGAAGGGGTTTGAGGCAGAGCGGCGTGCACAACGGCGTTGAGAGCGGAACACTGAGAGCGGGGCCGGCGGTGGAGCGAGCAGAGAGGCGAGTGGGGTCCAGCGGCGGAGGGCGGCACGCAAACCTGTCGGGTCAGCGAGAAATAGGGCGAGTGCACGTGGGGTGGCGCCTCACAGCGAGCCGACGTGCGGGGCCATCCGCCGTGGTTGCTGTGTCCTTGCTCCGTCGTGTTGCTAGGGTTAGGCGGAGATTTGTCCTTTGGTCGGCGGCAGCGGGTCCGGGGAGAGGTAATGGCATCGGGTAGGTGGAGTCGTCGGGTAGGTAGGGCGGGAGCGGGGGAAGACGCTGGCGGCGATGGCACCGGTGACTGTGGTAGAGGAAGGAGAAAGGCGGTGGGGCTGTGGGCCAAGAGGAGGAGATGGGCTGAAGCCGTGGGCTTTGTGCGAGCAGGAGAGCAGAAGCGAGAGGCAGCTAGGTCACGCGGCCTGCCCGGGCGGGCGCGCATGTGAAGGGAGGATAGGGCGGGTGGAGCCAGTCAGCCAGAGGGGAAGAAGGGAAAAGTGGGCCGGCTGGTCCGCGATGGGCACTAGGCCGAGGAAGTGGGGTGAGGTCTAGGCGGAAAGGAGAAGGGAGAGGAAGGAAACGGCTAGGCCAGAGAGGAAAGGAAAGAGAGTTTCGGCGAGCTGGGCCGCGAGAGAAGGAGGAGAGGGCGAAGCCCACACAGGAGAAGTGAAGAAGAGACGGAGGAGAGGGGAGTGGGCTGGGCCCGTGAAAAGAAAATGGGTTTTGGCCCAGAGAGAGAATGGAAAAAGGATAAGGTTTAAGTATTTTCTCAGATACTCAGTTTAGGTTTTAAATGCAAATGAAATCAATTTCAAATGACAATGAAATTTCTAAATAAACAAAAGCATAAAATCTAACAAACACTTTGAGCACTTATTTTATTTGGGAGAGACTTTTCCTCGTTTCTAATTCTAGTTTAGATTAGTGAGGTTTTATTTTTAAAAGAAGAATTCATAATGAGGTGAGAATTAGATAAAATTTTAATTAACCCTAATTTTTAACTCAATTAATTCTGGGATGTCACACATCTACCCCACTTAAAAGAATCTCATCCTCGAGATTAGGGTAGACGTAGATTGTTGAGGCTTCGTGAGTTTCTTCCTTGTATTCTTGATCTTCACATTATCTACTAATACTACTTTGGAGTTTTCTGTTGGCTCTCTCACCTAGTGATAACTGCTATATATTGGCAATTGTCGGGCAGAATTCTTCTGCTTACAAGGGTTCAAATATTTATGAGGATCTTCTCCAAGGCGTTGGTGAATGCAATCTGTATCCTCTAAAATACCATCTACGGTAGAGGTTGTAATTCCGTGTGATCCTGATTTCTCTACTCTGTTGGCTACTTAACCGGATTTGGTCTACCCCACTTAAAAGATTTTTAGTGGGTAAAAAGAGGGCAGACTATCCATCAGGGTGATCAAATCCAGAAGCACTCCCAAACAACCTTTTTGATAAATATTGGAAATGCTACGATTACAACTTGCTTTGCTGTGGGAAGCATTTACTCATTATGGTCGGTCGGAGGACGATCAATCAGGGAGCGGTTGGTGTAGTATCTCACCCAGCAGGCCATGATGGCAAAGAACACTATGTAGCTCCAAAGTACTTCATCCCAGGGGTAGCACATGGCTGGGATGGTCTGGTGACGACTCTGCTTTCTTCTGAAGGCTTGACTAAAAACGGAGTCGGGTAGTTTGTCGGATGAAGCAGTGGAGGTTTCTCTGGTGGGGTGGCGTTTGCTTGGTGGTGGTGGCGACAGACTCAATGGCCGTATTTATAGTTGTGTATCGAGCGCCATTGTAGAATCTCGGTGGTGGCACTAAGAGGACGCTCCACTGTTTCACAGCTGTTGTGCTGGGCACGCGTGCGTCGATGAACGTTGGTGGGTTGCAGCACCAATTCTGGCTTTAGTAGAGTAGGTATCGTACCCGCTATTAATGGTAGGCAATTGATATTTGTACTGGGTAGTGGGTATGATTTTTGTATCACTGGCCACTAGTGGCGAGCTCAACGGTGAAGGCTTCAACACGTTGGTGGGTTTAGACGTCAAGCGGGGATATTTCCTTCTTATTTCTGCTGACGATGAGTTGTAAGGTCTGGGTGAAACCGAGGTCTAAGGAATTTTTGTCCGTGAGTGGCTGATTTCCATTCAGGGGATCTATGTGCTTTTAGCTCCGATCATGGCAACTTAATGGTAACAATGGGGAAAATCAGACATCTGAGGGTGCTAGGGGCGGGGTGATGTCTCAAATTTCCACAAGCTTTCTGTCACTTTTACGGGACCTGTGGGTCATGGGCCCTTCATTGAATGGGCTGACAAAACCGAGTCGTGAGAAGGCGGGTATGTACTGAGGCCGCTGTTAGATTCGGCTTTGTTCCAAAAATACCTCTTTTCCAATATGGTAATGACTTCCAAAGACTCATTTGTTACGCTGATCATCTGATAATAAAAGGGCCGTACTTCTCTTAATCATACGGTCATCCATAATCCTGGCCGTTCTTTTCTAAGGTTGTGATTTGTTTCTGTATTCTGAGCAAACCATGCTTGAGGGGTTTCTGGATCGATACTTGGATTTTCTTGTCCGCGGCGGGGGGGGGGGGGGGGGGTGTTTTAGGTGATTTGTTGTATTTTGTAGTTGTTTTGACTGATCTGTAGGTTGTTTAGAGCAAACAATTCACTCAAGCAAAGGTCCAAATAAAACCAAGCCAAATACACCAATCAAGTTTCTAGATCACACATCATTTACTAGTGCGGTACAACAGCTTGTAGGGCTACTACGAATCTATGGTACTAGGATACAATGTGCACTACAGTGTGATACTGCTATAGGGTTGGACCAGACAGCTTCACTTCATGTTGGTAGTACTAGCGGTGCTTCTGCGGGGTTGTGTCCCATCAGTCACGTCCCTGCGGGGTCCTTTGTCGGAGAGTTCTCACGAGATGGGGCAGGGGTGTTGCCTCCTTCTTCCTTGAATGGCTGCCGAGTCAGGGGAATGGGTTCTTCTTCTTCACTGGACGAGGAAGAGGCGGATGTAGTCTCCTTAAACTTTCTCTTGGCACTGATGGCTTGATGTACTGGAACTCCATACCGGATTATACTTCCGTATGCTTCATGGTGACACGGGGATTTCTTATGTGCACGTCCCGTGAGATATGCTTGGTGAAACATATGGCTATGGCGGCTCTCTGCATTTTTTAGGGCGACGTCTTTGAAGACGGCATGGCTTTCAGCTTCTCCAACTCGTACCTTGGTTTCTGCTAGCTGAATACACAGGGACCGGTTCTCTCCTTCAGCGTCGGCATACTGCCGAATGCACTGCTTCAGTCTCTTGCCTTGTTAATTATGTAGTTCATCAAGGGCAAGCAGATGACGAGCCAAAACAATGGTGGGTGGATCATTGGCACGAATCCCTAGGGAATCCAGGGCAGTAATTCATTCCTTTGAGGAGCACTGATCTTTGACCAAAGGCGGGAAGAATCTCATACTGGAGTTGCTGAGAGACTCTTCAAATATCTGGCATAGGGATCTTAGGGCCTTGCGGGCAACAGACTGGTAGGTATCCGAGAAACGGAATCCAGTGGTGGATACGCTCCAAGGCTTGATATTTGGGTGGTTTTTGCTTGCTCCGATGTGAATGGTGACATCGCATCGCTCTAGGACAGAATCGTTGTATTCTATTCCAACATACTATGGGGGTTCCATGGTTCCAACACAATTCATGGCGGTGTAGAGAATTGCTGGAAAACCAGGTTCATCTAGTCAGTTGGTGGTGATCCATTGAGGTTATGCCATCTGAGCTGTTTTGATGATCAGGGTGAGATATTCAAGGTGGGAGTGGTGCTCTAGGAAGCTTTGTTGAACCGGTTGTTGGATGGTGAAGAACTGAAAGGTTCACATCCTTTTATAGGCGAGGTGTGATAGCTGAAGCTTGCCATGGACGCTTGGCTTGCGTGGACACCACGGAGTTGGCTTGCAGTCGAAAATGTCGGTTGACAGTGTTCTGACTTGAGTAGGGTGTCTTGTTGTCTGTACTTTGTTAGTACACGAGGTCTTTGGTCGGCACAAGGAATCAATACCCGTATAGCTTTCACTATTGTTGATTGGTACGAGGGGTAACAATCCTTAGTGGCCTGTAATCTTGTCATTCATTATGGTGTTGATAGGTATGCAAGCTTTTGAACTGTGTTTTTCTTTGTTGTCTGGCCAAGTTTTGACTACACACAGTCGCAAACTTCTTATTACTCCTGGGCATTTTATACCCGATACGTGACACAAGCCACACCATACGTGACATATAATACATACTCACGACACATGATGCAATACATGGTACATGGTACATAATACATGAAGCATGGTAAATGTACATGGCACATTATTCTTGGTACATAGTGCATACACTGGTAACCAACCATTTATGCTGGACTTCCATCCTTGAGCTGAAAGCATAGACATCTGTGACGTCTTCCTGAGGGGGGCGTCTGATCTTGTTGTTCGAATTTCCTCTTCTTTTCCTTGACAGTTACAGTTTTCTCGAGGGCTTCAAGCTTGATGTGGGCTTCAGTGATCTCCGTGCGGTGTTCTACTAGTTGTTTCTCATACCTCTCTCTTTGCTCCATCATGCTTGTCCTTATTTCTTCCAACATTATTTGTTGCTTCTGAAGTGTCTCTACAACCAGGGTGTGCTCTTTTTCCAGCGTTCTTGCCCGTTCATCATCCTTTGTATGGACTGATGCAGGGACAGATCGAGAGGCGGCTAACAAGGCCTTGTAGTGGTCCGTTTCTGCTTGGGCGTCAGCAAGTTGTGATAGTAGACTCTTGACATCTCTTCGTACAGAGTCATGCTCTTTTTTTAGGGTCTTTCCTTTTGCTATGGCCTCTCTTGCATGGTCTGCATCGTTTAACCATAGGTCGTAGATCCTTCTATAATGACAATGCAGAACGTGTAGATATGTGGTTGTCTCAATAAGTGCCTTACTTTCTCTGCGGTTGGGTCGTTCCAAACTCTCGAGTCGGTCATAAAACTGCAGGTCATTGTGAACGATGGGCAGGTATCTTATTGGCTTTCTCGCTGTCTGTCCCACGAGTTGACCACAAAGGTGGAGTAGTATGCCTCGAGCGGTGGTTTGAAGTGTGTCATCATAGCGAGCACCTTCCTGGGTGACTGTAAAGGGTGTTACTTGAACACCTATAACTTCTTCTCTGAGTGTGGCCTCCATTTCACACCTTGGAATTGTTCCTTCATAATACTCACGCCAGCGATACTTTGGCAGCTCTTGATATCCATAAGTTGCTATTACCCTTTGGAGGAGGATCGGAAATCCAAATTCAGTGTCTTCAGCCGTGGTTTCTTTCCACTCATCATCAGCATCTGTAAGACATCATCATACTAGTGTGAGAAGGGAAAAGCATTTGTAGAAGAAGGTAATATTTTATTAATAGAGTGAGGTAAGGAAGAGTTTTGTTTTGTAAGATAAGACTTAGAGGTGCGTGTAGTCCCAGAAAACATCCTAGTGGTCCTCGATCCTATGAATCGCGTCCTACGGTCAAATCTCGACTTTGATACCATCTGTGAGGACCCTCTCCAGGTCCCACCCGTGATTACCATACCAATCCCTGGATCAGTAGTTGGTACACACGTACAGATAATACACAGTCAATTTATGACCTTCATTTAGTCCACGTAGGGACGATACAATAATACAAGTTTTGAGTTACAGGCAAAACTGCAAAAGGGATTGATCAAGACAATCCGGACTAAAGAGAATACAAAATAAGCTTCAATGACTCCACAGGCATAGTCGAGCATAGGACGTGATTTAATCATTGATTTCAACGGATTCTCCATCTTCTGCTGCTTAAAACAAAATGAGGCAAGGGTGAGTACAGAAGGTACTCCGCAAGCGCTACCTCTAGCAAGGGATGTATTCATGCAATTGGGAGAGTGGTCAAGTAATAAGGTAAGGTTCAGAGTTTTGCGAAAAACACGGATGCAGGGGCTCACTATAGAAGCAAAGGGCTTTCGAGTGAGGAAAGCAGTTTTGTAACTTTTGGTTGGGTGGATCTGAGGGAGATTACAATCAATCCCAATAGTTCCCATCTTTTAGTTGGGCCTTCCGACACACAGTCATAACAGCCCTGGCACACCTTGCCATCACCATTCACCAGAAAACATGGGTCTCACTACACCCACTCACAAATCAAGAAATTTCTAAGTTCCCAAGGATTGGTGTGCCATGACCAGTGACAACGGATATCCGAATGATTTAGAGTTTAACTCTGTAGAGCTTAGTACGATGTACCCACATGCTATGCACCCTTTGCAAGTAGGTGCATAACGCTCTCACTTCACCCAGGCACGCCCACAAGTCTAGCATGAAGCTCAGGGATCCCATCACAACAAAGGCACACAACCAAATTTTGCCAAGTACTGGAGTTATCATCACATCACATCACCATTCCGATCCCTGAGCCTGTTTCTACTTCATCGGGTGACACTTCCTTGCTGCTTTACCCAGGATCCGCGTTAGTCCTGCCCATACAGGTTATGTGGTCATACTGAAATACCACCAAGTTGAGGTCTTAGCTAGTCATTCCTAGTCGGCAGGGCAAGCACTCGTCCACGACAGGTGGACCTACACTGGAGACACCATCACCAAGTACTCTGCACCAGTACTAGGAGTCTCACCCGCAGCCATTCTATCCCACCCACTTCACCATAACACCGTTGAATTATCACCCATCCGTTCCTACACACACACACACACCACCAAACACGCTTTCACCCATTTTGTAAAACTTGATAGTGTAAAGGTATGGTGATCATCATCACGGGTCCTAAGGGTATACTAGCAAGGTAGCGTTACTATTAGCTAAACTAATAATAACTTCCTAGGGTTACAAGGCAGTGGGATATCAAATGCGGCCAATCAAGGATCTATCATTCATACCTTATATAGGGCGGTAAGAATGCTAGCTTTCACACAAGTGAGATCTAACTAAGCAACATAAAGTGACAAGGATAATGCATATAAGAAGTAGGCTCTAAGTTGGGTGCAATTTTGTAATCATAGGTTCAATCATGATCAAGGAATAGGTAGAGCTTGCCTCAAAACGCTATCCGACTTGACTCGTCTTCACGTTTTTGTTCCTCATGTTTTTCTGGTGGAGTCCAGGTCTTCAGGTCTTCTCCTCGAGTCTTGTGCTTCGGGCCTGTGCGTAGAGACCGGGTCTCCTGGGGGTTCCTTGGGCTTCACGTAGCCTAATGCATAATACTACGTCCTATAAATAACCTATCGTAAGAAAATAATAACAAGAACAAACAAGATTCAAATAGACTTCAAATAAATCAAGCAGAAGAAACTTACTACGAGAATAGCGTAGGTTTTGGGCTAGGGATGGTTTATGAATTCTTGAATAGGAGTTATGGGCAGTACTATTGGATGCTACTCACTGAGAGGAACCCGTGAGCAAAAGAATAGCTCAAAACGGAGCTACAGTTTGAAAGATATGGCTTTTTAAAGGTTCTAGGGGCTTTTCTGCAATTTTCAGTAAATTACAGGGACCTTTTTGTAATTAATAAAAAGTTCAGGGGCTTGGTTGTAAAATTTGGAGGGCTAAAATATAATTATAGGAAAGTTGAGGGTCTTTTCTGTAAATTTTTTTGAGTTAAAATCTAACTTAGGCAGAAGGCTAGGGGCTAGATGTAAAATGATAGGATGCTAGGATTTACTGGATTATTTGAATTGTTTTTCTATTGGAAATTCCATGGAATAGGTTCACGGGGTGGTAGACCGGGTGCACGGTGGTTGGTCCATGGACCAGAGGGTTGTGGGCTGTTCATCAAAGGATCATCGACCCAGATTTAAAGTAACCGAAGGGGTAAGTTTGTTCTAATCTCGGCTGTCGACCGAGATTGAATGGCTAGGAGTGGCCAGGCGACAGCGTGCGGCGGCCGAAGCGACTAGAGACGGCGGCGCCATGGCCGAGAGCGCCGCCGCTCGCCGCCGAACGCTATCGGAGGCTAGGCTCGACGCGGTCAAGCTCAGGGAGATGCGGGGGAGGTGCCGTGTCTGCTGGTGAGGTTCACGAGGTGGACTAGTGCCTAGGGTGTGCTAGCGGCAGAGGGATGGCTCAGAGACGGAGAGAGAGAGAGGAGAGAAGGGCAGAGGAGCTCGAAACTTGCCTCGAACGAGAGAAGACGACGGTGGGGTGGTAATGGGAGCAAGGGGGGCCTATTTATAGGCGCGGGGAAGGGTTTGAGGCAGAGCGGCGCCATGGTTACGTGTGTCCTTTCTCCATCATGTTGCTAGGGTTAGGCGGAGATTCGTCCTTTGGCCGACGACAACGTGTCCGGGGAGAGGTAATGGCATCGGGTAGGTGGAGTCGTCAGGTAGGTAGGGCAGAAGCGGGGGAAGACGCTGGCGGCGATGGCGCCGGTGACTCTGGCAGAGGAAGGAGAAAGGGGGCGGGGCTGTGGGCCGAGAGGAGGAGATGGGTCGAAGCCGTGGGCTTTGCGCAAACGGGAGAGCGGAAGCGGGAGGCAGCTGGGCGGCGCGGCTTGCCCGGGCGGGCGCGCGCGCGAAGGGAGGACAGGACGGGTGGAGCCAATCAGCTAGAGGGGAAGAAGGGAAAAGTGGGCTGGCTGGGCCGCGATGGGCACTGGACTGAGGAAGTGGGGTGAGACCTAGGCGGAAAGGAGAAGGGAGAGGAAGAAAACGGCTAGGCAGAGAGGAAAGAGAAGAGAGTTTCAACGAGCTGGGCTGAAGAGAAGGAGGAGAGGGCGAAACCCACGCGGTAGAAGTGAAGAAGAGAGGGAGGAGAGGGGAGTGGGCTGGGCCCGTGAAAAAAATGGGTTTTGGCCCAGAGAGAGAAAGGAAAAAAGGATAAGATTTAAGTATTTTTTAGATACTCAGTTTAGGTTTTAAATGCAAATGAAATCAATTTCAAATGACAACAAAATTTCTAAATAAACAAAAGCATAAAATCTAACAAACACTTTGAGCATTTATTTTATTTGGGAGAGACTTTTCCTCGTTTCTAATTCTAGTTTAGATTAATGAGATTTTATTTTTAAAAGAAGAATTCATAATGAGGTGAGAATTAGAGAAAATTTTAATTAACCTTAGTTTTTAACTCAATTAATTTCTGAGATGTCTCACCAATGCGAGGCCCTCTTGAGCAGCTTGCCGGCAGCCACCGACGAGGGCCCCTCGTGAGCAGCTTGCCGGCGGCCACTGATGCGGACCCCTCATGAGCAGCTGACGGCCACTGATGCGGGCTCCTCGTGAGCAGCTTGCTGCAGTTGCAGACTGCCTTGGGGAGCCTCAGCGTGACACCTCGCATCCTCATCGGAAGCTCGTCCTCATCGGCAGCGTGGACGCGCAAGGTGGGCACGGGCGCACGACATAGATGGTGGTTGCGGCAGCTACGGCGGTGGCGTTGACTTCGTGGAGGCTTGAGCTGGGAACGAACTGCGGCTATGTGGGCCGAGATTTTCTTTGTTGGGTTGTAGAAACGAGCTACGGAGCAAGCACGGTGCGGATCGCGGTTCGTTGCCGAATCGACGAGCGCATGTCGATCTGACGTTCATCAGACGATCTCGTTCCCTGGCGAACGGACGAGCTGTGCTTAGGATTGAGATCCTCTTACGTTCAGCACTGTGGGCGCCAAGTGGGACAGTGGCCGCGCATGGCCCACGTGCAGTAGGAACAGTCCCACTAACAAAGGTTAGAGGATCCGCTTCCCTGTGTTTACAACTACAACCATACAATACATCTGCACTGTCGACTAATAGGTGAAACCGGTCAGTAAATCGAAAAATCAATAAATTTGAATTTAAAAAACATGTATTTGAACATCTTTTAATAAAACTAATAAAACCGATGGTTAACCACCAAAATCGTTGATTAAACGCCTCTTGATCGATGGCCATTGGAATTGAATTTTGCTCAGTTAATCGATCGGTCATTTCAGTTTTCAGTTAACCGTTGAACCGGTCCTGACCATTTACACCGATCAGTTTGGTTATGTTAACCCTACTTTGTGTGCCTCATGACATCGGACGAGTGAGATCAACAAATTTATATCTTGAACGGTGGCATAAAGGACGATAGTAATCCTTTTGGACGCAAAGAAATGAAAATTATTTTGTATGGATATTTTTTTCCTGATATGTTCTTTCATAGTTTAGGAAATATACGGTTCATAAGCCTTATCAATGTGTTATTACTATGATAAAATATATACTTTTAGACTGACATGATTAAACATATGTGTTGTTCATATATATAGAGTAAGATAAGAGCTTTTGGCATTGAAAGAAGGGATCATGGCTTGGTCATGTAGTAACTTTCTCACAATGTTGTGATTGAAGTGTTATCACATAGTAATTTGCAAGTAGCTTTGTGTTTGTTTGAGATAATTCATTCTTAAAGAAAAAAATTATATTTTTGCAACATACAAAAAGCTCGCATTTTGACCTGATTTTTGTATTTTCAGTAACTAGTAATTTGATTTTTTAAAGATACTAATCTAATGTTAAATTTTTAAAAAAGTAATAAAGAAGCTATTATTAATATTGTCCAACATATGATGTTCTTGTTGTTACCGTCCAGCTATGGACCTTATTCTAAACCATGTCCAGCACCCGGTTCGCTCCTATCTATTTGTGATGGTTAATTAATACAACATCTTATTAGAACCTCTTTCCTCAGGCTACACGACGCCATTCTGCCATCTGCATCACTTGAGTTGATGGTAATCCAATTAGATCGTAGAGACAATATCATATTCTTCTCGTTTTTGTTGTGATCTATTCTTCATTGTCTATATATGATTTTTTGTAGCAATATCTCAGAAATTGATCTTAGCATTGTACGGGTCTTTAAAATGTTTTGACGTCAAGATCTTAAACACCATACGAATAAAACATTTATACCACCACAACTAAGATATATAGTTAACAATCACATGCGTTCGATTGTCTCATTCTCAACTTAGATACAAATTGTGTAGCATCGGACAGAGAAATCAAGCGATGACAAAATAGACGGCAATTGTCTATGAAACCCATAAATAAAACTATGAAGGAAGGAGACGAGGAGCGGCAATTGCCGCAGACAAGATGAGGATGGGAGCGCTGCCACTCGTATTGCGGGTGTGCATTCGTGATATTTCGAAGAGAACAATCCGGAGCAATCATCTTTCTAGGATACAAAGATAAATAATGTCTAGCACCGGACGCTCTTTAAATTAGTGTCTACACCTAGATTCTACTAACAACAACATTTTTACTATTTTTAAAATTTTGATATTAAATTATTATCTTTAAAATTTAGTTATTAAAAATAAAAAATCAGCATTTTGACCTGGTCCAAGTTTCAACCAGTCCTTGCACAAGCATAATGAGCATTTTTTTCTATCTGAATCTATTTACCTGAGAGTGGCCTGAGATAAAGAGAATAATTTATGTTATAATCTATATTGTTTGTGAGTAATTTGTAACTATGACTTGGATCCTTCTCATTCAACTTCTCGCAAATGATATCTCTGCCTAATTATTGAAATAATTTATAGGATAGTTATTGCTTGGTTTTTTAATTATACAACTAATATGATATAATTTACTTGTTATACCTATAGCTATTTTTCTTGCGCTCCATTAATTTGAAAAGGCGAATATATGCTGTGTAGTTAGCCAATTTGACACATTTTTAGACATCGATGCTTCTGAACACCCTGCGGCATGGCTGCCACTGAAACAAGCAGAGCGGCCAAAAAAGAGAAAGAAACAAGCAGAACGGCCCTGTAGCTACGGAGAAAAGAAACCCCCCCAAAACCCACGATAGGCAGCCGCAGCCGCAACCGCAGAAGCCGAACCCGAGGAAAAAGAAGAGAGGAGGGGTTGTGTGCGAAAAGCCGCTCCCATTGCGTTGCGACTTGCGAGGCCCTTGCGAGGTGCCCCCCAAACCCCAGAACCTGAACCTCCGACCTAGGGTTCCGCCGCCATGGGGTCCGCCGCCTCCGCTGCAGTGCCGCCGCCGCCTTCCCCGGCGCAGCCCCAAGCGGGCGTGCCGCCCTATGGCCCGGGGCTCGCTGGGATCCTTCCGCCGAAGCCGGAAGGGGAAGTGAAGGAGGAGAAGAAAGTGGACTACCTCAACCTCCCATGTCCCGTGCCCTTCGAAGAGATCCAGCGCGAGGCCCTCAGTTTGTCCCCTTTTCTCTCTGTCATTTAACTCCTTGATACGCTACTGCGCGTGCAATGCTACGGCATTTGGGTAATTGGTCAATTGATAACTGGACAGCGCCTAAGCTCCCGTGGTTGGTGATAGACCTATCACTAGCGGTAGCGCTGATTGCATTTGGGTCGTTGGTCGATCGAATTGCTAAACACTGATCATCTACTAGGTTGCTCCTTTGTATTTCTGAGGGCTTGCTGTTGGATCTGACGTGTACTGCTTCATTGTTTCGTTGATTGTCATTGTTGCACTTCATTGATGTTGCGTGCCGTAGGAATCGTTTATCTATCCGTGTGTCAAATGTGTATCTTATTGTACAGTTCATTAGCTACTGCTATAGATGGCATACTTTGCTATAACGGATTAAGTCTGATAATTCGCACTTTGCTGCCAAAATGCTGTCTGGTGTTAGGTGTTTCACCAAGCAAACTCCATACACTTCCATTTCTAGGATTTCTTGTTGGTCTGCCATTTTTCGAAAGCAGCATATCTCGCCTGCAGAATTTTTTTATTGTTGTAAGACAAGTTTGGCCATTTGTTCAGATGGCATGTAATTCCTTGTTGCCCACTGTTACCAGCTGTCCATCTTTCTGTCCAAGTTAGCATGTTTGATACACAACTCTGATATGCTACTAAGATATGAATATGCTATTAGGTAGCCAGACTTAGGCTATCTATTTTGTGGCCATGTCCAGACTTTCTTACTGCTCAGTTCTTAGCAATGAGTTTTTACACATATTCTGAATATCTAAGATCTTCCTGAGCCTCCGAAATTGTGATTTCCATGAAGAAGAATGGTAAAGCATTATACGACTGGACGCACACTACCTTCTGTGTCTGACATTGCTTATTGTAACTTAAAAATTGTTCAGTAGCTGTAAACAGAGTTCAATCCTGCGAACCCCCTTTCAACATTTGTTTCTAAGATATCTATCGAAGTATTCTCTGATGAAACATTTATCAACATATTAGAACCTTATGTAAAATGTTGTAACGAGGAAAAAAGAACTAGGAGTTAAATGTTGCGATTTAGTAGAATCATGATGAACATAGAGGAATGAAAGAAGCAAATATGGCCATGGAGCTGCATTGTCAGAGGATACTGAAAGTTACATATATTTATTGAATCTTTTACTTTTGATTAGCTCTGTGGTTTTTGTTCTGCGTAGAGTATGTACCTATTTTTTTTGTATGGACAAGTATGCAATGGTACTTTGGTAAATCACCCAATTGATTACTTTGTTTTTCCACTTTTGTCATTTAGTATTGTTTCACAAGCTCTAATGTTATGCTCCTTTTGCAGTGTCTCTGAAGCCTGAACTTTTTGAAGGGTTCAGGTTTGACTTCACAAAGGGCTTAAACCAAAAGTTCTCTCTTAGCCACAGGTGAGATCATTACATAAATTTCAACAAACACCATATCTCATTTTTTGTTAGAATACATTGTAACTGGCTAATTGCTTGAACAGTGTTTTGATGAGCTCCTTAGAAGTTCCGTCTCAGTCAACTGACACTATAAAAGTCCCAACTGCCCATTACGAGTTTGGTGCCAATTTCTTAGATCCAAAGGTTTGTTCTGTGGCATTCAGTATTTCTGGTGGCATCTAAAATAGTGGTGCACTTCTTAACTTGTTTTGTTACTCTCCATGAAATTTTCTGCAGTTAATGCTCATTGGAAGGGTGATGACTGATGGAAGGCTGAATGCCCGTGTGAAATGTGATTTGACTGACGATCTTACGCTTAAAATAAATGCGCAGGTTGATGGATCAAAGAGCTTTGGCTGATTCTTCATTGTTCCATTTGTTGATAATTTTTTCACATTATCATACTTTTGCTCTTCACGCAGCTTACACATGAGGCACATTACTCCCAAGGAATGTTTAACTTTGACTACAAGGCCAGTATTTCTGACAATGTTTCTTCAGTCTATTAGATAGTACAAAGCATTTAGAATTAATTACTCAATAGCATATGTGATAATGAAGCTATTATTCTATTTCTGGATCCATGCTATGCTTTGTTCCTTGCGGTAACACTTCATTTGTTTATACAGGGAACTGACTACAGAACACAATTTCAAATTGGGAACAATGCATTTTATGGTGCAAACTATATCCAGGTAAAGACGGTTTACTTTCTGTGAATCTTGGTTTTTTTATATAAGCTATTATTCAGGAAGACAGTTTGTGTCTTGTATCGTTTTTCTTAATCACTTTCTGTTTGTATGGTGTGAATATGCTAAGGAACACATTAAATCTACAGTATGGATTTGCTTCCACCTGGCACTTGTTTTAAATTTTGAAAACAGACTGTGTAGGCCAAAGAAAGATGAGTTGCCTGGTTTAATGCTGAATTCGAATTGCCTCTTCACACTGAAGTTTTTAATTCCAACCATGTGGTTATGGTTGTACAGTTAAACTTTTAATGCACTCAGCTTGTTTAAGCAGTCACTCTTGGAACTTTGGGTTTTTAATTTCAATCATATAGTAATGGCTCTAAAGTATAACTCTCAGCACTCTCATATTCACGCTTGGCACTTGGTGTTGTAATTGGCTAAGTGGTAACCTCCTTGGCCCATTAAATATCTATGCTTAATTAAAATGATCTGAAGCATGTTTTTTACATGAAATTAGCCTGCATAATTACTGTTACCACGCTCAATTAGTCCTTGTTTGAGCTTATTCTGACAAAAGGACAATGCACTTTTTTGTGTGTGTTTCAGAGTGTTACACCAAACCTATCAATGGGATCTGAAATATTCTGGCTCGGTCAACAGAGGAAGTCAGGAGTTGGTTTTGCCTCACGCTATAATACTGATAAAATGGTAAGGAACTAAGGCAATCCTCTATTTGCTTGTTACACACTAATCTTGATGTTGTTAAAGTTGTCCAGCATTTCTATTTATTTTGCATCAAAAGTTGAACTGGTTATTAACTTCTAAATGTCCAAACTGGCTTGATATTAAACCATGCCTCAATATCCTCTTTGTGTCATTATTTTTTTGTTGTTGCTGCCTTTGTTTTAAATATTTGTGTTGTTAAATTTATGATAGAAACAATTCGACTGGAGACTATATAGCCACAACCAAATGTTCAGTTCACAGAACTTCCTTCAATTTTTGTTGTTGTCCGTAAATGATTTAGTTGCTTAATAAATTCAAGATAATCACTATTTCTCTAAAAAAAACGTTGCAGGTCGGCACTCTACAGGTCGCAAGCACTGGAATAGTTGCGTTAAGTTATGTCCAGAAAGTTTCTGAGAAGGTTGGACTTCCACAATGGTAACAAAACATTATCACATACTTGTTGACTTGATTCTGATAATACACTTATTCACAGGTTTCCCTCGCGGCTGACTTCATGTATAATCACATGACGAGAGATGTTACTTCCAGCTTTGGATATGATTACTTGCTTAGGCAGGTTAGTATTCACTCAGCTTTCCATATCAATTAGCATTTCATTAGTACTGATATCCTCTCAGTAATTTATCTCTTCACCAATTTGTTTACATCATTGGATATGCATGAAGCCATCTGTCACCTTTTAATGCAGTGACATATCAAATAAGATCTCTGTGTCCCTCTATTCTTTAGTTCTTTTCTCATAGTCTGGAAATTAATTCTGTTACAGTGCCGTCTAAGAGGCAAAATTGATTCAAATGGTGTTGTTGCTGCATATTTGGAGGAGAGATTGAATATGGGTGTGAACTTCATTCTATCAGGAGAGGTAAGCACCAAGTCATATTGCCTTTCATTAGATGTGTTGTTGGGAGAGGTTTGTGACGAAATTTCATGAACTTGCAATTTTGTTGTGCAGCTTGACCATCCAAAGAAAAACTACAAGTTTGGTTTTGGATTGACTGTGGGAGAGTAGTTCTGTTAAAGCTAATTGCTTTGGCTGCACATGAGGTATATGCAGATGGCTTTGCAGAGATAATACAATATGCATCACTTGAAGCCTCGGTTTTGAGGGACAGCCAGACAGGTTTTAGCCCTTGTGCCTTTGGAAAAGATAGGACATTTTCCTCTTTCTGTGCATTGGTCCTTGTGTATTTTCAGCTGCTTTGAGATAATATGACCATGAGGATCATGATTCTTTGTCATCGAAACAAGCATGAATGGGTTCGAATAATGTTGTATCGGCTCATGCCAGCCCATCACCAGGCCTTCTTTTTATTGTCTTTCAAATGAGCTGCGAAATTATTTAGTGTTTTAAAACTTCTGACCATCTCCCATATTTTGCTCATCCATGTTAAGTTGGAATAAGATTTATCATGCTATGATGCTGTGTTTGATTTCCACTCATCCAATATGAAAGCAATATTGTTTTAATGTTCCTGAGGCTTGAAATATAGTGCTGAAGCAGCCAGTACTATTTCAGGATATTAACAGTTTTCACCTGTTTTTTTTTTTGTTTTAATTTTGTTGAAGGGTCCCACAATCCTCAGTCCTTTATAATTTTGGAATAAAATTCAAAGCCTCCAATACCTTATATAAAGGAATGGATGGAGTAGTTTTTTATGGCCCTTGACATGACAAGCAACGCCTCGGTTTTGTTGTGTGGTTCAAGCCCACTGTTGTTTTGAAATGACAATCATTCGGGCAATCAACATCATGTCATAATTCATATTTTGAGGGACTTGCCACTTTATTTTTGTATCTATTCAGGGGCGATCCAGTTCTAGTTCTGTGAATCTTATACTAAAAAAAAAAGATCTGACAATCCATTGTTTCTGATAGACATGCTGTGCACTTTGTAGAAGAAATGGGAGTTTTAACATCAGAATATGCCGAGTGGCCAATCTGAATTGGTTTGGCTCGTTTTCTCCTTCATTGTTGAATGAACTATAGGTAACGTGCAATGACACTAATGAAATTTCAGATTCCGATAGTGGAATATGATGGTAATTCAGGACTGTCACCTGTTTCAATCAGAGTCTCATCCTTCCTTTTTCTTTAATGCTTTAGAAAAGTTACCTACTTGGCACATTGTTTGAACAAGTTGGTAAAAGGAGAGAAGCTCACGATCGTATGATCATGACAGTGTCGTGCCACTTACATGAATTTTGTGGCAGGAGTACCGGTACGGCTGGCTAGTTTTGAGTACTGGTACGGCTGGCTAGTTTTGAGCTGAATAGCCAGTTGACAGTTGAGCATCTCAATCGAACGAAAATTATGACTGCTTAACCAATATTCTTTTGAAATTGTTACTAGAATTGTGGGTTTTTCGTTGCGTGTATTTCCCGACGCGTAAGGCAACACATACTGCCATGTCCATGTCCCGAACCGTGACACACCACCAGCTAGCGTTGCCCCAAGGTACACTACACTACAGGTCTACAGCTACGCAGCGGCCGGCTTACTCACACACGAACACAAACGGACACACAGGCTCACACTCAGCACTGGAGCTCTCCATACCCACATGTCAAACATAGCACGCTCCGGACATCAAGAATCCAAGGAATCATCATCGGCGACGCGACGATGATTCATCCTCCCGCAGCGGCAGCGCTCGTGCTCCTCCTCGCCCTCGCTGTTGCGGCGCGGGCGCAGATATCGGCCGCGCCCATGGGCGCCCCCGCGGCGGCGCTGGACTGCAGTGGCGCGCTGCTGAGCCTGACGCCGTGCCTGACCTACGTGGAGCGGCGCAGCGCGCTGACGCGGCCGGACAAGGGCTGCTGCGGCGCGCTGGCCGGCGTGGCGGGCGGCGACGACGCCGCCTGCTTCTGCGGGCTCGTGGCCGGGTACGGCGCGCACGGCGTCCGCGTGGACCCGGTCCGCGCGCTCGCGCTGCCCACCATCTGCCGCGTCGCCGCGCCGCCGCCCAGGCTCTGCGCCGCGCTCGGCATGCCCGTCGCCGAGCCCCCGGGCGGCGCCGCCGCCGCGCCGGGGGAGTCAGGTACGCTGTGCCCCTGTCCTGGCCTGTCCCTGCTCTTGCTCTGCTCCGGTCTGCGTGCTGTGAACGCCAAGGTTTATAATACTACGCTGTCCAGTCCACTGCGTTTTCTTTAATGTGGCTGTTTAGAAGATTCGTCATTCGTATAAAAATTTTACTTACTGTTGGAGAAATCCACAAGTCAACTCTACGCATTGTTTTACTCCTTCTAGATTCTCTTATAGTAGTAGCTCGAAGATTATGTCTTGTGTAAAATTCAATCGACAATTCATACCACTCTCTGGAGTTCACAAGTTCAAATACAGGGCTTGTACGCTCTTAATTATAACTAGCACGCAGCCACGCACAATTCCTCAACTAAATGCGAGAATTCAGTACTATTCTAGTACCATTGTCGTCTTGTCGACATGTCTGCTCCAGCAATGTGCAACACTAGTGTTTCACCAGTCCCGCGAGCAGGCTCGAATGTCGGCACTGACAAATCTCATCGCACTGCAGGTTCCGACGTTCCTACGATCACACCGGACGCGGCGGCGGCGAACGGCTCCCCGTCGACGGCGCTGCAACAGTCCTCCAGACATCTGTATCTTCTGTCTCTCCCTCACTGCTTCATCCTCCTCTCCGCAACGCTTCTGCTGCTGCTGCTGTAAATTCAGTCCCGAGTACAATACAGTACAGCTCACCGCAGCAGCGTAGAAGAGACATTTGTACAAGTGTAAATGTACACACGCGTTCCGCCTTCGATGGAATCAATTCGTTCCATACCACCAGGCCAGCGCACCATGCTTTGGTTTCGAATAGACGGAGACGTGCCCATCAAATCACGAGCGCTGGCAGACGATTTGATTTGATGCGAACGCCCGAGCCGCAGGCCGCAAAAGCACAGACGCGCCGGGCCGCGTGAAATGTTAAAAGGGCAGCGATGCGGGGGTCGCCGGTTCGCGCCATCTTCGTTTCTTAGTTTTTTTTAGCAGCCTACGCGCGCAAGGCGCGGGTAAGCAAGCAGTACTCATCCTTTGGTTTGGTGTAAGGAGCCGTGCATGACAACAAAGAGCGCACCCGGCGGGCAGGCGGCGCGGCGCCGTCGCGGTGACCTGGCTTTTGGTCGTGCGTGGCCTGGGCCGGCAGGTGGGGCTCGTCCGGCTGGTGGATTATCGTTGTCCGGATGGCGCTAATGAGCTGGCTAAAAGATTCGGCATACTGTTTCTTTATAATGACCATCACCTCACCTGCTGCTGCGGGCCTGGAGAACAGCGGAGCAGGGGCGTGGGCTTCGTTGGACCATTTTGTTCATGGGCGCTTCATTGGCCCGGCTTTAGTTTGTTTTTTGCTGGAATTGGCCGAACATTACTAGAGGTCCATAATGAAGTTAGAGTGGACGTCCATAATCATAATCAAGTCCACTACAGCAGCCACCATGCCCAGTTCTGTGCCGTACTGCGAACGAGGCAACCACTCGGTGGTAGAGCTGCTCGCTGGAGCGCTCGAGACCCGGGTTCGATTCTCCTCTGCTGCACTGGGGCTCGTTCCCTTTATAAATTTCAGATGCCTCTCACGTGTGAAGCCATAGAGAGAGGGTGACGTCCCCGTCACACACTGGATCCTGTTGGAGTCTGGTGATATCAAGAAGAACTGCCATGTTGTGTTCTGCGACTTGCGTCGAGACCGACGCCCAGCCCAGCTGTTGTTTGCTAATTGAACAGCCCACAACGCGTGGGCTTTATGTTTCGGGGCCATTTCATCAGGTCCATGTTTGTTTGTTTCCTTTGCTTGGAAATGGCTGGACAACGAACGATGTGATAAACTGATAATAGTCTCGAGGGAAAGGACTGATGAGATTGTGTGGCCTCTACGGCCGATGCCGGCACACGGCGTAGCGGGGATCAGACGCTCTTGCACGCAACCAGTGTCGAGACCCGGCACTAGGATTGGAATAACCGAATAAAACCAGCCAGTTATGATAACCGGTCGTGCTAATCGACTAGTTAACCAAAGAAAACCAGACTTGGTATTGTAGCTATACGGTTAATCGGTCAATTATCTCGGTTAACTGATCATTTTTCCATCGAACCGAACCAGTCGATTAAATCGGTTATTTTAACCTTGCCCGGCACACGAAACACTGGTGCGTGCGTGAGCCAACACGCCGAATTGTTTGCCAGCAAACTGCTCGGCTCTGTAGAAAAATGGAATCACGGGCCAAGCCGATCAATAGGTTGTACAGGTCACAAGTCAAAGACTAGGGATGACAATGGGTACCTATTTACTCTATTAGAATATGGATTTAGGACTCTTTTTCTCCCTATAAGTTTGTTAATGGATCATTTTATCACCCGTTGGCTTAAATGGATATGGGCAATCTTTGATCATCTCTTTTTAGTCGTCCTTTAATGAATGACAAAGTTCCTACCCCTTTTCCAAAAACAAACTGTTAGCTCCACGTCTTGCTTCGTATACAGCGACGAGATCTTGCATGTGTGCATGAACCGACAGAAACTGCTGCTTCAAAGAAGTTCGTTAAGACACCTTGATGCCTAGAGTAAACTGTATTCCAAATCACTTGCTCCGGAACTCCCCCCCCCCCCCCCCCCCCCCAAAAAAAAAAATCCGATCTTGAAGCAGCAGATCCTACTCAGCAAAGACGCGGTCCGGGGAGCACGGGATCTGCACTAGATCACCCGCAACGCCACCCAAAACCCAAGTTCATCTGAACACTGAACACGATTCCGACAGCGAGCTCGAATCCCCACGCGCGAACTCCAGAATGCAACCAACCAACCCGAGCGTTTCGAATAGCTCACCCCCACTGAAATACGACTAAGAGCATGCCTGGGACTGCCTCGTCGCCGGGGAGCGCGGCGGCGGCTGAGGAACCGGGCATTGACAAATGGCTGGCTTGGCTTGCATTGGCGCTCTGTTTTCAGTAACAGCGTGTAGCGTGCCGCCGCCTGGCTTGCTTGGCAGTTGTTCAGAGAACCTGCACTGCTGCACACTTGGCCTGCCCACGGCGCTTTGGACAAGACGGCGGCAAGCGCCACGTGAATTTCTATCCGAGCTGTGCCGCCGGACAGTTGTTTGGGGCGTTGCGCCCGGGAAGATGCCCCTCGATTGCCGGCAACTCGTCTTCCACTTACGGCAACACTTACAGTTTAACTGGCTGCTTGGTGCTGATGCCTCGAGTTTTTACGACGAGCATGCCTCAGGTTTCAGCACATCATCAGGCAACGGTTCGACAGTGTAGAGAGCCAAGGTATAATTTTTTCCCTAGCAACTATTGCCAAGACTACTACTAGTAGGACTAGCCAGAGACTAACCGGCAGTCTTCTCGTAAACAACAATTGGATATGGAACACGTCGATTTGGACTACACACAAAAAAGAAGTGCGAGGATCAGAAGAACAAGATGTCCCAATCATGCCCATCGCTGGTCAGTACAGCTCATAGCAGCTTGCAAAGTTTCTAGTAGTTGACTTGTCTTGGATATATATGTATGTTTTGTTAGGTGATCAAGTCCACTGGATGAGTAAACACGTGTCTTTGTGACTATGAAATTCATAATGCTAGTGCAAAAGAATGCAGCAACATGTCCGTGCGTGTCAAATTCATTTGATGGATGGTTAAACAGGGTAGAAACAAAAGTTTTGTATCAATCTCTTATTGGGACAACCGTCATTTGTTGGGCAATTTGGCTTATTCAAAATGGTGCGATTTTTAACAACATTCGAGTCTCATCTTCATTGCAGGTGATCTTTATAGAGGGATATATTAGATCTGTTTTTTGGACGATGCTGCAAAAAGAGGAAGACAAATCACATATCATCTCAACATGTCATACTCTTGAGACACTGTTTACGCAGTTCTTTACATATAATGGATGGTGCTTTAATAATAGACTTGCTTTTCATTAAGATTATTCCTCCCATGGATATGGACGATTGTGTGTCTAACATAATAAATCTACTTCTTTGTATAATAATGGACAATAACTACATGTATCGATTGATACATAGACTAGAATATTTTTAATAAATATTCCCTTTTCTAAAAACAATAAAAGGTGTGTGTAGCTTGTAGATAAGTTGGAGAAGTCTTCGCAAAAAAGAAATAGATGAGCATAAAAAAGATCGGAACACCAACAAGTTCCAAGTAGAAGTATGCGTGCACAAAGGACAATCTGGTTGTGCGGCGGCCGTCCCCGATCCCTGATATAGTTCATGAACCTCAAATGACAGTGTTGGATTTTTCTGCATGTTCTGAGTCAGTTTCGGATGAAACTACGTCCTAGTATTCAGTATCTCTTCAAAGTATGGTCTATATTGTACCACATCTCCAGATTGCAGAAGAATATAATTCTTCTTGCCTGCGCTGAAACCGTAGCTAGCAAGTCGAGAAAAGCTAGTGCCGTTTCTCTATTTCTGGGAGAATGAAAAATTGGAAAGGGAAGTGACACGAATTTGGCCTGCCACTCATGCCGTCTCTTGCCGCCACCCAAAACCACCACACCACCACAGGTTTCAGAGGTCCGCGTCCCGGTCTCGTCTAGCAGCGGAAAGGATCAGTCGGAGACAAGAAAAAATGACATGGACCACGGCACCCTGCCACAGCGCGTGGCCGTGGGCGTCGGGATGGATCGTCTTCCTCTCGTCGGTGAACCAAGGCGATCCAACACGATTGATGATGGTTCAGACTGACCACGCTGTTGCAGAGCAGTCGTGTAAATTGGGGACGCAGAAGACCTCGTCGTCTTCCAAATCATCGGCGAGACCACAGATACAGATCAGGTCGTTCGTTCACTTGGTAAACCGTGAACTGACAGCGATCCTCGGTATTTCCCACGTGACGAAAATGGCGGGAACTTGACAGCTACGGGCAGAAGAATGACCGCGCTACTTCGACGGTGCTCTCGATTGATCCCTGTTTTCTCGTGCCGTTGCGCGTATGGCATCATGTGGTAGTAGTCTGAATATTCTGAGTTTCTGACGAAGGTGAAACCATTGAAGGCGTATACGCCTGAGAATTGACGAAGTTTTCTATCACGGTGTCACCTGATAAGGCAGGTCATCCATCCGGTTACAAAGGCCTCATAGAAAAAGTTAAGCTTGGGCCGTCAAATTTACTTCTGTAAAACAGCGATCCTGACCGATGACCTCTTTGTTTGCAGTTGCACCAAAGACCAAGAGTTTGCTTCAAAAAAAAAAAAAGAGTGAATTAGACTTGAGCCGTCAATGCCTTGACTTTACCTATTTCGTACTTCGTGGGGCAAGACCGCAAGATCGAAGAGGCAACAACATATATTTGCATCAGTTACAGAAGAAAAAAAAAACATAGACTTGCAGTTGGTAAACTGGCACAATTAGCTTGAATCGAGTGAGGCTCTTGATTTGGCATCAGACATAACTGAAAATGGATGTAAACATATATGGATGCCGTTATGCAGTCTATGTACGAGTTTTACTAAATTAAAAGGCTCAGGTTCAGATACATTAATGTTCGGGGAAAAAAAAAGATAGCAAGTTGAAGATTTGAATCTACAGACGATGTAGTATTCAGCATTGACATCCTATCCTCGATCGAGATAGTTGAGATTATCTATCCGCATATTGTAAAAGAAAATAAGCTCAAAGTTGTAAAGTTGCGCGTTCGTAGCTCCCGCATGAGGTCAGACGTCAGAGTACTGATCCACAAGCTAGACTAATGCACTAAACTCTCTGGTTTCTTGACCTTGCCCATGCAAATTATTGGCAGGACCGAGATATCGTTGGTATTTTTCTAGGGTTGTCCAAAAATCTCACTATTGCAGAACCTCCGTATGTAGCTCCACTGCCCTGGGAACACATACCTGTTCCAGTGTTTTCGGTTGCCATGCATTGAAGGGAGCCCACACTTTTTTTTTTTGGGAGGAAACAAGGGTGGGGGAAATCCCCACCTGAAGGGGAGTCCACACTTCACACCAGTTAGTGTCATCACAAGGTTTTCTGTACAAAATAAGCAGATCAACGGTGATGCCAAAATCCAAAACCGATCGATAAACCATAAAAATTGAACGAAAACTGTTTTTTTTACAGTAACTAGGTTCAGTTTATACGGTAAACCGATTGTCCGCTCAAACCGGATTGGATCTTTCTTTGAACACAAAAATAAAAACAAGGAGTTTGGTCAGAAACTATGAAAAATTAATGGTTTTTGTCGGTTTTATGAACCATTGGCTCTGGACGGTAGCCACACTACATTAGGTGATCTCTGATAGTCATGGCCCAAAAGATAAAGGTAAGAGATGCATGATTGGCACTGCTAAACCATCAATAATAAAGTAGACCAGCCAAATCAGAGGAATGTGGCACAGATTGGCAAGGAGCATACGTATGCTCTGATCTTGGCGATCATCGGTTGTGATTCTAACCGACAGACCCCCCCCCCCCCCCCCCCCCCCCCTTCAAAAAAAAAGTAGTATGTAGCACGTACAAAGCGCTGGACCAAATGAACAGGCAGAACAAGTAGCAAAATCGAAGCTCAAAGTCAAATATTTATCAAAATCACACACATTTGTAGTATCTTTCAGAAGTCTGATCCACCAGCGAGACATCGACGCACCATGCATGGATCTACAGCCTCGGTTCGTTCATTGCATTATTTCAGACGGGGGAGGGTGATATGCTTTCAATAAACTAAGAAGTCGCTCAAGCACGGCTATCCGCTGAATCCGTTTTTTTATGCTGTTGCTAGCCAAGTGGCTTGCTCTCTGCTCATCTGGACTCTAATTTCTTTGACTAGCTAGTACAGAGCCAGTTGATCATATCAAAATGTTTATGTTTTATTATATTAAGTCAATTATCAAAATGCAACGTATAAAGTCATAGCTTGTACTGTGTACTTTTATCTGAAAAAGGTACTGGATACTGCTCCTTATTCTTTTTTTATACTAAAATCTTCTCAAAATGCTTCGACTTTGCGGACGGAAAACTTGTGCATTTCAGCAAATGCGCAGAGCGTAGAACTCTGGTCGAAGTCAAGGAGAAATAATCCATGAAGCATGTACTTTGGTGACCTTTACTGCCGGTAAAACTCTGCCGAGACGAACGCACTGCAGTGGTGACATGTTACGGGTTCGGTTGGTGCTACGACAATTGACAGTGACACAAGTTCAGCGACAGGGACCGGGATGACCAGCACGTGAGATGGCACAGAGTGGAAAGAGCGACGAAGGTGGCCTGGACTGGATCACTGTCCGCCGCTCCATTCGCAGACTGTGTTCCCCGCAGCAATGGTTTGGCGCGGGCGGATTGGCTCCTCGACGAGCGCATGGAGAACGCTCATTCGCTGCAATCTTCGACAACTCAACGTGGCAGTCAGTACTGACTGCGCCTTGAACAGAACTTCACTGCGTACTCCCGTTTATTTATTTAGAATGAATAAATTTGGTGAAATTACAGGGTCCCGTTTGAGGTTTGCTACTACTTGTACATTGTTCCCGAGTTTGAAAACAGTCTTTACTTTTATGTGTGGAAATAAGCGAATCATGGGATGTGTGTATGAACCGACCAAAACTGCAACTCCAAAGAATGGCTCATCAAGATAATCGAGACACCGTGACAGCGTTGAACTGGACTCAATTACCTTTGCCACATGCCCCAACCAACGCAGCTCTGGCCTGCATTCCCCGGCGAATCCAATCATAAACAAGTCGCTGCGTACTCAGCAAAGATGCACAGCGGGGAACACGGGATCTCCGCTAGATAATCCGCGACACTCTCACAAAACCGAAATTCATCTGAACACCGAACGTGGACGAGCCACGGAACACGATTCAGACAGCGAAATGGAATCCCCATGCACACGAACACAGAACGCAACCGAGCCAGGCGTTTCGAGAAATGAACTCTTCCTGAAAATCCACTCGGAGTCCACTCGCGAAAAAAACGGAAAAAATGCCTCGGTGCCGGCTCCCGGCTCCGCGGGGTACAGCGCGGTTGCCGATGGTGGCAAGCGGCGAACGACGATCAGCACCGGCCGCGCGGTTTCACCTTGCTTGCCGCTCCGTGTAACGTGTAACCAACCGTCCGCCGGCAGTTGTTCAGAGAACCTGCACGCATTGGACAAGATGATGGCAAGCGGCATGTGATTTTTTATCCGGATCGCAAGGCAGTGCTTTAGGGATCTGCGGGGAGGAGGAAGATGCTCCCAAAATTTCTCGAATTTGCCTCTAGGTTTCGCCGGGGCAACAAAATGTTACTCCTGCCTTGTGAAGTGTTGTGTACCAATCATTACTGGCGCCGGCACCCTTGTTTAATCCAAGGGATATTGATTCGCGAGCAAACAATGCACTGTACGTGTGTGCATGACCCTTCATGAACCCAGTGGGTCACATTAATAAAATCTTCCGTTGGTTCATGTTTGCGGAGCAGGGAAGACGCTTCTTAAGGTGAATCAAGAGGCTATGTCCGTGGGTCGTCCGTGGCTTGTCAACAACGGAGTAAATTTTAATACTGGTATCATCACTAATGAAATTAACTAATATTCCTTTCTGTGACGAAAGTGTGGCGAACTCCCGTCTCGCACGCCCCTGTAAAAGTCTTCCAATAAAAACCGGATAAAGGGGGTCTATATCTAAAAAAATGTGGCGATCCTAAATTTGGGAAAATGGAAACGAAAGTGACGCGAAATGGAATTCTTCTGCTGCCGACACCACCAAAAGCTTTCAGTGATCGGCATCATGGTCGTGGGGCTGAGGATAGGACCAGAGACTGGGAGAAGACCAAGTAAAGCCTCTTGGATTGTCACGGTCCACCATACAAGCGCGTGTGCGTGAGGGTGAGCAAAGCCCTAAGTGGCGAAGCGTCCTTCCGTTATAGGTCTATCGGTCCTAAAGCTGATCGCACGCCAGGTTAACAGTGCTTAGCGTTGGAACTAATGCTACCGAATCGGCACAGCATAATACATGCTTTTTTCCAGAAAAATTGCATACTAATAAGCTCCAGAGAACTGAAGCGTTCATTGCTGAGATTAAAATTAGTTCTTAGACTGCACATTGGTAAAAGGTCACTGTCTGATAAGCGATAACATTGTTACCAACTTCCACTTTGTAAAGCATGAACTGACAACCATATCCATGTATTCCTCACGTGATGGTAATGGTGGATATTTGACAGTGACTAAAAAGGTAAAAGATTTAGAGAAGCCAATGCACACCAGCAAATAATCCAGCTGTCCTTCGTCGTTTCCACCGTCTTAATTACCAACACGCGTAGTAACAATGTTCCGGACAATCGATGGAGCCCGTCGATCCTGCGTCTTCTGCCCGCCATTGTGATCCACTGAAAAATCTAGCGAACGGGTGCGCTACAGACTTTACAAAGCTGCTTTGGATCGCAATCACCTCATAAAAATACATTATCTATACTCGTACAGAAGCTGAAGTATTTCCAACAAAAGCTAGTGCCTGGACGTCAGGGTTACTGGAAGAGGAGTAGAGATGAAAGCGGACTAGATCGAATTGCATAATATCATTTTTTTTGTCGGATTTGGAGCGGAGCGAATAATATACGAATGTGATTGTGAATACGAATATTTTCGGATATCGAAGATGGTACGGATTCAGACCGGAGGCGGATCAGAAGCGGATTTTAAATTATCGGATGATACCTCTTCACATAAAAAAATATATATTAATTAAAAATTTATAAAATATATGTATGATCATAACAGCCACCAAGAAGTACAATCACAACACACAACCAAATCTTTTCAGTGTTACTTATAATAAATAAAAAATATATATATTATATATTTAAAAATTACATAAGTATGATAAATAAAATAAAATATCCGAAGCAAATATTAAATATATCCTTATTTTTCTTTATTGTATGATTGCTTTAGTACATAATAAGATGTTGAGTGACATGATCAAGCCTCATCATCACCGTTATTAGATATTATATATTTTGGACCGATAAAATTATCGGATAATTCTATTATGAGCTTCGGATAATACTTTAAATTATTGGATTATCCATATCCATCGAATTTTATCAATACCATAACCTATCCTATATCCTCATGCCATCAAATTCAGATTATCTATATCCACGAAAAAACCCTCAAATGCTCCCCATATCCTCAAATATCGGATTCGAATTGGATCGATTTCGGAAATTATCCACGCCGTTTTCAACCCTAAAGAGGAGTGTCGCGCCCGAACACTAGAGCACGTGCCAGAAAAACTCGTTGTTAATTTTCGATGCCTTAGCTGCAAATGCGTTAGAGAGCTCACTCTAGAAATTAGAAATAAAAGCTTATGCCTCAAATTGAAGCAAACAATTACAAACAGAGCCATCTGTTACTTGGAATCGAATGATCAAATGGTAAGAACTTTTCCGTTTCAAAAATAAAAAATTTTGGTAAGAACAAATTGAGGGGGAAAGAGGACACACACCAGCTTAGATTTGCAGCCTCCAGTTTTTAGTTGAGTGGCGCGGTCAGTTCGGAGACGAGTACAGCAACTTTTGCTTCTCCCTCGATCACAGAACAAACAAGGAAAAAACCGGTCAGACAGGGAATTAAAAAGAACATGCCAAATAAAAAAAAAACTCGATCAGCAGGGAAAGAGCTGCCCTCCACAATATTATATTAAGAAGAAGAATCCTCAACATCGGATCTAGAAAATCCAACAGACCCTAATCTATATCCGGCCAAAGCCAGATCAAATCAATCTGGACCTACGTAGCACAGATCGAGCCCGACAGCAGCCTAATGACGTGCGAATACCTAGCCTGTACGCATCCAAGCCACAGGTCAACAAGCACAGTAAAGGGGATTTTTTTTTTCAACACAATGAACAGAGTTACTGTTCCGTATAGTGCCGCTGGTAGGAGCCAGAGATCAAACACAGACGGGAAGGTTTCACAACCAATGCCTCAACCACATGAGCTGACACTCGTTCCCAACGCCGCCAAATAATAACCTGGACAAAGAAAAGGATTTGAACTCATAATATAGTGCGGCGTAGAGAACAAATGAGATAAAAGAACGACGTTGTTGATGAGAAACTAATGTTGTTATGCTCAGCTTTGACATTCTTGCCCTTATCTAGAATTCTAGATACCGTCGAGAGAACTGAAATATCTTTGGCCTACCACCTTGCTGTCAAGTACAATGGTACCCTAAGCTCAAGACTCGAATATAATAAAGCTTGTACTGATATTTAGCAACAAAACTAAAATTGAACATATATATCTCCAAAACATGGTCTCACGAGACAGTTATCCACAAGGTACTCAGGTCAGATTTCTCCCGTCCTTGACAAGTTGGACACAGGACTGAAAATCTCATCAGTTCTTTTGCAGGTTAACGATGTTAATCATGGCTACAAACAGCCAAAGAGATAGGGCAGGCAGCTGTGCAGTATTGATGGGTCGCCCATCAAGTCGCAACTAACATCTCAAAGGGATCAAATGCTACTGGTGAAAGTACTCAACAACGTTTGGACTTGGATCACGTTTGGGAGGAGCAGAAACTCAGCGCGGGATCTAGACCTGCGGATAACCATCCAATGCCCCAGCTAGCTGAAGAGATTTCTGCTTGCATATTCCCTGATTTTGAGCGCATCTCCGCGCGTAGACCAGACGACAGGTGTTTGACCAAACAGATAAACTTAATCAAGTTGCTGAAAGGGATCTCGGGGTCAAATAGATATCATGTTCCTTTCCCGACAGCTAATTAATATCTTTCGTAAAAATAAAAAAAGGCTCTCCATTGAGGCGTGGACGCATCGCGCACGCGTCAGCTTCAGATCATTGGATTATGTTTCGAGAAAATAATGCACGGAATAATAACATTACACTAGGATGGCGCTGCACGTCTGTGGACTGTGGAAACATTTCTGTTGCTGTCGGTGGCCAGTGACCTGTTCTTGTGTGCAAGTTGACTCTCTGATTTCCTAGCTTGATACTAACACTGGTAGTTGGCGAAGCAAATGTTTATACAGCCAAAGTCAACCTGTGCATTAGCAGCTGCTTCATAAAATCTCAACCGTATCTTTTCATATAATTTGCAAAATCCCCTTTTTTCATCATTGGCGAAAAGCTCTTGCAAATGCTGGGTTTGCACAGTCAACGAGTACAGTTTGTTCTGCATTTCAGGAAGGCGCATTGAATCAGGCCCTGTTGAAGTAAGCTCAGCACGGCTATTGGATCGTTACTGCCGCGAGGGAATTAACCACTGGATTGGATCTCCAATTTTCACCGCAGCAGCCCCAGCCGGCGTACTAGGGTGGTTGGGGAATGGGCGCGCCGGTTGCTACGACCGAGACCGGCACACATGTTGAGCGCCAGGGAGCACGATGAGCACGTGCGAGTGCTCGGAGTGGGGCGCACGGCGGACGGCGAGCGATCGCCGTCTCACACGTACGTGTACGGCCTGGATCGGCGTGCCCCACCGGCTGCCCGCATCGGCGCGCGGTCGCGTGGACAGCCTGGCGCGGGCGGATCGGTCATGCCAGGTGGAGAGCGCTCGTTCACTGCGGCGTGCCTGCAAGATGTGCCGTGTGCAGTCCACATGGTACTACACTGGATTTGTAACTACTGGTGGCTTGAGTAGAACAGACAGTGCGATGAAAAGTTCATCATATCTTCTGGATATAAATTTGGCAAAATTAAGAATCAGGTTCGGCTTTGCTCTTACAGGTGTAATGTACTCGCCGTGCTCCACTTTTATCTGAGTTCAACAAATGATTCTTCTGTCAGAGTTAGCAAACACGACACCACGTGTCGAACGAAAATACCAGCAGACGGATCGTAATATTTTCATCTTTCTTCTTTGATTCCAGGACATCTTTCCAAAAAGGGGTTTCCGCAACCTAAACCACAGATCTTCGGTGAATCATCTAAGATTAACTTTGCAATTAACCTGCTCTACGGCCGGTACTGGCACGAATTCAATCTGAACGGGAAGAAATTTCGAAAAATCAAACTCTAAATCAACATTGGCAACAAAACAGGCTGTGACGGGACAGATCACCGGATGGGTTGCGATACTACACCAGGAAGCAATTTCGAAAATTCAAACGACCAAATCAAGATTAGGCAACAGACAGGCTGTGTGCTTGTAAGAACAGATGTGTTCGTGCTACTGCTGTCTGATCGCATTAAAAGCGAGGGGTTATCCTTCCATCTGGAGCGAATGATAAGAAGGAACCACCAGCCTCATCCAGATTTGGGATCGCATATCAAATTCAGCGCGAAACCGAGCAAAATTCAGCGAGATTTGACTCGATTTCACTTGGGTGCGCGTTAAAACTTTCTGCTGGGGCCTGGGGGTGCCGGTGTTGGAGTGGAGTCGCAAAAGCCGGCACTGGTAGGAGTAGTGTACAAAAGCGTTTGTGAGGTGGGCGTGCGTGTAAAGCCACACGGGGCCGAGGGGCGGTGGGGCCCGGGAGGCACACGTGGCCCTAGCCCATAAGGCAGCACGTGGTCGTGCTTGCAGGATCGCCAGAGGCGGCGCCGGCGACGGATTTGAGAGCCGTCAAAGTTAACCAGATTTCATGAAAAAGGGTCTGCCTTGTTTTCCGACTTTTCGCATGACAGTTTTGCCCCGGTGCGGATACTGCTCTTGCCGCCGTCGACAGGTCGGTCCCCAGCGGATTGTGTTTTTTTTTTTTCTTTTTTAAGAATCAGCGGATTGTGATTTCGACCGGCGACTTAGCCACTGTATGCTATCAAGGAAAAACACAAATACAAATAAAATACTATCTGTTGTTCTGTTTAAAGTCAATTGGTTTTAGCACTGAACCTCAATTAACTAATGAGGACATAGCTTATGTAATAGTTTTACATATTAAGATAAATTAGTAAAAGAAATAGACCAACATTGTATTTAAAAAGATATGAATGATCAATTGATCGATTTGCTATGTTTTCATATACACCTATCTTTTAAGAATCATAAAATAAAGAATATGCATGTATAGCAAATTTTGTTATATATATATTTAAAATACTTGTCATTCTAACCATATATCAGATTTCTAGAAGATTTTATAAACTTAGACACCTATACTGTCTAGATTCATTGAAGATACTACAAATTTGGATATTCAAAAATCTTACTAGAGTGATAAATAATTTTAGTAGTAACCATGGTGGTTATGCCCCATCCAAAGTGCAACAATAAACAATAATTAGAAAAATCTCATTATAAGATAGATTATGATAAAATAAAGAAAAATACCTTGACCCATGGGAGGAATAAGACACCTTTCAAACTTTTTTACTCAAAAGAGGACCATCTTGCAGGTCAAAAAAAAAAACATTGCCCCATCCTTCTATAGTGCCTCCATAATTGAGTGAGATAGCTAATAACGATGGGGCCTTAAACCTATATTTTAATGTGAAATATATATATACGAGAGAGTTTTTTTAACCTCGATATGAAAATTTTGCTCTCAGTCAAAGTTAACCTAGAACTTCATGAGCGCTACTAGAGTCTCATTCACAAAAAATAAAAGCATAATAAAAATATATTTTTATTGTTGTTGCATGATTTGCTTCTACCAAGAAAACAAGAAATCATCTTGTTAAACCTAAAACTAGTAGTTATAACTATGTTGAACGTTGTTCAGCCCTTGAACCCATCACATTCACCCCTTAAGATAAAAAAAAGACTCATTCTTGTTTGTCAAAGTTTTTATTATTTTGAAAATCAATAACATTGCATAGGAAACAAAAGAAATAGAGAATAAGATATCAATGATAAAATCTTGTATCTTACAAGATGTATCCATGAGATTATACGTATAACTATGCATGATGTTCAGAACTTGTGTCTCGTACGACTCTAAGGTAGTGTGATTTTAATTTTTTTACTAGGAAAAACCATCAAAATTTATATAAATTTCTTAAATTACTATATTGAATTCGATTCTAGAAACGGTCTACTACTAATTAACATCGATGCATGAACGATGTCTGGTCAGCTTTTGACTGTGAAATCTTAGCAGTGCATTCAATCAGCACCAAACATCGATGCATGACCGATGTCCATATAAGATGAACTTCCATCCGTCAAATTTAGTTCTGCTAACAAGCATATTCAATCAGTAGCAAACCAGATATCGGTGCATGATCAACGGATCAACTATCAACTGTAAAATTTACGTCTACAGACGAGTGCATTCAATCTATACCAAAAATCGGTGCATGTATCGACGCATAATTTAAGGTCAACTGCTAACTGTGAGACAGACATCTACGACCAAACACATTCAATTCAATTTACGACTGACGTCAGTGCATGGCTGAGCTATTGAGAAATGTCTAGAATCACCCTTACCTTGTATATCTCATTTAAATATTAGAAAATAACTTAATTACATGTCTAAAGGTTAAACCATAAGATAGTTTATTTAACTATATTTTTAAACTATTAAAACCGTATAGAGGAATATATACTGCTCAAAAACCCTCCATGGCCGCGGGGAAAACCAAAGCCGTTCATCGAGCAAGCCTGCGGGGCATAATCGTAATTCCCATTCTCTATTAGCCTCCGTTATCCTTGGTTAGCGCCTCTGTCCGTAGCTCTACGCGTTCTCCGATCCTCGGACCCCGCCAGACCAGGACACCGCCGACTGGGCCCCGCCTGCCACCGGCAGACTCCACCAGCCAACCACAGCGCCCTTTTCACCACAGCTCTCTGCTCTTTTTCCCTCGTGCGTCCGTGCCTCTCCCGCGAGATGAAAAACGTCATCGCGCCAGTGATTAGGCGAAAGATAAATTTTTTTTTACCGCCGCACTGCGTCGCAGTGGCGGTTCGTGGGTGGAGGAAGGCGGGGATTTGTTTAAGAGGGGATTATAAAAGAGAGAGGGCCTGTCGCTGTTGTGGCCAAGCACCACCCACACCCACTTGCCTAGGAGTATTATACTTCTTTCAGCCCGAGGCCGCCGTTCTTATCTCCACTCGTGCCTTCCCCTCCCTTTCTTTCTCCTCCCTCCCTCCCCTCTCTCGCTCGCTTCTCCCAGGTCATGGCAAAGCTGAGACAGCAGAAAAAATAGCAAGTGGGAGGTAGCAGAGGAGGTGAGTTCTTGCTTACCCTCTTGCTCTTTTCATTTCCTGTTCTTGTGTGCTCGCGCTTCATATGGCTGTCCTTGCTTCTGTTTTCCTCCTGTGTTGATCGGTTTTTTTTTCTAGTCCTTTTGTTTGTTTTTGTTGGAGGGTGGTGGGTGATCATCTAATAGGCTATGATTTATTTTGGTGAGATCCTCTTTTTCCTAGATTTTTAAAAAGGATCCTGCTGTTCCATGGAGTGGTCAATTCCTGTTTGAGTTCTTGGTTGATCCTTCCTTTGCGAAGAAAGGTGTGGCTAAATCCATGGTAGAGTTCCTATGTCTCATCCTTGGATGTTGTAGCTCGGTGAAACCCAGAAACCTGGGTCTCTCTGTTTTTGTTTCGTTTCGGATCTCGGTACGTATTCGTGGTCAAAGGCTGTAAGCTTGTGGCTGAGCTTGTTCTAGGAAATGAATAGCTGTAGGTTATGAATGGAACGTTTTGTTCTGAATCAGGGCGAAAGTGTATCTGGTTCGTGTCTGGAGATGGAAAATGCCATTTTTCATATGTATTCAAGCCATTCCATGTCTTGTTTTCACACTTTTTTAGGCGACTTTGATTCCTTTGCTTAAGCACATGGGTACATACATGTTCTTGTTACCAACTGTCCTGCTTTTTGAACTTTCTTTTTGCTTCCACTCGTGATTGATCAGAGCTATTATGAAAAAGAGAAGGAAGCTTTGCGTTTTTTTTTATTCTCGAACTCCTTGCTAAGTACTGTTGTTCCATTAGTACGTTATGATGGTGTTCATGCTAAGGATCCTATCTTAGTTGCGAATTCCTTGTCTTGCTTAGGTGGTCAAAATTAGCAACACGATTAGGGGAGAAAGTGTCCATGTATGGTTTGATCAGATCAGGGCATAGTTCCGTTCCACCAAACACATGCTAGGCTGCTAACTCAGGCGTCCTGTTTTTTGCTTGAATAGGCAAGGTTGCTTTTTTCCGCCGCATGATTGTCTGCTAGCTGTGTAGATCTATGGGTAACCTGTCTTGCTGCGTTAAATTGTGCTTATTTGCTAATCGTGTAGTAGCTAAATTAAGATGCACTGTGAGCCGCCTTAATTGTAATTACCTTTTGAACACGTAATCGTGTTGCTCATGTTACCCACTTAAGAGGTAACACTAAATGTTGTTTTGCACTTAATTCCTGATAGTAACAAGGCAATCCTTCCTCCTTGAATGAAGATTAGCAATTGACATGTTGCTTGTGTTTGTGCAGGTGAATACTATTACTACTAGTACAAGAAGAAAGGACTAGAAGAAGGAGAAGAAGTCTGAATTTGGCTTTGGGTGTGAGTGATTTTGGTGATCGAGTCGCGATGATAGGAGGTGGGCTGATGATGGACCAGGGCATGGTGTTCCCCGCCGGCGTCCACAACTTGGTGGATCTCCTGCAGCAGAACGGCGGCGGCGACAAGAACCTTGTTGGCGGCTTCGGTCCGCTGATGACGCAGAGTTCCTCCGGCGAGCAGTGCGTGATGGGCGAGGGCGACCTGGTTGACCCTCCGCCGGACAGCTTCCCCGACGCCGGCGACGACGACAGCGACGACGACGTGGAGGACATCGAGGAGCTGGAGCGGCGCATGTGGCGCGACCGCATGAAGCTGAAGCGTCTGCGCGAGCTGCAGCAGAGCCGCGGCAAGGACGGAGCTTCCGGCATCGAAGGTTCGTCTTCGTCGTCGTCCAAGCCCCGGCAGTCGCAGGAGCAGGCCCGGCGCAAGAAGATGTCCCGCGCGCAGGACGGCATCCTCAAGTACATGCTGAAGATGATGGAGGTGTGCCGCGCGCAGGGCTTCGTGTACGGCATCATCCCGGAGAAGGGGAAGCCTGTGAGCGGCGCCTCCGACAACCTCCGCGCGTGGTGGAAGGAGAAGGTCCGGTTCGACCGCAACGGCCCCGCCGCCATCGCCAAGTACCAGGCCGACAACGCCGTCCCGGGCTCCGAGACCGACCTCGCCGCCGGCGCCACAAGCCCGCACTCCCTGCAGGAGCTGCAGGACACCACGCTGGGCTCGCTGCTCTCGGCCCTCATGCAGCACTGCGACCCGCCGCAGCGCCGGTACCCGCTCGAGAAGGGCGTGCCGCCGCCGTGGTGGCCCGCCGGCGACGAGGAGTGGTGGCCGGAGCTCGGCATCCCCAAGGAGCAGGGACCGCCGCCGTACAAGAAGCCGCATGACCTCAAGAAGGCGTGGAAGGTCAGCGTGCTCACCGCTGTCATCAAGCACATGTCCCCTGACATCGAGAAGATCCGCCGCCTTGTTCGGCAGTCAAAGTGCCTCCAGGACAAGATGACCGCAAAGGAGATCTCCACATGGCTGTCCGTCGTCAAGCAGGAGGAGGAGCTCTACCTCAAGCTTCACCCGGGGGCGCGCCCGCCTTCCTCCACGGGCGGCATCGCCAGCGCCATATCCTTCAACGCCAGCTCCAGTGAGTACGATGTCGATGTGGCTGAAGAGTGCAAGGGAGACGAAGCCGGCAACCAGAAGACGGACCCGTCGGCGTTCAACCTCGGCGCGGCCATCCTTAGTGACAAGTTCCTCATGCCGGCGGCGCCGTTGAAGGAGGAGACTGCTGACGTCGACTTCATCCAGAACCAGAAGAGGAACAACGCTGAGCCAGAGCTGATGCTCAACAACCGAGTGTACACCTGCAACAATGTCCAGTGCCCGCACAGCGACTACGGCTACGGGTTCCTTGACAGGAACGCCAGGAACAGCCACCAGTACACCTGCAAGTACAACGATCCTCTGCCGCAGGCCGCTGAGAACAAGCCGCCGCCGCAAGCTCCACAGCAAGTCTTCCCGGCAACAGCAACCTTCAACCAGCCGAACCAGGACAACCTGGATTTCAGTCTGCCTATGGACGGCCAGAGGTCCATCGCCGAGCTGATGAACATGTATGACAGCAACTTCATGAACAAGAACATCGGCAGCGACAGTGTCAACATCATGGAGAGGCCTAACGCGCTCCCTCATCTGAGGATTCAGATGGATGACGGCTTCTTTGGGCAGGGCTTCGATGATGTGAATGGCATGATGCAGCAACAGCAGCAGGCTCCAGTCCAACAACAACAACAGCAGCAGCAGTTCTTCATCCGCGACGACTCTCAATTTGGCAACCAGATGGGTGACATCAATGGTGCTTCTGAGTTCAGGTTTGGCTCTAATTTCAACATGTCTGGCGCCGTCGAGTACCACCCAGCAGGTGCCGCGCAGCAGAAGAACGACGGGAACAATTGGTTCTCCTTCTGAAAGAGGAATAAACTTGGTAGTAGGGCTTCAAAACCGTTATAAGCTTTCAATTTCTCCATGGTTCTCCCTTGCTCCCGTGGTGGGAGCGTTCTTAAGTTGTCACCAAGTCTTTATAGGTCTCTCATATAGGTTTTGCAGTAGCTGCAACAAGGCTGGGACTCGGTACTGGTTTATACATGTATGTCCGTCCAGCCAGTGAACCTCTTATGGAAACTTAATGTCATCCCTAGTTTTTAATTTCGTAGTTTAATGATGTTCATATGGTCAGCTGTTGGAAGTGCTTGTGCTTGGTTGGGTATGTGAGATGTTGTACCTTCTCTCTTTGTGGTGGCTGTATCAAGTGTTTGTTGTTTCTTGTCTACTCCGATGAGGATTCTCTTGCTGCTCCTCTTCAACAAAACAAAACAAAAACGGTTTAAGCTATGTCGTTCAGATGCACCGTTAAGATCGCGGGCATCCTTGTTTGATGGTTGCAGTTTCATTGGCTCCCATGTTGTGGGTGTCCATATAAGACAACGTTTCTAACCTAACTTGCCCAAAATTTCCAGGTCCTGTATCCGTCATGACTTGAAATTTTGCCAAGTTGGTAGATACTTTTGTTTCCGTCATATTAGGCGGAAAAATTGCGTTTTGCTTGACGTTGATATCCAAATGCTGCCGATCCACTAATTCTTTCCAGTAAAGTAAGAGTTTCCACAGTAATAAAAATCTAACATCCTCTGTTGCGTCCATCATCAATTACCCTTTGTCAAAGATTAGAACTGTCTTTCACATCAAGATGCTTAGAAAGCATTGTTTGATATTCCCGCTTTTGCCTAAAGCCGGGTCAATGCGAAGTGGAAAACCTAAGAAAAGTTAGGCCGTCCAAACCGTTTGAAGTGTCTTGATTGATGCCCATCAAGAACTCTAGTTGCGCCTCTTTATCAAGCTTAGAAAGAACGGGAATTGGATGGTCCTTTCTTCGACCGCAAGAACCTTCTCTTTTATTGGTGGCACCTGTCATCATCCATGACCCATCTTATCCTTAGCTTGTGAAGCTAGTGTGACTTGTGAGCCCGGCCGCCTCACATGCTTACTGGGGCGCTCCCTCTGTATTATATCATGGAGGATATGGAGATAGGGATCACGATGGGGACAGCTCGACGGGCAGCAATGGCCCTTTGTTCAGAATTCAGATCGTGCTTAGAATTTTGCGAGAATTTTAGGGAACTTCAGTTCTGCCCCAAACTGATTTGTGATTTCTGCGCCTCAAACTGAGTGTATTGGGTTGATGTGCGAGGTCTCTACGGTTAAACTTAAGGAAGCGTTTGGATGCTCCAACTTCTCATCAATTTTAATTTCTTATTTCTACAGTCGGCTCCTGGGCATGTTGATCAAAGTCAAAGATTGTTCCTTGGGATCATTTTCATTTGAGGAGATGTTCTTGGGATAGTTCGTGGTGAAACTCCAGGGAAAAGGGTGAACAATCGAGTACATTCCAAGCTAACGATTCAGCAGCGCTATGAGGCCGCCAAATCTGGTCCCTGTCGGCTCCGAATCATTCTTGATACCTACCTAATCGGCCCTTAAAGAAACCCTTAATTTTTTTTAACAAAGCCTTGTTAATTTTAACAGAAGAAAAACATAAAAACAGGTGGCTAATGTGACTCGAAATGGTCAACCTGTCCATTTGATATTCGCGAGCCACTATCCAAGCTGAATTCATAGCTCCTTTACTCTAGAGCCTAGTAGAGTTTATTTATGCGTCTAACTTTTGTCGAGTTTAGCTAGCCGTGATAGTGAGAGGAAGCATCCCTCCAACTAATCAATATTCTGAACAAACTTGGTGCATCAAACACATGCTTAAGGCGCTTGATTCTTTATTGGGGCATGTTTCATTTAGTCTTGGGCAGCTGTTTGGACCCCGCGCAATAGGAGGTGCGAAAGCAACCCCTACAATGATTGAGTGGTAGTCTAAACAACACCACAAGAGGCACTAGTTAACCAAACGCCCAAACTTGGTGTGTTGATTAAAGGTGGGGAAATATTATAAAAGAGAGAGAAGCGATGATTCAGTTCATCCAAAACGCGTGGGCGTGGGCGAATTGCAAATGCTAACGAACCCGTTTCAGTTTCGACTCGAAAACAGTTTGGAATCGGAGGTGGATGCGCGTCGCGTGCCTAACAAAGGCATGCACGGATCGTTTAACTGAGAGTTCCGCACCTGATTATCGCGACGGCGCGCGCCGGGGGACCGGAGGGCCTCGCCTCGCTGGCGATTGGAACGAAAGGCGCCTCCGTGACGAGCCAGTTTCGGGCTAGGTTCGGCGTACTGTACTTGTATATGTGTGATTGCGAGATCAACATCTGGGACTGTTGAACCGGATCGTGGGACACTCACTGGAGATGTGGACAGCGAGGATGGGTGGTGGCGATTTTGGTCAGGTGGCTTTTGTGACGCACCTACTAACAGTAATGTTTGGGCGAGAAGGGGGAATTAATTGCTCCGGGAATTTTCACCTTTTTAGAACTATTATTACGAGTTTGAACTTTCAGCGAGGCGTAACAAGGATTCGGATGAAAGTAGATTTGGAGCGAGTACAGGATACATATATATATACAGGGAGGAAATAAAAAAGAAAAAGGAAAACAGCAAGTGGGGCGTGTGTATCGCTTTGCTGAGTTGGCGGCCTACCAGGCTGCCCCGCGAAAGCAACGGGTGGTGAGATGGCGAGAGGAGACGAGCCCACCGCCGCGACGGAGGTTGATGATGAGTGGCGAGTTATCGGGTGGGAGTCGGCGACGCGCGTCCAGCCTGGCTGCTGGATCTTCCCGGCGACGTCGCCGGTTGCGTCCTCCATGCAAACCATGAAACCACTCCACACCGTCGTCGGCTGCTCTAGCTCGTAGGCCAGAGCCGGCCGGCGACGCCGAAACCTGGTGCGCCTTCCATGCATTGCCGTGTTGTGGCAGTGTGCGACGTGGGCCTCGATCCGAGATTTCGGGGGCGCACTGTTCACAGGTCACAGCGGCCAGGGGCCAGCCCCGTCTCGTCTCGTCTCAACTTGGCCTCGGCATATGCCGTGGCGAGCAGCAGCTCGTCGCGAATCTCGATTCCCTCGGGCCGGGCCCCCTGACGTGACGCGGTGACCGCCAAGTTGCCGAGTGGAGCCCTGCCTACTAGTACACGAGTACACAACCCTACTAGGGCGCCCGGCAGGCAAGGCAACCCGGGTTCCGTCCCGGATCACCATCGACCCCTGTCACGGAGCGAGCCGCCGCAAATTGCAACCCCTGTTCTGTAGCGTAGCCGTAGCGGGCCTGTCACGAACTCCGCGTCCATTCCTTTCGGCAGTGCAAGTGACCGCCAAGTCCCGAACCTTTCCTTGTTTCAGTAGACATGGGCTTCCCGTCCAACTACGGACGAATCTCCGCCGCTCTCAAGTCTCAGCCTGGGGCCTGGGCTCTTGGGCTCTTGGCTGGTTCGGGTCATGGGCCACAACGAACCGCTTGATTTCGTAGGTATCTTTGTGCAGCAAGGCCGACTGGGCTTGTACAGTTGCACGTAGTCGATGAGATTATGCGCTAAAAAAAAGGTTGGTCCGTGTCCAGCCCATTAAATTATTTAACTATTGGTATCATGACAAGATTTGTCAGTTCTCAAAAGAAAAAGAAAAAAAACAAGGTCTGAAGATTTTACATAAACCTATTGTGCAGCGACAGGAGCATCTTCTCAAGTTGATTTGTCTGAATATTCCTGCATTTTGCTCCAAACCATGAGTACTTAGCACACGGATAAAGGGTCTCTAGCTGACTGCAAAAGGTCTTTAAACGACCCTTCCCTGTTGAATGCACCTTCCAGCAGTGAACTTGGCCTCGAATTATACATGCAGCAGAGCCTGTTGAACGCGCATGTTGGTTTGCTGAGACTTGAGACCAGAGTTGCAGAGGATATGCATCCACCTAATAACAGTAACATCGCCACATTCAAGTTTTCAACAAGCTATCAGGTACTTCACGTATCCGATGAACAAACCATGTAGTGTTCACGTCGAAGAAATCACCAAGCAGTGACATGAATATCAACGTAAAGCTCTACATAGTATCTATGAAGAACATGGATGTTGGTACATGTTATTGCAGTAGCCAATCCACATCGTCATCAAAGAAAAAAGATACTGTCAAGGTACATGTTATTGGAGTAGCGATGACAGTGAGATGCCAAATCTATTAGCAACCTGTCTCACCCGGTAATACAACTGACACCAGGATTCTGAGAACAACATCAGAAAGTACACGAGGCAGACGCAAATCAACGAAAGGATATCAAGAATTCAATTAGAGGACGAGAGAATTCAGTGAGAATGACTATTGCTAAGTCAGCCAAACAAAGGGACACATGTAAGTTGATGACTCAAACAGAACAGTATAAAAGGAAAAATGGATAGCTTCATATGTCTCTTCCACTTCTATTGCCAAATTCAATCCTTTTTTCAGGAATTTGCTGCACTCTCTCAGCGCCTTCATTAATGCACCAGTTCTCCAGGGCGCTGCATCCACTTACAGCCAATTGGCCGATGTTCCTTGGCAATGTGTCCTCTGCGCTTATTCTCAGATGCGGGGCGCCATCTATTTCCAGGCAATGGAGGAGTTCTAGGTTACATAAACCTTTTGGAAGAACCTCAAGATCAGCACACTGACAAATCTTCAAATTCCTGAGAAATGGCAGAGTCTCCACAGAAAATTCAGTGAGCCTAGGGCAAGAAATTATCTCCAGGGAAACCAGAAATTTGATCTTATCCACCCAAGAAGGAAGTTTCCTTCCAGGGTAGTTCTCGATGCGTAGATGCTTAAGGTTGGTATGTGGACAGAGTGCCTCAATTTTCCTCTCACTATCCTCCATGTGTTGCTGCTGCTCGTCCTTGCAGACTTCACTCCATTTCAGCATCAGTTTCTGCAAATATTCCTTCCCAAGCATATTGGCCTCCGTGGCACCATCACTACTGGCAGCTTCCAAATTAAGAATACAAAGCTCTCCCCGGATCTTCAAGTTCTTCAACTCATTAATGTTGCACTTGCCTCCATCTCTAGAGGTTACAACAAACCTGGAAAGAGTCTGAAGTGATTGCAACTTGTCAATGCCGCTTGGCATTGATCTGAAAGGAGTAACTCTATCCCAGTCGAGATGTAAACAGAGGTGTCGCAAGTTAACTAAGCGGTTCAAGCCTTCAGGCAAATCCATGAGCCAGTAACAGTCATTGAGGTCAAGTGTCTGCAAATTGAATAGGTTGCAGACTGTTTCTGGAAGTGCCTTTATCAAAGTGTTCCGAAGGCTGAGATACCTGAGGTGTACAGAACACCCAATAGAATCTGGTAAGGCATCCAGTGCAGTGTAACTCAGATCTAGTGCACGCAGATAAGTTAACTTTGAGAAAAGTGCTGACGGAACCTGCAGTGAGGGCAGTTTCATTGTGGGGCAAAATTTCAAGAGCCTCAAATTTTCATACCGATAAATCTTCTCGAGTGCAAGAGGTTCATCATTTTGGCACAAGATAGTTGCATAACGAACCCACTCAGGATGCTCAGTAACCTGTGAACTCTCAGGGTCCAGAGTCAGAGATTCATATCTAGAAACACGCCGTGCAACATCAAGCATCAGATTTGGCACTCTGAACTTCTGATTTGGAAAGGTCTGGGAAGTTTCAAAAAATGACCTCCATAGGAGTTCATCAAAGAATCTGTTTGCTTCCATCTCAACCCTTCTCCTTCCATTGCTCTTAACAAGACCATCGGCCATCCAAAGTCTGAGCAGCTCCTCCTTCTCAAATTCAAAACCAAAAGGATACATAGAACAAAAGGCAAAGCACTGTTTCAGTTGATATGACAGGTGTTGATAGCTTATCTGCAAACTAGCCAAGATAATGTCTGTATTTCTATCATCTTCAAGGAACTGCATGTCACTCAGTATGATTTCCCACTGCTCTTTCTGTCCGTTAGCATCAGACAAAAGCATCCCAAGTGACTTTGCTGCTAATGGGGAACCTCGGCAGTTTGTGGCAATCCTCTGCCCAATCGACTGCAAATCATGCTGATAATTGCTGTTCCAGCCAGAGCAAGCATAAACTTTAAGGATTTCCCAGCATTCATTTACTTCCAGACCCTCTAAATGCAAGTTCAGAATATTGGACATCATGTTGGACACTCTTTCATCTTGAGTAGTGATAAGAACCTTGCTTCCTTCCTCTCCAACCGTCAATGAAGGCTTCAGAAATTCCCAAAATTGAAAGCCCTTGGCCCAAACGTTATCAATCACCAGCATGAACTGCTTTTTGCGCAGATGATCACGCAGCTGTTCCTGCAATATGTCCAAGCTTAGATGCTTGCACTTCTTTCCAGTCACAGCTTCGATGATCATCTTAGTGGCTGCCTTCACATCACACACATCCGGTAACCAAACCCAAATCCTGTCAGTGAAAAAGTTCTCTACCTCTGAATTGCTGTAGACCATCCGTGCCAGCGCTGTCTTCCCAATTCCTGCCGTTCCCCAGATGGAAATCACAGGAAGATCCATGTTACTGTTAGAAATCAGCGCACGGATGATCGCCGCCTTCTCCTTGGTCCGACCAATGGGCCTCTCGTTGCGATGCGCAGCAGCTTCAAGAAACCTTGGGCGTTGCATCGGCTGAGTCGCCGTCCTCCTCCCGTCCCCGGCCTGCAACCTGAACCTTTTCCTGCTCTTGCCGATCTCGTCGAGACGCTCGTTGATCTGGACGATCCAGGCGTCCAGCTCCCAGCGCTGGCGCAGACCGAGATCCACGTTGGGCCAGAGCCGCTTCCGCTTCCGCGATGGCTCCGCGGCGGCCACCCTGGAGACAGCAGCCATGGTGCCGAGACGGTCTAGCAGGGCGTCGACGTCGAACGCGGCCGCCCGGAGCTCCTGCAGCCAGAGCTTGACGAAGTCGTCGTCGACGAAGCGGCGCTGCTCGGCGTCGGTGAGCACCGCGCGAATGCGCTTCTCCATTCGCCGCAGTTTCTCGGCCTCCTCCTCCACGTTCCACAGGCGGGCGCCCGTGGAGAAGAGCATATCGACGACCGCGCCGCCGATCTTCTCCGTGAAGCCGAGCGCGGAGGAGAGCTTCTTGAGCAGATCCATGGGCTAAGGTGCGGCGTGACTACTTGGAGTTGACTAGACTTTTTGCTGGCAAATTGGATATGCTGCAAGAGCTCACGCTTTGGGTCGATTTGACGAAACGTGGTCCGATTCTCCTCCGTCCCGAGCTCTGCCCCCAGGCCGTCGCACGCTGCTCCCTCCGGCCGCGAGCTCCGCCCGCAGCCGCCGGACGCCGCCCCGGTCCCGAGCTTCGCCCCCAAGCCGTACGCCCCGAGCTCCGCCCCCAGCCGCCGCCCGAGCAAGCGGTCGAGCGGGCGCGCGAGCAAGCGGCGGCGCAAGGGCACGCGAGTGGGCGGCGGCGCAGGCGCGCGAGCTGGAGCGGGGCGGTGCGAGCGAGCGGGCGGCTGCGCAGGCACGCGAGTAGGCGTCGGCACGAGCGGGTGGCGCGAACAGGGCCTTTGTATGGTGGCCGCGGGCCGCCGGTTCTTGGCTCTCAACTGCGGTGCCAAGTCACTGGGTCACTTCCGTGAAGGTTCTTGGCAACGGTAAGGAACTTTTTTTATATTTTGATCCTTCTTTAAATAATATCTCTACATTGTTCCAAAGATCAAAACAGAACAATTGTTAAAAGGGGATAGTAATACAAAATATTTTCAGTTGGTAGCAAGTGGAAAACACACAAAAACACGCATCTTTCAACTTGAGTATGGTGACCAAATTATCAGTGGAGGTGAACAATTAAAATCATACATTACACAATATTATAAAGGTCTTTTCGGACCAAATGATAGTGTAGATTTTAATTTGGATGAATCACAAAGAGATGATATACCACAAATCTCGAAGGAGGATAATGAAAAACTTACTGCACCGTTTACTGAGCAAGAGATAAAAGATGCAATTTTCTAAATGAAACATAATAAGTTACCGGGTCCGAACGGATTCCCAGCTGAATTTTACCAAGTTTTTTGGGAAGTCATTAAAGGAACCTTATGATACTATTCAAAGAATTTCACAATGGACAATTGAATCTTTTTAGCCTAAACTTTAGGGTAATAACGTTGCTACCTAAACAGGAAGCAATAAACATAAAACAATTCCATCTTATTTGCTTACTAAATATAAGTTTTAAAATATTTACAAAAATGACAGTCAATAGGATCATAGGAATTCGGACAAATTAATAAACCCATCACAAACAGCATTCATACCTGGTAGAAACATTATGGAGGGAATAATTATACTACATGAGTCAATAAATGAACTGCATAGAAAAAAGATGAATGGGGTAATCTTAAAAATTGATTTTAAGAAAGCTTATGATAAGGTTAATTGGACCTTCGTTCTACAATCTTAAAGGATGAAAGGATTCTCAGAGAAGTGGTGTCAATGAATTAACCACTTTGTAAGTGTTAGTATAAGAGTAAATGATGATGTAGGACATTATTTCCAAACCAAGAAAGGTCTATGACAAGGTGATCCATTATTCCTGTTGCTTTTTAATTTGATAGCAGATGTGCTACCTATTCTAATCTCTAGGGCAAAGGAGGATGGTCAGATTAATGGCCTAGTACCACACCTCATAGATGGAGAACTCTCAATCTTGTAATATGCAGATGATACGATTCTTTTTATGGAACATAACCCCGAGCAAGCTAAAAACATGAAGTTGCTACTTTGTGTATCTGAACAACTATCAGGGCTAAAAATAAATTTCCATAAAAGTAAATTGTTCTGCTATGATGAAGCAAGGGAGTGGAAAATTACTATACAGATCTTTTTGGTTGTGGGATGGGCCAGTATTCTTTTAGATATTTAGGAATACCAATGCATCATAAAAGGATCAGTAATTCAGGCTAAAAAGTAATAGAAGAAAATTTTGAAAAATGTCTAAGCAGCTGGAAAGGCAAGTTGCTATCATATGGAGGTCGTTTAGTTCTAATCAATTTTGTACTTAGCAGTTTAGCTCTATATATGTTGTCTTTTTTGAAATACCAAAAGGTGTACTAGAGAAGTTGGATTTTTATAGATCCAAATTTTTCTAACAAGGAGACAATCATAGAAAAAAAAATAAAGACTTGCTAAATGGAACATTTTGTAGACCAAAAGAACAAGGCGGTAAATGGCTTTTCAAAAAATAAATACTTGCTTAGTAAATGGCTTTTCAATTTGATAAATGAGGATGGTCTATGACAACAGGTTCTCAGAAATAAATATTTGGGAGATAAGACAGTTACTCAAGTAGATAGAAAATCTGGGGATTCTTAATTTTGGTCAGGTCTTATGAATGTCAAAAATCAGTTTCTATCTTTTGAAACTTTTATTTTACAACATGGCACTTAGACTAGATTTTGGGAGGTTAAATGATTAGGTACAACTACTTTAAGAGAACAATATTCAAATTTATATAACATGGTTAGAAGGAAGAGTGGTACGGTAATCCCATATCATGAGTTCTTTTCCATTAAACATTTCCTTTTAAAGATCTTTAGTGGAGGAAAATCTTCATTCTTAGTACAATTTAGTGTCTCGGATTATAAATATACATTTAAATGATCAACCAGATACGTTGGTCCCTACTTTCTAGTGGAAAGTTTTCGAGTCAACTCAATGTATGTTTCAATGATAAATACACAATATTGCCTTACAATAATTATGTATGGAAAATTAAGGTTCCGTTAAAAATAAAAATCTTCCTTTGATTTTTGTATAGAAGCTCTATTCTTACCAAAGACAATTTAGCTAAAAGGAATTGGCAGGAAAATGAGAAGTGTTGTTTTTGTGATAATAATAAAACCATACAACATCTCTCTTCTGATTGTGTACTTGCTAGGTTTATTTTGAGAGTGGTCCAGTTGACTTTTGGACTAGGACCCCTAATTAGTATAGCTCATTTGTGTGGGGATTGGTTAAGAAATATAGCAAAAGCCAAAAAACTACTGATATTAGTGGGGGTGGGTGCCATATGTTGGACAATATGGTTAAACCAAAATGACATTATTTTTGACAAGACACCAATTGTCTTTTTTATGGAGGTCATCTATAGGGGCTCCTATTGGTTGAGAACGTGGTCATTATTTCAGAAGGAGGAGGAACGTAACTTATTACGACATGCATGCCTTCTCTTGAAAACTCTAACTATAGAGATGTTTGCTAGACATGGGTAGAAGTTTAGCAATAGATTAAATTTATAATAAATTTCTTTGCTTTATCTCAGCCATTTTGTGTGACTCTTGTGTACATTATGCGGGTGACGGAGTCTTCCCTATAGTGAGAATCTGTAATAATTTACGGTCACATGCATCCTTGGATGTGGAGGCCGGAATGTTTTCATTTACATGATGAAATATATTTCCTTTTTCTAAAAACACTTTATTAATTTAGATAATCAGGTCCATGTCTGCCGTACCTCCTCTTGATCATGTTCTGAACTCCTAATCATATTTCGACTGAACTCCTCATCATATTCCGAGTCGATCCCACCATAGTTGTGCCATATCCACTACCATATATATACCTAAAGCCAGCTTTCGTAGGCCACGGCGCAACCTCAAGAGCAGACGAAGTTCACTATCTTCTGCCATGCTGAAGTGGAGTATACAATGTCGTCGTCTTCGCACCCATCAGCAATCTCAATGAGTACCATGTAATTATAATGACCATATGATCTCGCGCAGTAGCCATTGCAGGCTTTCCTCCGCCTCTAACCGCTAAAATGGGTTCCGCTTTGTTAGTGATCGTTTTTTCTACCTCAATATCTTATATTCTTCGCTCAAACATCATTGACGAACTGTCGGGAGGAAGAAGTTGATCACGTGTTGTGGTGGATTGGGCCTTGTGGGCTGAGAATTTAAAGAGCCCTTTTAAATATAGATGTATATCCTTTTGTTTTATCTATTACAGAATTATTTATTCTAGATATATTATGTAATTACAATTAAATAAGAAATTTTCAACAAAAAACACAATGATATAAATTTTTATGAAAAAATGGTGAATTCTTAACTTCCTTTTTTAAAATCTGAATCCATTGTGGATTGAAAAAATTGAAAAGTGTCAAGATAAGCTTTATTTTGTATAGGATTGGAATTTTTAACTAAATTATGCACTATTTTGTTCAGGTTAAATTTGCATATATGTATCATTGCGTAATTGTTAATTGATTAGTTTTCACTTGCACGTTATGAGCTTGGAACTCCAAATATTCATTGAATCTTAAATAGTTGATTATTTTTACTTGCGTGTTAGCTCTGCTCATGCTTTTCCTCTCATGTTCTTCTCTAATGCTCTTACTAGAATCCCGATCACAAGTATGTTTGATCAAAGTAGTGGCTACTCTACTCATGGGTAAAATTTTATTTCTGCTAGAAAATGATTGGATGGCTCACATTTGAAATGACACCACAAGACACACATAATTAGCCATGGGCAACCTTGACGAGTAATCTGAGTTCGGCAAGTGTGTAAGCGACATGAAAGTAATGGACATTTTAGGTCATGTATAAACTGTCAATTATCTCATGCTATAAAGCTAGATGTGGTAGTCATATATCAATCTTGATTTTTTAACATGGATATTTCATTTGACCTGATTAAGTCTCTATTCCTTTTTCCTTAACTGCTATGTTTCCCTTATAAGAAAAAACAGAGCAGTTAAACAAAGCTAAATGTGGTAGTCATAGCATTAGCTATTTATTTGATAGAGTTGAACTCTGATTTACAGTGTTCCATTATTTATATTATTGTTAGTCAATTAGCTACACTATCTATATCTAGAAATATATTCGCTTTTAAAAGCCTGTAGCAATGACAAGAACTATATATCTATAAATATGTTAGCCTGTAAAAACCCGTAGCAACACACAAGCATTTTGCTAGTTTTATAAATAATCCCTCAAACACTAAATTTTCAGATATGGCCATTTTAGTCACTCCAAATTGTTTGGCGTGACTAAAAGGGCTCAGATTCTAAAAATTTAGTTTTGGATAGGTTATTATTAAAATATTACTTTAATAAAAAAAAATTCAAGGCAAGGCGGGGAAAAGTGAACAATAGGCTGACCTGTCCACGCGGGTTACGATGCCATCAGGTCAAAGTCGAATAAATGGCTGAGATTTCTGAATCGGTTTGAGTAGTCCATGCACAGGAGGCCTGTCCATGGAGTACTCTACTTTTTAATGCCATCTTAGAGCAACTTCAATACATCCCCGTTCCTATCCCCAATAGCAAGAAAACTATCATATTGAGAATGGGAGGGTAAAAAAACTGCTCCAGCAATTCCTCAATCCCATCCCCAATAATACTCCATCCCGAAAAACACTCCTCCAACCCCACTATAGTGGGGATCTCCCATCCCTTTCCAATAGTTGGGTCCCACCACTATTCTCCTCCCACCCGGTCGTTTTCTCTTGGTGTGAATTTTCCCCTAAACCTTTCCCCATTGTAAGCTATGGAGCAAGTGTTGGGAATACTTGTCTAGTTGTTAGGGCTTTGAGTCCATAGGAAAAATTGGACTATCAAGGGGGTCTAGATCATTCTCTTAGGTCATGTCTAGTTGGTGATGTGCATGTATGCTCGGTGAAATCACAAGCACTAGGTGACAGTGGAGAAGCCAAAGAGCTGTTCAGAGAAGCCGGGAAACAAAGTCAAGCGAAGACGAGGAGTTTCAGCTTCTGGACAAAGTGACCATATAGAGGGGTCAGAGGTGACCAGACTGTACGGTCAGTAAGTGGTTTTGTACAGTCCGGTTACCTCTGATCCCTCTATTCGGTCACTTTGTCCAGAAGCTGAAACTTCTCATCTTCGCTTGACTTCGTTTCCCGGCTTCTTCAAATAGATCCTTGGCTTCTCCACTATCACCTAGTGCTTGTGATTTCACCGAACATATATGCACATTACCGACTAGACATGATCTAAGAGAATGACCTAGACTCTCCTGATAGTCCGGTTTTTCCTATGAACTTTAAGCCCTAACAACTAGATAAGTGTACCCAACAATTGCTCCATATCTTATCCTTAGCCTTGATCATCTTCATCAACCCTTGGACTCCATCAAGCTCGCAAGCCTCTATGCTTACGATCATTATCATCAATCGCAAGACCGCCGTCGACAATCATCATAGAGTAGAAGAAGTTTCCTACATGAACAATACTCATGTAGACTTTAGTGACATTTCATGTTTGCCATTCATCACCAAAATATTATACTTGAGGTGATCTTAATGGTCATGATCCTTATAATGGTCAGGCAGTGACTGAATAGTCCGATCAGTAGGCACAAAAAGTTGATTTCGTGGAGCAACGGCTAGTTTGAGATTGGTAGCCTATATAACTTCGTTGTTGGGGTCTTTGTGATCACTCTTGGCCAGTGGAATTGCTTGGAGCATTTGGTGAGAGCCAAGAGGCAAAAAGGAGAGCACTAGGAGGAGATATTGCATATCTTGAGAGTGCTAGTGGAGAATAACTTGAGCATCTTGCACATTTAAGGCTATGGTGTCCTTGAGGGTATGATCTAGATTGTTACTCTTGGTCTATGGTGAGACATAGACCGGTTAGGTGTCGGTGATTGAGTTTATCGTGATCGATTGTAAAGGCCATTACACGTTTGTACACGGTTTGAGAACACCGGTGATAGGGCATCGCTAGTGAGCGCCCGCGTCGGCTCGAGGAGTCCGACAAGTTATCGAGAGAGGCGAGCTTGTGCCTTGGTGGCAGCGGTGACGTGCACTGTATCTTTACTCCGGGTGTGATTGTGGGCTCGTGTGCGAGAACTCCATATCGGTGGCGGGAGGGATCGAGGCTCCAGCGGGAGTGGTCCAACGAGGAGTAGGGAAGGCATTATCCTTCCGAGACCCCGGGAAAAATCATGAGCATTTTTTGACCCTCTCTTTACTATTCTGTAATTGTGTGCTCTAGTAACTAGGTTGAATTGTGGCTTACATAGGCTAGTATGTTTGCCTTTCGCGCTTGTTATTATCATGAACACTAGCATGTGTAGGGTTTTGGCCTACTAGAATTTCTTAGGTTGCAACAATTGTTAGGTTCAAGTAGTATAAATTGAAGTATTTGGATTCGTGAACGGCTTACCAATTCACCCCCCTCTCTCGGTACGCCCTCGGTCCTTACAAGTGGTATCAGAGCCTAGTGCTCATCTTTGAGGCTTCACCACCTTGAGTAAGGATGCCGAGACAGGTGAGGAGTGTTCCCATATTCAATAGAAAGGACTACGGGTATTGGAAGACTCGTATGCAAGTCTTCCGGAGTCTCTTGATCCAGAGATATGGATGGTGTCTCACGAGTCTGATGTGGATGTGAACCTACTTGAGCCTGATTTCATTAAAAATAACATTAATGCCAAGAATGCTCTGTTTGCATGCATATCTAAGAATGCTTTTGCTAGATTGGATACAAGTTCGACCGCACGTGGTATCCGGACAAGATTCAGGGTCTCCATGAGGGGAACCAATGATGTCAAGGAAGAAAGATACTATGTACTAAAGAACAATTATGCTAACTTCACTAGATTGCCACATAAGAGAGCTAACACTATCCATTCTCGTTTTTATGTACTAGTGGAGGAGATTAATGCTTTTGGAGATGACTTCAAGTTGAAGCTTGTTGAGGTGATAAGAAGATTCTTAAGGCTATTCAAAGATCCTAAGTATGAGTCCATCATCACCTTCACCTTGCAAGGTGACATCAGAACAAAACCATGAAGGATGTACTTGGCAAGATCACTGCTTTTGAGAGCTACCAGTTGGGGATGGATGATCCTCAACCATCCAACTTTGCTCTACAGGCTGACAAGCAAGAATCAAGTAAGAGCAAGAAAAACAAGAAGAAGGCAGTCACTGATGATGAAGATAATGATGAGAGTGACTTGACCGAGGACTTGGCTCTTCTTATAAAGAAGATGAGAACATTTAAGAACAAGTTTATTTCCAAGTCTAACGGCAAGTGCTACAACTGTGGTTTCAAAAACCACTTTGTTCGAGAATGCCCTAAAGCCAAGAAAGAAGCACTCAAAGCTCAAGACTCAAGTGATAACAAAGAAGATAAAGACCCCAAAGCCAAGCAAAAGAAGAAGAGATACTTCAACAAGGACAAGAGCAAAGGCAAAGGCAAAACTCAAAACTACAAGAAGAAGTTCTCTCGCAAGGGTCTTGTTGGAGAGTGGACAAGTGACAACTCAAGTGACACATCCTCTTCCTCAAGCGATAATGAAAAAGTGGACGGCCAAGCCATGATCAAGACCATATCACCACGAGCTCTTCCTTCACCTCCCATGTGCCTCATGACCATAAGCCAACTTGGGGAGAGTGAGGATGAGAGCAGCAACGACAGCGATGATGAAGAGCTCACATATGCTGAGCTTTGGAGTATGCTTGAGCAAGCCCGCGACATCACCGTCAAGAAGTCCAAGATATTGGATGCTGTAAAAAAAGAGTGTAAGTTGGCTAAGAATCGTGTTAGTGAGCTTGAGAGTGAGCTTAAGGACTTATCACATCTCATGAGGCTCTAAATAAGAGTTATGACAAACTCAAGAGTGATCATGTAGAGCTTCATAAGAAGTACAAGGCCCTTGAAGTTACTTTTGAGGCCATCAATATGGATGATCTTGCTTCTCCCTCCTCTAGTTCATCTAAGAGTGATGCTTCTACTATGTGTGATGAACTAACCATCTCGGTCGAGGTTTCTTCTCTTGAGCTATTTTTTGGAGGAATATCACAAGCTTAAGGAAGAGAGGAAGATGGTGATGGATGGCTTCGAGAGGCTCACACGTGGTAGAGCCATCCACAAGGATATTCTTGGGAGGAACCTTGTGAACAATGTCTCCCACCGGGTACTTGGCTCATATCCCGCCGCTATCGATATTATCGGGACGAGTGATTCCATCCCCGTATGGATCAAACCACTTCTTGCCGATGATTACTATTGCGAGAGGTGTTATAAGGATGGTCACGCCACCAAAGATTGTCCTATGGTGAGAAGTTTCATTTTTTTTTTCTAATCCTAACTTGTTCCATGAGAACACCCATTTCAAGCTTTTTAGTAACTAGGATGACAAGGTGAAGCTAAGGTTTTGGGACCACCAAACAAGAAGAGAAAGGTCAAGAGCATATGGGTGCCTAAGTGCATTGTTGATCTTGAGAGGTCAGCTACGTACAAGTGGGTGCCAAGAACAAGACCTGATGGTGGTGGTGATGGACCAAGCGATTTCATGAAGATCATGTGAAGTCTACCATAAGTGACATAGACCTCAATGTCATATCTACTCATGAGGGAGGTAACCGTGTTTGTTCTTGATAGTTGTAGTGTGTTTTTCCTTCTCTTGCATTGCATGGTAATTAGGACTTCTTTGTGACTAGATTGCTGTGGTTGCAACGATTGTTAGGTCCAAGTAGAAGTATTCAGATTCGTGAGCGACTTACCGATTCACCCCTACCCCTCTCAGTATGCCTTCGATCCTTACACCCTTCCCGCTCATCGTGACACCCGTCGCCCCTCCTGCTTCCGCCTGTCGTTAATGTCACCGCCTACCGGGATCACATGAAGGTCAACCGGTTCGCATCCTCTACAACGAGTAGTCTATCATCAGAGGAGCTTCAATAGACGGCATTAAGGCGAATCTTAGCTGTTTGATCGGAAATGAACTACCCAAATGCATCCATACAGTACTCGTAAACACTATTTTTTGCTACGGTGGCCTCTAACAATATTTTTTTTGTTGCAATGCTACGTGAAGATTTCGATGGAAAATCAATACAAGTGTCTTTCCACACATATATTGGATTGTTGAATCTAATGAAAGAAGATTGCACTTATACCTTAGCATAATGGCTTGTAGCTGTTAACATGCACACCCCTATAAGGTACTTCAACATCTTGCATAGGTTGCATGATCATCTCATCTAGTCGTTCGTCTCAATCTGTTCAAGCACGCATCATAAAAAAAATTTGTGATCCCTATGGTGTTTCGGTCATTTGTCACACTGATCATCTTTATCTTGCAACCTTCTTCGTCATGGTCCCATCCTTGTCGTGTCACAATGAGCTATGTGATCCCTATGATGTTTCAGACATTTTACCATCTTTGAATGCATTGGTCGCATCTACTTCTCTAACTCTACATTCATGAACACAACATAAACCACCGTCCTCTTGAAATGCATTCCAGCTGCTCGTGTTTGTAATCATATTCAACTTGCCAATTTTTTCACTGCATATTCTACATCTTTCGAGTTGCTTCATGGCAAGCGATAGATACACAATTAGACATGGCCACACTCGATGCTAATAATTGATTTGATGATAGTTATCCGACATTATATTTTGCCACTGTTAGACATCTTGAGAAACCAAACTAAAATTGATACATGAGGCTCTAGATTTAAATATACAAACTATTTTTTCTTAATCTACTCTTATCAACACATTTGTAATGAAAATTATAGAATAATTACAATTTGTATGAAAAAATATAGCTTTTACGGATTGCGCTTTAACTTGCAAAGTATACATATGTGTTATTAACAAAATAATTTTAACTCTTTTTTAAATAAAAAAGATAACATGTTACTAGTGATGCCATATTTTGAAGAGCTCTCTCTTTAGCATCTTTGTTGTATATGTATTAATGGCCAATATTTTTTGTGACTTACTATCTTTATTTCTAAATTAAATTATAAAAGAAGATATTTTATTTTAGGTAACATAACAGTTTTCTAAAAATACGAAAAATCAACCATTGGATGGATCACTATTTTTTTATGCTATCTCGTGTTATAATAAGGTTACTTCTAATGAGAGCTTTTATTTTATATAAAATTTGTTTATGTAACATCTTATTTATTAAAAATAAAACTCTCATTTGAAAAATTACTCCTAATGAGTGGTAGCGCAAGTAGATGCTGTGCGACTCAATTATATTATACTCCTAATAACTAGTAATAATAGGTCCAACGAAAATTAATTTTTCTGGTATGCCACCTGCAAACAAAACAATTAGTGAGCGACATGTCCGGACAGCAGGGCTGCCGGCTGCCGCCAGGGTTGTCATCCGACGACACTTCCCCGTCATCGCGGCGGCCCATGGATCGTCGTCGAGAAAGTCGCCGAGGACATAGCCCTGCGCCGGCGCGCGTCGCGAAAGCTGCGACAACCGGAGAACGTGGACCGCGCCCTCGCCAAGGACGTGCTGCCCTTCGTCCGCCAAACCGCCACCCGTTCGACCGCGACGTCGTGGTCGCCGCCGGGCGCCGGGAAGGAGATTTGTACGCACGTGGCCGCGGCCTGCGCCGACCCGCGCATCAACCACGGCGGCGCGCACGTGCTCGTCTTGATCTACACCTTCGTTTGCTCTCTGATGTTCCTTCGCCAGCCGCCCAGCAACAAGCCGATGCAGAGAAGCAGAAGCCGTTCCGCCGCCGAAGAGCTTCGCCGTGGTCAAGACCACCGACCCGCGCATGGATGTCGAGAGCACGGTTCCAGCAGAGAAGCTGAAGGCCGTCGGCGTCATTCGGGGACCAGCGGGCGAAGCCGGCGACAGAGGAGATGTTCAAGGCATCGTTTCTTGGGTGACTTCAGGAGTAGTAGTGTACTAGTGTCATCAGCATGATGTCTGTTCTGTAGTTAGGGGCAAGAAAAGATGAACTTGATCATTGATCGATGAACCGTTTCGTATTTCCCCCGTGTATGTATGAACGCGAAACGCTTGCCAATTCATCATTCAGAAACAGAAAAAAAAAACTTTACAACTTGACGTGTGTTCCATATTCTTCCTATTTGTAATATGAATTTACTATCGCCTTTTGTTCTCTGTTTCACTTTGTTATCACTGCTTTCGTCTTCCGATCACTTTGGTTATGGACGATTGGCTGAACTATAGCTGGGGTCCACTGGATCTAGTCAGCTTACGCTCTGCCCAGGTTTACCGGGGTGCCTTTCAGGAACTGGCTGGAGTTATCTGAATCCGCTTCGCCGAGATGAAACTGGACAGTCTTCAGGCCCCCTTTGGATTGAAGGAAAAATAAAGGAAATTTGGAGGTCTCAATGTTGCGAGGTGGGCTTAGCAACAACTTCTGAAAGATTAGTAACGGATGTACCAATGTTGTGCACGAGGTGCGCACCCTCCGGCGCGGGCGCCAATGGCAGCGGTGTCCGGCGTCGCACCGGGCACTCTGTGTCTCACGCATTTCTGGGCCCAAGTGCCATTCATCCTAGAGCTGAAAGCGCCTGCGGCCTGGTGCTCACCTTGCGTCTAAAAATCGCAAAAAAGGTGGCCGCCTCGCACGAGCCATGGGACTGTGTGCGGCGCTTGCGTGGTTTGGGTAACCCAACCCAACCAACCGTTCCCTCCCCCTTCACTCCCAGATCCGACCACCTCGATCGCCCGCCGCGGCCCACCCGCTCGCGCCTCATCAGATCCCCAGATCCCCCGCGCCATGGCCGCGCACCTCCACTAGCGCCATGGCCGCCGCAGCTGTCGCCCCCTGCCGGAGCCCGCTCGCCTGGCTCTTCGACCTCGCTGCCGCGCTCTTCTTCGTCTCCTGGTACCTCCTCCTCGACTCCGCCGCCGCGCCGCCGGCCCGCCGCCCCCTCCACCTCGGCGGCAGCGGCGGCGGTGGCGGGCGGAGCCCAGTTCGGAAATGCGACCCGGCGGAGGCGCTCCTGCGAGTCTTCATGTACGACCTTCCCCCCGAGTTCCACTTCGGCCTGCTGGACTGGAAGCCCGCCGCGGGCTCCGTGTGGCCGGACGTCCGGGGCGGCGACGTCCCCGAGTACCCCGGCGGACTCAACCTGCAGCACAGCATCGAGTACTGGCTGGCGCTGGACCTGCTGGCCTCCGAGCAGGGCGCGCCCACGCCCTGCGCCGCTGTGCGCGTGCGCGACGCCGCCGACGCCGACGTCGTGCTCGTCCCCTTCTTCGCCTCCCTCAGCTTCAACCGCCACTCCCGGGTCGTCCCGCCCGCGCGTGGCAGCGAGGACCGCGCGCTGCAGCGCCGGCTGCTCCGCTACCTCGCCGCGCGGCCCGAGTGGCGGAGGACCGGCGGCCGGGACCACGTCGTGCTCGCGCACCACCCCAACGGGATGCTCGACGCGCGGTACCGCCTCTGGCCCTGCGTCTTCGTGCTCTGCGACTTCGGGAGGTACCCGGCCAGCGTCGCAGGCCTCGACAAGGACGTCATCGCGCCGTACCGCCACGTCGTGCCCAACTTCGCCAACGACACCGCCGGGTACGATGACCGCCCGACGATGCTCTACTTCCAAGGCGCCATCTACAGGAAAGATGTCAGTGCCGTGATTCTTACTCATCCAAATTGAATCGCAAGGGGGATTACCCGATTCGAATTTTATATTTAAGACACATCATGCCTCTTTTGTTTAAATAAACAACGTTGCTTCCCATGTGTTTTTCTTGCCTAAAAAGAATTGAGAATGTTTGCCACCTGGCATGTACACTCCTTTTCATTCTAGGAATAGTTAACACGGTCATCCCCATCCGTGCAGCACTTACTTAAAGTAGTCAAGTGCAATAATTCTCGCCACTGGAAGATGTTCAGTCATTCACCTTTCAGTAGTTATACAACTAGACTGTCAATTACTATAATTGTGATGTATGCTTCTCTGCACAAAGTATGGATTAGCAACCTGGATGAAATGTTGATGATTCATGTAAATACTTTATAGTATATTGACATGTTCTTTGCACAATGTTGTAGGGTGGTTTCATCCGGCAGGAATTGTATTATCTTCTTAAAGATGAGAAAGATGTGCATTTTTCATTTGGAAGTGTGGCTGGTAATGGTATTGAGCAAGCAACACAGGGGATGCGTGCTTCCAAGTTCTGCCTCAACATTGCAGGCGACACTCCATCCTCCAACCGCCTATTTGATTCCATAGTCAGCCACTGTGTCCCCGTCATCATCAGCGATGAGATCGAGCTCCCATTCGAGGATGTCCTTGACTACTCTAAGTTTTCTGTCATAGTGCGTAGCAAAGATGCAGTCAAGAAGGACTTTCTGATGAATCTGATCAGAGGGATAAGCCGAGAAGAGTGGACACGCATGTGGAATAGGCTGAAGGAAGTAGAAAGGCATTTTGAATACCAGTACCCATCTCAGACTGATGATGCCGTCCAGATGATCTGGAAAGCGATAGCTCGCAAGGTGCCATCAATCCGGCTGAAGATCAACAGATTACGAAGATTTTCACAGTTTGAAACTAACAAAACAAATGACGCTCCACCACAATCTTCTTCTTGGTTACAAAACCAGGATCCTTAATTTTCAGAGTAGCAAACTCAGGCTCTCAGTTGAGTTCAATCCTATCGAAACAAGAGTTGGTAATGAAGACTGAAAGACAGCAGGCTGGGTACAACTACTACAACTGCAGTGAGTAGAGAGTACACTTGAAACATGTAGATTGTAGCGTTACAGAAGACCCCAGGGCATAAGTTTTCATTTATTTATTCCTTACATTCCTCTAAATCCTCCTCGACTGCAGATTAGGGACAAAATTTTGTACGACAGGCTGTATATTCTAGGTTCAATTACGGTCAGTTACAGATGCTAGAACATTTGTTTACTTCCACTGAAGTCCATAGCCACTAGGACTCAGCATTCTTGAGCAAGGGTTTTTATTTGTATCTCTTGCCGAATTCTATAAGTATATTTCTTGCAAATGAGAAAGGACGTGGTTACATTGTGGGGTCATGGATCATGACAAACATTGCCCTTTTGGCACTGCTCTGAATGGCAAGTGCTGCAAGATAAATTTGGTTCGTTGCCAGTCAATTCAGGCCTCCAAACTGCAGTACAGACCTTTCAACGTTACAAAGCAGATGGAAGGCTCGAGGACGTTTGAGTAGCAATCGAAAAGGATATAATGCATAGGAAGTGCTGAGAGCTGTTTTCTGATGCAGAACCGAGTACAAAAGTGCGTTTGAGCAAAAACATGGTTTGAAGCAAAACATTCTTTACCCCTACCGTCTCGCAGGGCAAAGGCTAGACGCATGATTTAGAGCTAACTACTGGAAGTCAGAATTGTACTAAAGGTGTTCATAGGAGATACATCGCATAAACAAAGAACAAAGCTTTCCTTGCGTATGCATATAAAGGGGACGAGTAGCTTCACAGACGAGCAATGCTATTCTAAACACACGCACAAGGTTCTGATGAGAGATTTTTCTTTCATTTAAAATGTTGACAAAATTGATAGAATCTGGAGACTGATACTCCCATCAACGAAATCACATCGGATTCAGTTTATTGTAATGTAAAGGGCAAAAAGGATTCTTCGGGGAAGTCTATAGATGGTGAATAGTTCAGACTCGAACACCATATTCAGATATTTTGTTGATCCTTTCCTGCAAGACGCATCTCTGGTTTTTCAGATCGGAGGCCATTGAAGCCACCTGCAAAAAAAAAAAAAAAAAAAAAAAAAAAAAAAAAAAAGAGTAAGCCAATGCTTCGTGCCATGGCTGAAATATTATACGTATAGGGCATGTACTTGCCTCCGCTCGCAGCTCGAGAGATTGCCTGGTTGGAATGGTCCGCAGTCTATCCATCAGAGCTAAGGCACAAACATAACAGGTAAGGAATTATACAAAGTATAAAATGAGCAATCAAAAGGATGCATGTGTGCAAATAAAGTTTCCTAAGTTGCAAGATAACTAAATCAGTGAACTAAATAACTTGATGAAAAGAAATTTGATACCTGCAGCTGTAGTTTCTGCCTTATAAATGGAACCTATAAGGGATTGGATCTGTTTCCCAGAAGATCTGGAGAAAGGCATTACAACAATTTTACAATATGATGGTGAGAAACCACTGTTCAAGAGGGCAGACATATGCAAAAGACAAACTTTTCCAAACAAAACTTCATGAAAATTACCTTAAATCAGTTTGTCCACGCTGCAGATCACTTTCACCAATGGCTATTTTGTCAAGAGTGTATTTGGAATCTTTTTTCAACTTCTCAATAGATGATCTGTATTCCATCATACTTTGCTCAGCATCATTCAGTAAATCCTGGAAACAAGGAAACATTTCTGTCAGAACACCAGATGAATTCATATATCCAAAGAAAGAATACATGGCTTGTTACTGACAAAAGTTGCACCAATAACTAATTTCCCCCCAAAATACCAGGATGAAAGAACACATGAATTTAAGATACAAAAAAATGTTGATAACAGTGCAATGAAAGTCACATCTGGTTTGAAATATTTGAAGTTTTAATATTTTCTATTTATAAGAAACATACCTTCTCAGTCTTGAAACGGCCAAAGGTATTCCGATACAAAAATCTACGAGGACCTGATCGGTCAAAATTCATCAGTACTGATATCCAAGACAGGAATAAGTAGCACCCAATTAATTACATGATTGAAAACGGAAGAGCTAATTCTATACCCAGAGAAAAAAGAATTTTGCATCTAAATCAATATCTACCAGTTAGCTTTTCAAAAGTGTTCATCATCAGGACCTTCTTATAAATATAACATTCACAATCAGCAGTTCTCGCACTCCTTTTATCTATTCTTGGCATTTTTTGAATGTTGGCACATCAATGCCAAACTAATGCTGGCTTCATGCTCTTACTAGAGGAACAAACAAAGTTGTACATATCAGGTTGATTTTAATCAGAAACCCTGTTAGTAATTGATGTTCTTAAGCACGTTGTTGGGCTTTGTTAGTCAATTCTATTTGGCGATCTTATATGAAATTTTGTCCATGTGAAGAAAAAATTCCCACGCGCCAAGGTCAGACAACAAAGAACTATCAAACTAAGATGACCATACAAGGTGATATCAGATACACTTGGTCGGTCTTGATTTGCATCGATCCCACTTTTGAAGAGTGGAGTCATATGGAAGGCCCTCTCAAATAAAATGATAAATGCATGCATATCAATTTGTGTGGCCCCGTTGACAAAGCTATGATAAATCACTTCACTGTTGGAATGAATCAAACATGATCATATGACCCAGCGCTGTATACAATGGAATCAACAAGAATGACAACAAAAAGAACAGGGCACGTTTTTTATGAGAAAGATACAAAACTTCTGTAGCCTTCCCTGAGGGATACTCATACTGTTTCACAGTATGCTTGACAGCTTGAGGATCAAGCATGATAGAATTCCTTCTATGCAACTAAAACATATATTTTCCCCTTCTATGCCATAAAAAAAATGAGTTATTCTTCTATGCCATTGATTTGATTTTTGTTACTTGTCTAAGTCATTCAGACTGAAGGCCATAAACTGAGAAGGAAAAGACCGTTATGCCCTTCTACTTGCATCTCCCTCCCAAATTCCCTACTCTTGCTACCAGGAAAACAGAAATCAGCAGGGCACAGCAACTCCTTTCTTGCTCGCAGATCCAGGGGCTCATATCTTTCCCGGTTGTTTCAGTTGTTGCCAAGGACGACAAGCCAAGGAGCCCATAGAGGGTATGCTAGCAATCTATAGTTTGGCCTGTTGGCTACGGCATATGGCAGACATCACGGTGGTGCGTGGTGTCAAGCAGGCAAACAGTAATTGAATCCACCTGTCACATGGGGAATTGAATGCTGGCCACATCTAAGCTTGGCATGTTGTAGATCTGCCAAATTTGGTTCTGACCCCACAGGGCACATTGACCATAGGTCATATCCTAGCCAAATTGTTAGTGCCTCTAAAGCCAGTCACGGCACATGACCATCGTGATGGAGGTACAAGAAAAGAGAGGCTTTGTCTAACATTGCGATGGAGGACCACAAGGCATTTAGAGCTAGGGCCGAGAGTTGCCTATCCTTAACCTGATCTACACTGAGGCAATTCATTGGCGGCTGCAGTCGAGGGCTGGCACAGGGGCAGGGACATCCCCTGCCATCAGAGGGTCCCAGCAAGTACATGTCTGCGGCCAAGGCTCGCTATGCTGTTGGGAAGGTAGTGACGTTGCAACTCTTTCAGTCAACAAAAGGGCATTATGGCCATTATCACGAAAATTTGACATAAAGTAGTGCTCCAACAGTACTGTTTAATGACGGAAATGACAAGTAGCAAATAGGGGTGTGTAAATCGACCGAATGGATGTTATGTTTTTGGAAGGCACAGAAGAGGAGATAAGTTCAAGTGGCACTGTAAGAAGTTCCTCATAAAAGTCAGTCAGTATGATTAGACAAACAAGAGCATTTGTGAATCGTGATTACACCAGAAACTAAACTTCTCCCACCAACTAATAAATTAAATTCTTAAATCTAGAAAACTACTTCTATCATTTGACATTGAGTGCATTCAGTCAATTTTTTTTCTCACTTTAATCACTGATCATGGAAGCATACTGTGAATTTTTACTCATCAGAGGCACACATTGAAGACAATGTTAATGTCCAAAACAAAATTAGAAATTGAATTATTACTTCAAAATAGAGAGGATCTCAAGCATCATGTCCTAGAATGTTTCTGTGTAAGACGTATAGGTGTTACAAAACCAGTTGAAAAGACTTTTTTTCCCTTTTTGTGATCAACTAGTTAAAAAGACTTATTATTACACCCAGAACACTACAATAACTAGAATTCAATCCAAATTTCAGATACGTTACAGCAAGTAATACTTGAAGGAACCTAATTCCTAATATGTCCGAGCAAGATATGTAAATAACCATTAACGTAAAAGAGAAATTCAAACCAATATGATAGCCAAACAGAGAAATTAATACTCCAATCTCTGGATTGTTCACTGCATAGCCACATACATCATTGTAACGTTACCGAATATTTGTGCTATGTTAAAGTTGATTTGCTTAATTAATTTTAAGTAGACAACTTCCTGTGAGGTGTAGTTGTTTCATGAGTGTTGCTAGCTTCTCTTCCAGGCACAGCGATGTAAAAAAGAACGGCACACATGAAGGGATGTGTTGGTACAAGGTCACAACCAACATGACCAGTAATCATGTTCTATTCAATCTAGTCGCAAAACATAGTTAATAGCTTCGAAAACTAAGGTATAGGTAATTAACAGTTATATTCATGAACTGTTATGGAACCATATTATGTACCTTAGAAGAATATATTCTCTTGAGTTGATAAATATTAAATAACTCTGTGAGATATTTAACCTTATATCTAGCTCTCATTACATTAGTGTGTATGTAATTGTAGCTCGTGAGCAAGTGAGAATAAGAGCATGAGTGCCAAACTAGAATGCCAAACCTTGCACTCTATGGCTCAACTCAGCTACCTGGTTTCAGGATTCTCATGCTGCTCTGAATCAATTCCTAACAGTGTCAATCTCTGTGCTCTAATCAATACTACCACATGGAAACACAATAACATTGCAGCATTTTAATTTGACATTTCAGAAGGTTTGTGCAGACAAAAAATAGTTTTGGCACGTCAATTCATCAACCATATGATTCTTTGATTATCACTCAAGGCAAAAACAAATGGAAGCTTCCAAAACTACACCGAAAAATATACCTCTGAACAGAATGAATCCTGCAACAGTAGCACATCCAATTGCCTCCGTCTGATGCTCTCTTACAAGAACCAGTCCATCCGTGATAGTTCCTACAATGGAAACCCAACCAGTTAGGGATTTCACAGCCACCCTAGAGGGGGCATATGCATCATGCGGAGAAAATAGTTCTCACCTTTAGTGCTCTCCGCAAGCGCTTCCTCATAAGTTTTGTATTGTGACCAGAGACCTGGTGCGAAACTCTGCATACGAAATCTAGGGTAAGCCCAAAAGGTGGATGTTAGGGGAAATGCAATAATATATCCTACTCTATCTTTGTTGGTTGAACAAAATGTAAGCAGGATACTTTGAGTGAATTTCAGGCAATGCAGGTAGACGAGATACCATAGCATAGGTTTCTGATTCCCCCATCAAAACAAAAGAGGAGACATTAGTCTATCTTAATAATGGCATAATTTTCCCAAGCAGTTCTAATACGAAAGAAGCGAATCCAAAATGATCAGTTTCAACACAATACATGACCATGTATACCTAATATACCGCATATGATGTGAAGAAGGCCGATCATTAAAATGGAACCATCGAAGATTCGCGAAATAAGATCGGAACTTTTCTTTAGGGGCTACGCAGAAGGAATCAGACCTGGAGCTTGCGGAGAGGCCACGGGGAGATCGATGCGGCTTCCTCGCCTTGCGTCGACGTGCGGCCGGGATCCGGCGACGCCATCGACTGGGCCTCGGCTCGTTCTCCGGCGACCGATGGGTTGAGGAGTGGTGTGGTGTGGTGTGGTGTGGGGTCGGGACACGCACGGACCACTCGGGCTCTCGGGCTCTGTCTCGTCTTCCGCCGTAAGTTTCTCTGTTCTTCCGGGTCTGTTTCTCTGTTCTGGAAGGATTCTTGGCCCAAATTTAGATGGACAATTATGTGGTTCCCTAGCTAGCCCAGACCAGATACTTTGGGCTGTGCCAACTGCCAAGCCGAGGTCCTTGTGGCCTTGTCTGTGACTGCGAGACGATTTTTTTATTAGTAACGTATTTTTTATTTAATTAATAAAACTAACAGGCGAAAATAAAAATTTACAAAACTAACACACCTGTCACCCAACCACGGGCGACAAGGGTGTCATATAGGCCATTATGGGCCCGGTCGCCCATTTAGCGGCGACAGGGAAAAATCACTTGTTGGGGGGCGACAGGAAGAATGGACATTTACTGTAGAGTTTTTCTTTTTTTTCAAAATTTTTATGTCTTAACACATACACCTTCTTAAGTCTCAATTAAAAATACTTTTAAACCTTCAAATTTTTTGTAGATTTTTTATGTTGTAGAATTAACATTTTAACACTCATTTTAGCCTCAATTATGCCAAAATATTTTAGTAATTTGAAAATACAAATCTAAATATTAGACTAACTATAAGCAATAATTGAATTTCTAAAACATGATATCTTCTCTACAAAATATCTAAATTCATTTCATACTAAGAACTATCAACTCAATTTTTTGTTAGGGTTATATAGTAGTCAAAGTTTTTGAGATGTTTGAATTTAATTCAAACTTGAATTTGAATTTAAAGTACAAATAGCTATTTTAACCTCTAACTTTGACTATGTGGCCTACGTGGCACCCATTCAATGGGTGATGGGGCCCACTGTGGCCTACGTGGCACCCTTTGTCGCCCCGTGATTGGGTGACAGATGTGTTACTTTTACAATTTTTTGTTTTCGTGTGTTAGTTTTATTAATTAAATAAAAAAATACGTTATTAATAAAAAAATACTGCAAGACAGTAGTCTGTGGCGACACTTGCTGACTTAGTGACTTGTGTTATCGTCTGGAATGCTCACATTGAAAAAATAGAGTCCAAGCCAAGGCCCTAGTTGCTTCTCGGATGGCTAGATAGATCCCAATGCTTATACATGGTTGAGACCGTGATCTCAATGCTGCCCATGTCTTCACGAAGGACATGATTGGTTTTCTACATCAAGTCCCGACCAGGCTCCTCACATGCAGCTGCAGCATGTTTGGTTTCCTTGTACGTGTCCAGTCAGGCTCTCCGTATGCAGATAAGAAGCAATTGGATGTCTGTACCTTTGTCGGACTAACATGTGTGGATGTAAGAAACGGTGCTCAGTCTGACCCGTAAGAAACGAAATTGAATTCAGAGCCTGCCTCATGCGCTCCTGCGCCCCTGGCTAGCTGGAGCCTAGCCCCCCTTCCCCCAGATACGAGCCAAGTGACATGGAGATGAAAACCAATCACACCCGAAATGACTCTAGCTCCTTCTCAAATGGGCAACAGCTCCCTCGTTTCCTTCACCGCTATGTTTAAGCATGCATCAAAGCGAGCAGGCAAAAATATACTAGCTACAATTCAAAAAAATACTCCCTTAATTCTTAAATTATTGTCACCGTTGATTTTTTTTACTTAACTTTGATCATTCGTCTTATTTAAAATATTATTTTAAATATAAAAATTTTAAAATTATGTTTTAATGCACATATGATATTACTTAAAAAAATAATAAGACGAATAATCAAAGTTAACTAAAAAATTAATACTAACAATAATTTAAGAATGGAGGAATTATATACTACATACTAGTACATGCCATATCCACGACGACAATGCTACATGCTCGTGCGCAACTCAGGTGCCATCCACTGTTCGCATACGGAGACATCCATGAACTGCACACTCGTGACTAGCAAGGCCTACGTACAAGGCGTACACAGAACTACAATTCAGATCACGGTCGGAATAATTCTGAGGATTTAAACGCTAGTCTTGGTATAACCTACCCGCAACCAAAAATGTACATTAATCTGTAAAATTACCATTACAAACATGTCATCTCTAATCTCTACAGAACATCACTTTGATCTTCAAAACTACTATTACAGACAGGTTCTCAAAGGAACAGCGCAGGTCAATGCAACCTGTCATGATGCAGCAGAAGTTTAACTGTTGTAGCCCAGCAGCTCCCAATTTTACCTTGCTCCAGCGTCCTTATGATGAGGCAATTGATGAATGCACAGGGGGTGTCGGTTATAAATCACCTGCCCTTTCTCCTGTCCTTTTCCCTGTCTCGACTTCTGTCATAGTGATCGTCCCGCCCTCGGCTCGCACTTTTATCACGTACCCTTTCCCTCCCCACATCATTACCATGGGACCTGTCCCTGTTGCGACCGTGCTCCCGCTCCCTCTCCTGTGATTTCCTTGGAGGACTACGGCTTCTACTCTGACTTCGACGCCGCTTCCTAGGATAATCATGAGCATCATCAAGCCTCTCTTTCCGCTCCAACGATTTTTGTTCTGCAAAAGGTAGAAATGTTTGTTTAAATAAGATATTTAAGAGAAAATAAGGGATTGTTTTAGTGTAAAAAGAAGTATGTAATAGGATGCTATGTTATCAAATAAACACAATGGTCAGCCCTGCCTTCCTACATAGTACATACCAGAAGACCTCCTGCTATTTGTACCATCAGTTGAAATGGATAGACCATACTCAGACTGAAGACGCCTACGATGGCTGGCAACCTTCCTCTCAATCTCATCAGCGTTGCGCAAACCCTGTTCCTCAAGAGATTCACGGTACTGCATGACAGAAATCTCAATCTGCCTCAGCTTCTGCCTGCAGATCAGGAAAGTGTTGCAATCAGGAAAAAAAAGTACTTGGCTCATACACCTACATAAAGCATAACAACAAAATGTTGAGAAGATTGAACAACTGGGATATTCACCTTTGCTCTTCATCAACAATCGTATCTGGGCGATGAGTTGCTTGATCAGTACTTACTTCAGTTGTATCAACTTTTCCAAGATCACCTGCAGTGTCACTTCCAGATGAATAGCTTAATCCCAAGCCTCTACCACCTTTTCTATCTTCATCATCACTGATGTCATCATCACGACTCCATTTAGAATCTGGCAAAACAGGATCATATTTTGGCTTCTTGCTCGAAACTAATTCATGTTCAGCAGAACTAGAATCTACAGAACGTCCTTCACCAGCTCTCATACTGTTACGAGAGACATCTAATCCATCACTATTAGGACCTCCAAATCTTGAAGCATCACGAGCATGCACACTGATGTCTTCTCTTCCAGTTCTATGCGTTTCATTCTGTGCATATTTCATATCAACATCTTTCTCATATACTCGTTCCTTCTCAGCCTCTTCCAAGTTAAGCAATCTGGCAACCATCATCTCTTTACCACCGCATAATGAGAGGCCATTATGTCTACAACGGCGTTCAAGTTCAGCTAGTGGCAGCCCTAAGAGCTCCTTAGTTGCTGCTGCCTTTCCTGTAGCCAAGGCACCATCTTCATTAAGCTTAAATCCATCATTTCCGTCCTCAGAGCTAGCTTTCTTTTCAATTTCAGGTGCATCACCACATAGCGAGTGGAACGGGGTGACACCAGAGTTGCCAGATCTAAGAAAAGTGGTTCTCAGCCCATTCAGATATGCATCAGAAAACAAGAACCAATCCGCCCACACTTGTAGAACTTTCATAACCCTCTCCTGGAGAATAGTAATTGCAGCTGTGTAAGAACATCATGAACAAAAGTAAACCCAAGTAATCAACAAAAGGTGCAATATAAGTCACCTTCAGAGCTTCAGCAGTAATCCTTCCGGTGATACTTCGGTACAAATCATTGAAGCTCTCCATAACATCTGGCAAAGAAGCTTCAAACTTGGTTCGGAATGCAGATGCATTCTTCACAGGAGCGCTACTGTTATGAAGGATGTCAGAGACTAGCATAAGCCGGGCAACCTTGGTTGGAATAGAGGTCTCCTTGAGGGTTAAGGATTCTGTAAGGACCTCGACAATCTGAAATACAAGATAATGACCACTGAGTATTCATGCAGTGAGACTATAGATGAGTGACACTAATTTGAAACACCAAAACCACCAAAGATCTGCTAGAATAAGATTACAAAGAATAGAGCAATTCATAATCCACAATAAAGCAACCATAGACAACAAAATTTGATCTCTTAAGCCATGCCAGGAACAAAGAGTGTCAAATTAATTAGCATATACATAAAAGCATCTGCAAAAAGATGGTACATGCATTGCTCCTATGCAATTATGGTTCTGCATGATCATAAAAAATTAGCATTTCATCAATGGTTGTATACGTACTTCATTTGTACCCATTTTCTGTTCATATAAAATGGTAGCCATCAGACAAGGGTTGTCTTTTATATAATGTCAACCATGACCACGTGAATCTGTTAACTCCATAGCCTCATTGTTGACAACAAATTATCATCAAACTATATCTCAATGCAGCTATTTTAATTATGAAGTCACAGAATAATTCAAACATATTTTATTTATAATAAGGCCATATCTATTTAAACGGTAGGCATTACCTCCCCAGCTGCATCGGCATTATCTAAGGCAAATCCCATTGCTTCCTTTATTTGACTCCTCTCTAATGTCAACGCTCGTAGCATGTCCTCAAATTCATCACGTTGTGAGTCAGTCAATGTACGTTCCACCTCAACACGCTGAAGGAAATAGCAAATTGAACCATTTATGCTATATCAAAAGATAAAAAAAACAAAGGAAAGAAACCACTGCATTGCCTAGGTCTAAGAAAACACTTACTCTGCTTCTATCAGCAGCAAATGTAGATTCCTTTTCACGTTCGGGGCTTCTATTGGATGGCAAGGAAGGTGGAACCCATCTGAATAATGCACATTTAATATGAACAACATTTTATAACCAGAAAATGTATAATTCAATATGCACTGTACCATGCATATTGGTCTTTGGTCCTAATAAATATCAGTACATCACTGTGCAGTGTTGTTACCTTCCACTTCCTGTGATCATGATGTATGGTTCCGTCCGCCATCGTTGTAAAGTATCACCCTGTGTTCAAATATCACACGGAGTTAGCATATATAAGTACAATCATTTCTTCATAGTTATTCTGAATTATATGGATGGGAAAATCCAAAATGGAATGTTTCAGTCAATAAATTAAGCATTTAAAAGGTTATTTTTGTTCAGCTTATACAGTGGAAATAGTATCAGTGTTTGCTTATTGTCTTTGGAAGCAAAACTGACATCAATGTGAATGCACAAACAAACAAAAAAGTATTCACTGGTCAGAACACAGAGGGGACATCAATTGAAATTGTGGAAATATAGACATCAAGAAGTACCTGAGCAAAGGAGTATAGCCTCCAAACATAATATGTGTGCTCTTTTGATTTAAGATCAAACAAGAAATCAAATAAAGGATTTCCTCGCCCTCTCTCCATTACAGCTTGTTCAAAAGCACATCCACCATCAAGTACATGTAGGGCCATCGTGTCAATCACATGCCGAAGACGTCCATCTTCTGGTGGAGCAACCACTATATCAGGCACATTTGGTGTAAGGACCTAAAAATACAAACAAATCCAATGTGAAATTGAAGTTATTCAGAATCTTTAAGTGCACAGAAGATTGACCATTTACTATGCAAAATCATAGATATCAACAACTGCCAATATTCTTTCTAAAGACAACCTGTATGTCCCAGCATGAGAAACAATGAACAATGCAACCAGAAGTCCAGAATTAAATCTGAAACAACTCAGATATTGAGATGAGCACATAGCTTGCAAAGGACATTCGATGTGGTGCAGGTACAGTTAAGCATATTAAGATACAACAATGCTTTAAACAAGATGAGATAAACAATGAAGTTCTCTTTTGTTTACAAAATTCAAGAGATCAAGTATCCTCCAAGAGGATCAATTCCTATCATCGTTGAACAGTTTTAAGTCAAAGTTGAACACATGGAAACTTCCAGTGGTAATGCTTTATGGTGCCAAAATGACTTACATTGCAAGAACACACCTACATAGTACTATTACAGAATAAAAATATAGGAATCCAAAAGAACAGTCAAGTCAATAAACGATTACAACTTCCCTTACCAGCTCCGAGTTTTGTGGTGTAATAGATGTAACAGGAGGGCCACCAGGACCAGAAAGTATGACCGTGCCACCCTGTATCAAATAAAGAAAGAGGATCATCAAAGACGACTCTGTGCTATACCAAGAATACTCTACTTGATTTAAACATGTAAAATATCTTGGGAGAAAGTCAGGTGAACAACGTTAAAACAGCATGAAAGGGGAAGAAAAAAAGAGAAACCTCCTTATTTCTTATTGCCATCTGTCCTGGAGGAGGGGCAGGTAATGCTTGTGATGGAAGAGCAACAGATTTACCCCACCCGATCTTCAGCTCATAGTCATACACAACAACACCTAAGATAAATCATTCAAATTAACTGACGCATAAGAATAGTAGCATTTCAAAGCAAAAAATAGAAATAGCACATCACATGCATGTTCACACTAACCTTGCATTTCGTCCTTAGCTGCCTGTCCATCTGCTCTATTCATGAAAGCAACAAAACCACAATTTCTTTGTCTTCTGCGTTCCTCTTCTGTTCTAGGCCACATGATCTTAACACTAGCAATAGGTCCAAACCGACCAAAGGTCCTCAACAAAAAATTTTCATCAACCTGACATCACAGCATGTAAACACAAGCTGAGATAACTAGGCAAGGCATATAAGCTTGGCAGAAAATGTGCAGTGTAGAAAGCAACCTTAGGAGATAGATTTCCAACATATAAATTTGTTGTTTGAGGGTCACCATCATCAAATGATCCTGGAAATCTACCAGTGGGATCGAATTCATCTGGTAGTTCATCGAATCGGCTAGAAAGCTGCACAGAATTTCAAACATCAATGCAACCAACATAGCACCAACCAATATCATTCCTCAAGAAAATGTTTTAATCATAACAAATTCTGATTAGCTGGGTATCAGTTGATGAACAGCTTGAAGAAGCTGCAGACGAGTCAAAAGATATTGGTATTTTTACAACATAGTAATGCAACACAATATTTCATGTAACACAATATTTCCAAAAACTAAGCAAAATCTGAATCACCCAATGTCCACGTTGAGAAAGCTCAAGTGAAACTCGGAAAGGGGCCAAAAAGATTATTGTAGCTCAAATAAATACCTACCGTGGAGCTATCACTGTGACGACCTTCACGTCGGTGATCTCGATCCTGATTGCGCTTTTCTCGTTGCTCTTGCTCATATTTGAGTTCCTCCATGAACTTATCTATTGCTCGTGGTTTCCCTTTTTCCTTTTCCTTTGGCCTCTCTTCTTCTTTCTGCGAGTTAAGATGACACTCAACATTAACCAAAGGAACTATGCAGAATGATCGAAGCGATTGAAAGAATATTGGAAATGCCCTAACCTTTTTCTCAGGCTCTTTCGCGAATGATGGTGGCAAGAAAGATGGAACATATCTGGAGAAAAGTATGCTATGTATAAGGTATCTATCATGGTCACAAGTTTGATCATTATGAATATCATGCATCAACCAAAATGACATGTGGTTACAAGAAAACTGAGAGCAATACCACCACCCATAATGCAAAGCTGCAGCCTCAATTAGTTAATAAACCTAGCTTAGCAACCGAAGTGATATTTCAGGTTTTCTCACTTCAACTAACGAAATTCAAACTTCCTCCACTTGGGAATGAAATTTTAGATTTTATTGCAAGCTTGAAGCAACAATACTTTGATCTCAAGCTCACACTTTCAATGTCATTGCCCATAATGATTAGTAGAAACCACACATTTGCAAGAGTCCAAATGATAACGAATATATCATAAATGAGCAAATCACAAACGATTATAAGTGGCTGAAGACTCTTGGAAACTATTAATGACATGTGAACCTATACCAACAAAGGTACAATAAGATGAGCTAATTTTCATATTACAAGAAAACTACCAAATATGACAGAAGCGTAATTATTTTCTATGTCCCACAAATTGAAAGCCATCTCAGTATCTCACAGCTAGTTATGCATTTAACATACTAACCACATGCTATCTGCAGTGATCATACCTAAGGAGTGCCATTGACAGCTACCAATACCACACAAAATACAGTGAAATGTGAATGTGATGTCACAAGTTCAGACGATTAATGAAGTTAGGGGCCTGGGCCAAGTTCATGGATTAAAATCCATCCACCCAGCCTATCTACCTCGACCCGCCCTCCCACCAAGCCTATGGATTTTAAGAACACTAATCTAGAGCTCCCAAGAATGATGCTGAGTCTAAAGTTTATAGAACCCTCTACAGAAGTGCTAACAACATAAAAACACTAGTGTATCAAACAAAGGCAAGTATTAGCGAAGCCAACAATCTCACGAGCTCAAGAATAAACAAATCAACTGATACTGTTACGTAACTCTAGTAGAAAATTCAAATGCAGCACGAGCCATGAAATAAGAAGGTATGACTGTTCAGAAAGCTAGTCAACACTATCTTCTCCTTCAAACTGCCCTTCTTATTGTTTTCTAGCAGCACCCAGCACTTGGTAACAACTTCGAAGTAGAATGAACAGATGGTTCATGCAGCGTAATTGCAATGAAGAGAGCTGCCAAATTATATAGTCTAAAGTGGTTGTATCTCGGAGTTCTGGTTATATTAGCCACATGACCATCGGATGTATCAGAGGTACCATGGGATACCGTCTTTTAGAAATCAAGTATTTCTGTTGATTTACCTACTTCCCTTCTTTGGAACAGACCCCCCATCTTTGGACTTTCCACCTGCCATTGCCGAATGAATAAAAAGGCCGATCTCTTGATCAATTGGAGCAATAAAAGAAACAATGTATCCATCTTGGACGATATTCAAACTAAAAACTGGAAAGGCGACTATGAAGAAGTAACCGAAAATGAAACCAATCTCACTAACCTTCTGTATCAGTCTTCAGCTTTGCATTGGGATCGATCACTCCACCTCGGACAAACTTCGCCGCAGATGAGGTGTCACCTTTGAATGACTCAACAAATTCTGCATACACACGTGCCGCTTCATCCTCCTCCCTCTTCACGTTCCAGTAGACAAAAAACAAAACACTAAGTACACCAGAAAATGCAGTAAAACTGAAGTGTGACAGAAAAGGTTAGATGCGACTTGAACCCAACCTTCTTCCTCGCCTCCTCAGCCTCCCGATGCTTGTGGTACGGAATCTTTTTCGAACTCATCTGCGCATAACAATCATCAGAGAGCATCAAAATCTAGACGCCTCATATGTTTCGACCACTCTACTGAGGCGGACCGACCAATAGGGCGCCCTACCTAACGACAGTGTAGAGAGTTAGAGACTCCCCTCCTCCCATCTCCTCTCAGAGCTCCGCCCCAGAGGTCGCCAGGCACAGCTGCCCGGCATTGGTGGCGTCGCTGCCTGCCTCTTTCGAGTCCAGGAAGAAGAAAAGGATGAAAATTCCCTTCCTCATCATCATCCCCAACAAGGAAGAAATCTCACCGTCCCCTTTCCCTACCCCGCCCCCGCCCAAGGATCAACCCATCCCGCTACATCCAGCCTAAATGTCAACTACAAAAGGAAGGAGGAAGGTTGGAGGATTGGGGAGGAGAGGTTAGCTCTCACCTTCCGTTGTCACCGTCGAAGCTGGGGAAGGAAGGGCAGGCCTGTACCTCGTTCTGGCGGCGCGTGCCGCACGGACCGAGCAGCAGCAAGCTGCCTAGCTCCGCCGTGCTTGCGGCGGCGCTGTGGTGCGGCGATCTGGAGTTTGTGTGGCGGCGGGGTAGGTTTTCTTCTTTGTTCTTTTGAGAAACCGGGATGAATTTCTTTCTTGAACAGATAGTCAGATAGAATGAAGAGAAAGAAAGCATTAAACTAAAAACCTTACAAACACACCCCCTAACAATACAAATATTACATACAGTGCTCCTTAAAGAAGTCTAGAATGCCCTCGGACAATGTTTTGTCTGTATGAATCATAATTAGTAAAATCTGATCCGAACCCGTTTACTCCATCAAACTAATTATTTTTTTCTTATTTCTTTCTCCGTTTGCAATTTTGGGTTTGAAGCTTAAATCTTGCACGGATTATAGATAGACCTGTGTGTTGCTACGAATTTAAATAAACAAAATACTCTTTATGATTTAAATAAAACATTATTTATATAATATAATTATTAAATCTAAATTAATAAAGAAGACCTATGTTTTTATCTACGAAATCTTGTACCCATCAATTTAGACTAATATCTGAACTAATAAAGAATGAGTTTCTACGACCTATATTTTTAACTACGAAATCTTGTACCCATCAATTTAGACCATTGGATCTAAATGGGATCACTACATGCAGCCGTTGGATGAAAAGAGGGGCTACTAGATGGTTACACATTACACCTCCTACATCGTATTTTATCTAAACTAATAAAAAAATAAGTTCCTAAGACCTATATTTTTACGTACGAAATTTTTACCCATCAATTTAGATCATTGGATTCAAATGGGACCACTACATGCAGCCGTTGGATGGAAAGAGAACCTACTAGATGGTTACACATTACACCTCTTACACCATATTTTATACTAGAAAATCACCCACCTTATCTAAACTAATAAAGGAGGAGTTCCTGTGACCTATGTCTCATCCACGATATTCTAATACACATCAATCTGGATCCTTGATCTAAATGGGACCAATTCATCTAGCCTTTGAATTAAAAACTGGACTCATTGAATGTTTACATGTTAAAATCACTCAAGTGAGACCCAATTTTTATACTTTTTGCACCTAGAATCCTACCCGCATACACGTTTATTTATGTCAGTTTGATTACCCTAAACCAAGCATACATATTCCATATAAACATAAACCTTCCTTAACATTATGTCATTTAAATTTATTTTCTATAATTTCCAGTAATATCATCTATTTTAAATTGCACCTTCCATCTTTCTCACCTTCCTTGATTTTCTTCTTCTTAATTTGCTCCACTTTCAAATTCCCACATACCCCCAAACGGTAGACAGCTCTAAATTCCTTCCTTAATTATCTCTTTTTTCATTCTCTTATATGTCTACCTCTTTCCTTGTTTGCACCTTTAATTTTAGTTTTTCCTCCAAATTGCATTACCACAATATCTCAACGTTGATCTGCTTTTTACTCGCATGATCCCTCATGATTTCTTGATCTAAAACTCGGTCTGCCGCTGGTCTCCTCCTCTCCTGTGCTCTAAACTTAGACATTATCGCATTGCTGATCATCGACATCAGAGGACCAGAGCGTAGCCCTCCGTGTCGTCCGACCACTGTCATCGCCGTTGCGTAGTCACCTTCATCAAACAAGGACATGCATCATCATGAGGTGAAGACGTGCACATACTGGTACACATCTATTGAATCTCTTAATGCAAATTCCCCCAATCCTTCTAATATGTCGCTTCCTATATCACCTAGCCGGTGGTGCAGCAGTACGACTACATCGCGTTTGGCAGAGGCACAGCGGCGTGCCCTCTCGTGGCTACGTTGATGCAGTCTGCTGATATATGGGTGCTCCTCCTGCTCAAACGCGATGGCACACCCAGTGAGTTACCGATGGCTTTGTCAAGACGCGCGTCATGGTACATCCGGCGTTGAAAACCTACGTGCCCGTAAAGGCTTTTACATCTAAAAATAGTGACCCTGATCAACAACCTTGCCCGTGTACTCGACTTCGACCCGAACATCAAAGCCAGGTTCTTCTACTCGCGGGCGCACCCGGTCTCAAGGCCATAATGAGGTCAATTTTTGCAACCCCTTCTAGAATTTATGCCTCGTAGTGTATTTTGTTGAATATTGTTGTGCATAGATCCACTCAGATCACTTGATGTTGATCTATATACATTATTGATGTGTCCTTTTCTAAAAAAATTATTGATGTGCAGATATGCCACAATTACTGGTGTAGGAAGGAGCTGTCTGATTGTTCATTGCTGATTTCCTTCTTCATGGATATATCTGACTATTGGTCATCACGGTTCTGGAGTAACAAATTGGGATATGTAGCCCACGGCCAGTGACATCGTCTCTATGTTGTCTCGTATTTCTGCATTTTTCAGGTCTGATTGTAGGTCATGCATATGTTTTCTTCCTCTTTTGTTTTCTTTGATCTGGATCACCACATACAAATGCAATCCAGAGGAGTGTGGATTGGAGGTCTAGAGTGGTGATGGCAGAATGGGCGCAGCAGGCTGGCAGCTCTACATAATATTGGTAAGCTATTGTTTAGATAGACTAGAATTGAGAATCATTTGGGGTTGATTCACATATTTGTTTCATACTTCTTATTTTAATAGACAAACAACAGTGTGTGATTTTGAGGACATCGAATATTTCCACTATTATGGAGATATCATGCCTCATGTTTAAATTGTTAAAATAGCATGACTACAATTGTACTAAATGTCCTTGTATTCTTTTTACACAGGATATACTGGTTGGCTATATTTGATTCACACCGGATGTTTCTTCTCAGGATTAAATTTGTAACCTAGAGTATTGTGGTTGTGGCAATGCAAATGTCATAACTAAGTGAAACAACAAGTTTTTCATGCTTCGATTGGATGATGAAAAACAAATGCAAATCTCCAATCCTGTGTGGTCATCACCGAACTTGAAGGCAATTTTCCATTTGTCTGATGACGAAAGCCAACACATCGATGAAAAAGATTGAAGTTGTAGTATGAATCTACAATAAACACCTACTGCATGATTCTTTTATCTTCATTATGTTTATGGTAAGATTTTTTGCTTCAGAAATTAGTAATCAAATATTTAAACTTTGCTTCAGTTATTGCTATTATTAAACTCATTTTTTTATATTGTTTTATGCTAGAAACTCTTCCTTTGCTTTGGATTAAAATTGCTAGTTGTTGCGATGTTTCTAATTTGATAGCACTTGATTTTGGATAGGTCCTCACATCATTGGTGATTAGAATAAACATCTGCATAGATCTGGTAGGAAGAAAGTTTGATAAAACTTTGTTAAGAATTTTTGTTGCCTGTACTGATTATTAGATACCAATTTAACCAGGAAGAGGCGCACATTCTATTGGTTTTATCTAGCTTTTAACATGTAAGACAACTTCCATCGTTTTTGTATCCTTTTCCACCCTTTTCTATTTCGAACAGCCTTTTACATTATTAAAAATATACTATGGTTTTGAGGTTTCATGACCTGAGAGCTAGTGGGAGTGACAGTAAGTTCAAACTCTATCCCAAAGCCATCTCATAAGGTTTAGCCAAATAACACACCTGTTGGCCATTTTTTTCTCATGAAAATAGGACTTGATGATGAAATTATATATTAAATGATCTGTGATTTATTTTTTAGATTAGCTCCATTAGTAGCAGGGCATTAGTTAAAGTATACTCGAAATCTCTATAAACATCTACTAATATGAAACTAAGGTTTTTAAAATTATAGTTTGTGAGGTCTTCTCTTTTGTATATTTTTGAGACTTTAATAAAGTTGTGTTTAATATCGTGTAACCGTGTAATTTTTATTATCATTATCATCACAAAACTATCTTAATATATATTGTCAGTTGTATTTTACTAATGCCTATCGAATAATCACAACACATGTGTATCACACGGGTATAATTATATGTTTTCATGATTTTTAAGGCTACATGGATTGACACATGCTATCGGTTTATCGGAATGACGTCATGCTGCAGCCTCTGCGAGGAGGCATTCGTAGGATGGATCCACAGCATTGGGCACAAATTGATTTGGCCTTGTGCCATAGGGTACACAATAAAACCATTGTCTCTAATCTGCCTTGTCGGCCATTAATTTTATTTATGATTTATTTTTGCTAAAATCATCAGGATTATAGGACAATATCAATTCAATACCACTGCAATATTTTTGGTTCATGGAAGCCTATTTATATGCAGGCCCCAATCTAACTACAAGATATGGCAGATCTTGTTTGTCAAATGAGCTACAATGCTTCATGAAGAGCGTGACACATCACAGTATTGACACAAATTTAGTGTGTTCCGTCACTTCCTCCCCATTTTTTTCACCAAGATGAGACTCTAGCCCCCCGCGTACCCATGTTCTTTTTTTCATTTGCTGCCCATGATTAACGCCCATAGTTTCATTTTCCTTTTCTTCTAGCCATCGATCAAAATATTCAGTGCATCACTCCTACCTCAATTTAAATTCGCGCCGCCATCTTACCTATGCATGCATTAGTGAGCTAGCAACTGCAGTCACTTCCGTCACCGATCAATGTCGAAAAACTACTATGATGACCAGCATTAGTGATTTTGCTTTTTTATTTTTAAATAAAATCTTAGTTTCTTTGTTCAGATTTATCGAAAAACTACGATGGCCTGCATTAGTGTGCTAGCTTATTGCAAAAATATGAAAAAATGAAGTTACAAAGTTGTTCCAGTATGATCTCTAAACTTTATAGATGTTGGAACATGATCTGAACTTTAGACCATTCTAACTTATCTATTTTTTATTTGTATGAATAATATGTATCCTAAGTTGCATCTGTAGCAAGGGCATTTTGCTATTTTTATTTATACTCCATGATTAGACCTATTCTTGTATCATTATACAGTTCTATAAGCGAAAACCTTTTTTAAGATAATAATATCAATTTCTATTTTTTTCAATGTCTAAATTCTTTCATGCTGCTTTTGTTGGACAGGTGGAGTGACGAACAATGGAGGAGGAATGGAAGACATTTAAAAACAAGAGTAAAATACATGGGCGGCCCCTAAACCTGTCTCAGAGTGTCATCTAAGTCCCTGAACTCTCAATATACATATTTGGGTCATTGAACTTGCTAAAGTGTGTCATCTAGGTCCAAAGTACCAAAAATACCCCTTGCATTTTCTATGATTATATATGTTGCGGTAAAAAATAAATCTTTAGAATGAACGATGGTAGATGATAATGATTTAAATTTTGTATGTGACAATTTGCAATTGTGTATTAATTTGTGACTATAGTGTGATGATCTATTGCTCTCTGAATATGCTAAAATGGTATATCTGTGAATATTCTGTGATTTTTTATGCAGTTTTGAAATTTGTAACGAATATCAGTCTTTTTTTTTTATTAACAAAGAAGTAGCGGCGGTTGGTAACTTCAACCACCGCTACGACTGAGGAACAAAGTAGCAACAGTAGGGAGAGAAAGTTTATGAAAAAAATTATGCTAGTTTACCACCCACATCATCAGCCATAGGGGTATTTTTGGTATTTTGGACTTAAATAACACACTTTAGCAAGTTCAGGTACTCAAATATGCATTTTTAAAATTTGGGGACCTAGATGACACCCTAAGACAAGTTTAAGTACCGTTGGTTCACTTTACTCTAAAAACAACATGTAAATATCAAATACTCATCCAATTTGCTAGCATGATGAGGGAATTATTATGGGTGTTACATATTATGCTATACTCTTAAAACAAGTAGAGGTTTTCTCAATTTTGTTGTTTGCTTATTTTGTCAAAGCAATCTAGGTTTCTTATTGCTTTGGATGCCATGGAACTAAAGCTTTTAAAATTTCAGTTTGTAAGTTTTTCAATTTTATATATTATTGAGGCTTTAATAAAATAGTATTTGATACCGTGTAAATGGTCATTCTTATTATCATTGTCATCACAAAACAATCTTAATATATGTTGTAAGTTAAATTTTAAGAATATTGATCAAATAATCACAACACGTGTGTATCGCAAAGGTGTAGTTATATGTTTCTATGATTTTTGTGGTTACATGTATAGATGTGAAGTGATGAAGTTAGCACTGACATGATGAGTTATATAGCTTTTTTATAGTACCCTCTAATAAATATTGGCCCTCCATTTCTTTTGATTGTAAGGTCCAGATCTTTTTGTACTTTCCTGCACAAGACATGTATACTCCATTAAGAAGGCAGGGAGTAGTTTTATGCCAAGGATAAACATATAATTTATCATATCTCTTCCCAGTCGAATAGATTGATAACCACCTCTCCAGCGAACGGTGGCACCAACAAAACCCCTCCTGTGATGCTGGACTCTTTTTTTGTTTGAAGTGCCCCTTCACTACTACCTACTGGAGTATAGTCAGATACACCAACGAACCAGATCGCAACTTTCCCTATTCGCGCATAATCAATTTCCTCCTTCCTCTTTGCTGGTTGCTACGAGACACTACATCAGCGAAATTTATTATTCTTGAGGATGTCGTTAAGAACTCTTCTCGCTGGTCCACGGGTTCATAGGCACCCAGCCAAATGGTCCTTGGGTGGCATTGCTAGGATAGAAAAGATGGTTTGCTACGGTGCTCCTAGATTAGTTTAGGAAAACTATCCCAACTTATCAATGTTGTTAAGATTTGAGTTCTACTCCCACCTCCCTATGGGAGTGTAAGGTACTGTAAAAATGCTCGAGTTATGGCACACTCTATGCATGGATAGATGTAAGGACCGAAGGCGTACCGAGAGGGGGGGGGGTGAATCGGTAAGCCGCTCACGAATCCAATTACTTCAAATTCCACTAGTTGTGTCTAACAATACAAGAAATCTAAGTAATTCTAGTAGACCAAGACCCTACACATGCTAGTATTCATGATAAGATAAAGAGCGGAAGCCAATCATACTAGCCTATGCAAGCTATAATTCACCCTACTCTCTAGAGCATACAATTGTGGAATAGTAAAGAGAAGGATCAAGGAATGCTCATGATTTTTCTCGAGGTCTCAAAAGGAAGGCGCCTTCCCCTAATCCTCGTTGGACCACTCCCGCTGTAGTCCGGTCCCTCCCACCATCAAGTGGAGTTCTCGCCCACGAGCCCGCAATCACTCCTAGAATGAAGACACGGTGTGCGTCACCGCTGCACAAAGCACAAGCTCGCCTCCCTCAAGAACTTGTCGGACTCCCCGAGCCAACACGGGCGCTCACTAGCGATGCCCCTTTCACCGGCGGGCTCAAACTGTGTACAAACATGTGACGACCTTCACAACTGATCATGATAGGCTCGATCACCGACACCTAACCGGTCTAGGTCTCACTATAGACCAAGAGTAACAATCTAGATCACACCCTCAAAGATACCCTAGCCTTAGATGTGCAAGATGCTCAAGTTACTCTCACTAGCACTCTCAAGATATGCAATATCTCCTCCTAGTGCTCTCCTCTATTCCTCTTGGACCTTACCAAATGCTCTTAGCTATTCCACTGGCCAAGAGAGGTCTCCAAGACCCCATCAACGAATTTATATATATGCTCCTAACCTCAAACTAGCTGTTGCTCCACAAAATTGCCTTTCTGGACATCCAGACCGGACTGTCCGGTCAATGCCTGACCGGACCGTCCGGTCACTCTGGTAACGGCTCTCCCAGCCATTGATTGTTTTGTCCAGACAATTTCCTGTACTAACTAGACTGTCCGGTCACTGGACCGGACCATCCGGTCCGTTTCTCTCTCCATTTTAGGAGCCTCCACGAAATGCACCTTCTATGTCGTTCCTGCACTCCTATTGACCGGACCGTCCGGTCTATACAGAGTCTCCTGCTGATAGACTTCCTGCTCCTCGTGCTAAGTCCTGGACAACTCCACATAGTGACCGTACAGTCCAGTCTCCACTAACCCCTCTGTCCGATCTCTATGTCCAGAAGCTGAAACTTTTCATTGTTGCTTGACTTTGTTTCCCGGCTTCTCCAAACAACTCCTTGGCTTCTCCACTGTCACCTAGTGTCTGTGATTTTACCGAGCAACCTTGCACATCACCGACTAGATATGACCTAAGAGAATGACCTAGACCCCTTTGATAGTCCGGTTTTTCCTATGGACGCAAAGCCCTAACAACTACTCAAGTGTTCCAAACACTTGCACCATAGCTTGTTCTCTGCTTTGATCCATCTTCATCAACCCTTGGACTCCATCAAGTTCACAAACCTCCATGCTTGTGGTTATTGTCATCCATCACCAAGGCAACTATCATCCATATAATTTATAATAGAGTTTAGAGATGATTCCTACATAGACAACACTTGTGTAGATATTAGCCCATAATTTCATAGTTGTCATCTATCACCAAAACATCCATACCTCGGGGATCCAATCATCAATGGCCATGAAGCTTATAGTCTCCCCTTTTTTGGTAATTGATGACAACCACTACTTAATCAAAAACTTCAATGAATAAACAACCGGGCTAAACAAGCTACACAAAGATCGAGAGGAACCATAACAACATATAAGAGAAACGTATAAGGTCCTACTCAACCAAGCATCATCTAGAGATACAAGGAAAAGAGTGAAGAGCATCCTCTAGATGAAATGTGCATGCATATCATGGCAATATATTGAATGAAAGCATAAGGACATGCAATACAAGACATAAATGATGAGATGCAACAAGTTAGCATGGCAATGCATAAGAATTAAGAACAAGTATCCATCATCATGATATCATACACAGGCATACAAGATAATTAATGAATACAAGGCACTGCATATGAAAAGGAAATAAACCAAGTGAGATCAAAATGAGTCAAACACAAGCGAATGAAAATCATGACTCATCAAAATCCACGAACAATGAATAACTCCTTCAAAATAAGAACCAAATGAATCTATCTCCCAAAAACCTCGTAGCTCCCGTAGATACAAGCTACTCTCGATCGCAATAGGATCACACTCTCACTCCCCCTAGACCTAGTATCTTCTCTGTCGTTCCTGCACTCCTACTGACCGGACCGTCTGCTCAGCAGACCAGACCGTCCGGTCTGTACAGAGTCTCCTACTGACAGACTTACTACTTCTCACGCTAAGTCCTGGACAACTCCACATAGTGACCGTATAGTCCGGTCTCCACTGACCCCTCTGTACGGTCTCTATGTCCAGAAGCTAAAACTTGTCGTTCTCGCTTGACTTTGTTTCCCAGCTTCTCTGAACAGCTCCTTGGCTTCTCCACTATCACTTAGTGGCTGTGATTCCGCTGAGCAACCTTGCACATCACCGACTAGACATGACCTAAGAGAATGACCTAGACCCCCTTGATAGTACGGTTTTTTCTATGGACTCAAATCCCTAACAACTACTCAAGTGTTCCAAACACTTGCACCATAGCTTGTTCTTCGCTTTGTTCCATTTCCATGAACCCTTGGACTCTATCAAGTTCACAAGCCTCCATGCTTGTGGTTATTGTCATCCATCACCAAGGCAACCATCATCCATATAATTTATAATAGAGTTTAGAGATGATTCCTATATAGACAACACTTGTGTAGATATTAGCCCATAATTTCATAGTTGTCATCTATCACCAAAACATCCATACCTCGGGGATCCAATCATCAATGGCCATGAAGCTTACAATCTCCCCTTTTTTAGTAATTGATGACAACCACTACTTAATTAAAAACTTCAATGAATAAACAACTGGGCTAAACAAGCTACACAAAGATCGAGAGGAACCATAACAACATATAAGAGAAACGCATAAGGTCCTACTCAACCAAGCATCATCTAGAGATACAAGGAAAAGAGTGAAGAGCATCCTCTAGATGAAATGTGCATGCATATCATGGTAATATATTGAATGAAAGCATAAGGACATGCAATGCAAGACATAAATGATGAGATGCAATAAGTTAGCATGGCAATGCATAATAATTAAGAACAAGCATCCATCATCATGATATCATACACAGGTATACAAGATAATTAATGAATACAAGGCACTGCATATGAAAAGGAAATAAACCAAGTGAGATCAAAATGAGTCAAACACAAGCGAATGAAAACCATGACTCATCAAAATCCATGAACAATGAATAACTCCTTCAAAATAAGAACCAAATGAATCTATCTCCCAAAAACCTCGTAGCTCCCCTAGATACAAGCTACTCTCGATCGTAATAGGATCACACTCTCACTCCCCCTAGACCTAGTATCTTCTCCCCCTTTAATAACAAGCACCAAATAGTGGAAAAGATGAACATCTATGCACTCATGGTCGAAAGAAGTGGTGCAGCGATGTCCTTTGTAGGCTCTGCTCCGGGCTGCTCCTGAGGTGGATCCTGTTATGCTTCCTGAGCCTATGCCGCCTGAGCATTCAGCTGCTCAAAGAAACCAAGGTCTACAGGCGACTCAGACCCACTATCCTGTGCTGTTGGAGTGACCGTGACAGTCTTCTGAGCTGAAGTCTGGAGTAGTAAGAGGTCTGCCACGTCCTGTTGATAGAAGCCTCTACGGATAGGATCCTCTGCTGCCTGAGGAGTAAGTGAGGTAACAGTGGCAGTAAGAGGTGGAGCTGAAGTTGTAGCTGTCTCTAGGACGGTCTGGAGTCTGCACGAGTAGTGTGCACAATGTTTGAAAATAGACTCCTGACCAATACGTGTTGGGAACTGGAGGGTCCTGCCATCTGCGAGGTCGAAGAGTGAGAAGGTGAGACAAATAGCACATATATAGAGAACGCTGACACAGGGGAGAATTGAGCTGAAGGAAGTGTCTGTCCTGCTCCCTCTATCGGTAGAACCCCTGAGATAGACAACCCACTGGACTGAGCTATCATCAAAGCTCTGAAGGGTCCTGGCTGAGTCAGCAGCTGCTGCTACTGAGGGAACACTGAAGGTCCTGGCTGCTGACCGGCCTGCCTCTGGGTCAACTCCATCATCTGAGTCATCAGGGCTGTAAGTAGTGCAAACTGCTACCTCTGAATCTCTGCCTGGCTCCTGATGACTTCCATCATCTGACGTCTGTCCTCTGAGACACTCTGAATAAACTCTCCTAGCCGTCCTGCAAGTGCTGTCACAATGGCAGTGTCCTCAGACTGCGAACCTGTCGGCTGGGGAGGTGCTCCTGTACTGACTGACTCAGGAACCACCGTCTCTGGCTGAGCTGCCTGCTTGTGAAGTACCGGTGACCCCTACTCCTCCTCTCCTGTATGTTGGCTAAAGGTGGACTGCGATCCCCTGGGGACTCGAGGTGCATAGCTGGTGGTCACCTCAGGGAAAGCCTCGTACTGCTCTTCTGTCACTAGGCCCATCCTCCTCAAGAGATAGCAGATATGGGGGCCGTAGACCAAGTGACGTCCAACTCTCTCAGATATGACCTCCTCCATCTCTCCAATGAGAAGGTCCGCTAAGTCGAAAGTCTGCCTCCTCAGAATGGCTGCTATAGCCCACTGGTGTAAGAGTGTGAACTCCTCTCTGTAGCCAGACCTAGGAATGATAGTCCTGGTGACTATCGCTCTCACCACCTTGGCCTCTGTAGTGAGTCTTGCACGGCCTCTCTCAAATCCTGGGGTGTGTGGAGGTGGGAAAGCAATCGACACTAGGTCGTTTGAAGGCAGCTTCCCTCCTTGAGGTCTACGGGGTGGTTCTAGTATACCGTAGGCACTCCTATAAAGCTGAAAGTCTGAAGCCAGGAGTTCTAGGTTGGCGATCAAGTCCTACCTGGTGACTCAGTGTGGCTGCCCTCTGAGCAGGAACCAGAACTCTGAGCAGTCTCTGGCAACCCACAACATCGCGTAGAACTCGAGGACCACGTCCTCTCTGAACCTGTGTGGAGAAATAACTAGCTCTGCTAGCCTTGGCAGGTATGTGAAGTACTGCTCCATGTCTGTGTCGGTGGCCCTCCTTATGGCCTCGTAAGTCGTGTACTGTTGCGGCACGAAGACTCTGTCCTTGCCCCTCAGGCTAAGGTAACGTCTCAAACCCTTTCAAATCCTCCTTTGGAGGGGTGTCCAGTACCTCTCTCCAGCAGTGGGGTCTCTACCCACTGCTCAAAAGGCACCAAGCGGAGTACGTTAAGGAACTTTGCAGGACCCTTAAGTATATCCGGCACTCCGACTGCATGTACTTGTCTCTGCAGCCTCCTAGTGCACACTGCACTGATGCACCTCGGGTCTCCTGCCCGGTGAGCTGTCTTCTGGGGGACAGTCTGCTCAGCCTCCTGGTCGGTCTCCTAAGTCTCCTCCTCAACTAGCTCCTCAGACTCAGACTCTGAGGTCTCCTTTGTGGTCTCCTCCTCTGACTCCTCCTCCTGCTGCCTGGAGGATCCCTGCTCCGTAGTTCTCGACGATCTTCCCTGATGGGAAATCAGAGTACGCTGCGGCCATGGTGGTGGTACAACTGCGATGGCCAGAGGTGCAGTCCTCTGTTTGGTGCTCCTCCTCAAACCCTGGTCCTCAGCTGGCTGGTTGATCCTCAGACGTGAGCCAGGTGTCCTGCGTGACTGCTCCATGGCATCCAAGTGCTGAGCCAACCTCCGGGCTCTCTCTAACTCTGGGTCCAATCTCGGTCTCTTTTTGCTCTTGGGCTTCTCAGACATCTTCCCCTTTCCCTTGTCCTGACCTGAACCTGCCATCTCTGCTGACTGCTCTGCTGTCACCTGTGAGAGAAGTCAATGTGCCGAGAACTGAGAACTTCGCAAAACTCGCTCTGATCACCGAAAAGATGGAATTTTGGTCTTGCCGGCAATGGAGGGAGAGGAGTTTGCGAGGTGGAATCTCTGAGGCTTGCGCGCGCGGGAGAAGGGGAGTAGAGGCGACGTTGTGGCGACGGCGGCGGGTGGGCAGCGGCAGCTTGCGCATGAGTGGAGGTGGCGGCGCTATGCACGCGGGTGCGGGTGAGCGGCAGCGTGCGATGACTCACGTGGCCGGAGGCAACAGCGCGCGACGGCGGGGGCGCACATGGGCGCGAGTGGCAGGGGCGCACGAGGGCGAGGGAGAGCTGGCGAGGTCGGCAATGACGGCGAAGGCAGCGGCGGTTCGGAACATGTTCTCGGCTTTGGACGAAGAACAGGGAAGAAGACAAGGTGTTCCCGACTTTGACCTAGGTTAAATTATTAATGGACGGCCGAGATCACACGAGGACACGATCAACGATCAAGTTCCGGATTTGCAATGCGCGCCCAAGCGAACTGACCGGACGGTCCGCTCACTGGACCGGACTGTCCGGTCACTTCGAAAGATTTGAAACCAGTGTTCTGGATGAACAGAACTGCTATAGACTGGACTGTCCGGTCTTTACCGAGAGAACCATCTGGTCTCCATTCCTCCTTCCGAAGCACTATGCAAAGCTACACAGACCGGACTGTACGGTCACTAGACCAGACCATACGGTCACTTCCAGAAAATTGTTGATTCAAGGAATTTCTCCATTTTTTAAGTGCCCTCGCTAAACACATAAATAAACACCGCACTTGGAATATGGAGGGAACTCTCAAACACTCATTTTTAAATAGTGGCACTCTATGGTCTCATAGTTTTTGCAAATACCAAATGAAAGATCGAGCAAATAAGAACCAATGCAAATAAGAACCGAAGGGTATGTATGAGCCTTAGTCCATGAACCGTGCGAGTAGATTTAACCTCGGAGTTCATAAGAGCTTGCTCAATGGGCATGAAGCACAATCCTTTCCTTTGGTCACACTTATGGAGATGTAATCTCATATAGAGCATGATGCACAAATATCTCCAAGTGGGACTAGCCTCCTTTGTGTTTCCTATATAATTCATGCAACAAGCAATTTACATATGTGATGAAAGTAAATATGCCATGTGAATGCAAGCAATATTAAAGAACAAGACACAAAGGAAACCTAACAATATCAAGTTTGATCCCCTCCCAAGCTTACTCACTATAAGCCATGCCCTTGTCTTGAGAGAAGTCAAACCACCATCTCAAGCACTCCCCCTTACTTATAGCTATCTTGGATGGGTTAGAAATTGACTAATTTTTATGTGTTTTTCTTTTAGCTATTTACACATGTATGGATGCAAAGCATACTAGTCATAAAGGAGTCCTAATTACCATGCAATGCAAGAGAAAGAAAAACACACTACAACTACAAAGAACAAACACGGTTACCTCCCTCATGAGTAGATAGGTCGTTGAGGTCCATGTCACTTGTGGTGGACTTTACATGATCTTCATGAAAGCGCTCGCTCCACCACCACCATCATCTAGGTCTTGTTCTTGGGCACCCACTTGTACGTAGCCGATCTCTCAAGATCAACAATGCACTTAGGTACCCATATGCTCTTGACCTTCCTTTCTTGTTTGGTGGTCCCAAGACCTTAGCTTTCACCTTGCCATCCTTGTTCCTAAAAATCTTGAAATATGTGTTCTCATGGAACAAGTTAGCGTTAGGCAAAACAATGGAACTTCTCACCATGGGACAATCCTTGGTGGCGTGGCCATCCTTGCAACACCTCTCGCAGTAGTAGTCGTCGGCGAGAAGGGGTTTGATCCATGTGGGGATGGAATCACTCGTCCCTATGATGTCGATGGCGGTGGGATATGAGCCAAGTCCTTGGTGGGAGATATTGTTCACAAGGTTCCTCCCAAGAATCTCTTTGTGGATGGCTCTACCACATGTGAGCCTCTCAAAGCCGTCCATCACCATCTTCCTCTCTTCCTTGAGCTTGTGATATTCTTTCAAAACAAATGGCTCAAGAGAAGAAACCTCGACCGAAATGGTTAGTTCATCACATATAGTAGAAGCATCACTCTTAGATGAACTAGGGGAGGAAGAGGCAAGGTTCTCAACATTGATGGCCTCGTAAGTGATCTCAAGGGCCTTGTACTTCTCATGAAGCTCTACATGATCACTTTTGAGTTTGTCATAACTCTTGTTTAGGGCCTCATGAGATGTGACAAGGTTCTTGAACTCAGTCTTAAGCTCACCAACACAGTCCTTAGCCAACTTATACTCTTTTCTTATCACATCCAACATTTTGGATTTCTTGACGGTGATGTCGCGGGCTTGCTCAAGCATACTCCAAAGCTCGGTACATGAGAGCTTCTCATCATCGCTGCTCTCATCCTCACTCTCCCCAAGTTGGCTCGTGGCCATGAGGCATGTGGGGGGTGGAGGAAGAGCTCGTGTAGGTGTGATCTTAATCATGGCTAGACTGACCACTTCTTCATCACTTGAGGAAGAGGACTCATCACTTGAGTTGTCGCTTGTCCACTCTCCAACAAGGGCCTTGCGAGAGAACTTCTTCTTGTAGTCTTGAGCTTTGCCTTTGCCTCTGCTCTAATCCTTCTTGAAGTACCTCTTCTTCTTGTGCTTGGCCTTGGGGTCTTCTTCTTTTTCTTCACTTGAGTCTTGTGACTTGAATGCTTTTTTCTTGGGCTTTGGGCACTTTCGGACAAAGTGATTCTTTGAGCCATAATTGAAGCACTTGCCCCTTGACTTGGAAGCAAACTTATTCTTGAAGTTCTTCATCTTCTTCATGAGAAGAGCCAAGTCCTCGGTCAAGTCATCCTCCTCATCATCATCCTCAATGATCACCTTCTTCTTGTTCTTCTTGCTCTTGCTAGATTCTTGCTTGTTAGTCGGTAGTGTAAGATTGGATGGTTGAGGATCATCCAACCCCAACTTATAGCTCTCGAAGGCGGTGATCTTGCCAAGTATTTTCTTCATGGTATTGGTCTTGAGGTCACCTTGCAAGATGAAGGTGATGATGGACTCAAACTTGGGATCTTTGAATAGTCTCAAGTATCTTCTTATCATCTCAACGGGCTTCATATTGAAATCATCCCTAAGTGCATTGATCTCCTCCACTAGTACATGAAAACGTGAATGAATAGTGTTAGCTCTCTCATGTGGAAATCTAGTGAAGTTATCATACTTGTTCTTCAGCACATAGTATCTTTCCTCTTTGACATCACTGGTGCCCTCATAGAGCCCCTGAATCTCAGTCCAGATATCATGTGTTGAGAAACTAGCATCTAGCTGAGCGAAAACATCCTTAGAGATGTAAGCAAACAAAGCATTATTGGCCTTAGCATTACACTTAATGTAGTCAAGCTCAAGTATGTTTGCATGCGCATTGGACTCGTGAGTGACCGTCCATATCTCTGGATCAAGGGACTAAAGGTAGGCTTACATGCGAGCCTTCTAATAGGCATAGTCCTCACCATTGAATATGGGAACACTCCCTATCGGTCCCGACGGTGAAGCCTCAAAGATGAGCACTTGCCTCTGATAACACTTGTAAGGACCAAAGGCATACCGAGAGGGGGGGGGGTGAATCGGTAAGCCGCTCACGAATCTAATTACTTCAAATTCCACTACTTATGTCTAACAAGATAAGGAACCTAAGCAATTCTAGTAGACCAAGACCCTACACATGCTAGTGTTCATGACAAGATAAAGAGCGGAAGCCAATCAGACTAGCCTATGCAAGCCACAATTAACCCTACTCTCTAGAGCACACAATTGTGGAATAGTAAAGAGAAGGATCAAGGAATGCTCATGATTTTTCTCGAGGTCTCAGAAGGATGGCGCCTTCCCCTAATTGTCGTTGGACCACTCCCGCCAGAGTCCCGGTCCCTCCCGCCACCAAGTGGAGTTCTCACCCACGAGCCTGTAATCACTCCTAGAGCGAAGACACGGTGTGTGTCACCACTGCACAAAGCACAAGCTCGCCTCCCTCGGGAGCTTGTCGGACTCCCCGAGCTGACATGGGCGCTCACTAGCGATGCCCCTTTCATGGCGGGCTCAAACCGTGTACAAACATGTGACAGTATTCATAACCGATCATGATAGGCTCGATCACCGACATCTAACCGGTCTAGGTCTCACCATAGACCAAGAGTAACAATCTAGATCACACCCTTAAGGACACCCTAGCCTTAGATGTGCAAGATACTCAAGTTACTCTCACTAGCACCCTCAAGATATGCAATATCTCCTCCTAGTGCTCTCCTCTTTTTCTCTTGGACCTTACCAAATGCTCTTAGGTATTCCACTGGCCAAGAGAGGCCTCCAAGACCCCAGCAATGAAGTTATATAGGCTCCCAATCTCAAACTAGTCGTTGCTCCACGAAATTGCCTTTCTGGACATCCAGACCGGACTGTCCAGTCACCGCCTGACCGGACTGTCCGGTCACTCTGGTAACGGCTCTCCCAGCTGTTGGCTGTTTTGTCCAGACAATTTCCTGTACTGACTGGACTGTCCGATCACTGGACTGGACCGTCCGGTCTGTTTCTCTCTCCATTCCAGGAGCCTCCGCGAAATGCACCTTCTCTGTCGTTCCTGCACTCCTACTGACCGGACTGTCTAGTCAGCAGACCAGACCGTCCGGTATGTACAGAGTCTCCTACTGACAGACTTCCTGCTTCTCGCGCTAAGTCCTGGACAACTCCACATAGTGACTGTACAGTCCGGTCTCCACTGACCCCTCTGTCCGGTCTCTATGTCCAGAAGCTAAAACTTGTCGTTCTTGCTTGACTTTGTTTCTCAGCTTCTCTGAACAGCTCCTTGGCTTCTCCACTCTCACCTAGTGGCTGTGATTCCACCGAGCAACCTTGCACATCACCGACTAGACATGACCTAAGAGAATGACCTAGACCCTCTTGATAGTAAGGTTTTTTCTATGGACTCAAAGCCCTAACAACTACTCAAGTATTCCAAACACTTGCACCATAGCTTGTTCTCTGCTTTGTTCCATCTCCATGAACACTTGGACTCCATCAAGTTCACAAGCCTCCATGCTTGTGGTCATTATCATCCATCGCCAAGGCAACTATCATGCATATAATTTATAATAGAGTTTAGAGATGATTTCTACATAGACAATACTTGTGTAGATATTGGCCCACAATTTTATAGTTGTCATCTATCACCAAAATATCCATATCTCGGGGATCCAATCATCAATGGTCATGAAGCTTACAATAGATTATGATGAAGATGTCTCATGTACCATATATACCTTTTTCTATATGATGTACCAAACTAAATTCGAATTCAAAAAATTTGTACGTGCGTGTCGTATGTGCATTACTACTGAGTACATCAAAATTCTGGACTTTTTTCACCCAGGATCTTACTCACAGCACATCCCGTCCCTCAATTTATGAGCAATCAACGCTTTCCTTTCCTACGATTCTTCCTTGATTATGAGCAATCAACTCTTTCATTTCCTTCCACCAAAAAAAAAATTCTTTCCTTTCCTAAGATTTTTGTTTCCAAACTGAACAAATTTCAATGCCCTGATTATGAGCAATCAACTCTTGTCGCACTAGAAACTTTTTCCTTTCCACTAAAAAATGAAAATGAAAAAACTCTTTCATTCCCTACATGTTGCCTATGCATGAAAAGCTACGGAGTGGGGATACCACCTGGCCGTCAAGGAGGTGTGTCTGTGAACGCATGTCACCGTTCTGCTCTTGTGGCGTATGCTGCGGTTGCTGGTGGCGATGATCGACTAACACACGTTGTTGAGATCTCAACCTGCTATTGCTCCTTGATCTTATTCTTTTTCTCCACCAGCGATTGGTCGCCATCGATGCAAGTCATGGTGCAGATCGGTGCCCCGTCGTTCCTTGGATGCATAGCAACAATGTCGACGAGGACGGCGCTACGTGCTTCTGGAAGGTAAAAGATGTGAGTACAACTTTTCTTTTTCTTTTTCCTGGTAATTTGATTCAGGTTACAGTTCCTCCATGGCACTGCAGGGCGATCAGCTCTGTCGTGGAGGCCCTTTTACCTGAAAAACTCGCTTGCATTGACGGCAACCTCCCCTCCATCAACCCATTGTCAGATCAGGTCGCCATCTATATTGTATTAGCACGAGACTCGATCTTAATTCAGTTTTATTTGTTTTACATGGAAGCTTTGAGAATCTTGAGAACTGCTTCAGAGTGCAAGTATGAATTCTTTTATTGTGTTCTGTTTGTTAGGATAATTCTGGGTCACAAATTATTTCTTAAGATGAACATATGTCATGAATCTTGTGAATACAACACACTCTTATATACAGAGAGATTTTCTATCTTAAAGATCAAATTTCTTACACCAATGAAGTGAAGGAGAGGTCCAACAGGATTCTCAAATAACATGGTGTAGAAGTCAACTGATAAAACTTTGCATGTTACCGCCGATCTTGATGAAAAAGCAGATATACTTCTTGCATAAATCATTTTATTTAATTTTCTCCTCAGTAGTTTGGTCTCTTAGACTGTTTGCGCATTAGTGATATCAGATCCAAAAGGGAAAAAAGGGACCGCTTCATTAAACATGATCTTTAAGGTAAGAACACTTCGAGACCTGCATATAATCTATTTCGGCAATGGATAGAAAATGTCATCTTTGTATTCATTTTCTTTTTAATGTACTTTTCGAGCAATATACATATAAATTTTCATATTGTATAGTTAATGGATGTGTGAGACTTATAACTGCATGTTTATCATTTAGATGGTTTGATGTGCATTTGTCGATAATAAAGCACTCTTGCATAGATGAATAATCATTTGTGCGTGTCACATGTGCAAAAATATCATTCCAACAACACAGAATCGGTCTTAGGGATGATGGAAAAACTGTACTGGTCAGGTGCCATGGTAGACTATGCCATCAGGTATGATTGTTTTTTATCCATGGATTGAAGGCATGAAAAATGTCTGAATGGGCTAGATTTCATACCATGCTAGGTCGAACCAAACGTCTATTTCATGTAACGCCCCGCGTCCAAAGTCCGCTTACCGTCCAGCTCTCCCGTAGGGGTGGGCACGCGTATTCATGCATAGCACCACTCTTACGCTTTCATCCTCGCTTCGTGTAAAAGGGTTAACTCGATGGTGCTATGGTTGGAACAACGAGGGTTATATGTTGACCCTCACCCACCTAAACTTCCAATGTGGGACTAATCTCACCTCCACTTCACTTCATGGACCACTTGGGCCGAAACTACTACTACTACAGGCTGCTAACAGGCTGGGGTATTACAGTCACCCCCCTTAAGGGCTGACACCCTCGACAACATACCATATATAATTGGCAAGCGGGTACCCAAGACCTCTCGATGAAACGAGAGTTGATGCTCTGATACCACTGTAACGTCCCGCGTCCAAAGTCCGCTTACCGCCCAGCTCTCCCATAGGGGCGGACACGCGTATTCATGCATAGCACCACTTTTACGCTTTCTCCTCGCTTCGTGTAAAAGAGTTAACCCGATGGTGCTATGGTTGGTACAACGAGGGTTATATGCTGACCCTCACCCACCTAAACTTCCAATATGGGACTAATCCCACCTCCACTTCATTTCATGGACCACTTGAGCCGAAACTACTACTACTACAGGCTGCTAACGGGCTGGAGTGTTACATTTCATGCCAGACCAAATTTCAAACCATATTTAATCTATTCATGTGGGATGCAATTCATATCGTTTTGAATCTAACCAAACAAGACCTAAGATTTTTTTTTTCTATGGGGGTTATCGATAAAATCACTATAACAGTAGGTGCTGGGAACATGCTACATTGTGATCCAAAAGGCCCAGATAGTTGTTTGCACCTTTTCATGTAATTAGGCTTTTGCACTCAAAACGTTCCCCATTGTAGTATGTAATAGTTTTATACTCTTATAACTTATGTACCTTATACATAAGAATATGTGCTTACTTGTTTCATTTCTTCAATATTGATGTGTATAAATAGAATCTTAGAATATATGGTCTGTATATATACACCATAAGAATATATGGTCTATACCTTATAACTTATGGTCTGTATAAATAGAATCTTATAACTTATGTACCTTATAACTTATGTTCTGTATAAATAGAATCATATAACTTATGTACGTTATACATAAGAATATATGGTCTGTATAAATAGAATCTTAGAATATATATATTGTGTGAGTGTTAGTATCTACATGAATAGCTCGAAAATACTAGAGAAATCAGAAAGATAAGTCCGGAGGATACATCATTTTTGAAGAAAATTTGCTGATGCATTCATTCACCATGAACATGATGGGGTATAAGAAACTTTGCCATGTAAAAAATGGACCTCAATTAGATAAATAGGTAACCACATACATGAAATTATGAAATATGTAGTTATTATTGAAGAAAATTTGCTACATATTTAGCGCATGTAACTATGATGTTCACTATTCATAACTTTGGGATTTTTTAGTTATTATATTTTAATTGTCATGACTAAATAATCATGTAAGCATGATTTTCTTTTCTTTGTCAATATTCAGCACAATTTTAGCATGTTCGTGGTTCGTAAGAAAACTTGGGGCTTTTCTGTTTTTCAGTTCATGTGCATGTGGACTAGCCATAGGATAATGTATGACCAATTCTACAAAGTATGTTCTATTTTGAAAACATGCTCATTTGTTTATGATCTTGTTTCTGATAACAATTTTATTCTCCGGTGTCACATATTACAAGTACAAACCTTTTAATAAATATATTAAAGCTTGAAGATAATAATGTGATGGCTGTATATTAGAGTAAAAACCCAATCATTGATAGCATACGCCTGCATTGGAGATAGATGTTTATGTTTTTTTTTAATTTTGTCACATCATCACTAGAATATTGTCTTAGTGTTTTTATTGCAATATTTATTGCACATTATTTTTATTATATCAGTTTAAATAATATATTAAATCATCTTTGAATGTTTTGAATTAAATAATGTATTACATAATTTTTTAATATAGTAATTGTTTGAACAACATATATAATGGTACATACTGTTAAAATTGTCTTTCTGGCCATGACTTCATGTTCACAGAAGTATTCGCATCAGGCATTGTAACTAGTATATATAGTATTATTGATATTTTTTATATGAAAGATTATATTTATATTATTGTTAGTGTTCTTAGTGTACCATTTTATATGTCAAAATCAACTATTTTTCCACCATATTCTCATCAAAATCATGTGTTATTACCTCTTATGTTGATGAGTTTCTTATGTAGTATTATTTAAATGCTATATTATAGAATTAGATAAAAAGATATTAAAAAAAACTCAAATATGAGAGTATCGATATGAAGTCCAACTCGTCATGCAAGTAGGGCTTCACAGAAGCCCAACTCACCATACAACATATTTTTGGACGTCCGTAAAACCCAACATGAAAGTCCAAGGTTGTATCCCAATACATAATTGTGAAGGAAAGTTTAATTCATGTAGTCCTGAGATAGCACTGCACTGTGACGTAGTTTTTAAGTTTAATACGTGCTCTAGTGGGTAAAGCTAAAACACAAAGTTGTAGATCTCGCCGAGAGCTTTCCGAATTATGTATGGATTGAATTATTTGGACTTCGAAGCTATGAGATATCGGCTCCGCAAGGAGACCTGCGCGCAGAAGTCCGAATCAGAATAGATATTTTTGCATCATATATTTAGATATAAATATGGTCGACTCTGTAGATCTATTAAATACCAATATTGTAGAACTTTTCGAGGGCTACGCAATAGAGTTCGAGTTTGGCTCATTTGGACTTCGGACACGATAGTTATGAGTTTTGGAATTCGGTACTTAATATAGAAGATATGAAACCGACTTGTATTCAATCTCTAACTTTGTGGACATCAAATAAACGATCACACCTAAATTAATAGATTACTAGTAATGTGCCCGTGCATTGCTACAGGCTTTTTTAAAAAACAAGAAGCTTTAGACGTCTATATATTTGGAATACAACTTATTTGAGGTAGGGGTGGAGTTATTAGGTGCTATTCATAGTGTCCTATAACAATATTTGTTTATGTTGATTCTAATAGCTAAATATTATTTATGGGTGTCTATTTAGTAATTGACATCGTTGCATCTAGTTCATGGATCTGTCCCGGTTTGAGGCAAGTGCTTTGTTTTAGTCACGTTAGATAGATGTTTATTGGCTTTTTCCCTCCACAAAACTCATATGTACATTTGCTAGTTATATTTAATTGAAAAGGTATAACATGTGTAGATTATAAACACACATGTAGTAGTAGTTCAACCAAGATTAGAAAAAAGTTACTAACATGGGAAAAAACCACACGTACTACAACACCAAATCGACGAGACCGGTATACAAACCTGTAGAGCAAGCTATGTATACATAGTCTCAGCGTTAGTGACGACGACACTAAACTATGTATAGGAACCTATAGACCAAGCTTAAAGCATGCGATACTAACACCGCAAACGAATCATTGATATGAGATGAGAAAGAGTTGAATAATGACGAACATCTCGATCGAGACATTTCATATGTAGTGGACTACTATATAGTAGAATAAGAATCAACAACAATTCAACCTGAGAAGGCGTCCTTGTTCTCATGCGCCGTCATCGTCGACCTGGCCTTTTGGCACAGCAGGTCTCTCGAACTCCATGTCTAAGACGATGAGTGCACGTAACTTGTCGGCGATCTCCTCTCCGTCACTGAGGTCTAGGTCGGGCGAAGACGGATCAAGGAGCCCGCTACGTCATTGTTGTTCTTGCAACATCGCCAACTCATCCTTGATCCGATGAACCACCGCCTTGAGGTCTTGCATTCTCTCTTTCCAGCTGTCAGTGTCCTTATTGGTGCCACCGCCAGTGGGTGGTTGGTCCTCCAAGAGTAAACCCATGATAGATAGAAGGCGAGAAATCCAAAGCTCTCCACGTCTAGCGAGACCACAACCAACATAGTCTCTAGGACCTTCTCGGCATCCTCCACCGAACTGAGATTCCAGCAGCAGCCAACAAGAACAACATTGCAGGAAGCAAGATCGGGGCGCACCACAGCAGGGGATTTCTCCCCAACCACGAGTTTGCAGGCTTCATCGAACACCTTCAGGAAGGCCGGGACTCCGTTTCCAAACTGAACTCCATTTTGTTTTTCCAAACTAAAATGTCGGATTTTGTTTCCAGATTAGACTTCATCTGGCTTAATCTGGGGATTTTATGAACATATGAGTCATATTTTTTTTTATCAATTCTGAAACCTTATATAACATTGTGTTCACCTCTTTTAATAAAGTATAGAGACTAGCAAAATACCTGTGCGTTGCTATGAATTTTTATTAAAAAAAATTATAATTAGAATGTTTTTTTTATAATTGTAAAAGATTTTCAATTAATCAATTTTTTTGGCTTGAGCATTTCCTCTATTTTTATTTTGCTTTACCTTTTCGAGTTTTAAAAAGAATATTCATTATAATAATTTTGGAGTGGGTTATTATTAGAATTCTTGTTATTAATTTCCATCCAAAATATGATATTAAAATAATAGATGATTAATTGTTGTTAGTATTAAATATCGAATTGAAATCGGAGTCCAATTCAACAATGACTCAAACTGATTAGTGAATTATTGTAGGATACAAACTGAATACGACAACGTTACGGACACATCTGGACACAAAAAAAGTGGTCTAGACGACCTCACCTCAATTAATAAGTTGTATAGATAGAGATATAATTTCTTATGTTAAAAATCACTAATACTTTTCATATACTTTTTATCTGGTTAAATCATACTATATTGGTGTTGCAAGTTGGTAAAGGGATAATATGTCTTGTAAGTTTGTAAGTAGAGGTGTTCACCGATGGGTTGAGGAAACAGGCAAATTACCGTATAACTACAGGTCACAGTTCATGGCATAAAGTTACTGTTCATTTTTAATACAACCAACAGTGGTAGTTTGCTAATTGGTTTTCTCAATTCGAAAGTAAATATCCCTATTGGTAAGCGAAGAAGAAGAAGATATACCTTAATGGGTTGTTGTTGCCTCCATGCTTGGCTCTCTAAGGACACATATGATAGGAGTTGCAAGCAAGACATTATCATTAAGAAGAAAAAAGAGGGTGAAGTCAAGATGTTACGAGATGCACAAATAAGGATCGGTAGCCTGGAACCTACACATGACGATTGTGGAGGCGGGTAGAGGCGATGATGACCAAGTGGTTGAGGAGATCGGCTAGCTCATCCTACCTTTGGTTCCAGTCTGGTGGCCCGGATGCCTCTTTGTTAGGTCTTCAGGCCCTCCATCATTGGTGGAGGGGGAGGCAAGATCTTATTGACCCACATTGCAATATTTCTATTATTTGTGTTTGTGTTTTCTCGTGTATTGCAGGCATCTTTACCGTAACTGCTCCACGCCTCTGCACACTGCTAGTCCGCTTCGTCAGCAAGCCAAAAAGAAAAAAAGATTAGTCAGAGAAGGGCCATCGTTGCGCAAAGGACGGAGAGGAGCCCAACCATGACGAATTTAGCGGATCTGGTGGTCGATGGGCCAGATCTATGTGGCAAGGTCATCGAAGCCCCTAGCTACCATGTTAACCCATGGCTTGGATCTGATTCGAGTCGATAAAGTTGCATAGCAGATTTGGAGGGCGAGTAGAAAGGCGTGTGTGGGAGACGGTAGTAGGCTTTGGGTGCTTGAGGCGATCAGATTGGACAAGGTAGGAGGATGAGTTGCAAGCAAGGCGGCGATGCTCGCTAGAGAGGAGGGGAGAAGTGGGCAAGGTGTCATGACTCAAACTGAGGTGATGAATGAGGAAGACTCGATTTCTTCCCTGTCCAAGGATGTTTGAAGGACAAACAAAAGTTGCGTGAGTCCAAAACAAACCTTTTTCACGTGATTGACGCATCACATGGAAGGCAACCCTTTTTTGACGCATTTATCGTAGTATATTTCTCTCATTCAAAGCATGCAAATTGCTTTGGAAGCTTTGATCTTCTTCTGTCATCATAAGGATTTTCTTATTTGGATACTAACAATATGAACATATCAAACCTAGTAGCAGTAAACAAAGGTTCAAAGTTTCAAAATATTCATATTAATGAACAAAATAGTGACAAATATGACGAGCTTGATAATTTGAAATGTTCCTCCCTCATATTTCTTTTATGAGAAAATTCTCTTTGTCATTGAAAAATTTCATCGTTCCCTCTGTGCCATAGAAATTTTTGAACTTCCTTTTGTGCCATCCTTTCATGTCCTCCATGCCACCGACATAAGTGTTGAACATTTTCCTCTTTTCACTCGCTCAAAAGAAATACTTACTGAAGATGCATCTAGGTCTTCTAGTGGGTTTTGGTGATTAATAACATAATATTAAAATGCACTAATATGGAAATGGAGAATATGTGCAAATTATTAAAAGAAAATTAATTGCCCACATTTATGAGAAAGTTCATCCCTCCTCAAAAAGATAAAAAGAATTGGACTCAAAGAGCTTTCAAGATTAGAATTTTAAATTTATTTGAGTCATAGGTATGTCGAACTATTAAGAGGGGTAAACTTATCTTGTTTAAAGGGAATTCATGTGCTCAAGCCAATTCAATGTCTTCGAGAAAAAATTAGCCTCCAAAAATTCAAAAAGAACCAACCTATTATGAGCCAAACAGAGAGTCACGAAAGTTCCATGAGCCCTCTCATAGAAGTTTCGTCAATATCCATTTCTAGGGGTCTGCCAATCTAAGGGTGACGGAAGTTCTGTCACTCATGTGACGGATGTTCATGGAATTTATGTGAGCCTTCATGGAAATTCCGTCTCTATGCATGTCTTCAGTCGAGCCAACCCGAGAGTGACGAAAGTTTTATCACCCCTTTGACGGAAGTTCCGTCACAAACCGTTGAATTCAGACTGCACAACGACTCTTTTTGAATTGACGAAAGTTTCGTGAGTTTTCACGGAAGTTCCATCAGACCCAAAAAAAACACCCTAACAACTAGTTTTTGGAGTTGCTCTATATAAAGCCTACTCCTTTCCCCGTGAGAAATGTTGGACACTTATATTTAACTTATTCTTCAGCTAGAGCTCTCCCCTCTCACTCCTAGACTTGTTCTTGACATTCCAATCAAAAGTGAGAGAGATCCTACTACAAAAGATTGAATCCATCCACTCAAAAGCTTGAGCATATTTTCCCCTCTCTAACAAGATTCAATTTGCTTGTTACTCTTGAATACTTGGTCTCCTAGACGGCTAGGCGTCACCTTTAAGCTCCAACTTGTTGTGGTGAGTCGGGGACGTTTGGGAAGGTGTGATTCGTCTTCAGAGGAAAAGAATCAAGTGGACAAAGAAATCTGAGCATGATCTTTGTGATCGCTTGACGGAGAAAAGGGTTGAGAGAGATCCGGCCATTTTGTGTGGCTCCTCAATATGGATGTAGGAACTAGTAAGTATGGATGTCGAAACTCGGGTTAAATACTTGTGTCTTTCTTTGCATTCCCGTATTTTATTATTGTGCTTGTGAATTTCTTTCATTATATTGTGCTCTCTTTACTTGGTATCGTGTTGTTAGCGATCTTTGTAGGAATTGAAATATACTTCATGCTAGCTTCATTACTATCAAGTATTGTATCACTTTCCGGTTACTTTTTTGTATTTCCTCTAGCACTTGTTTCCTTTGTTAGTGGAACTTCTGTCCAAGACATAACTTCTATGGTCACAGAAGTTCCGTTAATATCTGTTTGACTTGTTTCAAGTGTTGTTTTTCAGGATTATTTCAAATTGCCTATTCACCCCTCCCCTTTAGGCAACTTTTACTTAATTTATTTCCAAATTTATGAAAAATTGTTAATTTATAGAGTGACAAGTGGGGAATATTTTATTTGTTGAAAAATATTTTGTTTTTATAATATTTTTGAATTTTGAATTTAAAATTGGTGAACCTAGCAAAGTGATAAGGTTTAGAATTTCAAAATTTAACTTCTCAGCCTTAACACTTTGCCAATTTCACAAATTTAAAATTCAAAAATGTTATAGTATCAAAACATTTCTCAAAAAGAAATTTTTTCCCCATATGTTACTTTATAAATTTATAAAATTTCATAAATTTTGGAGAAGAAAAGTCTTTTTTGTTAGTGATTAGAAGAAAACATGGATGACACAGAGGTAAGTTCAAAAATTTTTATAGCACAAAGGGAACGATGAAGTTTTTCAATAAGAAGAATTTTCTCTTCTTTTATCTACCATCTGCTAGTAACTACCACCTCCATTCATATTTAGATGTCGTTTTGGAGTTGGGTACGGGAAATAAGGAGAAGTAAAAAGATGGGTGCACTGAAAACGAGAAGTAGAGAGATAGAGATAGAGATATAGTGGAAAAAGAGAATATTGTATTGGGAAGAGAGAAATATGCATTAGGAAGTGAGAACGACATGTAATTATAGAAAAGTTGAAAACCATAGAATGACATGTAAATATGAATAGAGGGAGTATAAGCTTAATGAAGAAGGTTGACTGAGTACAATAAGTCAATAACACTTTTCCATCATGTTTTAGATTGGCATTCAAACGAGAGATACAACTCGCTATGTCATTGTTGCTGTGAGGATACTCTGGTATCTAAATTGAATGGATCGCTTTTTATAAGGAGTGCTCCGATGCAACTTAACACTTTCTTTCCATTTTTTTAGGACTAACACTTCCTTTGCATGTATTGATTGGTTTCAAAGGTGCGAAAAAAGGGCCATATAGCCGATGAAATGCATGTGAGGGTAGTGTCGTCATGTTTGTTCTAATCGTGTTGGGCTATGCATATGTGTTGATAACAAAATCAGTAATGTGGGCTTTAGTTGTGCAATATGCAGCTGGTCTGTCCTCTCACTATAGGCCCATGGTGCTCTCTGAAAAAAAAATTGTATGCTCATGGTACGGAAAGAGGGGAGCGTTTTATTCACAAGTGGGCTTGAACTACATGTGAAATGATCCTTCAGAGTTATCTATCCTCCATTGTTTAGGAGTCATCGTTTTTTCTCGCTAAAAAAAGGAGTCGTCGTTTTATTCACCAGGTAGCTATTTGTTGGTTCAAAATTTTTCATTTTTGTCTGCGAGGCAGTGGCGACGAAGAACTGCAGTGACCTTTTACTCAAGCACGACTCCGACGTCTCAATTCCGGCAAGAAGAAGATCGTCGGTGGCACGCTGCTACTGCACCATATCATCGCCTCCCTCAACGAAGATGATGACAATAGCAATGGCGGCGTGGTCAATCTGCAGTGGTAGCATATGGTTGATAATCTACATTATATTGGCATTCGGATGGTCCTACCCAGCACGGCCTGGGTCCGCTTAAACCTGGCACGGTAGTCTATCGGACCGGCATGGCAGGGCGGACTGATCGGGCCATGCTGAAGGAGCCCACGGGCTTAGGGCTTGGCTTGTGGCATGGGCCGGGCCAAATGGCTCGTGAGTCCGGCGACACGGCAAGCCCGACAGCCCTCTCAAGCTTATCGCTTGCTTGCGCACAAGAAGAATGACGATAGGGCTCGCGCGCGAGGATAGAGGGAGAGCTGCACAGGAAAATCAGGCAAGCAGGGAGCAAGCCATGCTCGCACGAGTCGGCCCACCGGGGAGCGAGGCGGCGGCGCGCCGTGTGCGAGAGGCAGCGACGTGACGTGAGGCGATGGCGACGCGACACTTGCGCCTAGGCGGTGGATGAGGGAGGTGAGCCGTCGGGTGGGAGGCGAGTCCGCGAGAGAAGTGAGGCCGGATGGGAAAGAGGAAAAGGGAAGAAGGCCGAGAGGTATGGCACTAGGCCGATTTTTAGTGGGTCTGTGAACACTATGGAGAAAAAAATATGATGTTAGGTCTTATTTTTTAGGGTTATAATCGGGTCACTCCTCTTTCGAGCCGTGCCCCATGTCTAGGGATCGGCCCAAGCACAACACGGTGGACCGGGCTAGGCTGACACATGCCCACTGATGATCATGTCGTGTCGGACCAAAACCACTGGACCTCGAGCTGGTCCATTTGACATGACCCAAATGTTCATGTATAGTCTATATACACGCGCTCGATAGACTCGTCATATGCGACGTGTTCACATCCCTATGATATATCTAGACATTTGGGTCCTGCCAAATAGGCTGGTCCAAGGCTCGCACATTTTGAACCAACATGGTCCACTGTACCATTCCTGGCCCAACCTCAGGCACGTGGCACGACAGCACGAACTGAAAGGATGGCATCCCGATAGCGGCCATAGCCAGAGCATGTCGTATTCCTCCCAGCTCCCGCAATGGCCCACGACCACAAGCCCACATGCTGTATTCCTCCCAGCTTCTGTCTAATGAAATCTCCTCGCTCAGCTTGTCTACTGCTCCGTACCTTAGCGCCGCTCGTTGCCTGCCTCGCTCCCTGCCTGTCGCACTCCCCGCCCGCCCGCCCGCCGCCTCGCCATCGCCCGCCTCGATCCGTTGCCCGTCGCCCCGCTTGTCACGCTCCGTGTCTCTCCCTCTCTGTTGTCGCCTCTTCAGATCTCATTAGCGATGGCGGCTCGGAGTGACCCTATGAGGCAGCTGACAGGAGCGACTCCGGTGCGGCTAACCTTGGAGTCTTCGTCTTCTTCAACGGGCTCACGGGCCATCGTGCTTACAGGCCGTTGGATCATTTGGGTCGGTACAACATGGTTAAATGATTTCCGTGCTATACCGTAGACCGACCCCCGAGCATGTGGGCGGCTTCGGCACGGACGGTTCAGGCAACCATGGCCTGCTCGTGTCCGAGCTCCACCGGATCACTGGCGAGACGAGCCTGCTCTCCGAGAAGGTCTAGTTCGTCTGCACCATGGACAAGATCCTCGAGGCGACCTTAGACGCTGGCACCGGAGCTGATGGCGCGCGCGTGTTCGTGTTAAGCGACATATAGTCAACACGCCCCTCGCCGACGTCAACGCGTAGGAGTACAGTACAGTGCCATTAATGTTTTTTTTTTCTTCTGCGACTCAGTACCACTGATTTCTAGAACAGCAGAACAGCATCGATTACATAGTCAAAACAGAAAAGGCTGGAACGCACAAGAATATTTTTTCTGGAAGCAACGTGATGGGACTAACGATGGAAGAACCAAGTTGAAATGTTCTAGTCGCTTGTCCTCCGAATCGCACACAGATCAGACTTCAAAAGAACTCATTAATTATCAAATACTTTCAATTTGATACACGAGAAACTTATCAGTTCATCAACTGTAGTTTTATACGAGTAATTTTTTTTCTTCAATTTAGATAAAAAAATAGACGAATAAACTCATATGTTGCAAATAGAAAACGAATTTTATTACAACTCTAAGATTATAAGCACAAGAAAGCATGTATTTTGTTTTTTTTTTATCTCTCGTAGCACAGACCCAATCATTGATTAATAAGAACGGGTGAACGTTATTTGTCTCTCGTAGCACTCACTGACCCAATCAACTCTGATCACAGAGTTCGTCACGGCGGATAAGCCAGATAGTCTGCACAAAACTGCTGTGCGAGTTCTCCTGTTGTCTTTATTCTCACCTTTCTCATTCGTATTGCATTGCACGACATGATGTCATCCTCCTGGTGCGGCCCATGACAGCAACGGAAATCAATAGGAGAACCAACGCAGCTTCAGAGTCTCCGCAGTGGTCCGCGTCGGCCAAGCAACGACAGCGCGGTACTACAGAACAAGCCATAATCACCAACGTCAAGGAAGCCAGTCGATGTGGAACAAGAAAACCGGCAGTTATCCCAAAGCGCCCACGAGTTCCGTTCCGTGCACAGTCATCATCCGCTCTTATTACTCGGTCGCCGCGCGGTACAGGTCTCGGTCCGGATAAACAAGCGTCGTTGTTGTTCTAGACCCTTCCCCCGGCCTTTTTTCCCCTCTCGTTAATTACTTGCGCTGCTGTTGCTGCCCTGACCAAAGACGAGAAGATCGTGAAGGTGGTTCCGGGAGAAGAAGAAGAGGCTTCGTCTCTCTTGACTGGTATCCGTTCTATCCTTGGTTTTAATTTTGATTTTCTGGTCATGTTCTGCAACATGATCGATCGATCATTCAGTGTTCTTGTGCCTTCCGTCTGAAGCTGCAAAGATCATCAGTTTCTGCAGCAGAAGTAATTAAACCAGAAGTTGGCTGCGCCTAATTCGTGCGTTGAATTTCAATTTCTTACCGAAGAATCTTCATCTTCCAAAATACTTGGTTGATCGGTTCCGCAGCTTTAGAACATACTAGGCATCTCTGACATGATTCTGGTCTTGGGTTCCAGTTTGGTGATCAAGAGTCAAGACGTGGTGTGAGGAAAGGAGGAGATGGACGAGGAATCCGGGTCAACGACGATGTTCTTCTGCCACATGTGCTCGCTGATGATCCGGCCCGTGACGAGCCTCGCGGCGGAGGTGAAGTGCCCCCACTGCCACACCGGCTTCGTGGAGGAGATGGCCTCCGCCCGCCGGCGACAAAGCAGCGCCGCCGCCGCCGCCGCCGAGGAGCAGCGCGACGTATCGCTGTTGGCCCCCGTCCTGATGGACTTCCTCGCCGCCTCGTCCGGCGGCGGCCACGACGGCGGCGGCGACCTCGCGGCGTTCGCGCGGAGGCAGTACCGCAACATCGCGCTGATGCAGCTGCTCACCGCGCTCCAGGAACAGGACGCCGGCGGCGACGCGGGCCGGGAGCGGGTCGTCCTCGTGGGCCCCGCCGACGCGCACGCCATGCTCAACGTGCAGGAGCGAGCGGGCCCAAACCTTGCGGGCTCCGGGGCCGGGCTGACGCTGGGCGACCTGTTCGTGGGCCCGGGGATGGACATGCTGCTGGAGTACCTGGCGGAGACGGACCCGAACCGGCAGGGCACGCCGCCGGCGAGGAAGGAGGCCGTGGCGGCGCTGCCGAGGATACGGGTGCGCGAGGCCGCGGACTGCCCCGTGTGCCTAGACGAGCTCGCGGCGGGAGCCGAGGCGCGCCAGATGCCGTGCAAGCACGTGTTCCACGACAGGTGCATCGTGCCGTGGCTGGAGATGCACAGCTCCTGCCCCGTGTGCAGGCACCAGCTGCCCACGGAGGAGCCCACGACGACGACCGCCAGCTCCGAGCCCGGTGGCAGTGGCACGCCGCGCGGCAGCGACTCGGGGAGCGGCGGGAGGAGGCACTGGTTCTCGTGGCCTTTTAGCGGGCTCTTCTCACGATCAAACGGCTCCTCTTCCTCCTCCTCGTCGTCGTCGTGATGGGCAAGGATGAAGGAGCGGGTAAGAATCATTGTAGAAGTTTACTCCTCTGTACTGTTCTACTACATGACAATTGGCGTACATAGTTTGTTTATTCGGGGTTATTACAGACCATTGCAAGATGCATTTGTTCTTGATAAAATCGTACTGTTGCTTCAGTTTCGGTGAAACTGAACCTGTATCTTTGCTGACTTGCTGTGCTGCATTAGTGATCTGTCTGCGTTGCCAGAGAATACTCTAAATTTTCATCTTCCGTGTCTGTGGTAACACGTTCGAGTATAAATTCCAGAGCTTTCTGTTGGTTGGTTTCGTTTTCAACGAACGACAGGTGCATGATTAAGTTTCATGTGCTAAGTCTTTTTATGGTTTAAACAGCATGTGACTTGGCGAAATGTACGCCCGAGACGTGTACTCGAGAATAGCATGGCCTTGGATGGATCGACGTGTCCGTTGTATGTTGATTTGCCCTTTCTACACTTTCGGAAGAATCTTTGTCGTTTCACAAAGAGGGAGTTGTCTCTGTCAGCCACTGTACTCGACCTTTTCTTCAGTTTTTGCACACTATACCAAAGATGCTAAAAATCAATTGCTGATAGTGTCAATGGCAGTTCTCTACGCCTTACCATTCTAAGATGCTGAAAGTTTCATGATGCACAGTATTCAGAAAAGACCAACAAGCAACTCAGAAACGACCAACAAGACAATGGACACAGTATTATTTAGATATTGGAATGTGTGAAAACCCCGTTTGGAATGAACCTCCGATCCGACTCAAACCCGTTCTCATGGTTTAGGCTGCTGCAGATGATCCATCACGAAGTCCATCCACAACAAATAAGCACCTTGTCAGATCGAGTAACAAAATAACAGGACATGTCATGAACGAAATAAGAATATCAAAACACGACACCCACCTCGGAGTACCATATAACTCCATAAGCATGATGCAAAAAAGAAATAGTGAAACTAAGAAACGACTAATCAACAAGACACTAATAGAGCAATATAACTCAGTGCTATTAAAATATATGTTTTGGAATGTATGAAACGGAGCTTGCTCAGCAGACAAACAGAGCAATCATCCTAGAAGAGAACTTTCCTAGAGATACTCGTTAAGACATGCAACGAGCCAACAAAATAATAGCAAGGGTCCAATCACAGCCTAACAAAATTTGCCCTCATTAACACCCACGCCCATGCACGCAAGGACACTAATCGACAGTCAAGATCTTGATGCTCGACGCTGCACCAATTCGGTGCAACGCGACAACGGAATCTCCTGTCTTGCAGAGGTTGAGCTTCTTTGCATGATCTATTGCAAAGCTGATGGCTTCCTCAGTTGCCTCAGTATCAGATGCCTTCGCAGTAGCAGCGCTCAACATTGGGATCAGGCCCCTAACAATCATACTGTGCCTAGCAGGACGTTCATCGCTGCAAGTCCAATTGAAATTGTTGTCCGTCTTCACTTCTGGGACCACGGCAGATAACACCGGCATTGCTGGCCTGTACTTTGCCACGAGCCTTGCGGTTGTACCACCCCTAGTGAGGACCAAGATGAGTGAAGCTTTGGTGATGTTGGCAGTACGAACAGCTGATGATGCCAAACTCTCCAATGGACCCATAGGAATTGGGGCAGCATTAGTAATTAACTTGAAAACTGCTCCATAGTCTGTATGTGACTCAGCTTGTAAGCAAATCCTAGACATTGTCTGCACAGCAAGCTCTGGATACGCCCCAGCCGCAGTCTCACCGCTCAGCATCACACAATCAGTGCCATCCAGGACAGCATTTGCAACATCAGTTGCTTCAGCACGTGTAGGCCTCGGAGATTTAATCATGGACTCCAGCATCTGAGTTGCAGTGACAACAGGCTTTCCTTGAACATTGCATTTGAAGATCATCACCTTTTGAGCATAGAATATCTTCTCAATAGGTATCTCCATTCCCAAATCTCCTCTAGCAACCATGAAAGCATCTGAGTTTGCAAGGATCTCATCAAAATTAGCAACCCCTTCCTGGTTCTCAACCTGCATTAAAAAAGTCAATAGCATAAGAAACAAATCAGAATGCATACTAAGAAAATGTGAGTTCATGGAAGAAGGAAATATGAGTTCATGGTAAGCATACCTTGGACATAAGAAGGATGGACTTGGCATGTTCACCAAGCACACTACGGACCATCTGAAGATCTGATCCTTTGCGCACAAAAGATAGTGCTATCATGTCAATCTTATTGGGAACGCCCCACTGCAGGATGTCCACTTTGTCCTTTTCTGTTAATGTTGGCAGATCAACAATGACACCAGGAAGATTGACATTTTTTCTCTCCCCTAGAAGGGCAGAGTTTTCACACCTACAACGGACTAGCCCTTCCTCAGGATCACAAGAAAGGACTGTGAGTGTGATGGTGCCATCAGCACATAGTATATTGCTACCAGGCTTCAGGTCTACAGCAATCTTTGGGTAGCTCATGGAAATCATGTTCTCATCACCCTTTATGGAATAATCAGTGGCGATCGTAATCTCTTTACCCTGTGTCAGTTGTATAGGCTTGCCATCCTTCAGAAAGCCTGTGCGAATTTCTGGTCCCTGTACAATGTACATAGTGAATTACATGGTTTAACGGACAAATAAGCTTGCACATTTGATGTATTGCACTAAATTCCACAAGATATTTAAAAACTAGAAACATGTTCTTAGCATGCATAAATTTGTGACATAGTACAACCAAAGATTGACATTGCAAGCTAAAAGTATATGTCAAAAGAAGCAGATCTCTCAGGCAATCAATGCTTCAGAAACATGCACTATAGTTTATGACATCTGCCAGGTTGTGTATTCAGTCAGTGACAAATATCTACCATGAAGTATTAGCAGCAGCAACAACAACATCATTAACAACAGCAAAGCCTTTCAGACCAAAGCAAGTACGGGTAAAGATGAATCCCACAGGTACCAACAAGAATTACAAAATTCAGACCAAGATTGTGAAATAGTGATGTATCCTCACTTCCTCAGAACAAGCATATTTTAAAAATCACATCAGTAATACAGTAACACTGTAACAGAGATGCCAAATATTCTGATAAAAACTTCAATAACACATTGGTTTCACATAGAGCCACTCATTAGAATTGAATTTCCTACTGTTTAACCTTTCCCTGTAAGACCCATAGTCAATTTTTTTAGTTGCCTACAGGTGAACAATATTATGGTTTTTATATAAAACAAGAGCAGCATACAACATCCATCACATAGAAATTTGTTCAAATGGATAACTTTCACAGTTCAACTCAGTAGACAACAAAAGCCACAAGCCAAAGGAAGTACACAAATTTTAGATCTCTGTGAAATAGTCGTGTATCCTCAGAACCAGCATATTCAAATTCAAGATCATATGTCAGTAATAAAGAACAATTATTCAATTAATAACTTCAATTACCCACTGTTTCACATAGAACCATTCATTAGAATTGAATTTCCTACTGTTTAACCTTTTCTGTTCTCCCATGAATATAAAGTCAACAGAAACATCATCACCCTTAACATATCTGAAAAGCTAGTCTACCTGTGAACAACATTACGGGTTTTATTTAAAACACAAGAGCATCATACAACATCCATCACATAGGAAATTTGTTTCAAATGGATTGCTTCCACAGTTCAACTCAGTATAGACAACAAAAGCCACATGCCAAAGGGTGAAAGAGAGAACAGTAGGCATTCATGAGTCGTCAAGTTAATCAAAATTTAATACAAGATCCAAGGACAGAAGATACTTATGAGCTAAGTACCCAAGGACAAATCACAGGAGGTACATATGAGCTATTAAGTAAAATAGCAAAATATATGAAGTCCTAATGTCACAGGCAATGACTAGTTAGATGAGCACACTGACAATAGTTGCCCACACCATATTAATTACGTAAATTCCAATGAGACACGCCACAAACATCATCCACACACGGACATCCAATCATCTTACCCTTAGTTATATTGAAGTAAACAAATTACGTGCTGGATAACTAACGCCATTCTTTTGGTGGTTATTCTAAGCCCATTCAAACAATGTGCTCCCCATTATATATAAAAAAACAATGTGCTCCCCTGACATGTCAAGTTAAACAATGTTCTTATTCCTGGCCCATTGTTGCCCCCCAACAAACGTCTACGCAATGCAAAACGCACAATATAGCAGGTCAAACAATAAAGAAACGACACGACACATGCCATGGGCCAGACCTAAAACGTACTACTTTCTTGGGGGCGAGGAGCATTGCCAAACAATTGGCGTAACAAAAAATTTACTACTATTCTTTCAATTCAATGCGCTAAGAAACACAACTAAATTGGTCAACAGATGGAAGTATCACACAGATCCGATCGAAGCGCCTACGACCAGAAACCTAAACAAACAGGGTACCAAACACGGAGGTTATGAAACGAGGGCACGAGAGAGAGGCGGAGTTAGCGGACCTTAGTGTCGAGCATGACGGCGCAGATGAGGCCGGTGATGTCCATGGCCTTGCGGAGGTTGTCGAGGGTCTCCTGGTGGTACTCGTGGGAGCCGTGCGAGAAGTTGAACCTCGCGACGCACATGCCGGCGCGCAGCAGGCGCGCGCACATCTCGACGGAGCGCGATGCCGGGCCGAGGGTGCAGACGATCTTGGTCTTAGGCCGGCGCCGCCATATCTCCTCGGGCCCCTGGGCGCCGCCGCACTCCACGCCCGCCATTGCCGCCGGCGACGGGTCGGAGATCGCGGAGAGGGAGGGGGAGCCGCCGGCTAGGTCTGGGTGAGCGAACGCGAGCATGGGTGGTTGATCAAAAGGCGTCGCAAACGGGAAGAGGAGAGGACACGAGACTGAGCAGGCAGAGGCGACGCGGTTGGATCGGAGGAGCCGAGGAAAGGCGAATATATGAAGGGTGGTGGTCGTGGGCTTTGCGGCTAGGGTAACCGGGGAAACTTGGAATTACTTGTGTCTTGGAGAAAAGGTTTTCAATTTCTTCCTTTGTTTTTTTTTCTTGGGCTTGAAGAGAAAGTTGCATTCCGAAACAAATAAATTATATGCGTAGTAGATCGTATCTTCTTGGGACTTTGATGTTGGTATAGTCCGGTCGTTGAAATTCAAACTAGGGATAGCACGTTGAGGTGCAAACATTCCATACAGAATCGCTTACTATGTTCAAACATGCTATGCTGATACATGGTAACTTTGGATTTTTGTTTTCTAAGATAAAATAAATGATTATAGTGAGAGTTGAGCTTTTTGACGTGAAAATTGGTGCGCTTCAAACATTTCTTGCAAAGACCTAATAAGCCGTTTTCTTATATATTAAGAACATATGACATCAGTTCATAGAAATCTGTAAGAAATTGGTATGAATCGCAATAATTTTTCCCTGTTTCAGATGAGTCAACATGCTGGACCTGGACATGGTTGCTTCGGAAGAAGTACTGCTCGGTCGGTCCGTGATGCAACGATGGGGATGGGCGATGGGGTGGTCCAGCACCGGTCGGAAGCCCGGAAGGATCGGATTTGGTGAGAGGATGTCCGGCCTTTCACCGGCAAGGCAACCGGCATGGGTAGCACATTGTGCACACGGGAATGCCAATGCATTTACAGATTTACTAGCTTACAGAACAGAATCTCACTTTCCCCGAGAATGTTTCGGTTGCCAATTGCCATCTCCTGGGTCCAGCGGTCCAGCCATGGCTTTGGCTCGTGGTCGATTCGAGGCTCGTGAGTAGTAGTACATACAGTAGCTTGTTTATTAAGGTGACAGTAGTACTAATGCTCAAGCACTGTACGGAGACGGAGCATGGACTAGATTGCGGAAGAGTTCCGTCTAGACTGCTTGCTTGCTACTAGTAGCACCATTTCGAATCTGCTCCTCTCGCTTAAAAAATGAAGAAAAAAAAAATCTGCTCCGTCCAACCCACCGTTGATGGTGATAGCTGGTTGAGTGCTTCAACACACAAAGCCCCGCCCGAGCCTCGTAACTCTAAACAAGCTCAAGCCTCGGCGAAGCGTGGAAGACAGAAGGACGACGACGACGCGTCGCCCGAGAGGTCAACAAGGGCTGTTGCTACTGCCTTGCCTGCTGTGCTGTGACGATGGAAAGACGTGCAGCAAAAGCACTGTGCATGTTTGTTGTGTCTTGTCTCCAGCAGCGAAAGCATGCATGCAGTGGCCTGCACCGGCTCTCTAGTCTCTCCAGCAGCGGCAGCCGGCAAGACCGCTGGAAGAAACAGGGGGAGTACAGTACACAGGAAGGGAGCGGCGTACGCATTTTTGCACGGAACCGGCGCTATGGCAAAAAAAAAAAAAAAAAACTCGGGGCGCGCGCAGGATGCCAGGAAATCTGGCGGCGGTTCGTTCACCCGGATCCGCTACCTGCAGCCTCGCTCTGACCTGCAAAGACAGCTGCCCCGCCGGCCGCCGTCGTGGATTCAAGGCGGCCGCTGACCGGCAAATCCACCCCGTGTGCACTGTGCTGCGACGGAGCCACGCCTCGCCGCCTCGGCAGGCATCTGTCTAATTCTAACGCCCGGCACGTACAAATCCATCGGTTGCGGGCCGCGTGCGAAACCACAAATCGACCCGCCGGCGCGTTGGGCTTCTGTGACTGACAAAGAGGGAAATCGGTCCAAGGCCCGCACCAAATCGGCCCGTTGCTCCAGCGACCATCTTTTTTGTTTTTTGTATTTTGATAAACCACGTCCATCTTTTCTTTTTTCACTCGGTCGTCACAAGCTATAGCATGCTACCTCGTCGCTTGTCGTCATCCTGCCATTTTCTCTTATCAACCTCGCATTCTTCACCACCGCAATAACTGGCACCCGCAACCGTGTCACATTGTACAGCAATTCCATGACAAACTGTTCGATTTTCACAGTGCAAGAAACTTCCCACGATTCCGAAGAATCTCGGCATAATCGGGACCTTACCCAGCTCCAAACCTTAACCTCAAGTTCGCCAATACGTATAGAGAAAGAGAACTCGTGCCGTCGCCGCCATTCCTAGCCGGGGATCGACGAGAAAGTTGGAGGACAAAGATGTACGACAGCAGTAGAACGGTAAGGCGTCCAAATTTCAAAACCATCGTGTCCCCAAAATGCTTCCGCGAGGACCATGTCGGCACCATCCACAGTCGACTCGGTACAACATGCGGCCAGTTGTCGGGAAGGCTTTAGGTCGCCCGGTTGGGACCACTATGGCCACAACACATCCAGCAGCGTAACAGTCGCATGCTGAAAGCTGTTGTTGTGCTTTGCACCATCCAGCCCCAGCCCATCACTCGTAGTCCCAACCTACCTCCATCCCAGGAATGTTCACCACACTGCCACCTCCTGGAACGTCACAGAATCCAAGACTTCCCCACTACAAACTCCAGGAACAGCACAAGATGGAAAAACTTCTGGCACTCCAATCTTTACTTGTCATACTTTACGTGCACCAGACACGATGGGTTTTTACGAGTCAAAAGAGAACAACAGCTGGTCTTACACTTGACAGTTACCATGATTCTGCATCTATGCAGTCGACAGTCGTTTACCATCACCGTTTCCCCTGCATCCGAGATGACTGCAAGAGTTTACGTTAGTAAGCAGCAACAACAGAACTGGGCAAACATACTTATGATTATGGTCACAATAGTCTACTTTTGCCACACGTGTTCATCCTGCTGGCTCTCGAGCCTGCAGAACACAAGGAAGCCGAGGAACAAAAGCATCAGGCAGGAGCTGTGGACACAGGCGATATATTCCTTCTCATCTTTCACCGAGAAAAAGTGCTGGATTCCTTCCACCAGCTTTGTCAACATCGCTTTTCCTTATTCCCTCCTTGCGGGATCGCGTGCCTCCCTGCACAAACGATAATTGTCAAGAGCTGCTTACAGAGAAAGAGGAAGCATACGATTCCAAGAACTTAACAAGTAACGGCTGAATAATCTCTCATCTCTCTGCAAAGAGAGAGTTCGCCCCCCTTGCTCACTTTCATTGGATTCACTGGAAAAGATAAAGCTATATCTAGAAAGAGTTTATTCCATGTTCTAATGCATAGTAGTTTCAGTTTATGCTTCTGATAATCGGTCATCATTGAACACAATATCCGAGCCATTGTTCATGGAATCGCAGGCGCGATTTGGTTAGACATAAATGCAACAGCAAGACCCCTTGAACAGGAATGAAGGTACATATATCATATCAAGAGGACCATTTTCTTATCTTAATGCATAGATGGAACACTAGTTACCTGCAAGTATGGATTCCCTGGACAACTTTGGAGGAGACTGGTAGATCCACAAAATGGCAACAATCCATGCAAATGGCAACATATAAAGAACGCCGCCGGTACTGCCTTGGACCACTCCTGTTAGTTACAATAGAAAGAACCCTGTCAAGCTTTTCTTTTTTAAAAGACCCTTTAGTATCTAAATACTACTGTTTTATATTTGATTTACCATTCTGATGATTGCTAAAACTTAAGGTGGCACAGCTTGCATTACTCACTGCACAACCAAAACAAGATGAAAGGATTAAAGGAAAAATTAACTCAGAGCAAAGAACTAAAAAACAGGACAGTATTCCTACAAGTCAGAATTGTAGTGCCTCCTTCTGCATAAGACAACGATTATTGTCAGCTATTCCAGATAACTAAACTTATGCCAATGAAGAGGCACTTTTATCCAGGCATGGGCACATAAGACTGACTAACTATGACATATGTATAAGCGCGTACTCAAGGCAAAGCAACACAAAACAGTGAAACAAAGGAACCGAACCATCATTTTAAGCTCCTACTGTCTGTGTCTTATATACAACAGATAGCAACCAAACTCAGAAGACTGCTTCATACAGATGCACAGCAGCACAGCCCATAAGATTCGCTTATCCGCATTCCTTTTCTTTGATAGCTGAACAAGTACAAAACTTACAAGAGGAGACAAAAGGGAACCACATGCTTATTCCAATATTCCATGCTTTGCTTTTGAGCAGTCCCAAGGAAGGCATCACTAACAGAATAAGTTCCTTTTCACTTTATTTATATGCAAAACTGTATCCAATTCTTCTTCGGGATGCATCCAGTCAAAAAAGAAATTCAAACCTTGATCTTGTATGATGATAAAAAAAGAATCCTTAATCGACTATATTACCATGCTTGTATCTGCTGCATACATATGCGATGCCATCTGCTGGTGCAAAACATACAGAATCCAAATCAATGCCGACTGTCTACAGATGCCGCCTTTGATTTCGAAAATGGAATTGCAGTGGAGAGTAGAATTAGTTCTTAACAATAATAAGATATAGTCCAAGAATCTTGTTAACCTATACAAGCTCAAAGACTATTACAAAATACCAACCCAAAAGTTCCTACTGCCAACAAGTTCTTACTTTTATCTACAAGACGAAGAAGCTTAAGAAATCATGCCCGTTCGAAATCCCTTTGCGCCAAGTTAAAGCAATACCAGCCATATTTATTAGTGCAGAATCAGAATGCAAGTGTGTTCTCAGAATTGACAAATAAAAAGATATAACGTGTAGGGTCCACAGGTACCTAAACGAATAAGTATAATATCTCTATATTTCTTTTCAGTTGCTGCAAAGATTGGGTCAGGCTTGAGTGCTTGTTCCAACAATTCGAAATTCTCTCCTCACTTGCACGCCTTATAAGACCAGTCTCCGCATACCATCTTGGCATGAGTACTCAGAGTTTGGTACAGCAGCTAAAGGTCATCTGACTCCCCAAGAATATAGCTCCAACGTGCGACGAACAATCCTTAGTTACCAAAATTGAGGACGGACAAACTGCAACAGAAGCTCCCATCAGAGTTGTGCAGTCTACACCAGCTATCAGACATAACAGAAACGTCACAGGTACGGGATTGGTGTGTACCATGCTTTGCTCAAATAAAGAAAACTAGATCTCTTATCATAGGTCCTAATATGTGATACATTCATTTCAGATGTATCATCACCAACAACAGCTGCAGAGCCACGGCCATTTCCTGTCTTCCAGGCAGACTTTCCCTCCGGAGAGGCACTTGCTTTTGCAAGGAGGAAGTGTTCCAGCAGAGACAGGGCTCGTGCTTTCAACTGATGCTAAGCCTAGGTTAAAGTGGACACCTGAACTACACGAGCGATTTGTGGAGGCCGTAAATCAACTTGGTGGACCTGATAGTAAGTGCAAACTTAAAATACTCAAACTATAATACAAAGCAAGTGCATAAAAAGTTATTATCATCTAAACACTGTTAACATGTTACAGAAGCTACGCCGAAGACAATTATGAGACTCATGGGTGTTCCTGGACTCACTCTATATCACCTTAAGAGTCATCTTCAGGTAATTTTTTTGGTACTGTTGTTTTCCCCTACACACGCCCGACGTCAAGAAACTAAATTGTTTTTGCCATCCTAGAAATATAGACTCAGCAAAAACGTCCATGCTCAAGCTAACGGGGGAAATGCAAAAAATGGTAACTATAACCGATAGTGTTCTCATTAACTTACCAGTTTTATATTAGCATAAGTTCTGAGCGTCTTTCCTCTCTCCAGCGATTAGCTGCACCATGGCAATGGAAAAAACACCTGAAGGAAATGGATCACCAGTCAGCCACCTAAACCTTGGAGCCCAGACAAACAAGTAAGATAAGAAAAATAACAAATGTTTTGCTTCAGGACGTTTGGCAGGAGATAACTTGATTTTGCGTTTTATCAGATCTGTGCACATAGGTGAAGCCCTTCAGATGCAAATTGAAGTACAGCGGCAGCTACATGAGCAACTGGAGGTACGGAGCAACAAAACATAAATCACATTATCAATAAAATTGCAAGTTTTACATCCTTATGAATGCATAAATTTTACATTTCTCGACTGATGCATTTCTAGGAGTACCATTGGCTAGACTTTGTGGCCAAATCTTTACTACAAAAACAAAACGTATCTTAAATCAGTATGTGTATACTGGAAGTCTAGAACACTCAACACATGAAAGTTTATGGTGCAAGGGAAACAAATGCAAGTACAGAAAACACTATGAACCTTGCAACCATAGAGTAACATGCAAATACAGAAAATACCCAGCAAACATTATGAACTGTTGACAGCAATAAAATAACCAAGCATGCTTAATCATCATTAAGCCAACTTCATGGATACACAATAGCCATGTATACTGACAGATGTCAATCCAACTGGATCTCAATTTCATTTGTTTGTTCTATTCCAACCAAATTCGTGCCAACCACTAACTTAATATTTCTTATATGTGACTAATTGCATCATACATGCATATTTCTAGCTCTAGGGTATCCAAAAAGTAGGCATTGAAGGCTGTGAATATCTATAGCTGCACTTTGTCAATAACGTAGATGCTTCATATCAGAATATGACTTCTACAAGGAAGGTAAAAGAAAAAGAGAGAGGTCCAAAATGGAAGAGTAGTTCTCTCATGAGATAGATAGTCTTATAGTGCGTTGAAATGAAATCAATTCTAACAAAAGTTCAATCTTTCATCCACCTAACAGAAGCAAGATTATTGGAGTCAATGGTCCTTCATGCTGGTTTGCACATGTTTTTAATTGCAAAATTATGCAAGGAGTTCATCAGTAATGCAATTTCAGTGCAACAAAAAAAGGGAACCTGTTACATAATGATAATGTGATCACTAATATGTATAATGATGCCTCCATCAGGTACAACGGCACTTGCAACTCCGGATTGAAGCACAAGGGAAGTACCTACAGTCAGTTCTGGAGAAGGCACAGGAGACACTTACAAAGCAGAATGCAGGCTCTGTTGGCTTAGAAACTGCAAAGATGCAACTGTCAGAATTAGTCTCAAAAGTATCTACAGAGTGCCTCCAGCATGCTTTTACAGGCTTCGAGGAGATTGAAGGTTCACAAATGCTACAAGGGCATACCATGCAACTTGGTGATGGGTCAGTTGACAGCTGCTTAACTGCATGCGAGGGATCACAGAAAGATCAAGACATCCTATCAATTGGTCTTTCTGCTCATAAGGGAAAGCATATAGGAGTAGGAGGTATGGCCTTTAACACACTGCCGAAAGAAAGAATAAGCGAGGATTTGTTTCTCGACAAACTAAGCAGGACACCTACAAATCACCAAGAAATGAGTGAGAGGAGAGACGGCTTAAGTATGTCATGTCAGACAGCTAATTTGGATCTCAATATCAATGACACTCATGAGGGGCCACAGAACTGCAAGAAACTTGACTTAAATGGGTTCAGTTGGGCCTAGGACGAGTAGTCAAGTGATGTTGCCAATTGATTCAGACTTGCTTCATCAAGAGTAACAAGTCATTGCCTTCGGCCTTGGTCTGCCAAGCAGGCAGCAGCGAGAACAAGTAAATTTGGGTTATTCTTCCAAAGATCAGAAACAATTTCATATGTACAAATCACAAGACTTATGTGGTCCTCGGACCACAGGTGCTGTCGGGCATCACCATTCAGAGAAATAAGTCGACGATAATTAGAACATGTAGAGTGGTAGATGGTATTAGAGAACTCGGCTTTCTCCTCGCAATACTGTGAGTTGTAACTCTGTATACAATAGAAATATAACGAATTTTTGTCATAGAACCGTTTTCTCTTATTTATTTATCTGTTTATTTTTCGGAATGTTGAATTGCCCCTGTTTTGCTACCGGCAATGTGCGTTGCCTCCGCCCTACATCCATCTTCTAGTCTAGTGGATCTAAAAACAATCACGCATAGAAATTTTATGTAGGAAAAAAGGGAAAGCTAAACAAGCGGCCGGGGCTCTCGATGAAACGGCAGCACCTCGCGATTGAAACGAAAACGAAGAATCTAGGTAGTAATCGCAAAAGGAAAACAACGCGTACCGCCAAATTGATCGGAGTTCCAATTGATCTGGGTGGCAGTGGCGGCCGTTGGGCGCTCGAGGAAGGGAAAGCATCTTCCCCCAGTGAAAAATGCCTCCAAAAACTCAGCGCGAAGGAGTCAAAGCCGATGGCTCTAGCTCCACTTGGATTTGGGTTTGAGGCTCCGAGCCTCCAAGGTTTTCGTCCTAGCATTTCGTGATTTTTTTTTCTTGACAGCAAAGCATTTGATTTCAGGACATCGGGACTTCTTCGGGAGCAATCAAAAGCAACTGAAGGATGCCGATGTTCTTTCTCTCTCATTGACCTGGTCTGGGGGTTCAGATTATGGGCCTGGTAGTGTTGGCGGCCCATTTAGTTTGCTTGGACTGGGCCCTAAACGCAGTCTTGTTCCTTCTGATTCTGCTGCTTGGTTGCTCTCTGTAGTCTGTACTTCCCAGATCAGCGGCGTCTATATCTGTCATAATTGGTCCTCTTGATCCATGAATGGACCGAACCGCGTTCATCCTGCCGAGAAACAATAATGTCACAATCCCAAAAGCCAAGTAGTAAGTTCAAAGCGCTATAGTGTATATATATGTATGCTAACCAGCTGGCTACAGAGAAAAGATCCGTCAATTGACCATCATATATCCTGCAACGAACCTATTACCTGCGCCTACGCGACCTCCTATCTCTCCGCTAGCCACTGCGATGAATTCGGCTGCCTAATTCTGCACTCCCGCGGCGGCACGACTGACCTGAAGCTGCTTCGTACACCATTTGGTCATTTCAAACGTCACCTTTTGAAATAGAGTAATCCTACGAGCTTGACTCGGGGTCACACTTTTATCTTCCCATCCGCGTGGATTAGTCCATACGTCATCAGCTGCATGCTCTTATCCCAGAGTCCCAGACCCATCATTGTCGCCCCGACTTTCTATCTCAGCAGCTAATCCGCTTCATGCATACTACTGAAGTCGTAAAAGCCTCCTTTGGGATTCACTATGCTATCTCGGTTTGAACTTTGAAGAGAGAGACGAGACGGGCGAGGTGAGGAGACGTTGGTGAAGGCGGCAACTTGCGTGTTCTTTACCCTGTGCTGTCCTTTGACATGGAAACTTTTGGAGCACAGAACAACTCCATGGCACCTTATTTGTACCTTCTAGACTAGAAGAGCTATGGCGCTTGTCCTTATACGTAAGCTCGAGGGCGACTCTACCTGTGGTCCAACGTCCAGTGTAGCATAAGTATGTCGTTACATACCTACACCGTTATACTAGTACGTACGTATAGTAGTTGCTAGCAGGTACTTTGATCTATTTTTGTAGTGGACGGCCGGCATATGCATGTGTGGAGTAAGCTGCTAGTAGTTACAGTAACCGATCGATTGATAACGTGCACGATGAGTTGTTTTTTGGGTAATAATAATCGAGAGGGTTGATGCTTGTATCACCGCCGGGACCATTCATTCACGTTATTAGGCATGGTCGAATGAAGCAACCAGTAGTGTGCATCCGAGTAGTCTTAAATAATTTGACCCGCCTGGCACGCAGAGAGCGGCAGATGTGTGGCTTTTTCCACGGCCCGGTCTCTCGCGGGTGACGCCAAACCTGATTCGGCGAGATAGTGAAGGAAAGCGCCAGAGAACAGGAAACTCTTTCGATCGACCGACATCTCCCCGTCATTGTTCGCAGAGATCCGAGCTCAGCTCCAAATACTTTTAGCGCGTAGGAGTAGTACTCGCTGGTACAGGATCCAATGCAAGGCTCCAAACCGTGTTCCGCAGCAGGCAGGCATTCTCGCCCAGAAACCGTGCAAGATCCAGCGCTTTTCGGGGGCAGATGACGAGGGGGGCGACGCGCTTTTCTCCCGGATAGGTTACATGGGGCGGTGGGCGGCAGGTGCTGCCGCGCCGGCGTCGGTGCCGGTGCGCGACACGTCCGTCCGCCCGGGCGTACAGCTAGCGCCCTCTCTCTGCCACGCACCATCACTGATTATTCATATCAGGCGACGAATGTTCAATGCACCCGGCTGCTGCTGCTGATGCTGTGAAATGGCGCTACGCATGTCTCATACGCGCAGCGCAGGGGCTCTCGCTAATAAGCTCTCTTTTAATTTGGTAGTACAATAGTATGCTAGATGCTGAGATCCTTTTCTTTTCTTCGCCATGCGACGAATCGCCCGCGTGTTATGTCTTCCGGAAGTACTTTTATTTGTGTCCGGGCATGTGGGCTCATGTGCACTGGGCATGTGCGAGGTGCTACATTGTGACACCTAGCTACAAGCCGGCCGATTTGATAAGAGGCGCCGAGTGTACTAGCATTTGAGGCGGTTTATATATAGTTGTAAATTATGTCGCGGAGAAAAAGAACTTTTCATGTGCAATTATACTAATTAATTCACTATATGTCCAACTTAGGAGTAGTAGATCGAGCCAGCTTCGTGGAAACTGCTGCCTATTGGAACACAAGTGGATGGACTTGTCCCGTTGTCCGTACTTTAAGTGACGACGACTCTCCTTCCCTTGTCGACTAACATGATGCTAAGTTGCTAACGTTGGCTATGAAAAATTCCCATAGCACTAAGAAAAGTTGCAGAAAGAGTACAACGTTCTGTGGTCTCTTGCTGATCACGAAGCGCAAGTAAATTGGCATATGAGGTCAGTCACAAAAGAGAGTCGATTTAGTACTACTACAGAAAACTTTATCAGCATTGGTTCGAAATCCCTCATCAGCAATTGTCGATCACAAAACCGCTAGTGGTTAAGCGTTGTTGATACTATGTGTTATAAAGTATGGCTCAGTTCCATTCCATATGTTTGCTACAATTTTTGAATCAAAATTTGGTAGTTCTATCCAAAGACCGAGAAATCAATGAAAAAGTTTCGAAACAAAAGTGAAAGTAATGTAAATTAGCTACTATTCATTGATCTGTTTCTTCTAACATATATATGCATCGATCTTCAACTATATATTTTTCATCCTTGATTATTACTTCTATGTATGACCTAGTATTGAATTTTTGGACCAATACATATTTCAAGTACGTAGTTGGTGGTGCCACAGTAGAACACTAAAGGTAGTTATCATAGTGACATCCACGTTTCTGTTTTTTCATGATAATAGAGATCAGTTTAATAACGAAGAATTGTCATGTCATTTTCAGGACCTCAAATTTGTTTTTTATTTGCGAGGAACATTATTTGTTAATTAGCATCATGATGCAAGGAAAATTATAGTCTCTTCACAAAGCGTCTTCTAAGATACAAAGATTGTGGCTCATTATCGATATTAATCACAACAATTACCATGAATATACTTTGATACCTAAAAGATTTTCAAGAATTATGTAAAAAAAGTTCAAGCTCCCCTTGACTCTAATGTGTGTTTCCTCATATCAAGTCCTACTAACACACGCAAACTGAGCATAGCTTGACTGGTTAGGATTTTTTTTTCTCCTTTTGTGATGGAACCGGCGACCATTCGGGTTCAAATCCTAGATTTATCACATGTATTTATTTACAATTAATTATTCTTTCAGTAAGAGCCAACGTCCCCGTCAACATCGCGTGCATGTGACGTTTTTATGAATCTCAAGACTAAGCCAACCCAGTCCTTCTTGGAAGCGCTAGTAGACTTAAGGTGTGCATGAGTGTGTTCATTAAATGAGTATTCCAGCGTGTATGTGAGTGTATGCATGTGTACCATGTTCATAGAAAAAATCTTACTTAGTATAGAGACAAAAGAAGAGATAATGAAGTACTGAGCTACAAAGAAGAGACCATATATGTTCCAGAGTTTTCCCAATTGACCTTAAATTGAGGACTATCATTTCCAGCACTTTTGTCTGACATAATATATATATGGCACCACATGTTTTTTTTGTGAAGAAGTGCTACATATATATATGGAGAATCAATCAGTACAAACATGCATCTGTCAAGCTCAAAAGAATATAGCTCGACTATCGAAGCATACCCATGTAGTGAAAATGATGAGAGAAGACATCCATATTATATTATGTAATCTAATTGATCGAGAAGAACTCGCCGCCCACGCTTTCAGTCGTAATTTTTAAGGATATATGAGTACTTCTCTTGATGCTGCAATATATAAATATATTGCTTAGCTAGCTTCTCTTCTCAATGGTCGATGGATGATGGATACTATCATTTGCATTATTCAAACTTTCTTCCATGATTGAGGTTCATCCCATCTGATCCAATGTAAAAAAGACTTGAAAATCTAGCTAAGTAGCTATTGGGCAGTTCTAAGTTGGCCTTGTGACCTGAGGATCAAGAAATAGAAAGATTGTTGTAAGTACACGTATGCATATGACAAGGGGAAAACATAGAAATGGTGCACGTATACATGAATGAAATGCATGCATGCATGAATATTGCACTACTTCTATTTACTAATATGGAGAGTTAGAGTGATGATGAATAATGGGTAAAAATTTGCACGGGTTGTAAGATTGATGATGAGAAATTCAGATGAGCTAGAGATGACATAGATGTTTACCAAGAAATAGCTTTCTCCCATTTGTAGGCTCTGTGTGAGAATTCCATAGTCGTTAACTGGTAGGAGGGCCCCGGTGGAGTGGACGAGCATCACATCCTGGCCAAACATGGCTCGCAAGTCTATTGGACCTCTCGGAACCTCCATTGAAACGCCGTTGATGAACACCGTGATCGTCGCTGGAATTAGCAGACAATCAGCCGATCAGTCCGCAGACAGCTATAACCAACTTACAACCCACTCAAAAATAATATATCCGAAGAATCTTTGGATTGATGTTTACTCCCGTGCAAGCTCATTTTGACGATAAAATCAACAAGTGAATGCAGAAAAATTCACATGAGAACCGTCATTTGGTTAGGACAGAGCCAGATCAAGTATGAGATGATCAGTTGACGGTAAAAACTAACAAGCACGACACGAACAATTGCATGCACACAGTTTTTTAGAACAAAAGAAACCCCATATGCAGGTTAGCACACATAATTCCTTGCTTTAACCTAGCTAGAGAAATGGTTCTTACTAATGTTAATTGAAGATTGTATACATGCAAGGGTAAGTAATGCTTTGTATATTATACTTATGTGTGCATACATGCAGGAAATACATACTGAAATACCAACATAAGCAATTCATTGACACACAGGATGTGTTATTAGTATTATTATTAGCACTGAAAATATCAAAGAGGCTGGTAGGGACAAACAAAGTCCGATTGGAAGCTGGTTGGGACAAACAAAGTCGGGAATATCTTCATTTTGTAATTGTTGATTTTGTTAGAATGGAGGGGGTAATTCCATGCATGTGTAACATACTTGATACCAAAGGGAAGCTAGAGATGCTGCATGCATGATCAATATATACGCATGAGTGTTACTGTTTTCCTTGAGTTTCTTTTTTACTTACTGTTCGAAATTTGACAAGTTTTTTTTTTGTCTTGTCTCACCCTGAGACATCAATCAATTTCAGCCTATGCCGAAATAAAAAAGACCAGGCACACATACGTATACAGGGTGGACAGGAGGACATATGTATGATGTGTGGTATGATCTTATGCACCGGTAGACTTGGGAACAAGTAACCGAATAGTAGTGAATGGACTATAGAGTAAAGAATAAGAACTTATATATGCAATTAACAAAACAAGACCAAGGTAGTAGTAGTATGCATCCAAAAGATCTAAGCTAGATCTCCTTCAATTCCGCATCACTTCAATACGAAGGAACGAAACCATACGCGGGGTGAAATCAGCATTGTTTACAAGGATCATGGGTTCACTAATAGCTAGCTCAGTGGGTATATATTTGCGTTTTGCAGTATCACAAACTAATAACCTCACATGTGTACAATTCAAAAATTACCAAATTGGAGACTTTAAGTTGAAAAACAAAATGACAAACTAACAAAAAAATTCTTCGCCTTGAAAAACACATGCATGAAATAGACAAACCAACCGATCGAAGATTCCAAGGGAACAACCACAGGCACAAAGTTAGATCGGTGTCGAGTAGTGTGTTAGTGTGTCACTCACCTGCAGGCAATTGATACGAGTAATATTGCTGAAGTTGCGGCTGCTGTTGCGCGGCGGTGCTCGGCGGCAGAGAAGACGAGGCTGCGGCGGTGCTCTCCACGAACCCCATCTGCCGCGAGATCGCGAAGAGATCGTCGCTGCCGCCGCCGCCGCCGCTGTCCACGTCCCCAATCATCAGCCCGGACGCCAGCGGCGACGAGGCGCCGCACGACGACGTCTGGAAGCAGTACCCACCACCACCACCACCCGTGCCGCCGGACGACACGCCGGCGCCGAACGCGAACAGCCCCAGCGACGAGCCTCCCGTGCTTCCCGACGACGACGACGAGCTCGCCTGCTGCTCGTACTGGCACGTGCTCCCGCCCATGGACACCAACGGATGATGGACGCCGCCGCCGGACGGGACGCCGCCGAGGGCAGCCACGCTTGCCGCGGGAGAGCTGTTGGCGCCCGCGGAGGACGACGTGGAGGCCGCGGCGGCGGCGGCGGCGGCGGCGGCTGCCTGCATCTGGCGCTGGCGGCGGCGCGAGCGGGATCGGCGGTTCTGGAACCAGTAGAAGACGTTGGCGTCGCCGACAGCGCCGAAGCGCTCGAGCAGCTTGCGGATGCGGACGGTCTCGTCCTTGGGCGGGTTGACCATGCCGCTGTTGAAGATGGACTCCAGGATCAGTATCTGCTCCGGCTTCGGCGTCCACCGCGACCGCACCGGCTCGCCGGCGCCCCGCCCGCCGCCGCTGCTGCCGCCACTGCCGCGCTCCTCCGGGCTGCCGCCCGACGACTGCCTATCGGGGCTATTGCTGCTTCCCTCCATCGATCGATTGAATTGGGTGGTAGGGTGGAGAACGTTGGTTAATTGGAATCTTTGGCTCTTGGAGGGTGAGAGAGACACACACTACGTGTTGTGATTGTGAAGGACAGTAGGTTAGGGACTCAACTCGATCGAGAGAGGAGTGGCTAGGTAGCTTGTTGAGGGAGATTGAGGTAACCAATTTAAGGGGACAACCACACTCACATGTCCTTGTTCTGAAGGGGTTGTACTTATAGGATCGGAGGGAGTGGGGGTAGCGAGAAGGAAGAAAAGAGAGGAAGAATGTCCTGGAGAAGCCTATCTTCTAGTGGAGGAGAGTGGCGCGTCAACTTTTACTGCAAGGAACCCTTTGTAAAAATAAAAGAGTCCCAAATGTTGGTTACTACTAAAACCGGGGATGCCCTTTGCTAGTGTTGGTTAGGTTCCAACAAGGATTAATTGATTCATCTCTCTGCTAGCCAGCCTGATATCCGCCAGTAATTAACCACACTGTAATATACATATATACTATTTTGTATGGAACATGCCAAGGCCCATTCTCATGTTCTTAGTTCTTACCTTATAAGGAAGATTCCTTGTGAAGTTTGTTGCTGTGTTTGGCTGCTATGAAAATTCCTTAATTTGTAGGAACTACTAACTGGTGGAGAACCCACTTGTCTTTCTGCGGGTATATCGATCGATCTAGCTTGCTGGAAGTGCTAATTGTGCTCTTAACTAGGAGTACTTGTCAGGGTGATATATAATTAGGCCTTATTTCAGGAGAGAGATCGCGAGAGAGTAGGTGGCATGATGACTAAGATGCCCACTGATTACTATTGGCCGGTTTTATGGGATAGTGCAACGTTTCTAGTGATAGCAACATCGTCAGGATGAGACTAAGCAGCGAAAAGAAAAATAATCTGTACCAGGTGCTTTGCATCTGACCCTTATTTATTGTCGCTGACTAGTAGCTATTTGATTGTCGTTGATGCTAAGTTTACAACTATTTGGATGAAACAATTGCTTTTATTTGTAGTTCTCTGTGGTCTTGGCGTGCACATTCTACGATGCACATATATATATGCATTTTATTTTCTTCTAGTGTAGCTAGCAGTTACTACGTGTGGATCTGCAAGATGTGTACATAAAAAACTGAATGATTTAGTGTGTGTTTGGTACTGTTTATTGAACTGATTATTGAAAGTGTTTATGGTTAATAAGCAATTTGAACTGCCAAACAGTAAAATACCAAAGTGCTTATGAGGTATAAGCAGCTATAAGCACTTTGCCATTTTGTACTAGCCATAAGCACTTTGGACAAAGCAGCAAAACATCGCTTATAGTGCTTATGGGTCAGCATAAGCAGTTTTGATAGATAAACATAAACAGTTTTGCCAAACGGGTTGACTGTTTATGTTACAATAAATACTATAAGCAGTTTTCAAAAAATAAGCACTATAAGTACTAAAAATACTATAATCACTTTGAGTATAAGCAGTGCCAAACACACCCTTAATCTTTGGCTTCTGATTCTTTCCTAAGCCGTTACTAAGATATGTCATATAAGTAATAAATAATGCTCTTCCCAGCTTAAGAAAGAGCAAATCGTACATGTTTGTAAGTTGCAGCTAACCAGCTCTTGCCCGTCTTAAATATCTCATTCTGTATGTCATAGTTTGTAGCTAATGTCCACCATCAGTGGCATGACACATTAGGTTCCTCTCCAATCAAATGGTGTGTTGCTTCGATCAACATCACAAAAAGATCTCGGCTCATGGCCATCAAATCAAACCGTCTCTCAATACGTAAACAAATAAGAACAGACATTCGTGATTGCGTCTCCGTTCAACGATGGAAAGAGTAGCACCGCCTCAGTTCCCACTATCATCGCCAAATTGTCTTATCCTAATTTGTGGGCAAACCAATTATTAGAGGTTATATATACTACTAACGGAGTGATCCAACCACCACTTGTTTAAGTGTTAGACATCGCTACCATGAGCATTATGACTTTGCCAAACCTACCTTTACTGTTATACGAAGTCCACAAAAGTGAATAGAGCTGTATATAATTAATTAAGGTGCTCATGTAAAATAGTTGATGGAAACGAAGACATCTATGGACGATCCACATCGTTATGTTCTTTGAAAATACGCTCATGTCAGTCTATGCTATTACTGAAATATAAACAAAAAAACTGAACTATTTTCATATTAGCTATATATATAGTTAAGCATATTAGGATTCTGATAGCATGCAACATTAGAAACATACTTCAATTTACATCAGCCATAACATGGACCGATTTTCGAGCACGTCATTATCATCAGAAGACGAAATTAATGTTGCAGGGTCACTTCAACAAATAGTTTCATACCCAAATGAGGGAGATAATGAGGTGGAGGGAGTATATTTTAAGACAGTTCAAAAACTAACTCCTGGATATGAATCCAACACAGTAGCAGAGATCTAGCTGTTGTATACCACCATAATTTATTCTCATCGTGCTAGGGAAAGTGAGTTCCCTTCCCCTCTTACAATCTTTAGGGTAGATGCTTCTCCCACACAATCACCCCCAAAGAGAGTCCAAATCACATGTGCTGTTAGAAGTTAGGAGGGAACAGCTGGGTCCCACAATTTGGCTTGCCTTGACCTTATTAGGGATGGTGCTGGGTCCCTGCAAAGCTCTTTTTTCTTATAGGTAGTATCTCTCGTGTACTTTTTGCCTAAGTAGGCTTGTCCTTTTGCAATGGCCAGGAAATGAAAGACTGCCAAGGTTCATTCGTTGCACTAGGGGTGCACAGGCTTGCTCAGCTCAGCCACAATATTAATTTCGTATTTCTTGAAAAGTTCTGCTGTTGTTCAGTTTGATGTAAAATTTGGTAACGACGAAACCATGTCATTAATCAACTTATTTTACCTGTCATAAGGTTTAAAAAAAAAGGCAGGACATCGCTCTATAAATTAGTGCCCGTTTTTTGGTACCTTAAAATTTAGCTTGGTCAAAGTGTTTTACATACTCCCTCTGTTCCAAAATTGTTGTTGTCATTGACTTTTTTTTGTTAACTTTGATCATTCATCTTATTCAAAATATTTATTTAAATATGAAATATTATAAGTTATATTAAAATTTTATCTAGCGATAAAATAAATTATGAAAAAATATATGATATTTTTTAAATTTTTTTAAATAAGACGAATGATCAAAGTTGATGAAAAAAGTCAATGGTTATAACAATTTTAGAATAGAGGGAGTATTTGTTGATGAATGGACCTCACCTTCAGGTGGAGCATGATGAGCACCTTCGGAAGCCTTAGATGAAGACGTGGGTCGCCTCTACGCGGGTATTATTCTAGACGATTGATTCATAATTGTTTGAGCACAGCACAAGTATGAGCCATCGTTGCGACATCTGGTGCTACGATACAATCATTGCTTAATAGGTAATCATGTGTTTGATGGGTTAAACTAATGAAGTAGCTGTTGACTATGGTCTATAAGAAAATAAGCAACAAGGGTGAAACATAATATTTCTCTACTCCGAACTTTATTCTCAAAATTAAATAAGCATATGCATTAAGTTGGTCTTGATCATTGGTGCACGCAAGCATAATTTTAATTTATGCTAGGGAAGAAAATGCCGATGGCGAATATTATGCCGAGGGGATTGTGAGAGTTGTTGCCGCATCATTTTTTTTTTTGAGGATGTACAAGAGAAAAACATGGATTGTTGAGCGGGCTACCCCATTTGTCCCAGAAAGCAGACTTTACATCTGCGTTTCACCAAAGATTTTTATTGATTCGATCAATTTTCGTAACATGCAAAATATATATATTATAAAAATATTTCTTATGTTGAATCTTATTGTACAAGCTTGAAATCAAATTCTTATAAAGTTGATCGAAGTTATATAAGTCTTTGGTCAAACTTAGATTTCCTGAAACTCATATGTAAAGTCTTCTCTGCGAGCGAGGGAGGGCGGAGAAAAAAAAAATGACCGCGGGTTGTAATGCCTTGCAGAGACAAGAATGAAGCAATGTCGACTGCCGCCAGTGGCACCAAACGCGCAGAGCACGATCGTCGGCACTGAAGGTACGGTGCAGGGAGCGCAGAGGATCCATGGAGCATGGTGGGCATGTGGTCCCGGCGTCAGATAGTGACTAGGGCTGACGTGGTGTGGGCATGACTGCACCCTGGCCGGCCCTGACACTAGCAGCAGGGGGAAGAGTCAGTCAGTTGCTGCAGGCAATGCAGCCGAAGCTAGAGCTAGTGGAATGGTACCAGGCGAAGGCACCGCGCGGCCGTCCAAACCGTATCACCGCGTAAGGCGAAGGAGGAAACGCGGCCGCGCGCGCGCCAGGGGACAAAACGCGGGCGAGGCGACGGCGAGCGATCGGGGAAGAGGACAAGCAAGGGCGCAGTGCGGTTGGCCCCCCGGGTCGGCATTGCCAGGGGAAGGGGACTGGTGTGTGGATCGGGGATGGAGGCACGCGCGCATGCATGGGCGGGCGGATGGAACGCGACAGGGACACAGTGCGGCAGGCAGGAATGCCGCGACGACGACGACGCGCGGGCCGGGGGAGCAGCACCGCGTCACGCCTGTCGCATGCAACCCGCCGCGGCTAGCTTTTCCTTTCGCCGACGCCTTGCTCCTGTCCTGTCGTCAGCACAGCTCCGGGTTCGGTCCGCGCGCCGGCCGGTTACGCGAGGCGTTGGGGATCAAAAGTTAAGTTACTGCCGCCGGTGCGATCAATTGCGAGGCGGGCAGGGAATTTGACCGTTCGCCGCGTTTGTTTCGTCGTTGGCTCGGGGATTCTCGATCGTGTCTACTACTCCTATGTACTCCCCGATCGTGAGTATAGATCGATGCGGCCGGGATCCCGATGCTCGCCATCAATCATTCGAGCCACCGCCTTTGGTTGCTCCCCCCTGCACCGACACGCATGCATTGCATTGCATGGCGCCTGGCGCGGCCAGGACAGGAATCAAGGATTCGCTGCGTTGCTACGGTCCTGCTACTACTAGCTAGTATAGCTCCTGTACTACGCATTTTCTTCTTCCTCGGTGAAAGCTGCATGTACCACTAGATCGGACTAGTCCTGGGCGCGTGACAGCACACAGGACGACTATGCATGCTGGCGCTATACACACAGCTGCCAACCCCTGCTGCAACGTTCCCGAGAACCAGGACTGTCGTTTTCCCATCGTATGTGGCATAGACTATAGAGCAAGCACTAGTAGCAGTTGTTTACACATCTCTCTGCTTGTTTCACAGTTTAAACGACTCTGGTCCCGAGTTTGCATGCGTGCTCCTCACCACCAAAAACGCGTAACAGCGGCGTACTATAGTACTAGTACTGCTTAGGTTTTATTCTAACATTATTAGCTGCAGCCTGATGCAGTGGTTAAAGTACAATTCTTCTCTGCGTCAGTGTTTACTTACAGTTCCGGTTTCTCTCCGTCACACATGGTGCATGACCGACGGCCCTAAAGTTCGGCCGCCGTGCAAGGTGGACAGACGTCCGACCGCGACCAGGACAGGAATTCCATCGCGTGTACCACTTGCCACTACTCTCTACTCACCGACCGAGAGTCACTGTTCCCACTCCTAACCAAACACTACCAAATCATGCAAACATGCCTAACACTCTTGACCTTCCTTCCCAGCTGAGCCCCTAAAGTTCTTACCGGATCTAAAGCCAGTGGAATCTTGCACCAAAAGTTGGATAGGGTTAAGCTACTGCAATGATCGGTTCAGCAGCATGACCAAGGATTCAAAAACCAATTGAGCCAGTGAAACCGCTCCAGGCCGGTTTAGCGAAAACCACAAAAACCGGAAGAACTGATCGGCTAATCGGTCAAAATTCAAAAATGGCGCAGTTTGAAACGGAAAACGGCTAGCCAACCGGTTTTCCCGGTTAGCCGAACGGTTTCACCGGTTTTTTAGTTTGAAAGTTACAGAAACCAGACTTGAAGTAAATAAATAAAAAATAAAATAAAAAATGGTGCAAAAATACTGAAAATTTTAGCATGATGTTTGTTAAGTAGTTGTAGCAGGCATAGACATACATTATCAATATATGGTGCATAGAACACTCATAATATAAATTTCACAAGGATTCAAACATAGTTGATACATGTCTATTTTAAAAGTACGTAGGTAAATAAAACATAGTTTAAGTAGTAGGTAGTAATACAAGTGATGCAATGGCCTACACTCAAGACCACGGTGCCTCATTCCAATTGTAACATGCCTGGTGCCTCATTCCAATTGTAATATGCCCGGTTATACTCCTCGGTAGACATAACTGCAATCCCATGTTCTCGCAATAAATCTGCCTTGTATTATTGTCAACTTAATCCCGTCCAATGTGAAGTTATTTGCCATTGTGAAAATATTTAGTTATAAAAGTCCGGATCTTGCCACTCATAGACCCATGTTGGAGGTTGTTCAATATTTGCATAAGGAAGCATGTAATGAATGTAACCAGGCGTTGTGTCAGTAGTTGGGGTAAATAAAGACTCACTTTCCTCAAAGGACAGGTAGGATCCGTAATGATGTTACCCACCCTTACCTTTGCCACGATCCGTAACGGTCATCCTTTGTGATTGTAGAGTGCCATGATCTTGATCTTGGGTAGCATGTGTGAAGTCTTCCTCACCTATAAATGAAAGGCTAGAGTTAGTGATTAATCTTGTAAACTTGATAAATATTACAACAAGATATTTGACCTGTGAACTGAAGAGTGAAGGGTGGAACCGTCGTACCACCCACATCACCCGCGTCGTCATCTGAATCACATTTGGAGCTACTACTGTCCGACTCTTGGTACGACATGCTCTTTCTTGGATCTTCACTAGCAGTGGACTCATCAATGAGAACTGGTTGTGGAATAATTTTCTTCTTTTTTGGATTAGATTTCCTTGAAACAACTTTATATTTCTGCTTGCCTATGTGTGTATCTCCCACATGTTCCTCCCATGACTCATGAAAGGCATGCTGCAACTCCTCATTATCCGCATCGTCCACATTCCCTTCAGCGGCAATTTTCTCTCTTCTCAGTCGATCTTGTTGCCTGCTCCTCCTCTTATCCGCAGTTTTATCCAACTCACGATAGAAGTAGTCACAAACCTCCGCTGAAACATGATTACAAGACACAACATTACGTTCTGCCAAGTGCTCCTTGAACCGAGTGGCACCACCCCCCTTCTTCACTTTCTTGCAATACTTGCATGTAAAGCCTTGATATATGTTCTCCTCATGCTCCCAAACGATATCGCTTTGACTATGATCCACCATGGTTCCTCTGCATGCATGTGTAAGTTCTAATTAAAATTCTTCATCCCTAATCAAAGAACTACTACACTGGTTTATATTAATTAAATAAAGATGAAAACAAAAAAAAACAAAAAATCACCTTCGTTTGAGGCAATGTCGATCGGCTAGCCAGCAATGTTGGCTGGCTAGCCGCATTGCTGGCTAGCCGCGCTAATCCCGGCTAACCGCTGCGCCGGAGCGGCTAGCCGCTACTTAGTCCCGGCTAGCCGAGCGGCAACAACGGCGTTGGCTAGCCGTCCATCCTCTCGCCGCCCAAACCGCTCGGCTAGCCGCAGATCTAGCCCGTCTCAGGTGACACAACTTCCGGCCAGTGGCAATTTGCTGAGGGAGCTGCAGACAACGGCAATTTGGTGAGGGCGAGCGCGCAGGGGAAGATGGGGAAGGGACCGAAAGAGAGTGCTTGGGCGTGGGGAGCAGGGAGAAGAGGATAAGGTGTCTTTTCTTCTTTTTTTTCAATTTAATCATTCTGTATTTTTAACCCGACCAAACATACATAATTTTATAATGTCGTTTCATCACAATTCATAGTTTTTTCTCTAGTTTTTTATTATATTTTTTTACAATTTTTTCAAAAAATAAAAAAAATTTGAATTTAGACCGGTCAAAAACCGGTGGTCCAGTGAAACCGAATCGGACCGGTTTCACCGAAAACCACGGTTTTCGACCAGTTTTTGTTGGTTTTTTAATCCCTGAGCATGACCCTAGAAACGGGGGCACGACGTAGGACTTCAGAGAATGATCGAGATGCACGCATTCGTTATTCCATATCTCAAGTCAAAAATTGTAAAGCTGATTTTTATTAGAGGTACACTTTTCCTTCAGTTTCTGTTGTCAGGATTTTTTTTATTATTTTTGCCTCTCACAAGCTAACCTTATTATGTGACCACCAGTTTTTGCACTCTTCATTCGACATGATTTTTTTTCCTTTTGCGAGACAACACTATAGATGTTGGACATAATAATTGCTAATTGACCTTTACTTTTCTTGGTTTATAGCTGCTTCTCTAAATTTCTATGATATCCATGATAATACTTCTAGCACATAGGGGCAAATAACGGCCCTCCATGTCATCCATTAGATGGTCAACAAATTAAGGTTAAGATTCACCCACGTCATAACTATGAGGTGATTGTTTATATGATAAAAAAAGATGTTTCACAAGTTACTATCTATGACAATATTGAGGACTTTGTGATGTCCACTGATCATCAAGGAATATCAAATGTTTTGTCAGGTAGTAAGTTTTATTTTTTGAGGAGTTTTACTGTTCAAAATATTGGTCATTAATTTTAAGAAACTATTGGCCAATAGTTTGAGGGTAATTTCATAATTATGGTATTATAAATGATTTTATGTTTATTTTTATAATAGAAATTTAACCCTATAGAATTATTAAAATGTCACTTGTTCATTTAAAAATAAAACATTAATTATTAATCATATTACTAATTTGTTTTTATTTTGTGACAATATTAAATAATTATTATAAATCTAGAAATGCTATTTTTTTCTAATACTATTCTCAAACTGATAAACTATTGACTAGTAGTTATGTGTTTAGATTATCGAATCTAAATCATTGGATCAAACTATTGGCCAGTAAAACTCTTCTTTTTTTATACATTGATGTCAGAAACAAGAAAGAAAGAAATACACTGGTAGATTTGTCTTGCAAAGTAGTTCCAAAATATTATGATACCCTGACGCCGTCTCTATGTCTAGAATAAAATCACAGTGAATATATATTTGTTGTTAGATCAAATTAATTATTGCATGGTGCGAACCGTATCCTTCTCAATTACATTATTTTCTCTTCCAAGAGGGTAAAGTAAAACTTTACAAGTAAGCTACATATGCTTAACCGAATACAATATATATTCTTGTGATGCAAAGAGACCAGTATAAGATAAAGTAATAAGAGAAATAAAAGCAATGACATTGACATAACGAACTTAGCTCTACGTATACACACTAACCAAAAGCGTCTTATAAACTAACCGGAGGCAAATTTTTTTTTAAGCTTCGTGTCGACGATGCGACAGGTGCATTTGCCGTGGACTTTCCTGGAGGAAGAAGCCGAGAGAATCGACAGAGAACAACAATGCAGCATGAGTCATTGTAAACTTTTGGCTCCTTGTCGGGATCATCTTTTTACATTAATTGCTCATGATTGTGCTGGATATATAATGCCCATTGAGCCCGTGTGCAGTTCCATATCAACAACTAAAAGAGGAAGAGGGGGAGAATAGCAACAAAAATCTGCATCTTTTCGCTGAGAGTGGGGTGCTTGAACCTATGACCGCAACCATGCATGATGTATAGTATATCATTATTCACATGAGTGTCCCACCCATGTTAGTACTTTTACAGAAATGCTAAGATCATTATAGCCAAAATTAGTCCCCCCCCCCCCTCCCCCCGCCACCCCACCCTTTTTTTTTTCCTTCGGGGAAACAGCCAAAACAAATCATATAGGCCGCTGCTTCGTTCTCTTGTTTATATGCAAGGTGATAGTGTCCCAGCGCACACGCATCAGTGTCTATACTGCCACAGTGCCACACTAAAAAGTTCCTCTCCAACGGATGCATGTGGCACCGCATGACCCATGCATTTTTTTTTTCTTACAATATTGTCAAAAGGAAGAAATGTTGAGGCGTCAAAGTCTCAAAGATAACACACCCAAGGCTGCGAATGCGGCATGAGGACACTGGAGACGATGGAGATCATAAAGGTGTAATGGCTAATAAGAGGAGGCGACGACGGTGAAGCTCAACATCCGGCATCGTATGAATTGTGTTGTCGTGCTAATGGAGCATGGAAAAGATGCAGTTACGCCGTTGTTCAAAGTCAGGGGAGGCCAAAGCCACCTTTGGCTATAACATATAGCTCCGCCCTGTATGTGACCTTCAAAATAACTTGCAGCATGTTGTCGTTCAAAGAATTTTTTTATAAAGGTAATTTTAAATACTAATTCATCTAAAATAATTTTTCATGTCACAAATTACAATTTTTTGTTAGACTAATTATTGGTCAAACAAGCCTGAATTTTAAAATGCAAGCATGCCTCATCGCTAGAAAGAAACGTCAGGAGTATCAAATGGCAGACCTGATTTCGTATGAAATGAGTATTAACCCAAATATAAACAATGATGTTCAGCTATCTAGTATTTAAATTTGCAATGATTGTTAGTAATCCTGCTTTTCTGTTTTGTCGTTAACTGCTTTGTGTGGTTATGTTACGTGGTGTGCTTTAATAAGCACTAGTATCAAAGTGTTTGTTTTATACGTGCACATGCATGAACACTAGTTTCCTCGTCACCCAGCAAGCCCCACAAGGAAAAGAACTCCAGAAACAAGAAACATAATTTTGTACATAATTGAATAGTAGCTTTCCAACAAGATCGAGTCAGCGTCATTTTCCCGCTAATTAAAAACCTGTATCTGATTAAAGTGTGCAATAATTCTAGTATTCGTCGATGACACATCATTATGCAGAGTAAACAATTCAATCGCCCAAGCTAGTAAAGTTATAAGACTCGTTTAAACACGTCAGAAAGTAAGTTAAAAAGCCTATTAACAAGTGAGCAAGTGTTTTATGTTCAAAAGGAAAAATGAACCATGCAAGCCCCTTGCCAATTACCCTTTAGTTTCTTTATCTGAACCATATTAACTGTAAACTCGATGAGTAAATTATTTTAATCATATGACCACCGATTTTTTCATTGGAACTAAAAGATGAAATATTGAGAGCGACATAGCATAGTGGCTATACAATTGGTGCTTACATATTTCATTTAGATCCTCGTCAAGAGCGACTGCAAATAATAGCTACTTCCAGTTCCAGGGGATATGTATGTGATGCAAAATGAAAATGATATGAGCTATATAACAAACGGTTTACAGTTTTTGGGACAAAAAAAAAAGAAATAATACAAACGAAACAAGAACAAAATGAGATGAACAATCGATGTCACGTCCCGACACATAAACGATGCGCCGGCAAATCATTCTCTGCAGAGTGGGGGACCAATAAAAAAGAAGCTTGATTCGCTAAGGAGGAAAGACAGCCCCGGCCGGCCGGCCGGCTGGCCCCTAGCTACGACAACTAAAGCGGCCAGAGTGCGCCGCGCCCTAAAATTCCATGCCCATCGATTCGATAGATACCTCGATTGCGTCCCAAAAGCCAAACCGGCGGCATCATGCATGTGCAATCAGTACTGTGTGCAATGCTTATACATATGGCATGTAGTTGTATACGTAGTTTAGTAGGAATCCGTTATGTCGATCGATCGTCCCAGTTCCTTCCAGAAACTGACTTCACGAAGAAGCTACGTAATTTAAGTGGATGACTTTGTTTTTTCGACACTTGTTTGATAGAGCTTTTGTTTATCATTCAAACTGTTTATGTATCAAAAGTGTTTATTTAGTTTATTTAGTTTTTTAAAGCATAAGCAATTCAGTATGAAGATAGGTTATCCATAAGATAAAAAAGTAAGATTTTAGTTGCTTTGCCTCCTAAAAAATAAAATGTTAAAGTACTTATGGTTACTTATAACAATAAATTCTTATAGATTAAATTAGAATGTTTGATATAATTTATTATTTATCATACCAAAGCTGTCCGATAAATTGAATCATAAGCTATATCAAAACACATACTGCCAATAGATTTCTTTAAACTGAAGAAACCAAGTGAGCTAGTGAACTTAATGGAAAGGAAGGCACTACAGAAAATGAAAGATTAACGAGAACAGGGCAAGGAAGGTTGAGACATAGGCCGAGAGAATGACTAAATGTAAGAGAAACGTGTGGAGAACTCGAGATTAATAAAGCCAGAGAGAAACCCATGCGAGTTTGGCTGTCGGCCGAGTGTCCCTGTCACGTCTCCAACAGCGATCTGTTCCCTTCCCCAGAAGCAGGGCTTGCAGACAGAGCATGTTGCTCTCAGATCGCGGCGCGAGGAGCCTTGTTTACTCATCACGGTATGGTCAGCAATATCCGCTTGACCCATGGCGGCCCATGCTCGCCAAATCCCGTGGAAACCTTTGGCTGCGCGCGGCTTTTCTTGGCAACTAAGCTGTTATCTCCTTGTCAGTGGTTCGGCATCAAGTGTTCAACTGCAGCCGGCCGAACGTAGGGTATGTGCAGCTAGTGTAGCTTGTTGCTAACAAGCGTCAGGGTTATGGGGTACGTGGAAATTCCTGCCGCCAGTACATGGAGATGATACAACAGAAGATTAGAGCAACTTGTCCATGTGCGTTGAAGCGGTCAAACCAGGAATATTCTACATAGGTCATAGGTGCGCTATTCTACAACTGTGTTCTTGAAAAATGCATGGTCCAGAGCATGAGTCTCAGAAAGAGAAATGGCTACAAATTCCCTCTTGGTCTTATTGTTGAGAGAATTCCTCGTTAGTCACTGGAAAAGTTCAAAATCCTTGACCTGTCATAAAAAATAGCCACCCCTTTGTAGCTTTGCGTGGAATGAAATTTTCTTCATGTACGTGTCATTACCGTGACTTCTGTCAACTCTAATTGTTGTTCTCTAAATTGATGTATGATTTTTGTGAAAACAACCATTTTGCCTTTTAAACATTAAGGCAAGAAGATAGGTCTTGATTCACCCATAACGTGTCACACACATGTTGGAGCTAAAGATCATGCCAGCACTGTAAGTAGCAAGAAAAAGTAACACATAAGAGGGTGGTTGAGGCTTATCAGGGAGACGATACTGTCCATTAGGAACATACATCTTGAAAGCAAAGGGTAAAATGGTCTTTTTCATCACCATTTAACACGATGATCATCTTAGGAGCTTGGACTCTGTGGAAGCACTAGAATGCTGGAGTCTTCGATGGAGCTGCGCTCAACATTCAGACGACCTTGAGCAGCCTCAAGCTAGAAGCTTGACTCTGATGTATGCTAGAGCAAGAGATCTGAGTGCCTTATTAGGTCTAAGAAGGTTCCTGGGATAGGGATAAGTGTTGTAGACTGTTTCAGGTCAAGAACCCCTGCCCCCTTTTGTTGTGCTTCTTAGTTCTTCAAACATATTAACATGTTACAAGCGCAAAAAATATATATATATATATCTACCCCTCTTACAATGATCCTAGCTTGAGGGGTCTTGTATGTACCTTTTTCTTTTCTTGTATGTACCTTTTTCTTTTCTCTATAATATAAAGATACGTAGCTCTAAAAAAAATTACCATTTAAATCTATTTGATGGTGTTACTGTAGCCTGTTTGTTGCTATGTGAATGGCATCCCAAGTAGATCGTAGTCCTTCTCCTCCCACCAAGCACATAATAAAGTTATCACTTTAAATCAAACTCTTTCATCCGTTATTAAAAAAAATTCACCACTTCTTGTGCTCACTGCAAATCATCAAGCTAAGTCTAACATCTTCTAGCATTGCTTCACGCCAGTATTTCACCACTTGCTTACATTTGAGAAAACAGTGAGCCAGTGGCCTCCATCCTCATCAAGCCTCCAGCAAACTGGGCATCGAATATCAATATCCATTCCTCTCTCTATATATAAGCATACTAGATGTTTGCATGTGCATTGCTACGGGTGTTGAAAACTTCGTAACAAAAGAGACATGTAACTAAAACAAGAAGTATATCATGGAGTGAATAAATTTGAATGAATAAATTAAAAGCTTGTCATTAAACAAACTGTATCATGGAGTAAATATGGTTTCTAGCAGGTTAGTAATGTTGAATACACAAACAACATATATAGCTTTTCTTTATTTTTTTCTACTATGGAATAATGTATTGTATAATATACTCTCGTGTTAAAAAAATGTATCATATCCGTTCGAGAAAAAAAAATGTATGATATCATGAAGTAAATCTGATTGTTAGCAGCAGGGTTTACAATCCCGACTCTCCCGGTGATCCCGGTCGAGACCGGGACGTCGGAAACCGCGGTTTCCGGTAATCCCGGCCGGGATCCCGGACAAAATTTGATTTTGCCAGGCGGTCGGGAGCAACCGGGATACAGGCCGGGATGATCGGGATTCCGGCCGGGATGACCGGTATTCCGGTTCCGAGGCTCAAAAAACTGAATATTAGAAAAAAAAACCCAAAAAATATGTATAAAAATTAGAAATTTTGGCCTGACTTTTATAGAATATTTGTTACTTCAGTTGTGACATATATAATCAAATAAAATATAACAAAGCTGAAGTAAAATAACAAATTCATGAGACAATACATGAATCAAGTTCAAAAAATCACATATAATTCAAGTCCACAAATCACAAATAGTTCAAGTCCACAAATCACACATAGTTCAAGTCCATAAATTACAAGCACATAAATCAAGTCCATAAATTACAAGCACATAAATAAGTCCATGACATACATAATATGACATATGAACATGAAATCAAGACAATCGCATGTTAAAGGAATTGTATATTGCGTGGTTGTATTCCTCGCTTGACATGAGTTGAATCTGTTTGTTAGCCAATAATTGTGCTCTATTGGTTTCAATTTAATCCAGTCCAATCTGTGATGCATTGCCAATCTGAGTACCACATACTATAAGCCTCTGGGTCGTAACACTCATAAATCCAAGTAATCGGTGGTTCAGTGGATGCATTACCACATTTGTAATTGTAGTAGCCATATGGGTGCTGCACAAAACTTGAACTATAGGAACTATCACTTTGCTGAGGTGAGAGGTAGCTACCTTGATCATGTTGTGCAGCTGTGGATTTTCTATGTTGTTCTATTATGACCCGTTGTGATGGTGGAGCACCATGATCCTGATCCTGGGTAGCGTGTGTGAATTGTGTCTCACCTACAAAGGAATGGTAACTATATATGATAAAATTTAAATTGCGCATATGCTTTATATGGTTATGTTACCTGTGAATCGGAGGGGAGAGATAGGTTGTTGAGGAGGAGGTGGATCACCATCGTTTCCATCTGAATTTGATGGTGAGCTACTGTCATCTGACTCTTGATAACTCGAGGTTTTGTCTGTGTCATCCTCAGTGCTGTCATCACTTCTCACCTCTTTCTCTATATTCTTTTTCTTTTTCTTTGTAGGTGCTTTCCGTGAAACGGCTTTATGTTTGGGCTTGTCTGTGTGTGTATCACCGACATTACGCTCTGCCCAAGACACTAGAGAACTTGTCCCTAGGATTCTCCGTAACTCTCTTGGATCATCATCCTGAGTCATCAACTCTGACGGTATAGGGACATCACTATCTGTGGCTTCCTCATCAAGAACAAGATCGCATTTGAACGGCCATTCTCCATCCATTCTCTTATTGGATTTCTTGCATCATACAGGAAAAGCTCCATTAGCTTGTGGAAAGGGTCTTCTTCAGACACCCTATATAACCCAGCTTCCCTCATCCGAATATGTAAGTTGTAGTTGACATACACCAACTTATGAAGCTTCTGGTATGACAGCCTGTTGCGCACCTTAGTATGTATCAGTGCAAATGTACTCCAATTACGCTCGCAGCCACTAGAGGAACAACACTGTGAGACAAGGCGTAAGGCAAGCTTATGTAGTGTTGGAGTCTCAGTACCAAACATTGCCCACCATTGTGCTGTGTCAAGAAGAGACAAACATGAGTACATCATACATGTTACATTCGGATGTGAAGTAGAGAAAAACTTGAGTTAAACATACCAGGGGATGTCTTGCTATTGTACGCCATCTTTCTCGCTAGGTTAGATGCGAAAGGCCCAGTATTGCGCCTGTAGTTCTCAGCTTCTTGGAGTGCACTCATGCATGTTTTTGTGTCCGTCATGAACTCGAATACAGTACGAAGTTCTTGAAGAATGCTTTGTCCCACCGTGTAAGCATAGTGAGTTCTTGGATTCAATCCTGCAGCTATTGACAAACATGTCAGTATTATGTCATCAAATTAAAGACATAACAAAGCAATGCATTTCATCATACCTGCATTGACGTAGGTGTCGTTAGCTATATCTCCCATCCTAGGCTCTATGACATTCATATAACGATCAAATTCGGCTCTGTCATTATGGAATAGACTTTCGCACTCTTGTCTGAGCATTGTGAACCTTAGAAGAACCTCACTTAAATTCGGATTCTTATCTTGATCCGTAAAACGTAGGAATCCATACAATGGTTCCACACTCTTTAGCACATGATCCGTGTTGTCCCACCAAGACAAGCTAGATAGGCACGAATGAGCGTACCTACCCTCAGGTGTGTCCCTGAACCGACTCTCTAAGAAAGAAGATGAAGCCACAAATGCCATGAATTTGTCTCTCCTACGATGCATGCTCTCAAGAAATATATAGTTGGTGCCAAACCGTGTTGCATTCCATCTCACCAACTCACCTCTGATAGCTAACTTCATCATAGCATGCAACTTGTTGTGATTGTAAAGCCAATGACATATTCTTCGTCCTGATTGTACCACAGCTTTGTGTTCTGGAAAATCCTCCACTTCCTTCAACATCAAATTGATAGTATGTGCCACACATGGTTGCCACGCTATAGCATACTTGCGCCTAATCAATTTGCAAGCCTTCTTGTAGTTGGCTCCATTATCTGTTATGATTTGCATGACATGTTCCGGGCCAACTTCCTTAATCACCTTTTCAATTTCCTGCAACAAACAACAGTCAATTATGATTTATCATACATGAGTAATGAATAACTTAAATATATAAAACAAGTACCTTGTACAAGTAATTTGCATCTTGACTTTGTCCAGTGGCATCAACGGACTTATGAAAAAACATGATGCCATTACAATATATCATAAAGTTGATGACACTCATTCCAGTCGGTCCTGTCCAAGAATCACACATTATTGTAACACCATGTGTAGGCCAGTCCATCTTAAATCTTGCAAAGTGCTTCTTAATTTCCGCCTCATTCTCATCTAAATATATTCCATCAACATCACGTCCAGTTGGAGAGAGAACACCTTAATCTAAAAGAATTAGTGTATCAATTGACCATTGAATTACAATTGAACCATAAAGAAGGAGATTCTAATATAAACACTTACCCCATCTTTGTGTTTCTTTAACAGCTGCAATAAAGTAAGGACTATCTGCCTTTGCACCAACAATGGCTTTAGCATGCATGAATTTAGCCCAAGCCCTACCAATTGCCCGCTTCACAGTCTTAGCCTTATCTGTCCATGGCCCGTTATCTATCCTTGTTTGCACCGTTGCCTCCCTCTGGCTACCTCTCCTACTTGTAGTCCTTCTCAGCATTCCCATTAAACCACCCCCACCACTACCCTGAGGCTGAGACGAACTAGAACCACCACCATGCTCATAGTGGCCACCTGCATCACGGACTCGTCTCGCAAATTCATCCTCCTCCCGAGACATCTATAACACACGTTGCATCACTTCATCATCTTCTTCTCAAACATTTCCTTTAGCGGCTATTTCCCCTCTACGGAGTCTATCTCGTATTTTATCCTTCTTCTTCTGAGCCATCTGATCTATGTCTGCACGAAAATAATCACGAACATCTTGTGGTACAGAACCGCAATGCACCACTTGACCTCCCCTGCATGCCAAATGTTCCTTAAATCTTGTTGCACCACCTCTGGCCTTTCCCGTCTTGTAATACTTGCACAACCATCCAGACCCCCTCTTCTCTCCATGCTGCCAAACGGTGTCACCCCGACCACGATCCGACATTGCTCACTGCACAAACACAAATCATGCATAAGTTACGAAGCCAATGAACATAAACATACATATTAATCATTTAATTCACTACATATTCCATTCATTACATATTCTAAATGTGCATAATATTCACAACATGATAGCAAAAATTAATAGCTACAAATTGGCACAAATCCAACAATGCTAACCTTCAAAACAAAATTCGGATTTTGGGAGGGGGGGGGGGGGGGGGGGAGGGGGATTCACTGGATTGCTGAGGTTCGGAATCCTGCCCCTGCCTGGTGGCTTCCCGCCAATACCGAGCGGAATCCTGCAAATCCCGACCGGGAAACCGTGCACTCACCGTCGCCCGGCCGTGCGGCAGATGTGCGAGGCGCCCGTCCCGGATCTCCCGGTCGGCTTCCCGCTAATCTTGCCTAGGATCCCGGGCTCTAGGGCCGGGACGCCCACTCGCGGCGTCGTCTCGCCGGCGGCGACGATCGGAGGAGGGAGAGGTGGTGCTGTCGCGGGGGGAGGGGCCGCGCCTGCGGCTGTGGAGGGCGGCGGGGGGGGGGGGGGGGTCACGAACGGGGATAGGGTTGGAGTGGATAAGGGTTTTTTCCTCTTTTTTCCTATTTCTTATTCACCTTTGCCTTTCATCAATTTTTTTCATATCTCAAATTTGATTATTTTTATGATTTGATTTCATCATAAATCTTTATTTTTCATCTAGTTTTTTTTACATATTTTGTTTACAAATTCCTTCAAAAATTCAAAATTTTAAATTTTGGACCAAGGGGATCCCGGTATTCCGATGAACCCGGCCTGAACCGGGATCCCCGGATTCCGTGGAAACCGGCCGGGATCCGGTCGGGATTGTAATCCCTGGTTAGCAGATTAGTAATATTAAATTCACAAATATAACATATATTTCTGTTTTGTAATTTTCTACTATAGAATAATGTATTATATAATATGCTCTTGTGTAAAACAATGTTGTGCACATAGTAATTTAACATGACCTAAGTACCAGCCCACCTGTTAGTGATACACATGGAGTCTTCTTCCCTTCAATGCATATAAGCAAACCAAAAAAGACCATGTCGCCGTTGCTGCCTCCTGGAGCGCGTCTCCATCCTGATGGAAGCAACAACAGACCATTGTGGACATCAAAATGGGTTGAGGAGCTAGAGAGGCAGCTATATCTACAGCCGGATTTGTCGAGTGCAATATCTACAGGCCTGGAGCTAGAGGAACAGAGCTTTTTCCAATGGGCTGTGACGGGAGCTGCTTCTGTATTATTGTTTCTCTTGTGAAATGTCCCTCAATCAGGCGATTGATGCTGAGGGCAACCTATATCAGGCAGAATCGCGTTTATCCCATCGGGGACCTGGATCGAAGCGGATTTGGAGACACGTACGAAGTAAAAACGGAAGTAGAAGGGGCTTGAGGACTTCAGACGGCACACGAGACAAAGGATTGATTAACGATTGTAACCTCTAGTCTAATGGTTACAAGAGTAGTATCTTAAGTTTTGGGTTCGATTTCTTGTACGAGCAATTTCTTTAAGGATTTAGTGATATTGTGCTTTCAGTGATAGGAGATGTTTCCGTTGACAACGAGATGTAAATAGTGACTTCATCAGTCTAGAGTATTTATCGGCTCAATCTTCAAAGATGCTTATAAAGATAAAATTTATGTACGTGTGTTCATAGAAATGAGTATGCATGTATTATGATTGTACTGTGTAATCTAAAAAAAAGATTAACAAAGTATGTGACATATGAAAATTGGGGAGCGACACCACCAAAAACTTTTTAAGATAAGAAAACCACCAAAAAAATAAAAGTGAAATTAAGACCACACCTATTTTATTATTATTGAGGAAAAGTAGAGATAAGGAAGTAGAGATGAAGTGGCAAACTATTGTGTACCATTCACCACCAAAATTGTTTAACCTTGTGTGGCCCCTCTCCCTCTAACTTGAAAGACATGCTTCGCTCGTGCAACGGTATAACAATAAGAAGATGCAAATCCTTATAAACTGTGAGTTGGAATATATTATGGGTACCCCCTAGGGTTTTTGTGTCCCTCTACCGACAAGTTTTTCACAAGAAAAATGTGGCAAAGAGAAACTGAAATCCAGTTGACGGGCTGGTGGATCTTAAATAAATGGGAATGACAAAAGCACTTCTTTTGTTTCTGAATTTCACGCGTGCCAGGAAAAATTGAAAATTAGTAATTTGTCTAATGATGCAGGTACCTTTCTCTTTGCATTAGTTTTGTCAAAATTTGACCTCTCTTGTGTTTTGTTTCCTTGTTTCTTTTTTTTTTCTTGTTTTCAGTTGCACGGTCTATTAGGCATGGAATTGTACCCCCGGCCTGTTCTATATATAGAGACTACCAAAAAAATAGGCCTGGTGCCCGTTGTCTGTATTATTAATTATTATCACGTAACACTCGTGAGCAACTATTTGATGGTCAACTAACCCAACAAAAGGCACATGCTCTGCTAGCCGTCGGTGCTCTCGATGGCAAATGCGTGACCTTTATACGAAATTGCGAGTGCGGAGGAGTGCCTGCCTGCGGGGCAAACAGTATCCAGTACACAGAAGTAACAGGGTATGCCGGCACATTGTGGCAAGATCTCCGTATCGATCAAAGGGACCAGAGACCTGCCAAATCGGTCGTCATATCCGAGCTCTGCTGGCGATCGATCTGTCTTGCGCGACCAGCGGAACAGTATGTTCTCTGCCAACCCAATCCTCCTTGATCTTGATCGATCGGTGATGTCCCGCGCGCGGATGTCGCGAGACAACGTGTGCGGGCCAGCACAGCCGTTTCGTCCTGCCTCGCCGGGCGACCTACAAAAGGACCGGGGAAACATCTGCAGATCCAGAATTTCAGGTGCGGCGTGCGCGAAGGACTGAATGAGGATCGATCTATATATATATGCGCCCGTGCGGCGCGGCGGGTTTGTTCACGGTGCCGGTGGATCTGGTAATGTAGCTACGCGTGCGTGGTTGTGGTTGGCAGGATGAGACGAGACGGCTCTCGCGGCGGGACAGGGACACGGTGCATATGGGGCACTTGTTGGGCAAGGGCGTCGACCCGGACGTGTGCTGTCCTGGATGAGACGAGACGCACGTACACGTTCGTGCTGTCAAGGTAGCATCGGGTCCTCCACTCCTGCCTGGGTGTGTCGCCACGGCGCGGGACATGGCGGCCCGACACGAGTCGCTTTTCAGCGGTGTGCTCTATCGTCTATCTCGCCGGGTGTGTTGTGTGTGATTGGCACGGCCGCCCTGGATGCCTGCACACACGCTCTAGTCCTGGATCATTTCTTTACTTACGGGCGAACGTAGCTCGTGCGCTGCGATGGTGTCTGCTACCCAAGTCAATCTCCCACGCAGCCTTGCAAGCAAGCTGCCGAAGCTTTTCCTGGCCGTGTTCCACACACTATTCGCACGCGCGTGCCGAACTGCTGATATCTACTACCAACTGCCCATACTGTGGACTTTTGACGGCGGCGCGAGTGTGCGTAGGTGCATGTCTGCTTACGAGAGTAGGGGATTCGTTCACCATTTTTTTTTCCTGGGAACAGCTTTATTTGACAGCGGAGGATGGCAGATGCACATAAACAATTTACGTACTGATGAAAAGGAGCTGCCAAGTTTGAAACTTGTGTTGTACTGCTTGACCAAGTTGACCTGAACGTTCGTGTGTGGGGAAAATGAAAGTGAAATGTACCAGATCTATCGCTGGAGAATTCGAGCAACAAACCATCGCCGTGAGCCCGTGACATCGAATTGAAGTAGGCCGAAGAATGCCCGCAATGCTGACGCGCTGCTGGTTCGTGAGAGACGGCCTCACGGAGCACGGGCCGAAAGCCTAAACGGTCCAACAATAAAGACTGATCAATAAAGAGCGGCGGTGTTCTCAAAAAATCAGGTTGTGCATGGTCGTTCCAAAGTTCCAATATTGGAGATAAAGTCGGATCAAAATTCCAAGAGATAAATGAAAGTGCTGTACAGTAGGTTTTCAATGCCTTGGGAACACGAGTCGTCGCTTGGTGAATCGATATCCGCATGGATGGAGTATATAAAAACAAGGTGCTAGATCCCGTCATTCTTTTTCTCAAACAACAAACCGAAGAAGGTTTTCGGAGCAGATGCACGCCATGGCTTACACGTTCAGGATCCACTGCGCCGCGTCCGGCAACCACAGCCTCGCAATCGTCAACGGCGAGGTCATCCTGGCCAAGAAGGACCCGCACGACGAACGTCAGGCAAGGAGCTAGTCCTGTACATGATCCCATCGTCTCAGATGTGCGCGCCTAGTGCTTTTGCATCCACCGTGCCTGCAACTTTTACAGTTTTTGTATGCAGGTATGGTACAAGGACCTGAGCTACGGTGTTGGCCTCAAGGACGAGGCAGGCTCCCCGGCGTTCGCACTCGTGAACAAGTCCACCGGGGAAGCGCTGAAACATTCATTCGGTTACAAATGCCCGGTGAGTATTCACAATCTTACGAGAGCTCCTACTGCCGCCCCCGCTTCTCTTTTCAATCGGCACGACTGATATGCAGAATATAAATGTTTTGCGCGTGATCAGGTCCGTGCCATCAGGTTCGACCCTTTGTACGTGGACGAGTCGATCCTCTGGGCCGAGAGCAACAAGGAGGAGCTCAAGCAGGGCAGCAACAGCTTCCGGCGCATCCACATGGTCAACAACATGGACTACATCTTCGACGCGGAGCGGACCGTGCTCAAGCTCGGCGCCGCGCGTCACGGCACGCGGCTCATCCTCTTCCGCTGGAACGGCGGCTGGAACCAGTTGTGGCGGATCGAACCGCACAGTGCGCCATCAGTGGCGTTGTCGTCGTCAGAGCACGCGCACGCGCGGCGTCAGAGTCCTGTGCCAGAGCGGCGACGGCCTGAGCCTCACTGCTCGTGACGGCGCCGTCGTCCTCGCTCCCACCGACCACAAGGACGAGCGACAGGTTTTCTTCTTCTTTTTTTCTTTATCTGCTCAGGCTGTTCATTGTTGTTGTTCACACGCCAACGCTTCCTTTATCATCATGTGTGTGTATTATACAGTGCTGGGTCCAGAGTTTCCACAACACGGGGCACGTGATGGACGAGGAGGGCCACCGGGCGTTCGCGCTCGTGAACCGGGCGACCGGGGAGGCGCTGGAGCACAGCAGCGACTGCAGCGACGACGAGCTGGTTCCGGTTCAGCTCGCCGGCCACAGCCCGGACTCTGTGCACGTGGCGCTGTTGTGGACGCAGAGCGACGGCCTCGGCCAGGGGTTCCATGGAATCCGGGCCGTGCACGACACCGGTATCGTGCTCGACGCGGCCAACGCAGGGCCTGAGTCTGGCGGCGCGCATGACGGCACGTCCGTCATCGTGTTCCCGTGGCACAACGGCGCCAACCAGAAGTGGAAGATGCTCCCATTCTACTGAAACTGAACTCGCGCCGAGGAGTAGAGTTATGGAGTGTCTCAGTTCTTAAGGCTAGTTTGTTAAAATTTTAAAATATGTTCGTCTCTCGGAATGGAGAACTTGTTAGATTTCGTCATGTTACTGGCATGTTGAGTACTACTGAGTAATGCACCTTGTTTACCTTACTGACATGCTAGGATAATATATGAAACCGTAAAATAAAACTTTGGATTGAGAGCAGTCATCATCTCCATACTACTTCATAGATGACGTGTCATCTTTGAAAATCCGGCAATAAAACCTTACACTGACTATCATAGAACTATGGAGAATTTAGACTGCATGAGAAGGCCCATAATGCTGACGGGATGGTTCGTTAGAGACGGCCTCTTGGAACACGGACTGGAGTCATTTTTTTTTTTTGTTTTGTTTCCTGGTCAAATAGGCTAACACGGCCTCCAAGCTCCAACACTGGTAAGTCGGCACTTCCGGCATCAGGCCCGTGGGCACCAGGTCGTACATGGTGGTTCCAACTTCCAAATTCCAATATTGGGGATACGTACAAATTCGGACCAAATTCCAAGAGGCCATTGGAAAAATGCATCGTCGCATGGTTAATGGAACGTCCATTGTCAATGTATTTTCCTTGTTAGTGGTACACTAGTATAAAAACAAGGTGCTCGATCCTGTTATTCTCCTTTTCAAACAAGAGAGCGAGAAGAAGATTTTCGTCCCCTATCTGCTACGCCCCAACCACGTAGCAGTATTTTGTAGAACAGGTGAACGCCGTGGCTTGCACGTTAAGGATCCACTGCGGCACCTCCGACGACCACAGCCTCGCAATCGTCAACAGCAAGGTCGTGGCCGACCCCTGCGATGACCGTCAGGCAAGGGGTTTGTATCCCTTCATTCCGTCGTCTCAGAATTTTGCTTTGAGCTGCACTGTTTACAGGCAAGGTGCTTCCACATGTCCTCTGAGATCGATGCAGCTCTGGTACAAGTAAGGTCCAGAGCTACGGTCATGCTGGCCTCAAGGACGATCGCCGGCGTTGGCGCTCGTGAACAAATCCACCGGTGAAGCGCTCAAGCATTTCTTCGGTTACAACTGCCCGGTGTGTCATTTTCTCTGTTTTGATAGTGTAGCCGCCCTTTCTCTGTTGTTCATTTGGCACAAGACTGGATTGCGATCCAGGTGCGCACCATCAGGTTTGACCCATTCTACGTGGACGAGTCGGTCCTCTGGGCCGAGAGCATGGAGGAGGTCCAGGGAAGCAGGGGCTTCCGGCGCATCCACATGATCATTGATCAACAACATGGACTATACATCTTCGACGCTGAGCGGGCCGTCCGCCAAGCTCGGCGGAGCACGACACGGCACGCGGCTCATCCTCTTCCAGTGGAACAACGGCAGGAACCAGATTGGCGGATCGAACTGCAACCGCAGCACAGTGCCCCAGTGGTGTCGTCAGAGCACGCGCACGCGCACGCACCGGCGCGTCAGAATCCTGTGCCAGAGCGACGAAGGCCTGAGCCTCACTGCTCGTGACGGCGCCGTCGTCCTCGCCCCACCCGACCACAAAGGACGAGCCACTGGTCGTTCAATTCGCTCGACACACGCTACCGCGCCGGTTCTTTTTGCAGTTGATGCTTCTTTCTTTTTCATGTGCATACAGTGCTGGTTCCAGAAGACTTTCCACAACACTGGGCGCGCGTGACGGACGAGGACTGCTCCGGGCGTTCGCGCTCGTGAACCAGTTGACCGGGAAGGCGCTGAAGCACGGCCACTGCGGCGACGACGAGCTGGTACTCCACCGTGCTATTCCTTTGATTTTGCGTGCAAAATGCGTGACATGATGCACCATATATTTCGCATGCCGCGCAGGTTCAGCTCGACGGGTACAACCCGGACTCTCTGCACGTCGCGCTATCGTGGACGCAGAGCGACGACCTCGGCGAGGGGTTCCATGAAATCTGGGCCCTGCACGACATCCATCTCGTGCTCCACGAGACGAACGCCGGGCGGCGCGCATGACGGCACGCCCATCGTCGTGTTCCCGTGGCACACCACCTCCCAAGCCCCCAACCAGAAGTGGAAGCTGCTCCCCTTCTACTAAACTCAGCCGTGGAAGTTTGAGTTTCCTCCGGTAGGACCGGTGCGGCTAGTTTCTTCATAACCTCTGTTACATCATTTAGCATACCAAGGAGCTATTAATTTAGACTTAGTTTACCATGTTTGTCCTTATTAAACAACGTGTGAAGTCCAACTTTATTAGTATCCTCTCTCTTTCGGACTGGTTGCCGTTGGGTGTGTTGAAAGAGCAGGTCGTAGGTTCGATGCCCTGCACCATGCTCGCCAACTTTTTTTTTTCTGCTTTTTGCATGGTACAGTACTGTTGTAGAGGTGCGCCGCATGCGGCCTGAGTCACGTCTATTTTTTTTGCTGTCGCCGCGCCTATGCCGCATACATTTTTAGCATTTTAGCGCGTGTGCTCGTGCCCATTTTTTTTCACAGAGACCAGTTGCTACTAATAGAACGATGCTTTTTAGTTCTTGTACTACTATCAACCAAAACCAAATGGGAGAGATGAGGAAAGGGAAGAACACGGTGCTGGTTCGCATGCCGCAGCGCTGGTTTGCATGCCGCGGCGCTGGCTCGTGAAGTCGTGATTCGCCGGCGTGGTTTAATTGCGATTAATGCTAACCTCGGAAGAATAAAGGAAAGCGCATGCAGGAGGGGTAGAAGGGTCCAGATACGATAGTTTTTTGCAGGACGAGTTCCTTTGTGAAATCGGGAGTTTTGAGAGAACGAGTTTCTTTTCAGAACCGGAGGAGCCGTGTTATCTACAACTTTTAAAGCCGTATCTTAAATTTTATAAAATCTAGTCTCATGGAATGGAGAATTTACACTACGCGCTGAGACATGTCTCACTATCGTAGAGCCTGTAATGTTGTTGTGTCATTCGAGAAATCAGCGTATAATCGAATCAGTAAAACACGGTAGATGAATTGCTGGGCTTGATGTAGAACTTGGTTCAAAATGGAACCTATAGTAAAAAATGATTTTCCTTGTGAGTTCATGACGAATTTGGAACAGAAGTAAAAATTGTATTGATATTGATGCAATTCAGACGCGTGATAACGAGAAGCTGACTCTTTCTATGCACTCGATGAAACGATCTCTTGACTCTCGTACACCTAACACTGCAACCAGCAGTATCTTATGACAGGAGCAGAGGAAGAAAATCACATATTCCATATAGTCCATATATACCTAGTCATCTGTTTTAAATTTTATTTATCTGAAAGTCCATATGTACTAACCTTCTCTTCCAGCCTTGCTCTATGACTTCTCCGGTTGGGTTGATGTTTGTTCCATTGTTTCCAGAGACAACCACAATCACCAAGAACAGAAGCTTGCAGGTTTTGGGTTCCAGCAACACTTGCAACCTCCTCTGTCACATTGCCATTAATCGGTAGTTTCTCCAACTCACCGATTGAGTAAAATCTCTTCCAGTCAATGTTATCCAAATCATAAGTGCCATCAGCCTTTTTCAATTCATCCAAATCATAGAACACTTCAGTTCCATCATCAATGCCTTTTCCCAAGTTTGCTCTTTCACATCTACTCTTCTAGTGTCTGAATCTTCTCCTCCACTCTGCAAGTATCCATCATCCACACAATGATCCATGGAGTCCCCTTGTCCTAATGCATTTGGCTGCTCAACTATTTGTAAGCATAAGTTGCCAAAAGTGCCACTCATTGACTCATTTATTTTAACAGCTCGTACTGCCTTAGGACCCCCTTGTTTTAAGTAGATAATTGCTCTATTCCAGAGAGGCATATATTCTGAGATGTGACCCCATCAAGCAGCAATTCTTGGAATGAAAAGCCAAATACATGACATAGCGAGAAAACAATATGGATTACTGAAACCAGAGAGTACAAAAACACAACAAAACTCTTCTACTTTATTCAAAATCAAAATAAATAAATAATGAAAACACTAGGAGTGCCATGCGTAATGTTGCAGAAGTGGAACAAAACTCACCTTGTTCTCCTTGTGAAGGTAGAAAAAATGAATCCTTGTCCAACGAATGCAATGCATATTGTTGCTTCTCAGATACAATTCCACAGGATTTTTTCCCTGCAAAAACTATGATTTTAAACCTCGAATCAAACCCTAAAAAACATATATTCAAATCAACCAAAAAAAAGGGAAGATGTTGATTCTTACGTTGCCTGCTAGTTGTGTGTCAAGATCTGGTCCAGCTATTTCCAAGCCATTGTGGAACTGCTTCCAACGCTTGGGTGGGAATGCAGATCGTCTGCATTAGTTCACTCCTCTTCACTCAATGCAGAGACGGCATTAGGTGACATCTCAGCCATCAGTACAAATAGTTCAACAACTCAACCCATCCAGTGGTTCAGTTTCTATTGACAATAAATGCAACGTACATACAGGGGTAGAAAGAGGGCGGCAAGACTCCACTTTTTGGCGCCAGAACATTGCATAGCGCGCCAGAAAGCTGTTCTTGCCTGTTCCTTCTCTGCGATTCTTTTCCTCTCCCTCCCTTCTCTTTGGTGATTCAATGAAGTGGTCCAGATTGTTTTCGTCATCTTCCTGCTTCCTCCATTTTGTTGTGGTCCAGATCAAGGCAACATCCTCTTTGAGTATGATAGTTTCCCTTTTTCTGATGTTATGGTCCAAGATGTGAACCACTTTCCTACAAAAAAGTAAAGAAATCACAATGGATTGTGAGTCAAACAAGTAAGTATTCTATTTATCAAGTACAAATAACCCAAAATGTACTGATCTAGTTAGATGAAATATAAGATTTCTAAATTTTAGATTTTTTTCCTGTTTCTAGGATGGAGAAGGTGCCAAGTTGGATGCCAACTATAGGTATGAAATTCAGAACTGTGGATGAGGCTTGGAATTTTTGGATCAGTTATGGTGGTATAATAGGATTTGGTGTTAGGAAGCAATATAACAATAAGAGCCAAGTAGATGGATTGATCACTTCTAGCAGATTTGTGTGTGCAAAGTCTGGTCATAGGGGAAAGGATAAAAGGGACCATCTAATAAAGAATCCCCGGGCAGAAACTAGGACAGGTTGCAAAGCTAGAATGGGAATTGTATTAAGCCGAGTGGATGGAAATTATGAGTTATATGATCTAGTACTTGAGCATAGCCATATCTTTCAGCTGCCTCAAACTTGCCACTTAATCTCTTCACAACGGAAAATTTCTAATGTCCAAGCTGCACAGATTGAAATGGCAGATGCATCTGGAATTAAGCCTAGGGAAGCACATGAATTAGCTAGTAGGCAGGCTGGTGGTTCAAGTAACCTTAGTTACACCCATATTGATCACAAGAACTACTTGAGAACAAAGAGAGAGAAAATGTTAGAGTTTGGAGAAGTTGGAGGTATATTGCAGTATTTTGAAGAAAAATGTGCAGAAAACCCTTCATTTCATTCTGCCATGCAACTAGATTGTGTGGAGAAAATAACCAACATGTTCTGGACAGATGCTAAAATGCTTATTGACTATGCTCAATTTGGTGATGTCATTAGTTTTGATACTACATTTGGAACAAAGATGTCAGACCACTTGGTGTGTTTGTTGGATTTAACCATTTTAGAGAAATGGTAGTATTTGGAGCTGCTTTATTATATTCTGAAACAACTGAATCTTTCCAGTGGCTTTTCAAAGCTTTTCTGAGAGCACATGGTCAAAAACATCCAAAAACCATCTATACAGATCAAGATATGGCAATGAAAAAGGCAATATCTCTAGTATTTCCTAACACTTGGCATGGCTTATGCACTTTTCACATTATGCAAAATGCTGTCATACACCTAGCTCGTCTTGATTGTGATGGAACAAGTGCTCTACATGTGTTAAGCGCATGCATGTTTGAACATGAAGATGAATCAACATTTGAGCAAGCATTCAATGACTTGAGAAAAGCAGTCCAAGATGATACTTGGTTGTGTGGTATTTATGAACAAAAGGAAAAATGGGCTGAATGCTATATGAAAAATGTATTCACCCTAGGAATGCGAAGCACACAATTAAGTGAGAGTTTCAACAAGGACTTGAAGACCTTTCTAAAATGTGATCTAGATATTGCTAGATTTTTTACACATTTTGATAGGGCTGTTGCAAGCAAGCGAGCCAAAGAGTTGGATTCTGAATTTAACTCAAGGCAAAAATTACCCCAAATAAAAGTAGAGACACCATTAATGGTACAAGTAAGCAACCTATACACTGAGTGCATTTTTGAAGTTTTTCAAGTAGAGTATGTAAGAAGTATGGCAGCATGTGCTAGACCAACTAAAAATATTAATGAGTACATTGTGGGGATCAGATCTCTTGATGGAAAATCGACAATGGAAAATGAGTACATGGTTGTGGGTGATCCCACCAATGAAATGGTTTTATGCACCTATAGGCAATTTGAAAGAATTGGAATATTTTGCAGTCATGCTCTAAAAGTTCTTGACATGATGAATATTAAGTTGCTCCCAAACCAATATATTCTGAAACGTTGGACACGCGACGTAAGATGCAGGAGTATACAAGATATGCATGGAAAGACAATTTTGGAAGACCCAAAAATTGATGCAACACGACGCTACCAGCATTTATCTCGCAAGTTCCTAGCAATTGCTTCTCGAGCAGCCGATTATGATGAAATATCTTCATCGGTTAATGATGTACTTAACACTCTAAATAGAGATGTTGAAGAAAAAATTAAAAATCTCTCGACCCAGCAACCTACAGAGCCAGAATCATCATCTAGATTAGCTGAAAAATTGTTACATATCACTGGCCTAAAGAAAAGACATGTCAAAAAGAGAACTTCAAAGAGGACTCTAACATGGGCTGAAAGGATGCATAAAAAAAAGAAAAGCAGAACCGTTAAAAAAAGGCCCCAAGACCAGGCACAACAGCAGCAACAACATGATGATTTCTTCAACAATGACGGGCTTCAACCATTTACTAGCTTCACCGAGTTGCTAATGGTAAACATCATTATATTTGCTCCATGTTTATGACAATTACAAGGTCCCTCTAATATTTTCTTCCATGATTCAGGGACACTCTACTACTACAAATTTCACACCAGCAGAAGGTCATTTCAATAGAAATCTTTGATTGGTCATTAGAAAGTTGATTACAAACCGCTTTTGCTAAGGCTTCCAATATAATTTAAATACACTTATTTTGAATCGGATGATGACATTGAATTTGGATTTAGATATGGCTAGCAGCCGAACTGCATGTTGTATTCAAACAAAATAAATCCTTAACATTGCGCAATGCTAGCAGATCAGCAACTACATCAAGTCTTGATTCACCAGCAAGAAAACATACCTTCTAGCCGCACGACCTCTGTTGGTTGCTCCGATTGCTGAATCCATGGGTAGTTTCCAAGCGCGGCTCAGATTGCAATCTTCTCGCGGCGGGTTCTTCGGGGTAAACTCGTGGCGGGGGAGGAGGGGAAGGCTGAGGGATGGACAGTAATTTCAAAGCGCCGCCTTCGCGTCTGAAAGTTGGCTAGAGGGGGAGGGGGGTGAATAGGCAATCTAAAAATAATACTGAAAAAGCACTAAAGGATAATCAAATAACCAGGAATGACGAAACTTCCGTCAGGATCGATGGAACTTCCGTCGCCACGGAAGTGACAGAACTTCTCACTACCCTTCCTCTAAGCAATGAATAACGTGGATAACAAGGAGAAGGAAACACTAGCTTGATAGAAGTGCAACTAATATAATGTAAGCCCAAAATTCTTAAATGAAGACTAGCTACACAATTAATAAATAATACAAGCACAATAATATGAAAGAAATAAGCAAGCATAAATATAAGAGCGGAAAAGTAAAGAGAGACATAAGAATTAACCCGAGTTTCAGCAACCACACTAAGTAGTTCCTACGTCCTCGTTGAGGAGCCACACAAAATGGCAGGGTCTCTCTCAACCATTTTCCCCGCCAAGCAATCACAAAGATCGTGCTTGGATTTCTTTCTCCAGTTGATTCTTTTCCTCCGGAGGCGAATCACACCTTCACAAACGTCCCCGACTCACCACACAAAGTTGGGAGCTCAAGGGCGACGCCTAGCCATCTAGGAGACCAAATCTTCAAGAGTAACAAGCAAATCAAATCTTGATAGGGAGGGAAAAATGTGCTCAAGCTTTTGAGTGGATGGTTTCAATGTTTTTGTGGTTGGATCTCTCTCACTTTGATTTGAATCTCAAGAACAAGCCTAGGAGTGAGAGGGGAGAGCTCTAGCTGAAGAGTGAGTGAAATGGCAAAGAATCCAACTCTTCCCACGGGGAAGGGGTACTCTATTTATAGAGAGAGCTCAAAAACTAGCTGTTATAGTATTTTTTGGGTCTGATGGAACTTCCGTGGTTACCCATGGAATTTCCGTCAATTCAAATCTAGCCGTTGTAAAGCACTGGAAGTGAGCAAAAGATGTTGTGATAGAACTTCCGTCAAAAGGTGATGGAACTTCCGTCACTCTTGGTTTGACAAGGAAAAAGGCTCACAGAACTTCCGTGAGAGCCACGGAGGTTCTTGGTGACGGAACTTCCGTCATGGGGTGACGGAACTTTTGTCACTCTCGGGTGCGCAGAAGGTAGAAACCCGACGCTAATAGAACTTCCGTCACTAGGTGTCGGAACTTCCGTCATCCTCGGGTTAACATCAAAGCCGGACCCGACGCTGACGGAACTTCCATGAGAGGACTCATGGAACTTCCGTCACTCTCTGTCTTGCTAAGTAAAAGGCTGATTCTTAGGCTTTGTTGGCTAGGTTTTCAAATGAATTGATTTAGAGCTTGAGCATAATATTTCCCTTACTAGCAAGATAAGTTTTACCCCTCTTAATAGTTCGGCGTACCTATGACTCAAAACAAATAGGATAAAAGCTAAACTTGAACCACCATGAGCCATTTTCTTTTCTCTTTTATTGAGGGATAGACTTTCTCACATTAGTGGGTAATTAACTTTTGTCTTGATGAGCTGCACATTTTCTTCATAAGCATGTTAGTACAATTTTAATCTTTTGTCATTAATCACCAAAATCCACTAGGGGACCTAGATGCATCTCTAATCTCCCCCTTTTTGGTGGTTGATGACAATAGATTAAAAGAATATAGAAATATAATCAAGAGAGAGAACAACAAAATATAGTGAGGCTCCCCCTAAAGATATGCATGATTCACAAAGACATGTGAAGGAGCTCCCCCTATATTTTGTAAAAAGTGGGGTGCCTAAAAGGTGTACAAGTGTGAAGCAAAGTGATAAAGCAATAAACAAGCATCACAACCAAACTATAAACTAGAAGAAACAAGCACCACACATGACATAAGAACAATAGAGTTATTACAAAAGGTTCACAAATATGTTTTACACACAAAGCAAATAGAGAGGGGAACTAGTCCATAGGTTCATCACTATCCTATTACAAAGCCTCTGAAATAAATATCCTTTTCACTCATCTCTCCCCGTTTGGCATCAAGGCACCAAAAAGAATGAGAGGAGGAGGAGATAAGAGAAAGGTATTACTCATCATCATTAGTGCTTTCATCATTGTCCTCGTCATCCTCTTCATCACCCTCTTCTTCTTCGTGGCCTTCGTCCTCGCCTTCCTCGCCTTCTTGTTCGTCTTGTGCAGCTTGTTCTTTGTGAGCGGGAGCGGATGGAGGAACAAGATCATTTCAATCATAGCCGGCAAGTGGATCCTCAAAGACCGGTGGCTCACCATCGGGCTCACACTCAGAGCCATCCGAAGACACCTCATGGTCTTGAGCTCTTTGGTCTTTCTTGTAGCACCGCACTTGCTTCTTAATGCGCCTCTTGTTCTCCCAGTTTTCTTTAGCATTGATGCAACAAGCATTCAAGATGCTCTTGAGCATAGCGGCAATGGGAGATGATAGACGGCGGCGAGGGGCCTCGGAGGGAGGAGCGGAGGATGATGTACGAGGTGCTGCTGCTTCTGTCCTAGCTACCTTTTCTGCTGCTAACTCCCTCCGGATAGTCTCATGATGAGGGCGAGTGAGCCTGGGCACACGAGGTCTCAATGGATGATGCTTGCACTCCTTCTCAAAATCAAACCAGTCTCAGTCTCGATCATCTTCATAAGATAGGGAGCAAAGGGTAGCACCTTCCGAGTGTCCAAAGAGGCTGAGTAGATTTCTTAAGTAATGAGGTCCATCACACTGAAGTCTGCAGCTCCATCTCTGAACCTAGCAAGAATATTTCTGGAGTGCTCAATAAGGGAAGTGACATACCCACCCTTAGGAGCAATAGTCACCCGGAGCATCCTATTGAGGGTAAAGTAGAAGTTGTGCATTCCATGAGTGGTTCCTAGATATTTGGGTTAAAAATCCTCATACATGAATCTCAGCTCAGAGTCCTTCAACACAGGCTCACAGGAGAGCCTGTCCCTTGCATCATCTGCCTCAGCATCTTGAAAGAAAAAAGTAGCCAAGCGAGAGAGGAATACCACATACTGCACACCTTGTGTCATCCAATGAACAAAGCCTCGTCCATCAATATACAAGGTGGAGTAGAACTGATAGATGACCTCCTCATTCCAATCATAGTTGAACCCCATGAGGTCATACACATGCCGTACCTTGCAAGCTCCCACTATCTCATTGAAGGTTGACTCATTCTTGTCCTCCATGTACTTCCAGTCAATCCACTAATGAGTGGCCAACCGGTTCTTCTGGTTCGTGTCAATGATCATAGACATGTAGTAGTTTTGGTGAAACCAAGTGAGGAACCGGGGGTCACTGGCTTCTTTATCAGTCACAAGATATTGATTTTACCTTTTTGCTATATGCAGTGCCTCGGCATCCTTCTTGTAGTCCTTGAAATCATGGTGAGGGGGGTAGACGGGAGCATGGACTCGAAGATCCCTCACAATGTTCAAGGGCTCATTGCTCTTTGACTTGCTCTTACGTGGTTTGGGGCGGGGTTTGGGGTGGGTTTCCTTGACTGGCTTCTTCCCTTTATCAAGTGCCCTTCTAGGAGGAAGGGCGCCTCCTTGACCAACCGAAACTGTTTGAGCCCCGGAACTACTTCCCTGTCCTATCCTTCTCTTGATCATGGCTTTTCTTCTCTTGACAAGGGGTACAAGATCCTCGTGGGAGGAGGACGTGTTGGGAGAGGCTTGATGTTCCTCTTCACTTGATTCCTCACGAATAGATGGATCATTGGAGGCAATCTTGGTGCGGGCCATGTTCACACACCTAAGAGGCAGGAAATAAGAGACTATTTAGGAATGAGTCACAAGTAGGAGTGAGAAAGGAGACAGATTCAGGGCACTAAACTACAGGTGACGGAAGTTCGGTGAGGGTCACGGAAGTTCCATCGTGACGGACGGAAGTTACCACGGAACTTCCGTCGTTTTGCAGTTTGCCCATGAACCTACCCCCAAACTCCCAAATTCTACGAAAAGAGTCCAAATGCTGCATAGAGAAGGTAGAACAACCACAAGGGAACTATTCTACCTAAGCAAAAGTGACACTAGAGAGCATTTGAACATTTGACCTAAGGACCAGGATCTAGGGGTCAAATTTCATATCTAGTGCAATGGAGATGAGAAAGTTGATAGAGATCACGAAACTTCCATGGGGAAGGTGTTGAATCTCCACCAAATCCGAGGGAAACGCCGGTTGAACCTCCAAAATTGCCACAAATCGCCACTTAGGGTTTGGGGAGAAGAGAGAGAAAGAGAATAGAAGAATGGCCGAGTGGGGAAGAAGAAAGAAGAGGGTCGGGCCACTTAACCAGGGACTGACGGAAGTTCCGTCGTTGGGCGACGAAAGTTCCATCAGTCTCGGGTTGAGACAGATGGGGATTTTGAACACGCGGAAGTTCTGACAGAACTTTCGTGGTGACGGAAGTTCCGTCATTGAGTGACGGAAGTTCCATCGCCCTCGGGTCTGAGACAACTGCCTAAAAATGATATGATGGAAGTTCCGTGAATTTTTCACGGAAGTTCCATCAGCCTCTGTTTGCAACAGAAACCTCCCTCTCTAAACAGAACTTTTGGACAAGTTACATATGGAGTATAAAGCTTGTCTCAACTTGTGAATAGTAACAAATCAACAACCAAAACTATATTCACAAGCATCAACAATATGATCTATTGATCAAAGAATTTTGTTTGAAAACAAAGACAATATGAAATTTTTGAAAAGATTTTACTTTCAAGACATTTTGCATGATCAATACACCAATCAAAGCACAAGATTCTACTCCAGGTTGGATAAGTCAAGAATATTTAGTTCACTCCTAAGTTCACAAAACCGCTTCTCATCTAGGGGTTTGGTTAAAATATCGGCTAGTTGTTTGTCGGTTCCAACATAGCTAATATCGATGTCCTCCTTTATAGAATAATCTCTCAAGAAGTGGTGCCGGATATCTATATGCTTAGTTCGATTGTGATTAATAGGGTTATATGCAATCATGATGGCACTCTCATTATCACATAGGAGTGGAACTTTGGTCATAGTGTATCCAAAGTCCTTTAGAGTTTGTCGCATCCAAAGTAGTTGAGCACAACAACTTCCGGCTACCACGTACTCCGCTTCGGTCGTGGATAAGGCAACGGAATTTTGTTTCTTGGATGACCATAACACAAGGGACCTACCCAAGAATTGGCACGTCCCGGAGGTACTTTTCCTATCCACTTTACATCCGACGTAGTCGGCATCGGAATACCCGACTAGCTTGAACTTGGAGCCCTTGGGATACCACAATTCTAAGTTTAAGGTGTGAACTAAATATCTTAAGATTCTTTTCACCGCCACGAGGTGGCTTTCCTTTGGAGCACTTTGGAATCTTGCACACATGCACACACTAAGCATGATATCGGGCCTAGATGCACAAAGATAAAGTAAAGAGCCAATCATGAAGCGGTATACCTTTTGATCCACGGGTTTACTGTTCACATCTAACCCAAGGTGTTCGTTTGTCTTCATGGGAGTCTTGTTAGGTTTAGCATTCTCCATATCAAACTTCATGAGTATGTCTTGTGTGTACTTGGTTTGACTTATGAATGTCCCCTCTTCAAGTTGCTTAACTTGAAAGCCTAGAAAGAACTTTAACTCTCCCATCATGGACATCTGAAATTTCCTAGTCATAATCTTGGCAAACTCATCACAAAAAGATTGATTAGTAGAACCAAATATGATGTCATTGACATATATTTGGCAAACAAATAAATCATTGTCAACTTTTCTTGTGAAGAGAGTAGGGTCGGCCTTGCCAATTGTGAAGCCCTTGTTGATCAAGTATCCCTTAAGGTGTTCATACCAAGCTCGAGGAGCTTGCTTGAGGCTGTAGAGAGCTTTGTGAAGTTTGTACACATGGTTTGGTTTCTTTGGGTCTTCAAACCCCGGAGATTGTTGTACATACACCTCTTCTTGAATAGGGCCATTAAGAAATGCACTTTTCACGTCCATTTGAAAAAGCTTAAAGCCATGGTGAGTAGCATAGGCAAGTAAAATACGAATTGACTCAAGCCTAGCTATGGGTGCATAAGTTTCACCAAAGTCCAAACCTTCCACTTGTGAGTAGCCTTTTGCAACAAGTCTTGTCTTGTTTCTCACCACCACACCATACTCATCTTGCTTGTTGCGGAAGACCCATTTTATGCTAACAACATTTTGCTTGGGTCTTTCCATCAACGACCACACCTTGTTTCTTTTAAAGTTGTTTAACTCTTCTTGCATAGCCATCACCTAATCCAAGTTTTGAAGGGCTTGTTCCACCTTAAGAGGTTCCAAAGAGGAAACAAACGAGTAATGATGACAAAAGGTAGCCATTCAAGATCTAGTAGTTACCCCCTTTTGGATGTCTCCAAGAATGTTGTCTACGGGGTGATCCTTTTGAATGCTTTGTCGTACTCGTGGATGAATTGGCCTAGATGCATCTTATTCTTCTTGATTGATATTATCTTGAGTGTCTCTATCCCCACTATCTTGAGCTTGATCTTGGTTGTTATCTTGACCATGATCGTCACCATGATTTTGGTCTCTTCCTTGATCTTGTTCATCATGTGGCTCTTGTGGAGATGGTTCATCTTGCCTTGAGTTTGGGTCTTGTGGTTTTATCTCTCCTATTGCCATGTTCCTTATTGCATCACAAGAAGCTTCATCACCTACATCACTTGGATTAACTTGCTCTACTTGAGAGCCATTAGATTCATCAAATTGTACATCCCGGGTGATTTCAACAACACCGGTGTCTTTGTTAAAACCTCGATATACATAGACGTTAGTTCCATATCCAAGGAGAAAACCTTCATGTGTCTTAGGGGCAAACTTAGAGGATTTGGGTTTCTTGTTAAGAATAAAGCATTTGCTCCCAAAGACACAAAAGTATGAAACATTTGGAAGGTTACCGGTCAGAAGCTCATATGGTGTTTTCTTCAATATATTGTGAAGATATAATCTATTTGATACATGACATGCGGTGTTGATGGCTTCAGCCCAAAAGGTGTCTAGTGTCTTGTACTCATCGAGCATAGTTCTTGCCATCTCTATGAGTGTGCGGTTCTTTCTTTCGTCTACTCCATTTTGTTGTGGAGTGTATGGAGCTAAGAATTCATGCTTGATGCCTTCTTCATCAAGATATTCTTTAACTTGTGTGTTCTTGAACTCGGTTCCACTATCACTCCTTATTTTCTTGATCTTTACTTCATACTCATTTTGGGCTCTCCTCAAGAATCTCTTTAGGATACCTTGTGTTTCACTTTTGTCCTTCAAAAAGAATACCCAAGTGAAACGAGAATAATCATCAACAATTAATAAGGCCATATTTGTTACCGCCAATGCTTATATAGGTGACCGGTCCAAATAGATCCATGTGAAGTATTTCCAACAGTCTTGTCGTTGTCATTATTGTTTTTGAGGGATGTGCCGCTCCAACTTGCTTTCCGGCTTGACATGCGCTACATATTTTATCCTTTTCAAAAGCAACATCCTTTAGTCCAACAACGTGGCCACCTTTTAGGAGTTTGGAAAGATTTCTCATCCCAACATGAGCTAGTCGGCGATGCCATAGCCAACCCAAGGTGGTTTTAGCAACCAAACAAGTATTTAGGTTAGATCCCTCTTTGTTGGTAAAATCAACAAGATAGATCTTATCCTCTAAATACCCTTTGAAAGCTATTGAGGAATCCTTCTTCCTAAACACGGTCATGCCATCATCGTCAAAGAGACAACTAAGGCCCATCTCACAAAGTTGTGAAACGAACATCAAGTTATATCCTAGACCATTCACAAGATAAGCATTACTAATTGAAAGGTCATGGGTGACGTCAATCCGTCCATGACCAATTACTTTTCCTTTGTTGTCATTTTCAAATGATATGCCTCCACTTGGTAGATTGTCATGATCAAGTGTGGAGAACATTGATCTCTCTCCGGTCATATGATTTGAGCACCCACTATCAAGCACCCATATTGCCCCACCGGAGGAGTATTCCTACAAAGGAAATCAAGCACGTGTTTTAGGCACCCAAGTTGGTTTGGGTCCCTTAACACTAGACACAAGAACCTTGGGCACCCACACACAAGGCTTTCACCTTGCATCATGTGGCCCAACAAACTTAGCAACCACTCTACCATAAGCATTACGGGTTAGCATATAAGAGGTATCAAAATCATTAAAGTATATGGTAGGGGTCTTCATGTTCTTGTTGACTTGGGAAGCATTCTTGGGCTTGATAGTGTTTTCTTGCATCACTTGCTTTCCCTTGCTTTCATGCACAAAGTTGATATTCTTGTTATGCCTTCTTTTGGGTGCATTCTTGTTGTACCCCAATCCTCTCTTGTCATGAGAGGCTCTTGGCTCACCAACTATTCTTGTTGTAGTCTCCACTTGAGCTTTCTTCTTGAGCTCATTGACTTGGTTGGTTAGCTTCTCAATGGTTGCATCTTGTTTGGCAATCATATCAACATCAATGTTGTGGCACCTTCCACAACCCTTGCTTGTTGAAGCTTGTGAAGATTCAAGCTTCTTCAACAATGATTGTGATTTTGTCTTGAGATCTTCAATGGCCTTAGCTAAAGCCTTGTTCTCCTCTTGCAAGACATTGCACCTCTCTTGATATTTCTTGGAGGTTGAGGTGCTTGATTCACTTGACTTATTGACTTTTGCAAGTTCTTTGGTCAAAGTCTTGTTCTTCTCCTTTTCTTGCTCTAGTTGCTTGGTGAGCTCTAGATTCTTGCTTCTCTCTTCATCAAGCAACTCTTCTTGCCTATCAACGATCCTCTCTTGATTGTCCAACTCCCTTTGTAGCTTATCTAGCATTTTTACCATTTAATGCATAGAGGGGACCAAATCCTCCTCTTCATCGCTACAATAAGAAGGATTGAAATCGATGTGAGGAGCTACCTTGCTTTCCTTGGCCATGAAGCAACGAGAGGCATCATCTTCATCATCGGTGAGGTTGTTGAAGAGTGACTTTTTGGCTGGGGGCAGGCCAATGGCGATATTAGCAATACCACATTCATCATCTTCATCATCATCATCGGAGATATACTCTTGGCCAATGTGAGCATGTCCCTTGTTGTATGGCTTCTTGTAGGGCTTTGTCTTGTTGTTGTACTTTTCATTTTTCTTGTCCTTGCCATTCAATCTTGGACAATCGGCAATCATGTGTCCTTGTTCATGACACTCATAGCATCTTCTATTTGTTCTTGTAGCTTTTGCCTTATCAAAGCTTCTTTTGGTGAAACCATTCTTGATCATGTATTTGCCAAATTTCTTGACAAATAAGGCAAATTCTTCATCATCTTCTTCTTCATCATCATTCTCTTCATCTTCATCATCATCATCATGAGTCTTCTTGGCCTTGAGCGCCAAGTCCTTCTTGCTTGTGCTCTCTTCTCCTATGAGCACATTCACTCTTTTGCCCTCATCATCATGACTCTTATGGGCATTTATTCTTCCAATGACTTCATCCGTTGTAAACTCTCGAAACCATCCTTCTCTTCAATAATGGTGCAAAATGTGGAGTTCCATATCCTAAGAGCCATGAGGAGCTTATAGTTGACTTCCTCATCTTTGATGTTGTCACCATAGGATCTTCTCTCATTTACAATGTCTATGAGCCTATCATGAGTTTATTAAGGCTCTTCCCCCTTATTCATCACGAAGAAGTTGAATTGATTCTTGAAAACTTGAAGTCTTGACTTCTTAACAACATCCACTCCCTCATGGGCACATATAAGCTTTTTTCATATTTTCCGGGCATTCTGAATTCCGGCAACTCTTGAATATTCCTTAGGATTCAAGGAAGAGAGAATGGCCGACACTGCTTGAGCATTATGATGTATGTTGTGTTGGTCCATAGTTGTAGGATTGTCCTTGTTTTCCAAGGTGTATCCTTTCTCCACAATTTCCCAAATTGGTGGAGCAATTGACACGAGGTACATCATCATGTGATGCTTGTACCAATTGAAATCCTTGCCTTCAAAGTAAGGTAATCTTCCACTTTCACTTCCATGGATATTTGCCACATCGGCATAGTTGAAGGGGATGGATGCATGCAACTCATTTCCCTTACTTGTTGAAGTAAGATCTTAAGGCTTGTCACCTTCTCCCGGCTTTGACAACTTTTAATCTTTAAGCTTTCAAGCCTTGTAGAAGATTTAAGCTCTGATACCAATTGAAAGTTGTCTAGAGGGGGGGGAGGTGAATAGGCAATCTAAAAATAATCCTGAAAAAGCACTAAAGGATAATCAAATAACCAGAAATGACAAAACTTTCATCGGGGTTGACGGAACTTCCGTCACCACGGAAGAACTTCTCACTACCCTTCCTCTAAGCGATGAATAACGCGGATAACAAGGAGAAGGAAACACTAGCTTAGTAGAAGTGAAGCTAATATAATGTAAGCCCAGAATTCTTGAATGAAGACTAGCTACACAATTAACAAATGATACAAGCACAATAATACAAAAGAAATAAGCAAGCACAAATATAAGAGCGAGAAAGTAAAGAGAGACACAAGAATTAACCCGAGGTTCGGCAACCACACTAAGTAGTTCCTACGTCCTTGTTGAGGAGCTACACAAAGTGGTCAGGTCTCTCTCAACCCTTTTCCCCACCAAGCAATCACAAAGATCGTGCTTGGATTTCTTTCTCCACTTGATCCTTTTCCTCCGGAGGCGAATCACACCTTCACAAACGTCCCCGACTCACCTCACAAAGTTGGGAGCTCAAGGGCGACGCCTAGCCGTCTAGGAGACCAAGTCTCCAAGAGTAACAAGCAAATCAAATCTTGATGGGGAGGGAAAGATGTGCTCAAGCTTTTGAGCGGATGGTTTCAATGCTTTTGTGGTTGGATCTCTCTCACTTTTATTTGAATCTCAAGAACAAGTCTAGGAGTGAGAGGGGAGAGCTCTAGCTGAAGAGTGAGTGAAATGGCAAAGAATCCAACCCTTCTCACGGTGGAAGGGGTACTCTATTTATAGAGAGAGCTCAAAAACTAGCCGTTATAGTATTTTCTGGGTCTGACGGAACTTTCGTGGTTACCCACGGAACTTCCGTCAATTCAAATTTAGCCGTTGTAAAGCACTGGAAGTGAGCAAAAGATGCTGTGACGGAACTTCCGTCAAATGGTGGGAACCTCCGTCACTCTCGGTTTGACAAGGAAAAAGGCTCACAGAACTTCCGTGAGAGCCACGGAGGTTCTTGGTGACGGAACTTCCATCATGGGGTGACGGAACTTCCATCACTCTCGGGTGCGCAGAAGGTAGAAACCCAACGCTGACGGAACTTCCGTCACTAGGTGATGGAACTTATGTCACTCTCGTGTTAACATCAAAGCCGGACCCGACGCTGACGGAACTTCCGTGAGAGGACTCACGGAACTTCCGTCACTCTCTGTCTTGCTAAGTAAAAGGTTGATTCTTAGGCTTTGTTGGCTAGGTTTTCAAACGAATTGATTTAGAGCTTGAGCATAATATTTCCCTTACTATCAAGATAAGTTTTACCTCTCTTAATAGTTTGGCATACCTATGACTCAAAACAAATAGCATAAAAGCTAAACGTGAACCACCATGAGCCATTTTCTTTTCTCTTTTATTGAGGGATAGACTTTGTCACATTAGTGGGTAATTAAATTTTCTCTTGATAATCTATACATTTTCTTCATAAGCATGTTAGTACAATTTTAATCTTTTGTCATTAATCACCAAACCTCACTAGGGGACCTAGATGCATCTTCAGCGTCACCAGCATCCCAGATCGCGGTCTTCTCGCGGCGGGTTCGTCGGGGCCAGACTCATGATCGCAGAGGAGGGGAAGGCTGAGGGATGGCTCTGGTTCTGACAGCTTCATCGGGGCCAGACTTGTGGCCGTATCCTCGATCTTGATGGCTATGGCCGGCGGAACGGGGATGTCTACAACAACCAACGCGGCGGTCGTCAGTGCAGCGAGGAAACGGAGAACATGGAAAAGAGAGGAAGCGACGAGGGGAGCGGCATGCACCTTCGGCGGGGAGGGTGTCGCGCATTCACTGCTCATCGACGATGTGGATGAGGACGCTTAGGCGCAGCCAGAAGAACAACGAACGGAGCGAGAGGGAGAGGAAGAAAGAGGATTATTCTCTATGGCTTTTTCTTTTTTTCTATTCGGAAAATTTCTCAACCATCCACTTCTATTCGAATGGTTCAGATGCTATCTAATGTTGCCTCTGCATTGAGAGAAGGAGGACGGACCAATGCAGACGATCTGAATCCCTTGGGTGGCGGCTCCTCGCACCCAAATCGCAACATAGGTTGTTGGTAGCATCCCGAATCCATGGTGGGCAACATAAAGGACTGGTACATTTCCTTTCCTACCCTCGCCTCCTAATTTCATTATCAGGATCACAGGCATGCACTTTTCTGCCGCTGGTCTTGTGGGGCCTAGTAACACACATCTAACGGTACAGATAACTACGGTGTGCACCAGGAGATGCGGAAATTTCATGTTCGTCCGTCCGTGTCTCTGGACCGAAGGGGTGGGAGGTGGGCCCGCCTCCGCTACTTGAAGCACCACAAAAAAGGCCGCATCCTCTACCTCCTGCCACTAGAGCCGAAGCGCAGTGGCCTCCGTTTCTACGGCGAGCTTGAGAGCAAGGCCATGGTACTGCTCCTCCTGGTCCTCCCGCTTCACAATCAGTTCGAAGGCGGCCAAGTTGGCCGCGTGCTGACGAAAGGCCACCTCCTCCAGAAGGCCAAAGGAAAACCTCGGAATCAACGGTCTTCCCTCGCACGGAGGAGGAGGGGTAGCAAGAGACGGAGAGTAAGGTTGCGTATAAAAAATGACAACCAAAAAACAAGAACAACGGCAACCTGAGACAAGTCTCGTAGGCCTACTGCTCGACCTGAGAGGTGGGTACCGAGCCCCGAGCTAGAGTCGCCCCTGGCGCTGGACGGACGAGAAACAGGCGAAGCAACACTTGCTCGCACCCTCCACGCCCCCTCCGGTGGCTGTCAGGCTCCGCTCGGTCCAGTCCCCATCAGTTGCTCAGGGCTCTGGGGTGACTACTGGGAGCATCGACAAGGGGAGAAGGGGAGAGGCTACAAGGGGCGACTGTGGCAGCGGAGTCTCGGAAGGGCTAGAGTGGCCCTCGACTAGCAAAGAAGATGAAAAGCACAAGTGATTTTGCCAATGACACTTGGCTTATTTCGCATGCACAGCGTTACGCTCAACCTTAGAGTCCACCGTTCAGATTAGATAATGCTAATCCTTAGTCTTCATGCATACGGTGATCTACCGTTCAGATTAGATAATGCTAATCCTTAGTCTTCATGGATACGGTGGCGAAGCTTTAGCTCTAGATCAAGGGGGCCAACCTCATTAATTTAGCAAAAACCAGTGATGATCAGTCAATGTTTTTAATCGCCGGAGATATTTGCCGCTATCACCCGATATCGCTGCTGGGAAAGACTAACGCTAGGAAACCTGACTTTTGGCGCTAAGAGAGTTTGGCGCTATTAGCGGTCATTAGCCCGTGATAGCTGCGAAAATTAGTCTGAATTAGCGCCGCTATCGGGCCAAATTAGACCCCTATCGGGCCAAATTAGGCGTGGGCTGGGAAATATATTAGCACAGGCCCAAAGTCAACTCTAGTTAACTAGCAATCAATGTTTGCTGCAGGAAAGTCGTAACCCTGAGTTCCTCCTTGCTCCTTGCGACCTCTTTGGAGCGGCGGCGGCTGCTGCGATTGTTCGTGTGCGAGGGACTAGGCGGCAGCGCTGCTGCAATGAGGAACCGAAGAAGACAGTAGGGAGCAAACATCTAATCTAAATACAGTGTAGTAAAATAATAAAGATAGGTTATAAGTACCATATCACCCAGCCACAGGATGTTGTAGAACCATGAAGTTAGTGAGAACTGAGTTCATCCTAAATAAACACTGGGTACACTGACCACGGCGTTCCACACCACCAGCCCGAGGTTGGAGTACACGAGGGAACCTAAAATGATTGGTAGTTATTATAATAAATTATATATAGTATCATGATAACTTGAAAGACGAGATGTACTTGGCAGAAATAAAATAAGGGCTCACCTAAATGCGTACACGCTATTGTATTCTGCGGCTTGGAGCATTAGAATTTTCCAGATAAAGTAGCAAATTCGTACTACAGTGCACGTGGAGCCACGGTCCACAATGAAACAACTTGGTCAGATGATGATGATGGGCCTTCTTGAGGTGCCTCCACGTCTGGTACTGGCGGCTCGGCCTCAGCCACGAGGCTGGTGAGGTAAGCGACTGCACTATAGCAGTCGGAGGCCACCGCGGCCCACCAGCTGAAAATGTACAGCTGTTTGGTTAAGTCGTCCTTGATAGAGGGTGTCATCCAGTGGTGGAGCCAGAAATTTATCATAAGATGGTCCAAGTATTAATAAAAACATTGAGAGGGGGGCCAAATCAAAAAAGTATATCAAAATACATGGTCAATTTTGGTGTATACTACTAATGTGTAGCAAGCATGGGGCCTAGGACCCTGCTCCCCCCCTCTGTGCCATCTCAACAAAAAATTGCTAAAAAGTGTTGGTTGCTCTAGATCCACCCTACACAACCAAGGACAAGGCCTAGACACAAGGATAAGAGCCATAAAAAAAGAAAAACATGATCCATTTAATTAACGAGGGGCGAACGCTGTCAGCATACCATTTGCATGGTGCACAGCATACCATTTGCATGGTGATGACTATGAAACGAAAGACTGCATTGTTCGGCAGGACCGGTCCTCCTTGAATGATGTGGACAATAATTTGTACGGAGGTTACAAGAACGGAGAAAAACATTGTTCCCTCGGCAAAGCTACATGTTAATTAGTGTAGGCATAGTTATATCAACTTTGTTAATTTTACGAGATATATAGTATCAATTTAAAGTTTGATCAAACTATTGGGGTTTACACGGTGTAGGTTTCTAGAATGAGGGGGGTGGTCCACCTCCACTCCATGCAAGTCCCAGAACAAGCGACCCATGACGATTCCAAGCAGCAGCCGGGTGCACAAGGATAGTAGCAGCAGCCTTTTTTGCAGAGTTTGGTGGGTTTTGACTATGTATGTGGTCATGTCTACTAGTAGTTCCTTCTATGGAAACAAAGATTGAAGCAGAAATGGATTAAACACGTAAACCAGTAGGCAAATTCTACTAGCTCCTCCTGGAAACAACAGCGTGGTACTACCTCCGTCCTTAAAAAAAGAAGGTGTCGTTTTAGCCCAATTCACCTCATTAGATCAAGGAAATTCAGCTCATCTACCCCACGTGCATATCCGCCTCTTCCCCAGAGGCAACCGCTCCGCTTCCTACAGCCGTCGTGCCGCTTTCCCCCTTAACACCGCCGCCACGTAATTGCTTATCCGCTCTTCCTGCTTGTCGCAACTGCTCCCACTCACGGTCGTGCAATTGATGCCCTCACCTTGTACGGATCTAGCTGCAATAGGCACTAGGCAGAACGATTAGGAATGAGAGCAGAGGATGCTGGCTCATTTTTTTTACGCCAGATGCGGGCCCGTTGACCAGAGCGACATGCTTTTAGTTTAGGGACTAATAAATTCGAATGGTGGACGGAGGGAGTATTAGCATTGTTTAATCAATCCCAAGACGGTAGAGTGCTCGCAAAGGCCCCAATAGGGATGGCAATGGGTAAAAACCTATCAGGTTTTGATCTCCCATATCCATCCCTATTATAGGTAAATCACACCCATACCCGTATCTATATCCGTGATGGGTTGAAGTTTCATCCCCTGTCCATACCTATCGGTAATTGGGTACCCATGGATTTCTTATGCCGGTGATATTTCTAACAAATTCTTAACATTTCGATATATTTTATCAATTTATTGAGAATTTTTGTTTAGTACATGAATAAAATAAAATTGTATGTTAGTCTAGTCTTTTTTTGATAAAGTTAATAGAGCTAGAGTTACAGTAAGAATAATAAATCCACGTTATGAGCCATAAATCACACATAGATAGGGTTTATGGTTCCCATACCCAAACCCAAGTACCCGTTAGTACAAAATTTGACCCATTTATGTTGGGTATAATATAGGTCCTATACCCTTCCCCTAAGAGGGGTTTTACCCACTAGGTTTAGGGACTAATAAATTTGAATGGCGCCAGTATGACACTTTTACGGGAAAAGAGGGAGTACTAGCATTGTTTAACTAATCCCCAGACAGTAGGGTGCCTGCAAAGGCCCGAACGACCCTAAATGCGGCTCGACGAAAAGAACGGCAGCATGTAGTACTAGTAGCTACTGATAAGCACGTCATCATCCGGTAATTCCTAGTATTATGTAGCTGTCGTGCTACAGAAACCCTTAATCAAAAGTACTACACCATCAGATGATGAGAATATACTAGGAAACAAACGCTCCTCGTTTGTGCATAAATTACTGAATAATGGCCATGTAGTAGTCTTTAAGCTTCCCCACTGACTGGGCCACGCCAGAATGAAGCAACAACGCGTTTTACCACTTCGTGCCATGCCGGGCAAAAAAAATCCCCATTTCATTCTAGTCCACACAATACTGCAAGGCAAAAAGTAAGAGATGGCTGTGAGTTGCTTTGATGCCTCTTCCCAGTCCCAGATACGCGTATTAAGCGACTGATCAGACAAAACAAGACATATTTCAAAGCAGTGTGACCACACAGATAAATGAGCAAATGGCTAGTAGTACTAGGGCGCGTAGGGCCTACACGAGTCTTATTCTAGATTCAGCAACGCATAATCATTTCGCGGAAACTCTGGTAGTAGTAGTACACGAGTGTTCACATCGTCTGCATTGAAGTGAAGCACAAAATTCAGAGAATGCACTGTAGCTGGCATGAAACTCAATTCTAGCCGTTCGATCAGGCTTCAACGGGTGAAATCAGTCGATACTATGCCCCTAAAGAAATGATAATCTCCGTTGGGACAGCTACTAGGAGAAACGATTCTATGAAAATCATGATTTCCATGGATGTCAATTTCCACATAATCGCGTAGAGGAGGAGCTGGTTGTTTGGTGGTATCCTTAGAATCTGATTCTCCTCAAGGCAGCGGAGCTCAGCCGGGGCAGTGGAGCTCGGCTTGGGGTGGGGCGGCGACGAGACGAAGCTCGCTCGGGAGCAGCAGCACGACGGAGCTCGGCTCGGGGCAGGGCCACAGCAGAGCTCGACCAAGGGCGGCGACGCAACAGAGCTTGGCTCGGGGCAGGGCCATAACAGACCTCGATCGAGGGCGGCGACGAGACGGAGCTCGCTCGGGGGTGGCGGCGCGGCCAATGTCGATCAGGAACAGGGCCTCGGCGGGAGCATCGTGGGTGAGGCTCTGCTTGGCCGGCGGGCTCGACGGGAGCGACTGGGGGCGAGGGCAGGCGAATGGCGGCGGTTGGGGCTCTCTCCGCATAAGCTCCTATGGCGTGTGGGGGTTGGGGGCAGGCAAACGGGTAGACGACAATCGCCTGCACACCTTCTCCGTCGAGAATTGGTTGTGTTCCGTAGAGGGTTGATTCCGCGTTTTAGTGTAAATGGGCCATTGGGAGGAATTGTGTCCGAGGGAATCAGCATGAGAAGCGGGTCCTTTAGGGACACTTGCCGCTTATATCCAACAGAAGCGGCTGGGAATCGGTTCCAAACAGGGCGTCGTTTTGACATGTACATGTCATGGACATGAGAAACTTTCTCCACCGCTACCTCTGAAAAGTGCCAGCCGATGGACTTTGTTGAGGCACCATTTGACTTGTACATGTACCGTCTGTTGAGTTATGTTCCAAATTCATTGTACATTGGAGGCCAACTTCTGATGGAGCGAAGTGGAGGCCCGTCGCCGGAGGCTTGGGCCGTAGCGATCATTGTCTTCTTGTAAGCCATCGTTTTCTCTTCGGCATTGTAATCCCAACTCTTGATAGTGAGGTTTTGCTAGCTAGCACCTGTGGTTTTTTCCTTTCTACTTTGGGAGGGTTTTCCACATTAAATCTCGTGTCCTTTGTGGTTTGATTTCTTTCTTCTTCATCGTATTTGTGGCATCAGTTTATAACAAGTGGTACCAGTGCCAGGTTGTTTCCCATCTAGGGTTTCTCGATGGCATCGATGAAGTATGATCTACCATTGTTGGATTACAGCATGAGATTCTCGCTATGGCAAGTCAAGATGCGGACTGTTCTGGCGTAAACTCAAGATCTCGATGAGGCGCTGGAAGACTTTGGCAAGAAGAAGAAGGATGAGTGGACAGATGAGGAGAAGCGTAAGGATCGTAAGGCTCTGTCCCTAATTCAGATTCATCTATCTAATGATATTTTATAAGAAGTGCTACAGAAAAAAAGTGCTGCAGAACTTTGGTTGAAACTGGAATAGATCTGTATGTCCAAAGATCTAGCCAGTAAGATGCATATGAAGAAGTTGTTCACGCTCAAGATGCAGGAGGGTGGTTTAGTGTTGAACCACATATCTATTTTCAAGGAGATCATTATTGATTTGTTGTCGATGAAAGTTTCATATGATGATGAGGATCTAGGCCTCTTACTTTTATGTTCTCTACCTAGTTCGTTTGCTAATTTTTGTAACACCATACTTTTGAGCCATGATGAACTAACTATAGTAGATGTTTATGAGGCGCTCCAATCCAGAGAGAAGATGAAAGGCATGGTACACTCTGATGGGTCGTCGTCTTCCAAGGGCGATACACTACATGTTAGAGGTAGAACTGAGCAGAGATCGTCCAATGATGGCAACGAGCGTGAGAAGAGCCATGACGGTAGAGGCCGCTCGAAGTCCAAACCACCCACCAAGAAGTACTGCAAGAAGAAAACTCATTTTATTAAGGATTGTTGGAAACTGAAGAACAAGGAGAAGAGGAAAAATAATTCCGATGGTAAGGCATCAGTTGTTGTTGCTAGTAACTCAGATTTAGGAGATTGTTTGGTTGTTCTTGCTGGTTGTGTTTCTCGTCATGACAAATAGATACTTGATTCCGTATGTTCATTTCATATCTGCACTAACCGAGATTGGTTTAGCTCTTATGAACTTGTGCAGAAGGGAGATGTTGTGCATATGGGATACGATAACCCGCATGAGATTGTGGGCATCTGCTCTGTTCAGATCAAGGCACATGGTGGCATGATATGCACACTGGCAAATGTAAGGTATATTCCAACTATGACCAGAAATCTTATCTCGGTTAGCAGTCTTGATGCAGAAGGTTTTTAAGTACTCCGGTTCTGGTGGAGTTTTAAAGATTGCAAAAGGTGCCCTTGTTTGGTTGGTAGGTGATCTGAATTTTACAAATTTATATGTTCTTAGAGGAAGTACTTTATATGGTTATGTTTTCGCTGCTGCTGTTTCTAAATCTGAATATAGTAAGACTAACATCTGGCACATGTGTCTTGGATATATGAGTGAACTTGGTATGGCAGAATTGATGAAGAGGAACCTACTGGAAGGTTATACTTTGAGTAGCAAGAAATTTTGTGAGCATTGTATTTTCAGGAAGCATAAAAGGGTTAAGTTCAACACCACTGTTCATACCACCAAAGTACTCTTGATTATGTACATGCTAACTTATGGGGTCCCTCTCATAAGCCTTCTCTTGCTGATGTTGATTGCATGCTTACTATTATTAATGATTACTCTAGAAAAGTATGGCCTTACTTTCTGAAACACAAGAGTGATACTTTTCCTGCTTTTAAAGAGTGGAAAGTTATGATAGAGAGGCAAACTGAAAAGAAGGTAAAAGTGCTTCGTACTGATAATAGTGGAGAATTTTGTTCGGATGCTTTTAATGATTATTGTAGACAAGAAGGCATTGTCAGACATCACACTATACCGTACACACCACATCAAAACGGTGTGGCTGAGCGCATGAACAGAACCATCATCTTGAAGGTTCGATGCATGTTGTCTAACGCGAAAATGAACAAGCGTTTTTGGGCAGAAGCTAACAGGTTGCCCTCTATCCCACTGAATAAGAAAACTCTCATTGAGGTATGGTTAGGTACACCTACTGATTATTCACAATTGAAAATTTTTGACTACACTGCTTATGCCCATATTGATAATGGAAAATTAGAGCCTAGAGCTATTATATGTCTTTTTGTTGGTTATGGTTCGGGAGTTAAAAGATATAAGTTGTGGAATCTCGAAACTGGAAAGACTTTTATAAGCAGGAGTGTTGTTTTCAATGAATCTGTGATGTTTACTTACAGTTTAACTTCAGATCATGTTCCAGAAAGTACTATAAAGGAGCTGCACCATATCAGTGTGCAGGTGGAGCATGTGATTGATGAGGAAGTCGAGCTGGTGGAGCCAGTGGTTGACCAAGAAAATGAAATTGTTGATGATGATGCTCATGATGATGATGTTTAGTAGCACTCACCTCCTATTTACAGCCTGAGGAGGATTTTCCTATTGCTCATCGCAGATCAAAGAGGGGTTGTGGACCTCCAACCCGTCTTATTAAAGAATGTAATATGACTTACTATGCTATGAGTTGTGTTGAATAGGCGGAGAGCGTTCATGAGCCTGCAACTTATACTAAAGCTGTTGATTGTGGTGATCGTGAGAAGTGGATTTCAGCTATGCAGGAGGAGATGCAATCTCTCAATAATAATTGTACATGGGAGGTTGTGTTTTTGCCTAAGAGAGAAGATTATCCGCTGCAAATGGATTTACAAGAAAAAGAAAGGTTTATCTCCTAGTGAGCCTCCTAAGTTCAGATCAAGGTTAGTAGTAAAAGGGTACAGTCAAATTCCTGGTGTTGATTACAATGAGGTATTCCTCCTGTGGTTAAGCATAGCTCAATTCACACGTTCTTCAGTATTGTTGCTTCACATGATCTAGAGCTTGAGCAGTTAGATGTGAAGACTGTATTTTTGCATGGTGAGCTTGAGGAGGAGATATACATGGATCAACCTGAAGGGTTCATAGTGCCTGGTAAAGAAAAATATGTTTGTAAGCTGAAAAGATCCTTGTATGATTTGAAGCAATCCCCTCGTCAGTGGTATAAGAGGTTTGATTTATTTATGTTATTGCATGGCTTTAAGAGGTCTAATTATGATAGTTGTGTTTATATCAAGTTTGTTAATGGATCACCTATATACTTATTATTATATGTTGATGACATGTTGATTGCTGTCAAGAGCGTAAAAGAAATCATTACATTGATAAAATTGTTGAATAGTGAGTTTGACATGAAGGATCTTGGTGCTGCTAAAAAAATTCTAGGTATGAAAATTACTAGAGACCGTAGAGCTGGTTTGTTATTTCTTAGTCAGCATAGTAATATTGAAAGGTTCTTCATCGTTTCAATATGCATAATTGTGACCCTGTTAGTACTTCTATTACATCATATTTTAAGTTATCAGCTAAGCAATGTCCTAGTACAGTTTAAGAAATTAAATACATGTCAAGAGTTCCTTATTCTAATGTTGTTGGTTCTTTGATGTATGACATGGTTTGCTGTTGTCCGGATTTATTTTATGCTATGAGTTTGATGAGTAGATACATGTCTAAGCCTGATAAAGAGCACTGGAAGGCAGTTCAGTGGATTCTCAGGTATCTCAGAGGGGTAGCAGATTATTGTTTGAAGTTTGACAGAACTGATAAAGAGCTTATTGGCAATGTTGATTTAGATTATGCTGGTGATTTGGATAAGCGACGATCGCTCACAGGTTATGTGTTCATAATTAGTAGTTGTGCTGTGAGTTGAAAGGCTACTTTGCAGTTTGTTATTGTTCAGTCCACCACTGAAGGTGAGTATATTGCTATTGTTGAAGCGAGTAAGGAGTTGATTTAGCTAAAAAAGTTGTTTGCTGAGCTTTGTGGTTTTGATTTTTCGTATTTGTGACGTCAGATTATAACACCGCCGGCCCTTGAGAGGAACGCTGCCCCCACAGTCAACTGGACGAGACGTGTTCTGCCGTGCTACGGCTCGTGACAGCGTTGACCTAAGAGTAGTAACCAAGATAATATATATTTCATCAGTTTTAAGGTTGTCGTTAGGCTAAAAAAATCTTTAATCTTATATCTAAAAAGGAATTTGACCATTGCAATGCTGCTACGTAGTGCATAAATCGGCAGCATGCCTAAAACAGAAGAGAAGCAGAAAGACTATATTTGTCTCCATTTTACTTATTCAAAGTTGAATTTTGTGATAGAAAGTCATTTTATTAATAAGGTAACTTGAAGATGTGGCTTTCTCAATAAAACATTATTAATATATATATTGTTGGTCTTTCTTTCCAGGTAGTGAGAATGGACCAAGTATGTCTTCCAGGAGATGAGAATAATATGACATGTTGCCTCTTTATGCGAATTGGGAGGAGGTGTATTCGCTATGAAGAATGTATACACACAAAATTTTAAGTCCAAATTCAACTTCATTAAAAAGATATAAAAATAATAAATCATAGAAAAAAGGGATAAAATAGCACATATCATCTATTTTTGTTATCTTTCTCGTGATTTGTTATTTTATATCTTTTAAATAAATTTGAAATTTGGTTTGAGCATGTATTGTCATATCATCTAGATGTATATCGAGTTTTAAACTTTTTGAAAACTTATAGATATGGTTTTGTAGAGCATTTTCATGATTCCACTGAACATGGTTTGCAATGAATATTTTCCCCTGTTTGCATGCTACAAAGAGAAATCGTATTGAGTTATCTTAAGACCGTGTTATCCAAAAATCTTGTTATCACTTGCGAAGCTTAGTTGTGAGCCCCCCCCCCCCCCCCCCCCCCTCCCCACAATAAAAACTCCATTGATTTACATAAACTAGCTCATTTTTGTTTTATCTGGAGTTCAATTAGTAAAGCTGGCCCCCTCTAATCATTTGCTCACGCTTTGCCACTGCGTGTTATCTTGAACCTTTAAAGCCATATCTTTAATTTAAAAAACGTAGTCTCATGGAATGGAGCCTGTTATCTTGTTGTGTCACTGAAGAAATCTGCGTAAAATCGAATCAGTAAAACATGGTAGCTGAACTGCTGATCTGGTAGAACTTGGTTCAAAATGGAAACTATAGTAAAAGATGATTTTCCTTGTGAGTTACATGCTGAATTTAGAACAGAAATAAAACTAACGCTGAGCATTCTAGCATGTCTTTTGCTTGTCGTCTTGCTTCGCTGGTAAAACTACAGAAGCATATGAGTTCAAAAAAAAAAAAAAAACTAGAGAAGCATAAAAGCGCCCTGCGACATCAAGGCAACCGAGGTGCATTACGCTTCTCTTTGAATTATTCCAGTCATCTGTTACCAGATACATTCCGAAAAAAGAAAAAACACTTCCTCTGTCAAATGTTGACTATTACAGGTGGTCTTTATAAAGCATAACTAAACGATCCAGACTATGCCAGATTACAATGTTATTTTGACTTGAATTCTTACCAGCTTTTCATTTAAGAATTTGTATTGATACTGATGAATTACAGAAGCGTTATAACGAGAAGCTGACTTTTTCTATGCACTCGCTGAAACGATCTCTTGACTCTCGTACACCTAACACTGCAAGCAGCAGTCAGCTACATCTTATGACTGGAGGGGAAGAAAAATCCCAGATTCCATAGTCCATATATACCTAGTCATCTGTTTCAAAGTTTATCTGAAATGCTGAACCGGTCACAAGAATTCTTTTCTCATAGAGATGCTATTTTGAGTGAACAAAAATGTTGAACTCAAATAAAGCGCAAGCCCTATTTGAAGTCTGAAACCATCATACCGCTGCAACAAAATCCTGCATGGGTCTAGGTCGGGCAAAGGCCAGGCGGTGCCCACAAATCAGAAGACTAATATAAAAGTTTAGTTAACCCAAGATGTTTGAGATCCGTGCTAATTTTGAAAAGTGCTCCACCGGAGCACTAGTCTTTCTGAATTCATACAGTTACCTTCAGAATTTGTACTATTTATGATCACAAGGCATGTGGACCAGTTTCTGAATTTGTACATTTAACTCCTGTATGATTTCTTTTCATATAAATCAACAAAATTTGGATGGTGGATACACAGAATGGGTACAAGGGACCTATCCTTCGGATAGTTGGCAAGGTAGCAAGCTGAAAGAACGCTTGCCCACTGCAGAAAGAATTGCCTAATATACACAGAACAAAAAGAACCAAAGAAAGGTGTGAAGCTATCCTATTCGAATGAACAAAAGACCATTGTGTGACCCCTACACCTAAGCTCTAGAAACTGTACTCATCTGAACTTCTGGATGAGTTGCATCCTGGAAATCTTGTGACTTCTCCATTTCTCTCGCAATCTGAATGTCACTGGGGGTGAAATACTCCCTGAAAGCCTTTGCGGCAAAATGAGGGATCATTCCAACTACGGTTACTGCAAGCAGCAGTGCCCAAAACAATCCAGTTCCCATCACCTTATAGATTGCCCTGTCATACAAAAACATGATCAGCCAACATGAAGATTTTATCTGTAACTGTAAGCAGGCAAGCAAATATTAGGAATCTGAGCGTACCAGAAACCAGGCAGGATAGGTATGGAGTCTATGACCATGACACAAATCCATGTTGCAACAATGCTGCCCCATATCGCCGCATGTGTGATCCAGTTCCATCTAATCACATCCATTGCAAGGTGAATGTTGACAAGGATGACAACTGCCAGTGTCCACAGGTCTCCCAGGCTGGCACTGTCAATAACACTCTTCCGGTATGCAAGGTAAGGGATGAAGAAAATTGCGAGGCTCTGCCAGACGGAGTCCAACATGATGAAAATGAATAGCCTTAGATTGTAATTCTCCTCACGTTGCCCCGCACCATATAGTTGGGGATATTTTAGCAATGTCCTCCGACTGAGATCCTTGTCGAGAATGGCAACAATAATGGTAGGGACAGCAGTGTATATCACAGAGTATAGCACACTGCTCCACTCAGTTATAGCTGTTGTCAGGGTGAAAGCAGTGAAAAGTACATACCTGCAATGGTCAACGAGTTATATTTGTTGCTTATGCAGATTAAACCAAGATCTTAATTGTGGCAAAATGAACTCACCAGAAGAGCACAAAGACAAAAGTAGCATTTCTGTAGAAGTTATATAAGATCATATAGCCCATTCTCTGGTAGTTCCAGTGGCCATGAACCAACAACAGAGGAACCAGAAATCGGAACTGCCCCATGGCAAAATCAGAGGCCATAACAGCTTGCCTTCCCTCTTGCCCACTAATGCCAATGCCAACATCAGCCATTTGAATCATGGATACATCATTTGCACCTGAAAAGGAATTTCTACTCAGATTTGGAAAAAGGAACAGTAATTCATCAGAATTTAATAACTCAAGTCCTGAACTAGTATAACGTGAAAGAAATTTTACCGTCTCCGATAGCTAGAGTCATGTCACTTGTTCGCTTCTTTATTAAATCCACAATACCCGCTTTCTGGAGGGGAGCTACCCGACAACATAGAACAACATCACAGGCTATCGCTACTTCGAAAAGCTGAAAAAAAATGTATGAGTCAGGGGTTATTGATAAAAACAGAACTTATAACGCTGATGTATATTCAGTACGATTCTATACCTGCTCCTCCCGTTCACTATCAAAAATGTAGACGAGGCTGTTACCATCAATGATCAAAGCAAGGGGCACTCTTACTTGTGGATCTGACGAGAACGATCGCAATTTCTTAACCATGGAGATTGCATCATCCAAGCTCTTCCTACATGACTCTCTCGAGTAACTGTTGACTACAATCTGTGTCATCTCCCTTGTCAAAAGCTTGCAGGAATAGCCAATAGAGATTGCAGTTTCTTGCTTGTCACCTGTCAGTACCCAAACCTTGATTCCTGCTTGCCTCAGTTTCTCAATTGCTTCAGGTACTCCATCTTGCAGCTTGTCCTCAATACCAGAGGCTCCCAAAAGACGCAGGTTCCTTTCAATGTTGGCAGCCACACCACGAAGCAGGTTCCCTCTTCCTAGTAGTGCGGTGCTTGCCTTTTCATAAGCCATTTGCCACTCCAGAAACTCTTCTTGGCTCAGCTCCCTGACACCGATAACAAGTGTCCGAAGGCCTAGCGATGAATATGAATGGAGATGCTTCTCAGTTGCTTGGACAACATCTGAATTCAGTGTTTTGTCAATGATTCCAAACATTGAATTATCTGCGCCTTTTACGAACAGCTTCACCGTCTTATCAGGGCAGCCGATTATAACAGACATCCTCTTGCGGTCGCTGTCAAACTCATGAAGACCAAGGACATCATATCTGCAAATCAAGTACAGTAAAGGAAAATGCTCTAAGAATCAAGGAAGGCATGAGCTACAAGTAAAAAACAAATTGGGACAAAAAAGGACAGGTAGCAGCAAGCTCTGGTCTGCTAAATTTAGTACTACAAAGAAAATGGGCAAATGCATATAAACAATCAGCCAACTAAATCATCGAACTATGCTAATTCAAGTGAAATATATAGTTCAGACAGTTTGTCAGCTCCTCCAGTACGAAAAGCATCTGCACTAGACGTCCAAAAAGAGGATGCAAGCAACAGGCACAAAGAGCCAAAGTTCCAACTACCAAACGACAGAAGCCAACGGCCAAGCAAGCACGGCTGCTACGGAAGTAAAAGAAAACTGCAGGTCTAGTCCTCATTATTTCTTCTAGTGCTAATCTGCTAGTGGCGCTCCACAGAAAGCAATCAATCAGTGACCCATTTTAAATCGCAACGCGAGAAGAATGTCTCGATCGATACCAACCTCTGCTTCTCACCGAGGACGTCGATTACGATGTGCCCCGACGTCCGTTCGACTAGCACAAAGCCGTACGCCGCGGCGGCAGCGACCAGCGCCTGCTCGTCCGGCGACTCGCCCTGGTAGTCGATCACCGTCGTCCTAGGGTCCGGGCCATCAGAGGTCATCGGAACGATGGTGTTGCAAGTAGCCAGGGCAAGGAAGAACTCGCGCGCGTACTTTCCTTGGTCGGTATCATCAGCCCTGATCAGCTTCACCAGGTCGGTATCGGTGTTTACCAGTATCTTTGGCGCCCAAATCCGACCACCCTCTTGTGCTACAAACCAAAAGCGAAGCTTGATCGACTCTCCTTCGTAGTAAGCAAAAGAACGGATTGGGATAAGAGAGAGAGGGAATCCTACCGACGACAGCAGGTTGAGTGACGTCGCTGTAATCGACGCCGTCAACGCTGGCGCAGCGGAACTCCATCTTGTTCTGCGTGAGCGTGCCGGTCTTATCGGAGAAGACGCACTTGACCTGTCCCAGGTCCTCGTTGATGTTGAGCGCCCGGCACTGGAACCTGGTGTTGGACGCGGCGTCGTAGAGCCTGGCGTCCCGGATCATGAAGTATGCCTGCCCGAGCCTGACGAGCTCCATGGAGATGTAGAGCGAGATGGGAATCATGATCTGGAACACGATGACGGCCATGAGGTAGACGAACACGATCTGCGCCGCGATGCCGTAGTAGTTGTAGTTGCCGTCGGTCTTGTCCTCGCTGAGGTAGTCCCTCTTGTGGAAGAACTGCGCGAGGTCGAGGTCGTCCCGGTGCGCGTGCAGCCAGGCGCCCGAGAGCGCGGCCACGACGGCGCAGAGCGCGATGAGGATGGCTGACAGGAGCAGCGTCTCGCGGTTCATGTGCGTCTCGAGGCGGCTCCGCTTCTTGGGCGCCCCGGCGTTGTTGAGCATGGCCTTGGTCTCGCGGCCCGCGTACACGACCACGCCCACGGCCCATGCCGTGTTCTTGAGCTCGCACCCGCGCAGCACGATGTTGGACGGGCCCAGCGGGATCCGGCGGCCCTCCTCCCCCTCGGCGACGAGCTCGAGGTTGCCCTGGAACCCGTAGATGTTGCGGTTGGGGCGCTCGCACCGGACGACGGCGCCGGCGAGCCGGTCGGGTGGCGTAGGCATGGTCTCCTGCTTGGCGTACCGGGTCTTCAGGTTCGACTCGCCGTCGAGGTTCAGCGTCTGCACGTAGGCCACGCCGCTGGGCTCGCTGGTGGACAGCAGGACCATGTCAGCCGGGAGGGACTCGTCGGCGACGACGCGCACGACGTCGCCCACGCGCACGTGCTTCCACTCCGTCGGTACGAACCGGCGGGCGCCTTCTTCTTCGCCTTCGCCGGCTGGGGATGATGGGGAAAGGGAGAAGAGGACGTGCGCGAGGCGGCCGTTCTCGGCGCGGTCGGAGCGGTGGCGGCGCCAGTCCTCGTACGCGTCCTTGACGGCGGTGACGGCGAGGACGAAGGCGAGAGGCATGACGGAGGCGCCGCGGCCGAAGACGGCGAGCTGCGGAAGCTGGTTCAGCACGGCGATGACGAGGAAGTAGACGTAGGCCAGACGGTGGAACTGCTCGAACAGGTTGCGGGGGAGGAACGTCAGCGGCGAGTACTTGGCCGTGCGGACGCCGTTGCCCGCGAACTCGAGCCGCTCGTTCGTGCGCGCCGCGTCGCCCACGAGCACCACGCGGGCGTCGTCGTCGCCAAGATCCTCCTTCTGCGACGCAGACATGGTGTGCCGCGACGAAGACCCGTGATGATCCTCGGCTGCGGCCATGGCTGTGCCTGTGCACTGACCGGCGGGAGCGTCAGGCAAGGATCGAATTCGAATCCCCTATCCGCGTGTTCCACGCCATGCCGCTGCTGATACGCGCGTCGAGGTCGGATTTTGATGTTTGACCGGCCGATCGGAACGGAGGTGGCCGCGGCGAGGTCACCCACTCAGTCCACCACGGTATAGTTGGGGGTTCAAGAAACAGGGGAGGAAGGGACGGGAGAAAAAACAGAGCAGAGGACGAGTTGGGTTTTGGCAGGCAAGCGCCGAGTGAGTGGTTGGGCCAAGGCGGACAGACGCCTGGGATTTACTTCTACGGTGATGACTGATGCATTAAAGATTGTCGTCACTCCATTTTTCAGGCCGAGCCAGCGAGGAGGAAGACGAGGGGACGAGGAATGGAAGCGCAGGCTCGGTCGAGAAGAGCTGAAATGGATTGGCCGTGGCGCTTAAAATCTGGCAAAGGAGGGAGGAGGAGGTTGGTGAGGACAAACGGACCGTTTCCGTTTGTATGAGGAGAGAAAGAGAGAGAGGGGTTGACTTGTGGACCTTCGCCGGCGCTTCTGTACTCTGTCTTCTTTGAACGAGGGATCCCTCAAAAAAGGTCTAAACAAGGGATCTTGCAAATCTTAAGCTCAGCCTGTGTCTACGTATTGAATCAGTACCAGAGGAAGAAGATTAGTTTTGTCCTGTCCTCCTAGAAGTTTCTCTGCTCCACTCACTGCCGGTAGGACCGGACACACAAGACAAACGTGGCATTTCTTCAGTACCTTTAACAACCAGTTTTGAAACAGCTTATACTACTATCAATTAGTAATCAAGCTGTCACAAATTAGGAGCACGTCGCTGGTAGTAGGAGCAGTCAAGAAGAACGGACGGGACCGGGCAGGCTACTTCCGGCCTCCGTGTAGTGGAGAGACGGCGAGGGGTTTACGCGCTAAGCAACCCATTGTTTTTTTGTGTTTGGTGCTTTTGCTTGGGGAGCTGGCCGGCCCTGCTTTGTGAGCGGAGATCTTTTTTTTTTTTTTTTTTTTGACAATTGAGCGGAGATCTTGAAGCTTCCAAAAGTGCAGAGAAGGATTGGTGATGCTTCTCTTCTTTGTGTGGTGTCCCACGCGGGGCCAAATCGGTTAAACCGAAGGTTATCTGCCTGCTGTTTCGTTGGACCGCTTTCGCATCTTATCTGTTTATCGTGCTCTTATTTGGGAAAGCTTGACTTCATGCTTAAGCTACCACTTCAAAGACACTCACTACTGGAGAGCGCTTAAAAGAGGTATAGCTTTCTGGGTGCACGATCACTAGATAATTGTCGCACACACTCGATATTTCTAGAGATCTAATGTTACACAGGTCTTGGAAAAAATCGACCTTGGAACAAAAATATGAGAAAATCACAACAAACTTAGGTCAACGCAATTATTCCTATAACTCCAAAATCATTTGGAATCTGATGACAATTTCACAGTGACATTTTCATGTTTTTTTAGAGCTTCTTGAAAAAGGGTCAGGGATTAGCAATTACTTGCACGGCAATCACAAGGGAAGAAAGAGAGATCCGAGCACATCTCTGATTGGCTGACTTTTGCTGTACCCACATGTACTACTTCTTTTCCAGACCTTTGAATTCGAATCACGGTAAGGCTCGCGACGATCGCGCTAAAACATCAAATTGGCTTATAATACTCCGCTTATATAAAGTTTGTTTTTTAAGGGAGAATCTTGTCAGGGCACTGTTCCTAATCCACCGAATGACAAAGAGCCATAGAATTCTACTCCTGCCGTTAAGCAGCCGCCGGGTCAACTTCCGGACAAGCGACTTAGGCGGGGAGCGGTTGACATCAAACCGGCCACCAACGACCGTAACCCTTCCCCATAAACTACGCCCATTTGCTGCTGTAAACTTCGTGACGGGTGGTCGTCTACTTCTAGAAAGTGGATCAGGCGTGACGATCGTGCTTGCGCCACTGGAGCATCCTGTCCAGTCCCATGCATGAGTCTATTGGTCTAAAAACTTGCAAACTCATGATTTGTTTTAAAATGTTCTCCAGGCATTGGGGTGTAGCCATCAGAGTGTGGCAGCGGCTGCTGGCTGGGAGAAGAGAAACATGTCCAAGGAGTCGAGGAAATTCCCGTGAAAATTGGTCATGACCCATGAATCATGAGTGGTGAAGGGTAGTACAGCATCAATCGTTCACAGTACTCGGCAGAAAACGGACGTGCGCGTACTGTGCAGAATTGAATTGAATGGAAAGAAAATATGTCAAAAGTGCAGGCACGCCCCCTGCCCTAAATTTCAGAGCTTTGGATAGATGGATGGATGACCCCCCACGAAGTGACCACGCCATGTCGCTCCGTACTTTATTCCAAGAGCTCGCATTGGTTGGGTCCATGGCGCATGCATGCATCGCCGCTCGAACGATCGAGCTAGTAGGAGTAGTGGTAGGGGCCATTTATTTCCTTGTTTTTTCTTCTGCATAAACCGGATTGGCTCGCCAGGTCCTTTGTGCAGGAAAAGGGCAGATACACTGGCACCCCATCTCGCACGATAACAACAACAGCTTGACCATGAACCAACAAATCCCCATCTTCAAAACACCTTAAACCGAACGGCCCACTGATTGCTACGTGGGAGAATATTTTTGGAGTTTCCCGTCAACGACGACGGGCTTGGATTTCTTGTCAAGGAAACTATGTTTGACGGGGAGATGGTATATAGTCCGGAGAACACGAACGTCTCCCCGCGTTAAGCTGTCCGAAATTGACTAATGGAAAACAAAATTGAGAGGGCTGGCAGGCAGGCAACCTCGTGATGAAGTGAAGGTATGATCGAGGAAGGATCTCTTGGAATCATCGCGTGGGCTCTAAAACTGAAACCTATTGGTACAAGGAGCGAGTCAAACCGCTTAAAACTATGGTGGCTGCGCGGATTAGTTAACGAACCTTGGTGCCACCGTGGGAAATAGACTCCATCCTACACTACACGGCACGCCAACAGCACCACCACTACGGCCACGAAACCACAAGTGGAGAGGGAAAACTGGCGCACGATATGATGGGGCGGCGGTACAAGTCTTGCTGCCCGATCGAGCACGCCGGGCGAGCGAGGAAAACCAGCCGCCGGCGCACGAGACCGCGAGTGCTCCATCATCGAGTCGATCACCCGTGACACATTTGGCACCCGGCGGCGGCGCACGTCCCTGTCCGGGGCGCCGCGCGAGTTAGTTGGCCTACCGGTCGATCTATCGCAGCCAGCCACCGCCACACGATTAGCTCGTAGACTGCTGGCAGCCTGCCTGAAAAGGCAGGACAGGGAATTTTGGGGAAGCCTCGTGGGCGCCGTCCGGTCTGGCCGGTTCGGGTTCGGGCGCGGCACGGGCCCCGTGCCGTGTGCATGGCCGTGTGGCGGATCCTTTGCCGTCCGGTCCGGCTGCGGCTGATCATTGAACACCCGCGCCCGCACGGGTCAAACTATCCTGGGCGTTACATGGCCCATGGGCCCGCCAGCTAGGATTATTTGACTTGGTCAGAATTCTAGTTTTGTGTTACAGTACCCAACAAGGTTGGGAAACTTCAGAGTTCCTTTCGACCGGACAACCGTTGCATTGGTGTTGTACCGATACGGAATGTGATGAATGCAGCTAAGAGACTTTCAGCTGGTCTGGATTTATCTTCTTCAGCGGATGAAGAATTTTCCATCCACTGAGAGGAAAAAACAACAGAAATCTCATTTTGCGTTGTGCGATCAGGCGGGAGCATACAGGGAAAAGAAGGAAAGAAGAGTCTACTACGGCGCACGAGTCCCGTGTGCTTTGCCTGCCCCGGGGCCCGCGTGTCAGCCCCACGAAGCTTCACAATTTATAACCAGGTCGACACGTGCCAGGCACGCTCGTTGGTCGCTTGCATTTCCAGCACTTGCACATGTCTCCAACGGCGGCGGCCTTCTAGATGGGAGGATGATCAATTCCGTGCTCATCCGTCCTCTAATTTTTCTATTTGGCATCCATTGATTGTTGGAGGTCGCCTCTTTAATAACTACAGTAGAGAGCGGGGCGAGCGGCCTGTCAAATCCAGCGCATCGTTTTTTGCTCACCTAAAAACGTGCGAGTTGCAGCTGCTTGGTTGCCACTACGTGTGGAACATGCAACGCAAGACACCATGCATGCCCGCAACGTCAGAAAGGCCGGCGGAGGGGCGGGAGTAGCAATCAGGAAACGATCGAGATGCTGCTGCTATGCACCACTTGCGCAAGTACTATTTCCTCCGATCCACTAGGTCACTGTTTTCCCTAAGAAAAGACACGACGATCTGGGAAAATTCTGGTCACTTTCGTGCTTGGCGTTTCCGTCGGCGATCAGGGACGACAGCTAGAAAAGTCTGTCCTTTGCTCTGAGTATCCTGCTCCATCTGCATTGGACAGGAAACCTAGCAGCCAGGTCGCTGACGGAAGCCGCCGGTTTTGGACGTCCACACCCAAACTAACCCGACGACCAATCATGCCCCGAAGAAAAAGCTCCGTTGGGGCCACTGGAACTTCAACTAACATATGATGGTGATCTTGAGCCCATATGCAAGATTAAACTAATCCGAATTTGCGCGTCATCGTCTCTCAAAATGGTACAATATGCCTGAAAAACGTGGCATCTGACGCGGTCCGTACACATACGACCAGCAGAAAACAAGGACCAATGATTTTGATCGATCAATCTTTTGCTGTACTAATAGGAGTTCTATAAAATCAGTAGGGGAGCCTTTCCCGTCCTGTTGCATAAAAAAATATGAGTTCTATATATGCTGGTATGAATGATAGGCAGGCTGCTGGGAAATGGCTAACGACTGATTAACAAGTAATCAACTTAGCAGCCCTGTCGTCTCTGATTCATCTGACTTGCTAGTGGAGCAGTTGACCATCGAGATGCCTGCCTGCTTTTGCAGATGAGACGAGGAGAGGAACGTATGTTCCCGGAACGGGCCCAAGATTTGGTGACACACTAAAAAACGGACGCTTTATCTATGTTGGTTTCCTCCTTGTCCGATGCAACAACCTATCTGACATCTGCCGACGCGTAACTATCATCAGACTCGTTGCGCCGCCCAATTATGTATTCTATCCCCCATTATCCAAAAAACGACAGCAAAGAACACACACAGCATTTCACACAAGAGCAACGCAATCAGGCAAACAATTCAATTCACAAACAGAAATGCAATGCAAACCATCTGAAGCAAATTAAAAGGAGGAACTTGCAATTATAATGCACATCGATCACGGGTGAAAACGTACCTCTGCCTGTCGCCGAAGACGTCGACGATGATGTGTCCGGAGGTGCGCTCGACGAGCGTGTGGCCGTACGCCGCGGCGGCGTACACGAGCGCCTGCTCGTCGGGGGACTCGCCCTGGTACTCCAGCAGCCTTTCGCCGCCGTCCCCTTCCACGATGGGCACGATGGTGTTGCAAGTGGCCAGCGCAAGGAAGAAGTCGCGGGTGCGGTCGGCCTTGGCGCCGGACCCGTCCTTGAGCAGCGCCATCAGCTTCGGGTCCGTCTTCACGGCCGTCTTCGGCCTCAGCACAACGCCGTCCTCCCCTGCTTGCAGTCGAACCATTATGAGTTTTATCCAGAAACTGCTTTTTCAAATTTGATTTTCTATTTTGGCGTGTGTGCTCTGAGACCAGGGAAAACGAATGATGACGAATCATCGTTATCGAGACCTAAATAAACTATCAATGTTGGATTAGTTGAAGATATCCTGGAACCGTGCCGTTGGTCAGCTGAACATTGCAAGGAGGGGACAGTCAAATGGCAACAAAAAGCTGCATCAGCTTCAGATTCAGAACGCAATGCAAAACCACCACTGTCACGTCTGACTTGCAGGAAGCGGCTTTTTCAGATTTTAAAAGTGAAACCAAAAGGCAAGGCGCAAAGTTCGTTTCAAAGTGCGAGTTCTATAGTCCCGTACCCAGTTACCATCAACAGTAACACGGCACGATTGAACATTGCCCGGGAAAAGAAAGACCTTTACATCTAGTTAGTAGTAACTAGTTCTCCCATCGATTTCCCGGTCAGCATCGGCAGGTACCTTAAAATTCTGCAGTGTTTCGTTTTCTAGACGGGCGTGCTGAGATTTTTTTCTTCCGGAAGACCGCATGGCTAGAATTTTCACACGCATCGAACAGGTGTCACCTCAAAGATGGTTTTTATCTTTTTTTTTTTGGCAAGGGAAAGACTGTTTTTATCTGCGAGTCTGTGACTAGTCAACCAACGAGGCTGAATTGAACGAGAATGAAAGAAAACGTGCTTACCGGTCACGAAGTGTCGATGATCATCGCCGCCGCCGGTGGCGTCGGCGTCGCTGAAGTCGGCGCCGTGCACGCTGGCGCACCTGAACTCCATCCTGTTCTCGGTGAGCGTGCCCGTCTTGTCGGAGAAGACGTACTTGACCTGGCCCAGGTCCTCGTTGATGTTGAGCGCGCGGCACTGGAACCTGGCGTCCCGTTCGGCGTCGAACATGTGCCTGTCCTGCACCATGAAGTATGCCTGCCCCACGCGGACGAGCTCCATGGAGATGAAGAGCGCGATGGGGATCATGACCTGGAACTGGATGACCGCGCTCATGAACGTGAACGCCACCTGCGCGGCCGCGCCGTACCACTTGTACGTCGCGTCGGCGTCGTCCGGTTTGGAGTAGTCGCGCTTGCGGAAGTATGGGATGACGGCGAGGTCGTCGGCGTGGTCGCCGAGCCAGATTCCGGCGAGGAGCGCGACGAGGGAGCAGAGGACGGCGAGCAGGAGTCCGAGGACGATGGTCTCGCGGTTCATGTGCGTCTCGAGTCGGCTGCGCTTGGACGGCGCGCCGGAGCTGTTGAGCATGACCTTGGTGTCCCGGCCCGTGTAGACCGCGACGCCGACGGCCCATGCCGTGTTCTTGAGCTCGCACCCGCGCAGCACGATGTTGGACGGGCCGAGCGAGACGGGGGCCCGGCGGCCGCCGTCGAGGTCGACGGTGGCGAGGAAGCCGTAGATGTTGCGGTTGGGCTTCTCGCACTTGATGACCCCGGTCATAGCCTCGGGCGGCGTGGGCATGGTCTCCTGCTTGGCGTACCGGGTCTTCAGGTTGGACTCGCCGTCGAGGTTGATGGTCTGCACGTAGGCGACGCCGGTGGGGTCGCTGGTGGAGAGGAGGACCATGTCGCAGGGGAGCGTCTCGTTGGCCACCACGCGGAGCACGTCGCCCACCTGGATGTCCTTCCACCGCCTGGGCACGAACACGCCGCCGATGAGCACGGACGCGGTCCGGTTGTTCTCCGTCTTGTCGGAGCGGTGGCGGCGCCAGTCCTCGTACGCGTCCTTGACGGCGGAGACGCCGATGACGAAGGCGAGCGGGAGGACGGCGGCGGCGGGCGTGAAGACGCCGAGCTGGGGAACGAAGTTGAGCGCGGCGAGGAGGAGGAAGTAGAGGTACGCCACGCGGTGGAACTGCTCGTACAGGTTGCGCGGGAGGAAGGTCAGCACCGAGTACTTGGTCGTGTGCACCGAGTTGTCCGGGAACATCGACGACTGCTGTTGCCCGGCGTTGTTCACGGTGCGCTCCGCGTCGTTGATGTACACGAACCGGGCGTCCTCGTCGCGGAGGTCGCGCTGCGAGCCCAAGCGCTCCGACGCGGAACGCCGGGTGGACATCCGGGCCACGCCCCCCGGGCTCGGGGTGGGGAACGGCCTCGACCCGGACCGCGGGAACTGCCGGAAGCTGTCGAACGACGCGCTCGACTCGGCCTTGGTGGAGCCAGACCGGATGATGTCGGGGGCGAACTTGACCGACGGCGAGTCGGCGATCAGGGACCGCAGCGACCGTGATTGTCTGACCGATGAGCTCGTCGGAGAGTGCCGAAGGATCGGCGACGGCAACGGCTCCGGCAGCCTTGTCGGAATCGGAACGTAGCCGTCCATGCTCGCTCCTCCCGCTTCCGTCTGCGGCGGAAGGGGCGGAGTGGACGGCGGCAGAAATGGCCGTTCTGGTCGCATGCTGCTGTGTTCGTGGCCTTGTGCTACTAGCTGCCGATAACTAACCACCAAATTCGTGCGAACAGGATTGGATTCAGCGAGGCTGGGAACAAGAAGCGATCATCACTTGGTTTTGTCTGTATATAGCTGGAGTTCACGAGAGCAGAGGCCAAGTTTTTTGCTTGGTCGATTGCAGGGGACGGGCGGGGAGCTCGAAGGGAGAAGAAAGCTCAAGCGTGATGAAGCTGTCTAGCTGTGTTGCTTGCGGGAGAGGAGGAGGAGGGCTGACAGGTACTACTGAGTAATGCGATGGCACACGGGGAGAGAACAAAAACAAGTCAGAGGATGGCTGGCGGGTACACCAATTGGACCGGAACATGTCAGCGTTTGATTTTTTGGCGCCGGTCCTGGCTGCGCGTGGACGGGGCTCTCTCACTTGCATGGAAGCAGAGAAGCAGCCCAGCGGAGGGCGTATGTATGTTCGTGTTCGTGCTGACCTGGAACTCAGCACCTCCGTCGCTGCGTACAGGTACAACGCTAGGGCACTTTTGGGATTTCATATCATAAATGGCAATTTTTTGTCTTACCGAAAATCCGTAACTGTCATCAAATTCCATCCCAGCATTCTATAGGTTCAATATCAAAAAAGAAAGGCTCTAGAACGCCAGTCACATTAATATCTGAAATAAAATATCTACAAAATTTTATCCCAGCAGGGGTACCCCAATATATATATATATATATATATATATATATATATATATATTCACGTCAAGTACCCCTACTGACACAATACAACATTTTGTAGCAATGGTTTTCTTTTGCACTTTGCATACATTTTGTGACAATATCTACAAAATTTGGCAAATTTTATCACAAACCAAATAAAACCATTTCACCCAATATTAGAGATAGTGACTGTCTTTTATTTAGAGGAAAAATGTTACATGCCAGACAAATAATACTATAGGTTATCATGATATGTTATATGATATATCTCACAAGTACCAGTATCAATTCTCGCATCAAATTAGCAAAGGAAAGAATTAGCTTTAGTTTTACCTTTAATATGAATAAAAGAAAAATAATTTTACTTACGAATAGATAGATTATACATTATCCGTGGAAAAAATTGTTATCTACACCCAAAAATTGATTACCATTGATCAAAGGCAATATTGTAATGTTATCAATTTAAGTAATTGGATATGCTATAATACAAATGAAACTCTTTTCTATGCACTATGTTACAACACGTGTCATTTATATCATATAATCACATTGTCGGTGTTTCGATCACCGGCTAGTAGAATTTGTTCTAGGGGTACGCGCTTCGGACTTGATGATGGCTTAGCGAGAGAATACAAGGGGTTATACTAGTTCGGGAAAAGCCCCTACGTTCAGTTCTCTAACATTCTCGTGTTACTTGCTCCAGAGTTAAATACAATGATGGTGAGAGAGGAGGGGTGCTCCAAGTCTCGGGTGTGAGTGAGGGCGAATTGACTGCGTGGTGTTGCATTGTGTTGTGTCTATTCCCGTCGGTCCGTCCCGAAGGAGAAGAATGATTTCCCCTTTATATTTCAAGGGGGTGGGCCCACTTACAGAGAGAGAGGGGGGGGGGGAAGACGTCCTACACGTGCCGGATTGTTGAAGGCGTACTGAAGAAGGCGAAGTACCCGGTCGGTGGCATGGTCTTCGATCCTTGTGGGCCCCTCTTCTTGGCTACTGTGTCAGAAGGAGGGCACTGTGTTCGGGTGTGCTCTCGTCTTTCGTCGATAGGCCGCGTCTTCTTTGTCCCTGTTGATGGTGTACTCCGTCGCGTGTGGCGAGGCGTATCATGGGCACTGTCATGTTGTTCGGATGGTGAACGTTCCCGCCACCTATCGGCGGCCCTGCCCGTTCACTGCGAGGGGTGTCATCGGGAGTTGACGCCATCGAGTACCCTGTCAGCCTACTTGTGTCAGCAGGTGTGGGCGATGATGGGTGTAGCAAGGCGCACAGAGGGATTTGATCCCCTAATATTATGCATGCGTAGTGGGTACGACATTTAAGACTGAGTAGTTGGTAGTTGATGACTACCGACTTGATCACTCTTCTCTAGTCGGGATTAGGATGTCGGGTCAGGTCTTCTCGGGCCCGCTTAGAGTTGGGATCTGTCATGTCCTAACAAGGTAATCGAGATTCTCCATCCCACCATTTCTGGACCCGTTTTAGGTCTTTCCGTCCCGTCCCATCGGGGTTCGGACTTCTACTGGTGGGGGTTGGAGGTAGCAAAGCCCATCTGATGATCATGTGGGGCCCGTGGTAGGAGGTCTCGACCTCTCCTACGAGGTCGAGCGGAGCGTGGCGTGGCGGGGCGCTCGACCCTTGCCGAGGGTTCGGGCGCCGCGTGTCGCTCGACCCCTACCGAGGGGTCAAGCGAAGTGCAGCCGGTTCCTGACTCCTAAGGGTCGGGCGAGTCAGGTGGCGTGACGCGACTCTCGCGGCTAAGGCAGGACTGTTGCATGAATGTCTTCAAGTGGGGCTCATTCGGGTGGCTCCTTGACTTATAGGGGATGCCACGTGGCACCCGGTATTTCCCCTCGACACACATATTTTGAAAACTTTTCATTAAATTTTTAAAGAAATTACAATACAATAGTATTGTAAAAATATATTTCAATAGAAAAAGAAAATTGTATATGCATATTTCCTTAAACAAAACTTGTGCATATTGTTATATTATATTATTTCATATTTACACGGTGGTGTAGAACAAACATGGAGCAGGTCATAACTCCATTTAATCACCTTTGTCAATGCAGTACAAGACGTGACACACCACTTTTACAAAGTTCGTACTAAGTACACTCAGTTTTATCTTTGAGAAGAAAGTTATTCTTTATGAAGATAGAAAAAAAAAGAGAGAAGACAATAATAGATGACAAGATGTAGTGATGAAAAATTTAGAATAAGTCATCTCGGTTATATTGCCACACGATCATTACGGTACACATGTCCATGACGGCTTCTAGAGATAAGGAAACAGGCCTGATCCGGATGGAAGCTTCTGAATCATGCTTTACGTCAGCAGAAACGCTTGGTGGAAATGCTACTACATGTGCAAATTCTCATGTGCGGTCAACCATCATCAATGTCAAGCTAACGATTCAAAATAATGCGGCAGGACTTCATCATTAATTAATCCCATGGTTTCTCCTTCTAGAGAACGGGTCATTGTTCCAGACTGCTACTAGTATTAGTCAATCGACGATTCCTTTTTCTAAGATAACCGCTCAAGCTGTATTTTCTTTTTTCTAGATGGAGAACGGCTTCGTGTTAGACTTCTAAAATTATGCTCAAAACAAGTCAGGTAAGCCCAGACCAGCTCAGAGTGATGGTAGGTCAGTTTCAGTGCCTGTAACTGTAAACAAACACCTGGTTCGGTGGCTGTACCTCTCGTCGGCAAATAGTAGCCCTTTGCCGTAGGGTCAACGCTGAACCGTATTCACCGGCGATCGCCGTGACAAGGTCACCAAGCTCGTACTGGTTCTGATGGCGATCGACAAAGGCGAACCGTGGTACACAGCTGAGTTCCGACTTCACCCGTGAAAGCGTCAAGCGCGTCCCATTGCGTCGATTTGGAGCGCGTAGATACGTTTCGACAGTTCCTGGGCAGGTTCCTCCTCGCCCTTCTCCCTGCGTCGGCTGAAGGCCCACAGTTCAGACAGACCGTACCAGCCGCGGGTCTCTTGTTCCGACAGAGAAAACAAATGAATTAGATCTCGAAACAGCGCTTCCCAACAAGGCAAACAAAAACGCACGTAGTTTTCGTTGTGAAACGAACTCGGGCATGCCTCGCCGCCGAGTCGCTCGAACATTCATCCTTTCAAGTTTCAACTACGTCGAGGCACAAGCGCTCGGCACGTCGGGGCAAGTCAGTGTTCAAGGAAACAGATGAGCTAATGAACAATTAGGCCGGTGTCCAAGCAAGAACATTAGCTGCAGCTGAACTGATGAGCAACTCCAAGAGTCAATACAAAATATATAGAACGACATAAGAATCATAAACATAGGCATCGACTCATTACTGTAACGGATCATAATACACCCACATAGTTAGCCAATGGTTCGGTTTCAATGCGACGCACTCACCGTCCAAACAAAACCCATCCCCTACTGGACGACTAGTGCGCATGGATGCTGAGTTTCACATGCTACGGTACATAAAACCTTACTCATAAAAAGGGCACACAACACTTCATAGAATGGTCAGGCTTAGCTCTAGCTTAGCAACATATACTCGTGTGCCACCAAGCTACTTCATAAAAAGTGCGCATCGACTAGGGCACACAACATATACTCGTGTGCCACCAAGCTCTAGCTTAGCAACTTCATAGAATGGTCAGGCTTTGCTGCTCAGTGTTGACCATCGTCCTGCTGACCTGCAGACGATGATGATCCAACCTTGCTGAAAATTCTGCCGCCGAAGAGTTCTTTCCCAATCCTCCCCTTGAAGGGGAATCTCCTCTTCAAACTGTTCCGGAACAGGGAGCCACCACTTCGTCTTGGCACAAGAGCAGAATGGTTCCTCTTCAAGCCATGATTCCTGGGAGGAGGGTAGGCGCTGCCACTTCCACCTGCACTCTCGCCCAGTGAGAGATTCCTACGAGCAGATCTGAGTGCAACATGCAGCGGTTCTGAGAATGAGACACATCCTTCATCATCGGCAGCTCGCATGCACAGGGGGCAAGGTGGTTCATGGGCTTCAGTCTTGGGAGTGCTTTCCTCTAGGCAATCTGCATGGAAGACATGTCGGCAAGGAAGGACTGCTGCTATGGGCATGTCTGTATTTCGGACAATCCGATTTGAAGTCCAGGGTGATTTCTGCCGCAGGAATCTCTCGCACAGACCACACTTAAGAAATCTCACTGAGCTTGTGGGAGACCTTTGTGAATCAATACTGATATGATCTGAAATGTCAATGGAATCTCCATCGTATCCAACATCATAGCTGCTAGCATTGCTCCATCTGAACCCTTCTCTTCTTGAACTTGTGTTAGGTTCAGGCGAAGCCTCCATCTTCCCAAGCTCACTCAATGCATTATGGAACTTGAGCTCTGGGCTTGCCAAGCTGCGACGCCACAGAGGAGAAGCTTGGCTGTCATCACTAGGAGTTGCTCGCCCAGCATTACTAGCCTCTGGCATCCTAGAGGCCTCTGTTTCTGACACAGGATTCCGGAAAACAAGTGGATAGACCGGTTTTGACATAAATGATCGCCTAGCGATATGATTGCGGGGTAGATACAGCGCTGCTTGTTTACTCGATGATGCTAGCTGACTTGATTCTGAGAATGGGGATGCTGAACTGAAACTGCTCCCGGCAGTCAAATGCCTCTGCAGCAGATAAAAATAGAAATCAGCATTGAGATAAAGACTGCAACATTCTTGAATATTTTATTCAATCTATGTCAACCCTAAAAGGAATGGGGGAGATAACTCATGGAAGACAAAATTAGCTCACCTCACTTGATTGAGGATAATCAGAAGTTTCTGGTCTTGATCCTAGTCCAATGAACAAAGCATAAGTTAATTCATATTCAACAGCAAGATATCCAACAAGTAGATATACATCAATGTGCGGTTGGTTGCATTCTACCGTTGCAGGAAACATCCATTTGTCATGAAGAATAAAGAAAATTTGTCGGGCAGCAGTCTTAATTAATACTTCCATAAACAATATTTTATATATTTTAAAGATTTGGCAGATGATAACTGCTAAGGCCATGAAAATTTTGTTAACGCGTATTCATAAATCTATATTATCGCAATACTTTTACTTGTCGTGGCAAAGATAATTACAAATATAATTCTTCGTCGGTCTTAAATAATGCTAAGTTTGATGCAAAATAGAATAAGACATAATATTCCCATCCAACCGTAATCCAACTAACAACTGAGTACATGTTGCTTAGCACAACATATAATGCAAATAAAAGGCCGAACATCACATGGATGTTGTGTCTTAATACAAAGTAGAACGTGAGGATAGTAATGAATCAAACTACCAAGTCCCGCATTGATTATGTAAGGTGGCAACAGGTTTGTAGTGAATCAACTACAGAAGTAAAATTTACAAAAATATAGAAGATCCTATACCAAAGGAAGATACTGTATGTCCAAAAGACACAAGTTCATCGTAAATTCGTAATGACATAAACGTTCAACCGTTCATGCTATACACCATAAGCATGAAGCAGTATTGCAGTAACAAGAAGAATGATTACTTCATTGCCAATAACATGACTCAAAATTCTATATTTATTTCTCAGCAAAGTATTTGCAAGGAAATACTGTGCCTATGCTACAGAATACGCTGCTCTCCTATGTACTTGAGAAAAAAATGCTACAGAATACAATATACTATAAATGTTTTCTTGATGCATATAAGTTAACATACTATGTTATTTTCATCAGTGAAAGCCAATCTCATAATTCTACAACGAAACCATAACAAGAAAATATAGATAAATTATTTAGGTGGGTGCTCATAATGCATAATATGAAATGAACAAGAAAATACCTGCAGTAGGTGTAGAGAATTCACCAAGATCAAATCTTTGAAGAGAGGGTGTCCAGCGTGGAGCCTGAAGGCTGTCAGCTGGACTCCCAAAATATGAAAGTGCTCCGTCAGACACGGAATGATGGTGATTGAGGTACTGATCACTGCCAAATGCACTTCTGCTGCCCTTACTATGGGATGACAGTGATGATACATAAGGGGGGTGATCATGTGGAGCATCATGAACCCTATGAGGCAATCCATCTGATGAATACCTACAATCCCATCTCCTTGACGTTGGAGGAGAAAAGCTTGAGTTTATCCGCCAACGAGGCTCAGTAGGATCCATGGAATAGTCTCTGTTAGTAGGATTAGACTTTGTCCCATGTGGCCTTGCGGCCACGCAGCAAAGAGCACCCGTTTTGACCAATTTTGCCACACACTTGCAGTTGTGATCACTGCTTGATTATTGTTGACTGGGATATGGCGTGATGGGCACGATGAAACCAAGTCAAGAAGCAGGGAATGTGAGACATATAATTCCACCTATTCATACAAAAATCATCAGTCTTGTGTGGGATAAGCTCATAAGCAGAAAGGCCATTATCTAGGCCCAACAAAATTAGGGAATGCGCTAATATTATTGTCACGAATAAACAAGGAAACAAATGCTCGGTTGCATAACATAATTCACAACAAGCACACAAGGAAGCATATGCTCAGTTGCAGAACATAATCCACAGCAAACACACACACAATCTCATCCACAATAAATAAATTGATGCACATGAGACCTTTTGTATCACCAGACTGACTTATTCATGTTGTAAAGCTTGATTTATTTTTTCCTATCATTTCATTTCTACAAGATAAAAAACATCTGCCGCCATTTCGTATGTCAAGTCTCATCAACAGAAACCTAACTCTAAAGTCAAAGTGAAAATGAATCTACTCTGCACATGTTCTGTTTATTCTATTTGCACCAACATACGTCCATGCAGTAACTGATGTCAACAAGAAATTTCCCGTCGGAGCAAAATCCAATAGGTCCAGACCCAGAGCTCACTTTAGTACTCCACTCCTCAATCCAATAAATCAGTAACCAATCCAACAAACTCGTATAAGATTAGGGTACTAAAAAATCGTAACACACCACGCTTATTTTGCACAGAAGACGATTTCCGAACCAATCAACCGCATCAAAATATCTAGTATTCCCTTTAATCTCAGACCTAGGTTAGGGAGATGCTTATTACTTAGTCAGGTGACCTACAGACTAAACCGCGTGCTCCCTCCTACGCCAATCACTAAAACGGGGTCAATCACTCATAAAATCTACAAACTGAGCTCAAGAATCACAACAGCATGAAGACCCTACGCTGGTTGCTCCATCCGACCGATAAACCCACAAATAATCTATCGATTTCTGATAAAACTAGAAAGAAGGGGGAAAGGGGGAGCGAGAGTACCTGATGGTAGGAAGGGAAACCACGGAGGAAAAGAAATACTGGAGAAAGCGAAGCTTTTGGAGATAAGAAAGAGAGGATGCGACCTTTTTTTTTTTTTTTGAGATTGGATGCGACCTTTTTGGGTACGGGGAAGCGGAGGAAGAAGAGGAAAAGGACGGACTGGGGAGGACGGGTGAAGTGAAGAAGAGAAGAAAAGGGGGAAGAAAAACGGGGAGGAGAGCGGAAGAGACCACTGGGAACTAAGGGATACCCGGGGGATAGCGGATCGAAGGAGAGTATTTTGTCAGTAGTAGTACTATTTCTCTCCTTCGCCGCAATCAAAAATGAATTTCTTTTTTCTTTATACAAAAAGAAATGGAACTCTTGAGTTCGGCAGTCGGCACCGAACGAGAGTTGCATTATTACACAAATGTTCTCACATACCACCAAAACTAACTGCGTGAACCAGTTGTTGGTATTTTCATTGCAAATTCACACTTGAGTGAAGGCCATCTCTTTTTGTTCTGTACAGAAAAGTTTCTGTTAACGTGGATGTTCCTACTTTCCACGTCACAGAAAAAAAATGCATGTAGATATTCTATTGATGAGACCTCACAATGTATAGGTTTTAATATAGAATCGGGACAAGGGTTGTTACTTCATGTTCATTTAGAAAAAGAATGTGTTTCCTTTATCGTGTAATAAGATGGTGTTAGCATGATCGATCCAGTACTGTGGGATTAGTGTTCAATGGATAACAATATAGCAAGTTGCATCAAAACCCAATCAATTAGATTTTCAAAGAGAACAAATGAATCGCTTGTGGTTTCTTTTTGTTTCCAAGGCTTTGAACAAACTTTTGTGTTGCTAGAAAATTACTACTAATGGAGCCTTAGTTCAACCAAAGGAATCTCATGGAGCTTTAGGGTGTGACTGGTTAGGCGCATGTATTAATCTGATCTGCATCTAAGAACTAGGCTCATCTCAGCCTGGCTGAGTACATGCAATATTACTTTGTTTGGTTGACTGTATCTATTTGACTTGGCTACGATAAGATATTGTTTGGTTGCTTGCATGAACATCTATTGTGTTAGATTATAAAATAATAATATAATCTTTAAATATTGTTTACTTGATTCAAATTTATAACATAATAATTAATATATTATATAAAATCATAATTTACTTTTAAATATACTAATATCACTTAATTTATGCTAATTATATACTAATATCGCTATTAACTGGTGTCGTCGGTGCATGCTGCTGGCAGGGCCTAGCAGAAATGGATTTCAATCTCGTTTCTGTGCATCCAGGCCAGGTGTTGCCTTTTGCATGAGCGGGGACAGACCCTAGGCTGCATGCAGCCAACCGAACAGTCGTAGGGTGCATGTGGCCAGTCAGGTCGAGCTCAATGCACCCAACCAATCAGCCCCTTAGTTGGGATTCATCGGGTCCGGTTACCCGGAACCGAACCTCGCGCACCCCCCCCTCCCTCTTCTTCCTCGCCGGTGGCCTGGATGATCCCTTAGGGGGTCCGGGTTGCCGGGGGTGGGGGCCTCTGTGCTCCCCGGACATGGAGGAGGGCCGGCCGGCCAGGGGCGGCGGTGGGCCGCCAACAGAGCCGCGGGTGGTAGGAGGGCGGTGGGTCGGGGTCGGCGGCGGGGGCATCACGTCGCTGACGAGTTAGCTGGCGGCGGTGTGGCGACAGTGACGGCGTGACGGGCGGCTACGGTGCGCCGCCGGCCGCCGATGGTGGTGGCGGGCGGGGAAGGGGCTAGTGCGGCGGGCGGCGACGGCGCCGGGGACTGTGCCGAAGTCCACAAGGGCGGGAGCCCGCCGGGGCGGGGGCGGGGGCCGGAGTTGAAGAAAAAGGAGAGGAGGGGTGGTGGTGGTGGAGGGGGGGGGGGGGGGGGGTGACGCAATGTTATGCCACTAAAAACCAAGATTTACTTAGTTCAGTCTTAATGCATAGTTTCATCTTACGTTTTTCAAGAATACCATATCGAATTTAAAGATTTATTTTAATGTATGAAATAGTCTCTCTCAATACATAGTTTTATCTCACGAGTTCATATATAAGTTATAGCATTAAATCAACATCTATATGTTATATTGAGATTGTTCAAAATATGTTAGGATGAAACTCTATGTTCTCAATTGAAGTTTTAATGGAGTTTCATCTCTATAAAATAGTAACAAATGAGTTTTATCCTTATAAAACTTATTTATCCAGTTTTATATTAATTGCTACGACAGGTCATCTTTTTTACTTATGTGATATCTTATTTAATGCTGGTGAAACCTCCACTAAGACTGACTTTACTCCAAATGAAGAACATAAAAATAGAAGGTCATATCTCTTATGTGTATCAATGAAGAAAAAAAATAACGATTGACCTTTGTGCTAACTCCATTTGTGAATGGATTATGTAAAGGCCAAGGTGCATGCCGTCTTCATATGCTCTTGATTCTCAATGAACATGGGGTGGTTTGTTAGCGGATCCACACGTAACGTCCCAAGTTCCTCGAAAATATTTTAATAAACTTAATCTATTTTGACTCATATTTCATATTGTTGATCACTCGATTGTATTTCAACTGTTTCTCTGGAAATTATTTGCATTTTTAAATTTGTTGTTTATATATTAGGAAAGGTGAGCTGTTTGTGAAGAATGTGTCCACCACGACTAAAGACTTATCTCGAACGAATCCCATCAGTAACGGACCGTACTTGAGATTTTGGCTCAGGCAAACTTTTATTGGCCTTGACCAGAGACCACGTCAGCTATCAACAACCCTTTCCTGCCATTAAACATGCTGGTGTGTAGTTGGGGCAGTCATTTTCCTAGCTTGCTATAACTCTCAGTATCACGTTGATGAGTGAATCTGATTTTATTTCACTGAGGATGAAGTTCAACCAAAGAAGTTCCTCTAAACACAAGCACAATGGCTAATTTGAAATGAATTAAGAGCAATTATTGTTTTTCTATATGCTGCCGTTCTTTTCGTCGAGTTGCGTTTATGGTCACTGAGCCTTTACGGGCACCTTACTGTCTGAGGATTGGTTAAACAATGCTAGTACTCTCTCCGTCCCCGTAAAAGTGACGTCTTGGCGTCATTTGAATTTGTTGGTCCCTAAACCCGGTGGATAAAACCCCTATTAGGAGAAGTTACGAGACCTATATTATACCCATGGATATGTAAATAGATAAAATTTTGTACCCAACAGGTACGTGGGTTTGGATATGAAAACCATAAACCCAAGAGGTACGCGGGTTTGGATATGAAAACCATAAACCTATACCTGTGTACCAGCAAACCCGATATCTATGTGTGATTTGTGGTTTATAACATGGATTTATTATTTTTATTGTAACTCTAACTCTATTAACTTTATCGAAAAAGACTAGAGACTAACATACAATTTTATTTTATCCATGTACTAAACAAAAATTATCATTAAATTAATAAAATGTATTGAATTGTTAAGAATTTGTTAGAAATATCATGGGTATGAGAAATCCATGGGTACCCGACTACCCGATGGGTATGGGCCTAATGGGTATGGGCATGGGGTGAAACTTTAACCCGTCACAGATATGAGTATGGGTATGAGTGTGATTTACCTATGATAGGTATGGGTATGGGAAATCAAAACCCGATGGGTTTTTACCCATTGCCATTTCTACTGGGATCTTTGCGAGCACTCTATTGTCTGGAGATTGGTTAAACAATATTAGTACTCCCTCTGTCCACTATTCGAATTTATTAGTCCCTAAACTAAAAGTGTGTCACTCCACTATTCGCATTTATTAGTCCCTAAACTAAAAACGTGTCGCTCTGGTCAACGACCCACATTTGGCATAAAAAACTGAGTCAGCATCCTCTGCTCTCGTACCTTGGTCTCACTTGCTCTCATCGCCCTCCTTCCAAATCGTTTTGCCTAGTGCCTACTGCAGCTAGATCCGTGCAAGGTGAGGGCATCAGTTGCATGACCGTGATTGGGAGCATCTGCGCTGCGCGGTGACGAGTGGGAAGAGCGGAGAAGCAACTACGTAGTGGCGGTGTCAACGAGGAAAGCGGCACAATGATTGTAGGAAGCGGAGCAGTAGCCTCTAGGGAAGAGACAGACATGCACGTTGGGTAGATGAGCTGAATTTCCTTGTTCTGATAAGGTGAATTGGGCTAAAATGACACCTTCTTTTTTTAAGGACAGATGTAGTACCACACCGTTATTTCCAGAAGGAGCTAGTAGAATTTGCCTACTGGTTTACGTGTTTAATTCATTTCTGCATCAATCTTTATTTCCAGGGAAGGAGCTACTAAGTAGACATCACCATGAACATAGTCAAAACCCACCGAACTCTGTAAAAAAGGTTGTTGCTACTATCCCTGTGCACCCACCTACTAGTTGGATCGTCACGGGTCGCTTTTTCTGGGGCCTGGCACGGAGTGGAGGTGGACCACCCCCTCATTCTGGAAATTTGCATAGTATAAGCCCTAATAGTTTGATCAAACTTTAAATTCATACTATATATCTTGAAAAATTAACATAACTATGTCTACACTAATTAACCTATAGCTTTGTCGAGGGAACGATCTTTTTCTCCATCCTCGTAACCTTCGTATAAATTATTGTCTACATTATTCACGGATAACCAATCCTGCCGGACAATGCAGATTTTTGTTTCGCAGCCACAACATCCCTCCTCCTTAATTAAATGGATCATGTCTTTCTTCTTTTTTTATGGCTCTGATCCTTGTGTTCAGACCTTGTCCTTGGCTGTGCAGAGCGGACCTGGAGCAACCAGCTGAGATGGCACCAGGGGCGGAGACAGGGGGGCAAGTAGGGGCCTGGGGCCCCTATGCTTGCTGCACATTAGTAGTATACACCAAGATTGACCACACATTTTGATATAATTTTTTGATTTCACCCCTCTTATTATTATTTTATTAATGCTTGACCCCTCCTATGGTAAATTTCTGGCTTGGATGACACCCTTTGTCAAGGATGACTTAACCAAACAGCTAAACACTTTTAGCTGGTGGGCCACGACGGCCTCTGATTGCTATAGCATAGTCGCTTACCTCACCAGCCTCCTGGCTGGCTGAGGCCGAGCCGCTAGTACCAGACGTGGAGGTGTCTTAAGAAGGCCCATCATCATCGCCTGACCAATTTCATTGTGGAGCGTGGCTCCACGTGCACTACAGTATGGCTTTGATACTTTATCTGAAATTGTAATGCTGTAAGCCGCAGGGTGTACACGTTTAGGTGAGCCCTCATTTTATTTCTACCAAGTATATCCCATCTTTCAAGTCATCATGACATTATATATAATTTATTATACTAATAGATACCAATCATTTTAGGTTCCTCGTGTACTCCAACCTCGGGCTAGTGGTGTGGAACGCCATGGTCAGTATACCGAGTGTTTATTGGTAATGGACTCGGTTCCCACTACCTTCATGGTTCCACAACATCTTGTAGTTGGGTGACATCCTACATATAACCGATCTTTATTACTTTAATACACTGTTAGATTAGATGTTCGCTCTCCATGCATGAAATTATACTACTACTAACTATAATTGTGTTTCTAATTTGTTTTCTCTTGGCACTAACTAGGTGTTTCTTTCCTTGACCGAGCCTTCTGCAGAGCTATGTCGATAGTCGTTCTGATACAAGTAGACCTGAAGCAATGCAACATCAACAACTGCTCCATTTTTTTTTCATTTCATCCATGTTCGCTTTGTGTAGTTTCATTTTTCTTCAGTTGTCTGCAATTTGGGAAACAAGAAAAAAAAATTCGTGAGACTTCGTAGTGTGAGAGACACGTTAGGTGATCTATGTTAGTGTGTGTGAGAGAGAGAGAGAGAGATAGCAGAGCAGAGGTGATGTATGCATACAATGGCGAAGCTTCATAGGGGCAAAAGGGGGGTCAACCCCCCCCCCCCCCCCCCTGACTGCTCAAATTAGCACTACATAAACAGTAATTTGCTACTGTTCATCACTAGTTTTTGTTAAATTAATGAGGTTGGCCCCCTTGATCTAGAAATAGTAGTATGACACCTCCTATTGCTATACAAAAACTGATATGTTTCAGTGAAAAAGGCGAATATAATTTATCAAAAAGTGGCATTAGAGACATTAAAAATTGAGTTGATGACAAATAACGAACTTTTTATGACAAATAAGGAATCATGTAAATTTTAATGCCATGAAAGGAATTCTCCATCATCGGACATGTTGTTATGCGACTGAAAACCAAGATTTACTTACTCCAAATGAAGGGCATAAAAATGGAGGATCATATCTCCTACGTGTATCAAATGGAAAAAAAATAATGATTGACCTTTGTGCTAACTCCATTTGTGAATGGATTAGGTAAAGGCCAAGGTGCATGCCATCTTCATATGCTCTTGATTCTCAATGAACATGAGATGGTTTGTTAGTGGATCCACATGTAACGTCCCAAGTTCCCCGAAAATGTTTTAACAAACTTAATCTATTTTGACTCACATTACATATTGTTGATCACTTGATTGGATTTTAATTGTTTCTCTTGAAATTATTTGCATTTTAAATTTTTGTATATATATTGGGAAAGGTCAGCTGTTTGTGAAGAATGTGTCCAGCATGACTTGAAGACTTCTCTCGAACGAATCCCATCAGTGACGGACCGTACTTGAGATTTTAGCTCAGGCAAACTTTTATTGGCCTTGACCAGAGACCACATCAGCCATCAACGACCCTTTCCTGCCATTAAACATGCTGGTGTGTAGTTGGGGCAGCCATTTTCCCAGCTCGCTATGACTCCCATGGTGTCACGTTGATGAGTGAATCCGATTTTATTTCACTGAGGATGAAGTTGAACCAAAGAAGTTCCTCTAAACATGAGCACAATGGCGAATTTGAAATGAATTAAGAGCAATTATTGTTTTTCCAAACCGACATGAGGACTTAGAAACCAACATTTACTGCAAAGAAAAGCCGGAGATTATTTTGTGACTGTTATTAGGCCCAAAATAGATACGAATGGCCTTGAAGATGGGCCGCAGACTCGCATACAAACGGGGAGAGAGCATCCTTGTTTCTAGATGAATATGGGCCGCATATTTCACTGTTGCCAATGATCGACACTGGGCCAGTAGTATGCAACGCGAGCCTTTTTTTTTTTTTTTTTTTTTTTAGTTTAGTAATGATACGTCCTCCCATCTGATTTGTTTTCGAGAGCAATCTTCCCATATTCTCCTTCTGTTTGATATCAAAAATTGTAACTCAAGTAAAAAGAGGTAAGACTTCCTCAAATAAAGAAGAAATGGATATACTCTGAACTGTCCCCGGCGTGCAGGTTGAGACTTGCTACAGATTCATATATGTATATAGTTGCTCATTTGCTGGCTAATAAAGCATGCAAGGAAGCGTGGAGCCGCGCTGGTTGTCTTTAACGCGTTTCGTAAGCTTGTTGCTCCGCTCGTAACAAAATGTCACAGGGCGTTTAATTTTCTGCGGCATGCGACACACGCAGAGGGCATGCACGCCGGTAGAGCAGCAGCGGATGCGCTGGGTGTGGCGCGGCTGTACGGCCCCGTCCCACGGCCACAAACCTCGCTCGGCTCTCGAACGTTCGTTCAACTGAGGAGGAGATTCGAGATTCCCGGTTGGCTCATCAAATTAAAGGGGGGAGAAAAAAGGCGAGATTCCATGGGAGAAAGCAGTAAGGAAGAAGACGCCAAACCGCCCGTTCACGGTAGCCCGCCCGCCCGCGCCAGGTCCAGGTGGATGAACTGCCTCGTCTTCGTCTAGGTCCTTGCGCATGGCATCTGCCGGTCGGGTGGGTCCTCGGCTGGGCGCGCCACTTGAGAGCGAGGGCGTACGTGTCTGGCTCGTCGCGACGGTGTTGACTCATTGGCTGGCGCTGCCTGCCTGCTGTTTCGATCGCGTTCCGATCCGTTCCTCCGCCGGATTCCCGGACTTGTGGTGGGTCAGCCCCAGACGCGCATCGCTCCGTCGATTTGAACTGCCGATGATGGATGATGGCCTTGGAAGTCCACCAGGAGGCGCGTCGCAGCTTGGCCGCCGTGCTCGTTGTCGTTGGAACTCTCCCCATCCCGGACGTGCAACCGTTACCCGCTGCTGCTCACACGTAGCGTGGAAACACAGAGTCACTAACCAACGTGTCATAGCGTCCCCTATTTACGTAAGGTTATGGCGCGCGGATCGGCCGAAATTTCCTATTCCACACCGCCGCTTGGTACCACCAAAACTGATGCGTATGATGATGACTCGAAGAATCAGAAAGGAAGCGCCCTACCGGGTACCATGAGTAGATTTGACGGATACTTACAAGAAAAAGACGACTGAAATGACCAAATCGGAACATTCTACGGAACCCAGTGTTTGTGCTCTGTGAAAATTATCCTCACGGGCAGCTATTAATTTTATAACAAGAATTTTCAATTTTTCTCGGCTTCATTTAACAGAAGTCAGTGGATAATGTCTTTTCGATTTTTCATGTCCGCTTGTTTTTTTTTTCTCTCTTTCAGCAATTATATACCATATGGTAGTAGTGCAATACAATGAATCGAACTATTACAATTTATATCAAAATTATACGGTTAAGGTACTTGGCGACTACGAATGGATATATGTCTTCCTTGCAAAAAAAAAAAGAATGGATATATGTCGTTATTTTATGTCAGTGTTTTGTTTAAAGAAACGAAAATGAAAATCAGTATATCCACGGTCGACCAAGTACAACTTTGAAGAATACGACCAACTGCTTCCCGACAAATAATACCAACCTCGACGGCCTAGAGAGCGAACACGTAGACGCATAAAACAGAGTCAGATATTTTTTCTTGCAATTGATGCTTGTGTCCTTTAGTAAGAAAAAATGTACCTCTTGTCACCGATTCCTCGGAGGGGTTATTCTCTTTCCATGCAATATTCTGCATTGAGATAAGACCAGGGATAGCCTATATGCAGGTGGATCCGGATACGGCCGTTACAACAAGGGACGGGAGGACTCGAAGCGCGCCACGTAGTGGCAGATATTTGTGACAAGACAGGCCGAAGCCTCCAGAACTGGATCTCTCGGGAAGCGAATGGGGAGCCCAGCGCCTGTTGCAACTGACACGGGTGTGGAGGAAAATAGACAAGCAGTTCCGAGCTTCAAACGGTCAGCCATACCCTAATGTCTTGATGCAAGCCTTTCTCTTCTTTTCTCATCCAGATCTGATTGATCAAAAACCGGGAAAATGAGTATGTGAACAAGAGTTCGCTTGACTACTGAATGATTGGAGCTGGAATGGATGGTGGCATTTTCCTTTCCGTTCCGTATACCTATGCCTGAACAAACAGGTGCATATTGTGATACGTGGTCACGTGGACTGAAGATTTAGCACCCTACCTTGAGCCAGGACCACCTTTATCTAGCTTCAAGCAAGAGAAACCACAAAGTACATACCTTGTTCACAAAGGTTTAAACCATCATTTCAATTTCTGATCTGATATTTTTAAATTTATCCAATTGCAGAGGGTTAGAAGCCATCCAATCCAGCTAGTACAATTGTGACCTCTAACTCCCACCAGTTTCTTCCCGACCTGTTCCCGGAGAAACATCTCCAGTGCCAAGCCAGAAAGCAGAACCACCGACTGCCGTTCACGCGAGCCAAAAATATCACAGAAATAACTTTGCCCAGAAACAGGCGGCACAAGGTCCACCACAGCATAAAAGTTCATTCTTGTGATCGTTGTTCACATGATATGATGATATCCTCAAGTAGAGGGAGGCGTCGAAGAGCACCAATTCATCCACAACGATTCATAAAATGTGACAAAATAGCATGTGGATGAAATTCATACCACAATCTACCATACAATTTCCTTAATGCAGAAGCTCACAACACACTGCTACTGCTAATACAGCTAAACTACTAGAGGACAGGCGGGCAGACCTTAGGGATAAAAATCTTGAAGCCTGCACCCTTACTACCATGACAAGGTACAACCTGTGCACCCCCAAGAACCACCACAGAACTGTACACAAATGAACAATGTGATCACTTAGATCATCATCGGTTCATCACGTCTCATCTTCCTGACGAGACCAAGGACCTCTCCTGAGAACTCTGCCTGACCAATGGCTTTGCCGGTGCAGGTTGCTTTGGAGGCTCAGAAGTAATGACCTCAACAGCAGCATCTCCGCTCGGAACCGGTTCTGGCATCTTGGTGTAGGTGAACTGCAGGTCCTTGTTTGCAGCCAAGGCTAGTAACTCCGATTCCTCGAGTCCCTTGGCCGGGCCAAGGCTGCATCTATCTGGTTTGTGCTTTGCAAGCGCATCTCTGAACTTCTTAATCTGCATAGAGAAGTAACCGATCAATCAGTACTGACACATGGTAACAACTACCACAAAATAGGCAAATACTGAACTCATGTATTCCCAAAGAATGACCTGAGTCCAACAAAAATTGTACATTATCTAGTATCAAAAACAAAATCAAACTAGTTAAGATGAGGTCAATCGCATGGATTTCTATGAGGAACGTACTATAAGGCCCTTCCTGTTGTTTGTGAATTTGGGCCTATGACAACAGGTGCATATTGTGCCCAGTGCTAATATCAGCTGGCAGCGTGCAACTAGTATAAGATAATTGCCAAATAATTGTTCCAACACTCTAATATCTCTGAAGGAGGCTAATAATTCTAATTGGTCCACAGCCAGATCTTCTGGAAGAAGTGGAGTGGGCCTTCCTTTCATGGGTTTGGTGATAATTAGACAAAAAACATGAACTGTGCACAAGGAGTACAATATTGAATCAGGATCTTACAGTTGCGTTTGTACAACTGAAGCTGCATAGCTTTCCCTGAGCACCCCTGTAGAACCTGAAGAAAGGGAGGACATGGACATGGATGCTGTAGCACATAGACTTGTGCTCCTCATAGTTCACCTGCAAGAACAGCACATCCGGGTTCTGCTCTGCAATCTGGCAAATCTGCAAAGGGAGACAATTTTTTCAGGACATTTAACCTTTTTTTTTTGCACAACCCTCTAATCACAAAGAGACTAACATGTACGGTAAATTCGTTGTGTCCTATTCGCACCTTTGGGTGGAGAGCACGGCAACCGCCGCAGCCGGGTGAGAAGAAATCCACGATGACGAGCTGGTCGCCGGCGTTGGTCAACGAATCGACGAGGTCCTGGGCGGACTCGACCTCCCGCATGTTAGGCTGCAGCCCCTTCTCCCACCACCTCATGGATTTCCCAATAGCAAGGTTCATCTGTGCGACCACGATAAGCAGATCATATTAGTACCCGAAATATCGATAATTCCATTTTACGTTTTTTTACTACATATAAATGCTAAAAAAAATCCAAAAATACATGGTCAAACAGGTCTAAAAAGTTTATGATTAGGAACTCAAAATTGAAAATAAAAATCAACAATAATCCTAAGCACGGGAACTACACCGACAGGAAAATATTCGAAGAAATACAAATTTACTCTTGCAAAACCTATATATTCCCCCACAAAAGAAATCTCTATTCACCTGCACCGGCGACGCCATGAGACTCTTAGACCCGGACCTCGATTTCCTGGTCCCGACGGCCAGCCTCCCGCCGAGGAACGCGGTCTTCCTCCAGGACCCGCCGATCCGCACAGTCGACGGCGCCATCCGCGCCGCCACGGCGCCCCTTCGGCGGCCGAGGTTGCCACAAGGAGACACCACGCTCCCCTTCGCCATCGCCTGCGCCGCCGCCATGGCACCAATATCAATGAAGGAAGTTCCCGAGGAGAGATGGAGAGGGCGGCGCTGGAGAGAGAGGGAGGAAAGAATGCAACTATGGAAGGAAGGTTGGGGAAGCGGCGAAGAAAAGTAGCGCCTTTTAAAAAGGAGGCCCACGGATAGAAGCAATGTCAAAGTGAAAATCGCCGCCGCGTCTTTTTCCCCCTCTAGCAAAACGTAATTATCCGTAGCTCCAACTATAGAATTTTCAGGTCCGTCGGATGCAGCTATCCGTCTTCCGCTGGTCGCCACGTGGAGGTTAATACGGTTTTTCTGCCGCTCGTTCTTGTGGATATATTCTGGATAAGAATAATAAGCGGTTGTGGGGCTCACATGTCAAGCGGCCGCGAGTTTCGGTGGGTGTGGGGGAGAGCTCGTGGGTGGTGACGCCGGGGACTCGTGGCGGGCGTGCTTTTGGTCAAGGATGAGCTGTGGGCCGCTTGACAGCAAAATGGATGTTGGTGAGGCATGGCCGCGTGTGACGCGTCACGTTTTATTTGTTCTTCGTTTCGTTTCCATTTCGAGGTGGCGATGCTCATACCTATTTTCATGCCCAGGTTTTGAATCGTAAGTTGATCGTATCTACACCTAACCTGAGACTAAAGTTTCAAAAAAAAAAAAAACAATTGTCAAAAAAAAAGTTCCAAAAAAAAAACCTGAGACTAATTGCTGGACAACTAACTCGTCAGCCCTGTTTAAAATGTCAATTGTTCTTCGTCTTCATTATCTTTTATTGTATATAAAATTATTTAAGATATCATTGAATCAATACTTAACTGTCCTTGATGCTATAAGGCTCTTGTTTTAATAAATAAGCAGATGAGCTAGCTGCTGACACAGCGTGTTTCTTTTCACTTTAGAACCGTACTTTTTCAAAGAATCGCTTGCCTTCTAATGGTTGACCCTTAAGTTTAGTTCGTAAAAATCGTTGGTAAAAAGTGTAGTCGTTTCCAACGGAGTGAACTAGGCCACCACTATCTATAGCAAACTGATTGGATATAGATGCTCAGTACCAGCTCCTATTCATAGCAACCAGTTTCGGATAAAAGGATGATGTATGCGGTGAGCGATGACGCCCTTGCACTAGTGCCACTATTGATAGCAAACGAGTCGCATGCATGTATGGATTATGTTGGTCGACTATTTTAAGATTGTAAAATGAAAAGACTGCTATAACTGTGATGTCCTCACAAGATTCTTTTTCTAATTAACTAGTTTTCTAGCCGGATAGTATCATCGAAGACATTAGAGGGGAAAAAAAACTGGCGTAACTACCCACCTTTTATTTCACAGAAGGAAAAAAAACGACATTTCTGGTTTGCTGTGTGTACCAGAAGACTGATGCCGGACATCAGAACTAGTATCGCTTCTCCTTCAAATCCCAAACAGAGGCAACAACCACCAGTATTACAATGTCAGAAGATGATACAGTGCATAATACAAGGATACGTACAAATGATGAAATGAACAATACTGCAGAAACAAAATTAGATAAAATAGTGTTTACACTCAGAAAAATGGACATCAGAAATTGTTGGTCCTACAATTAGGTAACTGATGACATCCAGCTTCTGCTCTACGGAAGTGATTGATTTACATCCCACAAGGTTTTCAGACTACACACATAACAGAACCACTGAGAAAATTGTACCCGCATCATATCTAAATCAGCAGTTTTGCACCTTTCTTTGTGCTGATTTTGTATTTTTCTAGCTAGTAGTGATCTGTATACACAAGTGTTATTACACATTGAACAACACAGCTGGTTAAGAAATTCCGACGGTCATGCACCCTCTGGTTGCCACTTTCCCATCCCAACCGACCTACAAATGGTTCAAAATCTGGAAAAATGGAAACAATCCTAGGAAGCTTTGTTAGCAGCAGGATTTCTACCAAACTGTATGATCATTGGTTTGCCTTTGAACACATAGCCATGTACTAGATTCTGCAAATCATAAACATGACACACTACATCACTTATAGAGTCAATAACAAAGAATCATGTGAATAGCTTTAATCAAATGCAATATATTCTGGATAAAAGATGGTGCCTGTTGTTTCCAAATAATTAGTGTCATTTACTTCTTTTTTGCCACATTTAGCTTTGCCATATCAACTTCAACGAGGCATGTTATTATTAATCTTTTTTTCTTTTTGCTGGAGCAACAATTAGTCACGCATCTTACTGTGCTGCGTCAACTTGGCATAACTATGGATCATATTAATAGTCATATCACTAACCAGGGCACATTGTGAAAGCTCAACTGTCGGAAATGTCACGAAAGCTTGACCGCGCATCCGTCCTTCCTGAAACAAGATGAAAGCATTTGAGGAAACATGATATGATAAGATATATGGTGGCAGAAACAAGAACTTTTAAAATAATTTTGGCCAACAATTAAGAATGAATGCAAGGCAAAGTCGACAGGTTTCTGCAAACAGAATATTTACTGATAATTGTAAAGGGAACAGACTGAATGCATGCACATCTAACCTGCATCAACTTGATACTTAAACTAGATCTTGCAGCATCGATGCTTTCAAAAAGAGACCCTGCAGAGAGGAGTTGGAGAAAGAAGCTTAGTGGGAAAAAAAAATCATGTACTTGAGTGAAGAAAGGCCTTGCTTCAATACTCCTTTTTTGTAACAAAAAAAATATATCAACACATCAAGGGCAAACTGGCACCGCTTAGGTTCACAGAAGCAATTCGTCCAAAGCAAGTAACTAAACCACGTATGCGGGGCAGTGGGGCCACAACTACTCCAGGAAGAAGAAGAATAGGCCCAGGGCTTGAACCATGAGCACATTGCTTGCCATTTGGTTAGATCAAGATTGTTTCAATTAGCATTGATAAGATTCAGTTGCTATTCAGTTAGTCAGATAAACATTGGTTTGGTAGCCGACTGTGTGTTAGACTCCTCTATATATAAGGGAGATAGATTGAAGAATAAAGGCAAAGAAGTTATATTCCCAAAACTAATCTACTCTCCCTCTGTTCTGAAGCTCTAGGGGAGCATAAACCCTATCCCCCATCACGCCACAGCACCACGGCACATGAAAGTGCCACTAGTTGTTCCTGGATGGCCCATCCTTGATCCAGCATGTTTGCATGAATATCTCAACAGGGGCATATCTGTCTTTTCTCCCTCTATTTAACACCATTAAGTGATGGCAGTGGTGATTAAGGAACAAAAGATAACACTGATGGCTAATAAGGAACTTTAAATTTTTGAGTGGTTGATAAGGAACTGGAACTTTTTTGGATGGTTGATAAGGAGTTTACCCTTGTAATTGACTATTAATGATAGCATATCCATCATGAAAATTATGGCATGATGACAATCCCCAGATAAGATTGCATCAGCATCAAACAGACCTGAGTTGCAACATATGGTCACATTTCAACCCAATTAATTGTATCAGTAAAATCACTACAACAACAATAAAGCCTTTTTATCCCAAACAAGTTGGGGTAGGCTTTAAAAGTAACTTTGAGGTTTCCAAAATATTCCCTCCTAGGAGGAGTACCAAAGCAAGGACCCCATAGCAAACCAGTTTGTAACGGCCATACCAAAGACATAGTAGAAGTCATCATGAATGACATCCTTAGCCAAGTTTTTGATGTATAATACACTGGAAGGATTCCCTGGAGTGTAATTCTGTGAAAAAAAAAAGTGAAATGTTTGAGATCCAATTTGAGGTTAGAAATAGAAAAATAAGATGGCTATAATGTACTGCTTACAGAGAAAACATAAATTTTGAAGTCTAATTTGATGTTTACAAATAGCTCATAGTGAAATAACTACAATACTAACTTCCTCTGTCTTAATAAAAAATATCCCTATTAAGCACTTGCTAATTAACTTCTAGACCTTATTAAAAAATTCAGCATGTCCTAGAAATATAGAAGCTAATTATGAGAATCACCATTCTTCAACATTTTAGGTTCCCGCCATCAAGACAAACAGGATAAAAATAACTCATCAACTGATGGTGCTGCATATTCGTAATAATAATGATAATCACTCAGTATTATACTACAGCATCACTGCTTCACCCCAAAAAAGGAATACCAGGACAACCTAATACAATTTTGGTGTAAATGAAATGGTAGTCGTCAGTACAGAGTAAACAAATTCATTACCTTGAACATAGGGAGGGACAAAATCTCCTCTGGTGGTAATTTCTCTTTCTCGATTTCCTCTGTAGTAACAAAGTGTTTTTCTTCAAGTGGTTCATGTGTTAATGTCAATTCGTTGTCAGTCGTACTCTGACCAGAAGGTTCCTTATGTGTATTCTTAGGGGCAATTTTTATCTGGAGACAAATATTACATTAGAATTAAGAAATCACCAAAGTAATAATCAGCTAATGACTAGACAATAAGACTAGCCAACCTGAAGCACTGGATTTTTCTTTTTTATCACTTGAAGCTCACTTGAAACTAATGAAGCCGGTTTTACCCCAACTGCCTCATGAGCAACACTTTTATCAAATGCAGGACCAACAATTGCTTCATGCTTTGCTCGTTTGCTTTTGCGTTTATCACCATCTTCCTGCGATAGAGAATCTGTATGAATGATCTGACAAAAGGTATTACAAGGTGAAACTAGAAATGCAGAACTAGTGCATACATCGGATGATTCCAACTCAGATTCATCACTAGACAAATTAGCCGAATGGAGCTCCTCTGTAGTAGAAGGTTGTGGTGGTGGTGGTGGCTGAGGAGAGGGGACATGTGATGGTAATGGTGGAGTAGGCAATGCCATTCGAAATGGAGCTGGAATATTCATCTTATTCATCAAATGTAACACCTGAGGAAAGAACAATACATAACCAAAATTTATTCGAATGCACAAAAATAGAAGGAGGCACAGAAGCATGCCTTGCAAGTTGTAACTGTGGGGATCCATGGGGCAGAACCCTAATTAACCTGCGTGTAGAAGCGGGGAACAGCAATGAGGGCATTGACAATATTTGTCAATATGTTTCCATCTGGCGGTGGATATGCATATCTACAAAACATGAAGGACACTAAGATCAAACTCGAGCAAGCATAGAGTAAAATGCTGATGCAGAGAACCCGTGGATCTAATAAGAATACTATGCAGCAATGGATCCATATTTAAGGAAGCACACTAAGACAGAATGTAGTAATTTGGAATTGATGCTTGATATTGGTTACTAGCAGAAAGACAGTAATAGAAAATGGGTCACAGATACTTTGCAGCCGTGAAAAAAAAGGTGTTGCCTCCACGTGATTAGGCGCTAAGCGGAGGCCTTCCGCCTCGCCTGGGGGGGTAGGTGACCCTCCGCCTAGAGCTTAGGCGTGCCTAAGAAAATAAGTTAACTAAATTTAAAATATTTCACATTCTAATGTAGATAACTTAACTCATAAATTTAAAGGGTTCAACCGTTGAAGTACTATGTTCTGAATAAGAAAAAAAAACTATTTCGTAATTAGAAACATAAAGTTGTGTACTAAGCATGCAGGTAGATTTGACCTTATGCTTACTGGAATTAAGAAAACAATTCGGAAACAACAACTGAACATCTCAAATGATTAAATAAGTATATGCTGAGAACAATGAGGATGAACTTACTGGTTGGAATATATTAATAAATTTTACAAATTAGCCAAGTATCTTCACAGGAGTATTGCATGATAATGTGTAATAATGAAACAGAACAGAACATACTCAAGGTGAGGCGGAAATGGATAGTCCACACCAAGCTTAGAGGCAATCGGTTCAGCACTCGATGAAGGATCCTTGTGATTTAGGGAACTAGTGTTTGGTGCTTGGGATGGTGATTGGTCCTGATGCTTCACTTGAGTATTGTTTGCATTTGACTGGTTTGCTCTCTCGACTATCAACACTTTTCCTAGGAACCTCAATCTGCAAAGCCATCCCTTAGCGAACAAGGCAATGCAGAACAAATCAGGACAGATGAGCAGGAAGGGATGTTCACTCGCAACACTGATATGAGAAAAGGTGTTGGGTGTGTGCATCCAAATTCGGAGCACAGAGAGGGTAAGTTATCTAATGGAGCATGCCATTGATGATACAAACCTGTTCAACAGGGAATGTGCATGATTGGCTGAGGCCTCATCCCTAAAGTCTACAAATGCACAATTTCTCAATCTGCAACAGAGTAACAAAAGAAAAGGCGATCATATAAATAAATTACTTTATTAATCAGAAATATAGCAGACATAAATCGAAAAAAATGAGAGGATTGACAATGGGAACAGCCTCTTAGCAGCTAAACTAGCTCAATGACAGGCTGCAACAAATTTATAGCATACGAAGAACAGACAGAGCAGGACAGGCTAAGTAGCAAGGAGGAAGTGCGTACTTTCCACCGGCACAGGGGCGAACAGATGTGGCACCGTAGTGGGAGAAGAGGCGCGACAGCATCTCCTGCGTGATCGCCTCCGGTAGGTGCCGCACCAGCAGCGTGGCCCCCGCGGCGGGTGCGGACCCCGGCTGCTGCTGCTGCGGTGGCGGCGGAGGGGCGGGGGGAGGATTCAGAGGCGCAGGAGGGAGCGTCGGCAGCGGCGGCGGGAAGGACGCCATCAGTGGCCTCGCGACAGGTTTGGAGTAGGGTTTACCGGGGGGCGGAGCCACTATTGTCAGTGCCAGTCGAGGCACCTCGAGCACCGGCTCCCAGGGACGAGCACCGAGGACCGCGGGCTCTCTAGCGCCTGCGGTGGAGTTGTGAAAGCTGAGCGGCGCAGCGCCGGTGGGGCGGTTGTGCGGATGGGAGGACCGGAGGGGAGCCGCCGTGCTCTGCCGGTGCCGGACCGAGAGAGGAGAAGAGGACGAAGCACTTCGACTAGCGTGGTGGGCCGGTGTCTGTTAGGTAATGGGCTACCATATTGATGCGTTCATTGGAGGCCCAACTCGTGAAATCTGGCGATTCTATAAAAAAAAAACTCATGAAATCTGGCCTGCTTGTCTGGTTGGGTCCAATTCTACCCGTCATCAAATCGTATATGCGCTGAGTGATTGGACTGAGATGGACTTTTGGATGTGCATGATGGGCTCGTTAACGACGCTCAAATTGTCGCAACTTTGTTTCATTTTCGCGAGGACATGCACATGTTGCTTTCTTTTCCTCTCTCCTGCTATAGTTATTACCGCTGGTATAGATACGCGGAGAAAGAAGGACGTGAAACAGCAGCCGGTTTCCTAAAGTCGCAGTCGCGACGCGTGAAGCTGCCATCCCATCGTGCACGTCATTCTCGCGTACGAGCCACGATGGAATGTGAAAGGATGAAGTTTCATCCAGAAGAAACGCGCATTTTTAGATACGAGTATCTCTGCTGCTCTGCCGCGCCCGCGATCAAGTAAAAGCGCGGGAGCTAATTAAATATCCGCGTTGAAAAATAAACGGTCGGGGAGTGTTGAATGCGCATCTTCATCATCAGTGCGCCAGTGCAGCCTATTTGACATCTCAACAGATCAGAGTGCACCTTGTAGGCGGTGGACGGGGGAACCGCGTCCCTGTAGGCGGACTAGGCCAGAGCGATTGAAGGTTTCCGCTCCGGATCGGAGCGCGTGTCCAGCTGGCCACCATGGCAGCAGCCCACGTCTCCTTCCGCGTCCCGACCACTATACTCCGGGTGTGCGTCGTGCAAGTGCAATGGCCCGGAAGCGCACCCTGGCGTGTTCAAGGGTCATCACGGCAGGTGGCGCGCACAAATAGAGAAGAGAACCCGCAGCGGCCGAGCTGAACCGCTGCCGGCCGGCCAGAGTGCGTGGCTACATTGTCCGCACTTGCAAAACCTGCCGTCCGCTTGCGTTTTCTTCAGTGTCGCTCGATCGTCCAACCGTACACCGTTGACGAATAACCTACTGTGCGCGCCAGGCCCATTTCGGGGAGACCCAGTACGTGCGGAGAGCTCGTCAACAATGGCGCATCAGACGAGCAAACACTTTTGAGTGCACAACTCTCTTTATCCGCAGCCATGGCTCCATCGCCACTTAACAAGCTAAGCTCGATCACGCGGGACGGTTAATAATCTTAAACTAATATATACATCCTTAATCCGTCACTCCTGCTCCCTCTTGGGGAAAAAACACATAAACTAGGCAACGACGAACCGTCTGAAGCGCAGATACATGTCATCTAGCTAGGCCGCGGATATCATAAACAACAGTTCATCGTCACAGGACCAAATTAAAGCCCTCACGCTTTCCGCTCGGATTTTCCCGGTTTCAAAAAATATCCACAGCAGCTCGCCGTTGCTTGCAAAACTCTCTCAAAAAAGGCCAGCTCTGCAATATAATTGCCCACGTGGTGTAATGGCCGCCGGAGCTCGGGTTTGCGTCGCCGCTGTTGGCCACGAGGCCAAGGAGGACTGATGAGGAGGGGAAAAGGAATGACGATGTCGCCGTCGCAGTCGGAGTTCCCAAGTGGCACACTCAACGGAGGCACACCTGGCAGCTCCGCGAAGCAACCACACGCCCCTACTAGCTTTGCCGCCAGCTTCTTGGACGGGACGAAGAAAAGGCAAGAAAAGGTCGGGGCCCAGCTGGAGATCGATCGATCTCTCGCTGATCATATGCATGATGATTAGCTATGTACTGATAGCGTCACCAGTGACAGCTCCTTCTGCTGACCTTAATGCATGGACTCATTCACGGCTCATGAGGCCGAACTACTTGTACTAATTTGAGATTGTCATTAATTCTGGCCATTGACATTCTCGTAGAGATGGGTGGGAGCTGCGCAAGAACGAGCACTGTTTGAGGATCTCGATCGAGACGGCGAGGTTGCAGTGGCGAAACGGCAAACATCCACCCACGAATCTTGCCAAACAGTCGCTTTGTTCGGGCTCGCCCCAACATTTATGGCGTTCCAAGCCTCCAAAACTCTCGCGCGTCCTGCGGCGAACTAGCTATAGACACGAGAGAGACTATTATATGTAAGGCCCCTCGTGGCGAAACGTATGTACGCGCGCGTCTGAACGGAGTTGACAGACGTGACGGACCGGGCACTGGCGGTACGGTTTTTTCCAAGTGTGCAGCTGAGATGCAGGTACACAGCAGGACACTTGGTAGGACAGCTTAGCATGCATGCCTCGCTCGCCCTCTCACACGCCCGCGCATCGATCCGTTGCTTTCACGAACCTTTAGCTTTACATGGAACCAGCCCGGCCGGACATGACACGACAGAATACCAGTACAAAAACGGTGTGTCGTGGCCCGTTTGTTCGAGGTCTAGGAGGGCAAAAGTATGGCTTGACTAGGTTCTTGTTCACTTGCGGTGACAGGGACACACGGGCGCACCAACCGCATGACAAAAAAAAAAAGAACAGACTAGCTTGAAGAGAGAAAGCTTTCGAAACCTCTGCTGGTCACCAAACCTTATCTGGTTGCGTCGGTACGTCGTGCACCAGTTAAAGTCAGCAGTGTTCATCATGGACTTTGTACGGAGTGTGTGTAGTAATAGTATACGGCAGTCGAGGTACCAACGCTGTCCTTTCGGGACCAGAAGATGGTTTTGGTTCGTTTTGCCCACTCCGTTCGATCGGATATACGGGTACTGCTGCTGGTCCGATGAAACGGTGAGTCATCATAAAAGGGTCGGCAGCAGAAAAGAAAAGGTGCCCGTACGTGCGGCGGTGCAAATGTGGCACGTGAACAATGCAGCGTGCGTGCGCATACGGAAGCGTGCCATGCACGTCGGTGAAGCTATATCTGCAGCTGGTCGTCGGTGCGCGCCGCAGCCGCAGCTTGGACTGGTGATGATTCTGTCATATGCAGCGTAATGAGATCTGCTTCCCGCGAATGGGCATAGCCAGTGCCATGACTCTTCTCTTCGACCGCACTGAGAGCACAATCGAGGATGGTCTCGTTTGATACACGGTGCATTTTCTGTGGTCATTAATAATAGGTGTAAAAGAAATGCTTGGAGTAGCGGAAAGGGTGTGTGTGATTCATGAGGACGGGAGGCTTTCATCTAGAACGCCGCTGCGCGCGAGAGAAGGACGTGCGCGTGCGGGTCCTTCCCCTTGCCACCCAATTTGTTTGGCTTCTTTTTTCTTTCTTGGACACCAAGACCGAACATCCCAACCAATCGGAGGAGACTGGTGGGCCGCGGCGGCAAGGACATCGCCGTTTGCAGCTCTGCACTGCACGACGGATGGACGGCGGGTGAGACGGCGATGTGGACCGCCGCGTCGGATTAAACTGGCCGATCATCACGTGCAATGACGCCGCAGCGAGAACCAACCACCACGCGCTGAGCCTGGAAATGACATCAGAACCCATGTACTAGTACGTGTTGGTTTATGTTGGTACTTGGAACAAGGCCTTGAGTTCGAAAATGCCGCATGCCTATCCTAACGTATTTCTCCTAGCCACTTCACTTTTATACAAGGCTTTGCCTTTTTCCAAACATTGAAAAGCTGTTTTGGAAAACACGTTCATATCGATAAGCATACAGTACTAGATGATGGCACTGAATTTTAATTAAGTCTGACCGCCTTTTCATCGCTCCAACATATATATAGTGCCGTGCTATCGGTACTGTTCTTCTGTAAAAGCAACACAGCACCTTATAGTATCCGATAACCAAATCGAGTGGACGGTGATAGAGCGCGTGCGGAAGCCGGGATTGTCAAAGAGGATTTCAATCTTTACGAAAAAGGCAGCGTCGGATCCCCTTTCCAAAAGTATCTGGGACGTCCGGCCCGGCCCGGCCACCATCATCATCACTCCAAGATATGCCGTCTCTGTTCTCTCTGTTCTCTAGAGAAAAAAAAAAAACACTGCTCTGTAAAATCTCTCCCTTGCTCGACGCGCAAACACATTTTTTTTTCCTGCTCAGCGGCACAGGTGTCGACCATATAGACACACAAGTGTAACTGCCACTTGTAGTATCCGGACGGTGTGCACATGTATCTGTTTTTCTAGAAGCGGGCGCGTGTCGGTCTCTCGCGCAGAATTAGAGAAAGAACGGGAGGAGCAACGGTTACGACCGACGGCGAGAGCGCACAGCATCTAGTGTGCAATACCAGTACGTGCTGCGGACACCTCGCCTTGTGAACTGTGAATTGTGACGCGCACGAATGCACACGTTACGGAGTGGCCGGAACCATCCGCTCCGAGCTTCGTCAGTGTGGCAACTGCACCTGTCAAGACACTCTGCATCGGTCGAGTTTTCGACCAATGCTCCGCCTCGCCTTGCAGTTGGTCACCGGTCGCCACTCACCAGGCGGACCTTTGGCGCTCACCCGACGGCGATCCACGAGCTACTAATGAATAAATAAAAGCAAAAAAAAAAAAAAAACTCGCGAACTCGCCCTGATGCTATGCGAATATACATACGATCAGTCACCGCCGGCCAATTAACCTCCCATGTCCGGGCGGCATGGACGGAAAATTCCGCTAGTGCGGCCTCTGGCCGGGTAGTTAGAGGTCACGTCCCCCCGGCCCGGGCGGCCCCTCGTGGCATCTAATCCGATGATGCAAAAAAGAAAGGAGCTGCCAGGAGAGGAAGCGTCTAAACAAGATTATCTACTTCCTGGAGGTGAAAGAAAGGGAAGCTAATTAAACTGTTATTTCTCTATCGCGCGCCACTAGCACCGAGCCGATGACGACGACGTCGACGGACGCGGGCTCCTTCGTCTAATCCCTCCAAATTTCGCGCCCTAATCACCAGGCTGAAAGCAACCTGCCTTGCACCCTGACATGGGCATCGGGGTTAATTAACTGTTATTAATCCGCCGGGAGAGGGATATAACCCGTTGATTATTAAGGCGCGGGGTACCAGCGAGGCAGGCAACATGCGCCCCTGATCCCACGCCGGGATAACAATCAGCGCGCGGCGGGCTCTACTCGATTAGATTAGTACAGTATCCACCTTTGTTTAGGGCGCGCGCGGTCCAAGATAGCGTACTGTACAATAATCTATGCGAGGGCCTAAAGTTGTGACGTCACGCGGCGCGACTTGGACAGTTGAGCCAATCCAACCGCGCCAGACGAGAGGAGGAGGACCTAAAGTTGTTTTGGGGTCTCTCACGATCTATAGCTTTTCCTCTCTCCTGTATTATTTGTATTTGTTTTCATCCCTCTGATTTTTAGATTTGTTTTATCGAATATTATAATATTAATTAGAAGTATTAAATATAGATTACTGATAAAACCTAGTTCATAACCCTCCTTTTGAGTGACGAGATAAATCTATTAAAACAAATTAGGTCATGATTAGATAATGTGATGTTATAATAAATATCTCTTAATAATAATTTAATTAAGTTTAATAAATTTATCACACCGATACACATTCAACTCTGTAATTAATTTTATATTTAATATATATTTAATAATTATATATAGTATTTTAATAATTGATATCGCTCACTAGCCGTAAGCCTTGGGGTGAGGGGGAAGAGAGAATATTCGCGCCAACTCTTTCTGGAGATAACTACTTCTAATTCGCGCCCTGATTATTGTATATTTCTGCATATGCGGCCGAGCGAATCTTGCTGATCCTTTCCATTCCGTCCCTGTCAGTTCCTAATCCTGGCGCCCACCGGGTTTCGATGCACCAAGCGAGCGCGTGGAAATGGCGAGCCCGGAAACCCGGCGCGCCCCCGACCGCGGCGCGCCACAAAGCCACGTTGCGTCGAAAGCGGAGCAAGCCACGCGACGCGACGGGATCCTCCTACGCTGCTGCTGCGCGCACAAGCCAAGCAGCAGCAGCGACGCTGATCCGTCGCCCGGGCGCGGGGACAAGTTTTTGTGGCGTCGAGGGATGGTTGGTTGGGTCGGTTAGGATGTGGTGTGGTGGTCGTTGCGGTTTCCGTTGCTCGTCTCGTCTCGTCTCGCCCGCTGCCTTTTTGACGTTGGAGTGGAGGACCGTGCGCTCGCTGCTGAGGTTTTCCGGAACGAGATAAGCATTGCGGCTGCACGAGTACGTCGTCCGCCCGAGCCTGGCCACGCCGCCAGTTGGGCGCGCGATGAGGACGACGTCGCCTCCAAAATAATTGGCCCGATTCGGATCGCAACAGGGAGGGAGGGACGGAGGAGATAGCAGATAGCGAGACCCATCCATCATCCATGGCGTCGCGTGACCGGGACGGGCCCGCGCCGTTCCACGACGATCCATCCATATGACCCGACCACCCGTCGCATCGCAGCTCCAAGGGCTGGTTGGTTGCCGTTGCCGCTAGATTTGATATCGGCGCAACGCGTTAATGAGCGCCAGTACTACTAATCACTTCTCCCCGCGTCGTTGCACTTTCAGCGCAGGCAGTTGCACGACGAAACGAGCGCGGCCGTGCGGCTGAAATAACCAGTCGGAACAAGCGGTACCGAAAGGCGAGCTGAAAAAGGGTTAACCGAAGCATCAATTCACATAACTGCAATGTCTGGCTCGAGCGAGCAATCAATGGGGGACGAGTACTACACATGTGTACATCCAAAGCTAGCGACTAGAGCTGGCTCATCCATGCATGAACGAGCCGCCCAAATTAATCATCATCAATTCCATCGTAATTAACAAGCCCTGCAATGTACTAGTAGATGCAGCTCCCCCTAAATCAAATCTACACACATTCAGTATCCTATCATCACGCTACCTGCTAATGACACAATCAGAGAACTAGTAGTAGTACTATTATGTACACCACAGACAAAGGAACCTAGGATTGGGGTGATTAATTAACAAGGAGGCCCTAATCCCCCCCCAGGCGGTCTGGACGGGGTGATAATCTAATCAGACCTGGGGTCAAGATGATGAGGAGGCCGGAAGCGACGACGATCCGCGCGTCAGCGAGGTGTCACCAACCCGAGCCAATGATAATCGGTAATCAATCAAATCAACCAAATTAATCAACCAAACCGGCCGGCCGAGAACCGCCGAGTCCCCCCTGCCGGATCGTTGAGGCCGATCAGTACTTCCAGATGTCGGCGAGGTTCAGGACGGCGTCTTCGTCGAGCTCCGGCAGGAGCTGATGGTGGTGGGACGACGACGTCGCGGCCGACGAGATCTCCGCGGCGGCGCTGGGGTCCGTGCTGAGCCCGGTCTCGCGGGACGGGCTGAGCACCGACGTCGTCTGCCCGGAGGCCACCTGCTCCGCCTTGCAGTACCGGCGGATCGCCGTCGGGATCTCGCCGGAGTTCACCTCCGGTAGGGAGAAGTACGGGCTCGCGTAGAACATCGGCTGTTGCTGCTGGTGCGTGTACTGGTGCAGGTACTGCTCCTCCGTCTTGACCGGCAGGTAGTAGTTCGATCCCGGCGCGGCGGACGTGGACGCGAGGCCCTTGAAGTTGATCACGTCGTCGACGTCAGCGCCGAAGGTCGGGTCCATGAGCGGCGGCAGCTCCGCGGTGTCGAGGAAGTCGCTGATGAACCCTAGCGAGCCCACGCGCTCCAGCTCCGCGCCGCCGGCCGCCGCCATTGGCACGCCGGTCTTCGCCGCCATCAGCTCCTTGTTGAACACCTTGCAAACGGCCCACTCGTCCTGCAACAAACGAAGAAGAAGATTCAGCTCGCCGGCCCCAAAACAGAAGGAAAAAAGTTTCAAAGCCAGAGAAAAACAAAAGTATGGAGAGGGAGCCGTGTCCGGACCTTGGCAGAGCGCGGGAGCGGGTGGGGCAGCTTGCCCTCGAGGCGGAACTCGTGCATGACCCACGGCGTCTTCTCCCCGCGCGGGGCGCGGCCGCGGTAGAAGACGAGCGTCTTCTTCATCCCGACGAGGATGCCGCGGCCCCGGAAGATCTCCTTGTCCTTGCCGGTGGCCTTCCAGTACCCGCTCTCCGTGGCGCGGTTCGTCCGCGTGCCCGTCGGGTACTTGCGATCCTTGTGGCAGAAGAAGTACCACTCCTTCTCCCCCATCTTGGCCTTGGCTGCAAAGATTTTTATCAAAAGCACGAGAACTGAAATCAGACCAAGATTTTTTTCAAGGAGATGAGAAAAAGCAGCTTTAATTTTGGCTGCGGATATCTTGATGGATACTACTAGTACTACTACTAGTAGTACTAACCTGGGAGATCCCATGGTTCGCACTTGTTGAGATCGACCTCGCCGATGACCCCAGAGGTGAAGAGGCGGTCGAGGGCCTTGGGCGTGAGGTAGTGCGAGATGATCTCCTCGTCGGTGGGGTGGAACCGGAACCCCGGCGGCAGCTCCAGCTGCCCGGCCGCCTGGTGATCCTCGGCCTGGTTTATCACCGACACCTCAGACATCTTCTCCGACGGTCAAGGATTGTCTTCCTTCCTTCAGCAGCAAGCCTTTGCAACAAGCAGCAGCGGAAATGGCTTTCCTCGCAAAGAGAAGAGAGACGAGAGGGAGAGGGAGAGGCGTGTGTGAAAGAGAGAGATGGGTTCAGAAACAAGGGAAGGGGGGTTTGGAATGGAGGAGCGGAGGGGCGGGGCGATGCTTATATAAGGTTTCTGGGCGCGGACTGGCAGCGAGAGTAGGAGAGCCGTGCGGAGGCGGCTTGCGGGCGACGGCTCCCGTTCGGCCGGGCCGGGTTCACGACGTCGTCTTCCCTCACCTGTTATTACTTATTACCGCCCGCAGCAGCTGTGGCCGCTAAGCAACTCCAAATTACTTGTCCTAATCCTAATGTCCCTCCACGCCCTGTGCCTCCTGTTCCCACACGCCTGCTTCCCCCGGCGGACTCCGCCTGTGGACGGAATATCCTTCCGTCCCTCCGTTTCACGGGCCAACGCGGCGGTGGAGGAAACGAGCGGAGCTGTTCCGCCTCATAAAAAATGCCGCTCCCGTAGAATTCCGTATTTTCTCTGACCTTTGAAAACGAGTGGTGAGGCTGGGCAAATCCCTTTCCCACTTGCACCGAGAAGAAATCGACGCACCATTTTCTCTTCCAGTAAAACGAGAATTTACAATGGCAAAGCCGGTCGCGGTGCTCGTCGCTGTTTATCCTCCTCTTTTGGGAAGGGTTTTTACTTTTCGCGCAGATGTTCGTTGTCAGCAACGAGACGGAGCGAGCGTGACGCCGGGCCGGTGACGACGACCAATTCTGTGCAAAGATACCACAGGGCTTTACCTCTGTGTATGGGCGCAGCCGACCCCAAAACGTCGAAAATCTGACCTTCCGAGCAGTTTCCCTTTTCTGAAGTGAACACGCTCGGTGCCCACGGTGCCCATCAGCGAGCGGTCCCGAAGTTTTTAGTCTCGTTTTGTTGCATCAAGATCAAGTGAGTCCCCCGCTTTAAACGGAACGCGAAATGTCAAGAGATGACGTGCTTCTGTTTAGGCCGGAAAGAAGCTGCGAGTACTGTTCCCTGCAGCTGTGATATTTCCACCACCCCTTCCATCTGATTCTTGCAGAGTAAATATCCGAGGCACTGTACAGTGCTACAGAAAGCTGAATTCTTGTTTCTTTCTTTCTTTCTTTTCGAGAGAGAAGGAATCTCAACCTTAGAAAAAAGAGCGAGGACAACCCTTTTAAACTCAAAACCTGATAGTACTCTGTATGAAAAGAGGTTGGCCTAACGTGAACCACTGACAAATTTTATTTTTAGAAAAAGAAAGAACGCTAGCAAGTTCTTATGTGAATTATGTTGAACAGGTCTTGGTTCCAAAAAAAAAAAAAAAACGGGAATCCTAAATTTCAGTCGATTGAAATAGGTAGAACTTTCAATCGACGGGTTTGACACGGGCGTTTAATTTTTTTGTTTCTTTTATTATTTATTTATTTGTAAGATTAATTATATTAATTAGTGTTATGTATAGACTATGGAAAAATTTTATCTTTTTGTATCAATTGAATCTAGATTCAAGGGTTAAGAACGTTGATTGAAAGAAACCCCTATTTTCAATCTATTGAAAATTAGACTCTCCCAAAAAAGAAGAAGGTCCATGTCAAGTTTTACTGTTCACACACAAAATGTGAATTCTCACTCGGCTTCTTTTATATTTTAATTATTTTAAAACAGAACTATCTATTTTCGTTCAGTTACATGTATCCATTCATCATCCATAAGAGGAGGGCAACAATCGGCAAGTGGTTGCAAGGACCAAAATTGACTATGTCTATCTTTACGGAGAAATCCTCCGTGTCCAATCATTCTTGTACAACTTTGGTATAACCATGTACTTAAGCATCAGATGCCTTTTATGCGCCAGCATCCTGATTTAGCAGACGTGTGACCTATGAGATGACAACACGCCACAATATCTATTGAATTTTTTTCCTCATCTAAAAAATGTCTATTGAATTTTAAGATCGAGCACTCATTGAATAAGGTAATTGCAGGAGTTATTTAGCGCACAACATGAACCTTCCTTGAGGGTGACTATTATGTAGAGACATGTTCAACATTCAAATAATGCTGCGTGCATTATTAAGCGCCAATTTACAAATCACCTGTGGGTAAATTAACATACACCGTCAAATAGTTAAATCATTGATTTCTAACTTGTTTAATGGTACGCGCTGATTAGAACGACAGCTGCAGTTAGATAATCTTGGCAGCAGTGGACCGAACCGAAGCTCCTAGTTGCGTCGTCAATTTATTAGTATAAACAGAGAAGTAGTATGCAGTTGCAGATTCATCCTCCTGCGGTAGCTACATTGTACCTGTCGTGGGTTCTGAGAGATTATTCTTCAAGAAGATGCACTTGACTCCATTGAACGTTTCAAACTCAGAAATATCAGAATGTCATTTAAAATCTCAGTCGATGGTTATCTCTAACATCAATAATAACGTGGTTAGTCGTCTCAGAAAATAATAAAAACGTGGTTAATCGAACGGTGAAGCCATTGCAAGTTGTTGTTAGAATTCTCTTTCTGTACCGACTACTACTAGTTCAACTACAAAAAAGTGAGAGAAGGGTAACTTTAGCCTTAGATTCGGGCGTGATGCCAGCTGGCACCGCAGCGAGGCCTCGCTCGACGCAAATGGCGAGATGCCGACGCTCGTGTGTGCTCCGGCACGACCGATCAATCTCACAGGCGTGCACACCAACTCTGTTCGGCACTGTTGTCAGTCCCCCCTGTTGGATAATTAATCCCGTTTGCCTGTTTCAGCAACGTTATTACAGCCATATCATATACCACACGGATCCGTAACCTCCTGTTGTACCGTATGGGTCACGTGTCAGAATGGGCCGTGGACGGATATGAGATTATCTCGCAGGATCTGGTGGGTAGGGCAAGTACTACAATGATTCATCGTTTTGGGGATAAGAAGATCCCACTTGTTAGAGATAAGCTTTGGGTGCTCGAAAAGAGTAGAGACAAATCCGACGGAATACGTACATACACACCACTGACTCTGAGCGTCGTTGCTACCTAATCTGACTAAGTCGGTGTTAGTCATTAATTGGTGCGTGTGTTTGCACTTGCACATGACGGAAACAAAGAGAGAGAGAGAGAGAGAGAGACTGGTTGGCATTGCGTTATGGTGTGGTGGCGTGGATGTGAGTCACGTCCGACTGCCATAATACGCGGTCGAAGAGAGGATTACGAGCAGCGCGCTAGTAATTCAGAATCGAGTAGTACAGTATCCACCTGACCTGATGCCCGGAGCCACCAGATGCGCAAGTGGGCTCGATCGGGTCCCCAGTCGAGTGGCGCCGGCCAATGAGCAACCAACAAGAATCGCGAAAAAGATGTTAAGCGGAGACAGTGCTAGTGGCGGTGCGGCGCGTTTGCCCGGCGACGTCACGCTTAACTACCGACCCCGCGCACTGCCCCACCTGACCCCATCCCTCGGATGGCTAGTACTAGCTACTATTATGGCCTATGGCAGCCTAGGGATGGAGCAAAAGAGAAAACTACGCACTGTGCATGACACACTCGCTCTCGCGTCAGCCGGACCCAACGGCTCTCCCGATTTTTCAAGTGCGGCGCGTTCGACCACAGCGGCGTCAACTCGGTCGCTACTCGCTATTCACCGTACCACCACGCGCGGCGCAGCAACGGGACGGGTCCGCCCAGATCGATCGATCGGTCTCGGTCGATTTCGGTCCGGGTTTTAGGCGCGACGGGGATGGTGAATTGGTGATGGTTGGTCTCCGTTTGGTCGGTGGAGATAGTTACGGTTTTCTTCACTCTCCCTGACCTTTGCGACTGACTGGTTCTGCTGATGTTGCTCAAGGGATAAAACTTTTTTACGGTGGTTTAAACGTGCGAGCCGTCAGGCTGTACTGTTTGACGATGTTTTTTTTTCTTCTTCTTCTTCTCTAACAGTGGAAGAGTGCAAGTGAAAGCCGTAATCCCTGTAGCCACCTCTCGAGTCGACACGTGTGCAGTGCAGCGGATCTTTTACAGTAGTACATGGTTAGGAATCGCCGCAGCAGTACACTGCAGTTGCTGACCGATCGGCCTGCCTGCCAAAAAGGCGGCGCGCCATCGTTTTACCTGCTTGTCACGTTGCGGGGCTCGCTATCATCCGGACCCCGGACGATGATTGAACCGAGCGGGGGAGTACGCTTGACCACCCACGTCACCGCCAATAATAGGCTGCCGCGCGGGATCACACGATCCAAAGCGCGCGCGTGGGGCGTGGCGGCGGTAATAATTCTCGGGATCCCGGCTGAGGGCGGGGCGGCGGTCTCGCGATGCCCGGCGCGCCGCCGCGGCAGTACGTACCGGCGACAATATATGCGATGAAGAAAGCTGCGCGCACATGCTGCGGCTCCATCGCGTGTCGATGCCAAGATCTCACTTTTCTGACCGCGAGATGATTGATTAATCTGCTGGGACGGGTCCAGTTCCTCAAAGGCTGGTAATCCTACGACGACAGAGCGTCCTTGACAAATCTATCAACGATCTCCCTTATCGAAAGACAGTGGATCCTGTCCATGGTTCAGGTTGCGTCAACGATGGGCGGAGATGGAGTGCGCGTGGTTCATGCACGCGTACGACTTCTGGTTCAGTTCAGGGTCTTAGGCCTTGACGCTTCTCAAATCAAGGTGTTGGGTCATCATAACATGGCGCTTGGAATGCATGATAAGTCTACGCGGCTATGGTCAGCACGTACGCATATGCATGGACAGCTTAAGTAGTCAGAGCCAGTACGTCTGGTGATTTAACTGCTGACTCCAGCCGCCCGCCGATCCTATCGATCGTCCTTTTTGGTCCTTGCTTCATCGGATCAGGAACGCAAGGCAGCTGTTACCGCAGTGACTTTTTTCAAAAGGCAAATAAAGTGACTGTACAGGTTTATCCTTTCCTTTAGCCTTTACTCTGCTGCAGCCATTGTTTCAACTCTTATCTGGGAGCCAATAAACATGTGCGCAGCTTCAAAGATCGACACATGTCACTCAAGTCAGACAGAGGACGATCGGCTTTCCTTCAGTTTTTCTCATCTGTATCCTTTCAGAAGAAAATACGCTCGATTCAATTTCGAAATGACAGAACCTCCAAGCAGCTTTCACTTCCGATAAAGACCACGTCCGGCATCTCCGGAACCGGGAACACGAACACGCAAACACAACACCGTGTGAAACCCTTGAATTTTGTAAGCATTATTCTTCCGGTTGTTGTTTCAGGCCGCGAAACAACCGGCGACCGATCGAGTTACGTTGTTGCGTGCGCGCCGACCCAAGAACTCGCGGCGAGATCCTCGCTTCTCCTCGCCGCCGCCATGCCCGTGTGCGTCTCGACCACCTCGCACACTGTGCGCGGACGTCATGGCCGCGCCCGCACGCCACTCGCCCGTAGCACGCGCCACCCTTCGTAGCCACATGCCTCGGCCCGGGCCTATGTGTAAGGATTATAATGGACATGGCTAATCTAGCGGGTTTTGGAAATTAGCCAATTATTCGTCGCCATGCTTCACCAACACACCCAAGCAACTCGTTCCCGACGAAACAAGCGACAGCAAGCTATTAGGCGAGAGAAGAGGCCACGACAAATAAGAAACACAGAACTAATTCAGGGACGCATACAACGACGTCAAGTTCTAGCGGATTCCCGGCGAAGCACACGTTGGTTGTGTGTACGTGCGGGGTTGGTGTTCGCTCGTTTTTGCATGGATTCCTGGGGGGTTTATGTCCCGTTTCATGGCTGCTCGGATATGGAAGTTTGGAAAACAACCGGCAGCCCGTGGTGCGGCTGACACAAACCTGTGGGCTGCGCCTCAGTGCCTCTGCATGCTTATTGGCAAAACAAACACAAACTGTGATTAGTTGGGATGAAATCAATTCACTTACTATTTTGGTTGATTGTTGTAGCAATAAGTTGTGGTTCTTCCCTCGCGTTACTTTTTGCGGGAAGTTTTGATTGTTCTGCATAAAGTTACACATCAAAAAATCATGAGCACCAAACAAGAAGAATCATAACAAAATTCTGTCTGGCACTTGATGTCGTGGCATTCATGCTGCCTTTTTCTAACCAAGTCATTGTCAACGGGCGTACTTTTTAAACAAAACATAAGAAAAATAACGCCGATATATATACTACTCGACGAGTCTGCATCCGCACTAACTTACGGTAGTTTTGATAATACAATAGTCGAAAGATGTACGGAAGAAAGGATAAGGGAAGAAAAGGTAGTAAACAAAGCAGTGGATGGGTGGTTTATTTGTGCCGTGGTGCGTTCCTATCCTCTGGTACCATGGTGCATTTTCTTCGATTTGAAAAATAACTGTCGAGTTCTCAGAGCACTGGTGTTTGTATGTTGGAAAAGTATTTCTCTCATTTGACTTGTGCTGGCCGATCAGGCCGGTTTTGTATACCTGTACCCGGGGACCTGTTAAATAAGCCTTAGTTGGTGACCGGCCTGACAAGAAGATCAATCAGATCCCTCTCACAGGATTATTCTCATCTAGTTTATTTGTTACTAACCGAGAGAATAATTGGGAGGTCATGGCACCTGTCGTCTCACAGGTAGCATATGCATTTTAAATGTTTCTTTGTGATTGTTGAATCGATGCAGACAATAAAACGCATAATGGTTGCTACTGTTTACTGGTGATAAGTCAGTACCTCTGTATCCTTTTTTTCTCCTAATGATGCTAGTTTTTTTTTTCAATGAACCTAACCTAATGATGCTAGTTTGGTCAGCCAGTATGTCATGCTGTTGCTTTTGGTTGCTCTTTCCAACTGATATAGACAGTAAGCATTAAGCAAGTATAATTTGAAGAAAACAATAGTCTGAACTTGCATTTCAGTACATTGCTGGTAACATGAACTAGCGTCGGCGGCTGCATTTGGTTGCATATTTCCATGTTTTCTTCGAGTGCAATATCTTTACGGCTCCAGTTTATACTCCCGTTTCACAAGAAATGCCGTCTACGGTCATCTCTTTTTTCTGTATTTCAACTTCGCGCCACGCTGGATAAGACACATCAACACTCCCGTTGCCAAGACCGTCGCCTTTCGGGGCTCCCGGGAGACAACGAAAATCAAAACGTGGTGAAGCTTCAGATATAGTATACTGCTTGATTACGCTTTTGTCCGATAAAACACTGCAGCATGTACATTCCCCATCACCCGCACGAGGAGGAGGATCCGGGATCCCGATCAACCCTGCCTAGGCGAGTGTAGCTTTTGACCGGCTGATTGTGGATTGCACGGACGCGATGTAGTACTCGGAAGAAGCAACGACATGGAGCTACCGGGTATCCTGCGTTCACCCTGTTGACCACGAAACTCTGCTGGTTGTATCTTGCGTTCCAGACAGATCGGATCGGCCCTGTTGTGACTGCGGTCCGCGGAGCAGAAGGTCGTGGGGGTTTGGCCGCATCGCCGGCAAGACGCCCCGATTCGAGGACGAGAGGTGACAAGCTAGGCTACGCCTCACCGGCGAGCACCAAGCTGAGAGTCCCATACCAGGCTGCTGCTTTAACCCGCCATCCGCCAAATTGGAGCAGTTTTCTCTCTTTCCACCGTCGTCTTTCTGTAGAGTTTCCTCCAGAGTGAGATATTCTGAAACAGTCAAACAAAGCTGCCAGTCATCTCGTTGGTTTTGACCGAGGCCCATGTATAAACTCAAATGTCGTGGCCTGTTTCGGTGTTCACCAGAAAGACATTGGGCTAACTGGGCCTTGAAGAAAGCCTACCGCTTTTTTGGGCCACAGTTCACGGATCAAAACAAGCACAAGAAAAAGTGATCCTTTCTGTAGGTTTTGAACGAGTAGCTAGATGGGCCTTTTTGGTCTCGCCACCAAGTTCTCTTGCACCTCGTGCTTTGCTCGCCGGTCACCGTCGACGCTAATTTTCAGTTTCAGAGGCAGGATTATGTTAACCTTCTGGCTTACAAGGACGTTTGCGATGGATCAGTGCCAGCGAGAAATGGTGGCGTCACAGAAGTCTTGGATGGAAGGAAGCCGTACGATTGCAAACATTGGGTGCCTTCAAAACGCCGAAGCGTCACGATGCCACAATCAGGACACTGAATGGAGAGACATGGATTTGCATCCGGTGCCGCATCTCGAGCATATTCGCATCACCCGAATCATTTACCGAGGGACGGGCCAGCACGTGGAAGACATCGATCGGGGAAAAGAAACAGCTTTGCCCCGTGATCGCAGACCTGCCTGCCTGCCACTATCAATGGACCGCACACAATCAGCTAGTAGGGCTGAAAACGGTGCGGACAAATCGCATTCGTCCGGCTATCGTTTTCCGAATTAACAGTATCGTTTTTGTATTTTTGAAATAAAAACGAAATACTGAAAAATAGACAAAAACCGGATATGAAAAAACGAAAATGGGATAAAAAATAGTTTGGAGTTTTTCCGACCGTTTAGACAGGATCCAACTGATAAATACTGTTTTTTGTCCCGTTTTTGTCTTTCGCGGTTTCAGCCCATAGGCCAAATCTTGATCCAGCCCAGTTGCAACCGACCAACCCTAGCTCGACTCCTATCAGAAACCCACCCGGCGCCGCATGCCTGACTCCCTCCATGAGCAGTTGAGCATCCGTCGCCTGCCCCTCTGCCCGCAAGCCGCCAGGGCGCCGCCGCCTTCAATACCAAGCGCCGGACAGGTCAAGCACCTCCACGCAACCCACCTCGTCGTGCCGGCCTGAAATAGAGGAAGGGGACGGTGACCCTCTGAATCTTGAGGACGTCAAGACCAGCGAGCGACCTCCCTTGCCGTTGAGGCCATCAAGACTAGCGACCTCCCTCGACGTTGAGGTCGTCCACCCTCTGAATCTTGAGCTCGCCCAAATCTTTGTGCTTCTCAGGAACTCCCTCAATGACATCGTGGATCAATGCTGAGAGGATAAGCTTGGCCGCTTGGGAAGAGGACGGGGCTCCTAGCTCAGAAAGCACGTGTGACTGGTGGACAGTAAACCAAGTGGGATCCATGTAAGACTATAAACTCTTGCATTTTGATAAAAAAAAATCAAATGTCTTAAATCCTACCTCAGCGAGCACGGAGAGAGTGGTGCACAGCTAAACTCAGAATTAATGTTATTAGCTGTGACATATATTTTTGAGAATTTGAGAGTTTGGACTTGAGGCATAAGACTTGTATTATTTCTTATTTGTATGGTAACTTCCGTAACAGGTGTGTTCGTTTCTTTTGGGTCTAAATTTTAGTGAGATCATATTAATTATTAAAATGCTATATATAATTATTAAATATAAAACTAATTACAGAGTTAAATGCATATCAGCGTGATAAATTTATTAAGCTTAATTAAATCATCATTAAGAGATGTTTACTATAGTATCATATTATCTAATCATGACCTAATTAATTTTAATAAATTTGTCTCGTTATTCAGAGGAAGGGTTATGAACTGGATTTTGTCAGTAATCTATATTTAATACTCCTAATTAGTATCATAATATTCGATGTGACAGGTCTAAAAATCAGAGGAGTGGAAACGAACACACCCAGTAACATCACAAGATATTGCGAATAATTATTTATGTATTAATAATAATGGTATGATATATTGTTCTTTTATGATATTGTGATATCATTTATCTTTTATATGGTGGTGTTGTAAGTTATTATGTTGGTATAAAGATACTGTTTTGATTATCGGTTACCGGTATATTTTTTTTACCGTTTTCGGGTTTTTTCGATGTCCCAAACTATCTCATTCGTTTCTGTTACCGACTTTTCTGTTTTCGTTTTTGTCCAATAATATAAATGTAAAAGTGAAAACATGATGGTGTTTTTCTGATCGTTTCCTTTCACCCCTATCAGCTAGCCACACGTAGCGGCGCCTCGACGCCGATACGCGACAGCCAGACCCACTGTTGTGGATGGAGGGAACGGATAGATTCGTTCCACGGGAGAAATGGGGTAATTAAATTAGACGAATCACCAGCCAGACACAGCTCCCCATTTCCCAGCATGAGGCTGTACGACCGCCTCGCGCCTGATGTCGCAAGCTCGTGGATAACATTAGTTTACGAGCTCTGTTTCCTGTGCCACGTGCAATGGTGATGCATCCCTTGACCCGACGGAACACCCGTCGCGCATGCGAGGTGGTGCGCCAGACGAAATGTTCTTCTGTATACAGGCTTTGCTTTCACAGGTGTCAAGCAGTAATCGCTCGTCATCCTTCAGTTCAGACAGTCAAAGTGGTCGCTAGAAAAATACTACAACACGATCTTTCAGTATTTGTCAGTCTAGCCCACGATCACACACACATTCACGACTACAACATGATCCCGATGGCGACACTTGATCAAAATGCATTTCTTCGTTCGATCATAAACCTGAAGATCTCGTGTCTGTCGGCACTACAACATGATCCCCACAGTAATACATGAGCAAAATGCATTTCATCGTTCAATTATAAGGTGAAGATCTTGTGTCGGTCGGCAATATGGAATTCACAGAGGCAGAGCCGAGCAAAATCAGAGACATGGATGATAAAACCCACTCATCGGATAAAAGGATCCCAGTAGTACACACAGAGGTTACATTCGAGGTCTCAACTCTGATGAACAAGCACAAACGCTCAATCAGATAGATAGGCACACTCTCCTCCCTTATCTCACAGAAGCAGGACAGACTCGATGACACGACTGAAACTAAAACACTCAAGAGACGTCATCACGAGAGATCACACGCGACTTTATTCAAGCAACACGGCGGCAGGCCATAGGAGGCAGATTTCTCCAGAACACGGTGATGACAATGCAGCTCCCACCACCGCGCATTTCTGCAAAAGAGAATCAACAATAACATGTCATTACAATTTTTTAGCACAATCGTAATTGAAAAGATGGAAGATAAGCCATCGATTTCTAACCACCTCACTACTTTACGACATTCTGGTGCAGGTAGGTAAGATGTGCGAGATTTTCTACTTTAGAAATCAAAGATTCATCCGGACAAGTGGATGTGTAGTACTGAGATTTGTGTGCAGAGAGAGAGATGGAGACTTACACCATGGGACGATCTTCCAGCGCTGGTTGTCTCCCTCGCACCACTTCCAGAGCACGATGTTGGTGCCGTCGCGCACCCCGCCGTGATCCTTGTCGCCGTGGAAGGCGTCGAAGTTGAGGTAGATGTTGTTGACCATGCGGATGCAGCGGAAGCCGTGGCCGACGTCCTTGCTCTCCGTCCACAGCACCGACTCGTCCTGCTGGTTGGGGTTGTACGGCACCAGCTTCACCTGTTCCATGATTCCAAGTGATGATGAGCGTTGTCAGTTTTTCATTTCGAACACTTAACCGGATCCAAGAAACAAACTGAGAAAATGCTTCATTTTCACCTGGTGGCCCTCGCCCTGGGAGTGCTTGATTGCCTCTCCGGTGACCCTGTTCACGAGCGCAAAGGCAGGGTACCCTTCCTCGTCCTTGATGCTGTTGCTGTGGCGCATGTCCTTGATCCAGTGCTGGTAGTCGTCGCGCGGGTTGGTGGGCGCGAGGCAGACTGCGCCATGGCGGACGGTGACGCTGAACCCCTCGTCGGCCTTGCAGAAGATGCGGACGGTGGGCTCGCTGCCGCCGCCGCGGGGCGCGTTGCCGCCGGCGAAGGCCTCGTCGCCCCATGGCAGGATCTTCCAGCTCTGGTTGTCGCCCTTGGCCCACTCCCAGAGCACGACGGTGGTGCCGTCGTGCACGCCGCCGTGGTCCTTGTCGCCGTGGAGCGCGTCGAAGTTGAGCCGGGTGTTGTTCACCATGCGGATGCAGCGGAACCCCTTGCCCACGTCCTTGCTCTCAGTCCACAGCACGGACTCGTCAAGGACCTGCGGGTTGAACGGCACCAGCTTCACCTGAAAAGTATAATAATGCAAAAGATCATTCATGCAGATCCAACCAACGGGTCGATGAAACAGAGGAACATACTACTAGATTGGAACGACATGATTAATAAGGGGAAATAACGACAGAAAAAAAATACTACTAGTATGATTTTTACCGGGTGGGACTGGCCGAGGGAGTGCTTGATGGCGAGTCCGGTGGCGGCGTTGACGAGGGCGAAGGCGGGGTTGCCCTCGTCGTCCTTCACCTGGGAGCTGAAGCGCATGTCCTTGTACCAGTGCTGGTGCTGGTCGCGAGGGTTGGACGGGGCCAGCACAACGTTGCCGTCGCGCACGGTCAGGCAGTACCCCTCGTCGGCCTTGCAGAAGATCTTGAAGGTGGGCTCATGGTGCTGGGCGCCGCCGCCGCCGCCTGGGGGCCCGCCGGCCGGGGGGTACGCCGGCGGGTTCTGGCCGCCGTGGTGGCCGTGGCCGTGGTGACCGAGGCCGAACATCGACATCTCAGACTGATCCTGATCGCTCGTCGGGTGTTGCTTTGTTGCAGATTGTTTGTGACAGGTTTTTGGGACGGGGCGAGGAGAAGCTGCGTGCCTTGGCCCCTCATTTATAGCAGGAAAATGTAGCCATGACCATGAATAATGGCCAACAACTACAGCACGGTGAAAACGAGAATCCGAGGTGATTCTCGATTCTTGGTAGTGAACCAATCACTGCTTGTTTTCAAAAAAAAAAAAAAAAAGGAAAAATCAATCACTATCTGTGGGAACGTTTGGTGTGCCGATGTGGACGATGTGAATTCCGGCCCCGTCCGCATGACATGTGGGGCCCAATTGTCCCGCTGTGATAATACCGCGCGGGTATGGTGTGTGGGTCGCAAACCAGGAACTTTCTGAGGATTTGTGATTCTTGGTAGTGAATTAATCGCTGCCTGTGGGAACGTTCTGGATGCAGGATGCTGCTTCTCTCCTCCCATTTTCTCCTCCCATAGCAATTTTTTACTGAACCATGATTTTCTCTTGGTGGGAGGAGGAAATGGGAGGAGAGAAGCCGCATCCCTGGATGCAAGGCCTTGGTTGATTCTGAGGATTTGCTGAGGTGTTTACCGAATTAATGTGAACCGAACCCCTTTGACCGGCGCAAAGTGACGTTTCGTTTGACACGTCCAGTGGGCTAAACAGAATCTAACTCCTGTCGAAAAGAAGGGACGAGCCGGGTTTCCCGACGGAATTTTGTCGTTCACCCTCGTTCTGCTCGACCAAAGACAACGGCTTTTAGTGATAAAACCTGTAGTACGTAGTAAACTTTACACGTCAGGGTGACAAACTGCTGCCACCAATAATCGTATCAGTCACGAAATTATCTGTTTCACTAATCTTCTTGAGCCCCTCAAGATTAGTAGGACCCAAGCACAGTCTTTCACGCTCCCTCTCCAGCTCCCTGGCTGGTGGTCCCTACGTTCAGGCATGTCTACACCGGCCGGTGGTCCCGCTGGGGAGGCCAAAGCGCTGCATCGTCATTGTCAGCAATGTAGCGCGGCGCACCTCCGACGTGGGCCTGTCGTCTCTTCGCCACATGGGTTCAGCCTGCATAAACTAAACGGGGAAGAAAGGTGGATTTGCTTTGATCTCTCCTCTTGTAAACAAATCTCGGTGTAGGACGAAAACGACGCGTGCATGCCCGAACACTGATCGCTGTCCGACGCGTGAAGCTGAAGCCGAATGATTCGAACACGACGCCGCGACACAGAGACGGGGCCCTTCAAGTCTCACCGGCCACGGTATACGTATACATGAACATGCATCAAGAGCAGCCCTGCAGGCCAGTAGTACACTCGTGATTCGTTGCTGTAGCACACACAAGGGAAAGAGCAAGGAGCTACTATACTATATAGTATATAGGAACAGACGATCAGTCACGTTTACCATTCGAGATGACATACACGACGACCTGGTAACTTTCTCGTGAAGCCGGCGGTAAAAGAAGAGGAAAAAAACATAAAAAACAGAAGATAAAAGCTGGCTAGCGGATAAGGTGGTGAGATTCTCGTCGACAAAAACCCACGCGGTGTGTCCCCGGAGCCCAGAAAGTTCTCGCGCACCCATGCCTCACCATTTCTGCGTCGTCGATCATACAGTAAATCAAACCATAATTGTGCGAAAAAGAAAACCTTATATCACACCATCAATTCATCACCTCCACGTACTCGTCGCTCGTTGTTTGGGTGCACCTAAAGTCCACCTGCCGCGACAGCTGAGCAGCCGCCATGATGGTGCAGACATCTCGGCTCCAAAAGAATGATTAGTCTGTTTCTGAAGCAACCGAAGACTGATATGAACCTGTGTGTCGTCGTATACGTACGCGTGTTCGATGTTCCAGACGCGATCAACACAACACCAGGGCATGGCCTCGTCACACTCGGCACCCTATCAATGCAGAAAGCATGGAGCGGCATGCAGCCTCCGGTACGTGGCAACGTCGATCAGTTTCTGAACATTGCACCTGATGCTGATGGGCAGGACAGGATTCCTGGGAAAAAAGTTTTATCGCTTTCGTCGTCCTCGTTACATCACTGCCCGGAGTAGTGGAGTTGGTGGATCTCGTCCCGTAGCATGTAAATGCGACTTGAATTCCTGCAGTTGCCGTATGCGGAAACATCGTCACGAGTCTGCCAGTAGCTGATCCGGAAGTCGGACAGAAACTTTTGGCAATGCGGTGCTGCCTGTATTTATGCGCGCGTTACATCATGGTTGGGCCGTAGCACCTTGGATTCCGTTCAACTTCACGCTTCAGCCTCATGGAGTTTATGCCTCGTCGCATCTTTGATTAGCGCATCATTTCGGTAATCACTGGTTTTTCTTCTGTTGAGGCAACGATAACCAGTGCTTTTTTTTTTTTTTTGAGGAGTTCGATAACCAGTGCTGTAAGAGGACATTTGATTGGTTCTTGCTTCCATGGCTGGGCCGATTTTCGTCGACATTTGAAACAGACTGGGCGAAAGAACCTTTTGTAGTAGGTTTTGATCAGTGGGCTTACACCGGCCCACGTTTTCCATCATTCGTAGCTCAAGAAGTGGGCGAAAGTTGCCAGGCCCAGTATTCTTTCACATAGCGTATGGCCTGCTTGCCTTGTTCTTGCGAAACCCAATATCTCACAAAAGTTGGCCAATATATAAGCTCGCACTACACTGACACAACACAAGTGTATGGTTCACTTAGAGACCAACATATGTCAATACCTTTCCCGCGCTTAAAAAATTCAATTCATATATGCTCCAATAATTTACAAACCGCATCTTCCAAAGCCACTTGGTCCAGGATCATATCCTATTTACAGGCTCGTTACAGTCACGTGGTTTTACTCCAGTTTATTTCCCTGCGAACACTGTCACCGCTTTCTTTTCCAGCTACAAGCCAAGTTCGGAGGTTAAAGAAACCATAAATTTACCATCACGAAAGCCACTGCCACCACTACTCCTGACAGCCACCGTGTGAACGTATCATGTCCGGCTTTTTCCACCGTGATAACATCCTAACTGAAAAGGCAAGGAGAACAATCATGAAGCCGATAAGCCCTAAGATAACATATCTTACGCATAAGCGGGCGACCAGCGGATCTGCTTCCCTGTTTCCTTGCGCGGCTACATGCGTGACTCCTCCCTTCCAGGGGCCAGGATCGGTGTGCTGGACCAATTCTAGTAGCCGGTGGAAGCTCACCGTAGTGGCTCCTCGTCACTCCGACAGCTCCTCAACTGTAAAATACACTCTAGTGGCAGCAGCTAACACCTGGTCTCTGAATGGAATACTCCGTCCTTACTCCTTAGTATAATAATGGAGCAGAGATGATGACTTGGAAGCTGGAGGTGAGAGCGATCGAGAGCGCCTATCAGGTGGCGCATTTCTGGTTATTCATTAATCTCCATTATTTTGTTAAAATAAGTCTGCTCTGGCCAGTAGATTGGAGAAACGTGAGAGGGTGTCACATCCGCGTGAGCACTCACTCAGCACGGCCTACCAGCCTGCCGAAACGGGAAAGCGGCATGTAATGGAGCACGGAATATGCCCTGGATCTACAGTACAAGATGGTTAAACAAAGCCGCGACCTCTTTTCCTCGTTCTTCTTTGGGAGATTCTAGGGGTTTCAGGATTGTTACCACCCGCTTTTCAAAGCTTATCTGCATGGGGAATGATAAAGCACGAGGTGGAATGGCTAATTTTTTACCCGGCTTATGTTTCGACAGCGAATCAGATGGTAACTCGACCTAGTTTGCGTGCAAGAGACGGGGCATTTCGCTTATGGATAAGCATCTTCATGCTGACCGTAGATAACTTGCAAAACTGCCAGCTAAAATTAATGGTCCACTAACATTCCGCCTAAAGAAAAATGACGCGGTGAATGCTTCTCTGGTTCAGTAGTTATCTACGGTAAAACACTCAAGTGGCATTCAGCAAAGCAGAATGACGATATGAACTGATTAACAGAATAAGCCGTAAAGAAAGTTCAACATGTACACCTCGTTCAAACCCACCTAACACCTGCATATGACATGATTCTTTGATTTGCATGGCTCTATCATTCTCATCTTGATCCTTAACTGACATAGGGAATCTCCTACAGTGATCTTCATCGGCGCTCCACTGCTCCTCGCAGTTCCAGGGGGGCTGCATGCATAGAGACCCCACTCAGAGGCGCCAAATGGACTGCTAGTTTTGTTCCTTCTGTGACACCGACGTGCCCGGACTTGTTGATGTTCGCTGCTCAGATCAGGTCTGGCCAGCGGCCAAGATTCTACTACATGCACAGGCCTCTTTCGCCCATCTGAAGAAGGGAAGGCTTAAGCAGAAAAAGGCTCATCCACCACCTGAACCGAAAACTACGTGCCATCTGCAACTTGCCTGCTTTGGCCAATTATTAAATATCCGGGTTTCATCCTTTCTTCTTTCCCCCTGTCATTTCCTTTTCATTTCTTCTTGTTCTGAAATGAATGGACTAATTATCTTCTAGGAGCAGGTGCGAGCAACAAGCTGTGGTGATTCATTTCGATCGTTTCTTTGAGTGACATCTGTGCGGTTACTTTACTTATCAACTCTGTAATCCCGATGAAAACATCGCTGTTGAAGCACATGACTTTTCCTATGAGGAATTAAGCACGCATCACACAATATGAATGGCTGCCATTGAAGAATCTTTGTACAGTTTTACTTTTACATATAGGTATAGGCAAAGCCGGTTCAGTCTGTAGTACATCATTCTCCCGCTCCCGACTTCCACTTCGTCGATTTCAAAGTCATATCATGATGTCCTATCTAGCTTTGTAGTTCTAAGTACAAAATACTGTGTATACTAGGGGAGAAAAATGTTTACAAACCGCAAACCCAATCATCAATTATATAATGTTCGTTCCTAGTAGTTTATACTACTGTACTAGAAAAGTACAATCCTTAATAATTGCCTACATCTTAACCATTGCTTTAGCATTCTATAGGCCCTATATTTGGTGCAACGAGCGCATTGTTTCGCATCAGGAATTAATTCTCACGAATAGTTTTTGAGAAGTATCTATCAGTTCATCCCCATGTTAGGATGGAGCAGCATCTGGTGGCCCAGCTGGGCAAGGGACCCCTGCAGTCCGTTGTTGCCTATTTGGAACGTTGCACCAATGCAGGAGCCGTTCGGCTTCTTGGCCTGCTGACTCGTCAGCGCAGCACTGGCGCCGCCGCTCTCTTCTGACCTCTTGCGCTTCCCGGCGATGGTGGCGGCGTCGACGGCCGCCGCTGACGTGGAGGCCGGCGACGAGTTCATCATCAGCAGCTGCCCCGGCATGGTGTTGTTGTTGACCAGTAGGTGGCTCGGGACGGGCTGGCCGAGGAGGGCAGCTTGGTGGTGGTGGTGTTGCTGCTGGTCGAGCCGGGCCGTGTCGTGCTGGTGGACGCCGGTGCCGTCGTCGAAGAGCTGAGCCAGCGAGTAGTCGTTGAGGAGGTCGGAGATGGAGGGGATCCTGGGCATCCTCTGCTGCGCGCCGCCCTGCAGCTGCTGCATCGTCGGGAACGCGGCGGCGCCTTGCAGGATCGTCATGCCGGCGCTCGACGACGACGCCGCGTAGGTGGTGGCCTCGTCGAAGCCGGACGGCTCGTCCTGCTCGTGGTCGGAGCTGAGCGGCGGCATCCCTATCATCGGCGACGCGTGGCTGGTCTTCTTGTAGATCCGGCACAGCACCCAGTCATCCAGCTGCACAGCACAAACGATCGATATGGGGGAGAATAGTTAAAAAAAAATGCGCTACAAAGATCAGCTGGAAATATAAATGAATCGAGCATCAATAATCAACACGTATGCATCGCGGCCATCATTGTCGGATCAATTGACTTGGGCGCAACCATGCCCAAGTATGCCTAAAGAACATTTCTTTAAGACAAGCACACACACATAAAAGCGGCCGTTGCGTCCACTGGCAAGCCACACGAACAAACGGATGCGATAAACAATATTGACGTGCCACGAAGGCGCCGTATCTCGGAAACATCGGCGAAAAAAAGATCAGGGTGCAAGTGCATCTGTGTGTGTGTGCATGCGCAAGCAGATGCAACAAACAAGGCATATGGGCTGGCACGTATGCAACTAGCATGACACTGACCTGGAGATAAAAAGCCAGCTGATGGGTCTCATATGATTTGCTCTTTGAATAATTCTTTGCTTTGCAGTTCATGTATGTATGTATGAGTAAGATCACATATTATCATCATGCAGTTGTGGTAGTACAGTAGTTACGTGGGTACATACCCTCATGGACGCGTTACGGAACTTCATGGGTCGGTACGCGTGCCCGGCGTTGGCGTCGGCGGCGAGGCGGTACTCGTGCATGATCCAGTTGGTCTTGGTGCCCTTGGGCGGGCGGCCCTTGTAGAAGACGAGCGCCTTCTTGACCCCGACGCTCTCGCCGCTGGTGGTGCTGTGGATGGGCTTGTCCGTGCCGGTGGCCTTCCAGTACCCGGAGCCCGCCGCCCGGTTGGGCCGGATCCCGTTCGGGTACTTGCGGTCGCGCGGGCTGAAGAAGTACCACTCCTTGTCCCCGTACGCCGCCTTGGCTGCACATCCAACACAATTATTCAAGATGATGATTATTCGTCGGCGATTAAATCAGTACTACCCACTATACCGACTAGAAAGAGCTAGTAGTAGTGGGGTGGCCTTGTTGCATGAATGGGTCGGATGCTGGGGATGAACTCACATGGCAGGTCCCATGGGTCGAACTTGTAGATGTCGACGTCGGCGATGATGGCGACCGGGCACGGCGAGGAGCCGGCGCGGTTGCGGAGGTAGAAAATGATCAGCTCCTCGTCCGTCGGGTGGAACCGGAAGCCGGGCGGAAGCATCGCCGGGTTCGCCATGATCATTGGCCCGATAATGATCCACCGAGCGAGCGAGCGAGCTCTGGGGAGTGGTGATTGATGATAGACTCCCTCGCTCCCCCCACTCAAAGCCCTAGCAGCTAATAAGCCTCCCGATCTTTGCACCCGGCAGGAGAAGAGAGAGGGAGAGAGAGAAGAAGCTGCTAATTTGCTCGATCGAGCTAGGAGGAATGGGGAGAGAATGGAATTTTTGGGAACGGGAGGGGAGGGGCTGCTTATAAGCTCGCGGGTTCTTGTCCGATTGCGCGCGGGACGCCTGAGGTGGGGCCCACACGCCAGGCCGCGAGGGCGTTTTCGGTACTTTTTTTCCAGGCACCGATCAGCAGGAGCACGCGGGGGTGGTGTGTGGTTATCGTTTGATCGTCGCTCCTCCTCACCTCCTCACGTACGTCCGGCGTGATGCCACCCGACGAGATTGGTGGGGTGGGGGGCCCGTGACGGGCGCCTCTGGAACTCGACGCGGCCGGCACGTGTTGGCCGCCGATGCTTCCAGCCAGCGGCGACCCGCCGGGTCCGGCGGCACTCCGGCCAGGGGTTTTCCTTCTGTCTTGGCAGAACGCATCGGACGGAGGAGGAATCGCGCCCATATTACCTCAACAAAGCTGTGGCCTGTGGCAGTGGGAAAGGACGACGCGATTTTTCGATCACACAGCAGGGAGGGTTTCATGCATGACAAATTTGACAAATTTATACAGGCAACTTGCTGATGACTTGACTTGATGGTTCTAAAAATAAGTTTGTGCAAGTACAAAAGCTCATCAATAGAGATTGACAGAATGACCAAACCGCGAACACGCATGGGGCATATTGACAAAATCTGTGGGTCTGGGCTATTAAAAATAGTTCGACACAGGGATCCAGAGGAGAAGCACGGTTGATATGTTTGTTGGAGCATTTTTGGCAAGGAGGGGACATAGGGACAGCTCAACAGGGCAGTTCAGTCTAGCGGAACAGAGGGAAACAGCGGTACCAAAGGCAGTCTTAGCTTGTCGTTAGCCTTATCTCGTAAAGAAATTATACTTGGGGTGCGATTATCTTGCATCGCTGCATCTGGAGCCTACAGATTTTTTTATTTGGGAGACGACTAAGTGTGATCTGCATATGATTTGGTTGATCCATGCCTTGGACTCTTTAATTAGTTTGGTAAAGGAAAAAAAATACTGCACAATTACTTCTTGTCTTAATAAACGACTGTTCCTCGTCTTCAAAAGCGAAATGCAAGGTCGTACTGTTGCCATCGAATAACTACTCGACAGATCTATTCTATCATGTTACTGACTCGTGCCTTCTTGACTCGTGAATTGATTAGTCCAGTGACCTGGCATGTAAGGTCTTTGTCTATCGGAAGGCCAAAATCCCAGGCGCAGCGCACCTGATTATCCACGGAGAGAGGAACCCATCTGATGACGGCCTCATGTGGACACTTCACTGTTGCACATGTTAATAAATACTCCCTCCGTATTGTAATTCTTTATGTTCAGACAAGAATAGCTAGTTTATTTCTAGTTCAATCTATTGTCTAAAGTGTGAACAATTAACGGTCGGAGGTAGTAGTAATCAAAGAGATATACGGCATATTCCTTATCTATGTGTATAAATCCTTGACGTGTCAACTTATCATAGTAGTAAAGATCGAGTTAGGTTATTGACCACTAAATTTCAAATGGTATGCTATGTATATACTGTGCCGACGTGCACTGTCCTGGCTGTCCACTTGTCTTTTCGGGAATTTTTGCTTTTCCTTCTACGCTCCCTCTTGTGATACAATACAAGCTATTCTAGGATTTTTATTGGTCATTAAGTGTATAAATATATACTTATCTTTGTTCGAAATTTAATATAGTATTAGAGCATTTCTTTTTATATTTGAATACACAATCAAAGTGTTACTTAAAAGAAAGATGTCAAGAGCACTGTCATTCATTAAGAAAGGAGAGCAAATACATCTTAGGAATTACAAAGTCTAAAAACACAGCAACAAATGGAACGTTGTTGGCAGGCCTCCTCTAGGAGCAAGGCAGGAGCAACAAACAACATAGCGCTAGGCCTACTGCGGTGTGTCCATGGTAAGGTACAGGAGAGCAATCTCATCATGAATCACCGTTGCTAATTGAGGAACCGAAAGTTCTTGATCACTGAAAATTCATCAAGTGTTACTTTAAGAGACATAGTAACCAAGGCTCGCTCCTATGATATTGTGTATAGCTCTATTTGGATTTTGTGGATTGTCACAATCTTTGATATAGTTGATACATATAGTAGTGTGTTATCTTTTAACAAATAAATATTATTATAGTGTTTTCATTCATGGTGAATCAAGTAACAAAGATTGTTAAACAAAAGGTTAAAAAGTTGTGTTGGACATTGGAGATTAGCTAGAAGTAGCATTTTTCATTGCGGTTTTCCTTTGAAGAAAAGCATAGCCAAATTGTCACACACAAAAAAACAAAAAAAAAGGTGCAAAGTGCAAAGTCAAGCAGACACGCGTAGCTCATCACACCAAACACCCGCACAAAACTAATCCAAGAAAACCAAGTCTTTATGCCAATAAGCAACGCGATTAAAAAAGGCAAGCATTATCCTAACACGAAGCGATGGCGACCCCTGCGATGGATCGATCTCTGCCTGCCTTCCTTCTTCACTCACGGTAGAGAAGCACCGGGGCCCCACACACCGCACGTTTCAGGCAGTCCCGCGGCCTAATGGCGTGATTATCTTCGAGGCAGCGAGCAGGGATTAGTAGCTTTCCGTCGTTCTCTATTGGCCGAATTAGCAGCTAAGAGAGATTCGTATGGTGGCTTAATTCTGGGTCGCGCAGTGTTTATCCTGACAGTAATCGGATGGATCTGGTGACCAGCCAATCCAATCCAACCCATCAACGCGTCGCTGCCAGTACTGTGCTCTATTAGTAGCTACTAGCCAGTCCAGTCGAAGTGGCATGATCACGACGCACAATGATGCAGCTGCCGTTGCTATGGTCCAGTGAGACGCTGCTGCTAGGAACGGGGCCGCCCGGGCCTAAAAACGGAATCGCGCGGGCCGGGGGACGACGACGGATGATCGTCATCATCGCCAGCGGATCGGATGTGCCGCGGGCGCGCGGCCGTCGCCGTCGGCGGAACAGAAAAGGAATTCCATTTCGAGTAACTTGGGCGGCTGGCCTCGTCGCTGTCACGGCACGTGTCGACCCGGGCGGCGCTCCGTGCGCGGTCCAGCCCATCACGCCGCTGCTGATGGCGAAGGGCCGGGATGACGGTATGTATCCCGTCACAACGCCGGGAGGATCGGAGGAGCATCATCATCGTCTCCGTGCGACGTCGAGGGCGTCACAGAATGGCAAGCGCACGAGCGCCTCCGTTACGTTCCGGCGTACGGCTGCCGACGCAGCGACCTGGGCGGGTCTCGTGTTCCGCGAGTAAACAAACGGTCGTGTGGCGTGAATTGTGAACGAGAGCGTAGGCACACGTCGAAGGGCCGGGCGTGCGACGGCGACGCGTATCTACCCGGCCGTGTTCCTGCGCCACCAAGGGACCACACCGTCGTCACCCACCGCACGCTTGTTTGCTTGCGGACCTTCCTTTTCCCAAATAACACCCGGTTATTAGCCCACTGTGATTTGATGATTGCAGCCGTGACAAAGACTTGATTGAACCGATCTATGTTATCTTGACTGTCAGCTCACTGGTCTCACGAGGAGCACTTAATAAATAAAAAAAATCGCTGTCCAAATAGCTACAAGAACATATGCTCAGATTAGTTTGCAATTTTTCATGACCCTGCATTTGTTATCAGCATAATATGGGTTTTCTACTAAATCACGTACGTATTTGCGTCAGTATACTCTCACGCCTCAAACAAACCATGACTTTTCTCTTCTACATACATTTTTCTGTGTGGATGCAGAAAACTTCATCCTCACATGAGCAATTAGTTAATTCCACTAAAGAAATGTGAATATGTTGTATTATTCTTTTATTTATGTTTTAATGCTGCAAAGGGGGTAAAGGTAGGTCAAGTTCATTTAAAAAGACACGCTATATACATGTGAGCAATTGTATACATGTATGCTGACAAAGATAGATACCCCATCTAAAGTTACCATTCGGCCAACCAAACCAATGTATTTGAGAGGCCCTAAGACTTAGAGTCATCTAGCTTTTCGAAAGGTTTTGATGATCGAGCGAAAGAAAATCCAAACATAGAGTATTGTGACTGATTTTTAAGTATGCAAACAACCTATCAATGACATAACTAAATCATATATCAACAAGCATTCTAAAATTAGTACTATTATCATAGTTTAATGTCTTATTGACTTAAATGTATTTTTTTGCATAATGTACATAGATAGATAATCAAGGAGCAGTGGTAGTTGCAAGGGGTTTTACTCTTCTTCTTCCGTGAGAACCACCCAACTTCTTCCTTAAAACCCCCATTCTTTTTTGTTTTTTTCCTTTTTCTCTTCCTTCTACTTCTCTTCTTCATCTCAATGGAAATGGAACTTAGGAGGGGGGGAATGCGCCCCCTTGCCCCTATTGGTAGATCCACTTGTACATGTACATTTTATCACATGACCAACGCAAGCCTAACTATACAATAATTGATTTGAAACTACTACTAGATAGATATATTTTGAGGATCAAATACCAATTTGTCTTATACTTTTTTTTTACAAAAGATGGCACAATAAAAGTAAGGGAACTAATGACATCCTCACTGTTAGATGTACTCAATTTGGACCATTTGTATACTATAGTGTTGAAGGTAAAAATAGTTACGTCTGATACTTATCGGTAACTATCATATATTTGTCTATGTTCATGTGACCCAATGGCTAAACTTAGTGCGTCATTGACAAGTCATAGGTCTAAGTTAGAGCTATTTGTAATTATGGGGTTGTTTGGCTCCCAGCCATAACTCGCCACACCATTGTGGCCGCCACGATAAAAAGTGCACTGCTTGGTTGTTTGCCTCAGACCTGTTCGCCGTAGCAAGAGCAATGCGAATCTCGCCACAGAGTGTAGTGAAAAAAAATCCACACCACAGAGTGTGGCGAAGACGCCCGTGGCATGACGAACCAAACAGGCCCTATCTCATATGATTTAGTGTGTTAGGATCGGTGACCTCGGTCATGGATCTCTAGACAATCTCTTATTTATTCCTTCTTAATAAAATAGTAGGCACTTAGATATGTTGTAAAAAAAAGACATTTTTAATTATAGACAGTCATGTATAGTATATTCTTTTTTGTCGATCCAAACACCAAACACGTTGTTGAATAACAGTTACATTTTTCACCCCGTGCAAAACTAGTATGCTTTTGTACTTAGTCCAAAGTGGCCGCAGTCTTTCTCTTGGTGATTCTACAAACGATCTGAACTCTGAAGGTAGACAAACTGTGAAACTCAAATTTATGATAAGAGTTCTCTCAGGCTTCCGGTGCTTGTTCTCCAGGAACTCGTCCAAAGTCAAGGAATGAGGTTGGACCGGGCCGGGCCTTGGAGGAGGACGAATTGGAGCACAAGACAAAAGCTCGGGACGATGACATGCCAGGCTTTGAAGAAGAGTAGTTTGCCGACGGAGTGCAAACTGCAGGGATACTACAAAGAAGTCCGCCTGTAATTATCCGGAGCTCCAGCTGCTGGTATTCTCCCACGTGCGTGCAAATCATAAGAGCTGGCATATCCATCCATGAAGCGTACAGCCACATGTTTTCTCGGGATCAGGTTATAAAAGGTGCGTACGTGAGGTGTACACGACGACGCTGAATACATGCGAGTGATGCGTGGGAGAATGACGTCAGAGATGACAAAATTCAGAGCACTGACTAGGCCAAACCACGCCCGCGACAAGGATGAGTTTCAGTTGGAATATATAGGATCAGAGTCTATGCAACTAGTAGCCGCTTTGATTAACGAGAGGAAAGCAGCATCACATATGTGCTTTGTTGCCAGTCAATAACTTTTACTTCAAAATTATCGTTTGCACCGAGCGAGGTTGATTTGTAATGGATCAGTCAAATTGTATATTTTTTTCTGCACATACGTCGTGCGATGCGTTCTCACCAGTTTCAGAAGTTACGGAGCTTATTTGTAAACGATTGAGTAAATTTTATAAAACTATACATCTTGTGTTAAAACTATCACAAAACTACAGATTTAAAGAGTTGTATTAGAAAAGTATAGATTTAATGTACCCTTTATCATAAAAATACAGATTAAACAAGTGTTATCAAAAGCTACATATTTAGTGTTCGTATGAATTACAAAACTATAAATTTTACAAAGTTAAAACCTGTAGTTTTGTGATAAATTGACTCTTTAAATCTATAGTTTTATGATATATTTTATTAAATCTATAATTTTATGATACAAAGGTGCACTAAATATATAGTTTTGTGCATTAACGGACACAGCGTGTTGCTCATGTATTCCCAGGAATACCCAACGAAAGCTGAAAAACAAGCCCGAAGGCACCTGAGCAACTCCCCTTTTCTGCAAGTGAGGTTTGAGAAACTCCGCTTTTCTGATTTCGCTAGATATTAGAGTCCTGGACGTCACCTGAGCAACACTGATCCAACGTGAACGAGGCAAGGAACATCGCCGGCCAGAAATTATTTCTCACGTTGTTTGATTCTTTCTTATTTTCGTTGGCATTTAGGCATCCTTGCATAGTATATATGTCGATTTCTTTTTCCTACTTTTCTCCATTTGTAGCCATGATGAAGAAGAAAACTAATTCTAATCTGAAATTTTTGTGGGAAAGAGCTTCAAAGAAACAAAATGTTGCGGAATAGGATTGGAGACCAATATTTGAATGATTGTCTGGTTACTTTTATTGAGCGTGATTTTTTTTCATGAAGTAAAGGGCAATGACATCATTAGGCGCTTTCAAACAACGAAAAAACAAAGTAGAATTGTATTTTACTTAATGGTATGTAATTCAATTCAGATTGTGAATATTTTATCCTTTAATTTAATATTATGCATGTCTTTGTTTTAATTCATTTGCTTGACCAATCGGCTTGAAATACCCAACTTTCAAGTGTTCCGTCTGTCATTGGTTTTGTGATACATCTTCTTAAACTTGTAGTTTTGTGATAGTTTTATATTTTAAACGATTTGATGTGTTTTGCTTGGAAGTCCACTTGTTTTTTTCTTTCTTTTTCTGCCCCAATGCAAAAGACCGTACTTGCAGCGCGTGCAGCCTTTTCAGCGCACAGAAAGATGGGGTGCAGTTCAGCATGGAAAATGCGTTGAGAAATGCGCTACGTGTGCCGCCAAGTCCAAATGGATGGAGTCTGAAAAAAAAAAACGGTCCAAGTGGATGGAGTCCAGGCATGGGTCATCCAGTTCGTTGCTTTTGACTAGTATAGGGCTTCTTCGTCATGGGCTGGAAGTGTTGTTGCACTCAACAAAAAGATGGTGATAGCATCACCCGGCCCTGGCCCCTTCCTAGAGTTTTCAAGTCGTGATCTAGATAACTAGAACATCTGGCCTACAGTTGCTTTCTTCGCTTTAGCTTAAAATTGATTGATTGATGGGGTCTTTTTTTGGACTTTACTCTCGAACTTCGCCGGTAGAATTTCCTTTTTATATGCTATTTGTTTTCTCCTTTGTCGTACCCGCTGCGTAATATGCATATATGAGCTGACTGGTTATGTTTGTGGAGATTCTACACACGCATACGTGCAGATGAAGAAAGGCTCGAGTTGCTCATGGTCATTGTGTTCAAATGTTTACAGTCTGTGAACTATATATGGAGGCTTAATAATAGCAGTGCAAATATTGTAGCACTAAACGTTGTTCCACACACAATCCCGAAAGGGGGAGATGGATTTGATGAAAACTAGCACGTTTAAAACCTTGTGAGCGCCGACAATGTAATAAGCAGATGGTGTACGAATAGGAGTATCTTACATGCCACAATAGGAATTAGGAACACCTATAAATGACCTATCTCTCTTGTAGTCTAGATCGACATGTGAGCACCTGCAGATTAGTCACACACTGCGCATAGGAAAGATCGGGGAACGCCCTTCTATCTAAAAACAGAAAAGCACGCACCATTTTCCACACGAGCACGCACCGCCGGAGAGCGGCATATCTGAAACGCCCAAAAAGAAAAAAGAGTGCGATTAACATTGACAAAAGAGCAAATAAAGCGAAAAAAAAAGGAAAGAAAGAACAAAGGAGCGGAGTGCCTAATAGCGGAGTAGGAGGACTACCAGAACATGAACAGACGACAGCAACGTGGTGCTTATCCCTTATCCGATCCCTGTCGCCGACGACGACGAGGCCAGCTAGTCGCGCTCCAGCTACATACACGATGATCGATTAATCGATGGTCCCAGCGAATCCACCTATAGGCCAGTTGCCAGTTGCCGTCAGTGCGCGCACGTACGTGAACATCGGTCTAGCGCATCTGCCAGCCACCAGGCCGGGTGTAACCGATAAAAAGCGATCGGCCGCCCATCATGAACCAATTCGTTGCGTTGAAGCATCCGCTGCATACGTGCACAAGAGCCCGATGGTCCGCGCGGTGAAGAAGACGGCGTGGCGGCCCGGCGCGCGTGTGGTCGAGATGACCGCAGCGCGTACGCCAACTACACCGTCATCTCCGCTCGCGCCGCCGCCGAAAGCGATCTAGTTAGGCGATCGAGAGCCTCGTCAAACGCGAGGCGATTCCGATTGGCTGCGTGCGGGGTCAAGAAAAGAAGAGAAATATCTGGCGTGCCGTGTGGATTCCTGGCCCGGCCGCCAAGTGTATGTGTGTGCTTGTGTGTACCTGCGTTGGCGTGGCGTGGACCTCGTTCGTACATAATGAGAGGGCGCCGTATGGTACTCGTATACATTCTGGTGGTGTCAAGGTAGTTTGTGATCATGATATCTGAAAAGATGGTTTACTGATTGGAAGAGGAGGGCACGTGGACCGGGTTTTAACCCCGTGCTGTGCAAGTGCAAAATTGGCCGGCCTCCACTCATCAGCAGCCACTCTATACGCACTGCGACGAGAGAAAGGTGAAGCGTTGTATTTCGCACGTGTTTCAAATACGTCATTGTTATTTCAACCCAACAAAAAGCATCACGAAGCGAATTAGTAACCAACAAACAAGGCCAAAGGAAAAAAAAAAAAAGACGCATGCAGTTTGCATGTCTCTTCGTATAGTTTTTTCAAGCATGATTAGAGTTAGCTCCAATCCATCCATTGTATTTTTATAGTTGATCCAAATAAAAATACGCATAAGGCACGATCTTCATTTTTGAAGGCAAAAACGTTATTTATTCCACGGTTTCCACAACCCAACGAAGAGTTTTGCTAATACTAATATACCCGCGGACATTTTATTTTCTACCGCGTTACCGCCCAACCACAAATTACTCGTGGCTGTGAATGTGTGTGATTGCCACGCGGGCATGTGACTACCGGCAGCAAAGTGCGAAGCTCCTCCAGGCTCTCCAGCTACACGCTCGGATCGGAACACCATCCTGGGCCAGAAACATGATTTGCACGTCAGATGGCTGCTTTCGCCATTGGAGCACAATCTCGTTACGGAATTTTCTAGGCCCAGCACGTTGCCTGTAAGCAAAACATTTGGCCCATATAAACAACGCGGGCCGAATATGTCATTTCTCGTCGAGCGCGGCGGCGTGGAAACTGGAGGAGAGTGGAGGTGGAGAAGGAGAGGGCGTCCGCGTTCCGACCGAGGCCATTCGCAAAAACTTTATTCAATCCGCATAGTTTCAGCCGTCGCGCCCAAGGTAAAGTTAATTTAACCCATACCGCCTGTCTTCTCTGGCCAGTTCTTGTTGTCTTCCTGGCCCCAACAGGCTGGAGTCATAATCACGATGCTAGGATTAAGCGGACCTACTCTCCATCATTCATCTGTGGGTTGCAACAACAAGACAATCTGGATCTTGCGTAATAAACATATATACATACCACCACAAAACCCACTCCAACCAACTGAAAGTTATGCGTCTCCAATCTAAACTATCTGTAGGTCTACTTCTAATCATGCAGCCAGTATTCCACAGGGTGTGCTCTGGTTAAAAGCCTCCACACTGGTTTGAGACTAAAGATGATCATGTCAGGGAAAGATAACTCCAAAAGATACTCCATCTACGCATAGTATCATTTGCGTCTGCTGAAATAACAGTCATGGGACCCATATGTTACAGTTTTTTATTCCCCTTTGTTCTCTCCCATTGCCGAATGGAAAGAGAAAATTAATGATAGTGGGCTCCACTTGCTCAACTATATATCATCACTACTGTCAGCGTTATCGTTACTCTGCCGAACGAAAAATGGGACGTGGCTTGTGAGATGGCACCGTAAAGATACCTTCTGTGGCACCAGTGTGAATGCCCTAAAGGCCTCCGCAATAGTGTTGTACTAGCTAGCTTTACGTCACTGCCATGCCTGATTTCTCGTTCGCAGGGCATGGCAGAACCGGTGTTGGGTTGTAGCTAGATACGGCAGCAGCACTGATATATAACCAGGTCCAGGACCCACCTTATCCTCTCTCTCTTCTTTTGTTCACTCACAAACCACTCGTAGCATCCCTGTAAACCTGTCACATCATAGGACATGGTCTGACATACTTAGAGCTGATGCTCTCTGCTTGGTTAGCGCTGGCACAGGCTTTTGTGAGGCCTCTGTACTGCTAGAGTCGACTGTACTGAGCACCACTACGGAGGCTCTAAAGGCTTCTCCAGTGGTTTATTGTAGCTAACGATTGGGAGTTTTATATCATTTCTTTTGCATGAAAAGGTGATGTCAAAGATGTAGCTATCGTTGCTGCTAGCGATCAGCTATAGCTGCTCCATCCCATGTGCACAATCTAATCCTCTCTCTGCTGTTTGAGCCCCATCTGAAATTCATCAGTTGTAAATGTTATCCTTTTTTATATTCATCATTAGAACTGATCTTCAGGTTATCCCATGTGCCATGATGCAGATCATGACACTGAAAAGTAAGTTGACCGAAAATTGTTGCAGCTTTTCAGCTGAATAAGCTTTACTGATTTGATGCATGCATGCTTATGGCTGGTCAGGACTGTGCGACTGGCTGAGAGCACCTGAGTGGCGTTAATGTTGTGAGGTCAGCCTGTTAACTCGTTGATTGTGTGATGACAGTGAGCACCGAGTACTGGAAAGCAGTCGGGTAGCGGCAAGCGAGATAGCCCTACAACAAACAAATGACAAGTTTCCAAGCATGCATTATTAACGCAATACCAATAATCACTCGCTGACACGCCCATCCAAGGAAAAAACATCCAAAAGTATCCCGTTGGCACCGCGCCGCATGGGTACAACAGCAGAGGAGCGTGACTCCCACACCGGACAAAGCAACATCAATCAGTACGGTGGCCCATCCGGCGCGCTCGCCGTGCATCTCTCTCGTCCCTCAGTCTCACCATCTACCTCTCTCGCTCGTCCGGGGACACCTACGTAGGACTGGTTACCGTGCGTTAACTAGCGGATACGACGAGGAAGCTAAAAGGCTGGTACCGCGAACTGGATCCTCGTCGCGAAACAAAAACTAAAAATCATCTGCGACAATTTGTTTGCTGGATGTAGGCATGTAGCGGCGGCGATGTGCACAGTCTGTGTTTGTAAATGTGGGCTGGACAGCGGAGTAGTGGACTTCTTTTTTGGAACTGGAATTTCTTTCACGTAGGGAGTGTTTTGGTTGCTTGGGTATTCAGGTAGTACTTATGTATTTTCAAAGGTTGGTGGTGGCTGGCACTAGCCATATCTAGATTTCCACTCCACCGCCGCATCAACCAAAAAAAAAAAAAAAGACTGCCGAAACGTATAACCAGTGATAACGAACACAGACTTTCGTGCTAGTGCCTGACTTGGTGCAACTCTGCCATCCATACCAACCGAGTGTCAGCGTCAAATCAAATTTGATATTGCGGGTGGCTGCACTTTGCACAGAGCCCTGTACTCTCTACTGCTAGCGCAGGCGAGGCCACCCAGATGCAGCTATATGTTAACATGCGCTGGAGTCCGCGGATCACGCACGCCGCGTCGAGCCACGCCACGCCTCCTGAAAAGTTAACCTTTCAATTCCGAAGGATGGTGACATGCCAAAGGTGGAAAAGAAGCAAGGACAGATAAAAAGACGGGGGCTAGACGCTCTATCCAGCTCGACTCGAGCCGAGAGTGAGCGGACGGACAGCGAGACGCGCGGTGGTTTTTGCGGGGTTTCGGAGGGATCGGCACGGGGTGATCTGAACGAGAGTGGAGCGGAGCGGCTTGGGGACAGCACATGAGCCGAGCAGAAAAGGCGACGGCGTAGCCCACAAACCAATCGAGAAAAACAAGGCTGTCTGCTGCGTCTCTGCCTGCTGCTTCAAAGTTCCTTTGGTTTTACGTATGCGTTGCTGCTGGTATTTTCCTAGTGACGCTACTACTCCGCTGGGTATAGTATAGTAGCCCGGTCCAGGTAACCGAGCACTCCTCTGTCAGTATTTTGGATGACGCTCGTATATAGGTCCACTAGTCATCATTGCTGATGAGAGATGCGTGTGACCTGGTTTTCGATCCAAGGCAAGGGAGAAATGGCGCGCGTGTTCAGATGCAATGCAACACTACTACACTAGTAGCGTGTTCTTTTTCTAGATTCATTTGTACTCCGTGAACCTGGAATTCCTTGTAGCCATAAGCAGCAAGAGTCCAAAGCTTACGTGTGCATCAGCACTCATTAATTAATCCGTGAACTTGGCATTCTTGTAAGAAGATGGATTGAGGGCGTCAAGAAACAAAGACAAAAACGGGACTAGCGATATTATAGCATCAAAACATCAACAGATAAATACCAATTTCCTTGTTCGAAAATATTTGAATCAGGAATTCTTTTATGTCTAGCACAATTACTCCACTGCCTTTAGTACACAACAAGCAATGATATTATTCTTCCTAAATTTGCATACAGGTGATACGTGCATAATTACAAGAAACAAATTCGTCCACACAATATCAATAATGAATTTGAGCGCCTTGGAAAACAAGAAGTTTCATATTCCTTTTTGTTTTGTGGTTCGTTCACTACTCTTCGACACAAGTTGCTCTTCAACTCATGAACAACCTACATGAGAAGTGTCACCACTTGTCAATAATAATGTTCTTTATTATTGGATAATTTGTAGACTTATTTGAAGTACAAAATGATCATATTAAACATTAAAATACACCTAGAAATAATATAAATTCCTTATCAACAAAGCACGACAAAATAATGAGTGCATACTACACTACCAATACGTGCCCACTTTGTGCATGAATGACTTATCCTCAATGCATATCATCTGTTTTCATACAAAACCATATTTTTTTTAATCGTCATAACAAATTAGTTAATTCTATCTTCATGCATTTTTGACTTATAGTCAAGATACATTTTGAGCAATAAGTTAAGTCCTGATTTTACAGCTTCTGTTAAAGATAAATGATCTAAGAAGCTTATGGATAGCAACTTAGGGTGTGTTCATTTTCACCTCTGATTTTTAGACCCGTTCCATTGAATATTATGATACTAATTAGGAGTATTAAATATAGATTACTGACAAAACCCAGTCCATAACCCTCCCTCTAAATGACGAGACAAATCTATTAAGATTAATTAGATCATAATTAGATAATATAATGTTAAAGTAAACATCTCTTTATAATGACTTAATTAAACTTAATGAATTTATCATGTTGATGCATATTCAACTTTGTAATTAGTTTTATATTTAATATATATTTAATAATCATATATAACATTTTAATGATTGATATGACCCCACTAAAATTTATACTCCAAGAAATGAACACATATGCTTATTACTGTTTTTTGTTGTTGCTGTTCATTTTAAGAAGCAACTTATGCTGATTTAAAATTTAGAATGTAGGTGCTTCGTACATTTCATGGGGCTACTCGCAGTACGGTCTTTGTAGGGACAACAGTATTGCCGTCGTGACGTTCGCCGTCCAGCCTCCTATCCCGACAGCGAAGCACTCGTGAGCAGCAGCCACGGGCAGGAAAATTTCGAAATTTTTTTAAAAAGGAACCAGTACAGGCCAAACCAAATCTTTGTTTTTTTACATCTCGCTTTCGTCCTCCTTTTTTCACTAAAAAAACACCCAACACCACCTGCTTCCTTCCCTTCGCCCCCACTCCACCAAACCCTCGCGACCGAGGGGGAGCAGAGCAGCGGAGCAGGAGGTGGCGAGCTGAAGCAATGGCCAATGAGTGGTGGCGGCGGTGGTGGTAGCCTCCTCATTCTCGCCTTTTCCCCCCCGCGCCCTCTGGTTGGTGCAGTGGGTGGGAGTGGGGGAACTCGCGCTTCCTCCGTCGCTTCTCGGCCACGCTCCCTCCCGCACCGGATCTGGTCGCGCTCGCGAGATCCTGAGCTTCGGGCACGAGAGCTCTCCTTGCTCGGGTTGGGATTTTTTTTTCTTCGGTCCGTTTGATGCTTTTTGGAGAGTACTTGGCTTATGCTGTGCTGGTGCTGATTGGTGCTTAACTGGTTTGCTGCCGGAATGTCTGCTCAGGTGGCGGCGATGGAGTCCGCGGCGGCGGGCGAAGGGCAGCGGTTCAAGCGGATTCTGCGGCAGGCGTGGGCGGGGAACCTGGAGCTGGATCCACTGGTAGGTCTCGCAAGCTCCCTGCTCGTGCCTATTACGCCGGTGTCAGATTTGATTGTGCTGAGTGCTGCGGGCTCGCGATTTTATTGGGGTTTTGAAAGCAATGCGGTGGCGTGATTGGAATGTGGTGCGTAAGAAGGCCGAGTTGTCTAAAATGCGCTGAAATAGTTCTCGGATTCTCAATCACACCGCTAGCTGCCTAGGGTTTTGGGGATTCCTGAGTGCGCCCATGATTCGGCAGGAGAACTCTGAGCGTAAACTGATGGCAGTGGTGCCTAGTGGTGTGCTGCGCCGGTAAGCTTTGTGCTATTAAGTTAAAGCTAGCATTGTGCGGTGCAGTTATTGAATCTTCTTATCAATTGGATGCTTTGTTTTGGTTATCCAAGTTGGATAAGTAACGGCTTTATTTTGTCGGTATTCAGAAACTACATTGTTTTTATGGGTTCAACACTAATCGTTCAATCTGTTCTATGACTCCATTATTTTGGCAGCTAAAAATGGGGCGATCCCATCGCTTGTCTTGTCTTTCTTCCTTCTCATGTGCATGCCATTCTAGGATAGAATTATTGCCACAAATTGATTGCCTGATACTATGTGCTTGATGCCACACGCTAATTGCCGAATGTGTGCATCGGGGGAGGGGCTATATTAGGAGGTACAAAATGGAGGAGAACCAGGACTTTCTTATCGTGGTGATGTCTAGGATGTCCTGGGTGCCAATTATTTAAAATTGACTATTCCCTATGCATTACTAAAGCCCATTCTTGGTTGATAATAATTTATGCTAACTGCCTTTTTTATTTTTCAGCTTAATGAAAATTTAGATCAGTGGCCACATTTGAATGAGCTGGTACAATGCTACAAGGCTGATTTTGTGAAGGATGAATGCAAATATGGGCGATATGAAAGTGTTGCACCTCCATCTTTTATGAATCAGATTTTTGAGGGACCTGATACTGACATTGAAACAGGTAATCCCAATTTTATGGCCAACCTAGTTTCACATACATCACACGAAGTTAAATTCTTGCTCTATCCCACAGAATTCCAGCTCTGCAATGCTAGACAGTCCAAGCCTGAGGATTCTACTGAAGATGACATACCTAGTACCTCAGGAAGGCAAATATATGAAACCGAACCATCTGCTTCATCTTCAAAAGTGGTAAGAGCATGCTCTCTGGATTTTTGTGGATGTCTATCATATTGGTGGTCTCTCTTGCAGTTAATCTGACTGCCTTTACATGAGGCTTCATAATGGATAGGATATTATATTTCTTATTTCATGCTTAGTCCTTTATGCTTTTTCCCCTAGCCCCTGTTTCATCTAATCAGGTGCTTTTTTGGACCTTTTATCATTCCCTATTTGATCAACTTTATTATTTCTTCTACTGCATTGTTGTAATATTTGTGGCAGAAATTATTGGTGAAATGCAATTTAAGCCTTCTCTCCAAGTTATTGTTCTCAGTAGTAGTTCTCATCTTGAAGTGGCACATTAACAGTGTCTCATTGCCTTTCTTCTCAGCATTGTAGTCTGTCACCGCTGCCGGCTTATGAACCTGCATTTGATTGGGAGAATGAGAGATCTTTGATATTTGGCCAAAGGGTGCCAGAAAGGCTCCCTGCAATAAACAACAGGTTGTCTCAATATGCATACTAAAACATTACACTTGCCCTTGCTTTTGGCCCTTCCGCATGCTCCAACCAATTATCTATATTAACGTTGTTGTAAATTGTTTTGTGATTACAGTGGGCTGAAGATAACTGTCAAGGTATTGTCTTTGACATTCCAAGCTGGGTTAGTTGGTGAGCAAAAATAATACTTTGTAATTGTTTAGTAGTTGCTGAATTGTTATTTTTTTTACACTTGACACCTAAATGTTGACATTCATTTTTCACCATCTATCATGTGCAGAACCTTTCAGTGGAACAATTTGCTTGTACAACAGAGATAGAAGGGAAAAGCTGTCGGAGGACTTCTATTTTCACATACTTCCCACAGAGACACCTGATGTAAGGCACTGTTGGGTTTCTCCCTCCTGGCCCCTTATTTCTGTTTGAAAACTTTTGCTACTGATACTTACAGAGAGCAAAGATTGTAGCTTGTCAATCATGCTGAAGTTCCACCTTAATGTAATTGCTATCCTTGTTGACCATATCTTTTCCTTTTGACATGATAGGCTCAAGTTTCCTTGGAACGTCGAGGTGTTTTTTCATTAGATGTCCCTTCACCATCAGTGTGCCTTCTGATTCAGCTAGAGAAGGCTGCTACTGAAGAAGGAGGAGTAACACCTTCTGTTTATTCTCGTAAAGAGCCTGTGAGGGAACAAGATTTTTCAGTATACTATTAAAAATGTGCTCCCTTGGTTGATTGTGTTCTTATTACTCCTGTGCTCATTGTTTGTGACAGGTGCACTTAAATGATAAGGAGAAGCAAAAGCTGCAAGTCTGGTCTCGAATCATGCCTTACAAAGAGTCATTTGCATGGGCTATGATTCCTCTATTTGAGAGTAACCATGCTGGTGGTGTTGGGGATGCTGCCTCTCCTAGCAGTCCTTTAGCACAAAGTATTTCTGGATCGAGTTCTCAAGATAGTATCGTGGAGCCTATTTCAAAGCTTACTTTAGATGGGAAACTAAATCATTACTCTAGTGGAAGCTCAGTTATTGTAGAGATATCAAACCTAAACAAAGTGAAAGAAAGCTACATAGAGGATTCTCTCCAAGTAAGGAGCAGCTGTGGACATTCAGTTCATACTTGATATTTGTATTATGTTCAATAGTTAATTATTTTGTCACATGTAGGATCCAAAACGGAAAGTACACAAGCCAGTGAAAGGAGTATTGAGGTTGGAGGTGGAAAAACTTCATAATGGCCAGCATGACATGGATAACATTTCTGAAGGTGGAAGCATGGCCAATGATTTGAATGATGCTGGTGAGCTCAACAATGGCAGATACAACAGAAGTAGCTTTGATGGGATCCGCAGTTCTCTTAATTCTGGTGCCATCGTCCATAAAGAGGCATACCACAGCGGTCAAATTTTTAATGCTGAGAGTGGTGACTATGTAAGCGAACATGTTCCTCATCTGATTACTTTTCTTGCACATACTTGTTGTATTCAATATTGGGAGTTCTTTAGTAGGTTCATCCACTGTTTGCTTAAACCGTAAGCAAAACCGGCAGCTCGATGGAGACTTATGGACGAACATTAATCGCACAGTATGAACAGTAATTCACTAGTGTCTGGGGGTCTTCAGGTTTTGAATACGGTTGATCAAACCAGCGATGAATGCGCCTATAGAATATCAATTTTACTGTTGGGTTTTCCAGTTTTGAGTATGGTTTGATCAAACAAGTGATGAACACCCCTATAGGATTGCACTTTTACTGTTTATACATTGTGCCTTCTTGCATGTTTCATGTTATTCTGCTCATAAGAGATGCACTTTTTCTTGTTGCAGTTTCACGCTTTTGACTTCCGGATGCTGACCCGAAGTGAACCATTTTCACAACTTTTTCATTGCCTTTATGTGTACCCATTGACTGTTAGCTTGAGCCGCAAAAGAAACCTATTTGTAAGAGTGGAACTGAGAAAGGATGATTCAGACATTCGAAAACCTCCATTAGAGGTTTGTACACAACTATTTTACTCTTGTTTCAGTGTTGCTGTCTAGTCAATATTCTTAGCCATCCGAGATTTGGGATTCCAGGCTATTCATCCCAGGGATCGGACCACAATGCTACAGAAGTGGGGCCATACACAGATTGCTGTTGGAACAAGAATGGCTTGTTACCATGATGAAGTTAAGATTAGTCTGCCAGCTCTTTTGACACCCCAACACCATCTCGTCTTCACATTCTTCCATGTAGATCTCCAAATGAAACTTGAAGCTCCAAAACCAGTATGCCTTCTGTTCTCTAACAATATGGTTTTGCTTAATTGTTTTTTATTTGCTGGTGTTTGACATGCTCTTATTTCGCAGGTGATTGTTGGGTATTCTGTTCTGCCACTGTCAACACATATTCAGTATGTCACGTCTTCTCATCTTTATTTAACATTGGAGCAGTCTTAATTTTTATATAGTTGCTTCGAGCATGGGTTCTCATCCCAACCATTGCTGTTCTACCAGTTACTAAATTTATGTGATACATCTAATACTCTCTCCAGCTCCCAAATCCCAATACCTGCTTTCAGGACATCTTACATCAGTATTAAGACCTGGAGGGAGTACCATGTAATAGCATGCATCGGTCTTGGTTGAGAAAAAAAAATCATCATTAGTACCTTGGAATAATAGTTTATATGCTGTCATTGATCATGAATCTCGGATCATTAGTTCAATATTTATGTCTTCTTTGTACTAACGTGGCTGCTTACTGTATGCTGTAGTCTCAATATCTAACATTAGCTGCTAGCAGGTAGTAAGGAATTGAAATTGATATGCAACAATATTGTGAATCTTATAGGTTACATTCGGATGTATCTTTGCCAATTTTAAGAGAGCTTGTCCCGCATTATCTTCAGGAAAGTGGAAAGGTTTGTTACTTTTCTAGTATCTTTTCTCTTTTTATCTCTCTATCATCTGAATTATAGAATATATCTTCATGGGAATTATATTTACATGGTAACTTAATTCGTCTGTAAATGTCACCACAGGAGAGAATGGACTACCTAGAAGATGGAAAAACTGTTTTCAGGTTGCGTTTAAGACTGTGTTCTTCATTGTTTCCAGTTAATGAAAGGATAAAGGACTTTTTTGTCGAGTATGACCGCCATACTCTGCATACAAGTCCGCCTTGGGGTTCAGAGCTTCTTGAGGTAACAACTGCTTCTGTCTGATTTAGGATGGAGGTTGAGCTGTATATCAAGTTATTAACTCATCTTGTTGTTCAAAATCTGGGCAGGCCATAAATAGTTTGAAGAATGTTGAATCTACTGCATTGTTACAGTTTCTGCAACCGATTCTCAATATGCTGCTTCATCTTATTGGTGATGGTGGTGAGACCCTTCAGGTTGTTATTTGTTGTATGCTTTTTTTATGCAGAGTTATTTTACTCACCTTTGAGTCCCACTGTTTTTGGGAACTGCATTGCTTCATATATTTGTACATTTAGTATGTGGTTCTAAGGATGTTTATGGCTATGCTATTCACTTTTGTAGGTTGCTGCATTCCGTGCCATGGTTAACATCTTAACCCGGTATGTTCCATTTCTTGTCGTATTTCTGTTTATTATTAGTTCATTATTGTTTTTGAATTAGTTTTCTTACACAGTGCTAGTACTCCATCTGGTTTCAAGGTGAATATTCAGTCTTAATTGCTGGCATGTTGCTACTAACATCTGGTTTCAACGTAATTGCTGGAAGAAAAAAAAATCACCTGCCAAAAATAATTTTATTTTCAGTTGTACTTACTCAAGTTGTGAAGCATTCTCATTCTGAGTAAGCATAGATTGTCAGTGTCGAGTGCATGGTAAAAATCTTGATATTTGCCCTCCAATTCTTTAAGAATACTGTTTATGATTTTTTTTTTCTATATTCATCATCTTGTTTTGGCTTTGATTGAACTCGCCATTACCTTAATTTACCATTCTCCATGGTGCAAGAGAACAACTGTTAAATTTGTCTTCAAAACAGACCCAGGAGTCAGGTTGACCTTAGTACCTAGAATCAAGTTACAAATGTTGCATTTCTCTTGCAGGGTGCAGCAGGAGTCATCTGACGGGGCTGAGAGAAACAGATTTCTTGTTAATTATGTTGATTTTTCTTTCGATGACTTTGGTGAGAGGCAGGCGCCTGTATATCCTGGTTTATCTACTGTTTGGGGAAGCCTAGCTCGGAGTAAGGTTAGCATGGATTTCTTCTGCATCTTGAGTAAATCGGTTATTGCATTTGTTGTGCTTCATGTGTTGACTGCTTTTCTGTTTGTATTGTCCTTCATAAAAGACATTGCCAGCTGCCATATTTTTACCAAAATGCCTCTGTTCTTGGAGATTCCCATGTTGGCATGTTGCTACTAAAATTGTTTGGTGTAAAACACCTATTACTTCTAAATTCTGATATAGTTCATAAAGTCTTGAGAAGCAACACTGACATAGTTATTCAAAAGAGACATGAGGTAAATTCATTACAATGGTGAATAAGCACTGTGGAAAGGCTTCAGAATACTGTTCCCTTTGAACCCCCCCCCCCCCCCCCCCCCCAATTTCCTGTTGTTGCAATATAATTTCTGTTTATGAAACTATGAGTGAACAAGGACCATCTCTACCTTTTAGTTGACTTGTTTCGGCCGATACCTTTTTCTTTTGCTCTTCTTCACTGTCTATTGTTTTGGATTTAGGCTAAAGGGTATAGGGTTGGTCCTGTCTATGATGATGTATTGGCAATGGCTTGGTTTTTCCTGGAGCTTATTGTCAAATCAATGGGACTGGAGCAAAGTCGTCTCTTCTATCACGATCTTCCACTAGGTAGAATCAAACTCAAATGTTTGATTACTAATTTTATCATATCATATCAAGTATGTTTAACTCTACACTTATTGTTTGCTGCCATGCTTTAGGTGAAGATGTTCCTCCATTACAATTGAAAGAAGGTGTATTCAGGTGCATCATGCAGCTTTTCGATTGCCTTCTAACTGAGGTTCATGAACGTTGTAAAAAAGGTTTAAGTTTGGCGAAGCGCTTGAACAGTACACTTGCCTTCTTTTGTTATGATCTTTTATCAATTATTGAACCACGTCAAGTTTTTGAGCTGGTAATGACGGAACTCATTTAGAGTTTGTGCTTCCCAACTTTCTTTGTTAATTAATGTTTATGCTTTTGAATTCTCACTGTTTGTCAACAAAATGGCAAAGATTTCCTGCTTTGCCTCAACATTCAGTAGAAGTATCTGGGTAAAGATTTTATATGGTGCTAAAGACATGTATTTATTCTTCAGGTTTCACTCTATATGGACAAGTTTGCAGGGGTATGTCAATCAGTTCTCCATGAATGCAAATTGACATTCCTGCAGATAATATGTGACCATGATCTTTTTGTTGAGATGCCAGGGCGGGATCCATCTGATAGGTAGTTTGTCTCTTGTGCTTGTTATTGAAAACTTGACAATATCATATTTGCAAAGGTTATTGAAAATGTTTATATGCCTCCCCGAAGTTCTTATAGATCTGAATTTTGAGCTGCCTTACTAATAAAGTTCTAAAAATACACTAAATTTATTTTAGTATAAACCATCAATTTTCCTTTTCAGAGGAGTATATATATATTAAGAGTCTAGTTTTCTTAAGATCTTTTATAGTCGAATAGGAAGCTGCAGTTATCTGTTGTCCGTAGTGTTTTGGCATAAGCATTCTAAACTTTCTAATTGATCCTTATAACTATTTTGCTTAGTATTTCTCACTAACCACCTGTGTCTGCTCTTTATTCTTAAAATATGTATAGAAGTCATTCTAAGATGCGTTCATTCAAACTTATAAAGCTGTGACCCCTGTTATGCATCAATATCTTTGGATTTTAACCAGAAAATTGATTTATATGTAAAAATATGTCTTTATCATTACAAATTTATCATTTCAGTAATTTTGTTATCATAGTTTTCTGAAAAGGTTGCAGGGTAAGGCTTCCCTCATATAATCCTTCCCCGGACCCCACCTAGCATGGGAGCTTACAGCACTGGGTCTGTCATTTTTTTATATAGTTTTCTGAAAAGGCAATGGCTAGTGGTTCAGTGATAAATGTTGTTCATGTCCCAATGAAAATTAATCAGATCTGTGGTAGTATCTTTAAATGAAGAAATCAACCAATCTCACAGTAGCTAACATTCTCCTGATTTTCCTAAATATCTCCGTGTTTACAGAAACTATCTCTCTTCGGTTCTTATTCAAGAGATCTTTCTCACCTTGGATCATGATGATTTATCTCAACGGGCGAAAGTAAGTATCTAAACTGTGAGAAAAAACTTGGTGCATTGTTATCATTACCATTTGATGCACGCTTAAGTTAGCCCCCCTTTTCAATACATAAAGTACTCTGCATGATAAATTTGATAGAAAATTAATCTATATTATGTTTAATATATCCTATATTGCAACCCTTGTAGGCTGCTCGAATTTTGGTTGTCCTTACATGCAAGCATGAATTTGATGCACGCTATCAAAAAAGCGAAGACAAGCTGTACATTGCTCAGCTGTATTTTCCACTTATAGGACAGGTATGTGATTCAAAATTAGCTATTTTGTTAAACTTTCAAATCGAGGTCTCCCCTTGCAAGATTTATCACATATAAGGTTTTAATTACAATTTTCTGGCCTGTGAAAAACATTTTTATTTTGGTTTCAGATCCTAGATGAGATGCCTGTTTTCTATAACCTGAATGCTGTTGAAAAGCGTGAAGTGCTAGTTGTGATTTTGCAAATTATAAGGAATTTGGATGATGCAACCCTCATCAAAGCATGGCAACAGAGTATTGCTAGGACCAGATTGTTCTTCAAGCTACTTGAAGAATGTATAACCCATTTTGAGGTTTGTACTGTAATCTTTTTTTTTTTTTGGTTTTTAGAATGCTGAAAATATCTGTCAGTACTTGTACTGCTCTCTTATTCTTTACTCAATATTTAATAATCTTTCAATCGTGGGCATTACCTTCATGACAAGCTGTGCTAATTCTGGTCAGTTATATTGAAGTACCTTTTCTGGTGACTGGTGTATATCTTAGAACTAAATATGCAGTCTTAACCTGTTATGTGATACCCATGTTTTCAAATCGTCTTGTCTGTTGCATTTCAACCTACAATAACTCATACAACACCTGTTTAATTGGTGATATGGTATAGACAATGTGCAATCCTGAGTCGCAGATCTGGCTAAAAAAGATCTGCGTATGTATTTATTATTTATCATATATATATATATCTGAAGCTTTTCCCATTGAATCATTTTTTAGTTTATTTGAAGCTAATCTCTTGAAATGTTGCTGGCAGCATAACAAAACAGGAGACAACTTGTTACTAGGCTCTAGTTCTCGGAGCCCTGATGCCGAGCGACCTGGATCCCCCAAGTACTCTGAGCGTTTATCTCCCTCTGTTAATGCATATTTATCTGAGGCTTCACGGCATGAAATAAGGGTAACTTTTGTCAGCTATTTATAGCATGTCTTCTATCTGATTCTCCAGGCCAAACATATTTTACCCAAGTTTTCTTAGGATGATCATTTTGCATATTAGGTATATCATTTTTGAGAAACTTGGTATAGTGGCACTGAAATCATCTTGGCTTTTATGAAGTGCCTTAGCATAGGGAAGGTTGGATATGTTTGTAGTCCTAGGACATGTATTGTGCCAGGTATCACTAGCTGGTGAGAGTTATTGCTTGATGTTTCTTGGTGGTAACTATCAATCATTACTGACTATATTCTCTGCAACCCACCTTGGAAATATTGTCTACAAATTGCTGCTTAGTTGGATTAAAAACAACCTTTCCAAGGGACTTGAAGATGTTTAATTTCTGGTCTCCAACCAAGAAATAACATCTTCTTATTTTAGGAGATTTAAGCATATACTCCCTCCATACTTCAAAAAGAAGTCGTTTAAGACATGATTTAGCATACCAATGACTCATTAATTAGAAAGCTTTTTCCTTCTCTATCCTTATTAAAGACGTCTTGGAACTAACCCAGTCAACAATATGTGCTCAGCTGAGTGGTTGCTGCTATATAGCAAAAGTGCTCAACCTATGAGGTTCTTGGTTCAATTCCCCACAACTACAATATTTTTTTGCTTATCGAGAAAACGACTTGCTTTTGTAAAATCAGCAATAGACCCAGAATGACTTCCTTTTGAAGTATAGAGGAGTATATTTCATGAAAACATTGCATTCGATGGCCTGCAAGCATATTTTCCTAATGTAATGTTAAGGAAAATGAAGTTTTTAAATACAGTCAACTCTTTATTAGCTATTTGGCTGCATAATGATCGCAGATATTTAATGCAGCCTCAAGGAACACCTGAAAATGGATACATGTGGAACAGGGTTAGCCCTCAGCTAAGCTCCCCTAATCAACCCTATTCATTGAGGGAGGCACTCGCGCAAGCGCAGTCTTCAAGAATTGGGTCAACAGCCAGGGCACTGAGAGAATCTCTCCATCCAGTACTGAGGCAAAAGTTGGTACGTACTAGTCATATATGGTATTTGCAATTATGTGTTTCTTTCGTAAACTGAAGAAAATTTCTACAGGAACTTTGGGAAGAAAATCTCAGTACTGCTGTGAGCCTTGAAGTATTGGGAATAACTGCAAAGTTTTCAGTTGCTGCGGGCACTCGTAGCATCTCAACTGATTATGCTAAGCTAGATTGTGTAACATCTATCTTAATGGGTCTTTTATCTAGAAATCAGCCCTTGACTTTTTGGAAAGCTTTCCTTCCTGTTGTCTATAATATATTTGATCTCCATGGTGCAACACTGATGGCAAGGGAGAATGATCGCTTCTTGAAGCAAATTGCTTTTCATCTTTTGCGGCTTGCTGTTTTCCGGAATGATTCAATTAGAAAAAGGGCTGTTGTTGGGTTGCAGATTCTTGTTAGGGTAAGCTGATTAGCTGAATTATAGCTTGACAGTCATAAACTGAATGGTCCTGATACAGTTACTTCTTGTGTTTGTAGAATTCATTCAATTATTTCAAGAACACTACAAGATTAAGGGTCATGTTGACAATTACTTTGTCAGAATTGATGTCTGATGTGCAAGTAACTCAGATGAAATCTGATGGTTCTCTTGAAGAAAGTGGTGAAGCTCGGCGTCTTAGGAAATCACTGGAGGAAATGGCTGATGTGAGAAGCAAGGATCTGTTAAAAGAGTGTGGCCTCCCTATTACTGCGCTGGAAGCAGCTCCTGAAGGCTCAACAGATAATAGGTGGTCTTGGGTAGAGGTTAAACATCTTTCTAAATGTCTAGTTCAGGCCCTTGATGCTGGTCTTGAACATGCTCTCTTGGTAAGTAAATTTTGCCAATAAATCCTACTGTGCTTCCTCTTTTTTTTTTTGTGTGACAATATGGCAATTGGAAATCTGAAATGAAATCTGCTTTGTTAAGGACTATTGCGCGCCAGTGCTGCCAATGTGTTTGACTCTGCCACTTTTCTCCATCTGAGATTTCTGAAAACTGATGACCCTTTAAATTGAAATGTTACTTTCAGGGATCCGTAGTGACTGTGGACAGATATGCTGCTGCCGAGGGTTTCTACAAGCTAGCTATGGCTTATGCACCTGTCCCAGATCTTCACATTATGTGGTTGCTGCATTTGTGCGATGCACACCAGGAGATGCAATCATGGGCTGAAGCAGCACAATGTGCAGTTGCTGTAGCTGGCGTGATCATGCAGGTCTTGACTTTTGCTCCAACTGTTCATTTATTCCAGTACTGCTGACATCTCCTGTATGGAGTTTTGTAACCATTGAAACTTTCTTACAGGCTCTTGTTGGAAGGAATGATGCTGTGTGGAGCAAGGAGCATGTAGCTTCCCTACGTAAGATTTGCCCTGTTGTGAGCACTGATGTGAGCGCAGAAACATCTGCAGCTGAAGTTGAGGGATATGGAGCATCGAAACTAACAGTGGATTCAGCTGTCAAGTATCTTCAACTTGCCAACAAACTTTTTGCACAAGCGGAGCTCTACCATTTTTGTGCTAGCATCCAGGAACTCATCATTCCTGTTTACAAAAGCAGAAGAGCTTATGGACAGCTAGCCAAATGCCATACGTCACTCACAAACATCTATGAGTCAATTCTTGAACAGGAGGCTAGTCCTATACCATTTATTGATGCCACATACTACCGAGTTGGCTTTTATGGTGAGCGTTTTGGAAAACTCAACAAAAAGGAGTATGTGTTTAGAGAACCACGGGATGTACGTCTTGGTGACATTATGGAGAAGCTTAGTCATATATATGAGGCCAAAATGGATGGCAATCATACCTTACACATAATTCCTGACTCAAGACAAGTCAATGCAGATGAGTTGCAACCTGGTGTCTGCTATTTGCAGATCACTGCTGTTGATCCTGTTATGGAGGATGAGGACTTAGGGAGTAGGAGGGAAAGAATTTTTTCTTTATCCACTGGTACAGTTCGTGCACGTGTGTTTGACCGTTTTCTTTTTGATACACCATTCACAAAGAATGGAAAAACACAAGGCGGCCTTGAAGACCAGTGGAAGCGACGTACAGTACTCCGGACAGAGGGTTCATTTCCTGCTTTGGTGAACCGGCTGTTAGTTATCAAATCTGAATCTCTGGAGTTCTCTCCTGTTGAGAATGCAATCGGAATGATTGAGACTAGAACAGCTGCATTGAGAAATGAGCTAGAAGAACCACGGAGTTCTGAAGGTGATCAACTACCAAGGCTTCAAAGCCTGCAAAGGATACTCCAAGGAAGTGTGGCTGTTCAGGTAAGGCTGAATCTCCTTTCCAGGATATGGAAAATTTTGCCAATTTGTCACAATTCTTTATTTTTCTTGTTTAGCTAATTCTTTTGTTGTTATGATGCAGGTCAACAGTGGAGTACTGAGTGTCTGCACTGCATTCTTATCCGGTGAGCCTGCAACTAGGCTCCGATCTCAAGAACTGCAGCAACTCATTGCCGCATTGCTTGAATTCATGGCTGTATGCAAGCGTGCGATCCGTGTGCATTTCAGATTGATAGGCGAAGAAGACCAGGAGTTCCACACCCAACTTGTCAACGGGTTTCAGTCACTTACTGCTGAGCTTTCTCACTACATCCCTGCTATACTCTCAGAATTATGACAGTACTGTAGCAAACTGGAAATTAGGTAGAATGTGAATGGTTGTTCATTCTTTCGGTTGCGGCTCCCCATCAACTGTCCATATTCCATTAGCTTGGTTGTATAGTTGTGGAAACTGGAAGTTAACTAGCCTTTAGAGTTATGTACCCTTTCGCTGTGTCGCAATTTTGGAGTGTAAAGTGTGTACAATCCTTAGCGTTGTGTACCTGCCACCGTGTTGTTTACTGCAGTTAGCTTAGCAACTAGTCTTCTGGAATGATATATAGTGCATGCTAATTCTGGGTGATTTTTTTATTATTAAATTGCTATATGCGTATTTTCATTTTTTTTACTGCAGATAATTGAGAGTGATATCAAAATTGGTTATGCTGGATTGTTGTTTGTTCACGAGCCCACTGATCCGACAAACTCTTGAAGTCGCTTTGCATTTTTACGTAATAAGGCTCAGTAGTTCTATAAGCTGCAAATCTGTATATAATTTTTCTGGTTGTACAATTTAAATACCACAATGTCCAAACTACATTGTCGACGGCATGTATTTTTTCTTGAAAGACGTCAACGGCATACTAATCCAAGGAGCATATCAATATGCAAACCGAGCGAGATTAATTGGTTAAGTCTGTTTGAAACCTATCCATCAGGATTTAAATCTCAAATTCACATTTACAACCAATTATTTGTTTATGTCGATACACGTCGTGGTGACTTTGTAGTTTGTCGATCTCAATCGGTACCGAATATATATATTTATTACAAAAGCACATTAATAAGATGCCCTCGTTGGATCAAGAGCCAGCCCATTCGTCGGATTTCGGAAACGTTATATACTGCGCGCGCGGTTTGGGCCTTTCCTTTATTTTTTTGCCTTCCTATTCGTCGCCGCTTCATCACAGCCCAGCCCGTGACCGCACCTCCCTTCATCGTCGGAATTGGGGAAACTTGGGAAGGAAGACGACTCGCCAGGTTCTGCCCTGACAACAGAGCTCCTCCGACTCCGACCATACTCGTGACGACGGGCGGCGGCGAGGCAAGCTGCAGGCATAAGTGAACTGACAGCGCAGTGAGTAACTTCCCTCGCTCTCGCTTCCTCTGAGCTCTGGCTCGACGGGCGCCTGAAAGGTGACGCTAATTTTGCTCCCTATCCCGCAGCGGTGGCGTCCGTCGCGTGTTCAACGAAATGGCTGATGGTGGAGGCAAGAAGGCGGTCGCGGATCGCCTTAGCGGCCTCCCAGACCACCTCCTCCAGCATGTTCTATCCTTCCTGCCGTCGATTAGAGCTGTGCGGACGTGCGTGCTCTCCCGCCGCTATCCCGAGCAGTGGAAATCCGTTCCTGCCATTCGCATCACCAGGGCCGACGCCATGAGGTACTTGGGTCCGAGTGCCCTGAACAGGATCGTGAACTGCCTGCTTCTCTTCCGCAACAAATTGCCTCTGGATGAGGTTGAGCTCAATTCCTTTGAAGAGGGTGACGACTTCGAAGAGGCAGTGCAATACTTAGAGCCATGGGTCCGATAGTGTCTATCTTGCAAAACTCGGAAGCTTTGTGTGTCCAGCAATGACCAGGAATTCCGCTGGCTTCTGCCCAAAGGACTGATCACCTCTGCTTTGGAGGACCTGACAGTGCTCGAACTTACCCGGTTCCAATCGGACCACGATCTGGATTTCTCGGGCTGTATGAAACTGGAGGATCTGAAACTGGAGTTCTGCAGCATTTATGGAAACAGGATCTTCTCGCCATCACTAAAACGTCTCAGCATCATAATTTGTCGGTTCTCTGTGAATGCCCGTGCCCGAATTGCTGTTCCAAATCTTATCTCCTTGCTGATGGTTGACTGCACAGATAAAGACTCCATTCCTTGAGAGCATGCCGTTTCTAATGGATGCATTTGTCAGACTTCAACAATCTGATGATTGCTGCCAGAACTGTTACGAGGCTGGTGACTGTGGGGATCAGTCGTGCAAAGGATGCCGTGGCATCAATTATGGAAAGAACACGTGTGTGCTCCTTGAAGCTTTGTCAAGCGCTACAAAGTTGGAGTTACTAGCTTCACCAGAAGTGGTATGATTCCCCTTGGTTTTACTTCTGATTTTATTGTTCAACACTCATTCTGTCTTAATAATAGTTTTTGTAACTGATATAATCATTGGCAATATATACTGCATAAGGTAGAAATCATTTCATGAGATACACACTTTTCCTCTGCTTTCACTCAAGTACTAGTTTCATATGCTAAATAGGTAATGAATACTCCAATACACTTCACTGCCATTGCATCATGTGTTCTCGCTGTAATAAAAGTACCAAGTTATCTTACTCCTTTTGTCTTGTTGCAGTTTATTTTCAGGAGAGATTTGGCACAATGTCCTATGTTCTTCAAATTGAAAACTCTGTTACTCAATGAGTGGTGCTTAACTGCTAACCATGGTGCATTTCTTTCTCCAGCACTCACCAGTTTTGGAGAAGCTTATTCTTCAGTTTAATCCGGTGCGTGATTTCTTAGTGTGATAACTTGTCTATATAAAGTATGGTGCATGTATGATGAATTTAACTTGTTATATGTGTTTTGATTTAGATTCATTACAATTTGGTGGAAATGGGTGCCAGTTATAACCTGAAGAAGCAATCTCTTATACTGAAGAATTTTACTCTTGAAATAAAATGTGATCAAGTTGATGACCGGATTCGCAGAGTTTTAGAAATCTTTTGTTCCTATGGTCTGCCCATGGAGAAAATTAAGATCAAACCCCTTCCAATGTCATTTGATACCCAATTCCATGACACCTGGTCTTCAGGAAGTAGGTATATTTCTGCAAACCTGTTTGTATATGTTCAAAGATAGTAATGAAAAAGAGATGTTTCACTTGGGAATTTTATTTGAGTTTACATGCAATGATGACAATGGGAAAACAGAATTTGATTGTTACATATACACATGGCAAAAATAACTGCTGACCACAGAATGTGCCTAAGGGAAAAAGCAGGGTGGGGGGTCAGAACCTTAATTCCTATTATTCTGATCTTCACAATGTAGATTATTGTGCTGCTTATTAAGTGAAAACTTTTTGCTCAAGTATCTTTTGTTCTCTCAATCGGGTTCACACTGCTTAATGTGCCTACTCATGTTTCTGCAGGTTTCAGTTTCGAGCAGAGTACATAGTTACATTGCTGGAGGCATGGAGCCATTATTTTGAGCAGCTCGATATTGTTATGTCCATGATGGCAGTATTGTATCTTGACAATTGGGAGTGCATTGATCAAGAATGTCAGTTTTGAGGATAATGTGCATGCATGGTGTCAGACTGTCAGTTAGGAATTTTGCAGTATATGTTGCCAACACTGTTATAATGCTTGGTGTACCTCTTGCAAATTTTCGTCATGTCCATATTGGCAGTATGACTTGAGTCTGGACTGAAACCATTTTGTTTCCTAAAGTTCGTGTCCCCGGACCGTGGAACCAAAATTGATGTCTGTTGATGGTCTGCTACTCTGCTTTTGTTTCTATGAACGTGGCTGTTCTGATTTTTTTCTAGTTATCGTCGACCTTATGCAAATTAATGTGTCAAGGCTTCCAAGTGTTGAAATACTCGCCAAGCTGGAGTTACATACTATTGCAAATGCATTCTACATTATTGTTTATTCAAGTTGTACTCTTCTGTGTTTGCGATGGTGAAATTCTTCTTGTTTCTGTTTGCTTGTAACAACTGCATAACATGCAAGTTAACCATAGATATCTTTTTCCCTACTAAATCAACTGCATAATATGAAGTCTAACATTCCAAAATGTATAAATACATCAAAATAATTATCCAAAGTAGTATGGATCAGGCAATGATTCCGAACCCAGTTACTCGATACTCTCGCCGTTGCAGCCGGGAGGCCAACACCGACGACGGTACATCATGAGTAAGTCCTAGCGATCAAGGCCGCGCCTTGCGACCTTTGGCTCTGTACATCTCGCATAGGACCAGCTCTTGTCGGCTGCAGACTCCTCGTGCGATGCCATATTCCATCATCACCCACTCCGGATCAGGCCTCGTGACCGCCGGGCTCGTCGTATCTACGTACACGTAGTTCCGCACGTACAAGTACAAGCCGCCGTCGTCTTCCACTTCCACGTGCTTGTTATATGTGTGGCCGTTCTGCATCATCCAGTACCCCTCGTCGCCCTTGCCGGCGCCGGCGCACCCCACACTCCTGCACCTGCGGTCGCCGTGGTAGTGCGGTGGGGTCAGGAAGAACCAGGTGGGCCTCGGCCCCGGCGCTGGTGCGTGCTCAATCGCCAGCTCGTGGGGGGTGGCTGAGTACGCGTCTGCGTCGTGGACGTGGAAGCGGGCGCTGGAGACGGGCCGCCCGGCGATCCTGGGCCGGAGGAGGTCGTCGACGAGCTGGTGGGCCCGCTGGTAGAAGCGCGCCGAGCCATCTCGTCGTTAGCGACAGCCATTGAACAACTACTGTATTTTACAGCCATCTCGTCCTGATAGGTCTCCTGGCTTTTATCCGCGCGGGAGGGCTATCCGACTCGGTCACTGAAACCATTTCCGTGGCGGTCACAGGCACGGCTAGAATAACTACTCCCTTTCTTTTTAAATTGTTATCACCGTTAAACTTTTTTATTAATTTTGATTATTCGTTTATTTAAAAAAATTATATATATTGTTATAGATTATTTTATCATAATAAAAAAAATTAAATAATAACTTATAGTTTTGAAGATTTAAAATAAAATTTAAATAAGACAAATGATTCAAATAAAAAGTTCAAAAGAATAACAATTTAAAAATGGAGGGAGTACAAATTTCACTCAATGACAAGTTCAAACAGTGCTACGGCATCGTCGCATGAGTAATGCAAAGCGCGCGGTAGCAGGCAGGCTGTCAGCAACGGAAAACGAATTAGTCCTGTACATTTATGGTACACAACGATCTTTTTACGTTTGTATCCCATGATTATTCTTGACTGATATTTCAAGGTACGGAAATCATCGCAGAAGCTTGCTTTAAACTGAACATGACACAATAGGTCCAGTACTATGGATAATTCTCACTGCATTTGCGTTGTGTTTCCATTACAAGAGATACAGGATGGTTTGCATCAACAACAAGTTCAACCACCTAATACAAGTATATACAATATCTAGCTAGGCCGTGCAACTAACCACAACAGTCTACTAGAATAAAACATCTACAGATCAACGCGTGTAATTCCCAGTTCAGTCAGACTATTACTCACTAAACCGAGTAGCAGGGGGCAATGAATACAGAATCAGCGAAATCTGAATCCAACAATCAATAGTGGCCTTCAAGCTTCCGGATGGCTAAAACTACTCTCTACAAACCAAAAGAAGATGCTTCAATTCAACGCAGAATGATGAGAACTCCACAGGCAGAATGGAGTTACAACCTGCCCACACGATTGCACTTCATGGGGTGAGCCTCGGCAAAGAAATATGAGCAGAGGTCAGTCAATCGAAGAAGGCAGAAGGTTGTTTCACCGTTGCTGGATCAGCTAATCTGGTTACCAAAGTGGCAACCATGGTCTATTGCCACCTCATCACCACTTTCCATTTTTCTCCTATCTGTACCTACCAGGCGCTAAAACGTGTAGCACTCAAATCTCAGTATGTTTTAGCCTTTCCCTTCGCTTTATTGCAGGCCCAAGGCATTCGTGTGGATTAGCATAGAAGTAGTCCTCTTCCTTCGGTTGCCCGGGGATAACTCTCCTTCTGGTGGGTTGGCTCATTCGGCCCCAATGAAGCTCCTTGACAGCAACAGAAAATTCGTCCCAGGACAGCTCCTGATCTTCAAAAAGATCTATAAGCTCAACAAGTTTCTTCCTATCCAACTGTATTGTTCTGTGGAAGCCTGTAAACCTGCATTTCCAGAATAATAATCATTTAATTAAACTAGAGCCTTATATTTTGCTGGTTTCGTAATTAGCCCCTTATGCAATTCAACAATGCAACACCCTTCATGTGGAAGCCACAAAAACACCTACACCCACATAAGTAGACATACTCCAAACATGTGTTTTAACTGACAATCTAGCAATAATAATGTACCCAACCAGCAGTCAAGGAAGAATAAATAGTTTACATTTCAAATGATGTAGGAGCCCCAAAGGAAGAAAAGAAAAAACGAAATGGCTATACCTGCGGTGTCCTTCTACAACTTTAGCCATGTTTCCATCATTACTGGGGATAAAAACATTACTTGCGACAGAAACAAGATAGTCCAGTGCTGCCATTTGAGTTGAGTGCTTTTGAAAGAGGCGTAACTCATCATCAGATAAAAGCATCTCCTTGCGCACCTGCAGTTTACAATAGCAAATAAGTACCATTCCAGCACTGCATAGATTTCATGGATGTGTAGTTAACGATGAGCTTACGATGTTAGGAAATTCCGCCTTCAATGCAGCTAATCTCTTTTCACCACCATATATTTCACCTGAGGCAATATATATTCGAGTGTCCCTAGGGAAACCAAGAGCTTTGAGTACTAATGCTGTTTCTCCAGGTGTAAGGGGGCACAATCCCTCAAGCCTTTTCTTCTCAGAATCTATTTCCTTTTCTTTCCACCATGGATATGAATACCTGAGGTACAACAGTGATCAACAATGGAAATTAAGGATAAGTTTGGAATGAGAAAATAAAGTTTGCTAAAACAGTGATATGAAAGGTACCTCATTCTTGTGAGCTCTTCTATTTCTTCATCAGAACATCCATGTGTACAACCAGAGAAAGCAAGCATATCCATCTCATATCTCAGATGAAGTACAACAAATGATCCAGATTTCCTAAGAGTGGATATCATCTTATTGCCCAGAGCCTCGATAAATGGTGTAAATCTCAGTGCATTGTAGTTAACATGACAGCGAAGCTTTTGAAGCTTAAGGGGTAGGCCATTGTTTGCAAGGCGAGTATCTGTCTTGCTGAAACGTATCACCTTGTGCTTCTGTACTAGAGGCAAGATCTGAGGGCAATACACTGTGAATGTAAGAAACAAGAAGAGACAAAAGAGAATGTAAAGCTACCTACTGGAGAATTATTACTATCTAACCTGTCTCAAGTAGTATTTCTCACTAGACCAGCTGATTGGCTGCATTGAGAGTGGAACTTTTCCACTGAACTTCTGCGGTAGTTCTTTGATAATCTTCACTTCATCTCTCAAAGAATCGACAAAATGATGTACATCAAAAATATCTCCAAAATCACTGAAAAGTACAAGTAGTTTGCATCAGTAACTTAGCCCATCTATGTAAGCAACCATGAAACACGGGAGAAACTGCAAACCTAGGATCAGCCCAGAAGGATTGCTTATCAAGTTCGGGTATCACCATAGTGAGATTCAAATAGCGTGCTACAGTTACCATGTCACAAATCTGCAGAAAACATGTTTTTGTGAAGCATCAGCAAGACACAGTTGGCCATACAGACAGATTTAAGATAAAATGACATAGTACACTGACCGCTGCTCGCATTTGGTTGAGACCACCATTGCATGAGACAAGAAGATAGCCATTACTCTTGTATAGTCCTAGATAAAAGAAAATAAGTTATATCTTATGCTGAAATTATCATTCTGACACCTAAGCTGACAGTGTTCACTAGTGCCATGAACAGGCTAAGCAACATGAGTAATCTGTATTCTTGAGCAATCAAAGTTACTCCATCATTAGAACCTTACATCGTAATTGGCATGACGTTTTAGTTTCAGTAAGTCTATCAGCATGTTAAAGTAAAGCAAAACCGAAAGAAATTTCTCAGCAAAATTTCAGATCGTCTCCAGGCTTACAATTACTAACTATATACACGTTAATTATGAGACCTACACTGCTCATGCTACCAAGGGAGATAGGCTATGTCAAGAAGCCAAATCACAAATGTAAAGTTGGCGAAAAAAAGGTATAATCTGAACCAGCTCAACCCCAACAAACGAACTCACGTGAAAATAGGAGAAACCAACCGACCACTATCTAGTCACACCACCATTCTATCTAATAATAATTTGTCCGTATCACAAACTACAGAGGCAGAGCAAGAGTCCCAATTGCTAGCCAGGAAACAAGCGGCTAAGAGAGACAAAATTGATGAGCAAGCGGGCGCCAAATCTCTATAACTAACCAACCGATTCTTGAATCGATGAGCGCCTCCAGAGGGAAAAAAAATAATCGCAAATCAACTAAAATCCGCACTGCAAACGTCCAGACAACGGACGAAGGAATGCCGATGACAGGGAACCAAGAACTACAACGAGGCCAAGACCGGCTCCATTCAAGGGTGATTAGGCATACTAAAATGGGGAAGTTCCTGAATCGCTGGAAACCCCGATATGAATCAAGAAAAGATTCAATATAAGCGGGTTCTTTCACTCGCTCCCTCAGAACAATTTGATCCAACTGACAAACGCTCTAGAAATGCTACATTTTCGTTCCCACCACGAGTGTAGCAAGAGGCACCCTTCCAACCAAGAATAGCGCAAGAAATCAATCCGATTTCAAGAAACCCACCACAACATCCAAAAATTCCGGATCAAGAAGACAAGAACCACTCACTCCTGGGAGGCAGAGCCGGGGACGCCCGGCGCCCGACCTCGTTCGCGGCAACCACGGACGCCGCGGCGGATGCGGCAGTGGAGTTATTGCGGCCGTCCAGGCAGAAGGGCCGCAAGACGAGGAGTGGCGAGCGAGAGAAGCCGAGGAAGGGGAAGAGGTGGAGGAGCAGCGTCCAGACCACGATGCTGAACGAAACCCGCGCCGCCCACCGGAGCAGCCCAGGGCCGCCTATGCGGCGGCGGATCGCCGCAGCCGGAGAGGCCCTCTGCTTGGACATGGGGCCTTCTTCTTCCTGCCCGGTGCAGCGCTTTTCTGCCGGGCTCACCACTACTGGTGGTGGAGGAGCGCAGGAAGGACCGCTCGGCCGTTACCGTGTGATGGCGTAAGGGGGTGGTTGGGATTCCGGTCGGAGTTAGGGTGCTTAACTGCAAGATTGTGGGTCCTCTTATATACTCTTATAAGCAAACATCCATATTATCGTTAACTGGTTGGTTGGGATGACGAATTACCACTTTTGCTCGTGTCGATCTGTCTAAACTGTTCAAGATTATGTGTCTATAATCGAGTTCCTCGCGTATTCTGTGATTTATAGCATGAATAAACGGATATGCTGATCACTGAGTCGCAGTTCTTTAATTCAAAAGAAACAAAAATCACATGACTCCTTTTATGCAATTAAATCCATGACTTTTTTCTTTTGTAAAACTAGATCCCGTGTCTTTCAATACAGAAAGGGTGGAGAGACGTGTCTGGATATAAATCCAATGTCGCAAGGTCCCTCTTTAAAATGAAGTGTAGAAAATAATAACATAGGAACAAATGCTTTATACTAGTGTGCTTTAGTTTATCGTAATCAGTAGCCTATCATGTGCCTCAAGCTCAATTATCATAAGTATGTTTGCGTTAACATGTCTCGCATTTCAGGCAAATCAGAACGGCTAAGCATTCAATTGGTTTCAGATGGTGAAAAAAGACAGTTGAATCATTTTAGCCAGATTTGGATTTGTCTCTCAATAACATATTCCAGCCAAGAATTATCTTATCTACTACCTCCGTCCCATTGAAGATGTTGTTTTAGATTTTTTTACACGATATTTGACCCGCTTGTCTAATTTGAAAAAGGTTATAGAAATATAATTAATTTTTTATAATTAAATTTATTACTAAAAATACTCTAATAATACTATATTTATTTTAATATTTAAACAAAAAATTTGAATAAGATAAATGGTCAAAAACAATTTTATAAAAGTAAAATATGACACTTTCAATAGGGCAGAGGGAGTAGATGCGACTACATATCACAGACGGCAAGCAGATAGCCGTCTAGAACGGCCCGACATTATGTAAAACTATGATTGTGGCTAAAGATGTCCAAAAGGGTCAGGCTGAGTGGACTAGCACAAAACTCTTAAAAAAAAGCACGACACGAATCTGGCACGACCTACTGATTTTAGGACCCGTGTCGGCACGACCCGGTGGTAAGGGTCGTGCCTGGCCCGAGGAGCAAACTTTAAAGCCGACACAACACGGCCCGCCATGTTTCAATTACCTCGAAAAGATATGAAGTTCTAAAAAAATATCACAAAAGTGTTGGACAAATGTGTGAATAAAAAGCCTATCGACTACATAATTACACATGAAGGTTAAAGAAAAACTTTGGATCGTCTCTCCCTTTCTCGATCTGCTACAGTCTAGAAGACAATTTCAAGCGAGGCGCTTTCTGAAGACAGAGGTCGTGGTCCTTCCCATGGCCTGAACTGGTGCGAGATGTGCAGAACCAAGGTTTTCCTACTGGCGGAAAGGTATAATATAGTTCCTTTAGGTTTGGGTTTCTGATGTTGATGTCGAGGCAGCGGCGACATCAAGGAATAAGGTCCTTTATGCTCTTTCTCATCTTGACGGTGTGTTATTTTGATGTCATTGATGAGGACGTGGATATGAGATCTTACCAGTTCAGATTTTGTACAGGACTCTGAGCTCGTCAGAGACTCGTCGATTTAGAGGGAAGGATGTAGGAGAGAGAGAGATAGAAGAGAGAGAGAGAGAGAGAGGTGTAAAACCACTTAATGTGAATTTTACCGGCAAGATCACCGTATTTAGTTTTGTGTCTATGTTACATGTTTCACCATGTTACACATGTGTTAGGGAAGAAAACATAGAATTAAGTTTTGTATCTGTGTTCACACATGACCTGTTCTGACCATCAGATAGTCCTTAGGTATAAGGTCAATCTTAGTGAGGGTTTCATTTACATTAAATAATATGTTATATTAACAAAAATGATGATATGATAGAGTAATTAATATGAACTAGGCAAATAGGTTTTATTGGCACTATTTTATATGCATGAAAGCATAAAGTTTTATCATAATATGCATTGATCAATTTTAGTATAATATTTTTAATGCTATAAAAAGACCATTTTATTTATAAGATCAAAATTCTAAAGCTGATGTGATGGCACTATTGAAATATGTAAAATAAAACTATGCACTGGGACTCCTAAATATGTAACTCTGCACTAATAATCTATTTTACATTCAATACACCAAAAGAAATAATTTAAAAATTAAAAGACTATGGATACCCAATATTATAATTAGATAGAGGGGTAAGAGCCACTTCCATTCATGCGCTTTCAATTGATTGATCAGTCTTTTTCTCTGTTATGTTCTCTATCTCTCCTTCCGCTGAATAGCAAAGGCGTGAAAAAGCTGCCCTGTTCATGATACGACTAAGGGGCTATTTGTTTTGTGTCTATTTAATCTGAATTATTTAGAGATGTTTGTTTACCTATAGATATTAGATATGAGAAGATAACAATATCCTCTACTGTTTTAGCTTGGGTAATTTCTTTTATTAACGACTTCAAATAAATTCATACAGTACCAATCAAATGAAATTAGTTTAAATATATCTTAAAACTTTAGAGTTTATATAAATATTCTAAAATAAATAAAATTATATTCTCTTAAAAAATTATGCATTAGAAATTTCATCACGTAAGATATTCATAGTATCTTCTTCAATCTTCATCTCCTAAATGGCACGTGTTCGTTTGAGTTGGAGGAAGTGACATGTAGTCTTCATCTTGATCATGCCGGTCAAACTCTTCATCGACTATTTTACTTTCTTGATTAAAATTATATAGAGCCATGCATACGTAAATTATTTTTTATTGTTTAGCATTAGATAACTTGGAACGTCCAATAAAATTCTCAACTTCACCTTCAAGACATCAAAAGGATGTTTAATATAATTACGAAGCGAGGAGTACAATTGATTGAATACCTCCTTTTGTCTCTTGTAAAAGATCCCCTTCTAAACTTCTACAAATAATACTTCACACCTTTATATGAAGCTAGATATAGCCGTAATCCAAAAGGTAAAATTTTTCTACAAACATGTAAGAAATCATATAAATATTTCATTTATACAAGTAAATAAATTAAAAGTTTATGAATGTTATTATACTTGGTGAAGGATGGAGAAATATATCATTGTACTTGCACAAAACATTATTGCAAATCCTCATGTCATGCACCGTACTGTGCCATCTCGTAATAAAAATAAGTAAACCTCAAGCGGAAATCACATTTGGCTAAAATATTTTAAGTAGGATATCCATATCGAACTATGTGTTATACAACTTTTGATTGGGGTACAATCACTAGAACATATGTCATGTCTATCACTCCTAATCAATCGTTAAAGTATGATGCAAATCAATCACAAAGCACTCTTGGATGGATGCGATATAGACATTTCAAAACTTAATTGAACTTCTGGCTAATAGTTTCATTAGACCTCTCAAATCTATTCTTTGTTAGAACAAATCATTATTGCGTCCCAACAATTCATAGAAATGTGACTAACATTTCAACAATAGTTATTTTATATATTAATGTCAAACCATATGATGGTAGCAACAAATCATGTTAACTATCAAATATTGATCTACTCATATTAAAGATTTCATAGTAAGATGTATCATCATTAGAGTGACACAATGATGTTTTTTCTTTAATATTTTTTAACTATGTTCTTGTACCCACGAACTACCATTGACCTATACCCATCATTGATCTTTTCAATGTAGAGTTCACAAAAAATTCTAGTGTTTATGAATGATCAATCTGTCTTGTCAAAAATATCTATCTATTCATATGTATAACAGATATGTATCAATAATAAATATTGTTGAAGTAAACAATAATTAAAAGTGCACATCAATCAACAGAAGATGAAGGGAAGGGAAGAGGAGGCAAAGGATAAAGAAGACCGCAAGAGGTTGCCCATGGGTGGGGGTGGCCGATCGGGTTGGGTTGGGATTTTTTCCTGAATGACAACTATGAGTAATTTATTGGAGTTGGGGTTTTTTTTTGAAGGGAAAAGTGTATTTTACTCCCCCTAACAATTCACTTTGTCCAAATTATACCCCGAACAAAATCATGGTTCACTTTACTCTCTCAAACAATTTAAATTGGTATAATTTACACCTTGATATAATTTGTCTTTTTTATTCCTATTCGTACAATGTGAATTTAGTACTAAAATATTGCATAATGATAGTTTTATAAAACTTTATATTAAAAAAATATAAAGTATATTTTATGCATATGATATATAGTTTAATAAAGGAAAAATCTATTTTACTCCCCCGAATAATACACTTTATTCAATTTACTCCTTAAACAAAATCTTGGCTCATATTACTCCCTCAAACAATTCAAGTTGGTGCAATTTACTTCGTATTTTAAATTGTCCTTTTAGTTTCTCTTTGTACACTTTGAATTTGATGCTCTTATTTTGCACTATGAAAGATTATAACAATCACTATAAAAATGTATTTCTCTATTTTTTCATAAATATTTTGTATATAATTTTAGAGCACTATAGTTAATATAGTATTAGATATTATTAAACTATATATCATATGCATAAAATACACTTTATATTTTTTTAATATAAAGTTTTATAAAAACTATCATTATACAATATTTCAGTACTAAATTCACATTGTACGAATAGGAATAAAAAAGACAAATTACATCAAGGTGTAAATTGTACCAATTTAAATTGTTTGAGGGAGTAAAGTGAACCATGATTTTGTTCGGGGTGTAAATTGGACAAAGTGAATTGTTAGGGGGAGTAAAATAGACTTTTCCCATTTAATAATATCTAATACTATCTTAACTATAGTGCTCTAAAATTATATACAAAATATTTATGAAAAAAATAGAGAAATATATTTTTATAGTGATTGTTATAATCTTTCATAGTGCAAAATAAGAGCATCAAATTCAAAGTGTACAAAGAGAAACTAAAAGGACAATTTAAAATATGAAGTAAATTGCACTAACTTGAATTGTTTGAGGGAGTAATATGAGCCAAGATTTTGTTTAGGGAGTAAATTGGATAAAGTGTATTGTTCAGGGAGTAAAATAGACTTTTCCCTTTCTTGAATGACAACTACGGGTAATTTATTCGAACGTATCAACGGCAGTGGGTCATTTATCAAAATAATTCAAAAGAAACACATATTTAAAATATTATTAGATTATCATAATTTAATCTCTAAATTAATTAATATATTCTTATAATCTGTCCTGTTTGTTTATCTATTGGATTTTTTTTATCTAGATTAATTAATCCAGATGTATAAGCTGAAACAAACAGTCCTGATGTAAAGTTTGCGATGACCAAGGATTCCTGATTCATGTTTTCGTTCAAATGGGGTCTTTAAACTTAACTGCGTGCACTTCGAATAAAGCACTCCTCGATCCAGTACATGCATGGATTCCGATTTTCACTTGGGACAATGAAGATGTTGACTGTTATTATTTCCCTTCTCTTTTTTTTGATAGAAAAATAGCAAGGGAGGCCCCCGTTGTGCAATATATTAAAACCAAGTAACAGCTTGTACAAAGAGAAGTCTTACCTATACAAACACTTACCTAAAGAAAAGGACCACTATACAAAGCCAAAACAAACTATCTGACTATCTACAAAGGTTGAGCCGAGGCTCAAACTCAAGCTAGGTGAGGGAGGCAGCCCAATCCAAGAAAGGAGTTCTAAGGGATTCTTTCATTCTGAAACTTTACAGGAGACATTCCTCTTTTAAGCTTTTTCTCCAGAAATTGAAGGAGGGTACCGAGGCATCAAAGATGGCTCCATTCCTTTGCTTCCAAATGTGCCAGGCGGCTATGCTGAAGCATTCCATGAAGAAAGGCCTACCAAAGTCTTGCTTCGCTGTTTCCATCATGGTGAAGAAAGGTTGTCCTCTCTGCCAGTGGACGCCCAAATACAGCCAGCATCTCTCAGTGAATGGGCATGTGAAAAATAGATGCATTGCTATTTCTTCCCTTCTGGTGTTTCAGTTGACATAGTTGTAATTGTTTCCTTCTATTTTTGCTTTTTCCTTTTTAGTATATTTCTTGTATTGAGTCTGTCATTAAGGAGAAGCCAGGAGAACACCCTTAGCTTGTTGCAGCATCTTGAGTTCCATATCCAAATGTAAGGTTGTGGTGGCTGGAAGTTCTTGTAGGGATAATTGTACATTTTTCTTGATGAATATTTTTGTGTACCCCAGATGTAGTGCCATATGTCCTTGGAGTCTTCCTGCCACTGTGTTTCTTGGATGATACCAATGAGTTCCTGTAGTTCTTCTTCAGCTTGGTCAGAGAGTGGAAGATGGAAGAGGCTTATGATATCTTGTGTTCTTAGAAAGTTCTTGACAGATATGTTCTGGTCAATTGCAAAGGTGAAGAGTCTTGGGAGTTCATTTTGCAAGAAATGGTCATTCCATACATCCAGCCAAAACATCACAGTTGAGCCATCTCCTAGAGTACAAGTGGCTATTCCTCTATATTTGTCGTAAAGGTTCAACAAGTTTTTCCACCAGAAAGAACCCCTAGCAGATGATGCATGAGGGATTTGCCCCTGTGAGTAATGTGTGTGCCATATCATTTGCACCCAGGGGACATCCTTCTTGTTGTAGAATTTATCTAGGTGTTTTAGCAGCAGAGCCTCATTTTGAGACCTCAGTTCCAGGTGTCACTTTGAGAAGATTAATGAACAACAAAAAATCAACCACTCCAGGCTCTCATACAGTGAGAGAAACAATAACTTGGGCTTGCTTACTGGCTTCGCTGAGGATGGGATTCCCTACCTGATGAGTCTGGCTAGGCTATTAGGCACCTTTGGTCTAGGCTTTACGGGGCTAATGGGTTAGCCAGGGGTTCGCTGGTATGTCGTTGCTTAACTATACATTCTTGATCTCTGTAGTGGAGCGCAAAGGATGACATGTGCAGAGCGACGAAGGTCTGGTCCACCTAACCTAAAAGGACAAGTCTTGCGGGCAAGTCGGTTGTCGCGCAGGGATCCAGGATAAGAGGGATCTTGGAGTCATTTGTAGACTGGACGTGTTGTTCAGTTGAGTAGACTGTGCATATGGGAGTGAATCCTAGATGATATGCTCAGTCGAAAGGGCCTTATACTTGGATGCTATCTGAGTGTGGGGATTGTAGTCTGGAAACCTGGTCGATAGATAAGGGTGCTTGTTGAAGGCAAGGGAACTCTAAGATGAGATAGGATACCTATATATGACAGTTGTTTAAGTGATGGGTGATAGACCATGCACTTGCCTTGGATAGTGAGGAGGCATTTCGTCATACAATGTATGGGAGACATTGCTGATCGTGTTCTCGAGGACTATGAAGACCAAGGAGTCATGAGTAGTGATCCCGTACTTAGTGTACTGGTTTAGTAGGGAAGCCTTGTGTTAAGGCACCGTTAAGAAAGGGGTCGTCCCAAACTTGTGGAGTGCGATGGGGGACTTGGATTATAGATTGTGTGCCGAGTGAGGAGTTTTGCGGAGCATCCTCCAGTAGACATATTCTGCTGCGAGATATTGAGTGTTGTCCGTGCTAAGGACAGGTTAGGTTAGCTCAGATGGTGGGACATGCTGAGCGCAGCACGGGGAGATATCCCGAAGTGTTGGATCTGGTTCCACCATCATTGGAAAAGGCAGGCGTTTCAAAAAAAAAAAAATACCAGGAGACCACTATCAAAAAAAAAGGTAAAAGCACAGCCGGGCAGAAGGATGGAGCGAGCCTATATTCCAAACAATAGAGCTCAACATTTCCAAATTTTAGTATGTACTTCATTGACAGTAGAATGCTCCATTTTCATATTTTAAAGTCGATATATAATACAACCGACCAAATCCAGAAGAATAATACACATCCAAGGAAATGAGCTATCTTCCTAATTGAACTAATCAATGGCTAAAATTCGTCGATTGAGAGTAGGTGACTCATTTTAAGATTTGGCAAAGAAGATTGATACTATTGTAAAAAAAACAGTAAGTAAGAAATACCGAATACTCAACGTTCAACGGAATAGCTGCCCTTCTCCGGCCCGGGAAAAGCTGCGAACTCATTAAACTTGGGGCTTTTTTTATTCATGGTCGCTACTGTTGTATCGTATATTGTCGGCGGAAGCTACTGCTTCTACGACAGCTCCGCTTCCTCGTCTTGCTTCTACTTTGCTTGTTTGCGCAAAGGCTTAGAGTCCTTTTCGCTAGGTCCAAATTCGTCAAAGCGAAAGATCTGATCCAACGGAAATCCCGCATATTGAGCGTAGCTGATATGTGGCTACTAGGCACGATCATCTCACATGCCATAAAAAAATACTTCTTTTTTTTATGGCCCGTTATATAAAGATAGAATAGATATGGATAGAGAGACATTCTATTGATTCGCGAAATGGCTCGTCGATCCAAATGAATCATTCTTCTGGTCTCTCTCTGCCCCCCCCCCCCCCCCCCCCCCCCCCGCCCCAAAACTGACCCACGACACAACGCCCATTCGTTTCGCGCGTAGGAAGGCAACGAAGTTCAGTTCAAAAGACCGCGACGGAGTGGAGCAGCCGCGACACGAAGTTCCTTACCTTAGCTGGATCTCGCTGGTGCCACCTAAACGGTAGGTATAGGCGGCGGATGTCTGACGTTTGGAGTTGTCGTTCGTGCACCTGTCCCCAATAGAAGAATGGGTGATCCCTTCCCCTGCGGATCATGGCCTTATCACTAGGTCCCCGATGGCCAGCGGGGGATTCGGTATAGCAGCTCACGTTCGTTTGCGCTGTGCGTTCCCGCTAGACTGGACACGTGTTAGCTGTAGGAAGTATGGTTACGAAAGTGACTTCGGTTCGCCAGTTCAGGCTCAACTCCTCGCTTTACGTTAGCGGACTTACAGGTCGGGCCGGGGCTCCACGCTCTTTCTTTCTGTGTGGGACGATGCCGGGGAATGTGTTGAAGCGGCGAACAACAACAAGACAACTAACTACATTTGCTTTTTCCCTACATGAGATGAGCCAGTGCATTGGACCGATGGATAATAGAACTGTGAGCAGGCCAAAAAAGCGCTTGGGCGCTCTACATACGATGTAGACTCCATCAGATACATATCGATTTCTTTCTGATGGATCCAGAATAGATAGATATCTTGTATCATCAATAGATAGAAAGAGGTCAACCCTTATTATTTTTTTGATAGATTCCCTTTCTATCTATCAGAACAGATCAGGCCATCTATCAATCGATTTGAAAGGTTCATCTTGCTTTTCGTTCATTTCAGCCGCGCCATAATAGCCGCCACAATACAATAAGAAAGAAGCAAGCAAAACAGCTAGAAACGCTCGCTTCGCCGCGCCCAACTATTCTTATTCACGGGAAAGCCAACCGAAAGATTCGATTCGGACTTCGTATTTCTTGCTCTCCCTTAGCAGCGGGAAAGGAGTCTATCTATCTGCCTAGCTTTGGTAGATTTCCCCCAACGCAATTCAAAAACGGAAATTCCACGAATCCCTGAGGTGGATAAGTCCGACGACACAGCAGCAGTGCGGAATTGAGTTTCTGATCCGGTAGATCTGATCTATAGTTAGGGGGCAATACATACTAAAAGGTTCGAAGAAGGAAGGCGCAGTATATAACCAACCCGCCCATAGCCGGTCTAACTGCTGAGAGAAAAGTGCTTTTCTTTTCCTAAGAATCCTCGAGTACACACAGCTATTGCTGATCCTTTGCGAGATCTGGATGAGACCCTTCAGAATTTCTAATCAATCCATGTTAGGTCAACATCGAGACAGATCATCTCAGTTGGCTCTGTTAAGGAAGTGAAACACGCATTCCTAGGTTGAGGTTACCATAGAATTGACCCTCAGTCAGGCCTCCGATTCCAAGGAGTTGATTCAGCAAGTTCCCCGTGCTACCCCGCGGGAAGTCTAATCGGATCAATCGGTGGTTCCGTAATGAGTAGTCGAATACACATTGAGGGGGCCTTGCCTCCTCCTTCCCGCCCACACCTTCATTCTTTTCCTCCTCTGATCTTAGAAAGCATACTAAACTTCACTCCAATCTTTCTCCATTAGCAACAAGAGCAGCTCTATCTATCGGCCCTTGATGAGTAAGCTTAGCTATACCGCTTAGGTTGCAAAGCTGCAAGCTCCCTTCTAATGCGTTATTAGGCTGCTTGGAGCCTTCTCGCTTAGTAAGCCGCCTTCGGCCCTTCCTCCTTCTTACTCTGTTTGGTATTCGCTCGCGGGTTTGTTTCCAGGTTCTTGGTTTTCCACGTATCTCAATTAAAGAAGGGTGGGCAGTATAACGGACCAAGTACTGGAAAATAAAGTGACAGTCAATTTCGATATGCTTGGTGCGCTCATGAAATAGTGCATTGGCCGCAATGGTTAGGGAAGCCTGCCTTGCCTGGTTTTCACAAATGATACGGGAGTCGACAGATAAATACCAAGGTCACTTTAGAAAAAAGGAAAATTAAGTTTTTTCTGTTTATACGGAGTGAGTGGAATTAAAGTGAAATACAGATTTAAGTGGTTAGCAAGGAAAGCTTTCAATTCACTAAGCGAAATATAGCTTCAAGCAAGCATGGATTTCATATGTCCAGCTCGCAACGTATCCGACGAAGTAAAGAAACCTCCTAGCAAATAGGTCTTTTTCGTGTTAAGCTTAGAACTTTTTCAACTGAAGATTCAATGTTTACGAGTGAGATTGAATAGGCTACGGCAACGCTCCGCGGCTTTCTTTCGTGAACCAGCAATTACAAGAAGAGACAGACGAGTATAGAATTTTTTTCAAGCTAGTTCCTCTATCCCACGCTCTTGACTTGAAGGCCCATAGACATCACCTGTTGCACTCTACTACAGGAATCACTAAACTCTAAAACAGATACGCACAATTATAGGTGGTTCTTTGGATGCGAAGAGTTGTCGTTGAAAAGAATTTGATACAAACCTAACTATGAAAGAACTTCTGTCGCTATAGGGCCGCTGTTTTCCAAGGCGGAGGAAATAAAGTCCAGCAGCATCATATACAAAATGGAGAACTGTACTTCATAGAAGAGGATTAAAGTCTGGCTCCGTTCTGCCTTGATTTCATGGTTCAGCAGAAACAAGAAGCACACTGAAAGAAGAAAATAACATTTTTATTAAAGGATACCCACTGTAAAGAAACCAAAGTCAAAAACGAAAACCAAATGTTTATGCATTGTTAATTTCCCACATCAGGCAGCATATTATCTAAAGATACTATTTTTTTAAGAAGGAATGTTTAACCATACTATAAGCTGCATGAATGAATCCAGGTTTAGTGACCAGGATCAGCCCCAAAGTGATTGCACGAGAAATCTTGCGCCCATGCTAGTGTTGCAACAATCAAAACCTTCGTGTCTTCCTTTTCTGTACCATAGAACAAATTCACATTAGTTAGTACCAGTCAGTGCTGTATTAAAATAATAAATTTTCATCTACATTTCAATCATGAACTAGGAGCACCAAAAAAGGGGCTTTCTCACTATCACTTAGGGATTGTTTGTTTTCGAATTTACTTTCCAAAAGAACTACAAGGAAAAGTCTTCAGAGATTGAGACAACCAGAGTTGACCAAGAAAATGAAAAAAGCTATTGGCTGGTCTCTTGGTAATTACCAAAAGAAGTTACATACCCTCATCCTCATCGGCCGATTGGCCGTCACGGGCTGACAAGTAGAGAAAGACAGAGTTGTTGACGAGGTTGCACAGTGCCACAAATATTCCCAGGCAGTATTGTGCAAGTAAGAACAATGCCGGGATCGAATAATGCCACAAGCCTATTCTTTCCCATATCACCATATCCTGCACAGATCACTCCCGATTAATCGTCACTATCTCACATCAGAGGAAGTAAACACAAGAAGTTCCTCTACAGTTCAAACTGACTGTTTCTATCCATTCCCGACTCTTCTTGCCTTAACGGATCAATTTCTTTTCGTCAGTCTTACTTTAATTTGATTGAGCCCAACTCTGTTTTCACTGCCTTCGGTCTAATGACTCCTAATAGTGGAACTACGGAAGACGACTTGTTTTCAGCACTGCTGTTTTCAAGCTATGATGAAGTAAACACCAGAATAGGTAGGAAGCCCGTGTCGATATGCTTTTTCTTCCTCTGTAAATCTTTTGGTTTCTTTGTCTTAACTCGAGAAAGGAAACTTCTTTTCTTTTGGAAGGCTGATACATATTTTGAGCACTAAATGATCGTGGGGCTTTGTGCTTTCATGTATTGGCTGATGTGTCATATTGATGCTTTTTTCACTCTCTTTTTTTTGAAGAGCTATCATCCACACCAGGCTCAGGGACGAGGATGGGAAGTACTTACTGGTGAAGGAAAGGAAAGGGCATGATGGGCATCTATCTTGATCCGGCAGAGGCGGAGGCCGAGGAGGTAAAGAAGGAAGGTAGAGCCCGATTGGTGTCGAAAAAGCTTATCATCCCACTTTTGGCTACTATTACTTCTCTAAATAAAGAACGTCGGGGCTTTCTGGTGATTTCTATATAAGAAAACACCTTGAGAACTTGATATAGAGTCGGTGATCCTGCTTTCATTGCAACACAATTCGGAAGTCTGGAAAAAACAGTAATTCAACCATTACTTTAGCTTCGTAAATAAGTTTACGTACGGTGAGCTGTCTGGGAATTTAATCATTCCCACTAGGCAAAAGATTGAAAAAGTATGTATCTGTCTACATGTACCTCCGTCTATGTTACCCCTTCCCCAGAAAGGTGATTATACGTACAGTAAAAAAACTAGAATAAAAAATAAAAAGAAAGAAGAGAAAGAACCGGGAGTTGGCGCCTACATAACAGGTAGCTTGCTTACCAAGCCGTCTTGGCAAGCTCCTACAGTTCTCTTATTATTCTTGACTTGACTTATTAATAATAAAACTACTCACTAACAAAATGAAAGACGATCTAGAATCTACCCAAGAAGATAGAGAGTCCCACATACTAGAAAAGGTCACAAATGGAGTTGAACCAAGTAACATTGCAAAGTCATAATGATAGTAGGGTCGGGATATCCCCCCCCTCCGAACCAGACGTGAGGGTCTCCCCTCATCCGGCTCTCTGCAGGGGAATCTCCACTCACTGCTTCCCCTAATATCCTCCCTTTACCACATCATGGGGGTTTACAGGAGATCCCAGAGACTCGCTCGGAAAGGCTGCTATACCAAACATTATTACTTAACTACAAAGAAAGAAAAGACTATAGTAGTCACTAGACTGACTATAGTAGTCCGTCCGGCTGCTCTTGCTTAAATCATTACTCTTCATTCTCCCGTGCTCTAGCAATTGTGCTCCCTAGACCACTACCATTTAGTTAGGTAGGGACAATCAATCCATAGTTACGGGAATAACGGAATGCATGGGGATCCAAAAAAAAATAAAAATGCAGATTTTCTATGAAATCCTTTCTTTCCATAGATGTATCTGGTCTGAGACGGTACAGTACTCTATGAGAGGAATGCAATGGGATGGATGGTAGAGGGCTGCCTGCGCCCAAAAGCGATGATTCACTTGTCCCCTTGTCTATAGGGACCTTGTGGCATACAACCGCCACGACTCCTGCGTTATAGCCGCCCCTTTCTCTCTTTCTTTTGACTGCCTCGTGGACGGACGAAAGAAGGGAAGTTACAGAAGGGGCAGTGAAGGCTCGCCAAGTAGACAGCAAGCCCCCACCCCGTCAGTCCTATGTTGCCGTAGCGTGCCCTACTTCAAGGTATTACCTCACCGAGGGGATGGGATTGGATTCATTCACTTGCATTCCTGCTAGCACTACAAAAAGCTCCGGTCTTAACGCCCCTACGGAAGCTGTGCAGCCTTTCCTCGGGTTCGTAGAGTCGGGTTTCCCGTTTACCCACAACGGAGGAGCCACCCCCACCAACCAAAGCAGGTAGGCGGCCACGGTTCATAACGCACTCTTCGCACAACAGATCCACTTTGAAGTTGACTTATTCGCTCGGCCAATCGTCGGAATGTGTACGAGATACCATAAGGGCCCAATATCTCAATAGCACCCTTGTCTAAAGCTTCGAATGAGACTGAATATCTGAAACGCAGGAACGATCTGACTAGAAAGTCATTCAAAACTTGATCGAAGAACCAGCGTTTATTGAAGAAGCTATAGAGTCGATTACAAAAAGTACTAGTTTGAAAGGCTCGTTGGAATTGATCCACTACGAGATTGACATTATACGCTAGAGAAGCACCTGAAGTACTAAACAGAATAGGTATTAGTTTTGTAATGGTTGGAGCAGCAAACTCGGATTCGGCAAGAATCTCATTTTTTGGTAGTACGAAGGGGGAATTGGCCCAAAAATTGGATAGGGGTAAAGACGCAGCCGGGTGCCGGCGGCTTATTCAAGTGCCCCCCGAACCGCGCGAACTGGTCGCCTATTACACGGCTCACAAACTCTGCCTGGGGTGGAGCTACCTATTATTCGTAGGCGGTACGTACGGCGCACGCAGGGCCTCGGTTTGCTGCGTGGACTGTTTCTGCATTTCCTACAGAGTGTAATGGGCTCAGCTCCGCCGAGCCAAAAGGAAAGAACAGAATAGCCGGAGGCGAAGAGTAGAGTATAGCCAAGGGGCTTTCGTCGTCCGTAAAGGACCTAACGGAAGACCGTGCCCCGAAGTGCACTGAGAGTTTAGTTTTTAGAACACTTGGCCTTACCCCTTCGTTTTGAGCCATGTCTAGGTAGAATCGGCAAGATTGAACCGAGGCCCGCCCGGGCACCGCCGGGGGGATAACCAGACCAACCAGTAGGCTTTCTTTCCGAAGTTTCCTCCCTTAAATCATTGAATTCATAGGCATAGGGGCATCCTAGGCAGTGGTTCATTCAATGAGAAAGAAAGACAGGAGGGAAGGATTCGTCGTGTCGGGCGAATTCATTCTGGGAAAAAAGGGGGAAGGGAGTCACCTGAGCTATGCGAAGGGAAGGGAGTCGTGGGCTGAGCCGGGGGTCACTTTTCCCGATCCATCCCAAAGGTTTTTTCCCTCGCCCCATCATCGTACCCAGTCCTGCTATCGGCTCAGCTCTATCTATTCATCTTTTTTTTTACATGGATATTTTTTTTCTCTCTTGTTCATAGATCTTGAAAGCGGATCAATAGAAATTTATCAAAGGATCTATCTATAGATAGATCTAGATCTCTATCATCATCTATCTCTATATCTAGATATGGAAGAACCCTCGAAGCCTGTCCCCGACGACGATGCCCCCTGGGCGAAAGGAAAGGGGCCGCCATTCTCTTTCTTTCCTCAATCGTTCTGATCATTTCTCTCATTCCCTTTTGTGGGGCCCCGGGTTGGTTCGTTTCCTCCTCCTATCTACGCAATTCTCTGTCTTCGTTCGTGATCATCTTAGGCGAAAAGGTATAAATTTTTTTTTGGAGGGGCGGCTGTGAAAGGGCGATTCCCCCTTTTCCATTGAAGTAGGGAAGGGGGTGATTGATCTTTTTTTGAATCAGGCCTTACTGACCAGGTATAAGCTTCATTGCGGATGAAAAGAAGTCCCTGTGAGCGGAGCTACAAAAGGAAGTTCAAGCTCAAGAAATCCTCTCAATAGAGATTGGATTGGGCAAGCAAGCTGTTTGTTTATTTTATTTTACCCGGTTGTGAGACGGGACGTGAAGTCAACCAAGTACATGTGTGTTCATAGTGTCCCCGGCACCTTATTCTGTTTGAAACATTTCTTAACCCAATGCTAACGATTGATTGGATCATCCGATCCCTTTCTTAAAGAACAGAATTATTACTACTTTCACATGGAGTGAAAGGGACGCTGTTCAGAAAGCAGGAAAAAACGCCTTTCTACGTCTGCGCCCTGCTAGAAGCCGAAGCTATCACACCAGGTAGAACAGAGACACTCGACAAAAGACGAGCAACAGCCCTTGACTGCGCCCATGACTGATGCCTCTGCTCCGTCTCTTACTCGATCTTCTAGCGTTCTCCCTGGATCCAGGGATGACGGTATCGATTGAACCCGGGGTGGGTTCAAAATGGCAGGGTGTTGCACTGCAGGAGCAAGGGGTGTGTCCGCTGCTGCTTTGATCTGTTAAGAATGCAATTCAACTGCGTCAGCTTCTTTTATTGAACCAGTACGGTGCCATTGTTCTTTTTGAGGAAACAGATTCCATTGTTCTAAATCGCATGTACCTCCTCCAGCTGCATGATGGACTGGGATGCACTGGCAGCATCGAGAGGGAGGTTGTTGAACGGTGCATAGATGTCTTTCTTCTCTTGCACATCCTTGTACAAGCGAATAATCTGTGAAGCGGAATATCAGAGGAAGTCGTCGTGTTCGAGAGTCCTAGATTTCAATTGAGCTAATTAGAGTAGACAGTGAGCACGAACCTCTGGGTTGACTTCTTCAACCTTCTCATTCTTGTTGACCGCGCGGAGCACCTCGAAGAGGACTCCGGCGGTCTGGTAGGCCTTCCCAAGTTGGGCCCTGAAGGCGACATTTGCATGGGACAGGGTGTGTCATGGCTAGGATTAGATTTATAACGAGATAGAGCTCTGGTTTGGAGCTTCAGAATTACCGGTCGGCTTGTTCCCCTTTGTCAAGTGCACGGACGTAGTTCTCGTAGTACTGCTGATAAAAACTCTCAATTTCACGGGCATCGCTCTTCTCCACGCGCTTCGCGAGACTGGGGCTATTATCCTGTGGTGTTGCATAAGAGCAAAAACAGAAAATTATGTAGTGGCATCTTTGGATTCAAGAGGGTAGTTATGCAAAATCCGATAAACAAATCCCCCAATCTTCCTGCTCCTAGACCCTACCTGCCTGGAAACATGTTAGGTCGTGTCTTAACATTCCGTTCTAAGAAAGATTCCACCTCTCCTCGACTACCGAGAACCAGCCTTCTTTCTCCAGCTAGAGGAGAGAGGTTTCTTTCATGTTATATTCAAAAATTGAATACCCTCATGTCTTTACTATGTGTACAAATCCGGCACTTAAAGCGGTACTCCCCCCCCCCCCCCAGGGAATGAATGCACGTCCAATTAGAAACTCCCCTCCCTACGTGGGACCTATCTTCCTAATGCCTTGCTTCAACTAATACTTAGAGTTCTCCAACGGACCAGTAGATATGGCATCTAGTTTGCTTAGAATAAATCAAGTTGTAAGAAATGATCTATCTCATAGTTCTCCATACCCAAAACCATTTATTTCACTGCAAAGACGAGTACGACAAGAAGAGAGGAGTAGTACAAAAGACCCATATCATAGAAGAGTGAGACCTCCATAACTCTTACCTATCCCAATAGACACATGACCTAGCCTAGCCCCCACCGCCCTATTTCCTGTACCCACGTTCTTTCAATGCCAATACTGCTACTCATACATATGAGACGGCAGAAAAATGGGCGAGAAAAAACATATTTACTTTGTAACGATTCTAGTTTTTTTAGACTCCTTACAAGCCAAGCCCTATTTTTGACAAGTCATAGAGTCATCCGCCCTGTTTTCCTCCTATGCTTCTCTATTCCTATCAATAAGCCCTTATCCCGATATTCCTATCAAGAAGAACTCTCTCTGCCTGGCTTTGCTAGCTTCGTTCTCCTTACCATAAAGTCTATTTATTATTGGATCCGACCTGTGAGAAACCAATCGGAGCTCCTACATTGGTATTACTAGTTGAGCCTATATGAGCGTACGTTGGGTACGGTGCAGTTATATAAGCTAAGAAAGAGCTGCTTATAAAACCTTCTAATATACTGATCGGTGGCTAGGTCATTGGTGCTTCTGCTTTTCTTGCCTCCAACCATGCGGTACAAGCTCAGATATCTTTAGATTGAGCTAAGTGATATCGCTAGGCAACCCCAGCGAACTTCCAACCTAGATTAGTCCTAGAAGTTCGTTGCTCTGATACCGAATCACGGAAGAAGAAGAAAAAGCCATTTAAAGACCCAAATATTCAGTTATATCTTATAGCAGTCAGTGGAAAAATGATCATCGGTTTGCGGATTGTTTTCACTCTGTTCTTCGCTTGAATGGAATTCTTCTTCTGGCTAGCTTTTGGTTCTCTTTTAGGATTGTCACGTTATACGTTACTCTTTTGTGCCGTAGTTACTCACTGGGGATGAAAGCAAAGAACTAAACGATCAAGAAAGAGGCAAATGAGAAAGAAGAAGGAGCAGGGTCTCCTGTCCACTAAGAAAGCAGACAGTCCAGTTTAGCATCTCTATATCTAATTGAGTGGAATAAAAAGGGTCGGTTCGCTCAGGTGGTCTTCCCTTATTTTCCCTAACGTTCTGAGTTGTTCTGGTTTGACAAAGGAGCACCGCCAAGTCCACTAGGGCGTCCTAAATGAATAAGAAATGGATAGCTGAGGTCAGGCTTGCATGAAAAAAGAAGATAATAAGTTAGATGTCGATTACACACCTGAGGTTGGTAAGAACTGAGGGACAATGCCCCCCTCACTGGGCCCATCAGCGAAGCAACTGCTACTTAATCGGGCGGTTTGCTTTCGTGCAAGGCCCCCGCTGCTGGAATAGGCGGTTGTCATTTTCAAGTAAACGCTCCACCCCAGAACAGAAGGACGCCCTCGCTCTATTGGCAAAACGCTTCGAAAGACCAGTAGAATCTGCAAAGGACTGCAATAAACCTTTGAGGCAGAAGAGTTCCCTTTGGGAGGCCTTCATGACTAGAATGGTGTCGTCAGCATACTGAATGATTGGGAATTGTCCACTTGGGTCAGCTTCAATTGGCATTGAAATTAGTCCTCGGTTATGCGCTGAATTTATGATATATTGCAGCAATTCTGCCGCCAAGACAAAGAGTAAGGGTGAGAGGGGATCACCTTGTCTTACACCCCTTTTGCACTCAAAGAATTTGCCTGGTACACCGTTGAGCAACACTGATGAAGTCCCTGTTGCTAGAATTTTTTCAACCCAAGTAACCCATTGGCTTGTAAAGCCTAGACTATTAAGCATATGTAAGATTATGCTATGTTCAATTGTGTCAAAGGCTTTCTCAAAATCAAATTTTAGTACAACTAGTTTCCTTTTTGATTGTTGGCATTGATGAATATATTCAAAAGTCCATGCTAGGCAATCTTGTATTGTTCTTGTCTTGATAAAACCGTATTGGTTCTGGTGGATGATGGGGATGATGTGTGCTTGCAATCTGTCTGCCATTAGTTTTGTGATCAATTTAAGGACTGAGTTGAGCAATGAAATTGGCCTGAAGCTATTTGGTGTTGTTGGTCTATTTGTCTTTGGCACCAGTGTTATAAAGGAACTGTTAATTGCCTGCAAACTTATTCTTCCCTTAAAGAAATCCTCACAGAGTTGGTAAATGTCCTCTTTGATGATGTGCCAACACTTCTTAAAAAATAGTCCATTGAAACCATCTGGTCCAGGGGCTTTGTCAGTTGGCATTCTCTTTACTGCATTATCAATTTCTTCTTTGGAGAATGGATGAGATAGGTGATCAAGATCATCACTGTGGTTGACTAATTCCTCCAAGTTGAAAACCATCTCTGTTGTTTCACTTTTTCCCATTCTGTTCTTGTAGGTGTCCCATAGCAGAGCAGCTTTCTCAAAGTGTTCAGTACATGACCTTCCATCTGGTGATTCCAAACTGGTAATAGTGTTCTGCCTGTATCTCTCAGTGACAGCTGCATGAAAGAATTTTATGCTCTCATCCCCGAATTTAGTCCACCTAATTGTGTATCTCTTTTTCTAATATTCTCTTCTACATTTCAGGAGATGCAGTATGTGTTTCCTCAGAATATCTCTGAAGTTTCTTTCTTGTCGGAACATGGTTCTTTGTTCTTCCAATTTGCCCAAGACTAGGAGGACTTCATTGCAATGCTTGATTAAGTTGTTGATCTTTGAGATGCTTTTTCCTCATTTTTTGAGCACTCTCCTTAGCACCTTGAACTTTGCAGCTACCCTGGTTGCACTGTTGGTTGCTTTTACTTCAGCATTCCATGTTTGTTCCACTAGTTCCACAAAGCCTGGTTGTTCTATCCAAAAGTTTTCAAACCTGAAAACATTGGATTTGGGTTTTCTTGTGTCAATTTGTGCCATACAAGGTATGTGATCAGAAGTAGGTTGAGACAATGGCAGGAGCAGAGTGTTGGGGTAGTCAGAGATCCAATTGGTGGAGGTAAAGCACCAATCCAGTTGCTCCAATAAAGGTTCCTCTTGCATATTGCTCCAGGTGAATTTCCTTCCCTTCAGTGGTGAAAATGTCCATACAAGGTATTTCCTGCAGCCCTAAATTATTTATGATTTCATTGAAGGTGAAAATGTCCTGCATATTCCCTCCTTCCTTGTTCCTGTTTGTGAGTGATCTGTAGAAGTTGAAATCTCCAATAATCATCCAGTTTTCTGTATCCTGTATGTGTAGAGCATTTAGCCAGTTGACAAAGTCATCTCTTTCTTCACCTTGGCAGGGACCATAGACTGTGGTGAGTTTCTAGTTTTCAGCATTGTGGACCGAGGTAAATTTGACTGTCAGTGCAAAACGATGTGTTTCCAAAACTTCACCTGTGAATATTGCACTATTCCATCCCATGATTATGCCCCTGAAGCTCCTCTGGAAGGAGAGTGTGCAAATTTATCGAATCTCTTGGGAGCAAATTTCCTCATGAAAGAGTGGTCGAAACATCTCTTTTAGTTTCCTGAATACAATAAATGGCACATGCATTTTCTTCTATCTTTTGTCTGACTGCATCACACTTAGCTTCCTCATTAATTCCTCTAATATTCCAATTTAAAACATTCTAGCTTCTTTTATTCTGTGCGTGATTATCCATCAACAAACTGATTGGTGCAAGACAGTCGCTCTGCCGCCAAAGGCTTGCTTGCAGAGGTAAGCGGTACACATCCTTAGATTCAGGTTGGACTGAATAAAATCCGACAACAGGGCCTTAATCGTATCAGAACAGCAAAGCCATCTAGGACACAAGTCACACATGCGCATAACAGACAACTAGAGAAACATCTAGAAATGTAAACTAGCATTACGTCTCTTATCAAAGATAGTAAGAGTTTCATCAGATACTAGACTAGCCATAGGGCTGACATCAACCATAGGTTCCATATTCCATAGATACATCAAAAGACCAGGGCATTCCTTGTCAGAAACTTTGCTAGTAGGACTAAAATCCATCGATCACATCGATAATTTCCAGATTGGAGCTCCCAGGGACTGATGCCGCCATGAGAAGCTCCGTGATGACTGCTGAAGGCGAGATCCCGCATCTATCCATTGCTACCACCTGAAGCTGCTCGATAGGAATTTCAAGGAAGCAATCAGTATTCTCCAGGTCAATCAAGCCAGGGAATTCAATAGAAGAGTTGGTGGAGGGTATAAGGAGATTACCCACTAGTTCTTCCTGGCACCTTTCTTTTCTTGGCTCCTCTGGTGTTGCTACTGACTGGGAGATTGAGGACCGTCCTGTCCTTGCATCCCTTATTCTTGTTGTTAAGTCTGGCACTAGAACGCCTCACTGGGGTCTTGCTGGCTTTAGTTACTTCAGCAGTTCTCTTCTTTGTCTGAAGTCTGGTTCTCAGCTGATGAGCTTCTTGGGTTCGGACCCTGACCTCTTCTGTCATGTTCTCATTGCTAGCTGACTGCTGATGAGCTCTCTTAGCGTAGGTGTGTCTGATTGGCCTCTTTAGATAGGCCTGATGGACCAGGCGTCCATCAGGTGCAGCAGGTGCCTCAAGTATCTGTCTAGCAATCAGTTGAGAGCCCACATTCTACGCTATGGTTTCAGGAACTATCTCCTCAATCTAAAGCCTTGCTTTCTGAGTTTGTGCAGGCCTATCCATCCTTACTCCAAAGTTGACTTGGGGCCCATTGACCGTCAGAGAGACATTGAGAGAGCTTAAGCCCAGGGCACTAAGGTTGATGCGCGATATGGATTCTGGGATGGTGAAGCTTCCAACCACACTAGAACCTTGTTCAGGACTCTGCCTCATTAGGTTTGCGATGCCTTGAGCAATAAAGTTGGTGATTGCGGCCCTGTCCGGCTCATTGTGTTGCACACCCTGAACCAATGGAGCAGCTAGAGGAGCTACCATAATAGTGTTGCCAGGTGGGACATCAGGCACCACATTTTGTTGGGGAGGCATCACATTGTTTCCCATTGGTTCATTCATCACTGAGGGGGTCCTCTGCTTGATCAGCTTGAAGCTCAGGAAGTACCTCAGGCTTGTTATTGAGTTGAGCCAGCACTTCCTCACCATTGCCGGGTGCAAAGTTAGCATTGTTGCCTGTAAAGCTAGGCTGCACCACTGAGTTGTCACTTGCATTTGATAGTTCTTCCTGATCTTGGTTCTGTTGTTGCTCTGGTTGTTGCATTTGCCCATGTCCATGCTGGTCAATGAACTGGTCTGCAAGATCAGCCACAAATTCCGCTTCACCTGGAACAATGGGACCATGGAACGGATGAGGATTTCCATTGTTAGCTGGTGGGTCTTCTTCATCCCCTGGTTGAGCAAGAAGCTAGGAGTTGAAGATGTACACAGGGATATCAAGTGCGTTGTCAACTAGGACATAGACCAAGATCCTTACCAGATTGGGATCATCTGGGTTCCACTGCAACATCTGCCCAAAACAGCTGCACACTTGGTCCACAAAGCAAACCGACCTTAAATCTAGCGAAAACCCCAAGAGCATCACCCAACAAGTCCTAGTGAAGGGGGATCTGCGAAGATTCATTGGTGCCTCATCATGCTTGACGAACCTGAACTCAAAGTTACCCATTCTGTGGGGGCTTGTGACCACCAGAGTATCACGCTCACAGGCATCACGCAGACGGAAGATACCAATACCATGTGGGTGCCTCTGATAGGACTCTACATGTTTCCTATGCTGGACTTCAATGTAGTGCCTAATCAGATGCATGATGTGAGTGATCTGGGCAGGAGTTAGGTCTACCTCATCTGTGATGGTGATCGCGTAGCTCTCATGATACTTCTGAACATCCCCTGACAGAAAAACCGCGCGCCTTGCTAGACGGTGCTGGCCACCATCCTCTAGCTGCATCCCTTCCGGGATGAATCGAGCAGGATCCATGGCGAAGTTCGCCATGAGGAAATCTTGGATGATGGTTGAGGTGGTGAAGGTTGAGCTAGAGAGGCATGGCTGCTCTGATGAAACTGGAGAGTCGGGGAAGAGTGAGCCGATCAGAGGTGGCATGGTTGTGATGCAGGGGATGGCATTTAAGTGTACCTCTTTAGGCTCTTCATCTTCTGTTTCACTGACAAGCGGGCTACAAGTTGCACCGATATCTCGGGGTGAGGGGATTGACTCTTCTACCCTTGCCCTTTCACCTTCTGTTAGACTAGCAGGTGGGCCATTTTGCCCCGTCCCCATATGGGGCATGGCAGAAGGCGCCTGGTTTTCAGCCGAGTTGTCGAGATTAGTAGCAACCGGTGGGCCATTACTGTCAGGGACACATACCGACGCCATCTCGGTATACTCAGGTGAGTTAACTGGCGTGGCGGGCTTTGGAGCCTATTTCCAGTCACCGTCGACTCGTTTCTTGAGGCAGTACTTTACTTTATGGCCATAGTGATAACAATATAGGCATCTAAAAGCACTATGGCAATCTCTATAGATATGGCCTAAACCAAGACATTTAGTGCAAGAGTAATACCATTGTTTTCCAAGAAGACCTTTGGTTTCTACCGGCGCACGCCTGACGTTGTGGGGTGCACGCCCGACAGCGTCATTAAGGTTGAGCTCATGAACCAAGGTTCCAAAAACCCTCTTGACAGGGATGACGCCTGGGCTTGAAGTTGAATTTGAATTTGAATTTGGACTTGAAACTTGCTTAGCAAACTTGTATGAGATGACATGAGGATCTTGCTTAGTGAACTTGAGGTCAGCTTCCTGATTTGTTGTCAAGCTTGCTTCGGATGAACTTGCACCTGCCTGGCTTGTACCAGGCCGAGAGCTTGTGTTTGCAGAAGAAATTGAGCTTGCATCTTGATGTGACGTTCGACCCACCGTGCAGAACACCTTTCCAATTTGAATAACAGCTTCTAGTTCTTGCGGTCTTGATTTCTGCCGCGGCGAATCTTGCATGATCTTGTCGCAGAAGCGTACTCTCTTGCGCGGACTTGAGATTATCTTTGGCTTCTTCTTTCTTGGCGATACCATGGTCCAGCTTGCTTCTTCCTCGTGCTGCCATTTTTGCTATTCAGACAACCAGTTTTCCCCTCCATCTCTCCACAGGTGGAAGTAGACATCAAAATGAGCAGCGGTAACTCTTCGGAGGCTCCGGATGATAAAGCCAGCATGTTTGTTGGAGACGGAGAACTTGAAATGGCGATCTTGCATGTATGAGACATGAAAACCCGCTGGAGCACCACCCAGACAACAGTGGAGAGCCATATTGACCGATTCCTCAGTCAAACGAAACATGTATCGGCGAAAGACCGCCAGCAGAAAGAAAGAACCATTTGGGGAGGATGTCGAATGGTGAACAGGACTGTGGCAGCTGCGAAAGACTTGCGCTTCAAAATGTTTACCTTGCGAGAAGTCCCAGTCTTGTACCAGCTCTGCTAGCTGGTGATCCTCTTCGAGCTCGATGAGTCTTCCAGGGCGGCTGGAGACCGTCATTTGCCGTCCTCGTCCCCCCGTGGCGCGGAGAAGTGTGGGGGGATGAGAGCTCGGCGAAGCGCACTAGCCTTCCTAGTTCCGGCGAGCTTCGCCGGAGTAGGACGCGAAGATGGTGGCGGCAGTGGTGGTGGTTAGGCTAGGGCGAGAGCGAGAGCACGTGGGGGTCGCCATGGTAGCGCTGCGTTTGATGTGGTTATTATTTCCTTAGGGCAAGAGACGATACAAGCTCTACTCTAGGTAGGATCGTGCGTGCAATGCTTACCTAAAAATACCGTTCCGGTGGCCGTTTCGTTTTGGCTGATGGAACAGAACATTCTAATACCGGACTATACCGGTGTACCGTTTCGGTATTTAACATAATACTCTTTACCACAACTCATAGCACGTAAGTTTTCCTGGAGGAGCGCCGCCTCTCACATCTCATGGTCATTGACCTTCTCTGTCTCTCTCATGGCACCTCTGCTACTGCTGCTCCCCGCTGCAACTCCTCCTGCGCACGTCGCTCTCTCGTTCCTCTTCCCTGTGCCATTCAAGTGGGCTGGCTGCTGCAGCGGCCATCGCCGACGGCCTGTGGCTGAGCGACGAGGCCCTCCTTGTCTTCTCTGTCCTGGCCGCCGGTGCGACTGCCGACCTCGTCCGCGCCGCGGCCACCTGCCGCCGCCAACGCCGCTTCATCTGCGCTACGGCAACAGACCCCTTCCTCTAGCACTCGGATTCTTCCATGACAACGCCGGCAGCATCGAGCCCAGACGCAGCACAGCGTATTTTGAAGATTCCCGGTACCGAAATCGGTGGTACAGACGGAACGATCGGAATTGTCCGGTATTCCCCGGAACGGCCGGTAACTTGGCCGGTACGGGATGCAGCTGCTAAGTTATCGGTCGGGTGGCCGGAACTAGATATACCGGCTGTTCCAGCCGGTACCGGAACGGTATCTTCAAGTAAGGTGCAATGCCCTCCTGTTGCTGTTTCGCAGAAACCTAACTCATTTATGCTGACTATGGAAGGCAACAGAATCTAGTAGTAAATAATTTGTTGGTCGCAAGGCACAGCTCCAAACAAAATCGCCACCCACAGTCCATTCCTCTGATGTGCAATTACATATTCTTGTCACTTGTATTAAATAATTTGATTGGCAAAAGGAAACAAAGAGAAAAACACCGAGCATTCCAACTTGGAATAAGAGGAAAAGGACGGCACCACGAATCATATTTGTGTTAAATAATAAATAGATTATGCATCAGCATCAAGGTAAAATTGAATGTCAAACTATATGGCCTATGGTTTCTAAAAATCTGATGTGGGGAAAGGAAAAGGGCCGGTACAGTAATCCCAATCTATACTCCTCATCTATACGTTAATTTTTCAAAAGCTAAACATATGGAATGAAGAATGGAGAACAAATCAAGAATCAAGGCAGCAAAACTCTAGCATCAAACTCAGGATCTAAACTCACTACAGATCAGTAATCTAAGCCAAAACTACAATACGCTGGAAGATATCTTTTATACTAAGTTACTGACAATCTGTATCTTCCTATGATGAAGATGCAACCTCAATGGCACTACCAAGGGGCCAAGCAGCTTCAACGAAGGAATTGCTATATGGCACTTTCTTTACCAAGGTGATGTCTTGATAAGGATCCACACCTGAAAGATACAAAGAAAAAGAATAAGAAAATTACATATAAAGCTTCTAATTTCTAGGGCTATAACATTCTATGTCATACCAAATCCATCAACAAGTAAGGTGTATTGGTACACAAGATCTATGCAAAGGTATGGAATGTTCTCTGGCGAGACATCAGGGTAGGTTGCCTGTGCCTCCTTCACATTCAATTTACAAACACGTCGTGCAGCTTCTTCAAAGTCTGATGGTTTAACTATAGCAACTGCTGCGTTTGGGTTCACAAAACCAGCCTGAGCAGGATACAAGACAATTAGATGAAAATCATCAGATTCATAGGAAAGCTTAATTGTAAACTGGACTTGCCTCGGCAGCCCTGTCAAAGAAAAATGATGCTACAAATAGATTCTTTTGCCCATCTCCACCACCACCATTCCACACACCACCAAATGTACATTTCATGTGAGTGCATGCTGGTTCATCAGCTTTAAGAGCCTTCACTGCAAGATCCCTGCATTTGGAATAGCTAGCACCAGAAGATGAACCTGATGCTTCAAATACATCATCACCATATGTGTATTTACCTGCAATTATTACCATGATTTTTTTAGACTAATTATTACCATGATTAAAATAAAATACTGTTGTTTAAAAGAAAAGAAATAACTGAAAATTTGACAACAGTAAGTGCAACGAAAATTTCAATCTTTGTGGAACTGGAACATGTATCAACTGCAAGAATAATCTGCTTGTAAAGTAGCATGCTTTTATCAAGGCCTCCATTATACAGAGGAGTGCAACCAAGTTAACATGTTTTATGGCATGCCAAATTTTGAAAGCAAGCCAATAGGATGCATTATGCTTATTCCAGAATAGGATATGAATCTTGCAAAGAATAGAGCAAAGTTCAGGAAAACTGACTTTCTGTATATTAGGTTTTGTTTGAAAGTGACTATTTGCCTTTTTGGTACTGATATAGTTCCACCAAAATTACAGGACATTCATTTCAAATTCAAAAAAGACAATGATGATGAAAAGGTACAAGATTTTGATGTTGGCACTAGAAGATAAGAGAGAAGTAAAGTAATCATACCATGATGTCCCTCCAACATGCAGTTGCTGTAATCACTGCCTTCGCTGGATTTTAAGATCTCTGCTCTAGCCGCCAGCAAACCATAATGCAAGTAACTGTGGATAACAATATTGCTAGTTATATATCATATATATGTTCCACAACAACAACTAAGCCTTTAATCCCAAGTAAGTTGGGGTAGGCATATCATATATATGTTCCATACTAATTTAAATGGATTATTGGAGAGAATATTGTGATGTTAGTTCCAATACTAGTACATCACAATGTAGTAGTAAATGATATTGTTCCATATCAGAAAAAATGTAAAAAACAAGGGAAGTGGCAGAGTCAGTCAAGGACCAATGTACTGGCCTTCGGCTCCAGGCAACACAGTTGGAGCATAATGGGATATTAACTATGATTCCCCCCCTTAATTCAGACTAAACAAACTCAGGTTTTAACATTTTATTTCCTTGAACTATTTTTTGGAACTCAGCAACCTCCAAATGTTATCCTTCAAATTTCACATGGCATAGGAATCCAAACTATATATGTACTCCCTCCATACTGCAATTACAAGTCGTTCTGGGTGCTGCCACAGTTTTACAAAAACAAGTTGTTCTGAGTTAAAACAATAATTTGAGACGAAATTACCCCTGTGCGTTGCTTCATTTCGCCCGCTCGCGTGCAGTTCCAAGATGGAATTAATCATGCTCCCCGTCGGCCCAGAGACCATTAAACGGCGCTGTCACAAATTGACTAATTATGGCTACCGCTCAATACAAAAAAAAAAAAATGCTGCCACCAGGGATTGAAACGGCGACCTTCTACGTTTCTCTCAACATCAGTAGCCACTCAGGCAGCTACCACCTTTTGAATGACATACCCCCCAAGACGCTATTTAATAAGGGCATCCAAGAAAAAATACCCCCTAATTAATCCCTTTTTGGTATTATAAATCATGTCCTAAACGACTTCCTTTTGCAGTACGGAGGGAGTAATAGCTTTAGGTCATTCCTAATATAAGTAGTATAACCATGTTATTGTTCCAAAAAAAGGTAGAACCATGTTATGATTTATGAAGACTGATTAAAATATTGTCCCTATCAGTGTAGCCAGTACGCCACAATAATCACAGGTTTTAGGAATCATTGGTATACCAGATTGGCAGAAAAATAACAAATGAAACAAAATCAGTAATCTAGAACTGTAGTGATATATCTGGTGCAGACCTGTGAACATACAGATAGTATGTGGTTCCTTTAAGTAACAATTTTTTCACATATGAATCTTCACCATCTGACACTTGAGGTGCCTTTTCTGCATCTTTATCTGATATAGCATAAGCCATTTGGACTGAACCACCTCCTAAATCAACAACTCCAACTGTGTTTGCGTACGGCTTTCCTAATTTTCCCAAAAGATAATTGATGGTAACCTATACAAAAGAAAAGAAAGGTGACCATACTGCTTTTCGGTATGAAGGTTACAGAACTTTTTTACTTCAACACAAGAAATATATTTTTTTCTTGAACGACACGAGAAATATATTTACTGATAATTGATCACTGAGGTCTAAACGCTGCTACTATTGAAAATGTGATAGTTTGACATTGACATGTTGCAACTTTAAAAAACAAATCATAAAAACTCATGTAGGTAGCACACACAGAGACTGAGTTATGTACAACTACAAAAAATCATTGCCAAAATGATTTTTGACATCTAGATTCAAAAATCAGCAGTGGCACTATGAGCAGATGACAAACAGTGCTGTACTGATTTTTTGACAAATTTTGAAACATGACAAAAAAATACTAAGTCAAAAGATAGACTGGAAAAAGTAAACATCACTACAGAACCATGCAAACTAGAGAATTCCAAATGAACAACAAGAATGGAAGAAAGAAATGCTACAGAAAATATGTATAAATCAGAACATCATACCCATTGGAATGCACCTTCCTGAGATCCATCCAGAACAGTGACCCAATCTGGTTGAGATTTGAAAGAACTCTTGTCACGAAGAAGATCTCTAACCTGCAGAATTAGTATTCAGTAACAGCAAATGGAAATCAGGTTGACAAATAAAAAGCATGCCAAATATAAAATGTTGTAATAAGATCAAATCTTGAGATGATTAAGACATACTATTGCAGACTATCACAAGGAGAATATTTACCGCTTGCAAAATATCTTCAGACCTTTCAGATCCTAATGCTCTGAGACCTGCAGTGGCCTGCATGTGCATGACAGATTGAACATCATTTTTCCTTTTTCGTGTGTGTGTTGTGGTGGGGGGGGGGGGGGGGGGGGGGGGGGATGGGGGTTGATAACTGTAAAACAGCTTCCACTATCGTAGAATGGAATACAAGAATCATCACTCACCCCAACCCTGACTGGTGTTTGTTCCCGCAATTCTGCTGGAACTACTTTTTCAGCTTCCTCCAGCAGAGAAACAAGCGACTCGGCAGCCTCCTGTGGATCCTTGGCATAAGCGCTCAGACCTGGTTTTTTCTGTGGCAAAAAGGGCAACAAATCAGACAAATTTGATTTCCCCTCTTTTCTGGAAGGATAATGGATATTTCAAATTCAAATATATAAAAGGCTGACAGTATACAACAGAGTCAAAAGATAATCAGGTCACTGAGTGCCTTATAAAGATGAACATCTTTCTGCCGCAGGGTCTTCGAAAGTCCCTAATAAAACTATATCATGTGTGCACAATTATCTTGAGATGCGAGGACAGGCTCAACAAGGGCAAATAACTATTTGAATCTCCACATCTAAATATGATATATTGCTATTATGGGGTGAAGTATAAACATTTGAACATCCAAACAGCTAATATGGAATTCCAATGCTGCCAATAGTTTCTATCTAGTTCTTCAACATAAATATATTCAGCAATGACTTTCTATCTTTCAACAGACTACAAAGATTGTTTGAAAAAAAAAAGAATTTGGTCAAAACCAGGAAGAACCTTGAGCTCTTCTAATTTTGGGAGTTTCCCACAAGACCACACGTTTGCAATATGACATACTTTCCACAAGACTACACGTTTGCAATATGACATACTTTCCACAAGACCACAGGAGTGATACAAAGCAAGCTGTCATAATTCAAAAGGCTAACACATTTTACTATGTTAAAAATAAGTTGATTACATTTTGACTAACAACCCCAATTCATCATTACCACAAGGCTGTTCATGGCCTGAAATCAGCAGGTGTCAGTTTCTACATTCGCACTCCCAAAAAGCTTGAGAAAAGAAAATCATAGACCATATGTCTGAAATTGATATTTCTATCTCACTTAATAATTTGCAGGATAAGGTGCTATCGGTTATATAGTATGGATCACTTCATCATTCAATATCCTTCTAGCTGTGAAAGTCCATATATCGTAGGCTCATGGTTCCAAAAAATTATGTAGCATTAGCAAATAGAAATGTCAAAGTCATGTGCCAGGATTCACTATTTCAGAAGACTCTTGAGTTATTGTCAGCAATACAAATTTCTGTGGTCTCTATCATACACAAGTCTTGCACAAATTTAGGCGAACATTTGGTAAAAAGAGGATGTTATGTTTGGATTTGCTGTGTATCAATAGTACTAGTACTTTTAAGATAACGTTGGCATTACAAGTATTAGTTGGGCTTAAGATAATATCAGACAAAACAGGCTGTATCAATAATCAATGTTTCGATGACAGGCATAGCTAACACCCCGCATTGCACAAGTAAAACAAAATGGACAGAAAGAAGCCAGATCAATTCACCTGCTTGAACAGCTCGATCTCCTTCCCTATAGGCACCAGATCCAGATTCCCGTTGAAGCAATACACGTGCACGCGGCTCCCTGAGCTGCCGGCGTCAAATATCACCGCGTACTTGTGCGATCCGGCGTCGTCAACGGCCCTTGGGCCCCACCTCCGTCCCCCCGCGGCGAGGAACCCGCCCCCTGAAGTCGAGGCCGGCGCCCGCGGCATGAGAAGGAGCACGAACGAGATGAGGAGCACCGGCGCGAGCAACACCATCAGCACCCCGCGGTATCGGTGCACGCGGTCGGCCACGGCCTCCGTCTGCTGCCGCGCGCCGGCGGCCGAGTAGCGCCGCATCCTGGCGGCTGCCGCCGTGGCCGCCGCGGCGTCCGCGGCGGAGGGCCCGGCGGCGAGGTCGTCGGCGGGGAGCAGATCGGCCGCCGAGGGCGAGCGGTAGCGGATGCGGCCCTTGGTCGGGGACGGCTTGACCGCCTCCTGCTGCGCGGCGGGCTCCAGGGCGTCGGTGCGGGGGCGGCCGCGCGCCGCGGCCGTACGTGGCGGGCTGGATGGGTGGGTGGGGCGCGGCGACACGAGCTCGGCGCGCGAGATCTCTCCGCCGTGGGTGTCACGGTGACCGTTCGGTTTGACCCCGGAGCGGCATTGCGATCGAGGTGGCGGTGAACTGAAGAAGGGGAGTGGCGGATTGGCTGGACTCGATCGGGGTGGCAGTCTCGCGGCGAAGGGGAGCGGGGGGAAACTGGCCGGGTTCGTCTCTGCGGTGTATGATTCCGGTGTTCCGGTGACGGGAAATGCTGGCTGGGGCCGCGGCGCGTGGTGGACTGCCACTGCCACATGGGCCCGGCACCATTGACACGATTGCCAGTTGGCTACAGCCTTCCCCCCACGATGGTTTTTTGGACCGAGTCCAGTCCAGCCCAAAAGTTCGAACCGTTGGGCCGAAACCGCATCTATTTGCCGAATGGACCCTTCAGACGTTCTCGCTATCCGGGAGGACGGGGAGAAGCTCCCAAAAGCGTCGCCGTCGCCGGCCATCCTCCGCATCAATCATCTCCTCGTGCTCATCCACTCTCGCTTCCCCGCCAATGAGGGGAAAATGATCCACGGCAGGCTGTGTACAAATCGCTGGGAATGTTGCGAAACGAGGCAACTAGGAAAAGGAAGGTGCGTAGGGGCGGGCGTGGCCTCTGGCTGAAATTCGTGGGGCCGTTGGGTTACTTGGATCCATACGCGGAGCTGCGGATTGGGGTTAGCGGAGAAGATGCCATGGCCGGCCCCCGGAAGTGGTGCCACCTGGTGCTTGTTTGATACTAGAGAATACACTTCAATTTATATGGATTAAATGTAATTAAAGAAGAAATTAGTTTATTTTTTACTTTAATTCACTCTAATCTATATAGATTGAGTGTACCAAAACAACACTCCAGTGGAGAGGGTGAAGGTGTAGCAATCGAACCTAGAAGAGGCAGTTCATGAAAAATAATATTGATGTGTTTTGGTGTCTCGTGCAGTCTTCTTGGACAATGTCATCGTGGAATCTGTTTCGACTAAGGTTCGGAACGGTATGGATTGGAGTCTAAATCATATGGATTAATTAAATGTGGTTTGAAATTCGGTCTAACATGGAATGAGCATTTGGTTCAGCTTAGTATGGTATGAAATCGAGTCTAAACCGATCTTTTACATACCTCTAACACATGTAACAAAACTTAGCCTTTCGAGTCCGGGAATAAAACTACGATATGAATTTATTATTTCACATGGATTGAGTGACATATGTTGTTTTACTCAATCCATGCCTTATAATTAATATATGTGGATTTCATTCTACAATAACCGAACAAGGTCTTAGACCTCGTTCATTTAGGCTTGGAACGACATGGCCTGGAGGCTAAACCATATGGACTGATTAGATATGGTTTGAAATTCGGTCTGGCATAAAATGAGTGTTCGGTTCAGTTCAGCTCAGCATGGTATGAAACCGAGTCTAAAGTGACTTTTTTCTATGCCTGCAACGGATGTAACAAAACTCAGTCTTTCGAGTCCGGGAATGAAACCACGACATGGATTTGTTATTTCATATGAATTGAGTAACACATGTGATTTCATTTAATCCATGTCTTATAATTAATACATGTGGATTTTATTCCACAACAACCGAACAAGACCTAATGTGAGTAAAAATTTTCGGAATGCATGCTTAAGACATTTGCATTTTGTCTCATCAATCATGCTATCTTTCAGTTTCAGGTCACGCAGATGAAAGCACATTTAATAAAAAAAATATTGGAGGGTTCTTTTCATCACTTTGTGTAAACAAGGGTACAAACGATCTCCCCATAAATATTAGGAATTGTTTGAAATCAAATGACAGTGGCACCCTCGAGCCACATTGTTTAAGAAACTTTAGAATTAGGAGGAAATAGTTAGATATATATGCAACATCGATCTAAATGCCTTATATTATTGTTGAGTTTGAATATGTTTGAGGAGTATGCAGCATCAGTCTAACACTCTAGTTATACCACGCATATTGTATCCTAGAAATGCTGACTATTGTGGAATCATGAATTCCACATTTCCATGCACTTTCTGTTTATTTGCTGGGATTATGACAACATTGCTACTTAGCATCCCGCACTCTTGGTCTTGGCTTGTTGCATGAGGAATAATGATAATTTTCCAAAAGGGCACTCTGCTAATAAGAGATTTTGGTTTGAGACAATACTGGCTATAGGGCCTCATATATTAGAATATCTGATGATATGATAATGGCTGAGCTGCTGAAAGGAAGAATGCAAATTTATTCACCATATGGCCTGTATCAATTGTTTTTATCTGTGTTACATGTAAGTATTTTCTGACATTTGTCTTATTAAAGTAATTGTAATTGCAGAGATGAAGCCAATACTTGCAGTCAGTCTATGTATATTTTTCTATTGTGTAAGCCCTCCTTCCCACAATGTTATGTGTTCCTGGTGTTTTGGACTAGCCTGATTGGCTTACAAATTTTAGCTTCTCAGAATCTCATCAACTAGCAAAGGGGCTCACAGTGTAGTGACAAAGGCCACTAGCTAAAGTGCTCCCTCCCAAGGTTCGAATCGTGGATGCTGCACCTATAGGGATGGCAATTTCACCCACAGGTGCAGGTGTCATTTGCCACCCACGGGTGACCCGATGGGCCCCGAATAATGAAATAACTCTATGATTCATCTAAATAAAACAATTCTATTTAAATTATTAAGCATGTTTCTCAAGTGTTTTATGTGGACACGCATATTGTCTGTTTGTCACTTGTTTAAGCAATTAAACTCTGTTGTAATTTCTTGTATGAGGGTTATAAAAATGTCATTATTTATTCAAAATTATTTTGTAACTTCTGTTATGTGGACATGTGGCGCACACCTGACGGGCGCCCGAGACCCACCCGCCACCCGTCGAGTGCGGGTGTGGGTGTGAGAATCCACCCGTGGGTATGGGTGCGGGTGCAAGAATCCACCCGCGGGTGTACTCGTGGGTGACAGATTTCACCCGCACCCAACCCACCCGACCCGTTGCCATCCCTATGCACCTGCACCTCAGGAGTCTCCTTTAGGATATTCCTTTCAAAAAGAATGTTGTCAAGTAAAGCATAAGGTAATTCTGGGTCATTGTTGATTTTAGTTTGAAAGTGCATTTAGTCCCCTAGTGGATTTTGGTGTATTGAATAACAATATGATTAAAGGACTAATGATTCTTTCTAAGTGTATAAGCAGGGATTATAATCTTGGATGTACACTCTATGGCTAAAATAAATATGATTAAGATTGTACACTAATTCTAGTTATGAGACATGAAAGTTCATGAGTTAATTTGGTCTCATACGACAAGACTTGTACACAATCAAAGTATGATAAAGAACAAAATGATGACATGATGAAGAGATACTCATAAGTAGCTTGATCATCAATACAATGAGATTTCATAAACAATTAGGTCTATGCATGAACAAGAGTGAAAGGAATCAAGTGCAACGTTGATTACAAGATGAATGAATAACTACAAGCAACTTGATCAAGCAACAAAAAGAAGATCTTCAAACAAAGGCTTAATGACAATACAAGTTGGATGTGAGTTGAGTTATCTTAATGGTGAAGAATTGTGCACGACCGGGTCAAGATGAACCATGCAAAGGAGAAGGGCAAGCAAGGCTTAGTCCAAGAGACCGGAGTAGTGGTGAAGGGCAGGTGAAGCTCAATCTCGATGAACCAAGCAACAAGAGTCATATACTTCAGAGTATCATATGATTAAAGATCTTAAATGACTTATGAGTACAAATGGAAGTTGATCGTAAGGATTCAAATACTCCAACTCACAAGCTCTAGGTGATGGCGCTTAGAAGAAGAATACATATGACAATTCCTTTTTGAAGCCAAATGAAGAAAAGTGGCAAGTGTCAATTATGCTATCTCAAGTTGAAGAAGTTTCTTTTATATTTAATCTTGAGTTTAGGCATGCCGCTCTATCAAGAGGGATGTCACATAGGTGCTTGCAAAGTCTCAATGCTTAACAAAATTCCAAGTGAGATGAGAGAAGCAAAACAACCACAAAATAACCCAAAAACAGTCAACCTAGGAACGAAGGAAGTTCCATCGGAAGTTCCGTGAGAAGTTCTGTCGCTAGACATGCCAACTCAAGAGCGACGGAAGTTCCATCAGAAGTTCCGTCGGAAGTTTCGTCGTTCCAGAGTTTCACTCTGTTGCAAACCCGAGAGCGACGGAAGTTCCATCAGAAGTTCTGTCGGAAGTTCCGTCGGTTGAATCTTCAGTATCCTCTCATCCCGAGAGTCACGGAAGTTCCGTCATGCTTATAACGGAAGTTCCGTCATATCCTGTTTCAGTAGAATCCTAGCCTGTGCAACGACTCTTTTTGAAATGACGGAAGTTCCGTGGGTTTTCACGAAAGTTCCGTCAGTCATTGAAATGCACTCCAACGGCTAGTTTTTAAGGCTCCTCTATAAATAGCTCATCTCTCCCCTCCTTTGAAGGCTGCTGACTTCCCCCACAAAAATATTATTCTTAAAGCCTTCTAGCACTCTCCCCAACTTCTCTTTGTGAGGATTCATCTCATTGTGAGAGTTGGGTTGAGAGAGAATTTTTTTTGTGAGAGAAATTGAGCACTTGAGCATTGTTACAAAGCAAGCATCCATGAGGCATTTGTTACTCTTGGAATTGAAGATTCCTAGACGGCTAAGCGTCGCCCTAGAGCTCCTAATCTTGTGGTGGGACTTAAAAAAGTTTGTAAAGGTGTGATTCGCCTCCGGAGGAAAAGAATCAAGTGGAGAAAGAAATCCGAGTATGATCTTTGTGATTGCTTGGCGGAAAAAGGGTTGAGAGAGACCCGGCTACTTTGCGTAGCTCCTCAACAAGGAAGTAGGGACTATGTTGTGTAGTTACCGAACCTCGGTAAAAATCCTTGTGTCTTTCTCTTTACTTTCCCGCTTTTTCTTTTATGCTTGTGCTTGTTCTTTATATATATTGTGCTCGATTATCTTGTGCTTTGTGTTGCTAGTTACTTATTGTAGGACTTGTGCTACACCTCGTGCTAGCTTCGCTTCTATCAAGTATTGTATCTCCAACCCCTTAAATTTCGCATTTCATTGTGTTATCCACATCATAGACGAGGAACTTCTGTCGTGGGACAGAACTTCCGTCACCACGGAAGTTCCGTCAAAGAACGTTCTCTGTTTAATCCGCAATTAAGTTTGATTTCAGGTCAAATTTTTAGATTGCCTATTCACCCCCCTAGGCAACTTTCATAGTTAGTGTCACTGTCATTCTTGATTTCAGAAAGCACAATCATAAGTAATTTGGCAATAAACAAAAGAAAGGTCTTCAAGTATTTTCTTTCTTTCTCAAAAATAATTTACTTTATTAATTTTTTGTGTGCTTTTAAGGACCTTGCACTTGCAGTTCTCATCCAGCTCTATGTATCTTAATGTCGATTTACGTTCAATTACATCTTATTCTTTTCTCTCCCATGCTATTTTCTTTTCATGAAGGCATCCATATTCTATGATATTCAGCAGAATCTCTCTGATCAAATTCGGGATAGTTATTAGCTAACATAGGTTTTGGTTTTGGTATATTATTTTGAGAGCAGATTTGGTGCCCAAGTGGACGGGTGTCCCATATACGAGAACTGTTAGATTGAAATTGTACGCTCCATAATAGTTATGCCACTTAGAGTTGCTCAGTTCATTAACGGTCTTGATGTTGTTGCCCACGGGCACAGGTGTCAGCGGCAACAACGGGGAAGGGGACAGGGACTTGGCCGCCGACGCAGGTGTCAGCGGTGATGGGGACGATGATGCTGCAGCCGACCCTTGCGACGGCGTCCGGACGAGTCCTATAGGCAGGCAAAGCTGAGGGCGGACCAACTGAGAACGAGAAAGAGAGAGGTGGGTCCGGAGGAGCTTGTCAGCCCATACTTTGTCGTGGATATTCAGCATGGAGGCGCAGGCTGCAGCACTTCGATTTTGTTGTAGAGAACCAGCACGGAGGAGATGAAGAGCGGTGCAACAACTTGTCGGAGAGGATAGCAGGTGAAGTGCTGCGGTCACTTGCCTGTGGAAGAGGATAAGAGAAGAGTGAAGGTTGTCGCTTGTCTGAGAGGACAGGTGAAGATCTGCGGTCACTTGTCTCAGAGGATAGCAGGTGAAGGTGCGCAAGGTTAGTAACGGAGAGTCACAGGGCCACACGGCATCATAACCAGGACGGTCGCTCATATGGGCACCATTGTATTTCCGTATTATTTTTAATATACGTAACCAAATTGATCTTATATTTTGGAATCTCAGATCTGTGATGTGCCACTCAAACCATTTAATATAAGCCATCATGATCTCAGAATCCGGACCTTTATCATGCCTATAGCCAAGGGGCTGCGTTTCAAGAGGATACAGTACGTATATAATCTGCATAGTCTTTCATCTGCTTGCTTGGCTTTTTCCAGCGTGAACTATTTTTCTTGGTCAGAGTTCTAACATTTAGTGTTATTCTCTTATGTTTCCAAGTATTAGGAACAATATATAGATTGTCTTTCATTGTGTATAAAATTATGTATCATACTCTATCTACCAAATATATGGGTGCCCATAGCTTGTTATATTTTTTTAAAAAAAAAGTGAGCAAAAACCAGTAAAAAAATGACTGCTTTTTCAGGGTCTCATGGCTAAGGGCAGCCCTTACTATAGTCTGTCATATGTTTTTTTAAAAGCCAGTGGTAATACGCAGACACTTCACTAGCTACAATATATTTTAAGTGAGGCTGACTAGGGGTTGCACCATAATCACATGCTTAGTTGAACTTGGACTGAAACTCTTAAAGGAAGGTGTCACAGATATCATAAAATGATAGTAACAAGTTGCGAGCATGGATTGGGTAATACGAAACAGTTGCAGCTGAAACATTTTTTTATTCAAGATAACAGTGAGAAGACCACAACAGGATCATCTTTTATTCAAAATAAGAGAAGGAAAGACTCCTGGGCACAACAAAAGGTGTAAAGGAAACAAATGAGACGGCCACATGCCGGAAAGTACAAATAGACAATTGGACATAATGCATGCAAGTATGCCATGCTTTATTTCGGTCATGCTATTCTCTGTTGCTGCAAATGGGCTTAGGTTAATGTATATCTTGACCACAGTATTATTGTTAACCCGTTTTTGCAACATACGCCGGGCCTGAAACAAGGACAAAACTGAAGTGAGATGAAGTCATTGTGAGTATCTATATGCATGCATGCTATGCTTAAATCTGTTGCATTTGACTCTTACTGTAAAAGATGAAACTGTTTCTGGGAAAAGGAATTAAAATACAAACTGTGTGATTAATGGAAGATTGTCGACAATCATAATACATCGTTTATTCAATACGAAGCAATTGATATTTCATGCCCTTTTATTAAATAAATGATAAAACATTGCATGCTAGCACAGGCCAGTGGAAGATATGTAGACATCAAAATTCAAAAGTCTGTCGACCTGCATTTACGGAGCCTTAGGAATGTATATGTCAATGTCAAGCTGCCTAATGCCATCGTCCGGAGTAGAACTGACAAGAAGGTTGAAGCCAATGTTGCCAGTCGCCCTTTTGAATTGTCCCGTGCCACCCATAATGGACCACTCTCCATTGATCTGTTCTGTAATGATTCCCATCACCTGAAGAGTGGAGCCTGAAAACCTGACTCAACAAAAATATGGCAAGTCAGTATTACTGTAGAGCTTTTATTGCGTATATTGTTGTGTGATTAATGCTTTGGCCACTTTTTGCTATGTGTGGATCTAAGCTGAGAATAATGAAAATCATGTGATTCTAATGTGGTGAGCAAAATGTTTCCTAGTAATGCCTTAGATTTTTGCATGCATGGACAGGAGTCTCATTACCTGTCATCCTGGAACACCAGGTTGAAAGAGGTGTACCATCTATTATCCATGGTTTGACCAGCTTGCATATGTAGGCCTTGTGCACGAGCTACAACAAATCCATTGGGATCTGAAGTATTGGTAACGTACCAGTCATTCACAAGGGTTGTACCAAACCCATGAGGATAACTTGTGGCTATCACAAATTCCTCATTACGGTTTGGATGGGTTGGTCCAGCTACAAATTGATGCAGGAACAACACCAAGTGAATCACACTTTGCTGAGGACAACGGCAAAGTGGAGTGATGAGGAAGACATTGTTGAGGCTGAGGGGTTTTAATTTGGTTGGCTGCTTGTTGCGTGAGACATAAGGGGAGCAGGTACATATTTATAGCTGGCCAAGTGTGTATATCATCAAATGTTTTCAGTTTCAACCATCAAACTATACTACGGACCTAGCAAGAGTTTAGGAGAGGCATCCGGCAAATGAAACTGGAGTGAATATGTTATCTTTGTTTTCAAATAAGCAGTGATTATATTATCATTTTAGCATGGTGATCCATGTGAGATTTCAGATTAGTCTCAAGTCTTGGTATTGATATATAACCAACTGCATCGCCAATATTTGATGAGACCTTGATCCTTGAGTCAAATATATAAATCCAATCACATGACATGACTGTCAAAAAAGTCAATGCTTTGCAACAAAGCATCTTACTGCTTCCCGATAATGAAGGAGGCAAGAAAATAGCGGTCATCATTCTTAATACTGACCAAAGACCTACATTATGTGCTATATATCTACTAGATATTTGAGAAGCATTGTTTCATACCTGTGCATAACATTTAATCAAGTAAATCTAGTAATGTCAGGGTTGTATACATGGTTGAAAGTATTCCCATTTCTTTTGTTAAACTATTTTATAGGAAAACTCTTAAAACTTACTAAAAACTATCTTTGAAACATAGATTGTTTTCTTAGAAATATTTCTTTTTCAATACTATTATGATTAAAATTGTGGGTCTATATTGTAACTAGCATCTATATGGTATGACTATCTGATTGACCAAAAACTATGTATTGGCTTTGTTGCACATGCAAGCACGTGCTTTGTAAATGTATCCTATACTACTTGCCCATTTACCATCTATATTCCGATCTGATTTATTTTAAAATAGGTGTTGACTTTGCTGCGTCCATATATGCCTGATACACATAATTTGTGAGTACAAGCATTGAGATTAGGAACTATTTGAATTACTTCTTCAATTCTTTCCAATTGTGTTAGTAATCAAATGGAGCAGAGCGGTTATCATGCACCAGGTATTATCTGAGCACGAATTGAAATTGCTCCTTGTTTTAAGGTTCTTTGGTGTATTAATGTATTATATTTAGTAATAAGAGGCAAGCTCTGAAAACACCTGATTGGACCCCGAACCTTTTTGGGAGGCTTGCAACAAATAGTTTTTTAAAAAAAAAAAACAAGAGGACAACCACTCTATTTACTTATGATTATGTTTTCCATAACATCCCTATATTCAGGCGAAAAGTAATATTACGCTTGCATATTAACACCAAAGAATGCTCTGTGTTCAGGTGAAAAGTAATTGATTATATGCAGTACAATAAGCATATACGATTGGGTGCTCCACAGCCACCACAACCATCTATAGTATAGTCTAAATCATATTATGGTCCCAACACAATGTGTGTTAAAAGGATTAGCATTCAAGAAGAAAAAAAAAAGAGCATGAATGGAACTGCTGCCATTTTAGTTCCATCCATGTTTTTTATCATCGTTGTTTTTATCTATGCTACTCGTAAATATTCTACATTTGTCTATTTGAAGTACTTGTAATTGCAGAGATGAAGCCAATACTTACAGCGAGCTTATGTATATTTTTCTATTGTGCAAGCCCTCCTTCCTGCAATCTTATGGTTTTTCTGATGTTTTAGACAAGCCTGATTGGTTTACAAATTTATGCTTCTCAGAATCTCTTTAAGTAAAGCATAAGGTAGTTCTGGGTCATTGCAGATTTTAGTTAGTGTAAATCATTCTTGATTTCAGAAAGCACAATCATAAGTAATTTGGCAATAAACAAAAGAAAGGTCTAAAAGTATTTTCTATTTTCTCCAAAATTAATTTCTTTATTATTTTTTGTGTGCTTTTAAGGACCATGCAGTTCTCATCCAGCTCTATGTATCTTACTATCGGCTTACGTTAATTACATCTTATTCTTTTCTGTCCCATGGTATTTTCTTTTCATGAAGGCATCCATATTCTATGATATTCAGCAGAATCTATCTGATCAAACTTCACTATTGTTTCAGGATAGTTATTAGCTAACATAGGTTTTGGTTCTGGTATATTATTTTTAACATACGCAATCAAATTGATCTTATATTTTGGAATCTCAGATCTGTGATGTGCCACTCAAACCTTTTAAGCCATCATGATTTCAGAATTCGGACTTTTATCATCCCTATACCCAAGGGGCTGCTTTTCAAGAGGATACAATATCTATATCATTAAAGGGTGTAGCCTCCGCCACCCCAGCGGCGCCCCGACGCCTTCTTGTCCAATCCCATACCGCCATGTCACCTTCCGACCTCGCACAGCCGATGGATGTCCATCCGATGACCGGTCGCTGCTGTATGGCGCTCGTTGCTGTATGGCACTCGCTGCTGGATGACCATGAGCAGTCCCTTTCCATAGCTCGCCTCATTTTCTCGCTGACTCCTCGGTCGGCGTCCCTTAGTCCCTGCTGTCCATCACCTCCGTCTGGTGAAGCCATGGCGTAAAGCACTGCTGCCCATCACCTCCGCCTGGTCGAGCCTTGGCATAATGCTATGCTCACGGACCAACAGAGAGATAACAGGACAGGGGAGGCCCCATACTTAGGCTGGGTTGTTTGGTCGATGGTCATGGCCTACGCCTCTCTCCGTTACTCATCCCTTCGCTAGCCCATCTATGCGCATGGCAAAGCCTGTTGGCAAGACCGCAAGAGCTAGGCTGAGGCGTCGACGGTGCTGCATAGTCGATGTGCTTGACCATGGGCTAGGACATCTTGCTCCTCGATTGTTGGGCTCAAGTGTGATGCTACTGCAACCCTGCTACGAGCTCCGACGCCCAAACAGGAGGATGCAGCCGAGTGGGACGCGCAATTGCTTCCAGGAGGTGGGCGAGGGAGAGCTCTGCTGTGGTGCAGATCTGATCGGGAGAGAGTTGAGGGAGAGGGCACCTATGCTCACAGACCAACAGAGAAAACAGGCCAGGGGATAAGAACGAAGCAAATTTTATGGGAGAGGATCGATATCTTTACCACATTTCTAAAAAACCTGCCAGTTGTTTAAAATTACATGAAGGTCCTGTTATCTCGCGTTCCTACGTGTTGGCCGTCGCGCTTCCACGGCCTGTTTGGTCGCTGAGCCTGCATTGGATACTACCGGGTCGGTTGGGCCGTTGCGGTTCCCCCGCCCTGTAATTACCGGTCGACTGGCCCGTTCGCAGACCGCCTGCCTGCATGGGTGATGCACGGCAACGGTCATTGCGTTGGTCCGTCCGCGTGTCCGGCCGTCAAACAAAAAAAATGGCGTATGATGTGCTGGCCGGTGTGTTTTCTCCTCGCCTCTCCTGTTCCTCTCGCCCTCTCTTTCTCCGCTGCCGCTGCTGGAGGAGCAGCTTCGTCTTCATCTATGTGAAAACTAAATATATATCTATTGTGTTTAGCTTATCAATCACATTTATTATTCATGTATGTAAAATAAACTATTGTCAATGTGTATTGCTTCCCTCACTTCATATGATGCACAAACAGACTTGAAAAAGACAAACAGATAAACCACAACAAAACGTAACGGGCACCTCTCAAAAAGGAAAAAAATACTGCTTCATTACACGAGCGCGCAAACGGCGCGCCACCTTACCTAGTACATATATAATCTGCACAGTCTTTCATCTGCTTGCTTGGCCTTTTCCAGTGTGGACTATTTTTCTTGGTCAGAGTTCTAACATTTAGTGTTATTCTCTTATGTTTCCAAGTATATGTATGTTGTTCATTTATTCATTGTTCCTTGATGCACATTATCATAGAGAAACTGTAATATAAGTTGAAGAAACATATTCGCAGCCCATCTTTGGTTTCTTTGCCGAACTTGCATTGTTCGTGAGCAAGGAAAACCTCTAGTGGAGGAAAGCCCACGCCAGGTTCTTGCATACCTTGCCCTTGAGCAATGTGGGAAATAGAATCATATGTGCACCATTGCTCCCTTCCTCCAGCTTCTCAAAGGCAATTAGAATGTTTGGCAAAGGAACTAAATAGACTTCTGTTTAGACTAAAACTAACTGTGTTGAATCTATTAGGTTCATGGACCATTTTACTGTACCAGTAGAGAGTGTTTTGCTCCTGTTCAGAAATTTAGCGTTTGACTTGGAATCTGGCTTTAAATAAATAGTTTAATAATGAACACAATTCATGTGACATGCTAATATCCAGTAGACCTTTTTGAACGGATTTGTGTCGCAACAGTGTAATATAGATCTGAACTTATTTTTGAATCGTTGGTTGCGCATATATGATTTATCCTTCCAATTGTTGCATGCAATTTGAAATATCAGTGCCCTCATATGACTGACTGCAGTGCATGCTCATCTTAACATCTGGTGCCTTCGATAACTTTGTGCACACATAAAACTTGCAGGTTGATGGTTCCTACAATATGGAGGATTCCTTCTTGTCTTTTGGGAGCATTCATCAGAACACTAGGTCTAGTCCACATTGCTGTAATCCTATCTTTGGGCTACTTGTACCAGCAATATTCATGTATACTCAGCTGAAATTGGAATGCATATTTGCGAATGATTAAGAAATTCTGTTCCTACCTAGTGAAATTAAATGTGTTAACTTCGTGTTTCTGTTTATGGCCCTTAAGTGGACGGACTAGTTGCATGGTAATTTTTCCCAAAGTCTGTTGTTTACTTTGGTTTGTCACGCAAGTACTAGGAAGTAGGAACACGACGAACCCAATCTCTTTCAGTGCTACGCGTGTGTTGCTAGAATAATTATATGGTATTTATTCTACCATTTTCTTTGACTGACATGTTATCTAAGAGTCTTATGACATTCAATGTCTGAACTGATCCAGAAGGGAAATGATGGGTTAGTTTTTTTTTTACTTTTTTTTGAAGAAAATGATGGGTTAGATTGCATTTTACGATTTCTCTAGTTGTCACTCCGTTCTTGTTCTCATGTATTTGTATGAGCTACGGCTATATATTTAATTCGTGTTTCAGATAATCATGTTTCAATTGATATATTCTTACTACTTACAAAAGGTCACAAATATGTAATCATGTTTCAGAATATTCAACTTACCACTAAACTACAATTCAAGAGGGAAGGAAGAATCGGAACTTCGGAAGATTTATCATTCTCCAATCCCCATAAACAGAAGATATGATGCTAGGTGAGAATTGAACTTTGCTATCTGATTCCTTTCTTCGGTCTACTGTTTCCACTTTCCATTCCTAAATGGCGAATCCCTTTTTTTTAGGCACATATTAATTGGACTTTGAGAATTAGGACGAATTCTGCACCGTTACTGGGCCTTTCATTCTACTTTGGCCCATAGACTTTTCTGGATAGGGCCTAGTTAGAAACAGAATGCCAGCACATTCACCAACCAAAGGCTTCCAGCCTGCTTTTGCCGGTACGTACTCTGCGACGCTTTCCTCCTTCCCGCATACAGTGCTATTTGCTTAAGTAATTTGGCTTGAATAAAAGACAACCTTTTGCTAATGAACCACGATGCACAAAGGTGCTCGCTCACTGATTCACAAAGCCCAGTTTCATGCACACTTTATTTTCTCCTTTCATGATGGATGGTGATCATCGAACTACAAACCCACTATAGTGTTTGCTAGTACAAGAATATACTTTCATACCTTTCTGCTGTGTTTTCGACAGTTCCTGGCTTCCTGCTTTCATGCACATACGTTCCCTGGTGTTGTAAAGTGGTATTTAAAGGATCGTGTTGCACTTGTCAAAAAAAAAAAAAGAGAGAGAGAGGATCATGTTGCTCCCCCGCAATGCTATATTACCAGAATGGAAATAGGGCCTCTCTTTACGCCATGGTCCGGGGCGATGGTGTATTAGATTACCATTTTATTATATGATCAGCCCACCATGTTAGCTTTCTCTGAGTGTTGTTGACTTGTCGCTGGATCCGAAAGGAATGTGCCAGATTTTCCCTGTCACTAGCGATCAAACAAGACAATTATGTAGTTAATCTAGAATTAATGAACTAGGCAATGCAACATGTAGAATGACATTTACAACATATAAAAATGAGTCCGTAATTCTCATTTGCAGGCCGGCCTGAAGAATGCAGGTCTTCAAAAAACGACCTCAACTCCAGCAGCAATTCCACAGCCAAGCCCCCATTCCCCTCCCTCTGACTAGTGGACCCTGTATGTCAGTCACCGAATCGATTTTCATCGTCTTCCTCGGTTCGCCCCGACCGCCCCGAGCTCCGGTGCCGCGCCCTGACCGCCTCGGCTTCTGCTCACCATGCCCCGCCTGCGCTTCGGCGCCCGCCCGTGCTCCAGCACCTGCCTGCCGTGCTCCGGCCGGAACCCGCTCCTCCGAGCCTGTCGCGCCGCCTCAATCGTCCATGTCGTTGCCCGCCCTCGACTCGCCTCTGGTGCCCGCCCCCGACGCGCCCTTCCCCGGTGACGCGACACAGTCCCAGCACAGCTCCCGGTAGGGGCCCAGCGCGGCGACTGGCGGTAGGGGCACAGCACGGCGGCGGCCGGCGGGCGAGGCGACGGACAGGGGAGGACGTGGCCGCGCGGTGGAGGAGAGGCGAGGGGGAGGGCGTGGCCGCGCGGGGGAGAAGAGAGGAGGGGGAGGGTCAGACGGTGGATGACGACCGGGGTGGCGGGCGGCGGCGACCACCGGGTTGACCAGATCCAGATCGGGATCGAGAAGGAGGAGGAGAAGGAAAAAAAATTAAAAAAGGTGGGCCCCATGGTGAACAGTATTTGTTAAAAAAAATGGGAGACTCCAAAAATTAGGGCTAAGAGGAGGAAACTTGTATGTCCATGTATTTTACATACTAATTTAGAGGTCGAGTTTTTTTCTTTGATATGCAAAATTTGGATTTGGGACTTGGATAGGGGCCTCTAGTAAAGATGCTCTAATTGGTTAAAATGTCTTTACTTCCACAGACTAGAGGGGCGGGGGGGTAAAAATTCCGCAGGCTGCAGGGTGCGCAACTGCAGCGCACAACCAAAAGAGACCTGAAGTAACTAAAACAACAATCGGGCACTTCTCAGCGCATCATAGCTGTACATGCTATGTGATCGCGAGTTCAAAATTATTTTATTAATATACTAAAATAAAGTGTCTATTTCATTGTTCATGTCGACTTGTAACGACATGTCACAAGCATTCAAACCTTTGTCAACAAAGAAGCGTATGCTGAATGAAATTAAACTAAGGTCAATTAAATGCAGTGCCATATGCAATCCACTACGTCCACCTGATTTTTAGAACCATTAAGTGTATCTTAACTATAATAAAAGTTTGTTCTTGTTACAGTATCATATCAGTGCCCTTGTTGCATTTTAAGTACGCCTATACAGAGACAAAGCAACGGGCATTATTGCCAAAACATGTAGGTCCTCATGATCTGTTGGCTCTCGTTGGATACACTTCTTAATTAGTTCAGTTATTAATGAAAGAAGAAGCAGATGTGGCTGCGGATTATATACTACTAGTAGTCAGTAGACGACGCATCATGGTCGTTTGAACGACAGGATACATATATCTTTTTTTTTTTTGGCGACAGATATCTATACAAGAGGACTAGAATAGAAATGGGAGACAAATGTAACGGGGCCGACTATACATACAGTCTCCAAGGCCCTGATGTAGGGCCGACTATACATACAAGTCTCCAAGGCCCTGAGGTTAAATTTGGAAAGGTAAAAAAAATAGCCGCATAACAGCTTTTCTCATGAACTTGTGAAGATGCTTCATGATTGCTCGTCAGAGTACAGTGTTTCTACTGCATCAAGCAGCAGCATACAGATATTTATCATCCCAGTAGCGTACAGTCCTCTTTCATTATGTAAAAGAAGAAGATAGCCTTTTCTATGTTTGATTCTACTAATATCAGCGTGGGTTAGCTGGCTGTAACTGTAACTGAGATATTTTACTGTACACAGGAGAAGTGGAGGTAAAGGAGACCGGGACCGATGGATCTCTGTCCCGAAAATCTCGGCCGTGACGACGAAGAGCCCAAGGCCACATGGGAATTGAAGGGGAAAAAAGCTTTGCCGTTCGCTCGCTCCGCTCCATTTCTGCCGAGTGACCCAAGCGCGCGTGAGGAACTGAGGATAAAAGTGTTGTATAAATTAGTACTTTTAGTTTTATATTAATCTAGTTATAAATCATAAATATAATTAATAGATTGTAATATAAATTAGACAAGTCTACGTAAGATTTAGACAGGTCTATAAAGGCAGACAAAAGCACAACATTTACCATACTAGCAACATCCATTATAGACAAGCAGACTATAAAAGCTAGTATAGAAGACATAGTTTGGAATGAGAGTACGTACGTTTCCTTCTGGACTGGGTAGAGAAGGCGACGACGACGTGCAGCACCGTCACGTTATTGGCGACGGCGGCTGAGACCGACTTGACGACGAGGAAGACGAGCCGTGGCGACGAACTTGATGAAGACGAGGAAGCGATCGAGCAGTCGCGCTTCCCAAAAACCTTATTCGCTCTCTCCCGGTGCAGGATCATAGAGGACGACGGTTCCGGAGACCTGCTCTCCTGTTCGCCGTTGCACGCCGACTACCGGGATGGAGAAGACTTGGCGGCGCAACAATAGCGAGAGGCAAAACCCTAGGTGATTGTGTGATATGATTTACGGCGGTACCCGTACGTATTTATAGGGAGGAACCGCTACGGTTGGGCGTCCCGCAACCGAGTCGGTTACCATATTAATACGTCGGTTTCCATAATTAAATATATGGAATACGCAGCAAAAACAAAGTGCAAAAGGAAGCCGAGCCCCCGCAAGGCAAGGGACCGAATTTCGGCGGACCATTCACGCAGGTGATGCGCGGCCGCGCCCATCGCCCACGCCCCGCCCCGCCCCGGCGAGGCGAGGCGAGGCGAGCGAGCGCGCGCGTGTGTTCTTCCTTCCTCCCATCCACACACTTGCAAGAGATGCTAGAGCAACCAATCTTATAAGTTGGACTCTCTCCACCTCCACTAGCAATGTGGGACTAAACCTTTGCACTCCCACCACTCATGAATGGGCCTTTGAGATTTTCTAGAAATTATTGTGAATATTAATGGGCCAAGCCCATATAATTCTAACAATCCCCCACCAGATCTCAAAGTCCCAACTAGACTTTGCCTCACCCACTGTTGTTTAATATACCAGTGTTTTCAGTGGAGACTGTTATGTTGAACTTCCACCTAGAATAATAAGTTATACTCATTCACAACTTGAACAATGGACTACGCCTTGAATTGCAAGTTTTGTGCAAACAAGTTTCACTTACTGTCATAACTGATACTAGACCTCCAGTAGGCTTCTCCGCTGGTGGAGCATATAGGTCATACTCCCTTGGTCTTTCATGAGCTTAATAGAGATCACCCAAATCTCACAGATTGCGACCTTACAACAATCGGGCTCATATAGGTGTATTCATTCAAGAATGTTCTGTAGGACAACATCTTCGCTATTTAAAGCCAACTGAATACATTAAGGTAACAACCATCCTGCCATACAGATATTGAGAGTAATGCATCGCTTCTTGAGTGGGTCATAAAAGGTTACTCTCATGCTAACCAATAGCTTGTTCTTCCCAGGTCCTACTTCACGGGATCTCCGATCACATAGGTTGGGTTACCACTATGGAATAGCACATATGGGTCTCATACCCATCTCCTTCGATGCACTGTCTATCACATTACGTGATAGCCCCTTGGTGAATTGATCTGCCAGGTTCTCACCAGTTGAAATATATTCTACTGATATGACTCCGGAGTTTCTCATTTTCCTGACAGACTTCAGACGTCTCTTAATATGTCTTGATGACTTCATATTGTCCTTAGAATTGTTCACTTTGACTATCACAGTTTGATTGTCATAATTCATGAGGATTGCCGGCACAGGTTTCTCAACAATAGGTAAGTCCATCAAGAGCTCCGTAGCCAATCGGCCTCAACTGTAGCTGTATCTAGTGCGGTAAGCTCTGCTTCCATGGTAGACCTCGTTAAGATGGTCTGTTTGCATGATCTCCATAAAACAGCAGCACCACCAAGAGTAAATGCATATCCACTCGTGGCTTACAACTCATCAGCATCAGATATCCAATTGGAATCACTACAGCCCTCTAGTACTGCTGGATATCTAGAATAATGAATTCCATAATCCATAGTACCAACTAAATAGTGCATTACCCGCTCAAGCGCACGCCAATGATCATCTCCTGGACAAGAAGTAAACCGGCTTAGTTTGCTCACAGCAAACGAGATGTCAGGCCTAGTAGCACTAGCTAAGTACATAAGTGATCCAATTATCTGAGAATATCTTAATTGGTCTCTGCCAATTCTCTTATTCTTTCAAAGAATCAAACTGGGATCATAAGGTGTTGGAGAAGACTTGCTATCCTTGTAACCGAAACGGTTCAAGAGCTTCTCAACATAATGAGATTGCGTAAGAGTAATCCCATTCTCTCCTTTGATTAGCTTGATGTTCAAGATAACATCAGCCTCACCCAGATCCTTCATATCAAAACTTTGGCACAGAAAAGTCTCGACCTCATTGATCACGTCAAGATTTGTTCCAAAGATGAGTATGTCATCAACATACAAGTATAGTATTACTCCCTGATCCCCACCATGGCAGTAATACACACATTTATCAGCCTCATTGACTGAAAAGCCTGCTGATAGAAGTGTTGAATCAAATTTCTCATGCCACTGCTTAGGAGCTTGTTTCAGACCATACAAAGACTTCAACAACTTACACACCTTGTCTTCTTGACCCTTTATTACAAATCCATCTGGCTGATCCATATAGATTTCCTCATCCAACTCTTCATTAAGGAAAGTTGTCTTAACGTCCATCTGATGAACGATAAGACCATGTGAGGCAGCCAGATCAAGTAATACACGAATGGTGGTCAATCTAGCAACAGGTGAATAAGTGTCAAAGAAGTCTTCGCCTTCTTTCTGAGTATAACCCTTAGCCACAAGCCGAGCCTTATACTTGTCAATAGTACCATCAGGCTTAAGCTTTTTCTTGAACACCCATTTACAACCCACAGGTTTACAACCATATGGCCTTTCGACAACTTCCCAAGTTTCATTAGAGAGAATAGAGTCCATCTCACTATGAACAGCTTCTTTCCAATCATCTACATCAGGAGATGCATATGCCTCTGAAATGGTTCTAGGAGTGTCATCCACAAGATAAACAGTGAAATCATCACCTAAAGACTTTGCAGTCTTTTGTCTCTTGCTCCTCCTAGGAGCTTCACTATCAATCTCCTCATGGATTGGTTCAAGTGTTTGTTCAGCATGATCAGAAAATGCATTAGGTTCAGGAGTAGTTTCAACAATCACATCAGAAGATAATCTAGACATGCTATGTAAATCTTTCATAGGAAATATATTCTCAAAGAAAGTAACATCACGAGACTCTATTAATGAATTAACATGAACATCAGGCACCTCTGATTTAAACATTAAAAATCTATAGGCAATGCTATGATGAGCATATCCAAGAAAGATACAATTCATAGTTTTAGGTCCCAACTTACGCTTCTTGTTAATTGGCACGTTAACTTTGGTCAAACAACCCCATGTGCGTAAGTAAGAGAGCGATGACTTTCTACCAATCCATTCCTTATATGGAGTCTTCTCCTTATTCTTCATGGGAACTCTATTTAGGACATGACATGATGTCAATAAAGCCCCCCCACCATGCCTTAGATAATCCAGCCGTGTCTAACATGGAATTAACCAAGTCAGTTAAGGTGCGATTCTTTCTTTCGGCAATCCCGTTTGATTGGGGCGAATAGGGAGGCGTCCTCTCATGTATCAAACCATGTTCCGCACAGAATAAGTCAAACTCATTTGAGAAATACTCGCCACCACAATCGGACCTAATTCTTTTGATCTTTTTTCTCTAGTTGAGTTTCAACTTCAGCCTTATAAATTTTAAAGTAGTTTAGAGCCTCATCTTTAGTTTTTAACAAATAAACATAGCAAAATCTAGTCGCATCATCAATCAAAGTCATGAAATATCTTTTTCCACCTTTAGTCAATATACCATTCATTTCACAGAGATCTGAATGTATAAGTTCTAGTGGTGCTAAGTGTCTCTCCTCTGCAGCCTTGTGAGGCTTTCGAGGTTGCTTAGATTGCACACAACTTGAGCACTTAGAACCTTTGACAATGGAAAAATTTGGAATTAAATTCAAGCTGGAAAGTCGAGATATAGAACCAAAATTTAGATGACATAAACGTGAATGTCAAACACTAGCATCACTCTCATTAACACCATCACAAATATAGTTCACAGACTTATTGCAATAATCTGAAAGGGAAAAGCGGAACAAGCCTCCGCACTCATAGCCTTTACCAATAAATTATCCACTCTTAGATACGATAACTTTATTCGACTCTAGCACTACCTTAAAACCATCCCTACACAAAAGGGAGCCACTAACGAGATTCTTCTTGATAGAAGGGACATGCTGTACGTTATTCAATTGGACAATCTTCCCCGAAGTGAACTTCAGCTCGACCGTGCCAACACCATGAACAGAAGCATGTGATCCATTCTCCATTAGGACGGAGGAATCCCGGGCGATCTGATAAGAAGTAAACAAAGAAGCATCAGAACAAACATGAACATTAGCACCAGTATCAAGCCACCAACAAGTAGATTGAAATGCAGAAAAAACATATGATAAATTACCATATCCACTATTTTCTCCAGCACTGGTCACCATGTTTACAGACTTCTGCTGTGGAGGCTTCCTTCCTTTGCGTTCTGGACACTTCTTTGCCCAATGCTCATTAGAACCGCAAACAAAGCTTGCTCCCTTCTCCTTGTTCTTCTTCTTGAAGGTAGTGGTATGCTTAGGCTTATTGTTCTTGCCCTTGCCCTTACCACCACTGCCATGAGACTGTTGTGGTTGATGCACCATATTGGCTATAGTGTTTCCCTCGTTAACTTTAGAACGTCCATCCTTCTTACGAGCTTTCTCTTCAACATCAAGAGACGTGATCAAATCTGAGACAGATATGTTCGTCCTCTTGTGTTTAAGAGTAGTGGCAAAATCTCTCCAAGTTGGAGGCAATTTGGCAATAATGCCCCCAGCCATAAACTTCTCAGGTACGACGATCTTAAGCAATTCGAGTTCCTTCACTATGCACTGTATCTCATGAGCCTGCGCGACGACAGATTTGCCATCTACCATCTTAAAATCATGGTACTGCTCAATGACATACAGTTCAGCGCCAGCATCTGAACCACCATAGTCAGTGATCAGAGCGTCTCACAAATCCTTAGCGACTGTATGATGGATGTAGACATCCTGAAGACGATCTACCAAAACTCCAATAACAACGCCCAAGAATATTATATTGGCTTCACTGTAGGCCTTTTTCTGATCTGCAGTGAGATCGCCTTCAGGTTTGCCAGTGGACATCCAGAATACATTCATGGCAGTAAGCCACAGAGTGACTTTCACTTGCCATCTTTTGAAGTGCACGCCAGTGAATTTCTCTGGCCTCAGTGCATCGACAAATCCAGCCATAAAACTAAAGTGCCTACAATAAGGTTTTTGGATTGTTGGATAAATTAGCACTTTTAGTTTTATATTAATCCAGTCATAAATCATAAGTATGATTAACAGATTGCATAATAAACTAGACAAGTCTACGCAAGATCTAGACAGGTCTATAAAGCTAGACAAAAGCACATCATCTACCATACTAGTAACATCCATCATAGACAAGCAGACTATGAAAGCTAGTATGGAAGACATAGTTTGGGATGAGAGTACGTACGTTTCCTTCTGGACTGGGTAGAGAAGGCGACGACGACGTGCAGCACCGTCACGTTGTTGGCGACGGCGACTGAGACCGACTTGACGACGAGGAAGACGAGCCGTGGCGACGAACTTGATGAAGACGAGGAAGCGATCGAGCAGTCGCGCAGAGCGCTTCCCAAAAACCTTATTCGCCCTCTCCCGATGCAGGATCACAGAGGACGACGGTTCCGGAGACCTGCTCTCCCGTTCGCCGTTGCACACCGACTACCGGGATGGAGAAGACTTGGCGGCGTAACAATAGCGAGAGGCAAAACCCTAGGTGATTGCGTGATATGATTTGCGGCGTTACCCGTACGTATTTATAGGGAGGAACCGCTAGGGTTGGGCGTCCCGCAACCGAGTCGGTTACCATATTAATACGTCGGTTTCCATAATTAAATATATAAAATACGCAGCAAAAAGAAAGTGCAAAAGGAAGCCGCGCCCCCGCAAGGCAAGGGACCGAATTTCGGCGGACCATTCACGCAGGTGATGCGCGCCACGCCACGCCACGCCACGCCCGGCGAGGCGAGCGAGCACGCGCGTGTGTTCTTCCTTCCTCCCATCCACACACTTGCAAGAGATGCTAGAGCAACCAATCTTATAAGTTGGACTCTCTCCACCTCCACTAACAATGTGGGACTAAACCTTTACACTCCCACCACTTATAAATGAGTCTTTGAAATTTTCTAGAAATTATTGTAAATATTAATAGGCCAAGACCATATAATTCTAACAAAAAGGCCCCGATTTGGAAGCATATGGCCCTGCACTTGCACTGCTCCCCTCCAGGAGGAGAGAGGCGCCGTGAATCCGCAGGAGGAAGCCACACCACACCACACCACACCGCAGATGAAGACGAAGGCAATGGTCTCTCCCATCCCGCGTGTGCATGGGGGCAGTCGTCTCCTGTTCTGTTGCTGCCTTTTTCCGCTGCCTCTGTGTTGATGCACCCGCGCCAGTCTGCTGCGGCCCGATATATGCAGCTAGCTTTGACTAGCGAATAGGGAGGAGCCGCGCGAGCATGCAGTGGTCACAAGTTCACGGGCACGGCGGTCCGGCATGCCGGGTGGTGGCGCACACTGGTGCTCAGCTCAGCTCAGGGTAGGGGTAGTCACGCACGCTCCATGTGGGTCCTGATCGCATCAGGCTTGAGATGCCTGCCTAATTGGTGATCAAGTGGCACTTTGGCTTCAATCAATTCACTGCATCGTCCACACGGGTGTACTGTTATGTTGGGACTCTGGGAGTTAGGAGCACCCATAAATGGTAACCAATCCTAATTTTTTGGCTCATGCACGATATAACTTGTTTTAGTAGCTAACTTTATGAAAATGTCTTTGTCATGGTTCTGCCAAACTTGCAGTTCGTAGCTTGGGCTAGCCTAGCCCGGCGCGGTCCAAATCGAGGTCGAACCGAATGCATGGTCAGGACATTCAACTTTAGGAGCGTTAGTCATTGTGATTTGGAAGTAAAATTGTGGCAGAATAGACAAAATCGTTCCTCATCATTATACGAAGGCTCAATTTTTTCCTTAAACTTTGAAATAGACCAGTAACTTTTTGTTTTGAGTCCAAATCATTTCCTAAGCTGAGGTGGCAATCCACGTTGGCATGTTCGGATAAGTTCGTATTGCCATTGTAATATTAGACCTTTTACACTTTAAAATTAAATCTCTACTGGGATGGAATGGAACTATAAAAAAAACAAGTAAACACTATATGTGACATATTTTTAGCCATATCTATCAGCCATTCTATTGTCAAAATCAATAAAAACAACAACAGATTAGCAATTATGAACGATATATAGGTATTTTGGCACTTGAATGGTTTTGTTGATACTAACTCAGAAGAAGATGATCCTGATAAATGGACATGCACATGGATTGCCACTTTAATTAGGGGTGAATTTGGGCTCAAAACCAAAGTTTAGAGATTAATTAGACGCTTTTGAAAGATCAAATGATGAAATTGAGCTTGAGAACAAACATCAGGGACAAATTTGGTTATTTCACGTTAACTGTCGATCAAAATAGTACTGCTAGTCCTTCTTTTTTTTTTAAAAAAAATCCCTAGTTGGTATGAGGAAATATGCATCATGTTCAAATCAGGGGTCATGGGTGTATAAGTATACACCCAATTTTTCTAAAAAAATATGTTATATAATAAAACTTGGATTAGAATCAAGTTGTTTTAGCTCAATATTTTGGACAAACCTATCGGTTTTAAGCATCTTATTGAGTATGATTAGTTGAGGAGGTACTTGTAAGACTTTAAATTTTTCCTCTTTTTTTTTAGAAAAGGACTTTCAATTTTCCTTATAGTATAGTTGTTTGGTTGCTGCGTCCGTCACTGTCTCAAATAAAAATCATTCGAAACGAATAACAGCGTATTACCAGCTTGTGCAAACCATTACAAATTTCTGTCTTCGTGGAAAGCCAACGTTGCGGGACAAACCAGTACGTAGTAAAGTGGAAGGTGAAGAGCACTACACTCTTTCTTTTTTTTTTCGTGAGCGTGCCTGTGACACTCCATTTTTTTTCTCCGCGGGCGTGCTAGAGCATTACAGTCCCTTGACGTCGTATAGTTTAGTTTAGGCATAAGGCAACTACTTGTATCAGCATCCTCAGAATGTCTGAACCTAATGGTCTCCTCATGTTTAGGCAGATAAAGTCAGTGTACTAGTATAAGACAGTCATTATGCAATGATGAATTGAAAACCATGACCTCGACAAAAGACATGAAAGATGCATTGTCGTGCCTATTCCAGCTTTCGAGCCGAGCAGGTCAGCGGGCTGGAGCCCGGCGCGACGCGGACGCTTTCCCCTTGTTCGCAGCCTCATCGGATCCTGATTCTCCTATAGCCCTTTCGTGCACGCACATGACGTGCTTTTCCTTGCCCCAAAAGTCGAGTGGACGGGGCGATTGTAAAAGAAGAAAAACTCTCACCCGTGATCCGTGAAGCAGCACAGGCACAGCAGCAGCGGCAGCGCAGTAGTATCATCCATCCATTCACCTTTTACGGTTGCCGTGCGCGAGGACAGGATCACAGGACAGGCAGCGTCTGCGCGCGGGCACATGGCGTTTCCGTCGCTGCTGACCACTGACGTCGACGGCACCGGCAGAGGAACAGGGGGGGGGGGGGGGGGGGCCTCCTCTTCCTCTTCTCCTCTCGGCGAATCGTAGGCCTTTAAAAGGCGTACCCGCGCACGCGCTCCCCCGACGTGCGCCACCTCGCGTGCTACGGCTTTGCCAGTCTGGACGAGTTGACGTGACGGAAAGCCGGAAAGGGCGCTGCTGCTGCCGCGACTCTCCCTCACACCGGCCGGCCGTCGGCGAGCTCGGCTCCGCTCGCTCGCCAATAACCAATTTGCGATGGTCAGCCGGGGAGACGACAACGGTTGTGGTGGCCTTCACTCGACAAAGTACTTTGGATCATCGACAACTGAATCCATTGTAGTACTACCATTAGTTTCCAGCTCTTTGGATCATCCTGGCACATATTTGGAAGTGAAGCTGGATTGGACACAGGTCACTCCGAAACTGAAATAGTATTCCGCAGCTCCAAGCGAATCCGGACTCCGGAGATGGTGTGTGCTGCTGGAGGTCAATCATGATCCATGCCGGTTTTGATCAAAATTGCGCTGCGGGGCCTCACTAAAAGATCGCCGTACTCGTCCCTACGGTGTTGTGTTCTAGCGACCCGGACCCGGCCGGTCCCGGTGGCTGTCTACGCCAAAGTGCCAAAATCCGAATCCAGATTTTTTCATGTACTTACTATACATGACCTGGATCGGAGACAGCGTTGTGCAATCTCCTGATTGAAAGGAACACGGACGTACGCCGTCATGATTGCGATTCTCTCATCCCAGCCAATGTTAGCACTGGAGATTAGTACTAGGATGGTCGCTGTCAACTGCTTATAAAAGGAAGCTTTGAGAAAGAAAAGAGGTAATTTCGGCCCAATGATGATGATGATGCATGGACCAGGCAGGCTTTAATAATTCAGTGCAAGAAGTAGGTGTATGCATCCTGCTTTTGTCCTAATCGTAAGCTTAACCTGCATACCGGTAAGCACAAACTGGACATCCATCAATCAGGAGAGTAGGTTTTAACAACATGCGTTCATGGCCATTAAAAGTGCGACATGCACGGCAAGGGAAACGTGACCAGAGCTTCGACGTAGTAGTACAAAATATTGATCTTAGATGCAGATTGTCGGTTCCATTGACTCCTCATAGATTGTTTCTGTTTGTGTTATGCGAACCGCACATACTTCGAGTGGGTGCAAGACACTGTTTTTGATCTTTGGCATCTGCTGAACCAGGAGGAGCTAAAGCAGACACAACGAAGCTGGCATAGATACAATATGTTTTCAGTTGTCTGAAAGTTAGAGAACTTTCAGTCACCTTCTTGAGTCATTAGATCTAGATCTAATAGTTTATAATTATTATACAAATAATCTTATAAAATAAAAATCAAAATATAAAATAACAAATTATTGACTGAAAGCTTTTAGCTAATTGAAAGTTAGAAAATATGATACAATATAGATGGCGCATTCTTCGCTACTAATCATTCACGAGATACTGCAGTACTGCTGCTGTAATCCGTGATGATGATGGGAGATTCCTGAGAGCACGGGCGATTTGGCATGAGAAGGCTACTGTACTGATGCGCTCTTGATGGAATCTTTGGCATACAGGGTCAGGAAATGGGCAGCACCTTGCTCAGCAGGCGGGTATAACGAAAATCTGCTTGGGAAAGGATTGCCAGATCTGATCAAGCTATGGGAAAAATTGGACGAACACGTTCAGCAGTTAATCTGGCTAGTACTTCGCGATATAAGAACGGCCAAGAGGGATGTGTTTGGTTTGATGTACCAAAATGGGAGGGGGCGGCCACTTTTTTACTAGTGTTTGCTTCGGAGTCGAGTAGGAGCGAGGTAGCCTCCAGTCGAATATTCAGCTATATTCGGGGGCGGCACGATCCCACCAAAATGAGGGGACGGCGTAGCCCCCGTCTCTCCCGCGTGACTCTCCTGCTCTCCGCATCCTCTCCTGCGCCGGTGACCTCCCCCACCTCGTCTGCACGTCGGCGACCTCCCCCACCTCATCTGTGCACCGGCGACCTCCCAGTATGTAGCAGATCCAGGCGTCTTTGACCCTAGGTCGAGCTCCAGCTCGGCCATGGCGGACATGAGTCCACTAGAGGCGCCGCGGCTCGTCGAAAACGGATCAAATGACCATGAAAAATCTCAAAAAAAAAAATACATACGCGAAAAGTAGCTCGACGTGCATCCAATTTAGGTGTTCCTCAGGGCTAGAGCTGACGGGAGCATGGCCAATGGCGAGCTCAACACATCTTCAGTTAGAGATTTGGTTTTCGAATTATTACGACTTACTCGGTGCAATTCGACAGACGAGACTTGGCAAGGTGTTGGAGGAGGACAAGGCGAAGAGCTTGAGCCTGATCTATGCCGGGAGGGGCTATGGTGGCGGTGCCGTGAGCTTGGCCGAGCTCGCCAATGGCGCCCAGGCCCGCACGGGAGGTGGGAGACACAGGTGAGGCTGAAAGTTCATCCATCCAAACAATGAATAGGGTGGTCTCGTCCCTTATTCATCCCTCCTACCAAACAGAAAACATGACTCACCTCATCCCTTCAATCAAACAGCAGCAAGGGCCACCCGTCCCAAAAAAGTGGGATGACCCCATCCCATCCTACTTTAACTCGAAACCAAACACATCCTAGGAGATTTGATATATCTGATCGCGTGAGGAGAAATTGGATGAACAACATTCAGCAATTGGGAAAAATTCGCTCTTGCAATAAGGTAAGCTCATGTCATTTATGCAATAGACAGGTTTAGCGTGAGCTAAGTCTGGAGGAGTGGCATATAAATCCCCTCGGTGCCCTTCGCAATCTGATCATGACTGTAATCCAGCTTTGATCAATTAAGGAAGCTCTGATTCTAAAAAAAAGGGGGCTTGTCAATTTTCAACTGATTGAAAATTTGGGTAACTTTCAGTCACCTCTTTAACCTATTAGATCTAGACCCAATAATTTATAATTATTATATAAATAATCCTAAAAAATTAAAACAAAAAAGTAATAAACCATTAACTGAAAGCTAGAAAATATATAAAAAAAATATTGTCAATTTAAGCCCCAAAACTCTCAAGATCTCATGTTGTGAATGAGATGTAGATTTGCAAGTCTTTTGTTCAGATAGTATGTAAGATGAACTGAAGTTATTAGAGCGCCGGACCATTAAAGTAAAGTCAATGGGAGCCCAAAAATAGGGATGCCACTTGATAATCACGTCACTAAGATGGAGCTGAAGGCCCCATTCCATGCCCTGCCCGATAAGAGCGTGCCATTTTTATAAGCTCCGCAAAAATCTATCCAAGTCCCTCCAAGTTCCAAGTTGGCAAGTGCATGTACGGACCAGATCACTTCGAAAGAGGCAAGACTAGACCGGGGGGCCAGCCAGATGAACCATGTTACCTTCCGCCCCGTGTCAACGCGGGGACAACCTCTGTTCACCCTCCCCCTCCCCCTCCCCTTCTCCTTTTTTCTCTTTGAGTCAGCCCTCTTCTTCTTTTTCACCGACGGCTGCCACCCCTGCCCCGGCGTCCCACCGCCCCACACGGCTCCGATGCCATCCCCGGTGCCGTTGCCGCCCACTGTCCGACCTCAACCTCCGCCCGCCATCACCACTGTGGCCGGTGGCGCACCGCCGCCTCACCGCGCCGTCCGCACCCGTCGCCGCCGCCCGTCATGCCACCGCCGTCATCGCACCGCCGCTAGCTAACTCGTCGGTGATGTGACGCCCCCGCCACTGACCCCGGCCCACCGCCCTCCTGCCGCCCGCGGCTTCGACGACACCGCTGTCACCTCGCCGCACCGTTGGGTCACGGCCGCCGCCCCTAGCCGGCCGGCCCTGAGCCATGTCCGGGGAGCGCAGAGGGCCTTCCCCCGGTAACCCGGACCCCCTAAAGGATGCTCCGGGCCGCCGGCGAGGAGGAAGAGTGAGGGAGGAGCAAGGAAGAAGAAGGGCTGGGGAGGAGGGGGGAGGGGGTGGAGACCGTCTTCATCTTACCCTAGGCGGAGGGGAAGATTAGCACAACTAGATTATGGCGCGTCCGTGGACGAGCAGTGCCTATCAGCGCGACGGCGCACGCATGGGTGCTAATTGACGAGCAGTGCCTATCTCATGCCAAATCGACAGCATGTCTACCTGAGTGTTAATTGACGCCATGCTGTTACGACGGGTCTGAATGAGTTCATTGACACTAAATGAGATACAACACCAGTGAAAACAATAACATAGTAAAACAATTAAGATAGAAGTATTTATATATATAAAAGACTTTGTTGATAGTTTGCTATTTGGAATGCCAAAACATCCGCAACACCAATACGCCAGTTTGCTGTCTCGAATGTAGCCTTATCAATGTTCAACAAATATATGTATATGACATATGGAGTCTATGTGACAATAAATTTGATTGCTAATAAAACATATCAAGCGAGATCTTGTTTTATAAATTAAACTAGCAAAGTGTCCGTGTGTTGCTACGGACTTAAAAAATAAAATACTCTTTATAAATTAAATATAAATTATTTACATAATAGAATCATTAGATATATACAATATTATTTATATTTTGTACATGAAAGATCATATTTATATTATTATTGGTGCTTTTTAGTATACCATTTTATATGTCAAAAATAACATTTTTTCACTATTTTTTTACCATATTCTAGAAGTGTTATCTGAAAGAAAAAATTAATTTACGTAGTCAACAAAATAGTACTGCATTGCAACGCGATTTTAAACTTGAAACCTTGCTCCAATGAAAAACGTTAAAACATAAAAGTTATAAATCTCATCGAGGCCTTTTCGAAACATATATGGATCATATTATTTGGACTTCAGAGCTAGAAGATATGGCCCCACACAGAGACCTGCGCAGAGAAGTCTGAATCAGGACAAATACTTTTGCATCATATATTTGAAAATCTAAACGGCAGGATCTGTACTTATATTGAATATCAAAGTTGTAGAACTTTTCGAGAGCTATGATATAGAGTACAAGTTTGCTTAATTTGAGCTCCGGATGAGAGAGTTATAATTTTTGAAATTTGATACTTGATATGAAAGGTACAAAACCGATTTGGATTCAATCTCTAACTTTATGGACACGAAGTGAACGACCGCACCTCAATTAATAGATTGTAGAGATTATACGAAATTAGATTAGCAATTCTTGAAATATTTTTCTTTGAACTTTGCTATCTTAATAATGTTAACCTATTATGCTACCAGTTGCAAAAGTCTAAACTGATAGCAAAACATAAGCAATTCACATATGATTAAATAATACCCCCCCTTCACGTACAACTCACATGGAACACAAACGTGAAAATAGAAGCGGTTGTAATGTAAAATACGCTCACAAGAACTTGACCCTAAAACCTTTGGCTCGATATTATATTAAGTCACTATGCATCTAATAGTTACACTAAAAAATCTAAATTAATAGCAAAAGGTGACAATTTACTTATGGTTGAATAAATCGTGTTGGACTTGGGTTGTGTGCTTGCGTGTCACCCTACTGCTTCACTGTTGGCAACAAGATTGACATAACCCGACCCGGTTAACCTGCAAATCGGTCCGGACCAGTCCTGTTCTCTCACAGCGGTCGGGAGCGCCATGGCCATCCCCACCGTGAATCTCATTTGATGCTCCCCTGCAGCTCATCCCCGCGTGGTGCTTCCTCACTCCTCCGCCCAGTACAGGTCGCCTCATTCTTCCTTCACCAATCTCTGTCATCCATCGTTGCCGCAAGTCAGCCGTTTCATTCGATTGAAGCACAAATGCCATCGGGTGTCCTTGGATGAAAGATATAATGGATTACCAGTTGGAACTGCAGATTGGTTGATTTGTAGAAATTCTCGTACATTTTTTTGATTTCCTAGTACTATGCCGTAAGATTTTTTGATTACAAGATCATATGTATAACTTTTGTGTTAGTTTAATTCATGGGGTCAAAGTTGATATCGTACAGTTTCCTCTAAAAAAAAAAGTTGATATCGTACGTTCTCTGAAATTCTTCCTTTGACTCCTGCATAGTATAGTCTGAACGTTCGACATCATAACTAATTGTCTTGATTGCCAGCTACTTATATATGTTTTTGATTATATGATCTAAGTACTTCGTCATTTGAGTTGCCAAGTTATTTTACTGTCATTATATTTTAAGCCAATAGACAAATGTGTTTACCATCTCTTGTACGAATATTTAGTTTTGTAGACACTTGTTACAATGAGCATGGATGGCTACTATACGAGTATGATGAATGTGACGGTGGGAAACAATAGGACAAAGTGTGATGGTTTAGGTAGCCCTCGAGACGAGCCCAAGACTTGGTTGGATACAAGTACTGATGCAATGTTAGATACAAATCAAAAGTGTCATACTTTCTGTATAAGGGTTCATAATTTCTACCATTTAGAACAGGGAAACACAATACTTCATAACTCCGAATTCTTTATCACATTGTTGGACCACTATTGAAGAGTGTGTCAATAAGTTTTGTGGATGTTTTAGTTCTATTGAAGATTGTTGGGAATAAATATCAGTGATGCCACGTGGACACAATTAACCCCGAATGCAGGCTTCAGCTCATATAGGAATGCCTACGCCCTGCTCGATCTCCACGAGTGGGGCTGAGCATATCTCACCTCGCTCGACCCCCACGAGCATGGCCGAGCCCGCCCCGTCTCACTTGCCCACACAAGCAGGGCTGAGTGTGCCTCGCCTTGCTCGACCCCCGAATGGGGTCGAGGAGCCCCCGTCTCGCTTGACCCCCGCGATCGGAATCAAGCGTATTAAGGATAACGATGCCCGCTTCACGTCCATCATCGTGACACACACGCGCATGCACGGACAATGTTGTTGATTTTGCATGTTTGTTCCGTCGACTCTTGTTAGTATTCCGGGGCATCTTGACAAAGACAGGGCGCCATAATGCTGCATCGCGTGGGAGTAACGGAAGGGAGAAACCCGATTTGACAGCGTTGATCGACGGATGCTACGGAGGATAAATAATAGCGACCATGTGGCATTCTCTACCCCCCCCCCCCCTTTTCTTTCCAAAACAATAAACAACCATGTCAATGACCCTTAACGGGCCATGGGACCCCCCGGCCTGCACGACACTGGGTCAACGTAGTCAACATCCCTGCTCCCCTGAAAGCAGGAACTCAGCGCCACCCGCCTCGACTAGCCTTCATCGATGAAGACAAGCCGACCCCGCCTCGTTGACCCCTCGACCCCTGAAGATGCATCTAGATCCCCTAGTGGGTTTTGGTGTACGATGATAAAAGATTAAAAGTGTGCTAACTTGTTTATAAAGTATATGTGCAGATAATCAAAATTAGTCATTTACAATTTATTGTTTACTCCCAAAAAGAAAGGAAAGGATATGGACTCAAAAGCTCTTCAATAAGCAGTTCTTTTATTTATTTGGAGTCATAGGTATGCCAAACTATAAAGGGGGGTAAGACAAACTTGTTAAGAAGGGAATTGTGTGTGCTCAAGCCTCCAAATAGTTTTTGTCAGAAGTATAGCCAACAAGCCTTAAAACCTGTTCTTTTCTAAGCCAAATAGAGAGTGACAGAAGTTCCGTGAGCCCTCTCATAGAAGTTCCGTCAGTGTCGGGTTCCCTCTCCCTGCCTACCCAAGGGTGACGGAAGTTCCGTCACCTCTTGACGGAAGTTCCGTCAGCGTCGGGTTCCTACTTGCTAACTTCCCGAGAGTGATGGAAGTTCCGTCCATCTCTGACGGAAGTTCCATCATCAGAATTTCCGTGGCTCTCATGGAAGTTCTGTGAGCTCAATCCTTGTTAACCCGAGAGTGACGAAAGTTCCGTCACCCCTTCACGGAAGTTCTGTCACAGCATCTGGATTCTCTCCCAGGCGCGTGCAACAGCTAAGTTTGAATTGATGGAAGTTACATGGGTAACCACAGAAGTTCTGTCAGACCAAGAAATTACTGTAACGGCTAGTTTTTGAGCTCCCTCTATAAATAGAGTACCCCTTCCCCCGTGGAAAGGGTTGGATTACTTGCCATTTCACTCACTCTTCAGCTAGAGCTCTCCCCTCTCATTCCTAGGCTTGTTCTTGAGATTCAAATCAAAGTGAGAGAGATCCAACCACAAAAACATTGAATCCATCCACTCAAAAGCTTGAGCACATCTTTCCCTCCCCATCAAGTTTTGATTTGCTTGTTACTCTTGGAGACTTGGTCTCCTAGACGGCTAGGCATAGCCCTTGAGCTCCCAACTTTGTGTGGTGAGTCGAGGACATTTGTGAAGGTGTGATTCACCTCCGGAGGAAAAGAATCAAGTGGAGAAAGAAATCCAAGCATGGTGTTTGTGATTGCTTGGCAGGGAAAAGGGTTGAGAGAGACCCGACCACTTTGTGTGGCTCCTCAACAAGGACGTAGGGACTACTTAGTGTGGTTGCCGAACCTCGGGTTAACTCTTGTGTCTCTCTTTACTTTCCCGCTCTTATATTTGTGCTTGCTTATTTCTTTCATATTATTGTGCTTGTATCACTTGTTGATTGTGTAGCTAGTCTTTCATTCAAGTTTCTAGGCTTACATTGCATTAGCTTCACTTCTACCAAGTTAGTATTTCCTTCTCCTTATTATCCGCGTTGTTCATTATCTAGAGGAAGGGTAGTGAGAAGTTCTGTCACTTGAAAGAACTTCCGTGCCAATGGAAGTTTCGTCACCCCCGATGAAAGTTTCGTCATTCCTGGTTATTTGATTACCCTTTAGTGCTTTTTTAGGATTATTTTTAAATTGCCTATTCACCCCTCCCCCCCCCCCCCCCCTTTAGGCAACTTTCAATTGGTATCAGAGCCAGAATCTTCTACAAGGCTTGAAAGCTTGAAGATTAAAAGATGTCGAAGCCAGGAGAAGGTGACAAGCCTTAAGATCTTACTTCATCAAGTAAGGGAAATGAGTTGCATGCATCCTTCCCCTTCAACTATGCCAATGTGGCAAATATCCACGGAAGTGGAAGTGGAAGATTGCCTTACTTTGAAGGCAAGGATTTTAGTTGGTACAAGCATCGCATGAAGATGTACCTCATGTCAATTGGTCCACCAATTTGGGAAATTATTGAGAAAGGATACACCTTGGAAGACAAGGACAATCCTATAACTATGGACAAACTCAACATACATCGCAATGCTCAAGCGGTGTCGGCCATTCTCTCTTCCTTAAATCCTAAGGAATTATCAAGAGTTGCCAGAATTGAAAATGGTTGGAAAATGTGGAAGAAGCTTATATGTGCCCATGAGGGAGTGGATATTGTTAAGAAGTCAAGACTTCAACTTCTCAAGAATCAATTCAACTTCTTCGTGATGAATAAGGGAGAAGAGCCTTAATAAACTCATGATAGGCTCATGGACATTGTAAATGAGAGAAGATCCTATAGTGACAACATCAAAGATGAGGAAGTCAACTACAAGCTCCTCATGGCTCTTAGGATGTGGAATTCCACACTATGCACCATCATTGAAGAGAAGGATGGTTTTGAGAACTTCACAACGGATGAGGTCATTAGAAGAATAAATACCCACAAAACTCGTGATGATGAGGGCAAGAGAGTGAACGTGCTCATAGGAGATGAGAGCACAAGCAAGAAGGACTTGGCGCTCAAAGCCAAGAAGACTCATGATGATGATGATGAAGAGAATGATGATGAAGAAGAAGATGATAAAGAATTTGCCTTATTTGTCAAGAAATTTGGCAAGTACATAATCAAGAATGATTTCACCAAAAAAAGCTTTGACAAGGCAAAAGCTAGAAGAACAAATAGAAGATGCTATGAGTGTCATGAACAAGGACACATGATTGCCGATTGTCCAAGATTAAATAGCAAGGGCAAAAAAAAAATGAAAAGTACAACAACAAGATAAAGCCCTACAAGAAGCCAAACAATAAGGGACATACTCACATTGGCCAAGAATACATCTCCGATGATGATGATGAAGGTGGTATTGCTAATATTGCCATTGGTCTACTCCCGGCCAAGAAGTCACTCTTCAACAATCTCACTGATGATGAAGATGATGCCCCTCGATGCTTCATGGCCAAGGAAAGCAAGGTAGCTCCTCACACCGATTTCGATTCTTCTTATTGTAGTGATGAAGAGGAGGATTTGGTCCCCTCTATGCATGAAATGGTGAAAATCTAGATAAGCTACAAAAGAAGTTGAACAATCAAGAAAGAATCATTGATAGACAAGAAGAGTTGCTTGATGAAGAAAGAAGCAAGAACCTTGAGCTCACCAAGCAACTTGAGCAAGAGAAGGAGAAGAATGAGGCTCTAACCAAGGACCTTACAAAGGTCAATGAGACAAGTGAATTAAGCACCTCAATGACCAAGAAGTATCAAGATAGGTGCAACTCCTTGCAAGAGGAGAACAAGGGCTTAACAAAGGCCATTGAAGACCTCAAGACAAAACCACAATCATTGTTGAAGAAGCTTGAGTCCTCTCAAGCTTCAACAAGCAAAGGTTGTGAAAGGTGCCACAACATTGATGTTGATATGATTGCCAAGTAAGATGCAATCATTGAGAAGCTAACCAACCAAGTCAATGAGCTCAAGAAGAAAGCTCAAGTGGAGACCACAATAAGAATAGTTGGTAAGCCAAGAGTATCTCATGACAAGAGAGGATTGGGGTATAACAAAGATGCACCCAAAGGAAGGCATGACAAGAGAATCAACTTTGTGCATGAGAGCAAGGGAAAGCAAGTGGCACAAGAAAGCATCATCAAGCCCAACAATGCTTCCCAAGTCAACAAGAACACCAAGAACTCTACCATATCCTTTGATGATTTTGATGCCTCTTATGTGCTAACCCGTAATGCTTATGGTAGAGTAGTTGCCAAGTTTGTTGGACCACATAATGCAAGGTAGAAACCTTGTCTGTGGGTGCCCAAAGTTCTTGTATCTAGTGTTAAGGGACCCAAACCAACTTGGGTGCCTAAAACACGTGCTTGATTTCCCTTGTAGGAATACTCCTCCGGTGATGCAATATGGGTACTCGATAGTGGATGCTCAAACAATATGACCGGAGAGAGATCAATGTTCTCCACACTTGATCATGACAATCTACCAAGTGGAGGCATATCATTTGGAAATGATAACAAGGGAAAGGTAATTGGTCGTGGACGGATTGACGTCACCCATGACCTTTTAATTAGTAATGCTTATCTTGTGAATGGTCTAGGATACAACTTAATGTCTGTATTACAACTTTGTGAGATGGGCTATAGTTGTCTCTTTGACGATTATGGTGTGACCGTCTTTAGGAAGAAAGATTCCTCAATAGCTTTCAAAGGGTACCTAGAGGACAAGATCTATCTTGTTGATTTCACCAACAAAGAAGGATCTAACCTAAGTACTTGTTTGGTCACTAAAACCACCTTGGGTTGGTTATGGCATCGCCGGCTAGCTCATGTTGGGATGAGAAATCTTTCTAAACTCCTTAAAGGTGGCCACGTCGTTGGACTAAAGGATGCTGCTTTTGAGAAGGACAAAATATGTAGCGCATGTCAAGCCGGAAAGCAAGTAGGAGCGGCACATCCATCCAAGACAATGATGACAATGACAAGACCATTGGAAATGCTCCACATGGACCTATTTGGACCGGTCACCTACATAAGCATTGGCGGTAACAAATATGGCATTGTAATTGTTCATGATTATTCTCGTTTCACTTGGGTATTCTTTTTGAAGGGCAAAAGTGAAACACAAGGTATCCTATAGAAGTTCTTAAGGAGAGCCCAAAATGAGTATGAAGTGAAGATCAAGAAAATAAGGAGTGACAATGGAACCGAGTTCAAGAACACACAAGTTGAAGAATATCTTGATGAAGAAGGCATCAAGCATGAATTCTCAGCTCCATACACTCCACAACAAAATGGAGTAGCCGAAAGGAAGAACCGCACACTCATATAGATGGCAAGAACAATGCTTGATGAGTACAAGACACCGGACACCTTTTGGGCCGAAGCCATCAACATCGCATGCCATGCATCAAATAGATTATATCTTCACAAGATCTTGAAGAAAACACCATATAAGATTCTCACCAGTAACCTTCCAAATGTTTCATACTTTCGTGTCTTTGGGAGCAAATGCTTTATTCTTAACAAGAAACCCAAATCCTCTAAGTTTGCTCCTAAGACACATGAAGGTTTTCTCCTTGGATATGGAACTAACGTCTATGCATATCGAGTCTTTAACAAAGACACCGGTGTTGATGAATCTAATGGCTCTCAAGTAGAGCAAGTTAATCCAAGTGATGTAGGCGATGAAGCTCCTTATGATGCAATAAGGAACATGGCAATAGGAGAGATAAGACCACAAGATCCAAACTCAAGTCAAAATGAACCATCTTCTTCAATACAAGATGAGCCATCTCCACAAGAGCCACATAATGAATAAGATCAAGGGAGAGACCAAGATCATGGTGACGATCATGGTCAAGGTAACAACCAAGATGAAGCTCAAGATGGTGAGGATAGAGACACTCAAGATGATATCAATCAAGAAGAAGAAGATGCATCTAAGCAAATTCATCCATGAGTACGACAAAGCATTCAAAAGGATCATCCTGTTGATAACATTTTTGGAGACATCTAGAAGGGGGTAACTACTAGATCCCGAATGACTACCTTTTGTCATCATTACTCGTTTCTTTCCTCTATGGAACCTCTTAGGATAGAACAAGCCCTTCAAGACTCGGATTGGGTGATGGCTATGCAAGAAGAGTTAAACAACTTTGAAAGAAATAAGGTGTGGTCATTAGTGGAGAGACCCAAGCAAAATGTTGTAGATACAAAATGGGTTTTCCATAACAAACAAGATGAGTATGGTGTGGTGGTGAGAAACAAAGCAAGACTTGTTGCAAAAGGCTACTCACAAGTAGAAGGTTTGGACTTTGGTGAAACTTATGCACCCGTAGCTAGGATTGAGTCAATTCGTATTTTACTTGCCTATGCTACTCACCATGGCTTTAAGCTTTTTCAAATGGATGTGAAAAGTGCATTTCTTAATGGCCCCATTCAAGAAGAGGTGTATGTACAACAACCTCCGAGGTTTGAAGACCCAAAGAAACCAAACCATGTGTACAAGCTTCATAAAGCTCTCTACGGCCTCAAGCAAGCTCCTAGAGCTTGGTATGAACACCTCAAGGGATACTTGATCAACAAAGGCTTCACAATTGGCAAGGTCGATCCTACTCTCTTCACAAGAAAAGTTGATAATGATTTATTTGTGTGCCAAATATATGTCGATGACATTATATTTGATTCTACTAATCAATCTTTTTGTGATGAGTTTGCCAAGATTATGACTAGGAAATTTGAGATGTCCATGATGGGAGAGTTGAAGTTCTTTCTAGGTTTTCAAGTCAAGCAACTTGAAGAAGGAACATTCATAAGTCAAACCAAGTACACTCAAGACATACTAAAGAAGTTTGACATGGAGAGTGCTAAGCCTAACAAGGCTCCCATGAAGACAAATGGACACCTTGGGCTAGATGTAAACGGTAAACCCGTGGATCAAAAGGTATATCGCTCCATGATTGGCTCCTTGCTTTATCTTTGTGCATCTAGGCCCGATATCATGCTTAGTGTGTGCATATGTGCAAGATTTCAAAGTGCTCCAAAGGAAAGTCACCTCGTGGCGGTAAAAAGAATCTTAAGATATTTAGTTCACACCCCAAACTTATGATTGTGGTATCCCAAGGGCTCCAAGTTCAAGCTAGTCAGTTATTCCGATGCCGACTACGCCGGATGTAAAGTGGATAGGAAAAGTACCTCCAGAACATGCCAATTCTTGGGTAGGTCCCTTGTGTCATGCTCATCCAAGAAACAAATTTTGTTGCCTTATCCACGGCCGAAGCGGAGTATGTTGAAGACGGAAGTTGTTGTGCACAACTACTTTGGATGCGACAAACTCTAAAGGACTTTGGATACACTATGACCAAAGTTCCACTCCTATGTGACAATGAGAGTGCCTTCATGATTGCATATAACCCCATTGATCACAATAGAACCAAGCATATAGATATCCGGCACAACTTCTTGAGAGATCATTCTATAAAGGGGGATATTGATATTAGCTATGTTAGAACTGCCAAACAACTAGCCGATATTTTTACCAAACCCCTAGATGAGAAGCGGTTTTGTGAACTTAGGAGTGAACTAAATATTCTTGACTCATCCAACTTGGAGTAGAATCTTGTGCTTTGATTGGTGTATTGATCTTGTAAAATGTCTTGAAAGCAAAATCTTTTCAAAATTTCATATTGTCCTTGATTTCAAACAAAACTATTCGATCACTAAATCATATTGTCGATACTTGTGAATATAGTTTTGATTGTTGATTTGTTACTATTCATAAGTTGAGACAAGCTTTATACTCCTTATGCAACTTGTCCATAAGTTCAAACTTGTAGCAATTCCCACTTTTCCAGAGAATGACGGAACTTCTATCACCCACTGATGGAACTTCCGTCACCAATCTAAGTCTCCCATTGAAGAAAAGTGTTTTTTCTCTGGTTCAAAATCGAGAACGATGGAACTTCCGTGACCCATTCACGGAACTTCCGTCGTCCGCGGAAGTTCTGTGAGAACTTCCGTGACTCCCCCCTGCAGCGCGTCTCAACCCGAGACTGACGGAACTTCCGTCACCTAGCGACGGAACTTCTGTCAGTCCCTGGTTAAGTCGCCCAACCCCATCTTTCTTCTTCCTCCAACTGGTCATTCTCTCTATTCTCTTCTCTCTCTTCCACTCAAACCCTAGGGCGACTTCAAGGGCCATTTGACGGTTGTTGGAGATCCCACCAAGAGAAATCATTAAGTTGGGAGGAACTCCATTCCTCCCCTACGAAACTTCAGGGATCCCCTTCAATCTCCGTCATTTTTTCATCTCCTTGACCTAGGTATGAACATGCCTCTAGTTCTTGAGTTCTTGGTCAATATGCTCAAATGTCTTGATTCCACTTGGATAGATAGGTTCCTTTGTACCTAGACTATCTTCCTCTAAGTGCATTTGAGTAGTTGTAGCAGGATCCAAAAGATGTGTAGGATTTGATGCAAAATGCAAACGACGAAACTTTCGTGACTTTCTACGGAACTTCCGTCATGACGGAACTTCCGTGGATCCTCATAGAACTTCCGTCGACTGCAGTTCAGTGAACTAATTCTATACGTTCATTGGTCCTTTCCGTTACATTAGCCTGACCCTTTATCTCCCTTCATTGTGCACTATAGGCTTGTAACAATGGTTCACGTCAAGAATGCCTCCAATGCTCCTTCCATTCATGAGGAATCAAGTGAAGAGGAACAACAAGCTGAACCCGCTAAGTCCTCCTCCTCCCACGAGGATCTAGTGCCCCTGGCCAAGAGAAGAAAAGCCGTGATTAAGAGAAGGATAGGAAAGGGAACTAGTTCAGGTGCTCAAACAATTTCAGTTGGTCAAGGAGGGGCTCTTCCTCCTAGAAGGGCACTTGATAAAGGGAAGAAGCCAGCCAAAGAGTCCAACCCCAATCCTTGCAAGAGCAAGTCAAAGAGCAATGAGCCTTTGAACATCGTGAGGGACCTTCGAGTCCATGTTCCTGTCTATCCACCTCATCATGTTTTCAAGGACTACAAGAAGGATGTCGAGGGCCTGAGTGCTGCAAGGAGGCAGAATCAATATCTTGTGACTGATAAAGAAGCAAGTGACCCCCGGTTCCTTACTTGGTTTCACCAAGACTACTACATGTCTATGCTCATTGACATGAACCGATAGAATTGGTTGGCCACTCATCAGTGGATTGACTGGAAGTACATGGAGGACAAGGATGAGTCAACCTTCAATGAGATAGTGGGAGCTTGCAAGGCATGACATGTGTATGACCTCATGGGGTTCAGCTATGATTGGAATGAGGAGGTAATCTGTCAGTTCTACTCCACCTTGTACATTGATGGGCGAGGCTTTGTTCATTGGATGACACAAGGTGTGCAATATGTGGTGTCCCCCTCTCGATTGGCCTTCTTCTTTTTCTAGGATGATGATGATGCTACTAGGGACTAGCTCTCCTGTGAGTCAGTGTTGAAGGACTCTGAGATGAGATTCATGTATGAGGACCTTCAACCAAAATATCTAGGAACCACTCATGGAATACACAATTTTTACTTCACCCTCAACAGGATGCTCCGGGTGACTATTGCTCCTAAGGGTGGGTATGCCACTTCACTTGTTGAGCACTCCAGGAATATTCTTGCTAGGTTCAGAGATGGAGCTGCAGACTTTAGTATGATGGACTTCATTGTTCAGGAGATATACTCTGTCTCTTTGGACATAAGGAAGGTGCTACCCTTTGCTCCATATCTTATGAGGATGATCGAGACTGAGACTGGCTTGATTTTTGAGAAGGAGTGCAAGCATCAGCCGTTGAGACAGCGTGTACCTTGGCTCACTCGCCCTCATCATGAAACTATCCGAAGGGAGTTAGCAGAAGAAAAGGCAGCTAGGGCAAAGGCAGCAGCTCCTCGTGCTTCATCCTCCGCTCCTCCACCCGAAGCCCCTCGCCGCCGTCCATCATCTCCTATTGCCGCTATGCTCAAAAGCATCTTGAATGCTTGTTGCTTCAATGCTAAGGAAAACTGGGAGAACAAGAGGCACCTTAAGAAGCAAGTGCGGCGCTACAAGAAAGATCAAAGAGCTCAAGGTCATGAGGTGTCTCCGGATGACTCTAAGTGTGAGCCCGATGGTGAGACACCGGTGTTTGAGGATCCACTTGCCGGCTATAATTAGGATGATATTGCTCCTCCTCCCGCTCCTCCTCCCGTTCACGAAGAACCAGCTGCATAAGAAGAAGAAGAAGAAGAAGAAGAAGAAGAAGAAGAAGAAGAAGAAGAGGAAGGAGGCGATGACGAAGAAGAGGGTGACGCAGAGGACGATGAAGATGAAAGCACTGATGATGTTGAGTGATCCCCTTCTCTTATCTCCTCCTCCTTTCATTCTTTTTGGTGCCTTGATGCCAAAGGGGGAGAAATGAGATAAAAAGGATATGTTTCAGTGGCTTGCTTGTAATAGGATAGTGATGAACCTATGGACTAGTTATCCTCTCTATTTGCTTTGTGTGCAAAACATATTTGTGAACCTTTTATAATAACTCTATTGTTCTTATGATATGTGTGGTGCTTGTTTCTAATAGTTTTGTAAGTTGTGTTGTTGCTTGGTTATTGCCTTATCACATTGCTTCACTCTTGCACACTTTTAGGCACCCCACTCATGGCAAAATATAGGGGGAGCTCCCTCACATGTTTGTATGATTCATGCATATCTTTAGGGGGAGTTCCACTATATGTTGCTCTTTGTCTCTTTTAATTATCCTTTTTGTCATCAATCACCAAAAAGGAGGAGATTGAAGATGCATCTAGGATCCCCTAGTGGGTTTTGGTGTATGATGACAAAAGATTAAAAGTGTGCTAACTTGTTTATAAAGTATATATGCAGATAATCAAAATTAGTCATTTACAATTTGTTGTTTACTCCTAAAAAGAAAGGAAAGGATATGGACTCAAAAGCTCTTCAATAAGCAGTCCTTTTATTTATTTTGAGTCATAGGTATGCCGAACTATAAAAGGGGGTAAAGCAAACTTGTTAAGAAGGGAATTGTGTGTGCTCAAACCTCCAAATAGTTTTTGTGAGAAGTATAGCCAATAAGCCTTAAAAACAATTCTTTTCTAAGCCAAACAGAGAGTGACGGAAGTTCCGTGAGCCCTCTCACGGAAGTTCCGTCAGCATCGGGTTCCCTCTCCTTGCCTACCCAAGGGTGATGGAAGTTCCGTCACCTCCTGACGGAAGTTCTGTCAGTGTCGAGTTCCTACTTGCTGACTTCTCGAAAGTGACGGAAGTTTCGTTAGTCTCTGATGGAAGTTCCGTCATCAGAATTTCCGTGGCTCTCGCGGAAGTTCTGTGAGCTCAATCCTTGTTAACCCGAGAGTGACGGAAGTTTCATCACCCCTTCATGAAAGTTCTGTCACAGCATCTGGCTTCTCTCCTAGGCGCGTGCAACAGCTAAGTTTGAATTGATGGAAGTTCCATGGGTAACTACGGAAGTTCCGTCAGACCCAGAAATTACTGTAACGGCTAGTTTTTGAGCTCCCTCTATAAATAGAGTACCCCTTCCCCCATGGGAAGGGTTGGATTACTTGCCATTTCACTCACTCTTCAACTAGAGCTCTCCCCTCTCATTCCTAGGCTTGTTCTTGAGATTCAAATCAAAGTGAGAGAGATCCAACCACAAAAACATTGAATCCATCCACTCAAAAGCTTGAGCACATCTTTCCCTCCCCATCAAGTTTTGATTTGTTTTTTACTCTTGGAGACTTGGTCTCCTAGACGGCTAGGCGTCGCCCTTGAGCTCCCAACTTTATGTGGTGAGTCGGGGACGTTTGTGAAGGTGTGATTCGCCTCCGGAGAAAAAGAATCAAGTGGAGAAAGAAATCCAAGCATGGTCTTTGTGATTGCTTGGTGGGGAAAAGGGTTGAGAGAGACCCGGCCACTTTGTGTGGCTCCTCAACGAGGACGTAGGGACTACTTAGTGTGGTTGCCGAACCTCGGGTTAACTCTTGTGTCTCTCTTTACTTTCCCGCTCTTATATTTGTGCTTGCTTATTTCTTTCATATTATTGTGCTTGCTTATTTCTTTCATATTATTGTGCTTGTATCACTTGTTGATTGTGTAGCTAGTCTTTCATTCAAGTTTCTAGGCTTACATTGTATTAGCTTCACTTCTACCAAGTTAGTAGTTCCTTCTCCTTGTTATCCATGTTGTTCATTGTTTAGAGGAAGGGTAGTGAGAAGTTCTGTCACTTGACAGAACTTCCGTTGCGATGGAAGTTCCGTCATTCCTGGTTATTTGATTACCCTTTAGTGCTTTTTCAGGATTATTTTTAAATTGCCTATTCAACCCCCCCCCCCTCTAGGCAACTTTCAACCCCCATGGAGGGGATCGGTCGTGCCCGTTCTCACTCGCCCCCCCCCCCCATAAGGGGGAGAGGCCTGCTTCGCCTCACTCGACCCCCGCTGAGGGTCGAGCGGACCACATATAAGATTGCCAGCTTCGCTAGCCCCTCTCACACAGGCACAATGACACTGGCAGATCTGCCACCCTCGCTAGCCCCTGTCACCAGCCCATCGTGCCAGGGCATGACAATGCACCTTACTGCTGACCCGCGGGAGTAATGGAGTGGAGAAGCCCAACTATCATGACTATGACAGGATGGGGCGACATCCAAATGTTTCGTCCAAGCACTACATGATGAACCAGCTTCCCGTGGAGATGGTCGAATGGAAAGCAAGTCAACAACCACCCCATGCGCCTTTGTAGGCACCGTACTGCGTGTGGCAATAGTATCAAGGGGTCTAATCTGCAAACCTACCCTCGTCACCAGCATGACCTGCCCGATAGGATAGAATTTGACGCTATGACACAGTTCATCATGATGATGCCCCTAATAGGGGTAATCAAGGACAACCTGATGGACATGCGCGACGGGACGATGCACGGCTTTGCAGCAATCCTTCATGCTGAGCCACCCGAGTTATCCGGTTCACACCAACTACAGGGAGGATAAGCTCTGACTCATCGACGGGAGACGAGGGCACCCCTTGAAGTATAAAAGGGGAGGCCCTTCTCTTTCCTTGGGGGAGGAAGGATCCGACATGAACACTCCCAACACAGTCAAACACACACGCACTCATCGAGACTTGGAGAACTCTCCTCTCTCACCTCCATTGTACACCCAGGTGCAAGTAATGTGAGCAACTACTCAAACTGGACGTAGGGGGGGGGGGGGTACCCCGAACCAGTATATTCCTTGTGTCCTCTTGCATAGCCATCACCGAGCCTAAGCGTGCATCCTCTGAACGAATTCTACTAGCCCATGATCGAAACACCGACAGATGCCCTCTTCAACGGTAACTTGCCAAACACTAGATGACGTTGGAGCAAACCCCTAGCGACGGGTCCTACACGCCCCTCTTGACGGCGGGTGACAGGAGTCGAGCGAGACGTGAAGTCAACAACCACCCTCTGACTTGTATTAAATGATGCTGAGAGCATGCGTCAACAATGTGGACAAGTCAAATCGCCCTGTAAATCTACCCCTATCGCCATCATCGCCCTGCCATGCGTCATGATGACCATCGCCATGCTACAACCCATGCTTTCTGGGATCAATTAACAGAACGAGCATGCCATACCTATGACAAATTTCATAGTGATGGATAGTCCTGACAAGACATATCGATTTAGGAGCACATAGCGACGGGGTTGTGGGACATCCGAGGCCCACGACGACCAACGACCACACATCGACTACCCTCTCTATCGACTCTGCCCATGTTCTCTCTCTCTCTCTCTCTCTCTCTCTCTCTCTCTCTCTCTCTCTCTCTCTCTCTCTCTCTCTCTTTCTGACGGTTGTGGGGATGGCCCGGACCCTCCTCAAGCAGAGGGGGATGCCAGCTGTCTTCTGGGGAGAGACGGTGGTGACCGCTGTCTACATCCTCAACCGTTCGCCCACCAAGGCTCTTGATGGCAAGACGTCGTACGAGGCTTGGCACGGGCGCAAGCCGACGGTCTCCCACCTGCGGACTTTCGGTTGCCTCGCATTCGCCAAGGGCATCAGCTTAAGCTCCTCTATTTTTTATGAATGTGAATGTGTACATGATACATTTTCTATCAAACAACCTCACAATGATATACATACATTTATTTATAGTTGATCTTTAGTTATATGCGCAATATTAAATTACATGCAGACAATAAGGTAGTCTCTAAGTTATATAATATGTTTGCTCATGTGTTTGTATCATTGATTAAGAGATAGACCCCGTCTCTTGATTGTACATGCCCTTATATTTTGATGGATTTGATCACTTTAACCATCTTGGACAAATCACAAGCATTGACATGTGGTGTCAATGCCAAATCTCTGCTTAATGTGGGATTTGGTCACGGTAGTATCACGCATTTGGTGTATGGTGCTTATTCTCCGGTGATTGTCAAACTCATGGTGCGGCTTTAACCGATATTCGTGGCTCAGTCCCTCCTATACTCTAGGAATTAGGTCACAATTATGTTGGCCGTGGCAATCATCAACAATGGTAGAATTATGGTGGACTTCAACTACTATGCCTTCGCCGATGTCCTCACATCATCGTTAGTCACGGTGCTGCATGGGAGTTTATTTTACAATAAAAAGGTGGTAGCAAGGAGTGATGGTTCAATTTGACAACTGTATTTAGTTGTAACTCGGTTGAAAGTCAAAATCATTGGCTGAAACTTTAGTTAGAGTCAAAACTGAAGTTAATACAATCTTTTTATTATTTAAAAAAATATATATAAACCTTTTGTTCTGACTTATTTGTCAAAACAGCTCCATTCAAGATGTTTGTTGAAACATCTTGTTTATAAGTAAGGGTCCAAAGTGTTCAATAAACCCTATCAAAAGTCGTAAACACTCTAATCCAAGGTTTCTGTAACAAGTGAAAACCGGTCGGTTAATCCGATTAATCAGGAAACTAGTTCGTGCCGGCTGTAGTGGCTGACCGGTTAGCAAAGAAAACCCAGAACAATACAGTGTAGCAAAACGGCTAATCGCGAGTTTCCCCGGTTAACCAACCGGTTTTCCACTGACTCAAGCCGGTCGGTTCCACCAACTATTTAAACCTTGCTCCAATCTTCACACCGCCTTGATGAATTATGGAATTAGCCGGCCAATCCATGCTACTTCCATTTCTTCTGCTGCTAGATACAAGCCCGGCTGGCAATAAACTTGCAGACGATCAACCGAGTAAATGAGTTCGCCTGCACTGTCCTTTGGAATTTCCAGAACAATGGGCAAGGCTAGCTGTTGCTTTCATAGCACTTGCCAGTTCATTATTGAGCATTCTTATTTCATGCTCAGGGAAAGTCAACTGAAGAATAACTGCAACATTCTCTACCACAGCCGAAGAAAAATATCATAATCCGTCGAACCGGTTAGACATTCCTTTATGTCGCCTAAAGGCATGATGGTATTTTGATGGTGAGAGTTTGAGCACCTTTTCGTGCTTGCCCACGACGTAGCTACTGATTCCATTACTTGTGGAGTTATGGTTTGGGAACATCGGAGGGTTGGAAGGAAGCACTGCTTTCGGCTGCTCCCTCTCTTCCCTCTAGTCTCCCATCCTCACAGCTCAGCCACGGCGCTCACATGTATACCAGTCTATTTGGTCCGCGGTGTCATCATAAAAAGCATTTTTCTTATTTTTAATTTGGATTTTTCTAGCTTACAATATTCCATAAACTGACCCAACGAAGTGTATTCTAGCATATCCAGTTCCAATGATCTTATCTGCAAGAACTTAAACAAGCCCATGTTCCCCTTCAACTTATCTAAGCCGACTTGTATAATCTACTCATAATAAGCCAACTTATTATAATTCGATGCTGAAGCCCACCCCCCACCCCTCAACAAACCATGTTTTTGTATCGGAAGGTTAAACAAAATATTGTATTTTTGCAAACCATACATTTTGAAGAAAAAACAAATCTTAAACAGTGGACAACTTTTTTTTGTTAAACCTAATTGTCGGGGCGGATATCAACGGCGTCAGGTGTAATCCCCATGGGGATGAAGTCGTTTGTCAAGGTCGTACCGACATGTCCGACCCCCACAAGCAGGGTCGAGCACTTACCGACACGTCCAACCCCCACGAACAGGGTCGAGTGTGTACTATTACGGCCAACCCCCACGAGCGGGGTCGAGCGCGTTCCGACATGCCCGACCCTTACGAGTGGGGTCGAGCGCATCCCGGCTCACCCGACCCCGCGAGCGGGGTGAGTGCTTCACATTAAATAAGGACGCTGGCTCTGCGTCGCCCACAATATGCGCACGTGCACACATTATCCTGCTGGCAGGACATGATGTGCTCACCGTCCTTGTCGGTGATACGTTAGTTTTGTTTTGGGGAAGCGAAGCATTGCGACACTGCACCACATGGGAGTAACAGAGGGGAGAAACTCGATTTAACGGCTCAAGACTGGTTGGTGTCCCCTTCCACCTAGAATTAGCCAAACACTAAACGACATCAGAACTAGACCCCGAACCAAGGATCAGGACCCACCCGCCTCGCTCGACTACGGGCAACGGGTCGAACGGTGCGAAAAGTCAACAACAACTTGTTGACCAGTGTTTAATGCTACCAAGGGAGTGCGCCAACAATACGCATGGGTCAATTCATCCTATGAACCTAGCCCATTCGCTATCATAACCCTACAGCAGGGCACGATGGTCGCCATAGTGTTGTTCCCCATGCTTTACGGGTCAATCAACAGGATGCGCACACCACGGCTATGACGGAATACACAACGATGATTACGCCATGGCAACAGACAGGTCCAATGGGACTTATCAACTCAGGAGCACACAACGATGGGATCCCCGGATTTGTGGGGCTCATGATGATCAACAACGACGCCATTGACTTCTCTCACTCTCTCTTCTTTTGTACAATGGCCCAACCCCTTAGAGTATAAAAGGGGAGACCCTCTTCTTCCTTAGCCCCGGTTCCACACTCACGAAAAACTCACACCTCCACAACTTTTCACTCTCATACATAGAGACTTGGAGCCCAACCTTCTCTCTTGCCCTTGCTAGTTGTATCCACATGATGTGTATAACTCCTGATGTGAGTAACACGAGCAGCCCTGAACTAGACGTAGGGGTATCCCCAAACCAGTATAATTTCTTGTGTCCTCTCGCGTACCATCCGGACCTAAATGCTTAATACATGAAAATTTACTTGCCGGTGATTCGAAACATCGACACTAATAATATTTAATATCATGTGATCTTCATTATCAACCTTGTGTGCTAAGTGGCAAAAAAATTGTTACCGGTTTCAATGGTCCTTTTATTCACTACTACCTCCATTCCAAAATGTAAGCATTTGTTGACTTTTAAGAATCACGTTTGACCATTTGTCTTATTCGAAAAAATTATTAAAAAATTATTTATTTTATTATAACATACTTTATTATTACATATATTTTACATATAACTAAATTATTTTTATATTTTTATAAAATAAATTAAATAAGACAAGTGGTCAAACATGATGCTCATAGTCAACAAATGCTTACGTTTTGGAACGGAGGTAGTATTCATTAGATGACATATCGATAAAAAAATGATGACATGAAAAAAAATATATTATAAAAGAGAGAATATGTCTTTCATCCCTAGCTATAAAAGAATGTGAACACTCTTTCCAACAGAATGAAAACCAAATGAACTAAGATTGAGAATCATTCTTTTCATTCCAACCAACACTTAACAAACACTGATGACCACTTAACAATAATTTAATCTTTTGATGAATCTATGATATTGTGATATGAAACTAAGCATTTAGAGATGTAGTTTCATTTCATAGAACAAGATCATAAAGCTGATGTGTTATTATTAAAAATTGTACGAGGAAAGAACCAATTGAGACTAATCTTAGTTAGTCTAGTTCCCTCATGAAGTTATTCTCTTGTCACGACACCTTTATTTAACTTCTCATATATGTTGAGTTTTGCACAGTAGAGAACACTACTACCAAAAGGATTTGTAATAACCATTACCACAAAATAGGCCTGTAGCAACGGCAGCACAAAGGCCGTAGCGGCGCGGCCCAAAGTGAGCCGCCGCTACAGAGCCTAGGGGACCTGCCGCGTGCTGAGCCGTCGCTACAGAGCCCATAATAGCGACGGTTGATAATGTCAAACGTCGCTATAAATGGTCCAACTTTATAGCGGCGGATGACAATGTCAACCGCTGCTATTTAGGGCATAATAGAGGCGGTTGAAAATGCCAACCGCCGCTATAAAGTTTCCAGCCTATAAATACCGCGTTTCGACAGCTCCTCTGTTCACTCGAACAGTGGCGGCCCAAAAATTTGGGCGAACCATGAAAATCAAGTGGGGAAGGTTTTGAGTTTTTTTTTTAGAAATTTGATCTTTGAGGTAAGGAAACTCATCCCATTGGTTTTTTTGTGTTCTTATTTTAAAATCAAGTAGAATTTTATGGTTTAAGTTTGTTAGGTTTTCATCAAATTTTAGCTAAATTCGTTTGATTTGAATGGTTCTATTTGGATATAGTTGAAGTTTATGAAGGCATACATCATCTCTTTTCATCACTACACAAAATAATTATTATGTCTAGCTTGTTTTATATCAATGGGAATCTAGATCTGGTTTGGTTTTTAGAAGAAAGAGAAGGTAGTATTAGGGCAAGAGGGATGCTAATTATTTTATTATTTCTTGATAAACATTAGATAATATAAAAAATAATTTGATATTTGTTTCATTTTATCTTGCATAATATTTCTCACTTCACGTATATTATATTTTAATATTTAAATATTTAGTGACTATTTAAATTTTTTGTTATACATAATTAATTAATTAATTTCTAATATTTTAGATAGATTGTGATAAAAGTTAAATAATATATAAATTAGTTTGATGCTTTTTTTATTTTACCTTGCATAATATTTTTTACTTCATGTATATTAATTTCAATGTTTATATATTTAGTGAATAATTAAATTTTGTGTTATTAATTAATTTTTGGGACCTAACATTAATTTTTATTAAGTATAGGGGCCTAATTGTAAAAAGACAAGACTAAAACATAATTAATAATAAACTCAAGGTTCTTTTGTAAAATTCTAGGGCTAATATATTATTTATAATAAAATCAGGTGCTAAAATGAATAATAATTTTTTTGGAAAATGGATAACGCTATTTTTTTAAGAAAAAATCGACATGTTTTTAGCAGCGGCTCACAAAGGCAACCGCCGCTATCCCTTTGTAGTAGCGGTTGCCTTTGTGAGCCGCCGCTAAAGAGATTTGCCTTATATAAACACGAGGCGTGGCGGGGCCTGAACCCTAACCGGGTGTAGAAGAGATGATGCCGTCAGGCTGCCCTTCCGCCTCCCCGAGCACCGCCGCCGACGGCCTCTTCCTCCTCTGCTCGTCGATGGCCACCGCGCGAGCCCCCTCATCTGTCCCCGAGCACCGCATCTGAGCGCGCCAGCCTCCTCCCCCTCATCGACGACGAGCGCGCGGTCCCCTCCCCCTCCTCGAGCACGTTGTGTGGGCCTCCTCCGAGCGCCGCCGTCGTGCTCTCCATCATCAATGACGAGCGCGCGGGCCTCCTCCCCCTCCTCGAGCTCGCCGCATCTGACCGCGCCGGCCTCCCCATCATCGACAACGAGCACGCGGGCCTCCTCCCCCTCCTCGAGCTCGCCACATCTGATCGCGCCAACCTCCCCTTTATCGATGACGAGCGCGCGGTCCCCCTCCCCCTCCTCAAGCATGTTGTGTGGGCCTCCTTCTCCTCCCACTCCCTAAGTGCTGTCGCGCGGGCCTCCTCCTCCTCCTGCTCGATCGAGGAGCTCTGGCCAGAAGCGCCACATGCTCTCCCTGATGCCTCCCCGAGCGAGCGTGTGCTCCTCTCCTCCTCTGCACCGTCCCGGAGCGCTGTCTCCTCGAGCTCTGACCAGGTGCGATCGTCCTCCTCCTCTTCCCCTCTAGGGTTGTGCTCATGCTCCTGGAATCCTGGTATGCCATGCTTACCATGTTGATGCAATGTTTATCCTGCTTGTCAAAATTTGTCCTTGTATTAGTAATGTTTACCCTGCTGGTGCAATGTTTCGCTGTCTGGTGCTTGATGACCCACTGTCCTAGACCTGCACACTACGTGTTAGATGTTATGCCGTAGTAGACTGGTCTCATTTTATTCACAGCACTTTTGCTGGTCATGGCTGTGTGCTTCTGAGTTTTGTAGTATTGTTCTGCAGCGACGGTTGATGTCCAGATTGACTCACAGCACTTTTGCTGGTCACTAACTCTGAATTTGGTCCCTAGTAGTTTTAGAAAATGCTGCTATTGTGATGGCTCTTATGATTGCCATGTACTATATATATAATTATTGCCTATATGCTTACTGTTTGCTAGAATTTGAAAATGCTCACTGTATATATAATTGTTGCCTAGTAGCTTAAGAAAATGTTGCTATTGTGATTGCTCTTAGTATCTGAATGTGCTAGCTGTCCTATATGCTTGCTTTTTTGCTCACTATCATGCTCACTATATTTGCTTATTTGCTGCCTATGGTATTTCTTTTGCTGCCATATTTAAATGTGCTAGTTGTCCTATATGCTTATTTTTTTGCTCACTGTCATGCTCACCATATTTGCTTATTTATTATATGTGTTATTTCTTTTGCTGTCATATCTGAATGTGCTAGTTGTCCTATATGCTTGCTTTTTTACTCGCTGTCATGCTCACTATATTTTCTTATTTGCTGCATGTGGTATTTCTTTTGGTATCATATCTAAATGTGCTAGCTGACCTATATGCTTGCCTTTTTGCTCACTGTCATGCTCACTATATTTGCTTATTTGTTGCCTATGGTATTTCTTTTGCTGCCATATCTGAACATGCTAGTTGTCCTATATGCTTGCTTTTTTGCTCACTGTCATGCTCACTATATTTGCTTATTTGCTGCATATGGTATTTCTTTTGCTGCCATATCTGAATCTGTTGCTCGTAGTTAGTGTATGATACACACAAGCATTCTCTCTAGGCATTTTATTCAATAAATTACATATAAAAAGTCTGCAGAGAATGTTTGTGTGTACTGGATGCTATAGTCTCTCTGTACTTAATATTTACTTGTGGCCATATATATGTCATATTACTTACTGTCCTATAGTCTCTCTGTACTTATTATTTACTTTTATTCTTCTTCTAGTCTCTCTGTACTATTTATCTATTCTATATAAGCGAATATTAAAGTTTTGAGATCTCATATTAACATACTCTACTCATGTGACAAGAGGGCCATAAGGGAAAAGGCACAATGAGCTACAAAGATGAAGAGGAACGTCGAGATCAGAAAGGGTATGATTCCTCAATCACGTGTTCACTTGAGTACAAATGACATGTATCTAGTTGTAGCTTCTCTTTGTCGTTTTATGTTGAGAGAGGTGATTAGTCCAGAAGGGAAGTGCTTTGACTTAAGTAGTGAACTAGCAACAAAACATAGGTCCCTTTGTGAATGGGCTGGTTCAAGAGCACCATATGAGTCTAATGTATCAAAAAAAGATGATGACCATGTATTAGAGTTCATATAAAATATTTTGTAAGCTCAATTGAATATTTTGATAACAATGTTGTATATATTCTATGATAAGATGTAAATATCTGTGATGAGATTGTAAATACCTGTGATGAGATGTCGTAAATATCTGTGATGAAATTTGTAAATTTTTGTATATGCAGAATCTGTGATTTTTGTATATTTGCTAAATTTTATTTTTTTTTGAAAAATAACAAGTAGCAGCGGTTGATGTTGTCAACCGTTGCTACTAATAGCCTCTATTTGCGGCTGTTGAAGGTGTCAACCGCAGCTACTGATGGATGATAATAGCGGTCAATCGCGGCTACTAATATGTCTGTAGCGGTGGTTTGTATGGGCGATAGACCACCCGCCGCTACAAACGTATATTTGTAGTGACGTTTGTGTAGCGGTCGAGTGGCCTGCCTGCCGCTAGAGGTCCTTTCCCACCGCCACTATAGTGCCTGTTTGTTGTTATGAACACTAGTCCAAAATAGCACTAGCGGGTTTTTAGAGACCCATGACTGAAAGCGTTCCATCTGGTAGGTCCACAACTCAAAATAAGGTTATAGTAGCAGGCATCTAATAGTCTATAGTAGGTTTCACAGCCCCACAAATGTGATTTGTATTTCGGGAACCTAACCATATGGCAGCACTTATCTCTCCCTCCCCCACTTATCGGCAGCACCTCTCTCCCTCCCTCTCTCACACGTGCAATGGTGAGGCCCCTTGTCTCCATTGTAAGCCGCCCCTTCATCAGGCTCATCCTCTCCATTGCGTCCAATGACGTCCGAGATCTCGAGCTCTCCGTGGCGATGACAACCTTGAAGGCGACCACCCCGCCATCCTCCTTCCTCCTCCGCGGCACGGCTGCAACAACATCTCCCTCCCTCACGATCCCTTATATGTTGACATCTCCCTCCCTCATGATCCCTTATATGTCACAACGACATAGATTGTGAAATTTTACAATGACTTGTAATGCCATGCCGATTAACGGGCAACCAATCCAACTACAACCCATAAAACACAAGACGACAGAGTGCGTGCCATTCGGTTAGGGGTCGATTCTTCCCGCCACGTTCGACCCTGGACGGAAGGTGTCGAGTGGGACGGAAAGTCAACAACCGCCATTGACCCATGTTAAAGACTGACTCAGAGCATGGACACTAGGTGATGAAAGGTCAAATCACGCTGTAAAGCTACCCCTACCATCATCATCGTCCTACGAGGCATAATCGCATGCCACGCCGCTATGCTGAGTGTCGCAAGCACGCCACGCAATGACGCCCTTTATAGTGGCAACTGAATTAAGCTGATAGACCGGTCCGATGGAACCTATCGGCTTATGAGCACACAATGATGGGATACCCAGGAGCATAGGGCCCACGAAGACCAGTATCAACACCATCAACACTCGGAGCCATTGGCTTCACTCGATCGACTCCACCCGCCATCGAATCTCTCTCTCTCTCTCTCTCTCTCTATCTATCTATCTATCTATCTATCTATCTATCTTTCTTTCTCTCTTTGTTAACAGGACCAACCCCTTGTAGTATAAAAGAGGAGGCTCTCTTCATCCGCGGGACATCAGACAATCTCGACACATATATATACACGCATTCTCATACTCACATAGATTTAGAGCCCTCTTCTCTCTTACTATTATTGTACCTTCTACTATACCACTATCTCACAAGTAACACGAGCCGCTCGAAACTGGACATAAGAATTCTTACAACTAGTATGACTCTTTTGTGTCTTCCTCTTACAAAACATTCATACCTAAACGTGCAATTCTTATACAAATTTACTTACCGTGACTTGAAACATTGATAAATATTTAATTTGGGTGTCGGGAAAGCAAGTTCAGATGAAGGAGACGTATTCGGCCCAAATATGATACGGTCCAAGAGGTTTGATCAACCAGTACAACAGTCAGCGTAACCTCCGTAGCCCTTAGCTTACATACATACATATCAACTTTCCCTTTCGTTCGACGCCGCCGTCGGGAGAAAGAATTGATGTCCGTCTCGCTCTCGCCGAGTCACCGTACTCACCGTTATTGCGGAACAAACACACAGGCGTGGCAGGCCTCCTTCCTCGCCGCCAAGACTTGCGACTCCAACGTCATCTCGCTCTCGCCGGAGCTACTGCCGCGCCGGACATCTTGCCAAATGAACGATTTGCCGAGATCTCTGATGCGGAGCTTAGCATTTCGATTGTAGGATTATGTCTCAATTTTTTAGAAACGGATAACAGCCGGAGGCAATGCTAGATAGAGATGCAAGAAGCTCACTATCTTAGCTTCACCGTAGTGGAAGCTCAATTGCCCAAAGGTTACGTTCAATGATCTTACTTTCATTTATTTTGAATTAGTTTTCTAATTCTATGAAATGTATTTGTATCAGAGTTTTTAAAAATAACATATCGACGTATTTATATTGGTCTATTTATATCGAATCGTATAGGTGGTGAGAATCATCAATTCTTTTTTTTGTTAGAAGATGTCGGGAAACAAGTTCAGGTGATAGGTGAAGCACTTACATAGATCTACTAGGATGACTAAATTTTAAGGTTGAACATTAAATTGAGTAATTAAATATAAACTAATTACATTATGATTTAATTAGTTTTAATATGTTCATCTTGTCATTTAGCTTAGAGGTTATAGAATGAGCTTTGTTATTAATTTATATTTATATTTCTAATTAGTGTTCTAATACTTGATAGGACAGCACTAAAATTTAGTACAGAGAAAAACGAATACCACCCTAGGTGAGGTTTTCAGATACTGATTTAAATATGATCAGTAAAAGCAGTACCGTGTTGCACTGGTATTTCCACTTTAGTTTATCCATCGCACTCGAGATATCTTCTGTTCAGAAATGCGACTAGATCCCTCACTCACCTGATGATTGACGCGAGGAGTAAGCTTTTCCACCACCTTTCTCTAATTTGCCCTTTTTTAAAATTCTTTTTTACTATTTTATTGTAGGACTTATTATTTTTCAGAAAGTCTGGATACTTTTAATCACCATTTTAAGCTATCAAATCTAGATCTAGTAATTTATAATTGTTACATAGATAATTTTATATAAAGAAAAAAAATCAAAGCACAAACATTGATTAAATTAAAACAAAAAAATATGTTTTATTTTAGGTTCAAGAGCCTAATAGATGTGAAACAAAGTTCAATATGGCATAAACTTTTATACAAATTATATTTGCAAATCAGTTAAGAAAATGTGTTGCATAGTCAATTTGGTCCATTTTTTTTTTTCATTCACTCAGGGGCTGCTTGAGCTGCCGTCTGAGGCTACACGCCCCTCATGCACACGCATCCTGGCCTCAAGCGTATGCATGCCAGGGTGATCAAATGCCTCAAGCCGTTTGCAAGTGAACGGGTCTATCCATCAAACATTTTTTTTTAACTTTGCGAAGTCGGTTGGCGCGTAGAAAAAAAAATAGAGGAGCTTAAGCTGATGCCCTTGAGCAACACTCAGGTAATCCATCTTTCGTGTCCATGGTCTTGTTGTTGTTTGTTCATTTTCCGGGCGCATTGATGAATGCCAGCAGTAGTAGTTAAGTGATGCATGCAGGAATAACAACTTGTAAAGAATACAGTAGGAGGCAGCATCATGCACCGTTACTAGCAGCCACACTGCACGAATTAGTGGGGGCGTCAACGACCAAAGTCATCAAAATTTGCATGGGAAGGCACACCTAGATTTGCATGCTGGACAAATTGACAGAAGAAACACTACGCCTAGTACATATTTGCTGGAGTAAGTGAACGAAGTATGCCAAGAATGCAAATACACTCGCTAAACTTTTTTAAAAGTAATATTGTAGATCTAACCCAATTTATTTAATTAGCGTACAACCAATATAAAAATATGGTAGCGCATGGATCGAAAAATATTACATGTGTTTTGAGTTGAAAGCTGATTAGATTAACTAGTTATAACTAAAGTATTTTGAAAGACGTTAAACAAAGCAGGTGTGTTGCTCCTCGCAAAAAAAAAAAAAGAAGCAGGTGTGGTGCATTGCAACACTTCCGAAGTAGCCGGCGTAAACAGACGCGCGAGCCGGACAAGCTAATCCGGGCTCCATGGCCATGATCAGGTTTTGAAAATGGCGAATCGGGGGGATCAAGATCCGTCCAGAGGCCACACACACGCAGCTTTGAATTGAACAATCCAGTTTTTCCTGGGTCCTCCTGAACAACAGTAGCAATAATAAGAAACACGAAATTGCTACGCGCACACGGCCGCAGAGGAGTAAAAATTTCGCACGCCAGTGAGGAGGCTCCTCCATGGACCCACGGCTCCGTGCCCAAGAAACCAACCCTCAAGGAGATATATGGCGCAGATAGAGAGGGAGGGAGGAGAGAGGTCGAGCGAGAGGTGCAGTTAAACCGGGTTGCCCTTTGATAGGCCGCGGGTACGCACCAAAACCTTGGGGAAATGGAGCGGCTCCGTTGCGCAGCGGAGATGGCTTGGGGAAGCGGAGGAGGTTCGCGAGAGAGAGGAGAGGAGAGCACTAGCCATTAGCTCTGCTCCAGCTCTACTTGCCCTACACTGACATCCATCGATCGGAGCGCTGCTGTGCACTGCAGCAGCTTGTGTACAAAAGGGCCGTGTGAAGACGCCAAGAAAGAGTAGCTAGCCATCCTCTCCCTCCCTCCCCTCCCAGGTAAAAGGGGGTGAACGGAGGCAGAAAGCAGCAAGAAGCCCGTGACCGTGAGCAGCAGCAGCAGCGTTCTTGTGGGAAGAGGCGCGCGGCCATGGACACCTACGAGGCCACCAAGGTGGTGTTCTCCCGGATCCAGGCGCTGGACCCGGACCACGCCTCCAAGATCATGGGCGTCCTCCTCATCCAGAGCCACGGCGACAAGGAGATGATCCGCCTCGCCTTCGGCCCCGAGTCGCTGCTCCAGGCCGTCATGGCCAAGGCGCGCAAGGACCTGGGCATCCTCCTCCCGGCGTCGCCCACCTCCGTCGCCGCCGCGGGCCACGCGCCCTTCATCCAGCTCCCGCGCCAGCCCTCCTCCGGCCGCGCTGGCGGCGCGCCTTCGCCGCTCTCGGTCTCCTCCCCGTCGTCATGGGCCCAAGCCCCGCCCTTCTCGAGGAGCAACAACAGGGGCGGCAATGGCAACGCCGCGGATGAGGCGGGGGCGGACGGCGGGGAGGAGCTGCCGAGCCCCATCAACGGCGGCGCGGCCCCGTTCTATCTCCACCAGTCCCGGGACGCGCAGTTCCTCGACGACATGCAGCTGCAGGAGCAGCTCGCCTTCCTCAACGACAACAACCCTAGCGCGTTCGACGGCGGGGAGTGCCCGAGCCCCGGGCCCGGCGACGGTGGGCTGTTCCCGTACGGCCTCGGCGGGTGGGGGCCCAACGGTGGCCCGGCCCACCGCCGGTCCGCGTCCGTCAACGAACTCTGCCTCGGCGGAGGTGCGGACGGTTTCGGGTGGAAGCCATGCCTCTACTACGCTCGCGGCTTCTGCAAGAACGGCAGCAGCTGCCGATTCGTGCACGCCGGTTTCCCCGACGACGCAGCTGCCAACCTGGACGCCGATCAGCAGCAGCAGCAGTGTCCGGATTTCCTCCTTCGGTCCAAGAGCCAGAACCGCCTGGGCCCCGGGGCCTTCCCCTACTCCCCGACCGGCTCGCTCCCGGGCTCGCCGTCCGCCGCCAGCAAGTGCCTCAGCCTCCTGCTTCAGCAGCAGCAGCAGCACGACAGGTAGAGTAGACCAGCTCGCTCGCCGCCTTTACAAACTCTCCCTCACCAAACTACTACTCGAATCATTTGCATACACCAAAGCAAAGCTCCAGCCTTTTTTCTTCCACCTGTTCATGGCAGAGCCGCGGCGGCGGCGCTGATGCTGGGCGGCGGAGACGACGCGCACAAGTTCATGGGCCGCCCGCGCTTCGACCGCGCCGCCGACTTCGCCAGTATGATCAGCCCGGCGTCGCGCCAGATTTACCTCACATTCCCGTCCGACAGCACGTTCCGCGAGGAGGACGTCTCCAACTACTTCAGGTATACTGCCATCTCACGCTGCATGCACACACACACCCGCGCTAATGTGATGCATTATTTCTTCGCTGCAATACTGGCAACGCGATCTTACTCACTGACTGCGCATTCTTGGCAAATGCCTTTTCATCATCAGCATTTACGGACCGGTGCACGACGTCCGTATTCCCTACCAGCAGAAGCGCATGTTCGGGTTCGTCACCTTCGTCTACCCGGAGACGGTGAAGCTCATCCTCGCCAAGGGCAACCCACACTTCATTTGCGACGCGCGCGTGCTCGTCAAGCCGTACAAGGAGAAGGGCAAGGTCCCCGACAAGTACAGGCATGCATTGCAAACTACTCCTACCTCTTCACTGATCTTGAGCTTCTACTTGTAGTAGTAGTAGTGTTGCAGCATTGTAACATGGCATGCATGCGCTGCTGATCTGATTGACTAATCTCTTCTCTTCGTCGCTTCGCAGGAAGCAGCCACAAGGGGACTTCTCCGGCTGCACGACGCCGACGGGGCTAGATGTCTGCAGGGGGGACCCCTTTGAACTGCACCCACTCGGTAATGATTTCAACTTCCAACTTGTCAGTAATCTTTTCATGGTGATTAAGCCTTTACTTCTGTTAATGTGCTCGAACTTGACCTGACTGCGCAACCATTGTGATGATTCCGTCGTCAGGGGCGAGGATGCTTCAGCACTCGAACAGCGCCAACGAGCTGCTGCTGCGGCGGAAGCTGGAGGAGCAGCAAGCGGCCGAGCTGCAGCATGCCATTGAGCTGCAGAGCCGCCGCGTCATGGGCCTTCAGCTGCTCGATCTCAAGTCTCGGGCAGCAGCAGCCGCAACAACAGCACCAATCCCCTCTCCGGAAGGCAATGTCTTCACCTCCAGCCAGCCAGTGAACACCAGCATGGTCGAGTCGCCACCTCAAGAGTCTGGTATGCCTCGCAGGCTCGCAGCATCCTACTTTAGGCCTACTCCAGCAAATCAAATTGCCTCTTAAGTTAAACTAGTACTGATCACTGTGATTCCTTGGCCGGTGACAGGGGAGCAGCTCAAGTTAAGCAGCCCCTTTGCTCCTGAGGGGAAGGTCAACGGAAGTGATAAGGAGGAATCTGGTAGCGAGACAAGCCCGAACGCTGGCGACAGCGACCAAAGGTGTGGATTTAACTACACTAAAATTCACATTGCCATCATTCTGCTTGCTTATTAATCTTACACTTCGCTTTCATGTATCATTATCTGATAGACATGCAACTCTAACAAGTTGCAAAGTATTATGAGTTTCTTTCAATGCTGGTATAGACTGTTGCTTACTCAATGCAATTTGCAGTGCGGAGCACAATTTGCCTGACAGTCCTTTCGCGTCCCCGACCAAGTTGGCTGCAATGAAGCAAGATGGTTTTGCCGCCGCCACCGCTGGGAATGAGAATGCGTCTTCCCGTGTTGACGTGGACTGCGGCAGCAACGTCGACGGCGGTGGTCTCCGGCCTTCCCCGCTGGAAATTCCTTCGCCGAGACCTTTCTTCTTCCCCATGCACAGGTACGTTTCTCTACTTTCCGCAATGGTGATCATGGCCATGAACATTCCTTGATACACGAGTGAAATGATTCGATAACTGCAATGAGCAGGCTGTCCTCCGATCACGGAGCGATGGGGATGTAAAGTTCGCTGTTGGAAGTGAGTGACAACCCCATTCTAATCATGGTAAGCACTTAGTTCTCCCTTTATTCGGACAATGGTTCTCCAAATAATAGCCTTTTCGCTTTTCTCTAATTGTACCTCTCTTTTTCTGATCCTTTTTTCTCCTTTTGCTATTTGTAATTGTGACAGGGAATACAAGAAAAGCGATGGTGGAATAATAGGAAAAAAAGGAGTGAAGTGTCAGCATAGTGTTAGCTCCCTTTCTTTTGGTTCTTTTAGCCCCCCGCTTTTATTAGTGGATAGTTCTACTAAACCACAAGAGAAGAAGATGCCATTAGCCTTGATTTAAGAAAGCAGCGTAATAGATTAAGCAGCCTTGTCAGATATATACGAGTAATCAGTCCAGTGTTACCCCCTAATTATTAGATATATAGATACTACTAGTACTTAGTTTCACAGTTAGTGCCATCAACCACATTGGTGCCACAGTTACTGTAGCAAGATCCTTCATGTACTGTCACTACTACAGACACCTCCACTAGTTTAGTTAATTGTGAGGGTTAATCCACAATGCTGGTACCAGCCACAGGTCACATGTAAAACCAGTACAGCTACAGCCTGCTGGGTGCATGCTGCAACGGGTGCAGCTATTGTATACAGTAATGGACAAGGGCGCCCCAGCTGCTGGAGAGGAGCACATGTCCATGGCAGTGGGTCAGTCAAGTATTTTACTGCTGCTGCGACTGCAAGATCGCAGGCTATATGGATATTGCGAGGAGTTGTGAGATTTGATATGCTTATTAGTATAGCCCCTGAATTGCTGGTTGCTGCAAACAGTGTTTATTTTGTTCTGCTTTTGGGTATGGTCTGGTTGTGTGGATCTAGTGTAGTTGACACCCCTACAAAAAGAATGAAAGTAAAGTGAAAAGAAAATTATCCATGTATTTTGCGCGTCCATTTTCTGTGCATTTATCTGAACTCTGGAGTGTGGTGTTGCCGCTGTACCCCAGTTGCTCTTTGCATCATGGACACATGACATTTTTGTCAGTTTAGTCGGAAGACGCATGGTAGGCTGTATTGTTGGTCCTGTCGTATGCAAAAAGTGAGGGCACAATGGCAACACCAGCGCGACATGTTTACATGATTGCTTGTCTCCTTAGCTTATGATTTTGTGAATCAATTCTGTGCTAGATTTGTTTGGTTATTTCTAGAATGCCTGGTGCCAACCTGTTGACTGGTCCATGCGCCGCAAACGTTGAAGGGGGCACGAGGGCTTGTTCTATTTGCGCTTGTTGCAAGCCTGGACGCACAAAATTCGTAGGAAATGATATAATTCATCTTATAGTATAGTGAATTGGGTTGATGCAAAAAAAATTAGCAGGGAACATTCATCTTTTCTATTTTTGCTCAAATTGGTATTATTTTTTCCCCGAGTTTGCTAGTTAAATTGACCCACAAATCCAATCCTTTATGGTAAATTTTCAAACTCATGGATGTCTGGACATGAATAATGCAGAAGACTTTTTCGGTGAAGTTTCTACGCGTTATATTACGGACAAGCTTCACTGCTGGTGTCATGTGGGCAGTACACCCGCGCACTGGAGTTGACCAGTGTCCCTCGTGTCCGTATGTGGTTTCACGGGCGCGCGATTTCACCTCGTACGTTGCTGTGTACGGGACGAAGAAGGATGGTCCGACCCGAGCGCACAGACACTACCCCGGGCGGGCGGGCGGGTGGGTGGGAGTGGAAAGGTGTAGCACGAGACTGGGGGACCCACCCTGGCAGGGCCTAGTCATTCCCATGTGGGCTTTGCAGTGTGCCCCAGCTTTTATCAAGCCCATCAACCCGACGGTACTGGTGCTGGTCCTCTCTGTGCACGTACCGGCTTCTGTATCGCTGCTGCGCATTGTGTCATGCGGTGGTACGCAGTTTTTGACCTCCACTTTTCATTGTCACCGCCTCCTTTCCCGAACTTGAAATTTGAATCTTGAGATTCCTGTTGGGCTCGTAATCAGCGCCCAAATTTCCCGCAAAGATCGCTTTTCGGAAAAGCGGTCCGGACCGGAGGGGGGCTCGCTCGCTCGGTCCAAAAAAACTTTTCCTTGCCAAGCCACCAAGCCAATGCCTCTTCTCGCTCCGTAGAGCGTACGTAGGCTTGAGGTTGTTGCTGATAAACTAAAGCCTGGCAAAGGCCACACACTGGTGCTCGCACATGCACCGGCCGGCAATCGTTACCCAATGACCCAGAACAACTGGCGCGACACAACAAAGTAAAGCAGGGGCGCGGACACCGAGGCGCGCGGATGGATGGAAAGACGACCCCCCGGCCGAGTAATAAACAAACAAACGCGAAGCCAAGAGGAGGGGGCTGGATGCAAAATTCTGGCGGTCAAACCCGAAGCCAAGACCACCACCACCAAATCAGAGGTGATTAGTGTGGAGGCTCCGCTACACTACACGCACGGCCATGGGCCTAATCAGTCTCTGTGAGTAGCATCTCACTAACTCGAAAAGGCCCTCTCTTCCACCGAGCAATAATAGAGTTCGTACCCTACCGACCCGGCCACCTGCGTCTGCCCGTGCTCAGGGCTCAAGCACAAGCAAAACAAGACCCGGCCGCGCGCTACCCGCCACGGGCACCGCGGCCCCACCCACGCGTCACGTCGCGGGTCCCGCCTGTCACTCTCTCCTCCTCCTGCCTGCTTACGCCCCAGCTTTCTGCCCGCCGTGCATACCGCTGAACCAAGCGATGGAGGGGCCGCGCGTGCGATGCGAGCGTGGTGGAGCAGGCCAAACTCTTTGCTCTGCCGACGGAGACGGAGCGGAGAAACGCGGAGTCGGCGTCCGTGCTGCCGTGCCGCGCCGAGCTACCACTACCACCCGTGTGTGGCTGCACGCGCGCATGTGCCCAGCATGTGCGGCGCAGCCCATCGGCCAGTCTCCCGGGATTTGCCACCCGTGGAAGCGGATCGCGGCGCACCTGGCCGGCATGTGGGTTTTCCTGCGCCGCCCTCGTCTGCTAGCTCGTTCTGATCGATCATTACACACCGTTAGTAATAAATTACTTACAACTCGGTGATCTGGGAGCGGCACAGTGATGATCTGTTCATCAGCAGCAGGAAATATAATCTTCCGCGATCCCAGCGCGCCGCGCCGCTGCACGGACAGCTCGAGGCGATCAAGGTATTAGCGCCGGTAGGTGGTAGCTATCCGTTCGTGTTCGTCAAAGGTTAGTGGTAGCTTAGTTAGATTAATGCATGCTCATTTGTCGTCAGCGAGCTTGCCAACCGTGATGCGATCAGATTTCCTGCTACGGTTTGTTTAGAGGACAGTCGGGTACATTCATCACTACACTATACCCACATTTTTCACTTGACCGGTAGTACTTGCTTGCGACTCCAGCAGCATGCACGATCAACAACAACGCTATGCACAGAGACACACAACAGTGTGACTGCAGAAAGCTATAGCTGTGCTCTCGAAGTGACCCGCACGGCTCCCTGTCGGAAACTTTGGTCACCCATGGGTTGTTGACTGTCGACAGCGATAACACGAGAAGTCGAGCATACACCACTGCTGCTACTACTATGTACCGATACTTCTCGTACAGTTGGTTGTCCCATGCTTCCATGAACCATTGGACTGCAATACAGTAATACAGGTATACAGCTAAACGGACGCCTTTCTGTCCTGGCTATAGACGCCCACTGCAAAGAAGTGTTCATTTGGAACATCTCGCTGGTGATGGTTGCACATCATCGTCAGTTTCATAATGCTTTAGGGCGCTTGAATGTGATGATTAGTAGGAGTAGATGATTCGTAGAATATATACGTTACAAGAAATGCTATAGAGTTACTTATTGAGCAAATATCATTTGTTTATAAAACTATGTCTTATTAGCAAAAGATCATTATAAATGTTTCAAAAGGACTTGCTCTTCCTTATTGTGTTGTACTTTATGTTAGATCAATTTGATCAACTATTTAACAGGATCACTAGTACAGAATAGATCACACCTAGATTACTTAGATTAGAACTGAATTGCTGATTCTTATGACTTACCAGTCATGATTATGCCTGTTGATTTATGAAGAAGATCATGTGCCACCGTAGATGTAGTAGATGAAGTAGAATGCCTGGATGTCGATGTAGATCAAGGGCACCGAGCTTCCACGTCTTCCAGCACCTTAGAGATCGATTAGGTCAAAGTAGAAACACCCATACCGGCTGAACTCGTGATTAACTCGCGATTAGGGAAATCTAGGGGTGTCCCTTTAGTTATATAGTGCTGTAGACGTGGGACCGGGTCCTTAGATGGGCTGAGTTTGTCTCCCAATCAAATACAACTAATTAAGGGTTTAGACAAATTCGGATTGGGCCTTAGAGGCCCAATTAGACCTCACCGAGGTTAATTCCAACATTCTCCCCCTTGACCGAAGATTAATATAATATTTACTTTATTGATCACATGTAGGTGGATATACATAGATCAATAATCTCCCACTTAATTGAACAACCTTAATCTTAAACTTAAGCTTATGTTCGCTTCATGTTCACACTCAATACCATAGTAAAGATCAATAATCTCCCACTTAATTGAACAACCTTAATCTTAAACTTAAGCTTATGTTCGCTTCATGTTCACACTCAATACCATAGTAAAACATAGCCAATGCATCATCGGCAGACATTACAGATATACCGGGACTTCATTAACTAAAATCACTATAATACCTTGATAGAGCACTTATTAACTTATTTTGGGAGTTTATTTATTCGGCCTCATCCAGAATTATATTTCAGATTAATCATCAAATCCATACTAATTTCACGAAAAAAATAGGATAAGAGATAAGACCCTGAACAGTCATATAGCTAGCTATTTTCTTATACATAACTTGATCCTGGGATCCTTCTTTCATAACATAATAATATAGTTATTAATGGGCTTGACACCATCAACTCTATGTCACTACTTGAAAAGGAATATTGTAATCAAATATAGTAACATTGAATTCAATCAACGCAAATTTAATAATAATTATACCGAAATATATTTTATATGACTGTCTAAAATAACACATGCCATACAAAATCAGCATTAATAATGCTAATCTTATTTTAGAGCTTTCTGTATAATCGCTCACATCTGTAAGAGTGAAGGATATAAAACTTAATTGTGCATATTTATATCCTCACACTCTCACAAAATCTTATCTAAATAGAACTTAATTAAATAAGCATGTTATTCGGTGTTGTAATCTTTAAAACACCTTTTCCAGTGAACCTCCCCTGGACTAAGACTAACAAAAGGTTGCCAAACATTCCGGCTTGTTATGCTAAGTCAATTTCTTATATGACTTAGTATATAGCTTCATCAGAAGTATTAGGAACGTCTTTCTATTTATCTTATACTTAACTATGTATTTAAAATATTATTTGCTATATAACGCAAATAAAACAGGCATATCTATGTATGCATTCACAAATTTGTCACTTCAGAGTCTCGCTTATCGCTTATCTTTTGTACTCCGATGATAATCCTAATACTCACTTTGGTCCCATCTTCATGTACTACTCTCCCAGAACCTAGGAAAGCATCACGAGATGTAACTTATGATACGATGAAAACTTTTCTCCTTTCTTGTAACGCATACTTATTTCTATTAGTTTACAGAGAAAGAGTTCACCTTAGAGTATCAGGATAACAAATAATCCATCTTAACTTTACAAAATGAATCATGGTTACCTATAAAACATACAAACTTATGTGAAGTTATGAATTTAGGATCTTAATTTTCCTTTGGAATCACTCAAAACTTGTAGACCCATTATAACCTACTGTTTTGATTCCATTAGAAAATTGTTATAAATGAACTAAACTTATGTTCAAAATTCACAGACTTCATATGGTTATAATTTTAGAAATAACTGAGGGTCTTCTACTTTTATGTCCAAAATACTTCTAATTAATCATTACATATCTCTTTTATAGATCTATAATTTAATGTAAATCCTCAACAGAGTTAGGAAAAGAATAGAGGAATCCTTATGGCACACAATGTATATATATGAGAAAATCATATATGTATATGTCTTAAATCATCAATATAGAAAACTTATCCTATATCTCATTAAGATTCTCTTCTTCCCATTTCCTTTCTTCTTTGTGAGCTCCTATTGAATTCTGAATAAACAGAATATTAAAAGTGTCGACCCATAAACTGATCTAACAATAATTTACAATGGTAACTCTCTTATCTTGGTACGATATTTAGCCACTAATTAATTTTCTTTACTAATATGATTAATATTCACAAAACTGCGGTGGCTAGTATCATGAATATGATCATACTTCAATCATCTCTAATTTTATTATACTAATCCACAACAGCGGTGGCCAGAAATGGATAGCACAACAACAAAAAACTGTAAAAATTATACCGTATCCAGCGGTGGCTAGAATAAGGAGCAGTGACTTATTTGAGATAATTGGCAATAGTACAATAAAATGTATATAAAAGCATGAATTTTAACCTTATGGTGGTCTGATTAAAATCACGCAATAAGCTTCAACTTGCATCACCCGTGGGAAAAACAAGCGAAAAACTTAACTTAAACTCATAATTAAAACAGCGGTGGTCAGAATTAATTACAAGTGTACTCTAAATAAACTTCTCGTTGGTTCCATTCAAATAGAGGCATCTATGTATACTTAGTAGATAATCATGTCTAGCATGATAAAATTGCTCTTGAACTTACTCTTATTTAACAGTGGCAGGATTAGGAAATCAACAAGTACTAGATCAAAGCATCATCAGCAGCACAACGACATACTGAGACAACATTGGTCATAGTATTACTGAGAAAACCTTATCCTTAATATTATGCTTTAAAAATATCATATACTTAATTTTCTCTGTGAACTTATGGACAATGAATTATCATAGAGAAAATTATTACTTTATTCAAGAATTAATGAGATCAATTCTCAATTGACAAGAGCAAATTCTTAATATGTCATCATAGTTGGAGCATACTATTTGATGAGACATTATATTCTCCCCTTCGAATTAGTGGTCTAACATGAGTGTGCCACATATTCAACAAGGTCTCATCACTTAACTTATAATATCTTATTCATATATATTTAAAATAATCATAATAAAATTATGAAATTTGCTTATGGAAAAAGTAAGAGAATAATAATAACTTAAACTTGATGATATAAGAGATAACCTCAAAATTAAGAGATAATGTACTCATAAAACACTGATATATGGAATCAAAAGTTTCAATGAGGTATATTGAATGACATTAAACTGAATGTTGAATCCACTAAAACAATTCTAAATGAAGTTGCTAGCAGTATAAACTTCAACTTATTTTCATCTACTAAAATTAAGAACAACTCCCCTGATCTCATGAATCTCTTAATCATTCGTTAATGCAATGCTCCACGCATGAGTCAGGAAGATTCATTCTAAGGGCCTTAAGCACATAAGCTAAGTCCCACATGCTACTAATATGCTTGCCTAATTCACTTAGCTCATCATAACATGAGGTTGTAATTTATACAAGCACTTATGTAACTTTTCTATTATGAAAATAATTTCATAGCGGTCTTGTCATCATCATCATCATAAAATGCTCCTCTTATACCATCTGAGATTTAGCACTTGATTATTCTTGGCAAAACCATTATCCTCAAAGTTCTCAATGCCAGAAATGAGAGAAAATTACTTGACCTCATAAAGCACATAATCAAGCTCCAGAAACTTGAGAATGTATTGTACCTTAGTTTTTCATGAAGAAAAACAATGCCATTAAAAAGGTTTAATGGTCTTCATGTAAGCTGATTAGACCAAATAATAATATTTAATCTATTTCATAATCTTATGAAATAATCATGGGTAAGAACCCAAATTATCTTAATGGTGCAAGTACTTACTGCAACAATAATGCAAATAATGCATTTTATATTAATCTTAAGGCATAATTGATGGTGATGGAAAAAATAAATAAACATAAATCTGGAACTTAAAGATTCAACACTTCAAACTTAGTTATTTAGTGCATAAACATGATGACAAAATAAAATAGCACTAAAATTATTAGAATTTAATAAATCACTTAACTTAATATTCTTAGCAAAATAATTTGAATATATGCAAAGATATAATTCAAAATCATATTCTCATTCAAGCATGGTGAGAAAATGTCATCTATACTGGGCATTAACTTAATGATTAAATTAACCTTACACTTATCCCTTAAATTATCATAATCATTAAAATTTAAATATATATATATATATAACTTAATTTATTGGATGGATATAAATTCTCAAAATAACAGCAAAAGCATAAAAATGTAGCAAAATAAAATATTGGTATGAAAATATTATTGAGAATTTAAAATAATTTTCAAAATAATAATTGAAAAATGTGCCAAAATAGACTTAGAGAATTATCCAAAATTTTACTGTAGCAAATTCTTAGAATTTAACTTAAAGTTTTGCAGCAAAATTTGAGCTTATAAACAATACTTAGTTAATTTCTTAATTAATTAACTTAAAACAGGAATTAAATTAAGACTTAGACGGCCTGTTTATAAAACAAAAAAAAATTGGCCCGCGGCCCTTATTGCGCGCACAGCCCAGAAGCTGGCCCAGCGGCTTGGCCCACGCGCACGATGGCTCGGCTCGGCAAGCAGGCGGCTAAGGCACGCGGCTCGCGGTTGGGTCGGCGCGGGCGGCTCGGGCCTCAGGCGGCTCGCGGCTCAGTCGCGGCTTGCGTAGTCGGCTTACGGCAATGTATGTGCACGGCTCAGCGATGGCCCATGCGGCATTCGGCCCAAGCGGAAAATGGGCGGTCTGCCGACACGGCCCACGCGCGTGGCTGCTGCCTACCCCGCTTCAATCCTGGGCGTTCGCGGTGATCCAATGGTGGAGGTCAGCCCGTGACTAAATAAAAAATTGGAGTTGACCGAATCAAAACCCTAAAAATCTCACTCTCTCCCACACTTTCTCTCTCACTCACTACCGGAGCTGCGGCGGCGGTGAGGGTGGTGGCGACCGGCGGCCGTCCGGCGACGCGCTAGGGCCTTGCATGAGCCCGATATGGCGTCACCACGCGTCGCCCCGCCTTCTCTCCTCCTCACTACCCTTTCCCCCTGCTCCGGATCTGAGCTCAATGGCGGCCATCTGTGTAGCCTTGCCACAGCAGCCATGGCGGCTCCTCTCGCCGGTCACGCGTGCGACTTAGTCGCGCGCGGCTCCGTCGAGCGGTGCCTCCATGGTGCCCTGTTGGCTCGGCTGATGCGGCGACGACGGCGGGATCCTGGCAACATCGACCAGAGGCGACGACGCCTCGACAGGCGCACACGTGCTACAGGCTGATGCCGCACGGCCTGACCCGGTCCCATCGGGTGCGCGCGCGGAGCACATGCACGCAGCACCCCGTCGGCGGGCGGTGGGAGGAGGGAGGTGCCTTGACATCCGTGCGTGACGGCATGCCACGTAGGAGCGAGGTGAGCCTCAACTTAAACCTCGATCTTAGATATGATTAGGGTTAGTGGTTCGGAGCTAGGGTTAGGGTTAGTGTGTGTCGCAGTGTTTATGGCGGTCACGCGCGGCTCATCTTATGCCATACGTGGCCGCTGAGGCCGAGTAGGCCTTTTTTACTGATCTAGGGTTAGGATCTAAAACTTACTACTGCTATTATTTATTCTCAATCATGAATGATCATTGACATGAAAACCCGTACTGAATAAGCATCATTGACATGAAACATCTTAATAAACACATCTGTACAGTGCTAGCACGAGAACTTTAACCTAATTATAAGGAGATCTAGCACTTAACCGAGCTTAGCTTAACTAGGGGATCAATTTGACTAGTTTATGGCTCTGATACCAAATGTTAGATCAATTTGATCAACTGCTTAACAGGATCACTAGTACAGAATAGATCACACCTAGATTACTTAGATTAGAACTGAATTACTGATTCTTATGACTTACTAGTCATGATTATGCCTGCTGATTTATGAAGAAGATCATGTGCCACCGTAGATGTAGTAGATGAAGTAGAATGCCTGGACGTCGATGTAGATCAAGGGCACCGAGCTTCCACGTCTTTCAGCACCTTAGAGATCGGTTAGGTCAAGGTAGAAACACTCATGACGGCTGAACTCGTGATTAACTCACGATTAGGGAAACCTAGGGGTCTCCCTTTAGTGATATAGTGATGTAGACGTAGGACCGGGCCCTTAGATGAGTTGAGTTTGTCTCCCAATCAAAGACAACTAATTAGGGGTTTAAACAAATTTGGATTGGGCCTTAGAGGTCCAATTAGACCTGACCGAGGTCAATTCCAACACTTTAATCAAGTGAACATAAAAATTTGTAACAAAAAATATATATTAAAGCAACTAATTTAATCATGGGGAAATTCCTTGTCACCCATCAAAAAAACTTCTTCTTCCTTATTAGCCATAAAAAAAATTGAATTTCCTTATTAGCCATTGCTTCAAACTTTTGTTTCTTCCTAGCCATTGCCGTTTCATATGGGAGAGAAAAGGACACAGTTGCCCCTCATATAGTTTTTTGCTACAAACATCGTTTCCTGGCTTATATAGCTTTTTTTGGGGGGGGGAGGGGGGGGGGGGAGGGGGGTATGACACTGATAGTTTTAGCTTTCTGTACAATGATCAAGCCAACAGGCTATAATTAATCACTAAGTGGAATTAGGCAACAAGCTATAGTTAATCACTAAGCGGGATTAGGCCAGCATGCCCAGTGTGGGTACTTCCCTACTCGAATAGGCATGCACATGTTTATGTGTGAAGGCTGAAACAAAAGCGGTACATGGCAGTGATAAACAATGCTTGTAAACGATTTTGGTGGTCTGAAATTTGTTGCAACATAAAATTTGGCTGACACACATCCCTCTCGAATCATGACCTGCCATCGTCGCCACACCCTCTCGATTGAGCCCTCAACCTACTCCACGCCCACACCATTGATGGTAACAGAGCAGGGGCAATTTGGTCATAAAGAAAATATTTCAAATCAGAATTATACAAGGAGTGGTTGATAAGGAATAAAATTTAGCACCAATGATTTATAAGGAACTTCAAAATTTTAGTGCTTAAAAGGGAACCTCAACCATTTTTTATGGCTATTAAGGAATTTACCCTTTAATCATAGAGGGTGAATGTGATGATTAGTAGGACTACATGATTCGTAAGAAATGCTATAGAGTTACTTATTAACAAAATACCATTTGTTTATAAAACTATATCTTATTAGCAAAAGATCATTATAAATGTTCTAAAAAGACTTGCTCTTCCTTATTGTGTTGTACTTTCATCAAGTGAACATAAAAATTTGTAACAAAAAAATATACATTAAAACAACTAATTTAATCATAGAGGGTGATGTTTGACCTCTGTGACGGCACCAAATTCATGCTTAGGTATTTAGATTTCTATTTTAGGAAATAGTGTAACATAAAGCGGCTCCTCTCTTGGATTTATTTTTGCAAATGTTCACCATAATGAAACATTCGCTTTAACATTATGCAAAATCTTTTACATCTTTTTTACTTTGTAGAATATAAAGAAACACATGTTAGATTAATCAATTTACTCTATTTGTCTCATTTTTACTTGTCATTCTAGTTTTCTATATCTTTGTAATTTATTTATTATTCTTATTTTACAATACATCTCTATCTCGGCCTAAAAAACATATACTCGTTACAATACAATGTTACTAGTCGTGTAAAAATACTGTGAAACGGGAAGCAAAAAAAATATTTCGAGGTGTTTGTCTCCATATCTGAAATAAAGGTATACTAGTATCTGAAGGTGCAAATAAAGTTGATCACCTTGCCGGACCCCAAGAGACCTCAAGCATGGCGCCGACCAAATTCAAATCCGCTTATCCAAAAGCAGCAGTGGTCCAGGTTAGATTAAGCCCGCTTGGAAGCCATTAATGAACGGGACCTACGCACTGATCTGGTCTATCAAAACAAACTCAAAAGAGACGAAACCGACCCGACCCGAGGAAGCGCGCGACACGAGTGTTTCAAATTTAATCCACCACCATACTACTGTACCTGCCACCTACTGTTCGCCGCAGCCTCCGAGGCGAACAGCGTGGAAGACCGTGCGACCCGTTCCCGTTCCCGTTCCCGGGGCCGCGCGGACGCCGTGCGACGGATTCCCTTCCGCGACACGGTGGGTGCGCCGCGGGGCCCGGTTGCCAGCCGCTGCTGTTTCTCGCTTCTCCTCGGCCCGCGGGCTCCCGTGCCGTCTCGGCGCGGGCTCCGGTGCGGTGCGGTGCGGCAGGGGAAGCGCGCTAGCACCGCTCGCAGTGTAGTACGGTCGCGATGTCTGTCTGTCGCGGCGCTTCAGTCTTCGCTGCGTGAGCCGCACGCACGCGTGCACGTTCCCGTGTTCCACGACACGGCTCGATGCGCGCGCGGGGGGCATTGTGACTTGTGTGACTTGTGAAGGCGGGACTGTGGTTGCATTTGTTTAGGAAAAGGGAAGGTTAACCCCTATCAAAAAAAAAAAAAAAAAAACGATAACGCCGCCAAGGCACGAGGCCAGTCAGCCCATCGGTACGGCAATTCAGCCTACTGGGCCCAACGAGCAGAGGACTGAAGGAAGAGCCTCTGATTACTGCTGGCAAGGGCTGAAGGGTATTGCAGTAAGCCCACGGTCACGGCAAACATAAGCCCGTCTGTTTTTTTCCTCTCTCCTCGATACATCCAGTAAAAATGTAGAGAATAGTCTATTTTACTCTTTGAACAATCCACTTTGTCTAATTTACTCTCCAAACAAAATCTTGACTCAATTTATTCACTCAAACAATTTAAGTTGGTGCAATTTACACTCTGATGTAATTTGTCCTTTTTGTTTCTCGTTGTACACTTAGAATTTAATGCTCGAATTTTACTTATGAAAGATTATAACAATTACTATATAAAAAATATATTTTTCTATTTTTTCATAAATATTTTGTATATAATTTTAGAGCTCTATAGTTAAGGTAGTATTATATATTATTAAACTATATAATATATGTGTAAAATATACTTTAGATTTTTTTAGCATAAAGTTCTATAAAACCTATCATTGTGCAAAATTTCAGCACTAAATTCACATTGTACAAATAGAAACAAAAAAGACAAATTACATCAAGGAGTAGATTGCACTGATTTAAATTGTTTGAGAGAGTAAATTGAGCCAAGATTTTATTTAAGATGTAAATTAGACAAAGTAAATTGTTAGGGGGAGTAAAATGGACTTTTCCTAAAAATGTACTACCTCGAAAAAATGAGAAACACGTACCTTAATGTATATATGCGTTAAGGTTGGAAATAAAAGATAGAATTAGTAACAGCCCTGTTATGCATCAAGGGAAAATGTGATACGTGAGGAGACGTCGAAATTAACATTCCTCGAAGAAAGGAAAGTGCGTTACTTTCCATGTTGACAATGTGCGATACACAGAAACTGGAATGTTTGAAAAATCACTAAACACTGTAAATATTTGAAAAATCCAATTTGGATTGATGGGAGTAAGGAATGAACTATTAGCAGTAGAACCAACACCACCATAACCAAACCCTTCAGAGCTTGTTATATTTCCTTATTGTGCCTTTTAACTCTTGTATTTTATTGCACAAAATACAAAGGCTAGCAGATTCACGAGACTCTAACCGGCCATTATCCAGTAGAAGTGTCCTTCGTTTAAGTTATCAGGTATCCACCCTGGACTACTCCTCTGGCTGTAAACACATGCACGAGCGAAATGAGCAATGAACTCAGGTAATATCCAGCCGAGTCGTTAGCAAACGAAAATGCCAGGGTTAAGCTTCCCATGGCGTCTGGTGATTCCTCGTAGAAAAACTCATTTAACCCAATACAGAAAGACCTGACCTCACCGGCCGGCACCTATCAGAAAGTACTGGGGTCCTTGGCACAGGATGCTCATTGGAACAGCCACCTTACGGTGCACGAAACCTTGGGCACGTGCAATTTGTAAGCGATGATTCTCCACCAATGCTGCTGAAACCATTGAGAGCGTGGAGAAGACTAAACTGATCCCCATCCGCTGCAGTGGTGTAATACTGCCATACCAGTGAATTTCCTCAATATGCAATGAGATCTTATTGGTCTTTTTTTGTCTTCCTAAGTTAGTAAGATAGGACTAAATTCTCAACTACCTCATCCATATGTAACTATAAGCCTCATCTAAGGTGATAAGCCTCATCTAAGGGACTAGTCTGATACAAACACTCATCTCAAACGAATCGGCATCCTTATCAAAAGATATAACATACTCACAATTAAAGACATTGGACAAATGAAAAAAACGTTCTCATCTTCGACACATACGTCTCTAGGGTCAACACTTATGACATGTTGTCTCATGCATATGCGTCTAAATATGTCATGCGCTATATGTTTAAATCTCCTGCCCTACACGTGCTCCATGTCCATGAGAGTCAATTCTAATATCTCTTTTGTAACGTTTTATGGTTCTCATATGTCTGGACCCATCTCACATTTTAAGTGGATTACATACACTTCAGTAATCTATTTATGCTTTTATCATTGTTTTACATAAAGCGAATAACCTATGACTAAGTTATTGGGCAACTAAAAATTATATGTTAGTTTTACTCTTCTCATATTATAAGGTGAAACTAAATTTCTCACCTTCTCATCAGCATGGGCCACTATGGACCCTATCTAGATTCAAAGGACCTCCTTGTGTCTGGTTGATTGGTAGGCTAACATTCTATCTGATGGCTCAAAATGAGTGATAAACATCAAGATAGAAGAGGTTACGACAATAGATCTTGAAAGAGCTTCACTAGACCAGTTGAATGGGTATTTCATAAAAGGTTTTTTTTTGTCTATGGTACCCTCTCAATAAACATGATTTTATCTATGCAACACCATAACCCTATATTTTGTCTCTCAAACACTAAGAAATTATGGGTTTTATCTGTAGAACACTTTAGCAGGAAAAGTAAATATTTTCATTATTTTATCTCAATCCACATACGACATTTATAACTTGAAATTTAGAACAAAGATACATTGGTACATTTTATGTTATTGACAGATTTATTGTTGATTATTTGCATGACTTTTTCAACTAAGAAAGTATTTATTTAAAAATAACCTTGTGCAAATAACCGACAAAAAATAATGAAAAAACCACATGGATAGAAAATGTAGCAATGTATATTTATACCAAATTTTAAGTTACAATGCTTCTAGGCATTAAGTTAAAAATGTTGTAAGTGTTCTATAGATAAAAATCATGATTTCTTAGTATCCAACAGGCAAAATATGGAGTTGTTGTGTCTCACAGAGAAAAACATGTTTATTTAGTGCCCCCCAAGACAAATACCTTCATAATTGAACAATGGTGACCAGTACAAGACGATCAACCCAAACTTGGATGTGCTTTAAGTACGGAACAAAGTTAGCTACAGTACCAAGAAGAAGAAGAGGAGAACACCAGCCGGGAAGGAATCCAGTGAGAAAGATAAAAGGCATCATGTTAACTACTCTCTTTGTCTTTGTTTTGTTATCATTTAAACAATAGAGCTAGTTTATTTTTGAACTAAGATCTCTGTTCTAATGACAGCAAAGCAAAAACAAGAACACAAAATTGAGCCATCACTGTCGTCAAAGAACATATCACCTTCATAGAGAAGATGATAGACGAAAAACCATAGAAGAAGCTTGATCTACAAATAAATAAATTACAAGGATGTATCCTCACCTTGGAACACAAGCCGGAGATGATCCGGGAGACGTCGGATTTGGCCCCTGTCTAGTAAGGAGCACTAAAATCACTTTGAAATCCTAACCAACTAATTTCAAATGCTAAAAAGGTGATAATGGTTCAATTGAGATAATGTTAATTGGCTATAATTCTTTAGGAAACAAAACATTAGAAAAAAATGTGGATACCAATTATAGAGAAAAATATCTGTATTCGCAAAAAAGGAAAAATATCTGCTTGTTTTCATGAAAGATCCTAGGTAACTTTTTCTTAAAAAATGATTATGAGTTGATGCGATCACAGGCAGTAATGAAGTACTAGCAAATATCAACAAACGGACAAGCGAACCCCAACATCAAATATTGATGTTCATTCCAGTTGACACTGCAGAGCGTATGTCTAAATCGACGCGCATGATTCTCATATAAAGGGTATCCCGAAATTGCTATTGTTATTTGTCACCATAATATATGTCAATTAATAGCTTAACAAGCCTTCCTACTTTTGTACCTCATTGCACATAATATAAAAGCTAGCAGATTTAAGAAACTCAACATAGACAACATCCAGTAGAAGCAATCCAAACGCCCTTCATTCAAGTTATCAGGTATCCACCCTGGACTACCTCCTCGGGCGGTGAACACGGGTACGAGAGAAATGATCAGTGAACTCAAGTAATATCCAACTGAGTCGTTAGCAAATGAGAATGCCAGGCATAAGCTTCTCAAGGCATCTGGTGCTTCCTCGTAGAAAAACTCATATAACCCAATCGAGAACACCTCACCGGCACCTATAAAAAAGTACTGGGGTCCTTGATACAGGATGCTCACTGGAACAGCCACCTTATGATGCACTAAGCCTTTGACATGTGCAATCTGTAAGCGATAACTCTCCACCAATGCTGCAGAAACCATTGAGAGCGTGGATAAAACTAAACTGATCCCCATCCGTTGCAGTGGTGTAATGCCAGTCGCCAAGCCAGTGAATTTCCTCAGTACAGAAACAATAACTTTCTCATAGACTGGAAGTAGTGCAAGGACAGTAATAACATCGACAATTTGGAAAGAAGCTGCAGGTATTTCTAAAACGCCGATATGTTTGTCCATCACCCCCGCTTGTTCTACAAATGTTGAATACATCTGTTCAAGAACTGTAGAAAATAATATCATTGTGATCCAGATAGGAAGCATTCTGATTAAAATCTTTAACTCCTCTACTTGAGTAACAGTACATATTCCCAGTGTATTAAGAATGCCAACAGGTTCAGAGTCAGGTAATATCACAATTGCAGCTTTATCAAAGAACCTGTGAGAGAAAGAATAATATATCACTACCTTGCTAATTGAAATAGCATACTTGGTTGCTCTGTCATTGTTCCTGCATAATGCTTAAGTTGGATAAATTTCCTTAATGAAATAGCAGAGCTCCTGCCTTTTTTTTTGGATAAATTTATACTCCCTCCGCTCTAAAATTGTTGTTGTTAGGGCAATAATTTTAGTTAAAAGAAATACACTAGAATTTTTTTTTGTCCTAAAGACAACAATCTCAGAATGGAGGGAGTAACTAATAATGAGCTGCTGCTTTTGGAATTTCAACTTATATTAATTGTTTATAGGCTCTAGAGCTTTCTTACTGAAAGTCTACTAATCAACTAAAATTAAACTGTACAAAATGAAATATTAAATGATTAAGGGTAGTACTCAAGCCCATCTGTATGCTCCAACATTCTGCTTCCATCAAATGATGAACCTTGCTCAGAAATCTCATAAAGGAGCGAGCAATCGCGTGGCAAGTCTTTATTGAAGTTGCGTGTAGCTGCAACGATTACTTGACATACTCTTGCAACAGGGCTTCCTCGCGGTTTCTGAAATCTGTACACAGCAGAGCCCAAGACAAAAATACCTGCACCCAAAGCCACAAATAATGCAGCTATGGTAAAACCCCAGAACCAGCCCTCACGGTCTTGCACCCACACTATAATAGTCCCTGAGATCAAAGATGCGGCATTGAGTATGAAACAGCGCCAATTGAAGAAAGAGCTCCTTTTGTTTCTTTCGTCTTCGTCAGTATGATCGAATTGATCAGCGCCAAAGGATGTAATACAAGGATTCAGCGCACCATACCCAACAGCAATCATATACAAACCAACAAAAACTATGGCGTGCTGAGATGATACTGCATTTGTCCAATCAAGCGAAATATGAAGACCTGTAGCTGTTAGTGGAACTGCTGCTGACAGAACTAACATCACCATTCCCTAAATCAACAGAATAAGTAGAATAAAAATTTCGATCTGAAGTGTTTAATGCATATCTAATATTACAACAGCAGTATGTACTGGGATGTCCTCTATATCAAAACGACATATTAAATGTTGCACTTACAACAATGAAGATTGTGTTAAATGTTGCACTTACAACAATGAAGATTGTGCAGAATATCACCGTGGTCCAGTACTGCCCCAAATAAGAATCAGCTAAGAAAGCTCCAACCAGAGGTGCAAGATAGCTAGTGCCATGCCAAGTGGAAACATTTCTTGCCGCGGCTACATTTGTTTCATGGAGAGATTCTGTGAGATAACTGACTAGGTTCTTTGTAATTGAAGAAAAGGCCAAGTACGAGCAGAAAAAACAAACTGCAAGAACATAATTCAGTTCTGTTAGATCTTCTATTGAATAAAGAATTCAACAAGAAAAATATTAACTTAAACAAAATACTTTGGTCTTCAGAGTAAAGTCTATTGAATAAAGAATTTCAACAAGAAAAATATTAACTTAAACAAAATACTTTGGTCTTCAGAGTAAAGGCTGACTATTTATTTTGTAGCGTTTTGGAGCACTTACCTAAGGTTAAGGAGCAAGCTTTCCAGTTTCCTGTGTGTTTTTTGGAAGCCTGACGCCCAAAGATGCAAACAGATCCGTCACCAGTATATTCTTTTGTATTCTGCATTCCATGGTCTTCAAAAACAGTAATCAACAGGCTTGAGTCGAAAAATGTGGCTTAGGATCAGGCCATATAATAACCATGTATAAGCACGTTACAACAAAGTGACTAGGTTTTCTCCCTCTTTTTTTTCGAGAAAATATAATGTTTTCTTCTCGAAACTGCACGGAAAATTTCTGAACTCAACAAAGAGGTCTAATCCTAGAGGACCAGAGCTTCCCTGGTCCCTGCTGTCTTTGTCCCAAGTTACTAGGATAGTAGGATTAATAGACCGCACATCTTATTTTGACACAAAAAATCAATGAGAGAAGAACAAAATCAGGGAAGGTGACAAACATAAATCTTTATACACTATAATAAAAAAGTAGCACAAATATAATAACCATGTATAAAGTAATCAAAAGTAGCAACACATGCACATAGAGGAGTGTCGACGACCTCTCGCGGGTCATCGTCTTCCAGCAGAGGAAATCCGTAAGCTTGGTCTGTGGAGTCCATGGCTTCCTTTCCTACAAGTAGACGGATACGAGGTTCATATCCGGAGGGGTGGGGGATGGGGGCAACGCGGGGGAAACGAACCTGGCAGATTTCTTGCTGCTCCACGGGTAGTTTCTTCACTTCTAGCCCAAGCATTGCAGGCACAGGCGAAGTTTCTAACCACTTTTTATACGGCAGGTACACTTAGAAAGTGACACGTGGAAAGGGTTATGTGCGGTGGAAACGAACAGCAAAGACGACTAACATATCTGTTGGAAGACCTCCCAAATCCTTGTACATTTTTAACATGCTTCTAAAATCACATATGATTTTTGTCCCAGTTAAGATTTGTATACAACGGGAAAAGGCAGTGTATTATGACTGCTAGGTACTTCCATAGAGTTCAGTATATGCGCCACAGCCATCTTCCAACAAATTTCAAGAAAAACAACAACCGTGGCAAAAAATGAAAGAGAAAAGGCCCAACAACACGTTACACTGGGAATCTATCGCCGAACTGGAACACTGGCATTCATAAACAACTTAGTCCTTACATAGCATGGCGATTATACAACACTGACATCCTCATTTGTTAGACCTCCATAGCAGTCATTACGGTATTAATCTAATCTAAAATATATAGTATACAAAAGAATGCAATATTTGCACGCAGTCGTCATGGTTTCCATGGTGCAGGAGGCGGCGGTGGTGAAGGAAACATGGGCGGCACAGCAGAGAACATGGTGTTCTTGTCCACCCCATGACCTTCACCGGACAATGCTATCAATGCTGCGACTAGACCAGCATTGCCCGCTAGCGTTGCTTCAGTGTAGTTGTAGTTCTTGCGGACATCCTTGAATCCATCATGGCGATCAGGACCAGCAACCATGGCTCCTACAATGATGTTAGGGTTTGGCTTCTTTGTGTCCCTCCATTTCCACCCTCCTTTGCAGCCATAGTGAACACCGTTCTTAGGGATTGAGGCACCCCGGTGGTGGACATGTTTAGGGTAACGCTTTCCGAACCCAACCACATAGCTCATCTTCAAAGGATTCTTGCCTAAGATGTACTCAATCTGACAGATAGCAAATTAGTACCCATCACTGAAAACTACTGTATGCAACATTGTAATATTTAATTTAATACTGTCAGCCTACCTGAGTCCTTGCAAAACTGCGAAGAACCTCAACAGAGTAGAAATGGGGACCACAGTACCACCCAGGGGTATCCGCAGCCTCAAGGTAGTCACTGAACACAGAAGCAAGGAATGCAGTATTGACTACATACTGAAGCGGCTGTGGCTTCCCATGATTCAACTGAATCAAACCACCTGTTATGCAACAAAAGTTAAGCAAAATGTTGTAATAAAATGGCAGTGATAAAGTGCGAGCTGATGCCCAACAAACCTTTTGTTCTGTTGAAAGATTTGAATATTGGAAGATAGGAACACATGATAATGCTGGTTTGATTGTGGAATGTACTCAACATCTCTTCATACGGATACCCAGGACTCAAGAAAAGCCTTAACCGGCTTAAAAGAACCTGGAATACCAGAATAATATAAAAACAAAATAATTAGTGATAGACTGGCATGACAGCTATTTACCCATTCAACGTCAGACAAAAATGCTAATTTTTCTCTTATACAAAAGGATTGGACTACAATGTGAGGAATCTAGAAAAGTTAACCGGTTCATAGAAGTCCACGGCATAGCTATGGTCTTTATTGCAGAATATGCAGTGCGGATCTGAAGAGTGGAACACCCAAGATCTAAGAATAAAACTGCCCATTTAAAACAGGTAAAACAAGAATGTAATACCTATAGCTATGTTTTCCAAACTGTGGACATCCGAATTAACCGCTTTGGTAAAAGGTGAAACACCAAAGAGGGCACTAGACAGGCTTAGGCATGTACAATGTGGGGACTAGAAATTGAGCGAATTTTGAGCCCGCAAGATGCTATAGATGATAAGGAAGCATTAACCTTGACTGCACCAGATAATAATATTCTGACAACTATTGTTTTAAGCTTGCGACATTCCTCTGGAACAAGATAAGTTATAATTGAAAATGTGTCAACCTTATTCTTAAAATATATATTGAATCCATGCTCTATAATTGGCATGATCCTATACTTCAACAGTAGTTAATAAAATATGACAGAAGGTTGACTCCTCGCTCTAAATTACTACTGGAGTTGAGCAAGTTGATGTATTGTTTCAAACAATTAATGATTGAATATAGCGGTCTGATATTTGAACCGTCAGCAATTCAGTATATGGGATTTATAACAGACAAGTGCGGGCTATCAAGCAATAAACAAAGTAACAAACTAAATGCCAGGCCATGTGGAATTATTTCACCTACCTGTGCACCAGTGAGCTTATTGTCCCAGCTGAACACGCCATAGTCTGGACCACCCCAGAAAGCACCAGCATGCTTCGCAAGCTTGGGATGTGTGGCCAGAGTCAAGTATGATGTATTGCCGGTCGCAAGGTACATCCATGAACTACTCCACACAAATTCATCCCAGTAGCTGGTTGAATTGTAGAACTTTGCAGCATCTGATCCACCTGCACTATATCTCCCACGCCGATCCCTTGCAAACTGGAAGACAGTGGTAGCGCCATGTACCAGCTTCTGCGAGTAAGCCTTATTGTCCTTGAATACAATGGAGGATGCAGCCAATGCTGCAGCCATTTCAGCGGCAAGATCAGAACAAGCATGGCACTCAACCACTGGACGTGGGTAGTCAATGTCCTCTGGTCTCATCCAACAATAATGATCGTTGGGCTGAGTTGAACCAGGTGATGTTGCACCACTCCCCACCTGCACCCTCCCAAAAATTTGAATTTAGCAACAGTCTCATAGGCTGGTAACAGAACACAACTCTCCATGCATCCGAGTTTGCTATGAATTTTTTACCTGCGCAACGATGCGATCAATGCTATCGGCCGTGGAGTTGAAGGTCTTCAAGAAGTAGTCAGCCCCCCACTTGATAATTTCACGGACATGGCCGAGCTCCCCAACAGCCTCGTATTTAGCACTGTACTCAATGACGCTCCAGCTGAGGAGCGTCATGGAGAAAGCAGCTGGGAAGTTGAACTTGACAGCATCGCCTGCATCATAGTATCCGCCGACGAGGCTTCGCCGGACTGCTGGATCAGAGAGTCCGTCTTTCATGCACGAGTTACCACGCCATGGTACATTGTTGTGCTTTGGAAGCTTGCCCGCTGCAGCAAATCAACAAAATATGAGTCAGAAATTCGGAAACCACTCCTCAAAATGCATCTTTGTCATATTTACGAATCGATCTGAAGGATAAGTAAGAGATTTTGGCTTCGCTTGGCCTAGTCAGGTACTCAGGTATTGAACGGAGAGAGAGCTAAAAACGCTTTAAAAACCGGCGTTCCAAATTAAAAAAAAAATGTACATACTGTATACTGCATCGGCAAAACAACAAACATTGCACTAAAAAGTTCGATCTATCCTGTTCTATCAGGGAAAACACCCCATATCATTTCAGAAATCAGACTCTGACACCTAAACTTCCCATCTCAAGACATAGATTTCTCGAATGACAAACGCATTCTTCTCAGAATTCATTACTAACCCAGCACCACGGCGAAGACCAAAAAATTCAATCTTTCCACAAACCACCTCTAAATCAGCATGAAAAACCGCAAGCAAAACAAAGGGGGGAAAGGAGAGAAGCGGCCAGGAGGCAGGCACTCACATCTCTGGGCGTTGAAGAACATGAGCGCCTTGTGCAGCGCGACGGTGTAGTCGTCCGGCGGCGGCGGCGGGTGGCGGTGCCTGGGGATGGCCTTGGCGATCCCTGCGACGACCCCTGCGAACACGGCGGCGGCGACGAGCACCCCGACGGTCCAGACGAAGAGCTTGCGGCTGACGACGAGGCAGCCGATGTCGACGTACTTCTTCTTCTTGCGGCCCTGGTCCCCGGGCCCGGCCAGTAGCCAGCTCTGCTGCGTCTCGTCAAGCGTCCGCGACAGCGCGCCCCGGTCGATGTCCAGGTTCCGGCTCCGGTCATCGTCCGTCGCCGAGTCGTGGCATATCTCCAGCGGCCCGCCCCACGGGTCCCTCCCATACATGCTCATCTTGCCCCCTCCTCGCCTAACAACACCGCACCCTGCTCACAAGCTATTCTCCCGAATGCCGCCGCGCCGATCTACGTTACTCCAGTAGGCGGAGCGTAGTGTGCCGGCGTGCCTGCGAGCGTGGCCGGCGGCGAGCTGAGCTGAGTTGGGGCACGGGGAAAGTGGGAGGATTTTGCTGGCTGGGTGGCGGCCGGAGTGGGGGTGGAGGAGTGGGGAGATCAGCGATGGGGACTACCACGCATGTCTGCTGTACTTGTGCTGTTTGGTACTGTGGTAACCGAGTTGGGTGTGGGGATGGCGATGGATGCTTATGGGATAAGCTTGTTCTTTAGTCGCCTGATGATCTTGGTCGTCGTCGTCGTCCCATGTTTCGTGTTCATTTGTTCGGTGCAGGGTCATTGTTTTATTGCGGAAGTAGTAGGTGTTTTCTGACAGATGTTTATTCGCTTCAGCATGTGTTATTGTCCTAAATTTCATTTTTTATAGATATTCTAGAATAATCTGACTCCTCTAGAACTTCTGTTTCTGATGAGTTTGTTGGATCCCTGGTCAAGCAAATTTAATTCTAAATGACTTTTGATTCCCCTACTGGTACCCCACGGCACTTCCGATGATTGTAGCATTCTTCGGTACAGTGAGAGCTGATAGTAGGCCGCCGTAGTGGTTGGTACTGCACCGTACTCCATGTCTAGATAGAACTGCACAAGCAAGTAGTCAAGCACGCAGCAGGTTAATTTTTCAAAGAACAGTTGTGGATGCGCAAAGGGTTCGGTGAACCATGCTTGACACCATCGGCCGGACGCCTGCTCCCTCCGGCATCCCATGCGTAATCAGCTGACCACTGCTCGGTCATTAGCGCATAATCTGGAAGCACCCAGACTCTGGTTAGGTGATGCACTGAGCTGGAAGAAAAAGGCTAATAACAAAGCCGATGGAGACCACGCACGAACCACTCTCTCTTCTGTTTTAGATCGTTTAGAGTGGGTAGATTTTATCTGAGACGAGCCTTTTTCATGAAATAAAAAATAGAGGTAAGGAGAGGCTGATCTAGTGACGGTTCTCTTGCAAGGCAAGGTAAAAATAAACGACGCGACTAAGCAACCATCTGGCTTTTTGGAACAAAGTGCTGGATCTTCGACTTTGTGGGTACTCGATTCATTGCATCCTTTAACGTGTGCGGTTTTTGACGTGTTGAGCAGCCGCGAAACCCTTCTCACTGAAGCTAAACAAAGTCGGGTTGATTTGATGGACCGCAGCTTTCCACATTGTTGTTTTGATCGTTGCACGATCGACGTTCCAACAGTCAGAAACCTCACGCGCTGATAGTGGCGAACCCGGCCGTAACCAAATCGGGTTCGAGTGTTTTTTGGACTCTGATAGTGCGAGCTCTAATCATCAGGGTTAGTACAAAGTCACGATTCTAGAAGCAGCGAAGCAGTGATGTCATGTTACTGTTTTTTGTTCCACTTGACACGAGTATACGTCGAACGCGCACCGCAACAGACGCGCCGGAATCACTCGCGTCTCCGCCGCTAGCGCCGTTGTGCGCGCCACTCGTCTCCAGCTATATCGAACCCGGGCAGGAGCACGCAATCCGAGCCGGTTTTTTCCGTTGGGGCGCAGGGAACCCGTGGATCCGCATGCATGGACATGGACTGAACGGAATGGATAGATAGGTCCCGTGAACAGCTGGACACAGGTGGCGAGGACGAGGCGGAGTGACGGGCGTCACGAGCCGCGACAGGGGTTAGCCGCACGCTGGGGCCCGCCCGAGTCAGGGGCGCGTCTTCCCGGTCCGTCTCCGGGCAACAGGGCTCGTCTGGTTAATTCGTGTCTTCACGTGACGGACGTAAAGGTTGCACAGCCCACGGCGGCCGACCTGTACTGTACTGTAGTATTCGCCTTTTCATGGGATGCTCTTGCTGCTAGCGTTTCATGTCTCTCCCCGCTGGCCCGTTCCATCTGTCACGCCCTGTTATGGCTATGGAGCGGGTGCCGTGCGCCCGTGCCTGCTGCTGTGGATGCAGTGTTTTTTTTGTAACGGACCGTGCTGGCGTTTCTGGTTAGTATTACCGCTGCGTGTATCGCTGTTGAACTTCGTTGCACGGTATTTGCTTCCTTGGCTGTCGAATCGGCCCCCCTCTTGCTCTTGCTCATCTGCAGCTGATCTGCAAGGGTGAGTCGACCGTGTTAGATGAGGAGCGAATTGGACACCTGTTTAGGAAAAACCATACCTTAACTACTCGTGAGTCGTGACTACGGCGCTGATCACAAAAACAAACATTTCTTTTTTATGAAAAGGATCACAAAAACATTGCCTGAGGAGTGAGGACTGAGGACTGAGGAGAGATCAGTTTATGGAATTGGCAAAACTTGATGGCCCACCAAAGGACAGATAAATGTGGCGTGGGCTTCTCAGATTTGATGGGCTAGTTATGGGCGAGGGAGTAGCTTCAGGGCCGTAATATGAGAACGGGCGACATGCGGATATGCAAAAAGCCCAAAGTCCAGGTCCGTCTAAGGCCCACCTCCCCGTCAGCTCTCAGTTGCCTTCTTCGTCCTCCCTAGTCCCCAGTCCCACGAAAGTCTGAATCCCGAGTTCGATCTCACCGTCTTCTCCGGCGACGGCCCGCCGTCCCTCGTCTTCTCCGCCTCTCCGGCGCCATCATATCACGTTACGCACCCGGTTCGATTCGTTCCCTCGCCGAATCGCTCGTACAGCGCCAGCCCGGCGGCGCCGCCGCTGCTTCCCCAGGTGTGATTATCCGGCAACGCGAATAGAGGGAGAGGGGAGATGGACGCCGAGCTGTTGGAGCTACAGAGGCAGCTCGAGGCGGCGCAGAGCGCTCGATCGAGCGTGCGGCTGTCGGAGCGGAACGTCGTGGAGCTGGTGCAGAAGCTGCAGGAGCGCGGCATCATCGATTTTGAACTCCTCCACACCGTCTCCGGCAAGGAGTACATCACATCCGTATGCGTTTTGTCCTTGCCCCTACCCCACCTCTCTGTACTCGCGCCCTGCGCGTTTTGTCTCCACTTCTTAAACCATCTCACCAACGCCACAACTGTGTAGAGAAATTTTCAGTGGAGGGATTACCGGATTACAGCAGCCTCTACTTTGCGCTGCGTAGAGAAATTGAATAGTGTGAACTTGGGATTATTCGTGCGATGATGTTCACAGTGTAAGAATTTTAGTTATCAATGAGTCTGTTGGCTTTCTGGTGCAAAGTATTTCTCAATCTCCTGAAGTAGTTACAAATGGATAGACATATTTTTTGGGGGTAATGGGAGTCTAGGCCTGTATGGTCTGCGGGTCACTTGGTTCTCATACGAAATCATTCCTCTCAGCTTCCGAGATGTGAATTCTATTAAAGCTTGGACTGATCGAATGGTTATGTTTGATTGGGTGCTAGATTCTACTCAGGAGTACTTCTACCTTACGGCATTTTCGATTGGTTCTGGTTTTCACTTTTCAGAGAGAGAATTTGTTCTTTCTTGCATATGCTTGTTATAAAAAGCAAGATTGGGAGATAACCAGTGTCTCTAGCATGTTAAGATTTCTAGTTGAATTTTATTCAGAAGAAGGTGCTATAGCTCTTGTTAGTTCAGTTTGTGTAGTTACTCAATTGAGAGTTCATTATTTGTAGCTGATCCATGCTCGACTATGGTGCGGCAGGACCATTTGAAGCATGAGATTAAGATGGAGATCAATAAGCGAGGCCGTGTATCTCTAGTTGACTTATCAGACACCCTGGGTGTAGACCTTTACCATGTTGAGAGGCAGTCGCAGAAGATCGTCTCTGATGACCCGACACTTATGCTGATAAATGGAGAGATCATGTCACAATCGTACTGGGACTCCGTGACAGAAGAGATCAATGAGAAGCTGCAGGAGCGCAGCCAGATTGCCTTGGCTGAGATTGCTGCCCAGCTGCATATTGGATCAGAGCTGGTCATCAATATCCTCGAGCCTCGTCTTGGAACTATTGTATGTTTCTCATGTTCCTTTTCCCGTAGTAGTACTGCATTCGTTGCTGTTCTTTATTTTGAATTTCATAATTTTGATGCATCATGCAACCTGCTACCAATGAGCCGTAATGTAATTATAGACAGTAATCTATGTGGTTAGTTACTTGTCATTTCAGTATTTCTGCTGCTCTAGATTGCAGTTCATTGGCATATGTTTCCACAAATCTGGTGCTTAGGGTTAGAATATTTAGTTGTCTTCATTATATACTAATAATAACTGTAGGATAATTAAATTCTTTCTTGTTGCAATATGGCATTTTCAAAATTATCATTCATTGCAATTTAAAAAGAAATTACAGCCACTGTTATATTCTCCTTCCAGGTTAAAGGAAGACTAGAAGGTGGACAGCTATACACTCCAGCATATGTCTCACGAATTACTGCCATGGTCCGTGGTGCTGCAAGGGGTATAACAGTTCCGACAAACTTGCCATCTGTTTGGAACTCCTTGCAGCAACAGCTTCAAGAGATGCATGGTGCTAGTGGAGTTTCTGTGGAAGGTTCATTCTTCCAGTCTATTTTCAATGGTTTGCTAAAAGAAGGTGCTGTGTTGGGATCAGTCCGGGCCGGAGGGCAGTGGACACCAGCTGTAAGATCTGCTATTTTTTTAATCTATATTCTTAATTCTTAAACTGTGCCTAACATTGTTGTTTTTTCACCTTTGTTAGGTTTTTGCCCATGCTCAAAAGGAGAGTGTTGACGCTTTTTTCTCACAGGTTGAGACACTTATAATTTCATTTTAGTTTCAACAGTTCAGAGTCTGTTAGAATCAGAGTATTTTGAACTAGCAGCAACTTGATGTCTGACATCACAGAACTAAACGTGTATGGACCTAGGCAAGGCCTTGATTCTTCGTGTGTTTGGCATTCACATGCACGTGTGGCTGCCCCGCACACACAGTACTTATTGTTATTATCATGAAAGTCTTTAGGTCTAGTATTCAACACAATAGTCTTATTCTGATCACATACTCTGCATTATTGTCATCCGTTATCTCCTTTTGACTTCTCCTTTGTTTACAGAACTCTTATATTGGGTATGACGTTCTTCAAAAACTTGTAATTCCACAGCCTAAACAGTACTTAGAGGTACTTGAATCTGTCATTATGCATATCTTGTGCCCATTATCTCCTTAGTTGCTTATACTGTCTATCTAATTATTGATTATAGGCCCGATATCCAGATGGTATTGCACTGGATGCTGTTTTTGTCCATCATTCTGTAGTTGGCATGCTTGATGCTGCAGTGGGCGATGCAATTGAGAGTGGACATTGGTATTGAAACTTTTCATGCCTTGTCAAAAGTTAATTGCTATGTTTTGTTGCTATGTGCTATGGGCTCCTAAGAGCCTCTTTGTTTCAGATCCACAATCTAGCTTTTACATTGTGGATTGTGGAATCTGGGTTTGTGTGAAAATCTGATGGTCAAAAGCTGAGGGCTGTTTGTTTGTCTGGATTCTACAATCCAGCTTTCAGTCACTTACAGTGAGTCATATAGTGGCATAATATGTAAATATATGTGCCACAATTTGACAAAAGCTTCCTCTAGGTGGATTGCTGGATTGTGGAATCTGGAAGCACAGATTGTGGAATCCAGACTCAAAATCTGGCACTTTGTTTCAGCTTCAGATTGTAAAATCCAAAAGCCACAATCTAAACTCAAACAAGGAGGCCCTAATTTGGTACATATTCAAAATTAAGCCTCAGTTTCCGTTGACTCTCTCCCTATGACCATTGTTTTGGACTATTACAAAAGGGCTGAGAGCAAAGGGGGCAAACTGATCAAGAAATAAAAAGCTATGGAAACAGATTTAACTAGTAACAAAGTTATGTGCACTGAAACAGCTGGATCTTAACAGACAGTACCAACAATTCCGAGTAACATCATTGCCTTTTCTTCAGCATTTTTCCTATTTTCTTGTATGGACTGTTTCTTGTGTTGTGCCATCTACTTTTCTGGTGCCATAATACATTCTTTGCCCTTTCAGGATTGATTCTCTTTCAGTTCTTCCATCATATATCAGTGGCCCTGATGCAACAAAAATTTTGTCTCTTTGTCCATCATTGCAAAGGGCTGTCAAGGTGGGTGCCTAAAATCAGTTCAAGTTGTAGAATTTTCATGATGACAATTTTTTTTTTTTGCAGTCTTCGAAAGCAGTGGTGTTTGGAGAATCATGCGTCTTTAGTAGCATGTTTATAAAGGTGAGGCCTCGAAGATGACTTTATGGTTTCCTGATGACCTTTCTTGCAACTTTTCTACCCTGCATGTTTTATACTGTTACAGGTTCTGAATTAATGCAGTGTGTTGCTTCTTTTCCAAATGTTTTCAGAATATTTTTGATCGACTTGAGAAAGAAATGGACTCATTTGGTATTAAACATAGTGTTGGTCAAGGAAAGCCCATGAATGTAACTGTGGGCAGCGAACAGAGGACAGGATCTGGCTCAGATACAAAAGATCTTGGTGATAATGATGCCAGCAGTACAGGTGTTTCATCAGACAGAGGGTCCAAGAAGAAAAAGGGGAAAGGGGCAGGGTCTAACAAAGCTGGAGCACTTTTAAAGGATGACGACAACGATGAAAGCATTCCTGTGAAGGGCAAGAAAGGTAATAAGAAAAACAAGGATGCTGGCTCATCAGTTGATGCAAAACATGCTAAAAAATCGTCAGAGAAAATGAAAGACGAGAATACAAACATCTTTCCTGATGAATTGATTGAGCAAAAGGTTTTGGCTGTTGCTCCTGAGTTAGAAGAGTTGGGAGGTTAGATATTAGATCAAAGATTTACATAATTGTTTCTACTGAGTTGAAGTTATTCTAAAAAGATTCTAAATGTTTAAATGGATATTAGGCTCTGATGATGTCAATGGTCCCCTTAAGTTGTTGTCTTCTCACCTGAGACCAATGCTTGTCAACTCATGGATGAAGAAGCGAAACACAATGCTGTCAGGAAATGCTGAAAGGAGGCGGCGCCTGCTTGATAATCTGCAGAAGCAGCTAGATGAGGTAATCAGCTATATCCCATTTACACATTGTTTTTTTTTTTTCATTTGTACCATCCCTGATATTTTTTAGTTTTTAGGGTAGCTGCCTTAGAATTATCGATCTTGTTCTATATATGTATTGTATTGAACTTTTTATACCATTCCTACTTTACTCAAAGTTCTATTTTTTTCCTGCATCTCTCTATCCTTTTATGATGCTAAATACATGACTATTTCGATGCTATATTCATATATGTTTTTTTATCTGTTATGATCAGGCTGTCCTAGATATGCAACTCTACGAAAAGGGTTTGGATGTGTTTGAGGACGATCCAGCTACTTCTGTAAGCTGCAATCTGCACCACTCTCACAAGATTGCTTTCTTCTAAACAGTTATTGAAGCATTTACTTATGAGTCCTCTTGATTATTGGTTTTCTGGTTTCAGGGTATCTTACACAAGCATTTGCTACGAAGTATGGGCAGTCCAGTAGTTGACAAAGTTTTGATTACATTGGTACTCTTATTCTCTTTCTCATGCACGTACATTTTTCAGCAAATTTGTAATTTGGAAACAGTTTCCGAGTTGTATTCTTGTTTTGCTGCCAGGGTTTGGTCCTGCAGTACGTATTACTGGTGCTGAGTGATTTATCTTGTCTATTGCTGAACTAGAAAAAATATTTAACTAGTTGTGTAGCTTTTTGCTCAGCTTTGAATGAATCATTTAAAGGTTATTATTGCTGGACCTCTGGCCATTGCATATACTTATTCCTGAAATAACAATAGGATAAGGACAACAAATTGAAGAACGGAATGGATGTTGAAGGTAATGAAGAAGAGCTTCTTCACTTGAGCACTGCTGACCGTTCCACCCTGGTATAGTTCACCTACTTTTCATTTTTCCATATATGATGCAACAATTTCCTGTACCAATCCTGAATGCAAACTTCATTTGGTCTTACTTTGCTGAATAATTCTTCAGGCAAAGAATCTTCCTGGTGTATTGTCGCAGAAGGCTCAAGCTTTAGTTGATGCATTGGAGGGAAAGGTTAGAGTTTGAGTATGAACTAAAGTTTGGCATGTTTGGTTAATATTTGAACTTTTGAAGTCATGAACTTTGTTTCTCGTGTGCATTTTCTGCAATGTATTGGAATTATAATTCTGGTAACGGTAACGTGCTAAGCAGTATCCTGGTAGCACCTGTTACCAGTTAATGCATCAGCAATCTCCAGTCTGTGGTATCAAAAGGAGAAATTGTTTTTTTAGGGAAAGAAAAGGAGAAAATATTCTCAAAGCAATGAACCTTTTCACTTTTCAGTGATTTAATATGTTCTCAATTCTTGGAGCCTGGAGGTCAAATGGGCTCTTGATTGTTCCTTTGGCTATAAGTTTATTTAAAATAATACTAGGTTTCACCTTGTTGAAGGACCAAATGTGTTTGTCAGTCCACCCCTCCCAGTAGACATTATTTAAAATCTAACATTTATTGGTCTTAATCATATTTTAATAATTTTTAATCAATAATAAAAACATTAATTATCATTAATTCTAGTATGATTGAACTCTCATCATGTACTAATCAATATTTTATTGGTTATTAATAATAATACCATAGTAAATCATACTAATAATATTTAATTATGTTAGTAATCATCATCGTTACATAAGTTGGATAGCCTCATCCGGCCATTTTTGCCGGACAGGCTCATCCAGGATCTTAGAGGAATATTCTCATTCCAATCCATCCTGTCCACCCTGACGGTGAATCAAACACTGGACTGGATGGTCCTATCCAAGCCTATCCAATCCAATCCAGCGAAACAAACACATCCTAAAAGATCATGGATCTGGTGTTGAACATGTTTCAGCGCCAGACTGTTGAGATAAGATATGATCATCGTAAAAAACACTTACAAGCCTATAGTTGGCTGTATTGTGCCTATAATTTTTATAACGTTCTGTCAACATACCAGCACTGTTTCGTAATACCAGATGGACTGAATATGAAAACCATATCCACAAAAAGTATTCAGGCGCATAGATAAGTGGTGAATCTGTTCATGATATATCACATAACAAAAGCTTAACTAGTTTAAAAGATAGCTGTAGATTATGGTTCTGATTTTATGAGATCATGCTTATAGAAAATGTAACAGCTATACTGTTTTATAAATTACTCCATTGAATACATGCTCTTGTCCAGTGAGTTACACGTACGGCAAATTGCTGTCTTGGTACATAGAAGCTCTTGGTGTCAAATATTATCTGGAATTTATGGTCCTTTCTAACTTTTATATATATTCCCTGGCAGAGTTTTGATTCATTTATGGATGCCTTGAGCGATCTACTAGAGGAAAGGTAATATTGTCTGCTGGCGCAACTATAACCCTTATTTCTTTCTGTAAATCAAGTTTCTTATTAGTTTTTTTTTTGTTTTATTTTGGATGCAGTGGCTTAATATTTAAGAAGCTCGACAAAAGATTAGAGAGGTCAATGCTGCATTCCTACCGCAAGGTTTGTTCCTAAGCTTTCTGTATTGCACAACAGGGTTCAGAGAACCATCATGAACCTGTTGGTTCCTTGTTACCAATCCTAGAAGGTTCTAGTTATTCAGCTCAGGCCCTAAACTAGACCAACCCATTTGATGCCCTAATTTGTAAGCTCATCTGCTCATGCCCCCATTTTTTTTTCTTGAACATGCTGGAGAGCTGCTCATCATTATATTAAGAAGAAGAAGGGCAGAGCCCGTACAACACACCCCACACACCCTTGGTTTTTAAATGAACATGTGCGCCTTTTACATGCTCATGCCCCAAAAATTAAATTATGAAATGTTCTTATAAGTTTAGCAAATCCTGGGAAAGCTGGAACCTTTCTGGTTAGGCTTTGGAAACTCTGTTTGAGTGCAGTTCTTTATCCTCATTCCTCTGTTTGTTTGAGACTTTCTATATCTGGCTAAATTTAGTTTACTATGATCTATTTACGTACTCCCTCTGTTCTAAAATTGTTGTCGTCATTGACTTTTTTTGGTTAAACCATTCGTTTTATTCAAAATATTTGTTCAAATATGAAAAGTTATAAGTTGTATTTAAATTTTATCTAGTAATAAAATAAATCATGAAAAAATACATGATATTTTTTAAAAAAATCTTGAATAAGATGAATACTCAAAGGTAACGAAAAAAGTCAATGGCGACAACAATTTTGGAATGGAGGGAGTATCAAATTTATGATGTGGTATTATGATCTTAGTATCTCCATGAATATGCACTCTTGCTTATGTGTTTATAGTTCAGAATACTGCAAGCACAAGCTTCAGAACACATGTTAAGCTCTCCATGATAATATAAATTTATTAACAGACTGAAATAAAGTTTTTAAGTTTAGACTGCTGAATTTGCTGGGATTTATCACATATGTGAAAGATAGTGTCCAATATAGCATGTCGTTTACTCAATATAAAGATTTTTGGTATTTGTTGGACATGTTTACTTCTATATCTGAAGAATTACTAATTATTTGACACCTGAGCTTGGGTACACAATGAAGGACATCACAGCACAAGTTTCTTCAGAGAATGATCCGGTTTCCTTTCTTCCCAAAGTTGTTGCCTTACTTTTTCTGCAGGTTTGTTTGATTTTCTCTTTTATCATTTTCTTTCTCGGCTTCTTGTTCTGTTATTTGATATGTGAGGCATCCTGTATTAACTTTTGTAGGCATTCAATAAGGCTCTTCAGGCACCAGGAAGGGCAGTTGGTGCTGTCATCACACTGCTGAAGGTAACCACATTATCCTGCTTTCATCTGATAAAGATGCACTTCATGCAGTTCTGGCAGAATATGATCTTGTTTATAAGAATAGCGATTAAGATGGTGGATTAATGATCTAATTTGCATATTTGTAATTTAGTTTCCTGAAGAATTTTGTCTCACATCTCATTACAACAAATGCCATTATTAACTTTATGTTATTTCCCTTGGAAAGCAGATATAGTATGATTTGTTTGTGTTACACTGTTACATAATCAGCTTAGCTTTGTTTTACTCATGAATAAATGAGGCCAACTCATGGCTAAAAATGGGTAGGCAACTATATACTGGTCCTACTGTAGATGAGGTATACTTTCATAAGACTGTGCACTTGTGCAGATGCATCTTAGTGCAAAATTATATCAGTAGCATGGGTCAATACCCCTCTCTGTTTCCTGGAAACTGCATGCCTGCTTTGCTTCTTTGCATTCTTGCTGGCCTTGTCTAGTTCAGTTTGTGTTTATATATTTGTTAATTGTTTGTTTCCTTCAATCGGAATCATTGTCATTGAAATTACTTAACAAATAGCCTGATTACTAGCCCCACGCCTCAGAATTTCCAGACATCAGATGTTACCTTCTGGTTCCTTAGGTTTTCTCAGAATAATGCTGACTGTTTCTTCTGTGTACCCTGCCTGTTAGTTGGTTTTCTGTGTATTCTGCCTGTGTGACTGTACAACTGTTTGCCGTTTCGCAGGATAAGTTGCCAGATTCAACCTACAAGGTATTGACTGATTACCATGGCACTACAGTGAAACTCCTAGCACTGCAAGCTGCTGCTACTGATGTAAGCCCCCTTCACACAGCATATTTGTATCTATTTAATTCAGGCCTTTGCATTTAAGAACCAAGTTTGATAATCCTTGCAACAGTTATTTGATTTTTTTGCTTGAAGCTTGTAGTGCATAATGTAATAAAATTATATTCTTTTCACTCTATTTGAATCTTTTTGGTGTGTCTCTATATATTTGTGTACATATGCAAATGTTCTCAAGGCTCGGAGCATGTGATTAAGTTTATAAACCACATGCTGCTGCTGCTGCTGCTGCTTTGTTGTGACTTGTTAGCCCGTCACCATGTATTGATTTGTTTTGTTTTTGCCCTGTAGGAAGAAGATTGTGCATCCGATCGGATGCTAGAGAAGAAGGAAGATCTGGAAGAAAGGTTGATGCCAGAATTGAAATCTCTGGTTCTCGGCACAAACAAAGAATGATCAGCAAGATTGCATAGGAGCCAAGCCACATTTGGGTACATACACAGGGCCGTCCTCTGCTTTAGAGCCGCTTTTGCATTGCGCTCTTGCAAATTTGGCCCTCTCGAAGCAAAGAATTCATGTTCATAAGTAGTGTTCACTCCAGGTGCTCTTTTCACAACAGAAGTATACCGTGTAATGTAAGCCCATGTTCTTCTTAAAATTAGAAGCCGAAGTCACTAATTTTAACAACTGTTTCAAAAATTCAAATATGAAATGGAGCACCGAAAGCCCAAATAATTTGTGTTTTTTTAATCATTTTATCTGATTAGGCTAGTGCAAGTGGAAAGCCGTCAGTTAGAAATTAACACTCATCCAACAGCAAAACTATGACAAATTGCAACTTTTCTACTTGCAGTATGAATCATGCATTATGATCCAACAGCAAAACTATGACAAATTGTGCTGCATATATGCAAATTTGGGCCCAAACTGCGATGTAGCCTGTTCCAATCAACCTATGTCGGCTGTTCTTTGCCCAGCCCAACAAGTTACGCAGCACGCCTATGCTTCTCCGACATTTTTCTTTGAGCTTTAGCGGAGGATCCCCTAATCTCAACTTGCATTGCAAATCGGACCAGTAAAGAACGTTAACAATGCGCATATCCAGTACTCAGCTCCCCAGCCTTCTACACAGGAGAGGACTAGTCCTTGTTATATAGTAATTTGGAATTTCTCTTGATATTTCCGTTTAACATAGTAAAACGTTTTGTTTCTGTACTTAATTTGATTTAAGTTTTTCAATATGAAAATTGTTGTGATTATAAGTCCATAACAAACTCGAGAGACCCGCTGAGAACTGATGTGACCCTCGGGGTACTTAGTCCCTCAGACGGACAGAAGAGGAGGGAAACACACAAGCGAGCAACACGAGAATACCGGAGGCCCTTATATGATTCCCTTCAGTTAAGAGTTGTATTGATTGTGTAGATCCGTATCCGTGATATGAATGAATGACCTTCCTATATAGGGAACATGGAAGCATTTATAACCCTATACTCACCTGCCTTCTCTAGATGTGTTTACATGATTGTCCTATATTATATGTTTGAGATTCATGCTTAAGAGTATTGTAGTATTATAATCATCATCTAATATATGTGTCTAGGAGTCAACTCTGGTACTTGTGCTAAGAGGTCCGTCTTGTCTGTACGCCCTTTGACTAGTGCTGTCCAAATGGGCCGTGCCAAGCGGGCCAGTCCGAAGCATGTAATTTTTGGTCCGACCTAAGCACGGCATGACTTATTTAGTTTCGTGCCGGGCCAGCCCGGTCCAACGTCGCATGCCATACTTAGGCTGAGGGGGCAGCCTGACGGGCAACACGGGCACGACCCATTTATAGCTAGACACAAAAAGGCCCGATAGTCTAGTAGAAGCCCGACACAAAATAAAGCTCGTGGAACCAAAACCAGTCCAGCGGGTCGAAACTCTCCCTCACCCCACCGCCGGCCCAAAGTGACCTAGGTCACGGTCACGCACTCACATTCACTCCCCTTCGTCCCGCCGCTCCTCCCAAGCGCTCACGACGCCGCCGCTCCTCCCACGTGCTACCACTGCCGCTGCTCCTCCCTCTCGCCATCGTTGCCGCCGTAAATCGCCACGACACTCGTTTGCCCTCCCCTCTCCTCGCTCCGTCGCCCTCATTCTCGCACTCCTCATCCCCGCCCTTGCACGCCGCTCGCCCGCTCCTCATCCCCGCCCGCGTCGACTGTCGTTGGAGCTGCTCTCTTGCGTTGATGTCGTCGCAGCCGTTGGAGCTGCTCCCCCCACGCGCCTCGTGGCCGTTTCCATTGGAGTTGCTCCCCCGCGTCACAACTCTCCCTCCCCATCACTTCTTCGATCAGATTCGCCGCCTGTTGAGGGCACCGAGCTTGACGACGCCGATGTCGTGCTCGTGGACGAGGACCAGCATCAACACGAACGTGAGGGCGCGGAGTCACCGAGTTGGTGCTCCGGACGTGGAGGCACGGCGTCACCGACGGCCTTGATGCTGGATTTTTTTTTTGGCCTTTTTTCAAGAAGTTTAATTTCAGGCTTTTTTTTAGAAGTTTAATTTGGGGCTTAATTGGTTTAATGGGCTAACGGGCCTAATGGGTTGGCCCGGCATGAGTACTCATTTCTCTGTCGTGCCATGGGCCGACACCTAGACACGTGGGCTGGCACGGCACGGCCCGAAATATATTACGTGACATGCCAGCCCAAAATTAAATGGACCATGTCATTTTATGCTTGGACCGAGCCGTGTCAGGAGGTCCGTTTGGACAACACTACCTTCGACCATACCTCCCTTCAGCCGTACAGTGGGCAGGGGCGCCAACTGGGCTGATCTCCAGTTACACCTTAGGTCCATCTCTGATTCTCGTTGTGACTCCGATTAGGCTCAGAGGAAACTAGAGCCTAGGAGGTGGGTTTCACCCAAACAAATTGTGCGTTGGAAACATTAAATCCTTCCAACTAGTCTTGTTCATTTTCGGACTATAAATGGTACCACTGTGGCGTCATCTCGTAGATGTGCATCCCGATCGGCATTAAATCCGGGCCCAGTTAAAACAGAAAATGAAGCACCAAGTTGGATCAAGTCAGCAAAGTCCGTCGTCGACCATATCCACAAAATTTTGGAACAAGGAATTTATAACGGCAGGCCCCGCTAGTTTAACAATGATAAAAAACCTCTCTGCTCACAAGTTGGACTCCGCATAAAACGAGCCCTAAAGATGTCGGCTTCTTGCCGCATCAGTCGTGAGCAAGAGAACCCGTGTATCGTTGGCTCGAATCGGAGACACACTTCTGAACTGAAGCCACGAACACTGTCAATGTTTTTTCTTCTTGGTAGGAGAGTCGATAATTAGTGGCACACTAATATAACGCATGTATTGGAAAAGCGTAAGTAGCATGACTTCGGGCATATGGTTGATTTTTTCCGATCTAACACTACTAGGATCCTAACAATTGGCGACAGTTCTAAACCTGTCGGGCATTGTGTTATATATACCGTCGGAAAATATATCGGTGTAGGTTAGGATTATAGTAGTGTAAATTAGAAACCCCCAGGCCAGAGATATTGCTTCGAAATGCTCCATCTGAGGATTGTATTAGGTGTCAACAAATGGAACAGTTGCACACAGCCTACTTGGACAGGGAAGATTCGAAATCAATTATTTGGAAATTCCAAAGGTTTCGTCCATATTGATGTAGACGGCGAGAGATGTATTTGTGTGACTCAAATTTGAATACGCTGAGGTCCTGTTTATGGTCTTCTTCTATTGTTGTGCAGGTTTATATCTCAGAACCAGCCGCATAACTTCTGCATTTGTGTTCCCTTTTAACTTTTCACATACAAATGGTGTCTAGAAAGGTAATACGTCAATCGATACTATTATCAGTAGTGGATCATAGCGCTACCCATGATCCTTATTTATCGGTAAAGGTATGCGCGAGACCGAGAGTCGATGAACATACAAGACACAAGATTTAGACAAATTCGAGCCTCCCAAAAGATAACAACTTTATGTCTTATGTTCTATAGTGTATTATACGGTATGTTATGATAGAGCCCCTATCCCTCCTTATATATTCGAAGGACAGTGTTATATGACAAGTCTCCTAGTCGGTTACAACATGATTTTCGATTAGGATTCTATCTCTAATTTTCTATCTCTAGTATTGACTTGTCGTCTACTCCAAATAATAATCCGAGTAGTTATTTTTATAGACTTTATTTTTATTGGACCACGGCTCACTCAACAATATATCCGAGTGGTGAGATATTACTAGTATATATATCTCACAATGTCTACTAGACTTTTCTTAGTTTTCCATCTAATTCAACGACTTTTATTGTTTCAACGATGGGCATCATCGCAATCAAAGCACGATGTTCCCTGCGTTAAGACCTCGTGATGGTGTTTTCCCTCTCTTCCAGACACATCAAGCATGTAACTAAACGGAGTACTTACTTTTTCCAAAGAGCTATGATGTCCTGTCTTCTCCGGACGTGCTTATGCTTAACAGGTAGCTAGCAAAATGGAATGTTTTTTCAAAGTAAAATAAGCTTTCATAAACTTACGACCAAAATAATCGTGCAAAATCATGCTAACCATGCCACATGATTTACTCTTCTTCATATCACTTATATCCTGCTATCGTGATTCACTGCATCCAACATTACTAATAAACGATTTTTAGTAATGAAAACTCTTAGCCGTTCACTAAAATAGGATAGGGGAGGAGTGCCTCTCACTAAGCGCTTTTACTTAATGACGAACACCTCGTAACCCATCACTAAGTCATGCGAGATATATTTTTCATTATCTATACTATACAAAAAAAAGGTGTGCAAGAGGGGAACGCAATCCTAATAGCTTCCTTTTCCTCCTATCTTCCGTCGCTATTCCACTTCCATCCCGCTTAGTTTCCCTCTCATGCTACCGCACATCACTTAATAGTCGTCGTCTTAGGCCGATAGCGCTATATCTAGGCACAACGCCGCTGCCGCCTCCATCGGACCACACCGCTGATGGAGGAGGCCTGCACCAAGAAGCCGAAGGCTGAGCCTCTTCCCTATCATGGGTGTCTCTTCCCTATGGCGGGTGCCAGCTACTCCCGCGCCACGGCATCCGCCACAACAAGACTCGTGGCAGCGTCAACGCTATTTTTGTTGCCTCTGCCTCCTCCCCTACCCCCTCTACGATAGATTTGAGGGAGGGGATGGTGCCCACCACGACGGTCACAATGGTCGTCGTCGCCAAGGCCATCGGCGACATTGCGGAGTCGATGGCCAAATCTACGACGGTAGCCGATGATGCGGTACGCATCACCACAAAGACACTCGTCGACCTCTCGGATGGCTCCGAGTTAGGTGGGAGCTGCCCTCCACCTCATCTTACATGCCGGTAGAGCTGTAGAAGATGGCGGAGGATGACAATATGGCTCACTGAGGGCTAAGGTTAGGATTTCGAAGCGGGACCTAGCACTATTATATGCCCCCCCCCCTCCCATTTAAGGTTAGTTCGAAGCGGGGTCTAGCACTATTATATGTGGACCTAGTACGACCAGAACTATTACTATCACATCTTATTTAGTATAACTAATATCTAACTTAGTGATAAACTTCTGGCCTGTCACAAAATATTTCACTAATCAGTAATAATTAGTATTAACGGTTTCGGTGCCCACCACAAAAGCCACTTACGACCTGTTACTAAAAATAATTATTATAGTAGTGCAGTCATCACAAATTAGCATTATCACTCTCTTAAATCGCATGAGCCAGACGGTAAAAGGTTCCCAAAGATATGTATATACAGAAATATATTTTTTTTAGAACAATTGATTTGCTCTTTTTCATGCGAGAAAGATCAGAGAAGACCACGCCAAGTCAAACGTTGCTTCACACTAGCTAGTGGTCCTTTTATCTTGATTACTACACCTTCCAACAGCATCATTTTCACTTAGCAATCGTCACGCACCATCAGTCTAATATCAACGAGCCCAACACAATGACCGTGGCATTGGTTCCCTGTTCCCGGACCTATTTTGGCTACTTCTCGCTGCGCCATGCATGACAAGGTACACTACAGTGTTAAACGACCTTGCTTCTAAATCAATAAGAATCGGCCGCACACTCCAGAATTTATCTTCTGAAACAACTGTTGTCTTTGTATTATTCCCAGGGCAAAAAGATCTTGCAGAGAGGCATGCCAACGATGGGCACTAATAATTTTTAATCGCCAACTAATTGCTCCTCTTTTACGTCCCTTGAATCACACCCCTCATCATCACTACTAATCCTCCCGTCATCATCTTTTAGCCCCATGGAAAACAAACTTTTCTGAACGAGTGCACTACAGACCAATATGCCCACAGGGAACGGACGGCCTTGCCGTAGAACAAGGGTTATGTGTGCCTGTATGTTTCATGAATGACTGCTCGCGCGTGGCAGCTTCCGCCGACCGCGACGACCCAGTTGTGCCGGGCGTGCTCAGCTAAGTGCTCGGAGCTTGGCTTGCTTTCAAGTCAAGTCGTTGCCACCTCCTCGCCCGGGCCCTCACTCTACCCTCTAAATCCTTGCCATTTTGGCTGCACCCCATCATGAGGATCATCATGGAATTCGGTTGTGGTGCCGGTTGTTGTTCTGCGCCCGCGAGCTTTTGCTAAGTGTGTCGACCTAAAACCACACCTCGGGCCACGAGCTCGGCCGCGGTCGCGCATGGAGGCAGCGCTCGGGTGCTGTGGGAGGATGAGGGGCTTGGCGGTTCTCGTCGTCGTTGCCGTTGTGCTCGCCGCGTGTGTCCATGGCGGCGTGACAGACACCCAGGACAGTGAGTACCATGCATAACTCAACCATGTTTCACTCGCTTTAAGTTTTTCTTTCTTTTCTCCTGAATTCGATATTTCTCTAGCCTCCATGATTTTCGCATGTGAATTTCGAGCTTTTGGGGGTTGTCGCCTTATTTCTTTGTCGAAAATCAGGGAGAAAAAGTTCTTAAACTTTAATTAAAAAATATTCTATACTACCTTATAATGATAAAGAAATGAACCCTGGGATGCTTGCAGCTACTGTGCTTCGCGCGCTGATGGAACAATGGCAGAACGCGCCGCCGACCTGGGGACAGTCCGACGATCCCTGTGGTGCTTTGCCTTGGGAAGGAGTGACATGCTACGGCAACAAAGTGATCTCCATGTATGTTTCTTCCTCCATAGATCAAACCAAATTTCATTGGATGTCTCACTCTTCTGAGCGTAATTGCGTCATTGTGTAACTCTTTCAGAAAACTGTCCACCATGGGCATCAAAGGAGCTCTAGCTGCTGACATAGGACAGCTCAGTGCCCTGCAATCCCTGTATGTAGCTTTACTCTGCCGAGATGTTAAGCTCCTTTGCAACAGCGAATCATGAGTAAACTCTGTGCATGCAGGGACTTGTCATTCAACCAGGACCTTGGCGGTGTGCTCACTCCGACCATCGGAAATTTGCAGCAGCTTACCACCTTGTAAGTTTTCTTTCTTCCTGGTTTTCAGCCTTCTCCGTTCTGAGATCTTGATATGAAACTGCTTGTTTTGCAGGATTCTGGCCGGTTGCAACTTTCATGGTACCATTCCGGAGGAGCTAGGGAGTCTGCCAAAGTTGTCCTACATGTAAGGATTTATCCATTAATTTGGGAATTACTCAGACGATGCTGTGGTTTTGTTTGTCTATAGGCGAATTTTGACATCAAACTCTGTTACAGGGCGTTGAACTCTAATCAGTTCTCTGGAAAAATACCAGCTTCGCTGGGAAATCTCTCCAGCCTCTATTGGTTTGATATCGCGAACAACCAATTCAGCGGCCCCTTGCCGATTTCGACAAGTGGTGGAATGGGTCTAGATAAGCTTTACAAAACTAAACACTTGTGGGTCCAATAATTTTATTTCCTAATATAGCTCTATCATCAAGCTAAAATGGAATGTATCACTAACTGGGCGTCTTGGTTTCTTCTTCGATCTGAATGTTTCTCTGCAGCCATTTCAACAAGAACCAATTGTCCGGTCCAATCCCTGATGCTCTCTTTAGCCCGGAGATGACACTGATCCATTTGTGAGATCCTGAACTCCTCGTTCTAGAATTTTCAGTTTGTGACAAAATGTACTGAAAACTTGACATACTTGGCCCAGGCTTTTCGATGGAAATAAATTCACCGGGACTATCCCTGAATCTCTTGGGCTTGTCAGTACACTTGAAGTTGTGTAAGTAACCTTTGTTTTGCTTCAAATATTTGATGATTACAAAACAAATGAAACATTTCTTTGTTTGTTGTTTGAACAGCCGACTGGACAGAAACTCCCTCTCTGGCCCAGTTCCACCAAATCTGAATAATCTCACCAACGTAAATGAACTGTAAGTTGTTCAGGAACTGCAGAATAACATACTCTACTTGTAGTGTCGGTTTGAAAAGATGCAGTCATCACACTAAGCTAATCATTGATATGCTACAGCAACTTGGCCAACAACCTGCTCACCGGACCATTGCCAGATCTATCTGGGATGGATCAACTCAACTATGTGTAAGCATCAAATGTCAAAGGTCTCTTCTTCTGATTTAAATACGTCACTGTATAATCTTGATCAGAAATTCTTCCGGTTCAATTGTACTACAGTGATCTTAGCAACAACACGTTTGATCCTTCCCCGAGCCCGACATGGTTTTGGAAGCTGCCACAGCTCTCAGCTCTGTAAGTTTCATTCTGATGAGACCTTAAAGATTCACATCATATGCCAACGTGAACAAAACATGAGGAGCTTCTGTGACGTTCATATAGGATCATACAGTCCGGAAGGCTCTACGGCCCTGTGTCACCAAGGCTATTTAGCAGTCCGCAGTTGCAGCAAGTGTAAGCTACCAGCCAATCTTCAGAACCAACCAATTCACAAAATAAAACCTGTTCCTAAAATGCTGTAACCAACGGGAAAAGAAAATTTTATTTGCAGGATACTCGATGGCAACGGGTTCAACGGTACCCTGGACATGGGCAGGAGCATCAGCAGCGAGCTGAGCCTCGTGAGCTTCAAGGACAACGAGTTTTCCTCCGTCACGGTGACCTCCAGCTACAACGGCACCCTCACGTGAGTGGCCGCTCCACGCTCCACCACACCACAGGGTGACAGGGCACCTTTCTCAGCCGACCTGACCTCTTTGTGTATCCTGTTCCTTTCAGGCTGTCCGGAAACCCGGTGTGCGAGCGGCTGCCCAACACGCCGTACTGCAACGTGACGCAGCGGACGCTTTTGCCGTACTCGACGAACCTGGTGAAGTGCTTCTCAGGGACGTGCCCGGCGGGGCAGAGCATCAGCCCGCAGAGCTGCGCGTGCGCGTACCCGTACCAGGGCACCATGTACTTCCGCGCGCCGTTCTTCCGGGACGTGGCCAACGGCACCGCGTTCCAGGAGCTGGAGAGCAAGCTCTGGACCAAGCTCAGCCTCACCCCGGGATCCGTCTACCTGCAGAACCCATTCTTCAACGGCGATTCTTACATGGACGTGCAGGTCAAGCTCTTCCCCTCCGGTAGTGACGCCTACTTCAACCGCTCAGAGGTCATGCGCATCGGCTTCGACCTCAGCAACCAGACCTTCAAGCCGCCCAAGGAGTTCGGGCCATACTACTTCATCGCCTCGCCGTACCCATTCCCAGGTTGATAATTAACTCTGATCAATTATGTGAATACGGTTTGCAAACTTGACCGGATTCAATCGAATGTGATGAGATACTGAGACGGATGGGGTGCACTGGTTACAGAGCACGGGTCGTCGTCCAAGAGCAAGGGCGTGATCATCGGTATTGCAGTCGGCTGTGGCGTCCTGGTCGTCGCGCTCGCCGGAGCAGCCGTCTACGCCTTCGTGCAGAGGCGGCGCGCGCAGAAGGCAAAGGAGGAGCTCGGCGGCCCTTTCGGTACCTAATAGTCCACTCCTGATATGATTACAAATTTATTCAATTGTTGAGAGAAATGCTCATCTGACAGTGCTTTCTCTGAAACACTGACAATATTATTGCAGCGTCGTGGGCTCGGACCGAAGACAGTGGCGGCGCGCCACGGCTGAAAGGGGCGAGGTGGTTCTCCTACGAGGAGCTCAAGAGGAGCACCAACAACTTCGCCGAGGCAAACGAGCTCGGGTACGGCGGGTACGGCAAGGTTTACAGGGGCATGCTGCCGACCGGGCAGTTCATCGCCATCAAGCGTGCGCAGCAGGGGTCCATGCAGGGCGGGCACGAGTTCAAGACCGAGATCGAGCTGCTCTCGCGCGTGCACCACAAGAACCTCGTCGGCCTCCTCGGGTTCTGCTTCGAGCAGGGGGAGCAGATGCTCGTCTACGAGTTCATGTCCGGCGGCACGCTGCGCGACAGCCTCTCCGGGAAGAGCGGCCTTCATCTCGACTGGAAGAAGCGGCTCCGGGTGGCGCTCGGCGCGGCACGCGGGCTGGCATACCTGCACGAGCTCGCCGACCCGCCCATCATCCACCGGGACGTCAAATCCAGCAACATTCTCATGGATGAGCATCTCACGGCCAAGGTCGCCGACTTCGGACTCTCCAAGTTAGTCACAGACAGCGAGAGAGGGCATGTCAGTACCCAAGTCAAAGGAACTCTGGTAAGCCATTCATTATTACCTTGCAAATTCATAAACGCTACCACTTACTCCATCTGTGGATGATGGGCGATCTGATCTCCAATTTGTTGCTTGTCTTGCAGGGCTATCTGGATCCTGAGTATTACATGTCCCAGCAACTGACCGAGAAGAGTGACGTTTACAGCTTCGGTGTGGTCATGCTCGAACTGATCATCGCCAAGCAGCCGATTGAGAAGGGCAAGTACATCGTTCGCGAGGTGAAGACGGCATTCAATGCCTCCGACACCGAGTTCTGCGGAATCAAGGACATGATGGACGCCAGGATCTTGAACACCAACCATATTGCTGCTTTCAGCAAGTTTGTTCAGCTGGCCCTCAAGTGCGTCGACGAGGTAGCTTCAGCCAGGCCGTCGATGAGCGAAGTTGTCAAGGAGATTGAGATGATGCTGCAGAGCGAGGGTCTCGGCAGCGCCTCAACATCGGCCTCCACATCAGCGACTGAATTCGATGTGACCAAGGGAGCTCCTCGCCATCCTTACAATGATCCTCTCCCGAAGAAGGACAAGGATGTGAGCACCGACTCCTTTGACTACAGCGGAGGATATTCCTTCCAATCCAAGATCGAACCAAAGTAGCTGATTTCTGGATTGAGATTCCCAATTCCTCGACCTTTTCCTTTCTCGTTTCTCCCCAGCAAGTGGCATGCCGAATACGTAGAGATGTGAATTTTTTATTGTACCTTTTTTCAGTCCTTTTTTGCATTCTAGTGATTTTGTATGGCAATGTTCTGAAGAAACATCATGGACATCTATATGCCGCTTATATATTTATATATATGGACTAAAATAGTAACACTTGAGGCTAAAGGAATTTAAGGACCTGTTTGGCATGGCTCTGCTCCATGACAGAGCAGCTCTGCTTTAAAACTCTATTGTGAAGCTACTCTACTGTAGAGTTGGAGTTATTTATGGAGGTGTTTCGTTAGTATTGTTCTAACAGCTCCAAAAAAGAAGATTTTGAGTATGAATTGTCATTTTTACCCTTTAATAAAATGAGCACTTAATTTTTGTTTGAGTAATTAATTTAATTCTTCAAAATATTATCCATCACAAAATCAGTCTACTTAAACATCTAAGCGAGAGAAAATTTGCCGTAGCAAAGTCAATCTGACCAGACCTTGGAAATCTAACTCCAAATTTTAACATGTCCAAATAATTAGTGTCATCTGTTGTTTCTGCACAATGAACTAAGAAACGAGGGAAAAACAATATGTGCAAATTGAGTATATGCGGACAAGGCAGCAAGCACACGGAAGATTTTTTTTGCTTGCTTCGTCCGTCTCGGTGGAGATTAGATCGAGGCACCATCGAAGCACCATCGAACATGCATGTAGGGATGACGAGCCAGATCTAGAAGAAGCTGGGACGGCTGATTGGACCTAGCACGTGTCCTATGTGGCACGTTGCTGGACCAGGCAGGCAGGCACCATGAGCAGTTACGCATTCATGGCTGCACGCGGCGGAGCGGTAGTGCAGGGTCAGGGCGTGGGGCGGCGGGAGGGAGTGACGGCTGCGGTTCATGGTGGATGGGAGGAAGAAAGACTCGTCGATGGGGAGAGGAAAGAAAGGAAGAAAGAACAAAACGTTTTTTTTGTAATCGTGACAGTGGCAGGTAATTACCTCTCAACTCCATGTCTACTTATATTTCGGAGGTTTCTGGAGCTGTAAAAGAGATACTTCAACAAAATGAATTAGAACTCCTCCAACTCCACCTAGAGCTGCTGCTCTGTAGAGTTTTAGAGCTGGGATGTTTGGCTGACTCCAGATAGCTCCCTCTTAAAGTTTTGAAGTGGAGCCATGCCAAACAGATCCTAATATACACCAGAAATTTGCTTCCTGGGCAAGGGACTCGCTGGGTAACTTTGGCAGCAATTTCATCCGAACGACCAAGGATTTCATTGCCTCAACAACAGAGGCAAATTGGCAGGTGTGGCTCATTCTCGTTGCTCTCGCCACTGCCAAGCCCTGCTGCCACCGAGTTCACTCCCAAAGCTCCTCGCCTCGATTTGTGCCCCCTGCTCAGATCGAGTACCTCCCAGATCAAATCGAGTAGTCTGGGAAAGAAGGCAGTGAATGGAGGGCACGGGAACCATAGGAACACAGAGAAATTGCTGATTTGCACAGCGATGAGAGGCAAGTTCGATGAGGTCGACAAAGGTTCCAACATGCTCTAAAAAGGACAAGCATTGGCAATTTCAAGTGCTCGCCAAGCACTTGAAAATATAGCATATTATAATCCTGATCTGCTGTGGTTCGAAAGCTAGAATTCAGTCCAAATTGCCTAAATTTCAGTTCGAGTTATCAAAGTAGAGTATGACAACATTTCACTCAAACTTTCAATCATATTCATAGAGATGTCAACCTTCGATCATATTCATATAAAGATGTCTATATTAGCTCAATATGACTCATCCATTTCATTCATGAGAAAAAAAAATTAAATCAATGTTACAAGGGAACACACACAACACAAGGTTACACTGGTATAGTGACTTTATCCGTAAAATTAGCTGTCAAAATTTGATCATAGATCTTTCTTCACGCCTATTGGACTAGAATGGGTGTCCAACATCCACTGCTTATAATTGGTGTACAAAGTCAAAATGACAAATTGCGAAAAGCAAATGAACATTATTAGTGCATCAAAGAGAAAGGGATACCTCTCAGGAGGCTCTATTTGCTGGTAGGTAATGTGTAGTATGAGTGAAAATAAAAATGGCAAGCTAATAACCAGCTTTATTGCACGTGGAATGTTCAATCTCCTTCTGTGGCTTCCACTAGGTGAGTAGTATATAAGAAAGAATAAGCCAATAACAGCTATATACTGTAGAAGAAGTTGATCACGGCAGATAAGCGGGTATATTGAGAATAGGGCAAAGTACACAAACCATCCATACAATTGAGGTTCTTTTTGTGCCAAAAGGCTTGCAGGTAAAAGAGGAAGCAATATTGATTTCTCATGCACTGCAAATAGAAAATGGGAGGGAAAATGAAACTAATGAAACAACTTATACCAACAAACAACAGGGAACATATCTCAACATTAACATACCTTGGTACGAGAATAGGTAGAAAGCAAATGAGCTGTTCATCAAAGAATAGAGGAAGCCAAGATTACTTGGTGACTTAATTTGCTGAATGAGTGAAGGCAAGAAAGCCAGGATTGTAGCAGAGAGACTCATAATTTTGAGTAGTTTAATCGCAAACAATTTCTTCCACTTGATAATAACCGAAGTGCTGCACCAGAAATTTGCAACGTAATCCTCATATATACCTCTCTCAAATGGTGCTAACCTAGAGATCACCTGATAACAAAGATTTCACAAGTTCAGTACTGACAGATAAGCATTCTACTGAGTCTATACATAAAACAAGTTTAATGCTAAGAATAAGCGCCAGCTCAATGGAAACAAACTGCTCTAGGTTGTTGTATGGTATGCAATTCAAATGTCATGTGTGGTTTCCTTGAATATAAAACATATAGGAGGTAATCCACCATTACCTGTAGGGCAGCCTCAGAAGAATGCAAAAATGGCCACCAGACAATAGCAAAAGTTCCCAAGACAATGAATGCAAGTTTCATGACTTCAACAATCGGATACTTTCGTCTCAGACATTTACCCAGAAGATGGCTGAAAAATGCTGGAGCAAAGTACAGGCTCATCTGCAAAACATCGTACATTTTTAAGACATCAACCGAAATATTGTGTACTAGAAATTGAAACCATATTTGACATGCTCTTTGTACCAATGGTGATAAAATGCTCCAGATTAGTTGTCTGGATTCTGGAAGGGTTATAAGAGATAAAGCAAACTAAAGTCCGTGTATTATGTCGATCATATGGCTCTAGTTCATTTGATCCCATAAAAAAGATTGACAAAATAGAAGAATCATTCAATTCCCACTTGCTATTTACTGCCAACTTGACTAGCCAATAATCCACCCAGACTCCGTTTAAAAAAGTGGTCGCCTAAGCCGCTTAAGCACCGTTGGGTGCTAGACAAGCTCCATTGCCTTGCTTATACCACTAGACTTTTGACCTAGGTGTTTTCCCTTATTTCTCCAATACAGAATTTTAATACACAATGTTATGCATATTTCTATACCTAGATGCTAGGTTGTGGCATGGTGCCAAACTGCCCATAGAGTGCCTCCTGCTTTTAATAAAATTTGCATCAAAAGTTGAGAGCTATAATTGCAAAACACCAAATGAATGCCTCATGAAAGCCTAACATATTTAATCATTTATTTCAGGACAGATGAAAGGTTGGATCATGGTCTCTGCATTTGTGTTTATAGTGGCAATCCCCTGTCCTAAGTACTTCGGTAACTACTGTTTACCATGTTTGAAAGATGTGCTTTTGTAAGAATAAAACACTCCATAGGATGTGTAGCCTTACATACATGATAAAAAAAATGTATTGGCCATGCTATATAATTTTCCATTTAAGAGGCAAACCTGCTTGTGGTTAATAGCAAGACTGAAGAGAGCAGCAGCGACGAGCTCATTTCTCGACAAAACACCAGCGACTGCTCCAAGTGTTAGTCCAAGGCTGATGCAATTATACTGAAAAAAGAAACATTACAACTATCAGGCAACCAACAAAAGCGTAATTCAATGCAGTCACACGCTATCGTCCCAGTACAATACCAACCTGAAAATGGCCATGATCGATCAATACTAAACACGGGTTGATCAGGACCATGGCAAGCAGCCACATCCACCCCTCCCATCTATCCTCCTCCCTAACACCAACCCCACCTTTCATATACGCCCAAACGAACCACAATGCAGCGGGGAAGAACACCAGCATATCAGAAGACAGCACCGTCCACCGCATCAGCAACTTCCTGAAGGAACGAAACCAAACCAAAGTCTCAACCACACATTCACGAAACCGATTCCGGGAGCAAAAGAAAATTATGTGTAGCGGGCGCGTACGATTCCAGGGACTCGAAGCCGCGGGACGAGCGGAGGGCAACGGAGTCGGGGAGGGACGCGTTGATGATGCGGCCGTGGAGGAGGCTCTGGTAGGCGGAGAGGGGCGGGTAGTCGAGGCCCCAGTAGGCGAGGTCGTTGTCGGAGGTGTTGCGGTACCAGTCGGAGGGCGGGAGGTGAATGGTGAGCTCCATCCAGTGCCGCTGCGCCTCGTAGTCGCCGAATTTGGGCGCCGTGCCCTGGCCGGAGTAGGGGCCGACGGAGACGAGCACGCGGACGAGAAGGGCGGCGAAGGAGATGAGGAGGGCAGTGGGAACGGGCGGCACGGGGTGTTGCCATGGGAGCCGCGCAGCGGTGACGGGCGGATCTGGGGCGGGAGTGCAGTGTTTCTTCGCCTTCGCCATTGGAACAGCCTGTGGATCTTCGAATTGGCTGGCTCAGTTCGGTCGGGGTGATTTTGGTTTTGCTCAACTTGGAAGGCTGCAGATGCAAAGTTCTTCTTAAAAAAATGGAACTGCTAATTTTGAGCTGATTAAAGGTTTGAACTTTGAAACTATAGAATCTAGATCCACCATTTATAATTATTACTAGCAAAGTACTCGTAATCATGATACTATTATTTATTTAAAACATAAAATTAATATAATAATTTTTTCTATGAAACAAATTCAATACATAGAATTATAGTAGCAAGTATTATTACTTATATATAAATGTAATGTCACTTTGATTTAACTTGTTGCATGAAATACATGGTATTTATCACAGAGAGAGACATAAAATTCTGACAGAAAAAAATACATAGGATAGCTAAAAAAAACATAACCAAATAGAATAGAACTAGCAGAATGTACGTGCGTTGCTACGAGCTAAAAACAAACTTATAAATAAAACGTGTGTAAGTTTATACAACTTTTTTCTATCAATCGCCCTCAAAATTTTATTATAACTCATTCACGTTCCCCAAAGATTTTCTACTAGAAGCTCAGATCCATTCAAAGATTTTTCTAAGCATATACCTCAAAACTGACACACCTTTCTAAGCAGTAGGCTAACTGAGCACGTGCGACGCCGGTCTGCTAGGTCGAAGGCTCCTCGGTCTAGCTTTAGAGAAGGAAGAACAAGACTAAGTAATAGCACAAAGCTGGAGGGTCTGGTGTTGCGTCATTCGAATAACGAACTTGTATTATATGGCCAGTTCCGTATAGAAAGGTTCGGGTGGTAGAGATATGTCTTTTCTCGATCAGAACTGTAGATGAGCATTTATAGATCCATTCTCATCTGCTCCTCGGATGTGTTTACATATTTATCATGAGCTTTATATTACACATCTTACTGATTGATCTAAAGGTATTCTAATATTTCAATCTTCATCCGATACACGCTCTTGGTGTCCATTTTCTGATTCCTATGTCTGGGGTCCACCGTGTCGTACAGCTTTCGAGCGTCTATTGGGCTGAAGGTCCTTTGGGCTGTTGGTCTGCCTAGGCCTTGTCACTTGTTGATGGGCTGTTTTTTAACCTTGGGGAGACTAAAGAGTGGACTTTCCCCCAATAAAATACGTCAAGGAAGGACAACACTTAGTTTGTAGACACCAAAAACGATGGTATAGATGATCGCACCAAATTTAAGTAGAAAGAAACAGGATTATTTATATGCTGAAAGACTGACATTTCAAGTGAATTATGACTAAATCATCAAGAACCTTCTTATGATCTTGACTGTCTGAAACAAATATTCAAAGGGACTATTCGGTAGACTTGCTACAGGGCCGTCTTATCAAAGAAAAATACATGTATTTGCAATAGGAGTAAAAGTGTAAAAGACCATAGTGTAACTGATTTGCCTTTTTAATTAAAAAAACAGATTTTAAAGAAATTGTTTTTTCAGCTAATAGGCTGGCCCGTTGGGTGGGCCTTTAATAATGTGACTGGGTCTTTATCCTTTTCGTAATTCATATAGTCTAAAGCCCAGTTAAGTCATGTATCCCTTCGCTTGGCCTTCTTCCTCCTGTGGCAGCCAATAAACAGGCATAAGCTCTATCAATGATGCTAAATGGTGCTAAATGGTCATTGTACGTGAGGTGGATTCGTAAGTTCGTACGAGAAAAAGGAATAGTACGAGAAAAAAGAACAAGAGTCGGAGTCCAAAACATACTGCTATTAAGTTTCTTGCCTTCAAACAATCGGGCTCCAAACAACATACAATCGAACTAGGAGCGTCGTACGGACTCTAAACTCAAATCAAAACTATATACAATTAAATCTGGGCGACACAAAATTTCAGACAACACAAAATTTCAAAAAGAAACGACCATACCGAAATTAATAAGTTATAGAGATTTTGGGTGGATGAATTGTTTGAAGCAGAATAACATGAACAGACCACATGACAGGTTGAACGGGCAGACTTAGGCAGACATGTCACGCTCATTATAAATCATAAATATATATAGTAGAGATACAGATAATCCTATAAAAAAATCAGAATATAAAATAAGCAATAACATATTTTAATAACTCATAACAATCATTATGAGAAATAGAAAAATAACAAAAAATACAACACCTTATAAGAATACTATCTTCTGAATAAAGGAACCGAATAAACCAACTCTGGTAACAGGTTATTCACACTCTCAATATTTAAATATAAGTAAAATTCACTCAAAATATTAAACTTCATTTTTGGAATTAAACCAAGTTTTCATATACAAATTTAATATAATTTTTTATATACTTACTTTTCTTGCGCTTGAATTTCATCTTTCAAATTTGAGCTCCAAATCAAATTTGAATTTAATACAAACCAGATAAAATCTTAGTAATGTTTTAGATTCTAAAAAAAGGATAGTTTAATTTAATTATATTCAAGTCAATTAAAGTATGAAAACAACCATGAACTAATAATTAAAATAAAAGAAAGAAGACAATGTGCAGATTATTTTTCGCCCATAAAGTCCTGCCAATTGTAAAATGGTTTCGAAACCACAACTCACTTGTCTTTAGCTTTTAGCCCAAGTTGGCCCAAGTCGACCAACCTTCTTCATCCTCTAGCAAGCATAGTATGTTTCTGTGTGTCTCTCTCTTCCACCATTGCTGGCCACCCAGCTCATTCTGGTGCACAACTGAAGGGCCACAATGCCAACAAAAATTGTAAAATGAAGTTTTTATTGTCTCCTCTATTCACTCCTTGAATCAGAATTGAAAATCCGTCTCACATTCAGTGGAATAAAATAACAAGGAAAGCAAAAGATTGCAGCGACAACGAAGCTTAGTTTGAGAAAACAGACCGGAGGAAACCGGGGCCTCAAATCTATAATTTATATGGAAGGGATCTGTTTTCCTTTCTTATTTTAGATTGGACTTCACCTGTTTCATAGTAGGAATAGTATGAAAAACGGACACACTTTTACCGACATCAAAACTTTCACATATGTATAGCAAAAAAAAAAAAAAAAAAAAAAAAAAAAAAAAAAAACTTCAGGGGCGACATAAAAAATCTGGAAGAGACAACCATACATGTTTTATATAGTTTAGATTTAGAAAATCTACTTTGTCTTTCTTATCCTCTTTCTTTTACTCATTCACATTTTCTCTTTCAAATACGTTTTTTATGGAGTTATCTTTATATCAGGTGATTGAAATTTTGTGACTCTCAAATACTTTTTTATTTATTTATGATATATATATATATATATATTATAATATATATAATTTCTACTTAAAAACTAATTTTTCAGTAGTACGGTGAAATTTCAGTTAACTAAAAACTAACAAATCTGATTTTATTTTTATTTTAGTGAATCCATCTTCTTTTCTTGCTGCATTTTTATATCATTGTCGTTAGAACAAGAATTATAATTCATAGATAAAGTAAAGTTGTTCCTTTAATTTGTGACAACCCTACTTCCAAATTAGGTCCACAGTAACCCATGTGAATGAGGAGGTGTGAAGTTTAGTCTCACATTGTTAATTTGAAGAGAGAAAGCTTAGCGTATAAGTTAATTGTTCAACATTTTCAATCTTGAGTTAACGTTTTCATATGAAATAAGGACGAAAAATATTTGTGGGATGTATGAAGTCTATTCAAAATATGAGATGAGTCTAAACATGTGTGAATTAATATAGATGTTATAAATGGTATCAGCACGTACACAAAACATGTATAGGCCGGGAAAACCATACATATGACACATGATGAGTGTAGAACCATATATGGAGTATGGCATAACATATGCCGGACACTTGCACATACGTGTCCAAAAGAAAAAAAAAGTTTCTAGTCATTTAACTAGTTGTGGGTATGTTGTGTCTTCTACTAAGGAAGTCGAATTCTTTAGGGGATGTTTTTGTGACAGCCCAGTCCCTAAATAAGGTCCATAGTAGACCATGTGGATGAGGAGGTGACAAGTTTAGTCCCATATATATTACTTATTTGGAGAGAGAAATAACAATCTTAAGTCTAGATTGTCTAATATTTAAAATATGAAACGGCTCTAAATAGATGTGGACTCTATGGTATCATACTAACGATAACAATTTAAAAATATAAAAATACGAAATATTGTAAAGCCTATCATAAGTGTGTAACAAGTGTTATAGACCCACTACTATATACCACTTTAAAATAAAATTATGATTGTCTCTGAATCATATTTATATTCTCACTTTGGCATTACATTTTTTTATACCTAATGCACTTAGATTATAGTTGTAATGTTAACATATGTATAAGAAATACGATAATGTCGAGTTAGACATGATAAAGTTAGAGGTAAAAAGTCCTATGACTAAAACATATAATAGATTGTCATTTTCATATTCATATCTTTTGAAGTTATGTTTATTTTTTAATCTATTAAAGTGTAGAACAATGTACTCTCTTTATTAAACAATTTAGGTTTTAGTCTTAAGTTTTTTTATATATAAATCTTTTGTTGTCTGGTTTATCAACACAATTGATGCATAGAAAATGGTCCTATCATGAAACCTATTAAAGGAACATTTTACTCAAAGAACATAAAAATATCTTTGCTTTCTGTCATTTGTCATTTAATAGCTTTAGTTATAAAGCAAAAAATTAATTTAGTAGTTACATTAGTCTATTTATGTTTAGTTGTATTAGTAAATGAAGAAAATGTGGCTCAATAAAAAATGATGTAGATATAAATGTCCTAAGTCTAAAGCCTCTATGTTGATATGTAACAAATTACAAAACAAAAAAATACTCTTGTAATATCCACATTAAATAAAAAAATGAACTAAGTTATTAAAATCATAAAGAAAATGAAGAAACTATGCTACATGGAACTCAAGGATATAAATGTCCATTTTTTTTACTTGATGAATGTTCTTACTTATTGGATTTGTCAAAGTATCCTTCATTGAATTAAACCTTCAATAATATCATAAGATTTCTAATATATCATCTCATTTTAATACTACTTGACATCTTTTTGTTTCCCACAAAGATACATTTATCTGGTGGAAGTGGTGGGTGTCGTCCTCCTCCTTGCACATCAGGTTCTCTCTTACCTCCCATCCCTTTCCTCTCTCCATCCCCCCCGTAGCCCCTCTGTAAGGATCATGACTATTGAGGTCACCCTAAGGTATGATGTTTTGGTGATGAATGACAAACATGAAATGTCACTAATATCTACACGAGTGTTATTCGTGTAGGAAAATTTTTCTACTCTATGATGATTGTCGATGGCGGCCTTGGCGATTGATTACAATGATCGCAAGCATGGGGGCTTGTAAGCTTGATGGAGTCCAAGGGTTGATGGAGATGGATCAAAGCTAAGGACAAGCTATGGAGCAAGTGTTGGGAATGCTTGTCTAGTTGTTAGGGCTTGGAGTCCACAGAAAAAAAAAGAACTATCAAGGGGGTCTAGGTCATTTCTCTTAGGTTATGTCTAGTCGGTGATGTGCAAGATTGCTCGGTGAAATCATAGGCACTAGATAACAATGGAGAATCCAAGGAGCTGTTCGGAGAAGCCGAGAAATGAAGTCAAGCGAAGTCGACAAGTTTCAGCTTCTAGGCGAAGTGACCGGATAGAGGGGTCAGTGGTGACCGGACTGTATGATCACTAAGTGGTTTTGTCCGGAGCCTACAACGAGCATCGAGGAAACTGTCAAGTCTGGAAAGTTCTAGTGACCGGACGGTGCGGTCAGTAGAAGTGGAACTTTGGTAGCGAGGAAGCAACACGTGAAATGTTTCTGAACTAGAGAGGGAAACAGACCTGACAGTCTAGTCAGCTGACCGTACGGTCCGATCAACAGAGAAATTAGCAGTGGGCAGAGCCGTTGGAGCTGGATTCTAGAGTGACTAGACGGTCCGGTCAGCCAGTGATCTGACAATCCAATCAGTAGGCCTAGAAGGCTGATTTCATGGAGCAACGACTAGTTTAAGGTTGGAAGCCCATATAATTTCATTGCTGGGGTCTTGGATACCTCTCTTGGTCAGTGGAATTGCTCGGAGGATTTGGTGAGAGCCAAGAGGAAAAGAGAAGAGCAATAGGAGAAGATATTGCATATCTTGATAGTGTTAGTGGAGAGTAACTTAAGCATCTTGCACATCTAAGGCTAGGGCGTCCTTGAGGGTATGATCTAGATTGTTACTCTTGGTCTATGGTAAGACCTTGACCGGTTAGGTATCGGTGATCGAGCCTATCATGATCGGTTGTGAAGGTCATCACACGTTTGTACACGGTTTGAGCCCGCTGGTTAAAGGGGCATCAATAGTGAGCACTCGTGTCGGATCGGGGAGTCCGATAAGTTCTTGAGGGAGGTGAGCTTGTGCCTTGGTGGCAGCGATGACACACACTGTGTCTTCACTCTGGGAGTGATTGCGGGCTCATGTGTGAGAACTCCACATTGGTGGCGGGAGGGACCAGGACTCCGGTGGGAGTGGTCCAACAAGGAGTAGGGGAAAGCACCATCCTTCTGAGACCTCGGGGAAAAAAATCATAAGCCATCTCTTACTCTACTCCTTACTTTGATGCATTACTTTCCGCATTTACATACCATGTTATTCATACTTGTGTGCCTTTATTGCTCTTGTTGAGTATCTTGTAGAATTGCATGAATAGGCCTCTTGCTTGCTAGTTGTGCCTTAGCTTCCACATTTGATCACTAGCTTGCATAGGAGTTGTATTGCCTTGTGTGATCCACTAGTATGCTTAGGTTGTTGTTCCTTTCATAGGTTCATTATCTTGCTAGTGTGATCACCACTAAAATTGTGTAGGAGTTATTTTGAGTGGTTGGTTTTAGGAATTGACAAATTTGATACATAGTGCGAGTTCCTAATTCACCCCCTCCCCCTCTCGGTCACTTGGTCCTTTCAAGTGGTATCAGAGCCATGTTCTCATGATAGGTCTTAACCGCCTTGAGTAGTGACCATATTGAGTTGGGATATCATCCCATTCAGGACTGGATCATGGTTCATGGAAGGATCGCTTGAAAAGCTACCTAAATACCATGATACCAGATGAGTTGATAGATACTCTTGTGTATTTTGCCAATATCTTTGCTGATAATCATGTGTATGATGATAGTGATGGTTGTTTGGATGTGTCTAGTTCTAGTGAGTACCTAGATTCTTCTAGTGTTGACTTGATAGGTTGCTCTACTAGTGTGCCTAATGTGGTGATTGATGATGTGCCTCTTGATCGTGTCAGCATCATACTTGTTGAGGAATTCTGTGCTTTTCATGCTTATGAAAATGAAAGCTTACTTGACTCTCTTTTGCGTTTGCGAGGTATTGTGGATGTGATTGAAGCAAACGAAGGATCGTTCAAGCTCCAGAAGAAAGTGATAATTGAGAAGATTCTAGCCTTGCTCCCTAGTAGCAAGCTCCTCTACATCATCCTTGATCTCATTATGGACAAGAATCTTTTTGTTGATGATGTGATTGGGCTACTCTTCTAGGATGAGGAGACCACCACAAGCTTGGCTGAAGAAACGAATTCCAAGGCAAATAATGGAGCATTCTTAAGCAAAGGGAAAGAAGTAGCTTCAAGCTCAAACTTCTTTGATCCCTCCGCAAGATTGCCTTGCAACAACTTCTACAACCCCTTCGGAGCAAGATGTTCACCAAGTTCATTCTCAAGCGCTTCATCAAGCTCTACCTCAAATGCCATTCCAAGTTCTACCCCAAGCACTTCGGGTGGACTGCTCATTGGTGTATGGGGAGCGCCAACAACATTTCTCGCCCGATCATTTGAGATGTTTGATCTCACCTCTACAGCTCCAACGCCCCCACATCTTCCACCTCGACCACCACAAAATCGACTCTGGCATCTGCGTTGAGCTCGCCAACAGGAGCTCTTCTTTGAATTTGATGAGATCAGAAGAATTTCCAATAATGACTTTTGTGAGACTGTCTTGAAGGTTATGACCTTGTGTGCAGGATAAACTCTTTCGGAGGTCTTCGAAAGATAGCACCAATTGAGGTGATTGACAAGTTCCTCCAACTCATCACAACCCCTGAGAGAGGTGTCCTACTTGAGGAGGTTGTCGACAGGAGGCATGAGCTCACAATTGAGAGGGCAATGGAGATGATCCTCGTACTCCACTCATAAGTGGGACATGTGCTTGAGCACATCACCGGTCTTCATGATCCTCCCCACTACTACATCGATCTCGACGAGATACATATGGGGGATGGTCATGGACAGTTAAGGTATCGTGCTCCTCACTATCCCATCAGGAGGAGAATTCAAGAAGGGATTGCAAGGATCCCTATCTATGAGGATGGTCTTATCATTCGACATGATGAGGTTAGTGCTAGTCAATCAAGTAATGCTTTGGATACTAACCCCTCTTCCTCTAGTGTTTGTCTTATGGCTACCACCAGGGTCAACTACAAGAGTGAAGGTACTCATTGGATACTTGACAGTGGGTGCACCCAACACATGACCGGGAAGTCAACCATGTTCATCACCATTGATAAAGATGAAGATAGTGAAAAGGTGACTTTTGGGGATAACTCAAAAGGGAGAGTTAGAGGATCAGGAAAGATGGCCATTACTGAGAACCTCCATCTCTCCAAGGTCTTTCTTGTGGAAACCCTCAACTTCAACCTTCTATCTATTGGTTAGCTTTGTGACATGGACTTCAAGTCAAGAAATATGCCACCAAGCACTTGCCTCTTCACCAAGGCAACAAAAGGATGGTTGTGGCATAGAAGACTGGCATATGTTGGAATGAATCAACTCAGAAAAGTGGTCAAGAGGAATCTAGTTGAAGGAATCAAGGATGTCACCTTTGAGAAGGACAAATTGTGTAGTGCTTGTCAAGCTGGGAAGCAAGTTGCATCTTCACATCCCACCAAGTCATTCATGTGTACTTCTCGTCCTCTGGAGCTCTTGCACATGGACTTGTTTGGGCTAACACATTACAAGAGTCTAGGAGGGAACCTATATTGCTTGGTGATTGTGGATGACTTCACGTGATACACTTGGACCTTCTTTTTTGTGGACAAGTCTCAAGCAAGTGATATCTTCAGAAAATTTGGAAGAATAGCAAAGAATGAATTCAAGGCTAGCATTGTGAAGATAAGGAGTGACAATGGGACTGAGTTTAAGAACACAACAGTGGATGAGTACTGTGAAAAGAAAGGGATCAAACATGAATTCTCCGCTACATATACTCCCGAGCAAAATGGAGTAGTGGAGAGGAAGAACAAGATGCTCATCACTCTTGCTCATGCCATGTTGGATGAGTATGGAACTCATGAGAGGTTTTGGACTGAAGCAATCAACACAACATGCTACACCTCCAACCAAGTCTACCTCCATTGATTGTTGAAGAAGACACCATATGAGCTATTGGTTGGACGGAAACTAAATGTTTCCTATTTTCAGGTCTTTCGCAGCACTTGCTATATTCTCAAGAAGAGGAGGAAGCCCGAGAAATTTGAGAGAAGAACTGATGAAGGCATTCTTGTTGGACATTCAGGAACTTCTAAGGCATATCGGGTCTACAATTCAGTCACAGGATGTATGGAAGAATCCTATAATGTGTAATTTGATGAGTCAAACAGTTCTCAAAAGGGAGATGAATTTTATGAAGTGAACATTGGAGATGAGCCTATAAGGAAAGCCTTGAGAAACATGCCCATGGGCGAGGTTTTACCCCACGAGGCCAATGATGGAAACTTTGATGACCCCTCAACTCCACCATCTCAAACAACCTCTTCTTCCAAGGTGCAAGAACCAAACCAAGATGTCATTTACTCTCCCACTAGCTCCTCCCAAGATTCAATGAGAGTGCATCCACCTACCCATGAGGGAACCCAAGAGAGAAGTGGGCCTCAAGTCTCTCCACATACTTCACATCAAGCCACTTCTCCAAGCTTCTCACACAATAGCCCTACATCCTCTCCAAGCTCTAGCTCCAAAACAACAAAGCATATGAATGATTCTCCCACCTCACTAAGAATTCAAGGCACTCATATCTCAAGAGAGCAAGCAATTCATGATGCCCAAGATACTTCACCTAAAGCTCCCCCCACTCAAGAAGAACATCATCCTAGACACAAAGCCATCAACAAAGACCACTCACGTGACTTGATCATTGAGAGTTCATCTCAAGGTGTTAGGACAAGGAGAAATCAATACAAGCCCAACTATGTGAGTGAGGGAAATGATGAGAAGGCAAATGTTGCAATTGAGAACTTCTCTTTCGTCTCCATGATTGAGCCTACAACAATTGATGAAGCCATGGATGATCACAAATGGGTTATGGTCATGCAAGAAGAATTGAACAACTTCAAGAGATTGTAGGATCTAGGATACCGACTAGAGGGGGGTGAATAGGCGGTTTTTGACAATTTATAACCCGCACAATGATAGCGGAAATAATACATGAAACGAAGGCAGGAAATAAAGAAACTACACCTATGTTGAAAGCTAAAGGTTTGCAAACCTAGGTGACATGCATCATCATAATCTCTAATAATGTAAACAACACGAATAAAAAGAGACAAGAGAGACACAATTTAATCCTGTGGTCTCGGTGACTTGCCGTTCACCCCTAATCCACGTTGAGGTGGGTTCAAGCCTTTGATTCACTTCTCTATCAAGAGTTCACTTCTCCAACAAGAAGGGCTCACACAAGAGAAACTTGATTTTAAGCTAAATCAATCCCTTGAACCTCTCTAAACCTCGATTTCACTAGAGTTACCCTTTACCGCTCCGGTGAGGTGAGTACAAGACCTCTTACACCAACTCCGGGCCTCCTTCACAATCTTGTTGAAGGGCTCACGGATTTCACTCCACCAAGCCAACTAGGAGGCGGCAACCTCCAAGAGTAACAAGCCAATGTCGCTCGCTTGATGAACACCTAGTGCCACAATGCTAAAAGTCTCTCAAGATTATGCACTAGAATCTCACACACTTGCAATGGATCAATGAAAGCTTGTGTGAGAGAGGAGAGGGCTCAAATAGCTCAACAATATAGCTCAGAGTGTCAAGAGAGCTCAAATGCATGAGTGGGGTGACTATTTATAGCCAAGGCATCAAAAACTAGCCGTTGGGGAACTTTGCGCATCTGGCGGTCAGACCGCAAGCAACTGGCGGTCAGACCGCCATAGGATCAATGGCTACTTTGACTGACATTCAAACTGGTCAACTGTGCTGGTCGTCAGACCGAGCTCACCTGGCGGTCAGACAACTGGTGACATGCCGAGACCTAGAACTTTCTTGACGAGCATGGTCAGACCGTCCAGAGCCCGTGATCGGACCGTCAGAACATGGCGGTCGGACCGGTTACCCCACGCGGTCAGACCGCTTGGGAGATTGGGTCCTCGGACCTCTCTGGGCATGCACGGCCAGACCGCCGCCTGCTGACGGTCAGACCGCCAGACCTCTTTCGGCATAAATTTTCAGGAATAATTTTCAGGGAATTTGTGGGTGAAGAACACCAAAGGATAAGCAACGGAAATTTGGTGTAAATTGCATAGGCTTTCCAAAGGATATTTGGCGGTGTAATTTGACAAGAGCTTGGATAAATGAGAGATCACAAAGTGGCAACTAGAGATTCATCAAGTACTCAAGCATCAACCCCTCTTAATAGTTCGGCAACTATTCTAGCAATCCGGTCACATTCTCCTCTAAACACCTTATGACCGGTAAAATAGAAAACCTAATTTTATACCTTTGCCTTGTGCCGCCTTCTTAATTTTTATTGAAATATGAATTTATGAATTGATCATTATTGGAATATAATGAGCCGCAAGTCTTCATTAATCACCAAAACCCTTAAACTAGGGCCTAGATACTTCAATCTACCCCTTTTTGGTAATTGATGACAATACAATGAAGTGAAGCATGAATGTGCCACACGAAGTGAGCTCCCCCTGAATATTAGCATAATCATGATGGACTCGAGATAAACTCAAACCAAATCACCAAATATCCGAATACAAACCAAGGTTCAAATAAAAGCAAGTGACATAGTTTAACACAACCATAAGAGAGATACAAATGAGAAGAAACAAAAGAAAGATAGCCATGAATTTGAGATCAAGTTCCAATCCTTCCATCCATCTTGCCTCAAGACACTTGATTTTCATCTTCTTATTTTCTTCTCAATCACTTCAGTTATTTTACTCCCCCTTTGGCATCAAATTGCCAAAAAGATCACTCATCCGCTGGTGGAGGTGGCGGAGGATAGTAGGGATAAGGCATATACCCCGGCGGAGGAGGAGGGTGAGGGAATAGGTGATACATATGGTCACTAAAATCCTGAAATTGCTGCTGCAAGCCTTGGTAGTTCTGCTGTAGAGTGGAGTAGTTGGTGTTCATGCCACCAAACTGAGTAGTGAGGGCATTGATATCATTGCGCATTTGACCCATATTCGCATTCATAGTGGCAAACTACTGCATCAGTGGATCATGGTACTGCTGAGCATAGGAAGTGTGAAATACATCCATACCAGCTTGTATGCCTTGCTGAACTGCAGTCTGAATCTGAGGAAGATAGGCCTGAAAATCCTGAGCAGGTGGTGAGGAGGTGTCGGAGCCCATGGCTGCCACTGAGGATCATCATCTTCATGCTCACCATGATCTTGTTGAGCCAGAGCTGCTGGAGGTGGTTGAGTAAGCACATGCTTAGTGGCATAAAAGGGCTTATAGCTTGGATGCGGAGTCCTACAATCACGCACCATGAACTTGGTCTATCGAAGGATAAGAGACATGATGTAGGGGGCATAATAGAGATTTAGCTGGATGCTGGCTGAAACTTGCTCAATGTACTTAAGCATAAAGTAGACAACATCAATCCGACGCCCGGCCATGATGTGATGAAGAAAGTTCCAAAATTTATCCCGAATGACCTCAGGGTTCCCACTTTCGGGAAACATAGTGACCCTTACAATCTTATTCACAACAGCAGGCATAGGCTTGAGACCATTGACATGACCAAGAATTCCTTGATTTGGATAGTAGTGAGCAATCCACTCATTTTCAGGAAGGTTGTCCTCATCCCAAATATTGATACCAACATTGAAGCCGGTTCTATCAATCTTGATGGTTGTTGCAAAGTCAATGAACGTAGCACTATAGTGGCGAGTGCCAGTCATCCAAGTGAGCTCATTTTCATCCCAATCAATTTCAATGGTAGCATAGAACTGGCAAATGATGGTGTCATTCCATGCACACTTGAGTTCTACAAAGTCATAAAGGCCCAGAATTTTAAACGGAGGGATCAAGGGCTTGACGGAGTCAAATTGATCAATGTAGGCCCAATCAATCCATTTATGAGAGAAAATGTGACATCCCATGTCACAAAATGGAACTTAACTAAACCTAATGTTAATTAAGGGATAATTAAAATATAAATAATCTAGGTGCCAAAGAATAAAGAGAGAAAATTAATTAATTAAATCCAGAATATCCAAATAAGGGCCTTTCTCAAACATCACAAAATCCCATGGAAGTACTACAATGTTTTTGCATATTCTGAATGGACACATTAAAATAGAATTTTGATAATTTTACCAGAAATTTTGGTAACCATTTAATACCCTTAAAAATTCCCCTAAAGCCAGAAAAGAGTATTTCTGTTCTGGAATTTTAAAAATTAATCTAAGCTAATTCAGCTGATGCACCCAAAAGCAAAGTTGGATCACATGTCCTCCTGGGCTTACACAAAAATCGGTGTGAAGTTTGAAGCACGGGAACGTGGTGAATTTTGGCCAAACCTGAGCCATGTTCAAAGTCAAGCCGAGTCAACCCCTTCTCTTTTTCCCTTGACCAACGCCCGATCGACACCGGTGTACCCGATCGTTGTGCCACCATCGAACCCTGTCGCCCCACTCCGGCCACTGCACCACCAACTCCCTCCCCTGTGCCACCGGCCAGCATTCATCCCCCCCCCCCCCCTCGTCGGTGAGCCACTCCCCTGCCGACAGCGTAGCCCCTCCTCCCGTCCTCTGCTCTCTCGCTGCTCTCTCTCTCTCTACCGCTGATCATTAAGCAAGGGCAGCAGCTCACTTGGTCCTCATCTCTCTCACTCTCTCAACTCACAATCGGCCCTCACGCCCTCCAGTTTGTTCCCGAGCACCGGCACTCACTCTCCCTTCCTCTTCTCGGCAAAACCTGAGCCAGAGCTCTGCTCCAGACTGCCATGGCCGCCGTCGTCCACAGCCAGAGGTAGGCAACACCTCGCCGCCCTGTTCCTTTTCAAATCGGCGCACAATCCACTCCTCCCACATCCCCTTGACTGACTCCCTCTGGATTTTAGCCACCTCGCCGGAATTTGAGAAGAAAAGACTGCCGCCGCCGGAACTGCCCCCACCTCGCTGACGGGAGCCCTGCTCCGGCCTTCTCCCTCGACTTCTTCCTTGATGTCGCTCATCTCTGTCCAGCCGTGAAGCTCTCCGACCAAGTCCCGGCCTCCCTCTCCCTCGGCACCATCGCGCGAACCTTGTCGTAGCCTTTCCCGCTGCCACCCCTCGTCGCCGGCAACCTCCGGTGAGGCCCTCTCCCCTCCGACCCCCGTCTCGGCATCCTTGCCGCGTGGAGATCATTGTGGGGTGCACACTGGCCCCGGCCGCTGGGCCGAGCTCGCTGTTGCCGGCCGCCGCGCGGGCATGCGCGCGCCTGGGTTGAATTCAAACACGATGGCAATTTTGTAAATAGGAGTGAACTTTGGTTTAAACTTTAAAATTCAATAACTCAAGAAATAAAAGTCGAAAAATGATGAAACCAATTTTGTTAAACTCCTAAAATCCTCCTCTACCAGAAAAACAAGTTGAAGTCCAAAGTTACTCGGTAAATTAATTTATTTAATTCCCTAAATTACAACCCTAATTTGCTTAATAAATTCATAAGTAAATAAATATAAATGGTAAATTCATGAAACCTGCTCAGTGGTCATTTCATGGAATTCCTAAACTTCCTGCAAAAGCACATTTCCATGTTTAGGCATATTTTTAGTATTATTGTATAAATCTTCATTTTCAGTAATTGAATTTATGTAAATTATTGGCTAGAAATTTAATTTTGAAATTTGGTATTCCTGTCCCTTATGCACTTGTACACCGCTATAAAATTCCATGAAAAATTTGAAGCAACCTAAGTATGATTTTGCTATCGAAATTAATCAATTATTAGTTAAATTAAGAATTTTCTATATAAATCTTGCTTTTTGTGTGCATTTAATAAAAGTAGGCATAAATCCATTTCTGGAATATTCATGAAGAATAATTCACATTAACCTTACAGTAGAAATTCTTATCTCTATTTATATGCTCTGGTTTCTAATTAACTATGTGTACCTAGAGCTAATTATGTAATTAACTTGTCATTGTATGTATAGTGCTAGCCTTTACATATGGCCACTTTAGCAAAGTGCTTAAAATAAACTTTCTGAAATTTATGCCTTAGTACTATGTTTTCATGTCATCATCATCATGTAGTGACATGTAATCCTTATCTATGCCATGCTCATATTTAGAGTAGACATACACTAAGTTTGTGATGATTGAAAACTACATTCTCTAATTAGAAGTTTGTCCCCTTCAAATTCAGTGGCTGCCATGTGATACTTAGGTGTGCACACATATTCATGAATAAATGATTAGTTCATTAATTTTATTTGCTGAGGAAGTGCCATGAATCATCATGCCATCTATTTCATCTTTAGTTAAGGAACTCCATGAAACCTTGTGTATTCCTTCGCATTGATGCATGCTCATTTCATATAGGGATCGAGACCGAGGAGATCACACCGGATCGACAGGGATCTGAAGTGACTTTTGGTGAAGGCACTAACTACGATCACTCCCAAGGCAAGCCCCGGTGCATAACCCATTTAATTTTCGAGACCTTTTTCCTGTGTCACAAGTTAGGAATATTTTTATTGTGCATTAAGTGTAGGACTTGGATGAAACCCACTTGCATACTCCGACAATGACCTATAAGTAGTTTATGTTAGTAAGCCTTTCCGTTAGTAATTGCTATGCTTAAACTAGTGGAGTCAACGGTAGGTTATAGATTCAACTATGATTCACTTGATTAATAAACTTGATAAAATAGAGCACCTATCGTTGCAACTCCGCGGACAAGTATTGAACAGTACCAAGTACATACCTTTAATATGGGAATTGGTAAACCTAGTAACTTGGGCGCCGTATTGTTGGACGGCCATACTCATCGATCCAGAGGTGATGTGAACAGCACGGTGGTTGCACGGGTTTGAGGACCGCTGGAGAGTGCATGGGTTAAGCCTCGGATACGAAGTACTGTATCGCGGGGAGGACGTGTACTCAGGATTGATGGTCCCGGACCGACTTTATAGCAATCTTGTGAACGGTGGCCATACGTGTTCTTAAGTGATGCGTATGTCGTGTATTTGGGTTTTCTCCTACAGGATGTAAATCAATTCAAATTGACGTCCCTCACAGTTATGAGTACCTCTTGTTCGAGCAGCGACAATGATATGTTAAGTAGTAAAGTCGTGGTTATGTTTCTGAAATTTACTTATACTATGGACACATATTGCTATGATGTATTGCTCTTTATTTATATTCATGTCTTAGCAGCTAGCTAGACTCACCGTAGTTGTTATCTGAATTCAGCAAAGTAAAATCTTTATTAAGGAATTGGAAGTGCAGCATAGAACTATTAGGAGCTTCTTATGCAATTATCAAATAAACCCGGTCAGCCCCCTACATACTAGGAGTCGGTTTTAGTAAACCTTTTGATGGGTAAGTCTTGCGGAGTGTGTTAGATACTCAGGCTTTGCGATTATGTTGTTTTCCAGGTTTTCCTCAAGTTACCTACTGTGATTGTTGTAACAAGGTCGTGTGGGAAGGTGAGGAGTCTCAGAATTCAACCATTGAATGGGTCCCGAGCTCTCCTAACCGTGATGAGTGAGCCATCGCCATAGGGCTGGCATGGTTCACGTAGGAATCGACGTCGTGTTTTGCTATTCTATCGCTTCCGCTCACTTATATAATATGAACTAAGGACCTATGTGTTGTATCAGATCTGAACTTATTTGTATTCTACCTCTGAACTTGTAATATTATGCACCTAAGTGATGTAATATTGTAAATGATGAATGTTCATGTGTGAATGTTGTGTATGGTTACTTCGTTAACCATCTCCCGAGACAATCCTGTGCGACACACTCTACTTTTCGGAGTAGGGTTGTCACAGAAAATGCCCTTGTCCACGAGATGTCCAAGAAAATCATCAAGTTGTACCTTGGTGTGAAATTGAGGAATTGGAGAGGAGACATCGAGGTCATAGGCATAGTTGCGCCGAGCTCTCACATACTCATCAGCTTTCCATCTTTTCTTGAGGATGTTCCAGTGGGAAGGATCAAACTCTTCATCGGCATCACTAGCATCTTCGATATCAACAGTATTAGAACCCCCAGCAACTGATGACTCAACTTCTATAGTATTGGGCTGCTCATAATTAGAGTCACGGTCATAGTCCGAGTCAGTTTCTTGAGCTTTTGGCTTATCAACTTTGCGGCAGCGTCTTTGGCAGCATGGGGAAAATTGTCCAAATATATCAATTGATAAGAACAGAGATCACAATAATAGCAAACCCAAATAAAATCCAATTTGCAAGATGCCAAAGAATTCTGGCCTGGTCGACCCTGGCGGTTAGACCGAGGACCACAGGCGGTCAAACCGCCAGCACTCAGACGCCCCTTTTCATTTTGCATAGACTCCAACCATAATGTAACATCACAAATTCATGAGCACCTCAACCAAAGATAATTTTGTGATTTGGCATGATCACCAATATATGAAGAATATCTTTATACTCGAATCCTAGAGAAAGAAACCAAATATTCAATTTGCCTTATGAAATTTGTAACAATGCATTGAGATGTGGGCATAAAAATCTTCCAATAATCATATGGAACTCAATATCAATCAACATTAGCAAGAAACACGATCTCATCTTCAAACCTAGGAGAGTGAACCATGAAATCCATGGAGGAAGAGGAAGGAATCGGCACACTACCGAGAGGACATGATGGAGGAGCCTTCGGTGAGACCGGGAGCGGCCTTCGGTTGGACCGGGAGTAAGGGGCACCCTCCCTTCAATGGAGGTCACTTTCAAAGGGGAGAGAGAGAGAGAGGAGGAGGAGGAGGAGGAGGAGGAGATGCATTTTGGTCGTGGTTGGAGAGTTGTGGCCGAAGGGGTATGGAGGAGGAAGATGTCAAAGAAGAAAAAGGAATTGGATCTCATAGAGTCGGGTCTGGCGGTTGGACCGCGATCAATGGGCAGTCTAACCGCGTTGTGATTCCGGTCGGACCGCGGAACCCTCACGGTTGGACCATAGAAGTCTAGAAACATTTTGATGGAGACCCTTTGTGGCGGTATGACCGTGATCCGTTGTCGGTCGGACCGTGAGCTGTATTTTGACAGATTTAGTTCTGAAATTTTTTGAAAAATTGCAGTGTACTTCCAATTTGCTTTGAACAGTCCCAATATGTTGATTATTGACTCATTCCATTTATTGCTGAGCATTGAACATAGTAACACAAGTGATCGAAAAGAAGAATTCTCTTGGTTTGTCTCTTGATCTCATTCTTCATGAAAATCGAAGGTCACTTAGAAAAATTCAACTAAGAGCTAAACAAAAGAAATGGAGAGGATGAGAATCATGAAAATATATGAGCCGAAATACACATTGGATCATTGCATATGAGGATGCTAGAATCTATATGCGTAGCTCACTAAATGCCACAAGTAAGTTATAGAGAGAAGAAGATTTCAAGCCATTTTCAGAAACAAGAGAGGATTTTATGGAGATAGACCACCTCAAGTTTTTTTTTAAACTTCTTTCAAATGGTTTTTGCAAATATTCGAGCTTTTCATAAAAATTTTGAAGAAAATTATGGCATCAATTTTGATTTATTCACTTAGGAGAGGAACCACTATATATGAGATGATATAGGACTCCCCCAAAATATGATATCCAAAGGAAACAAAAGGCAAATCAAGACAAATTAAGAGCAAATGAAAAATGACCAGATGAGTCCATCAAGCAACATTTGAGAGATCAATAACATTCAGCTCACTCCTCAACTTGCAAAACCGAGTCTCATCAAGAGGTTTAGTGAAGATATCAGCCAATTGATCTTCCGTCTTCACACTTTCCATCACAATGTCTCCTTTGCTCACATGATCTCTTATAAAATGATGGCGGATGTCAATATGCTTGGTTCTCTTATGTTGAACAGGGTTAGTGGCTATCTTTATAGCACTTTCATTATCGCATAAGAGAGGGATGCAATCAAATTTTACTCCATAATCCAATAATGTTTGCTTCATCCATAATAGTTGTGCACAACAACTACCGGCTGAAACATATTCAGCTTCGGCGGTAGAGAGAGCAACCGAATTTTGCTTCTTTGATGACCATGAAACCAATGATCTTCCGAGCAATTGACATGTGCCGAAGGTGCTTTTTCTATCAATTTTGCACCCAACATAATCTGAATCAGAAAATCCAATGAGAACAAATTGAGCACCTTTTGGATACCATAGGCTTAAATTTGGTGTTTGTTTCAAATATCTCAAAATCCTTTTGACAGTCATCATATGACATTCTTCTGGTGATGCGTGAAATCTTGCACACATACAAACACTAAACATTATATCGGGCCTAGATGCAGTGAGATAAAGAAGACTTCCAATCATAGAACAAAATTGCTTTAGATCAACCAGTTTTCCTCCTTCATCAAGATCAAGATGCGCATTTGTTGCCATAGGTGTCTTGATACGATTAGAGTTTTCCATACCAAATCTTTTGAGAAGATCATTCACATACTTTTTTTGACAAATAAATGTCCCATCTTTTGTTTATTTCACTTGAAGACCAAGAAAGAAACTTAATTCACCAATCATAGACATTTCAAATTCTTTGGACATCATGTTTCCAAATTCCTCACAAAAATCTTGGTTGGTTGAGCCAAATATGATATCATCAACATAGATTTGACAAATGAAAAGATCATCTCCAATTTTCTTGGTAAATAAGGTGGTGTCCACCTTTCCAATCTTGAATCCTTTAGAGACAAGAAAATCTCTCAATCTTTCATACCACGCACGTGGTGCTTGTTTGAGACCATATAGTGCCTTGGAGAGCTTATACACATGATTTGGCTTCTTTGGATCTTCAAAACCAGGAGGTTGCTCAACAAAAACCAACTCATTTATTTTTCCATTCAAGAATGCACTTTCCACATCCATTAGATATAACTTGATGTTGTGAGAAGTGGCATGTGCAAGTAGAATTCTAATAGCTTCAAGTCTTGCAACGGGGGCAAAGGTTTTATCAAAATCTAATCCTTCAACTTGAGTGTAACCTTGTGCTACTAGTCTAGCTTTATTTCTCATTACTATGCCATTTTCATCTTGCTTATTTCGGAACACCCACTTTGTTCCAATAATGTTATGATCATGTGGCCTCTTTACCAATTCCCATACATCATTACGAGCAAAGTTGTTTAGCTCTTCATGCATAGCATTTACCCAATCCGGATCCTTTAGAGCTTCATCAATCTTAGTTGGTTCTCCATTTGAAACAAAAGAATAATGTTCACAAAATGAAGCAAGTCTTGATCTTGTTTGAACACCTTTATTGATATCACCAACAATTTGATCAACCGGGTGGTCTTTTGAAATAGAATTATGAACTTTACGTTGAGCAGCTATGTCTTGAGAGTTAGTTGATGAAGAGACATTTTTAGGTTGTACATTTGTGTCTTCGTTTTCATCCTTGTCACTATATTGAGAATTGTCATTTATGGTAGGTTGAGAAGATGGCACTTGAAATATTGATGTTCCCAAATCATCATCATCTTCATCTTTAGGCTTAGTATCACCAATGGTCATATTCTTCATAGCTTTTCTCAATTCTTTATCTCCCACATCATCTAGATTTTCTCGTTCTTGTTGAGAGCCATTTGTTTCATCAAACTCAACATCACTAGTCTCTTCCAAAATTCCAGAATTTTTGTTGAACACCCGGTAAGCTTTGCTATTTGAGGAATATCCAAGTAAGAATCCTTCATCACATTTACTTTGGAACTTTGACAATCTTGGGCTTTTTCTCAATATATAGCATTTGCAACCAAAAACACGAAAATATGATATATGGCTTTCTTCCAATCAACAACTCATATGGAGTCTTTTTCAACAACCGATGACAATATAACCTATTTGAGGCATGGCAAGCGGTATTAAATGCTTCAGCCCCAAAAACTATCCGAAACATTGTATTCCGAGAGCATTGATCTTGCCATATCAATTAGTGTTCTATTTTTCCTCTCAACAACACCATTTTGTTCTGGAGTATATTTTGCTGAAAATTCATGCTTGATTCCCTTTTCTTCATAGTATTCATCAACTTTGTAATTATTGAACTTGGTACCATTGTCACTTCTAATTTTCTTGATGTTGAACTCGAATTCATTTTCAGTCCTTTTTGCAAAGTTCTTGAATATGTTGAATACATTTGATTTGTCATGTAGAAAGAATACCCATGTGTATCTAGAGAAATCATCTACAATGACGAGACAATAGCTATTTCCACCAATGCTTCTATAGGTGGTTGGTCCAAATAAATCCGTATGCAATAACTCCAATGGTCTAGTAGTGGACATAACACTTTTTGATGGATGTGAGCTTCCAACTTGTTTTCTGGATTGACAAGCACTACATAATTTATCTTTCTCAAATATCACATCTTGTAACCCAATTACTAGATCATGTTTCATAAGGCGATTCAATTGTTTCATTCCAACATGACCAAGTCTCCTATGCCACAACCATCCTTTTGATGCTTTGGTGAATAAACAAGTGCTCAAGTTGGCATCTTTTGATGAGAAATCCACAAGATAAAGATTTCCATACCGAAATCCTTTGAAAATCAACTCATTATTCTTGATGCTTGTGATGATGACATCTTTTGGAGAGAAGATACATGTAAGTCCAAGGTCACACAATTGAGCCACCGATAATAAATTGAAACTTAGTGATTCAACTAGCAAGACATTTGAAATAGATAGATCATTAGAGATAGCAATTTTCCCAATCCTTTCACTTTGCCTTTGTTATTATCTCCAAAAGTAATCTTGTCATATTCTGAACCTTCATCATTCATTGAGGTGAACATTCTTCCATTTTCGTTCACGTGTTGGGAACAACCGCTATCAAGCACCCAATGATGTCCACCGGATTTATAGTTCACCTACAAAACAAAATTAGTTTCTTTTAGGTACCCAAATTATCTTGGGTCCTTGGAGGTTAGTAACCAAGGCTTTTGGCACCCAAATACTTCTCGACTTTGCACCAACATTTGACAAATCAGTTTTTGGGTTTCTAACATGCATATTATTTTTGCCAACAAACTTGGCATAAACAGCACCATTAGAGGATCTAGTGAGAACATAAGAAGCATCCGTATCTCTAAACATCACATTCTTATTTACGGTACAATTCTTTTCAAGATGCCTAGTATTCTTGCATTTAGCACAATACAAACCATTCTCCTTTATAAATATACTTTTCTTCTCAACAAAAGCACTTTTATTTTTCTTAGGTATAAGACCAAGTCCCTCATTCTTGAGAGTGAATCTTTGACACTCCCATATTTTATTAAAAACATTTTCACCCTTGTGACAATTTGCAAGAGCTTTAACAAGAGAGTCTATAGTTTCACGCAATTCATCATTTTCAACAATGAGCAAAGGATCACATAAGTTTGATGTATTTTCACATGAGTCAATTTTAGAAGAGCATGGCATAGCTAGCAAATCATCACATGAGGTTGATATGCTAGAAGTATTAACTTTACTTATGCTAGGCACACATTCAAGCATTCTCAAGTAATTCCAACATCCATCATAATTTTATCGTTTTGTTGGTTAGCATGAGTGTCTTGAGCTTCCTTAAGCTTCTCATGGTCTTCCTTTAGACTCTCATGAGAAGTCTTTAGCTCCTCATACGACTCATGTAGAGAAGCATACTTTCTTTTTAGTTCTTTATACAACTTCTTAGTTTTGCCTAAAGACTCATCAAGCACACTCACCATATCAACAAGATCATCGTATGTAAAGGAATCATCCTCATGATCACATACCTTTGGTTCTCCTTTTTCCATGAAGCATACATGTGAGTCAAAAAAGGAAGGAGCTTCTTTTATAGCAATGCTTGCAAGTCCCGCTTTAGAGGACTTATTCTCATTTTCATCATCTTCACTCTCACAATCTGAACTTACATCCGAATCCCATTCAACTAGATAGGCTTTGCCATCTTTCTTGTTGAACACCTTCTTGTAATTCTTCTTCTTGCCTTTGCTAGATTTTTCTTCATCTTTCTTTTTCTTGCAATTTGTAGAGATATGTCCTAAATCCCCACACTCAAAACATTTCTTGTTTGCAAATGGATTCTTACTTGATGATCTTCGGTCACCTTTCTTCTTCATGAATTTCTTGAATCTCCTCACCATCAAGGCAACTTCTTCATAGGTGCTACCATCACTCTCATCATTACTATCTTCCTTTGATGCTTTAGCCTTGAATGCAATGTTCTTCTTAGCATTTTCACCTTGATCACCATGAAGTTCTTGTTGCAATTGCTTGAATATGTCATGAGTGAGAATATCTCCCAATACTTGTGAGGGAGTGATCTTAGTCAAATCTGATCTCACTAACATGGTAACAATTGTTTCATACTTGGGTGGCAAGGCTCTAAGAAACTTATGAGAGATATCCACATTTTCAACTTTGAACTCGAGATCCTTGAGTTCATTCACAATGTGTGCCAGCCTAGAGAAACTTGTCCTCAAGTCTTCATTTGGAAGCAAAGCAAACTTCTCAAATTTTCCTTTGCAAATAAACAGCTTAGCACTCTTCACCATGCTTGTTCCTTCATAAGCTTCAATAAGAGTTTGCCAAACTTCATAAGCAGTGGACAGTTTGCTCACTCTATGATATTCCTCTTTGCATAATGCCCGAATGAGCACATTCATAGCTTGAGCATCGGCTTTCTTGTTTTCTCTATCAGCATCGATAAGTTGTTGTGGATTAAGAATAGCAAAACCAACATCCACCACATCCCAAATAGTGTCTCCCATAGCTTTAAGATGGATTTTCATGCAAGTCTTCCAATAATCAAAATCTGACCCATAAAAGAATGGAGCATGACCGACATTGACATTATTGCTAGCCATTATCCTACTCCCGGAAGGTTAAATCCTCACTAAAATGGGAGTACCCGCTCTAATACCACTTGTAGGATCTAGGATACCGACTACAGGGGGTGAATAGGTGGTTTTTGACTATTTATAACCTGCACAATGACAACGGAAATAATACACGAAACAAAGGCAGGAAATAAAGAAACTACACCTATGTTGAAAGCTAAAGGTTTGCAAACCTAGGTGACATGCATCATCATAATCTCTAATAATGTAAACAACACGAATAAAAAGAGAGAAGAGAGACACAATTTAATCCTATGGTCCCGGTGACTTGCCGTTTACCCCTAATCCACGTTGAGGTGGGTTCAAGCCTTTGATTCACTTCTCTATCACGAGTTCACTTCTCCAGCAAGAAGGGATCACACAAACAAGAGCAACTTGATTTTAAGCTGAATCAATCCCTTGACCTCTCTAAACCTCGATTTGCTTAGAAGATTTATGGAACTTCAAGATCTCAACGTGCGGTACAAGACTTTATCTCGAAGGAAAAGGCCCACATGGCAGCTGTGGAAGACAGAGAAACCGACTCGGAGCAGAAACCAGAGAGAACACGGCTTGCACTGATCGACGCAATCCTGTGCCGATCGGCGCAACTGACTTATTTGCTAGAAACTGAGTCCTTCATGAGTACAACCCCTATATATACTTGTAACCCCTAGCCGTGATAAGAACCCCGAGGAGGAGGCAACAGAGGGACAACAGATTCATGAGTTAGAGCCACCAGGGCTTGCCCCATTAGAATAGATCTCTAGTTGAGTTTCAAGAACCATTGGTGTAAGAGTTTATCCATCAAGGTAGGCCATCTCGACGATGATGAATCTTACTCTATGTATCTCAAGGATGATTGAATATGTTGATGATGGTTTTGGTGATTTGTCTATCTTGATTCTATAATCATGCATGTGCTTATTCTCACTGCTTAGTTCTAGGCTAAGTAAGTTGATATTATCTTAATCGTGGTGATTAGGATAGTATTCAGACATTGTATTGATTATGGTTGCTTGATGATGCCGGTAGTGTGGTTTAGCGATGACAGCACTAAACCTGCGCATCACTATTGGATAGTTGAGTAGGGTAAGATACTCGCGTGATTAAGGGTTTCCTCTCAGCAGTGATAAATCAGGAGCCGCTCAAAAAGCAGGGTGGTCTTATTCATTATTGGTTTTCATTGATCCATGTAATTATCCATTATGATGCTGTTTAATTAGACTATTTGGTTATGATCTCACTAGTAGATATCTGGCTACTTACCGAATAGTTTTAGCTTTGGCTTTAGCTTTGGCTTTGACTTGCACTCTAGTTCAACTTTGTTGGTGTACCGATCGGCTCAACACCTGCACCGATCGGCTCAACAACTTAGATCCGCAACAGTGCCGATCGGCTCAACACCTGCACCGATCGGCTCAACAACTTAGATCCACAACAGTGCCGATCGGCTCAACCCTACACCGATCGGCGCACCAACAGAACTGGTGTCTGGCGTACCTTTGCGCTGGCCAGTCTCCCCTTCATACAACCTAAATTTGACAGTAGCCTTGATTAGATCTTTTACTGTTAACTTTGTTTTAATTATCCCTAAGGTCTCAGTGATTTGATAATACCTTAGAATACTCTAAGGGAAAAAGTGCTACAATTGTACACCGTCCTCTTGCGGTATGTAAGTGGGTGCGTAGTAACGACCAACAGCAATCTCCAAGAGTAACAAGCCAATGTTGCTCGCTTGATGAACACCTAGTGCCACAATGCTAAAAAATCTCTCAAGATTATGCACTAGAATCTCACACACTTGCAATGGATCAATGAAAGCTTGTCTGAGAGAGGAGAGGGCTCAAATAGCTCAACAATATAGCTCAGAGTGTCAAGAGAGATCAAATGCACGAGAGGGGTGAGTATTTATAGCCAAGGCATCAAAAACTAGCCGTTGGGGAACTCTGCGCATCTGGCAGTCAGACCACAAGCAACTGGCGGTCAGACCACCACAGGATCAACAACAACTTTGACTAACATTTAAACGGGTCAACAGTGCTGGCGGTCAAACCGAGCTCACCTAGCAGTCAGAGCGCTGGAGACATGCCGAGACCCAGAACTTTCTGGACGAGCACGGTCAGACCATCCAGAGCCCACGGTCGGACCGTCGGAACATGGCAGTCGAACCGGTTACCCCACACGGTCAGACTGCTTGGGGGATTGGGTCCTCGGACCTCTCTGGGCGTGCACGGTCAGACCGCTGTCTGCTGACAGTTAGACCGCCAGATCTCCTTCGGCATAAATTTTTAGGAATAATTTTCAGGGAATTTGTGGGTGAAGAACACCAAAGGATAAGCAAGGGAAATTTGGTGTAAATTGCATAGGCTTTCCAAAGGATATTTGGCGGTGTAATTTGACAAGAGCTTGGATAAATGAGGGATCACAAAGTGGCAACTAGAGATTCATCAAGTACTCAAGCATCAACCCCACTTAATAGTTCGGCAACTATTCTAGCAATCCGGCCACATTCTCCTCTAAACAATAGAAAACCTAATTTTATACCTTTGCCTTGTGTCGCCTTCTTCATCTTCATTGAAATATGAATTTATGAATTGATCATTATTGGAATATAATGATCCACAAGTCTTCATTAATTACCAAAACCCTTAAACTAGAGCCTAGATACTTCAGAGATGTAAAGTATGGAAATTGGTTGAGAGGCCCAAGAATCATAATGTTGTTGGCACCAAGTGGGTCTTCAAAAACAAGCAATATGAGAAAGGAACAATTGTCAAAAACAAGGCTCGTTTAGTGGCTAAGGGATATTCTCAAGTGGCGGGCATTGACTTAGAAGAAACATTTGCACCTATGGCCAATCTTGAAGCTATTCGGATCTTACTTGCCTATACATCACACAATGACTTCAAACTCTATCAAATAGATGTCAAAAGTGCCTTCTTGAATGGAGAGATCAATGAGAAAGTCTATGTGGAACAACCTCCACGGTTTGAGGACCCTAAACATCTATGACATGTGTACAAATTGAAGAAAGCTCTCTATGGTCTCAAGCAAGCACCAAGAGCATGGTATGAAGATTTGAGGAACTTCCTTCTCAAGAATGGATTCAAGATTGGAAGCATTGATAGCACCTTATTTATAAGACATGTTGGGAAGGACCTTTTTGTGTGCCAAATCTATGTGGATGATACCATCTATGGGTCAACCAATGAAAAGTTCAATGAGGAGTTTCGGGAGATGATGGCTAGAGAATTCCAAATGCCAATGATTGGAGAGTTGCATGTGTTCCTTGGTTTTCAAGTCAAATAATTGAGGGAAGGGAACTTCATCTATCAAGAAAAGTACACCAAGGACCTTCTCAAGAGGTTCAACATGGAAGATTGCATGCCTTTGCACACACCTATGGCAACAAGCAAATCCTTGAATGATGATATAAAAGGAAAACCGGTGAACCCCAAGCTTTATAAATCTATGATTGGTTCTTTGCTCTATCTCACCGCTTTGAGACCGGACATCATGTTTAGTGTGTGCTTGTGTGCACACTATCAAGAAAATCCAAAAGAATCACACTTGAATGCGATAAAGAGGATATTGAGATACCGCAAGTACACACCTACCATGGGATTATGGTATCCTAGAGGAAGAAGTTTTGAGTTACTTGGGTATTCAGATTCGGACTTCGTGGGTTGCAAAGTGAATAGAAAGAGTACATCAGGAGGTTGCCAATTTCTTGGAAGATCTCTAGTATCTTGGAGTTTGAAGAAGCAAAAATTGGTGAATCTATCTACAGCCAAAGTGGAGTACAAGGCGACGGGGCCATGTTGAGCTCAACTTCTCTATATGAGGCAAACACTCTCGGATTATGGCCTCAACTACACTCAAATGCCACTATATTATGACAGTGAGGCGAGAATCAAGATGGCCCTCAAAACTGGAGATCATGATCACGCAAAGCACATTCAAGTGAGACATCACTTCATAAGGGATCATGTTGAGAAGAAGGACATTGAGTTAGTGAGTGTGCGAACTCATGATCAATTGGCGGATATCTTCACCAAGCCACTCGACGAGAAGACCTACAACAAGATAAGTGGAGAACTCAATGTTCTCGACCTCTCTAACTTCACATGAGTAACCCTTGAGTTTGTCCTTTGTAAATATGTATAGTGTTTGTTTGGTTTGTTGTTTATTTTGTACTTGTTTCTCTTCTTTTATAGGTTGACATCGGACCTCCTTGAGATAGCAATGGACATGGGTTAAGCTTGGAAAGGTGGTTCATGGTATGCTCAAGGCTTTGAAGAATGGTCCATTGTGAGCAAGCTCAAGTTGGGAATAACTCGTTATTGACACTTTGGTTTGTAGTGGTTCTCTCTCTTTTCTTTAGCATCGCATCATGCATTGTATACTTGTTGCATTTGCATTTGCATTCTTGCATTGTGATACCATACATGCTCCCAAGCATGTGTCTAGAGGGAGTTGCTTATTTACAATGTAAGTATATGACCCTCTAGATGATCACATAGTGGTCATTGTGCTTCATGCCTATTGAATCACGTTCAAACGAGCTCTAAGGTTAAATCTACTCGCGCGGCTCAAAGACAAGTGGCTCATACATTCCCATCATACAAATGACTAACCTTTGCATTTTTTGAGAGAATACTTTGTTAAGTCATGTGTGTAGGGGGAGCCTTGGTAAAACACCATCATAACCAAGAAGGAGCACCACGAAAGGGGGAGTTTTTCCTAAGTCTTGTCATTTATTATTTGCTCTTTGGTTGTCTTGTGTTTTTGCCTTTGGTTTGTGGTTTTTGGTGGTATGTGACAAAGGGGGAGAAGAAAATGAAGATCCAAATGCCAAGACAAGATTGAGGATAGCAAAGAGGAGAAGAACATGAAGATACAAGGAAGATATGAGATGACAAAGAGGAGAACATGAAGATGATCAAGACAATGGTGAATGTTCAAGATTGAGGATAGAAAAGAGGAGAAGAACATGAAGATACAAGGAAGATATGAGATGATAAAGAGGAGAACATGAAGATGATCAAGACAATGGTGAATATGAAGATACAAGGAAGATATGAGATGACAAAGAGGAGAACATGAAGATGATCAATACAATGGTGAATGTTCACTTAGAGTACATATGAAGATCATGTCAAGATGAACATCTGCAATGTCTACAACAACAAATGAACATCTACATCAACATGAACATCTACGTCCATGGTGTGTGCCTACATCAACAAAATCATCTACCACGACACCATGACGGCGCAAAATTCAACTTATGCCCAACTTCTAGTGCGCTACACGATTGGGTAGTTCTCCCTCAACCTCTAGCACATTTCAAGGGGGAGACTACTATCAAGGTAAGGACCAAGGTAATCTTTCCAATCCACTCTTTTCCTTTGGTTCTATATTGCTCATCCGTTATGGATCATCATAAGTAGTGGTTGTCATCCATCACCAATAAGGGGGAGATTGTAAGGATCATGACTATTGAGGTCGCCCCAAGGTAAGATGTTTTAGTGATGAATGACAAACATGAAATGTCACTAATGTCTACACGAGTGTTGTTCGTGTAGGAAACTTCTTCTACTCTATGATGATTGTTGATGGCGGCCTTGGCGATTGATGACAATGACCACAAGCTTGGAGTCTTGTAAGCTTGATGGAGTCCAAGGGTTGATGGAGATGGATCAAAGCTAAGGACAAGCTATGAAGCAAGTGTGGAGAACACTTGTCTAGTTGTTAGGGCTTTGAGTCCATAGGAAAAACCGGACTATCAAGGGGGTCTAGGTCATTTCTTTTAGCTCATGCCTAGTCGGTGATGTGCAAGGTTGCTCGGTGATATCACAGGCATTAGATGACAGTGGAGAAGCCAAGGAGCTATTCGGAGAAGCTGGGAAACGAAGTCAAGCGAAGTCGACAAGTTTCAGCTTCTGGACGAAGTGACCGGATAGAGGGGTCAGTGGTGACCAGACTGTATGGTCACTTAGTGGTTTGGTCCGGAGCCTATAGCGAGCAACAAGGAAACTGCCAAGTCTGGAAAGTTCTAGTGACCGGACGGTCCAGTCTAGTGACCGGATGGTACGGTCAGTAGAAGTGGGACTTTGGCAGCGAGGGACTCTAGGTAGGCTTGCATACGTGCCTTCCAATACCTTTAATCCTCCCCATTGAATATGGGAATACTCCCCACATGTCCCGGCATCCTTACTCAAGGTGGTGAAGCCTCAAAGATGAGCACTTGGCTTTGATACCACTTGTAAGGACCGAAGGCCTACCAAGAGGGGGGAGGGTGAATCGGTAGCCTACCACAAATCGGAATACTTCAGTTTCACGCTACTAGAACCTAACAATCGTTGCAACCTAATCAATTCTAGTAGGCCAAGACCCTACACATGCTAGTGTTCATGATAAGTACATAATGCGGAAGCTAAACACACTAACCTATGCAAGCCACAAGTCACCCTATCAACTATAGCACACAAATGCGGAATAGTAAAGAGGGGGTCAAGGAATGCTCATGTTTTTTTCCCAAGGTCTCGGAAGGATGGCGCATTTCCCTACTCCTCGTTAGATCACTCCCGTCGGAGTCCCGGTCCCTCTGGCCACCAAGTGGAGTTCTTGCCCACAAGCCCGCAATCACTCCTAGAGTAAAGACACGGTGTGCGTCACCGCTGTCACCAAGGCAAAAGCTCGCCTCCCTCCAGAACTTGCCCCTTTTAACAGCGGGCTCAAACCATGTACAAACATGTGATGGCCTTCACAACCAATCACGATACGCTCGATCACCAACACCTAACCGGTGTAGGTCTCACCATAGACCAAGAGTAACAACCTAGATCACACCCTCAAGGACACCATAGCCTTAGATGTGCAAGATCGCTCCTTGTTACTGTCACAAGCACTCTCAAGATATGCAATATCTTCACGTAGTGCTCTCCTCTTTTCCTCATGGACCTTACCAAATGCTCTCAGGTATTCCACTGGCCAACAGAGGTCACAAAGACCCTAGCAACGAAGTTGTATAGGCTCCCAACCTCAAACAACCCATTGCTCCATGAAATCAGCTTTCTGGGCATACTGACTGGACTGTCCGGTCACTGCCTGACCGGAATGTCCGGTCACTACAGTCTTTAGCTCCAATGGCTCTGACCCCTCTGCTGACTTACACTGACCGGACCATCCGGTCAGCTGATTGGACCGCCCGGTCCATTTCTCTCTCCAGTCCAAAAACATTTCTAGCGCTTGCTTCCTCGTTGTCAAGAGTCACTTCTATAGACCGGACCGTCCGGTCTCTACAGCTTCCAACTTTGGCAGTTTCCTCGCTTCTTCGCTGTAGGCTCAGGACAAAACCTCTTAGTGACCGTACAGTCTAGTCACCACTGACCCCTCTGTCCGGTCACTTCATCCAGAAGCTGAAACTCCTCGTCCTCGCTTGACTTTGTTTCCTGGCTTCTCTGAACAGCTCCTTGGCTTCTCCACTGTCACCTAGTGTGTGTGATTTCATCGAGCAACCTTACACATCACCAACTAGACATTACCTAAGAGAATGACCCAGACTCTCTTGATAGTCCGATTTTTCCTATGGACTCAAAGCCCTAACAAGTGTACTTATCACTTGCTCCATAGCTTATCCTTAGCTTTGATCCATCTTCGTCAACTCTTGGACCCTATCAAGCTCTTCAAGCCTCCATGCTTGTGGTCATTGTCATCAATCGCCAAGGCAACCATCATCCATATGATTTATAATAGAGTTTAGAGATGATTCCTACATAGACAACACTCGTGTAGAAATTACCCCACAATTTCATACTTGTCATGTATCACCAAAACATTCATACCTTGGGGATCCAATCATCAATGGTCATGAAGGTTACAATCTGACCCTTTTTAGTGATTGATGACAACCACTACTTATCATAATCTTAACAAGAAACAACCGGCTAAAAGAGCTACACTACGATCGAGAGGAACCACAAGAGCATAAGAGAGAAACACACAAGATCCTGCTCAAACAATCATCATCAAGAGTTGAAAGGAAAAGAGAGAAAAGCACACTCTAGATGATAATGCATGCATGTCATGATAGGATATCAAAGAAAGCATAAAGACAGGCAATGCAAGACATGAATGATAAAATGTAACAGGTTAGCATGGCAATGTATAAGAATTAAGAGCAAGCAATCATCATCACGAAATCATACACAGGAATACAAGATAATCAATGAATACAAAGCACTGCAAATGAAAATAAACCAACTGAGATCAAGATGAATCAAACACAAGCGAATGAAAACCATGACTCATCAAAATCCAGAAACATCTCGATAAATCCATCAAAAAGATCCAAATGTATCTAACTCCCAAAACTAATGTACAAGTATGTGTATGCTCCCCCTGAATACAAGCTACTCTCTCGATTTCACAGGATCGCACTACCGCTCCCTCTAGACCTAAGACTACTTCTCCCCCTTCGGCAACAAGCACCAAAAAGCGGAAAAAGATGAACATCTAAGCGCTCGTGGTTGAAGAAAATGGTGCAGCAACGTCCTCTGAGGGATCTGCACCTGGCTGCTACTGTGCTGGATCCTGCTATGCTCCCTGAGCCTGTGCCGTCTAAGCATCCAGCTGCTCAAAGAACTCAAGGTCTACTGGCGACTCAGAGCCTCTGTCCGACTCTACTGGTGTGACTGTAGCGGTCTCCTGTGTAACTAAAGCCTGGAGAAGTGCGAGATCCACCACATCCTGCTGTGAGAAGCCTCCGCGGGCTAGATCCTCTACTACCTGAGGTGTGAGCGTGCTGGCTGTAGCAGTGGAAGGTGGAGTTGTAGCTGTCTCTGGGGCTGCCTGGGAGTCTGCACGAGTGGTGTGCACTATGCTGAGAATAGACTCCTTACTGGTAGCTGGGAGGTGGAAGATTCTGCCATCTGTGAGGTAGAAGAGTGTGTCGGTCAAGTGAACAACGCAGATAATGAGAAGGCGGACACGGGGGAGAACTGAGCTGGTGAGTGAGTCTGTCCGGCTCCCCTTGTCGGTAACACCCCTGAGTGTGACAACCCACAGGACTGAGCTGACATCAAAGCAGTGAAGGGTCCTGGGTGTATCGACAGTGGCTAAAACTATGGAAGTGAAGATTGTCCCTGCTGCTGACTGGCCTGCCTCTGAGTCATCTCTGCTATCTGAGTCATCAGGATAGTCAAGATCATCATATGCTATCTCTGAAGCTCTACCTGTCCCCTGATGACCTCCATCATCTGACGTCTATCCTCAGTTGTGCTCTGAATGAACTCACTTAGGCGTCCTGCTAGTGCTGCTATAGTGATAGCGTCTCCTAATTGTGAACTCGTAGGCTGGGGAGGTGCTTCTGTACTAGCTAATTCAGGAACCACCGTCTTTGGATGAGCTTCCTGCTCGTGAGTGACTAGTGGTGACTCCTGCTCCTCCTCTCCTGTCTACTAACTTAAGGCTGACTGTGATCCCCTAGGGACTCGAGGTGCGTAGCCTGTTATCATCTCAGGGAACGCCTCGTACTGCTCCTCTGTCACTAGGCCCATCCTCCTCAGAAGGTAGCAAATGTATGATGCATAGACCAAGTGACATCCTCCAACCCTCTCAGAAATAACCTCCTCCATCTCTCCAATGAGTAAGTCTACCAGGTCAAAGTGCTACCTCCTCAGAATAGCTGCTACAACCCACTGGTGAAGTAGAGTAAACTCCTCTCTGTAGCTAGACCCAAGAATGATAGTCCTGGTGACTATCACTCTAACCACCTTGGCCTCTACGGTGAGTCTCGCAGGGCCTCTCTCAATGCCTGGGGTGCGCGATGGTGGGAAGGCAATCGACACCATGTCATCTGAGGGTAGATTCCCTCTCTGTGGTCTGCGATGTGGCTCTAGGGACGGGTAGGCACTCATGTAGAGCTGAAGGTCTGAAGCGAGAAACCCAAAGTTGGCTATAAGATCCTCTCTGGTCACACGCTGTGCCTGCCCTCTGAATAAGAACTAGAACTTTGAGCGGTCTCTGGCTATCCACAGTGTGGCGTAGAACTCTAGGACAATGTTCTCTTTGAACCTGTATGGAACAATAACTAGCTCTGCTAGCCCTGCCAAGTACGTGAAGTACTACTCCATGTTAGTGTCGGTGTCCCTCCTCATGGCCTGGTAGGTAGTGTACTGCAGCGGCACGAACACCTTATCCTTGCCCTTCATGGCGAGATAGCATCTTAGACCCTCTCTAATCCTCCTCTGGAGGCCTGTCCAGTACCTCTCTCCTGCACCGGGATCCTTGGGGACTGGATCCCACTGCTCGAAGGAGACTAGACGTAGTGCCTTAAGGTCCTTTGTAGGAACCTTAAGTATGTCTGGCTCTCCGGCTGCCTCAACAAGTCCTTGTATCCTCCTTGTGCACACTACACAGGTGCACTACGGGTCTCCTGCCCGATGAGCAGTCCTTTGCTGCTGCGGTTGTGCTAGCTGCTCAGTCTCCTCCTCCTCAACCTCCTCTGACTGATACTCTGAGCTCTCCTCAGACTCTGACTCCTCCTCCTCGGACTCCTCCTGCTGCCTGGAGGATCCTGCTCCGCAGGTCTCGACGACCTCCCCTGACGCGAAGTCGGAGTACTCTGCGACCAAGGTGTTGGTACCACTTCTGTAGCTAACCCCTGTGTTGTCCTCTGTCTGGTACTCCTACTGAGTCACAAGACGGCTCTAGGATCAACCGTGTCCCTGGTGTCCTATATAACTGCTTCATGGCATCCAAGTGTTGGGCTAACCTCCTAGCCCTCTCTGACTCTGGGTCCAGTCTTGGTCTCTTCTTACTCTTCGGCTTTTCTTGCATCTTTCCCTTCCCCTTGTCCTATCCTGACCCTGCCATCTCTACTGCTGCTGACTGCTGTCACTGCACGCATGTAGGTATAAACAGGATAAGCATGAAACCTATATAAAACTACCAGCAAAGCACCGCTAGAAAAGAATGGGCAATAGAAATCCTAGCACTGAATGAAGGACATGTTCACTAGGCAAATAAAGCAATATGACAACAGTGATCATAGACTATAAGTGGCTGGAGCGAGTCATCTAGTTGCAGTCATATAATAGGCAATAAATTTAATTGCAGACTAAACAGGAGACAAATCCTAAACATGCAATTAATAGATAATCATGGGATTAATTGTAGCAAGGTTGAGCCAATTAATTAACTAATGCAACTAAAGATGGGAATATGATCTAATTGCATCAATTATCCAAATTGCTCAAAAATAGGGCATAATCCGATGAATTGGAGATAAGCTCAATACCCTAGAGTGTCCCGAAGTCGAAACCGAGAAGAATTTGCAGCCGGTCACCCAAAGCTTGGATATTTGCTTGCTGGCAATAGAGGTGGAGAAAAAGGTGCAAACTTTGCCCAAGCAGAGGTGGAGCTCGGCTAGTAGTGGTCTATGTGCGCGCGTGAGGTGGCCGGCGGCAATGAGGCACGTTGGCGGCGGCGCTGGCGTTGGCGCTTCGAGGCTATGCGCAGGCAAGTGGCAGGCGTACGGGTGCGGCGTGGATAGGATGAGTGGCGGTGCGAGTCGGCGAGGTGGAGCGAAGGCTCAACTGGGTCAGCGAGGATGCACGGCGGCTATGGTGACAGAGGGGGCAACGGCGTTGGAGGTCTCAGCGTGAAATCGGCGAACCGAGGGAACAAGGAAAGGGCCAAAAGCCTCTATTGATTTTGACCTAGGTCAAAAGAACCACGAACGACCGAGATAAATCAAGGAATTGATCAATGGTCATGGATTTAAGTGCATCTCGCATTTTCAATATGGTGACCAGATGGTATGGTCTCTGGATCAGACCATTCGATCAGTTTAGGGTTTGTTGGTCCTTGTGCAGACCAGACGGTACGGTCACTAGGACCGTTCTGTCCGGTCTCTACGACCGGACTCCCCATAGGCACTGTACATAGAGCCACTGATCGGACTGTACGGTCACTTTAGAAAATTTCACTGAATCAAGGAATTTCTCCATTCTCCATGTGTCCTCGCTAAACACACAAATAGACACTGCACTTGGAATATGAAGGAAACTCTCAAATACTCATTTTCAAATAGTGGCACTTTATGGCCTTATAATTTTCACAAATGACAAATGGAAGATCGAGCAAATAAGAACCAAGGCAAATAAGAACCAAATGGGTATGTATGAGCCTTAGTCCATGAACCACGCGAGTAGATTTAACCTCGGAGTTCATAAGAGCTTGCTCAATGGGCATGAAGCACAATCATTTCCTTTGGTCACACTTATGGAGATGTAATCTCATATTTATCATGAGGCACAAATTTCTCCAAGTGAGACAAGCCTCTTTTGTGTTTCCTATATGATGCATGCAACAAGCATTTTACGTATGCAATGAAAGTAAACATGCCATATGAATGCAAGCAATATTAAAACAAGACACAAAAGAAACCTAACAATGTCAAGTTTGAACCCCTCTCAAGCTTACTCACTATAAGCCATACCCTTGCCTTGAGAGAAGCCAAACCACCATCTCAAACACTCCCCCTTACTTATAGCTATCTTGAGTGGGTTAGACATTGACTAATTTCTATGTGTTTTTTTAGTTATTTACACATGCATGGATGCAAAGCATACTAGTCACAAAGGAGTCCTAATTACCATGCAATGCAAGAGAAAGAAAATTACACTACAACTATCAAGAACTAACACGGTTACCTCCCTCATGAGTAGATATGACGTTGAGGTCCATGTCACTTGTGGTGGACTTTACATGATCTTCATGAAAGCGCTCGATCCACCACCACCACCATCTAGGTCTTGTTCTTGGGTACCCACTTGTACTTCTTCTTCTTTTGCTTGGCCTTGGTGTCTTCTTCTTCTTCTTCACTTGAGTTTTGAGACTTCAAAGCTTCTTTTTTTGGCTTGGGGCATTCTCAAAAAAAGGGGTTCTTGGACCCGTAGTTGAAGCACTTGTCCCTAGACATGGAGGCAAACATGTTCTTGAAGGTCTTCATCTTCTTCATGAGAAGAGCCAAGTCCTCGGTCAAGTCATCTTCATCATCATCATCATCATCCTCTTCAACCTCATCTTTCTTCTTACCTTTCTTGCTCTTGATAGGCTCTTGCTTCTCGGCTTGAAGAGCAAGGTTAGAAGGTTGTGGATCATTCAAACCTAGTTGGTAGCTCTTGAAAGCTGTGACCTTGCCAAGTACATCTTTCATGGTCTTGGTCTTGAGGTCACCTTGCAAGATGAAGGTGATGATGGACTCATACTTGGGATCTATGAATAGCCTCAAGAATGTTCTTATCACCTCAACAGGCTTCAGCTTGAAGTCATCCCTAAGAGTATTGATCTCCTCCACTAGTACATGAAGATGAGAATAAACAGTGTTAGCTCTCTCATGTGGCAATCTAGTGAAGTTATCATACTTGTTCTTCAACATATAATATCTTTTCTCTTTGACATCACTGGTGCCCTCATGGAGCCCCTGAATCTTAGTCCAGATACCATATGTTGTGGAACTAGCATCCAACCTAGCAAACACATCCATAGAAATGCAAGCAAATAGAGCATTCATGGCCTTAGCATTGTTCTTAATGAAATCAGGCTCAAGTAGGTTCACATCCGCATCGGATTCATAGGTCACCATCTATATCTCTAGATCAAGGGACTCCATGTAGGCTTGCATACGTGCCTTCCAATACCCGTAGTCTCACTCTGGGCATTCGGGTTTACCTGATATTTCGGGTCAGGTAATTCGGGCTTTTAAAATTTTGGGTTTGGACATATGACACCCAAAAATTGCCCGAAACAAATAAGAACCCGACAAATTGGGTACCCAACACATCGGGTTCGGGATCGGGTAATCCTGATTTACCCGACTCCTTCCATTTGACGAAGAAGACAATGATTCAGTGAGAAGGAAACCAGCCTCCGGTCAAGCCTCCAACTCGTCATCATGCACCAATCTTCTATTGGCCTCGCATTGCCGCCGCCGAGCACCAACATCACGTCGGCCTCCCACTCTTGCGCACCGGCCGGCCATTGCAGCTGCAACCTAGAGCCATGATGGCAGCGCACGGGAGCAAGGTAGATGTTTGTGCCATCGGGTAGAGGGAGGAGAAGGAGCAGAAGACCACGGTTAGCGGCGGCGGTGGCACTAAACAAAGTGTTAAGCGTGCGAGCTAGCTACTAGGTCAATCCCCCCATTCTCCTATAGTCTTGTTCTTGTACGCTGTACGTGAGTCTAGTGGGCTTTGATTTGGCCTGGGAGCCAAATATGATGATGGGCTGGGCCAAAAGTAGTGAAATCTCTAGTGGGTTGAAGCTACTCGGGTTGTTTGGGCTGCTCGGGTGTCGGGAATCAAAGCCCGAAGTTCCCAAATAAATTTTGGGTTTTCAAATTTAGTAGCCGATACAAAGCCCATTTTTTGGGTTTCGGGCTTTTTGGGTTCGGTCTCGGGTTTTTTCGGGTTCAGAAATCAGGCTCAGGTTTTATGCCCAGAGTGACCGTAGTCCTCCCCATTGAATATGAGAACGAAAGTTGCCTAGAGGGAGGGTGAATAGGCAAATACTCCTGAAAACCACTAATTAAAACAATTAGTTCTGATGGGGGCCGGACTAAGACGCAAGTGTTGGCGTCTAAGTTCGGGCTGGCGTCTTAGTCTGCTAGGGTTAGCATTTAAGTCCGGGTCCTGCACACGACAGATTATAAAACAAGCGCTAGATCGATTTCTGAGGTACTACAAATATAGCAAGGCTTAGAGACAGCTAGTAGCAAGTGTAAGGAACCATAAAACAGTTCAATAAAGCTAGAGAACAAGCTACACAAGTAATATTGGCAATAACAAGCACACAAGACACAAGTAATTGTTCATCGAAGTTCAGTTCCACAAAGGAACCTACGTCTCCATTGAGGAGTCCACAAAGGACCGGGTTGCTCTCAACCCTAGAACCTCTTCCAAGCAACTACAAAGGTCAAGCTTGATTTTCCACTATCAATCCTTTGCAAGGAGGGCAATACAAACTTCCTAGGTCTTCAACCACAAGCTTGGGAGCCCCGGGAAACACCTAACCGTCTAGGGGATGAATCCCCAACAGTAACAAACACAAGCAATACCAATAGTGAAGAGAAACCAAAGTGCTTCAATGCAATATGAGGTGGCTCACTCAAATCCTCACAAATCTCCTCTCAATCCCTCAAGAATCGGAGTAGCAAGCTTGGGGGGAGAGTTGGAGAAGCTCTTGAGTGCTCAGATCTATTTTTTAGCTCAATGGAGTGGCCAGCCGTGCTTTGGGGACGAAGGGTTGTATTTATAGTCGGGCGAAGTAAAAGAGCCGTTGGGGTGTCAGGGACCCGGCTTAGTCCGGTATCGAGAGCCGGACTAGTCCGGCCCTGGAGTTCAAACCAGACCCAAATGCTCACTGGACCCTCAAAAACGACTAAGTGTTAGTGACCCAGACAAGTCCGGAAAACCCGGCTTAGTCCGGATCAAGCAGCTCCCCGAGGAAAATGTTTCTAGAATGTCCCTGTCCTGGCTTAGTCCGGCTGTTGCCGTCTTAGTCCGGCCTCCCCTGGTTCCCGGCTTAGTCCGGATTTGGGCGTTTTAGTCCAGCCTAAGCAATTATAGAACCAAACTGGTTCTATTTTAGCCCCAGCTGGCCTATTCCGGCCATACCCGGCCTAGTCCGGATCACATAAGAAAGTTAAGGTTTTTAGGCTTTGGGAATGCAATATGATATTAAGAGTTAGTAGCACTTGGTTAATTTCACCATTTTTCTTTCTTGTGTCCCTCTTGATAGTACAGCACACCTATGACTCAAAAAGATAAGAATTAAAACTGAGAGTCGTCAGTTGCCTTCTTTCTTTTTCCTTTTCATTTTGAGGGGTCATCTTTGATGCATGAAGTATTCGCCCTGCTCATACGCTTAGCAAATTGTAATTAGTCCTTTAATTGTTCATTATTAATCAACCAAAACCCACACGGGGGCCTAGATGCACTTTCGGAGAACACTTCCCACATGTCCCGGCATCCTTACTCAAGACAGTGAAGCCTCAAAGATGAGCACTTGGCTTTGATACCACTTGTAAGGATCAAAGGCCTACCTAGAGAGGAGGGTGAATCGGTAGCCTACCACAAATCCGAATACTTCAGTTTCACGTCACTAGAACCTAACAAATGTTGCAACCTAATCAATTCTAGTGGGCCAAGACCCTACACATGCTAGTGTTTTTGATGAGTACATAATGCGGAAGCTAAATACACTAGCCTATGTAAGCCACAAGTCACCCTATCAACTATAACATACAAATGCGGAATAGTAAAGAGGGGGTCAAGAAATGCTCATGATTTTTTCCCGAGGTCTCGAAAGGATGGCGCCTTCCCCTACTCCTCGTTGGACTACTCCCGCTGGAGTCCTGGTCCCTCCCGTCACCAAGTGGAGTTCTCATCTACGAGCCTGCAATCACTCCCGGAGTGAAGACACGATGTGTGTCACCGTTGCTACCAAGGCACAAGCTCACCTCCCTCGAGAAATTGCCAGACTCCTCGAGTCAACACGGGCGCTCACTATTGATGCCTCTTTCAATGGTGGGCTCAAACCTTGTACAAACATGTGATGGCTTTCACAAGCAATCATGATAGGCTCGATCACCGACACCTAACCGGTATAGGTCTCACCATAAACCAAGAGTAACAACCTAGATCACACCGTCAAGAACACCCTAGCCTTAGATATGCAAGATCGCTCCTTGTTACTCTCACAAGCACTCTCAAGATATGCAATATCTTCATGTAGTGCTCTCCTCTTTTCCTCTTGGACCTTACTAGATGCTCTCAGGTATTCCACTGGCCAAGAGAGGTCACAAAGACTCCAGCAATAAAGTTATATAGGCTCTCAACCTCAAACTAGTTATTGCCTCACGAAATTAGCTTTTTGGACATACTAACCGGATTGTCCGGTCACTGCCTGACCGGACTGCCTGGTCACTGCAGCCTTCAGCTCCAACGGCTCTGACCCCTCTGCTGACTTCCACTGATCAGACCGTATGATCAGCTGACCGGACAGTCTGGTCCATTTCTCTCTCCAGTCCAGAAAACATTTGCAGCGCTCGCTTCCTCGCTATCCAGAGTCACTTATATAGACCGGACCGTCCGATCTCTACAATGTCCAACTCTGACAGTTTCCTCGCTTCTTTGTTGTAGGCTCCGAATAAAGCCTCTTAGTGACCGTACAGTTCGGTCACCACTGACCCCTCCGTCCGGTCACTTCATCCAGAAGCTGAAACTCCTCGTCCTCGCTTGACTTTATTTCTCGGTATCTCCGAACAGCTCCTTGGCTTCTCCACTGTCATCTAGTGCATGTGATTTCACCGAGCAACCTTGCACATCACCAACTAGACATGACCTAAGAGAATAACCTAGACCCCTTGATAGTCCGGTTTTTCCTATAGACTCAAAGTCCTAACAACTTGACAAGTGTACCCAACACTTGCTTCATAGCTTGTCCTTAGCTTTGATCTTCATCAACTCTTGGACTCCATCAAGCTCTTCAAGCCTCCATGCTTGTGGTCATTGTCATCAATCGCCAAGGAAACTATCATCTATATGATTTTTAATATGGTTTAGAGATGATTCCTGCATAGACAACACTCATATAGATATTAGCCCACAATTTCATAGTTATCATCTATCACCAAAATATTCATACCTTAGGGATCCAATAATCAATGGTCATGAAGCTTACAGGAAGCAACGCGTGAAATGTTTCTGGACTAGAGAGAGAAACGGACCATATGGTCTAGTCAACAGAGGAATCAGTAGTGGGTAGAGCTATTGGAGCTGGATTCTAGAGTGACCGGACGGTCCGGTCAACCAGTGACCGGACGGTCCGGTCAACCAGTGACAGGACAGTCCGGTCAGTAGGCACAGAAGACTGATTTCGTGGAGCAACGACTAGTTCGAGGTTTGAAGCCTATATAACTTTGTTGTTGGGGTCTTGGAGACCTCTCTTGCCCAGTGGAATTGCTTGGAGCATTTGGTGAGAGCCAAGAAAAAAAGAGGAGAGCACTAAGAGGAGATATTGCATATCTTGAGAGTGCTAGTGGAGAGTAAATTGAGCATCTTACACATCTAAGGCTAGGCTGTTCTTGAGGGTGTGATCTAGATTATTACTTTTGTTCTATGGTGAGACCTAGACCGGTTAGGTGTCGGTGAGACCTAGACCGGTTAGGTGTCGGTGATTGAGCCTATCGTGATCAGTTGTGAAGGTCGTCACATGTTTGTACACGGTTTGACCCTCCGGTGAAAGGGACATCAATAGTGAGCGCACGTGTTGGTTCGGGGAGTCCAGCAAGTTCTCAAGGGAGGCGAGCTTGTGCCTTAGTAGCAGTAATGATGCACACCATGTGTTTTCTCCACGAGTGATTGCGGGCTCGTGTGCGAGAACTCTACATTGGTGACGGAAGGGACCATGACTCCGGCGGGAGTGGTCTAATAAGGAGTACGGGAAGAAGCCATCCTTCCGAGACCTCGAAAAAAAAATTTATAAGCCATCTCTTACTCTATTCCTTACTTTGATACATTACTTGCCGTAATTACATACCATGCTATTCATACTTGTGTGCCTTTGTTGCTCTTATCAAGTATCTTCTAGAATTGCATGAATAGGCCTCTTACTTGCTAGTTGTGTCTTAACTTCCGTATTTGATCACTAACTTATATAGGAGTTGTATTACCTTATGTGATCAAATAGGATCACCACTAAAATTATACAAAAGTTATTTTAAGTGATCAATTTTAAAAATTAATAAATTTGATACATAGTACAAATTTCCGATTCAAACATCCCTCTCTCGGTCACTCGATTCTTTCACCTTCTCTCTCCTCTCCGATCGATAGCAAAAGGCATTACCCAAATTTTTTCCGCTCCCCATCCTCCCTGCCCGCGGAAAAGCCAGGCAGTTTGCGTGTCGCTGATCGTGTTGCTGTAGCCGCCGCTTCCCGTTCCGCACCTCCAACCTCAGGTTTTCACGCGCCCCTCCTCTAGTCCTCTCGCTCAATCCAGTCGTGTCAAGCTCGCGTCGTCTCGATTGCCCGCTGCCACACGTCTCGATTGGTTCAATTAGTCCCGCCGGCACGAACCCATCTTAGTGGGCCCGACCAGCTGGAACAGGAGCGGCGGTGGTGCGCCGCGCGAGCGAGACATGAGGTTAATTAGGGTTTATGATCGTGACGTACATTGGAGACGAGGGGCTTGGTCCTGTTTCTGTGTGAGTTTGGCGGACGCACTTACTCGTGGATTGCGATGGTGTTGAATGAGTGACGGTGGTACCAAAGTGATGGGAGATTTGGTGGGGTAGAATTAATTTGGGTTGAATTACAACAGAATTATTATGTACTATGTGATTAGCTGCAAAATCATATGCCATGTCCCTCCCCTATGGTACAGTTGCCTGCTCCATAGGATTTTGGCTCTCTCCCGCGTTGAGGATCCTGTAGGACTTAAGCTCGTGATTTTCCTGTGGGTTAGCACACGTGCTTTATGATGGCCTACATTGTTCAAATATGTCACAGACTAATTGTATGTAAAGTTTAAATAGTACACGTAGATTTGATCTGAAATTATTATAATAAAGGTGCACATAAGTTCTGTTATTGCCCTCTTTTGTGGTAGTAAGAGGTACGAAGGCAGTGCCACTGGTACTGGGCACCCTTATGTCATCGTATTTGCATTTGAGCGCACCATGTGGTAAATGTAATTTCTAGCTTCAAAGAAAATATTAACTGAATGAGAATTTGGAGCTGTCTAAAATATTTTGTTGTTTCCATTACATAATCACAATATGATGGGACTATGTTGACCAAAATATGCCTCATATCGTTTTAATTCGATTATCATCTATATATTGTAGAAAGTATGTGTTACTATTCTAAGGGGTAACTGTTTTTTTAAGCAAATAACCTGAGCAAAGGGAGGTGGCAACTTAATAATGTTTGTAAACTCATTTCATGATTCTACCTTCTCCTTTTCCCTGAATGTTTGAACTGCTAGCTGTGCTTATGGGCTGTCGCAGTTTAATCATTTTCATTTGACCTTTTTCTGTACTTTCTTTAACTTTCTTTTCATAATCGTCTATAGAGTAATGGACTTATGCTTTTAGCAAGGTAACTATACAAAGGTACCAAACAGCAATTTATGGGAAGAAAACAAAGCTTGTGTATTGTTCTAAATGAAGAAGTTTAATCTGATGCAGTCTCAAAACAGTAGAGTTTTTGGAGCGATGTCATCGTCTTTACCTATTCTGCCAAACACTATGAAAGAGAGCTTTCCAAGGCCTCATAATCCACAGCATATTCCGATGTCAAGGCAACTATCAGATGATTCTATACCGTTTTATCATGGTGCAATTCAGCCTGCTACTTTGCAACAAAGAGAGGGTGTCATTTTGCACATTAACAAACTATGTTAGTCTAATTGACTATGTTGACATCAATTACCAAAATCTATAAAGGCTACCATAGAATCATTGATCTTACACGGTGGTCATCTACCGTGAAACAATCTTAAATGTTGATGCTTGATGACTTGCAAAGGTAGTATAGTACTCTCCTACTTCAAAAATGGAACTTATTTTCGAGACTGGTATGTACATTCATGCATTTTTCATCAAGCATTAGCATTCATAAGAGTATGAAGCGCTGCAGTAGCAATGTGACATATCGTGTGTCAAGTCTTATCATAGGGACACAATACAATTCAATAAAGCGTTCGGTTGTTAGAGAATGAAAGAGTACATAAAATACGAATTAAAATAAAGACAGATAAAAGTAGAAAGACTGCCAACAAATTTCCAAAGTTACGGCTTATCTAGATGTTTCATATGATATCGAATATCCTACTGTTAATATGAGATAGAGAAGTACATGACTACTTGAGAAGTCTGATCGTGAATTACTTCACCTTGCATCCCCGCTTCATGTATCACGACTGCTACAAGTGAATTATGAAATCAATCGAAATAGAGCAATTCTGTTAGGCCTGTGGCTCCACAACATCCCTCCTGTAACACGCATCTATTTTGTGTTGTCCTAGAGTCTTGATTTTCTTTGCTTTTATGATAAGAAATATATAATCCAGATACTGCAATGGAAAATGGCATGGCTGAAGTATCATGGAGACGTTGAAGCTATCCTAGGTGAATATCCCCTGTGCCCTCCATGGCATCACGGATCTCCTGGGTGATAGATAGCTCGACAATAGATAGATGCCGGACTCACAACAGCAGTACAATAGCAATGTATGCTTTAGTACAATCATGCACATAAAAGAAATGGTAGATGGGGCCATGAGGGCAGTTACACCAAGGCACGAACACAACAAACTCCAAAACATGAAAACGGAATACAAACATGCTGGAGAATGAGAAAACGGGTCAGAACACATTCTAACAGAACAGTTATCTTTTTTCTTTGTAACTGATGAGTTTCTGACATCATAATATACTTTCCATTGACATAATATTTGGTAGAACCGATGTGCAACAACCAAGAACAAAGAATTTGAATTTAACCTTTGTATGTCCTTATTGACAGGACAACGCATGAGGGGTCAAAAAAATTAACCAAAAGAAAAAAAGAATCAACCTGCACCAATGAGGCAGAAGGCACCACTTTCAATTAGAAGTGCCACAATCCACCGCCGATCATCCTGCCCTGTAATCTAGACGTTTTGTGTGATGCTCCCTCTTACCTGAAGCCTCACTACTACACATTATCGTTGTCTACTGCATTATAATTCAACCTTACCACTAATTTTTCTAACTGCAGAGAAAAACCATGCTCAAGCTCACTAATTTAATGAACAGATGGTACTGGATCTACTCTGTCAAAATTGATGGCTAATGAGTGCTTCTCGCGTTCTTTCGTCAATCGTAGTGCTTGTCCTCCTGGTATATGGTACAGCAGCAGTAGACGTAACAATCTACTGTCAATGTTCTGGCTCCCAGGTTCAAAGTGCACTATGGACTTACATTGCACTCATCCATGAACCGCTCATCTCGTGCAAGGAACCTCTTCCAGTACTTCTTGTAGTCCGGTATACCCAACTCAAGCCAAGGTTTCATATTACCATTGTAATGCAACAACGCAAAACTCTGGACCACTCCTTCTTGAATACCATAGTCATATCCAAGTCCAGATAAAGTCAACTTCTCATCAAGAGGATATAAAAGATGTTGGAAGGACAGCAAGCTTATAGGCAATGCTGCAGCTCGCAGTGAGGCCTCATCATCACTTTTTCCAAACTATAAACAAAATAAGAATATAATAAATAGTAAGTTGATCACTTCAAGCAATTTCTATAAAATAAATTACATATTTCACCAAAGGCCAAAATTAGTTTCACAAACGAGCGCAGGTATCATAAATATGATGATTACATGGCTGCCAGAAAACTTGTGACCAACAGGTTTTAAAAAAAAATAACATGGCAAGTGGTCCTGCATACTTTGCAATTTAAGCAAGAAAGGGATAATAAGAAAGAGACAAACCTTTCTCAAGAGTTGAATATAATTTTCTGTAACATTATACTCTCTCCATTTGTCCAAATCAATCACATTCACCCCAGACATCCATGCACATGATTGTGGATCATATGCTGCCCTACCCAGGAGATTTCTCAATTGGCCTAGTCTCAGACCACAAAATCTAACAGCACCATTGACCTTATCTCCCATGTCAAGATTCCACAAGAAAGAGAGATCTCGTTGAATAACCACATCATCATCCAAAACAATTACTTTCTTTAAATCTCTAAATATTTCCGGAATAAAGAAATGTGAGTGACTGAACACCGATAAATATTCCATTCTTGACTTCTCAGTAGGTCGCTCAAGGCTACTGATCAAAACACGAAACTCCTCAGGCAAATATAACTGCTGGATTCCAAACTCAGGGAGGTTCTCTAAAATGATACGTTCATAGTTTATGACATCAACAGCTGATTCCCTGTAGGAGTTTCTTGCAAACCAGTGTTTCATGGCATAAAAATTTTGAGCATCAGTTAGTACATGAAAGACTACATTTTCTGTATCCTGCAAAATGACAAAAGGAATATCAGCAATGTTGCACACAGATGATGTGATACCAGCTTAATAGTGTAGAAAAACTCAGTGCATACCTCAGCACTACTAACAGTTGAGTTGACAACAACAGATGCTGCAAGAACATTTTTGGATAGTATGACATAGTGCCTATGGTCTGGAATGTTAAACTTATGAACAGAAGAGTCATCTGAATCCAATGGCGCAGATTTAAAATATTCTACTGTCAACCTCATGTTAAGACAATGATGACTTTTGGGCATGGTGTGAACACCAAGGTTGTAGAGGTATGCACTTTGCTTCATATGAAAATGAGCTTCATCCTCTGTCATATGAAGAATCTGGCGAAGTTTTCTGTCAACATTGTTACAATCCACAGTGCATGATTTGGCTCTTGCTATTGATTGATCCATCTTCTCTATCTTCTTTTTTATGCTGAAATAAAATGTAAAGCATGATTCAAATGTTTGAAGTTAAAACAGCATTGTATTTGGGGGGGGGGGGGGGGGGGGGGGGGGGGGGGGGAATCAGGTTAATCTTATTTTCCCTTTTCTTAAGGCGCAAATTCATTGTTTACACTAACAAGACATATATTGAATAAGAAAACATCTTCAGAAGAGCACTGCAACATAATTAATCAGAAGTAGAATTTTCAGTCTAATTTTGTTTCTAAGAGAATGTGTAATACACATATGATAAAGTCATGACAGTTAAGTTACAAGATCAGTAACAAAATGCAGGAGACAAAATAAATCATTCATGCTTAATACTTACAATGATGGTAGATCAGCATCAACAATGGATTCACTGAGAACCCTCTCGTGTTCTTGAATGTTTTGTTTCAATTCACGAGTAAGTGCCTCCTTTCCTTTAAGTTTGGCGATACTTGGATAGTAAGATCGAGCAACAAATAGCTGATCTTTCAATCTTTTCACAATGGCATCTTTCATAACTTCTTTGTGTTCTATCGACCAGAGACAATAACTCCCGAACTCAATTTGACAAGCCTTAGCCTTTTCCACCTCATCAGCATTTTGAACTTTGGGAGGTTTTGAATTGCCACGGTCAACATCCTGGAAACAATATATGTTACAATAGAAGTCATGTGTCAATACACTTCATAAACATTAACCAAGTTAGAAATTACAGCCTGTGCAAAGGAAAGGGAGTTTATGTACAGATTGATGATAAAATGAGCTCCAAAATACATCATAACTACAACCAATAATTTGCTGAAAGTAATCAAGTAGCAAGAGCCATCCATACTTTTATGGGTTGAACTGGAACTGTCACCGTTTTCACTTCTGGTTTTGGTTGTTCTATTTTTGGAGGTGGGAAAACTGCATACAGAGACAATTGCCTCATTAGTAACATATGCCAAGTCAAGTAAAGCTTAAGTATTAAGAACAAAAGGACTTATAGAATGGATAAAAATAAGTGAAACATAGCTCGACCTTAACGATATTTATCCAAAGTAAAAGGAAGAACAAATATAGTGCTAGCTTATTGTAACAAATATGTGCTACAGTGTAAAACATTACTGCACATATGATGGCAGATATTGCAGAAAGCACAGAGAAGATAGCGAAATATTGAAAGAAAGTTAAAACCCAACTAGCCCTCATTATCAATCCCGTAGAGTGCCCATCACAGCCAACATAATTAAAAGTTACATTGCAGTTTCCGATTTTTACGGCATGTGATATTTGCAGACTTAAGTAAACTTGATTTTATTCAGATTTCTTTTGTAGTAATCTACTACCTTTTGGTTCAATTTTGTCTCTAGAAGGGTCATCTTCAGTTCTCTGTTCTGAATCTTTACTGCTGCTGGGAATCTTCTCAGGTTTATCCTGAAAAGGGGAAGAGGAGAAAGGGTTAGTGACCTCAAAGTGAAAGCTGTCACTGAACGTAGAAAACATTGACTAATAATAAAAGTAGAAAATAATATAGCCATTAAGTATAAAAGCATATATTCCCAAGATTAATATTGATAGGGTTGTTTCCTGTTTCTATCCTATTTCTCTGGTAGCTCATCAAAACATCAGGTTTTCCAACTTGTAATATGTTTTTTCTCCATTACAAGCCACATATCTAGTTACAACACTTAATGATTTTTTTCCTAGGCAATTTGTATGTTAGTTATGCACATTTGTTTAGCTAGCATACCATCTGAATTTAGAAAGAATGAGAAAGGATCAACTGAACACAAAAACAACATATCCATGAACACCATTTTCCTTACAATAAGAACAATGGATCAAAGATGCTCAGAGCCCACAGATAGAATGACAGGTTAGAAGGTGGGAGAGATGGGGAAAAATCCATGAAGGATCCTATCTGTCTTCTTACATAATAGATCCCCACTAAGATTGTAATTTGTTAGTCATTTATATGACTTGATTCACACTGATTTACTGCTTTAATTATATGAGAGAAAGTCCATCTTTTCTATCATTTAAACATTGACCTAATAATAAATATATTATGTTTTTGCACAGCCAGTATATAAGTGAAAAATGCAATGTCCAAAAAACATTTGCCACAACGTATTGTTGGGGTAAGGTCACCAAATAAAGCAGTCAATTAACTCCTGATCTTGTTGCTGGGCTTCATACCAAGCGCCATGTTGAGAAATCTAGCCCAACCTATACATATTGTATCTGAGTTATCATCTCAAATAGTACCTGTGGTTTGTTCCAGTCACGCTAGTAGGGATCTTTAGTATAATTAACCTTGACAATAAATGTGAGCAAATACTTATGAACAATAACTACAATCAAACATTATGGTATGGGAACAAATAAATTCAGTGTTGCATGGCCTGATCATGTCAACATCAACAAAGCAAGCAGAACATGTGTCGTTATCAAATTAATCGATGTCATTACATTACAACAATCAGATAGACCACACACCTTTGCCTCTGCATTCCCACCAGTAACACCGACACTCTCCCGGCTGCCTTCATTTACAGTGCCACCACTCTTTATCCGGATGTGATCAAATGAAGGCAAATTAATTTCCTACGTTCAGCACATATAACAAAGAACAAATCAGAATAGATAGAACACCAACATTTAAGTTAAAACATCCGACAAAACTACAGGTGGAAAAAAAAATCCCATGTCAATTTTAATAAGGGAAAAAACATGCAATTACCTGTTGGGGACGCTCATCCGTCACATACACTGCATCACAGAAGACGATCGAACCAATCAGAGAGCTGAACCAAACAAAATCTCAAAAAATAAAAACAGAACAGCGTAGCAACAAAATCGCCAATGCGCCGCACTAAACGACAACAAACGGAACAACGCTCCAAGGAATAGATCCACGCCGATCCGAACCACGCAGCCTCCGGCATTCCCCAAATCCGGGACCCTTCTGGCGCATGAGCGAGGGCTCGGGAGGACTCACCAGCCGGGAAGCGGTTGAAGAGGAAGGCGATCGGCACGAGCAGCGAGCAGAAGACGAGCGCCAGCACGGCCAGCCGCGGGCCCCTCCGCCGCTTCGCCGGCGGCGCCGTCGCCTTCATCACCTCCGCAGCGTCGTCTTCCTCTCTCCAGCACCACCAGCGCGGCTCTAACCCTCCCCGCCGCCGCCGCCGCCGCCTCCCAGACTAACGATCATACATCCCACCACTGCCACCTCCACGACGTGCGCGGGTGGGGGAGGCAGCGCAGGCGGACGAATGCCTCCCGACTCGGGCAATGACGCGAGCCCCTGGCGGCTCCGGTGGATTCGATCGGGGGCCGCGGCGTCGGGTGCTCGGATTGGTTAGTGTGCGCGAGAAGCAAGGGGAGGAAGAGGAGGGAAGATTGGAGGCGAAGGGGAGGGAGGAGAGTGTGTATGTGCGCCAGGGGTGTGAACTAATAAAAACGTTTTTGCGGAATGCCCCATCGCCTGCGTTCGCTTTATCTCCTCTTTTTTTTTCCTTTTTTGCGGTTATTTCTTTTGATTATTTTTCTCCACGCTTTGGATACGGGTTTTGCGCATTTGGGTGTGCTTTGCTGGTTTATTTAATAATCCAGACAACCGATTATGAGATCAGCGGTGGTGGGGGCGTTGGATCTGCTGCGGCTACTGGCTACTCATCATGGCAATTTGGAGGCTGTAGGTGCCTTTAATTTTCAGTGAAGTCCAAACCTTTTAGGGCCTTGGTTGCTTCAGCATTGGGTTCATTGCCTTTTCTAAATTCTATGCGTGTAAATAAATTTTTTATGTTTAGGAGCCATTTATATAAGAAGAGTTGTCTCTGCAGGCACGAAAAAAAATAAATTACGTGTTTTCAATTAGATCATTCTTAGTGGCTCCTTTTATTTCACAGTTTTCAGATATGATACGTCAGCGTTCTAGTTTTGTTTTATGAAATAAAAGCGTACCTCTCAGTGGTCTTTTTCATTTCACAGTTTCATAGACTTAAAAGACAATTAAATTACTGTATAAGGATTTGATCTCAACGGACTTTTATTCTCCTTTCATTTAGTTAAAAAACAACGCCACCATCTTTTCACTACGATGAAAAAGTTATCTTCTCTTTCCTAATTAATTTCTTATCATATTATTAAAAAAAGCTGATATGACACCTAATTAATGTCAAATAAAAGGGCCACTGAGAATGGCCTTATGTGAAGCATTATGGTGTGTACATCATTTAATATCACATGTAAAAAATGTGGCACTTTCTAATTTTCAGGTGACTGAAAGTTTATCCAACTTTCAATCACCTCTTTGAGACCTCCATCGAATCTAGATATAATGATTTATAATTATTATATAGATAATTTTATAAAAAAATAAAATATAAAATAACAAACCATCAACTAAAAGCTATCAATCAATTAAAGGCTATAAAATATAAAAATATATGTTATTGTTAATATTATTTTGATAAACATGTTCAGTAATTTATGCAGTAACTGTAATAAGTGCAGAGCAGATGCCACGGACGGTGACAAGTTTAGGTAACAACTAACAAGCATGTGATGATCAAATGGAATTACTAAATCTGTACATATACTATCAACCAACGTAAGTTGCTGAAATTACAGTTTCTACGTACTTGCATATTGTGCAGAAAAAACATGGAATCAGAATGAGTTTGTAAAAATTTCTTTCAGGGATCAGCGAGTTGGACAGAAGTCAAACTCATAGCATCCATAAACACCAGACGAAGTAGCCCAGGTGCAAAAGATTAGGTCGCCTCCGCCGGTGTAGTCACCTCCGGTGACGCCGCTACCATCAACGACTCGTTTTAAATCTTATGACAACGACGCCAATTGTATCTTTTTCCAATCACGCGCCCGTATGATAACGTTCACTAAACTTAACTGGACAACAATTTCTTGCATCCACGGCCTGATTCTGCTGCTGCTTTTCCGGGCCAACCGGAGTGCCTGCAACTGCAAGGCAAGCGGTGGAAGGAGAACAATTTCAGTAAAGTCAGAGATGGCGATGATGATATCACTTGACCTTGCCCTGTTCGATCATAAAGTTGCTCATGAAGAACAGCAACATGTTCAGGTCAGGGCAGGGTGAGGAGGCTAGATTCACTACGTTCATCTCTCATAAATGCCTCAGCTAGAATAGATCTGCATACATAAATCCTGGCCGACACTAGTTGTCTGACCTTCTTCCCTGCCAAGCAACGAGAAATAATGATGTGAGGTGAAGCAATTTCTATATGTGCTCTTCCTTCTCTTTTAAAGGAAAAGGTGTCTTCATACACAGTCATGCTCCAAATACTTTGTGCTGGCAAGAAAAGAATTTTCGTCTCTTTTCTTGCTTTTGATGTGGCACCGAGAAAAGCTAAGCCGTACCAGAAATATCAGTACTCCCATTAGCAATCACATATTTTAGAATTGGAATAAAAATAAATAGGAGTAATACAGGGTAAGGGCAGATACAATGCTACACGTAGGTAGTCTTATAGCCCGTCTCATATAGTATCATATAGGATTTTTGATGATGTGAAAGAGAGAATGTGTGCTGAGAGAAAGAGGTGGTTGTTTCACGAAGTAACCACCTCATATACTCTTATATCATTATACGAGTTTTAGTGGTCTTTTAATTTATAAATATTCTATATTATATTAACAAATTAAGGAGTCATATAATTAATAGGAGATAGCTAAGACCTTGTTTGGATACCTCCAGTTTTTAAGAAACCAGTTTTTAGAAGGAGGGTCTCCAAACATGCCAGTTTTTTTACCAGTTTCTAAAAACTGATTTATGAGTTTTTAAGAAACTCATAATCTAGGTTAGATCACCTAATACTAGTTTTTTAAAAACTAGCTTTTAGAAACTGGGATCCAAACACTCTCATGCAAATTTTTTATAAACCATCCAAATAAGACCTAAAAAGACTATTCATTGTATAAGTTGTCTCATAAACCGTTTTAAAATTATATGTCATATATGAGACGACCTATGAGACGATATTATTATACTTACCCTAAATGGGAAGTAGCCCATAATACTACACATTACCCCTATTTTGTGGGGAGTTTCAGAATTTGTAGTTGGGGTCTTTTGAAAAAACAAAACACTGGGAGTTCCTTTTGTTTTGTGAACCTTTGGAGCCGGCTTTCTCTGTTTTGTTTGATGGATGTCCCGGTGGACGTCCCTTACTCTGTTAGGGCTTCTAATATGGTGCTCCTGTAGCTAGTGTTTGCAGGACCAACTCATCAACCAGTCTGATGTGGAACAAAATTAAATAAGGGCCTCCACAATAATCTGACTAGCAATAGTGTTGGCAGTATTTGAAGAAAAAAGAAATAGGAAAGAGAAAGAAGATATATATGATAGCAATTTTTCTCTCTACTCACTCACATGTATGAACTGACTACCAATGCAATTTGTAGGAAATACAGACAAGTTACAATGCTCAGTTTTTTACATGACGTTTATAAATTATAGGTATCAAACCACTTGAGCTGGTCTAAAAGAGAGAGGGAAGCTATCTGAAACTATAATGGTGATGTATAAATAAAGATAATGTTGCTTTATAGATAGATATATGTATATTTGATGCGTTTTATAGGCCTAGATGGATGAAGATGAAGGGCTCTGCACCTCCACTTTTCTTCCTGTCTGACGAGTTGTCTTTTCTGCGCACACGGTTGATTTTTTTAAAGGAAAACACATGGTTGAATTGAAAAACACAAAAGATTACTTTATAGGAAAAAATTTTGAGAGCTATCTTTAGTACTATCTTTTGATTATTATATTCAACAATTGGTACGATAAGGAAGATTTCGTTCTATTTGAATGGATAAAGTGCATTCCATTTTGTTTGCTCTATATTAGTACTCACTTCATCGCACAATGCTACTGCGCTAACCCATGAAAAATAGGCATCGCTAGTACGTTAACCCATGAAAAATAGTCATCCGTACACTTACTCTACTTCAGTTAAATTACAATCTTTTTTACACATATTTTTCTAGCTTTTAATCAAATAAAAGTTTTTGTTAATGGTTTGTTATTTTATATTTGAATTTTTTAGAATTATTTATATAATAGTTATAAACCGTTAGATCTAGAATAAATGACTATTGAAAGTTGATCAAACTTTCAATCAACTAAAATTTAACAAGTCTCTTTTTTTTTTCTTTATATTCAAGGCATACTTAAATGAACAACGATACTAGTCGTGGCCCTGGAAACCTCGGAAAAGAAACCAACAACGATGCCAACTACTACAAGGTGCCGTAGCTTGGCTCTAGCTAGATGTCGATTTTCAAAACCTGTCACCTTTGCCTGCAGTGCGCAAATCGGCACCCCGCACAGTACTGCCCGGCCTCGTCCTCTCGGCCAGTAGTGTAAAGTGTAGCCGTTGGCTCCCGGCCGCTGCTGCGTGATGACGACGAGGACACGGTTTTCCATCGAAAAGGACACGAAACTGCCCCCTGGTGCTGGTCCACGGATTCCTGCCCGCCTCGTGGAGAAGACGCCGCACGGGATTGGCGCCCGGCTTGCCTTGCCTGCCCCCTGGCAGCAGGCACCCGTTGTAGGAGAAGCGGAGGGCGGAGGCATCGCACCGGCCGCATCGTCAGCACCAATTGACCGCGCATGTGCGCCGCTCTGCTTTCTGATCGCCGGGGGGTCACGTCCGTCTCCGTGCCGGTGGCTTGGATCATGGATTGCTGATTAACACGCTCACTAAATCATTGAACTTTATCCCTCGCAAAAAAAAAAAAATCATCGAACTTTACGGAATACTCCAAGCGTCATGTTTCGAAGCTCCCAGACTGCGTTTCGCTCGCTGTGATCTCGAGGTTGTCATCAGGCTGGGAATCTCCAAGAACCGGGGCACTGGTGCCCGCTCGGAAGTCGGAACCTGTACGTAGGCGGAGGGTCATCGGGTTCATTGATCCAACGAGTGAAGTCGACGAGTGAGGACGACTATCTTAACGAAGCAGAGCCAACATCAGTCCACCAAGTGTCAGGAAAGGAGCAGGCGCAGGCGGATCATTCGCGCGCGACAGCGAGACCAGCAGCGGAGAGCACGCCGAGGCCGTCTTGCGCTCCGCATGTGAGCCCGCAAGTAATTAAAATTGCGGAGGCCGAGGAGGACGCTGGATGAGCGTGCTCGATTGAGAATTTGAGATGCCCACTGTTTATATCCTACCATATCCATTGATTAAACCGGGGTCAGCTCAACACGCAAGGGACCAAGGATGGAGTAAAATACGCGTGCCCCCGTGGAAAAGAAAAAACACTAGTAGTACGCTTGGATAAATCGAGGCCACGGATTGGATCGGCCCCGACGGAAGGCATATGGGACTAGGGAGTGGCCAGGCTCTGGAAGTGAAATTGAGTGCAACGGAGCACGGGAGTGGCCAACTTTTCACCACTCCCTAGATGCACGAGCACGACTGTCTCTGCTGCGACAGGCGCCCATAACGTCCAAAGCGAAGGGCAGAGAGGAGAAGGACGTTAATTTGTTCTTATAAAAAAAATCACTGATACTTTAGTACGTACGGCACACCTTCGAAGCTTTGGCAGGAGCTTAATTAGATCCATCAAACGCTGCAAGAAAAAAAAATCATATACAGCCAAAGATCTAGCTCTGGCTAGTATAGTCCAGTAGCACACTCAATTTCCCTTATTAGGATAAGCAGCACAGTTTCCATTACGGAGGTTCAGACAATCATTACGTTGCTGAAGTTTCCTTTTCCTCCTTCAGAAATTACGATCAGGGAGTCGTTTTGGAAATGGGAGAAGAAGCACGCAAAGTGACGATCGAGACCTTACGACCAGAAGAAGCAACGACTCACTCCACGGATCTGGACCTTTCCATCGCCAACAAGGGAGTGCAAAGAATGAATGAACAAAAGGGAAACCTGCCTGCATTGGATATATATATCTTATTGCGCTGGTATCTCACTATCTCCTCAGTGATGGACAGTGGACACAACTGTACACCACTAGTACGACTACATGCATGTGCGCCGCCACTCGATCGATTTACCGTGGGAACTACGGGCGGAAAGCAGCACAGCACACGATTGGAGATTTAGGAGTGGACTGTCGGCCGTAAAATCTGTTTCGCGGAGGATGGGCTACATAGCACACCATTCTGAACACGTCTTTTCAGTGCACCGGCCACGGAGCTAGTTTTGCTGAAACTAGGTGAATCCACAAATTTAGCACTAATGTATACTAGCAGCACACTTGCATGTCATGCGTGGCCTCTTTCCTGCTTTGGAAATTGGAATGTTCAATGGAGTACACATCACATCGGCTGCATGGCGCTCCTCCGGAAGATGGGCTGCATAGTGCATCTTTTCGGTGCACCAGCCATTGGGCTAATTTTGTGAAAGGAGCACAGCGCAGGCTGGTCACCAAGTTTTAATTAACATGACAACGTGCATCTTACGGACGACGGGCGTACTAGATCGTAACAAAAAACTAAGCACTGACATATAACAGCAAGCTTGCAATTCATATATAGCCTCTTCTTCCTTTTAAATAAAGTTCAGCATAAATTCTCATAAAAACATAATATTTGGCCATACAAATTAAAGTAATATAAAGAATATATAACACATCTTTTAAATTTGCAATTTTGTGCCCATAAATTTGACCCACACCTGACCCCTGTCAGGTCCAGATTTTGCTTTGCATCCGTGGGTGCTCGACGAGGATCCAAAATTAAATCAATAACTTACATTTAGCGGCCTCACAGAGGAGGTTGTGGTGGCGACGACAACGAGGATGACAGTAGTGACGAGGACAGTGGCAACAACATACACCATCTAGGAATTGGGTCAGGATTTGGAGCTAGTGGTGTCAGCGGCGACCACCTCTTGGGTTAGGTTTAGAGTTGGATTCAACACATGTTGGTATGGCCCTTTTTTGTGTCCACTGTGTGGATGGTCGTCTGTCACAGACATCCATTTTTTAGTGTAATAAGGATGTTCTCAGAGGCGGAGCTACATGTATGGCTCTGGATGCGGTCACACCCACAAGTTATAAAATTTACACTATAAAAAATAGATTTTCACTATGTATTAGGTTCTAATCTTCAATTATTCCAAAGAGTCGCACCCCCGCTAGTGTGCTCTAGCTCCGCCTCTGGATGTTCTTAGTGATGGTCATTCGACCCATCACTACTTTCAATTGATATTAGTAACATATTGATAGTAGCTGATACAAAGTCTGTCTACTAAAGCCTGTTATGATGCGTTGTTTCAAATAATTTTTTAAGTACTAAACCAGTCATTAGATGAGCGGTAAGTACACATGTCAGCAATCATTTTCTTTTTTTACTGAACAGGCATGAGACAGTGTCACTTTCATGAATTAAAGGAGAAACGTGCCAGCAATCGTGAGTTTGAGTGGATGTACAATAGCAACATACATGTGTGTGCCTTAAAAATAAATTGATATAGCACGTGACACGACATACGGATGTTGTAATTATTTTTATATATTTCCTAACACCTAAATTTTTATACAAACTGAGCTCATACCAATAACTTGTTATATAACCCTACAATCAGGTTCAGATATCCGACTTAATATGAATTTACGGCTATTTATTCTTCAATAGTAAGCGTCATCTCATCATCAATAAAAATGTTAGTCATGACATTGTGAATATCAAGAAATGGAATGTATTATCATTTATTTGTAAACACAAAACTTCAGACTAAAAATAAGTATAAAATAATTCAAATGGCATGATATGCCCAAAAAAAGATAAATACCATCAAATAGAAAGAAGAAAAGAGCTGAAATTATCATCCATAATCTATTGGGGCCGTTTCGTAACTTGACACATTACCTGGTCCAATTTGCATAGTATACTGGGCTGGATGAACAGAAATTGGCCCAACAAGAAAATGACGGGAACAACGGGTGCGCGTGGGATTGCCCCGTACGCAACGCCCCCGACCGGGCGACCCCGCCGCCGACCCGAGTCGGATTTCGTGGCTCCCCGGCCGCCCGGCTCGTATTTGAAACCGAGTCGGATGTTTTATTTTTTGGAAAGAACGAGTCGGAATTTCACGCCGGACGTACTGGTGAAACCGACTATGTTTCGACCAGGCATCCTTAAAAGCAAGCAAGCCGCCGGAGATCAGTTGCATCCATCATTCCATCTCCTGTTCTGTTCCATCCACCGTTCTTGAGGTGTTCTCATTACTCGCCACCGCCACACAGTGTACACCTTCTCCTGCGCCGGAAGAGATCATGGCTGTGTACTACCGTTACCGTAGCGGCGTGGAGACGTTCTCGGTGCCGGTGGCGGCGCCCAGCATCTCCGTGTCCGAGCTGAAGCGGCTCATCTTGGGGAGCAGCCGCCACGGCAACGGCCGGACGCGCGGCCGCGGGCCCAGGGAGAGCGTGGCGCTCTCGGACGCGCAGACCGGCGAGGAATACACCGACGACACCGCGCTCGTCCCGCGCGGCTACACGGTGCTGGTGCGTCGCGTCGCCGGCGGCCCGCCCGCGGAGGCCATCACCATCGCAAGATCATCATCAGGTTCCACTTCCAGCAGTGGTGCTGAAGACGACGAGGACAGGGCCATCAGCGCCGTGATCGACGCGGCCAAGATGACGTGGGACGATCACCGCCGCCCGTCTCAAACTCAGTTGGGTGGGCGTTACCACTGCTACGTTCGCGCCCAGGACGGCGCGCAACAAGAGCAGAGGCCAACGCCGCCGGCCGGGTACGTGTGCCACAGGTGCCGCGTCCCGGGCCACTTCATCCAGCACTGCCCCACCAACGGCGACCCAAACTTCGACTTCGGAAAAAGAAGGGCGTCGTCGTGTGCTACAACTACAACCAATCTTCCTGCCCCGCCGCAAGATGATGCTCATCAACAAGACGATGACGGGGTCCCGCCAGAGCTCCACTGCAAGATTTGCAAGAAAGTGATGGCGGAAGCGGTAGTGACCGGCCGCTGCTGCTTCGACAGCTTCTGCGACGCCTGCATCAGAGCCCACGTCATCAGCAAGTCCAAGTGCGTATGCGGCGCGCAGGCCAGCGCCGACGACCTCATCCCCAACAAGTCGCTGCGCGTCACAATCGCCAACATGCTACTACCCACCAGGGCATCGGGTGTACTATCTGACAACCAGCACAAGAGCTCTGCCGGCAGCAACGAGGAGGCCACGTCGCAGGTGACGGCCGGCAGCCAGAAGGTCATCATGGCACGATCGGAGCAGGGCAAAGGGAGCGCATCGTCATCGACGTCGAAGAGCGCGGCTACTCCGACCGTAGTAAGCGAGCCAAGAACGAAGCAGGTGACGCCTGAGTCGACGGCGGCACAAACCATGGCGGGTGCCGGCTACTACCCCGAGCAGTTCGACTACGGCGCTACGCTTGGGCCGGCATGCTACGGTCCTTTCTTCGGTGGCATGCCGTGGCCACACGATCCTTACATGTACCACGGTTATGGTGGTGTGCCTGCTTACGGTGGTGGCTACCACCCGATGGCCCCTGTGCCGGCTGAAGACTACCGCGATGGACGCCATGGGAGGAAGAGGAAGATGGATCCAAGATTTGAGGAGCCCGGTTTCAAGAAGAGGTGGAGCAGGTCACTGGTCCCCGTTTGAGACAAGAAGCTGAAGCTGGAAGCTCTGAATCGCTGCTGATGCCTGCTGCTCAGGGGCCCTTCTGTTTTGGTTTGGCATTAAGTATGTAGTGTTAGTTATTAGCATATATCATTGAAGTAGATGACTGCTTTATTGTTCTTAGCAGCCTGAGAACGTCGCTGGAAATGTGATGTCATGTTTTGTAATTATACACTTTTATCTATTCCAACTACCAATGAATTGATTGTGACAAGAAAACGTAACTCTTCAGTGGGTGCAATTTCGATGTGGGTTTCCATTTCAGATTATAAGTAAAGCGGTAAGAACATCTCCAAAAGCTCCCTAAAAAATTGACCCCAAAAGAGTGTTTTTGGGAGCAGCCCAAAAATTATTAGCAAGAAGTTTTCTTGTCTCCTCTAACAGTTCTTCCTAAAAATAGATCAAGAAAATTTTTGATTGGTCCATGTTAGCATCTAGAACCATAATAACATTAATTTCTTTCTAAATACAAGTATTGGGATTCTCAATTTCTCCCTCATTTCTAGCTACAAATGGGGAGAATTTAGGGAGAGAATAAATCTATGAGTTATTTAGAGGAGCTGTTGGAGATGATTTTTTAGACTAAATTCCATTAATTTGATTTAGAAAGAGTTTTTAGGAAACTTTTGAAGATGCTCTAAAACAAGTTGGACAGCTATATTTCATGGAATGTGAACTCGTGCAAGATTCCAAAAGGCGTTCTGTTACTTCTGTGTGGTCAAACCGATTGATCTCGAATGCTGTCAATGAAAGAAATCCTATCAAACCAGGTTTCGTAGCCAGCACCAAGAATCTGGCTTAACTCAGTAGCATTTTAAGAAATGAAATATTGAAGACTGATTCTTGCACGCTATAGAATTGTAAGCTACGTACAAATTAGGAGCATACGTGCTTCTTCCCTCCCATTTTCATGAGCTGTACAAATACAACGACCCCAATAACTCTACAGCCACCATTGAACTTTGCCACCACATTTTCGGCTACAAGATTTCAAAAGGAAACATTTCTATCAGCTCAAACAATTCTGAAAACATACGTAGTTCTTTTTGCTTATATTACGGTGAATTATACTATTTGAAGCAAGTTGTGAAAATCAATCCTAAGTGTTAATTAGTCGGAGTAAATTAGTATTTAGACTATATAATTGAGTAATTTACAGATCATGCCACCGGGGCTAGTTTGATCGAAGGTCAGCCTGATCGATATTTGTGTTTCTGTCAAAGAACTGCGGCATGCTGAGAAGATTGGCCTATGTATTCTTTTTTCAAAAGATCTAGACCGTGTGTTCTTGATCTAGAAGCCGGCGGTGGAAGACATTAGATATATACTTCCTCCGTTCTAAAATTGTTGTCATCATTGACTTTTTTCGTTATCTTTGGTCATTCGTCTTATTTAAAAAGTTTTAAAAAATATCATGTATTTTCTTATAATTTATTTTATTATTAAACAAAATTTGAATATAACTTACAACTTTTCATATTTAAATAAATATTTTAAATAAGATAAATGATCAAAATTAATCAAAAAAGTTAATGATGATAATAATTTTAGAACAGAGGAAGCATATCACTAGCAATGAGCTTGTGCGTTGCTAAACAATCATCATTAATTGGTCTGAATCAGGACTCAACAACAACAAACGACCAGACCAAAAATCCGAATTGAATACGATATTATGGTGCCCACACGAAAAACCTTGTACACGACCACACCTAAATTATAGAAGAAAAAAAGTAGAAAAGGATTAAAAAAAGAAAATAGAGATTAACTCATTATATAAAATACGCTTGTTATATTCCAGATAACCAAGTATAATTTAAAAATCCCAAACCTGATTTCACAAACTAAGACTACCTGTAGAATATTGATTGGCAGTAGAGGTGGAGCCGCAAGCTGATGGATTGATGTTGTCATGGCCTTACCTTCACATACAATTTTCCTCTAATTAAAGAGAGTAAACAAAAGTATCAAATCATGAAATCTTTGCTCACGAACTGAAATGAACTTGTTACAAGATACAAGGTCATCGGTAATTTTAGCAATTAGCTTGTTACTGTCTCCGCTTACCGTACCAGCTGACCATATATACGAAATCCTCGCTGGCTTACCGCACCCTTACAGTACCAGCTTATCACGCATGAACACTGCCGCCTGGATCTCTACAACCCGCACGGTCTGTAGCATATGGGAGGTGGTGGTAGCGGTCGCTGTAGGGTGGGGAGAGAGAAGGCGTATACGGAGAGGAGCCGATACGATTGATCTCATTTATCACCAGTAAATTTTAGAACATGAGACAGGAAGCGATTAGAGGTATAAATGATAGGGAAAAACAAACACATAGATCTTGTCAGAGCTTGGTGGTCATGGAGCTGCGCGTGGCAGAGGCGGTCAGCAAACAGCCACAAAACTTTTCAAAAAATTACCAAAGCAAAGCATACCCGTTTTATCATGTTTACAGCTAGGGAGCAGCGCGGTGCTCAAAGATGGTTCACCGGAGACATCCAACAACCATAAAAGTTTGCAGTAAAAAATATCAGGGTAAAAAACATGGCAAAGCGCACCCATTTGACGACCGCTGTAAAGTGGTCGGTGCTCCTAACAAAGACACCTACAACTACAACCGTGCTGACTGTGCTCGAAGCTATGAGGAGAGGTAAGACGAGGCGTACTCGAATATTCTTTTTCTATTCCTTCTTTTGCACAGCATAATAGACTCGATCTTTTGGAACAGAATAACTGCACGGAAGATATTATCTGATTTAATAGATAGTAGAGATATTCCTTTCTTTTGCACAGTATAACAAATTGGATCTTTTGGAGCAGAATAACTGCACGGACGATATCATCTAGTTTAATAGATAGTAGAGATTATGGTGCAATTCTTACAAGAAAGAAAGGAAGGAAGAAAACACTTTGCGTTTTATGTTTACATCTTTGGATGATTACGAGTAGATGACAGTGAAACAAAACAAGGTAGCTCACAATTTGGAATCTGACTATTCTTCAGGTGAATTCTTATCGGGACAGAAAAGGCATCCTTCTCATTTTCCACTTGTCATTTTCTAGTCGTCAGTAGCATTGGATGACGTTGACTAATCGCTAATAGTGGTCCTTGCTTATTTTACACGCCGCTTGAAGAATTTTTCTCTACTTCTTTCACCTTCTTATTCTGTTGACACGTTTCGCAGATCGGTCATCAGTGAAAGTGATCTACTAGCTCCGCCTCCGTCCCTTTTGATGCCCACGGCAGATCAACCTAACCATCCTCGGACTCCCAGCGCGACGAGTCGCGAACATTCCATCCCCTTCGCCTCCCCGAGAGACGACAGCAGCAGCAGCCACAGCCCACTGGTGACGGCGACGGCCGATCGCGCACACCCTAAGATGCGGCGACCAGGCGGGGGCGGCGGTCCCGCGCTTGCGCTCGCGATAGCCCTCGCCGCCCTGGTGGCGCGGGGCGCCGATGCGTCCATCCATGAGTACGGCGGCGGCGGCTTCAAGCCGCGGGCCAACTCCTTCTTCTTCCACGGGGGCAGCGAGGGGCTCTACGCCTCGGATGCGTCGTCCAACTCCTCTGCGTCCTTCATCAGGTACGCCTTCGCGCGCGCCCTCCTCCATCCTTTGAATCGCGCACTCCTAGGGTTCCGGCGCGCCGATCGGGCTCACGTTGTCGGCGTACATAGGATGAGGATCAGACGAGGGTGTTATTCGCAGGGCTTTTAGTTGATCTCGAGCCTCATTTTTCCGGTAATGGCGTGTACGGAAGTTGTCTAAGAAGGCTTTGTTGGACGGCGATAACTATTGGCGAGAAATTGCAATCTCTGTGGTTGCCTCTTGAGTGTCTGCAGCAATTCCTTGGGTTCCTGCTGTTGCTATTGGTATCATGCAAGGGATCAAGTGGGAATTCTTGCGATCCGGGTATTGGGAGACTCATCCGTTGACTAGATTGGATACAGCTGCAATAAGTCTATTGTTTTTGACTTCTTGAATAAAATTTTGTCACAACCAATCAGTTTGACTATCTTACATAGTTTATTAGTTCCTGTTTCGTTGGGTTGCTTAGGAAACCTTCATTGTCCCTTTAAAGCGGCATAACTAAGTGCTCTTTGCGAGCACAATTCGCATTGTATGAGAACATAACTAAGCACTGCTTGAATGGTATGTATTGTGTGTAGAATGGCATTGATCGTCATGTTGTGATTGCCCAATGCCCAACATGTGAGAATGTAAAGTTAGAACTAACATGTGTTGAGTCCGGGGACCGTTGTACACACTTTGTGACCTGTCGTTTGTCGTTACTCTGCAAATCACGGGATAGTAGCTCCAATTTTTTGAGCATGCATGTCACGACACATTTGCATCACAATTCACAAGAGTTTCCATTTAAAGCTACAAGGGTTAATATAAAGCATCATGTCTGATGTTCCTCAGATCTTTAATTTTCTGCAACCTAATGGGCTGCTCTTTCAGGTTTGACTCTGTTGTATTTCGACGAACCCCAGAGTCTGCTTCTAGGCATGAGGACATGCAACAAAAGACAGGATTAGTGGAGGCTATAATTGTTGAGATACAGGACAGGGATAAAATCGGTGGTTCATACCTACATTCTGATGCCATATGCTGCACCCCTGAACTTGATAAGGAGAGGTCTTGTAAAGTGGGTGAAGTGATTATACGACCAAATCCTGATAATCCTGATGGGCCTAAAAGGATCCAGACTTTCTTTGATGGTAGAAATGAAGAAACTTCCATGGTACCTCAAACTGTGACAGTAAACAAAACCGGGATGTACTACCTCTATTTTATGTTCTGTGATCCTCAACTTAAGGGATTGAAAATTATAGGCAGGACTGTTTGGCGAAATCCACAGGGTTATCTTCCTGGTAAAATGGCTCCAATGATGACATTTTATGGTTTCATGTCGCTTGCATACCTTGCACTTGGACTTTTGTGGTTTATTCAGTTTGTGCGATTATGGAAGGATATTTTGCAGCTGCATTACCATATTACAGCTGTTATTGCTCTTGGCATGTGTGAAATGTCTTTCTGGTATTTTGAGTATGCAAACTTCAACTCAACAGGAACCAGACCTATGGGCATCACCTTGTGGGCAGTTACATTCACTGCTGTGAAGAAAACCATATCTCGTCTTCTCCTGCTGGTAGTCTCAATGGGCTACGGTGTTGTTCTACCTACATTGGGTGGGATTACATCCAGAGTTGCTGCCCTTGGTCTTGTCTATTTTGTTGCTTCAGAAGCTCTTGAGCTTGTTGAAAATGTGGGAAATATCAATGACTTCTCTGGAAAAACAAGATTATTCCTTGTGTTACCTGTTGCCGTACTTGATGCTACCTTCATCATCTGGATATTTTCATCCCTCTCTAGAACTTTAGAGAAGCTGCAGGTAGCCACTTTACGATCATGCTAGTCCATGAATATGTTTCCTTTTAAGTTTATTATTATTGTGTAGATCGTGTTGCATGCTGTTATAAAGTTCAAGAAGCATGTGACATTTGATCATTATCAATGTGCTTTTGACTTTTTAAAAAGAAAACTGCAGGCTACATGCCGCATACACTTTAGCAAAACTTGTAGCTACTTCTATTCTATGTTTTGCCTCCAAACTGTATTATGGCCATGTTTGTCAACATGAGTTTTACATATTGACCACAGTTGTGTCCATATCTTACTTGAATGGTATTTATTTTTTTCACATCCTGTGCTCATCTGGATCTGATTGCACTACAGCTGCGCAGAAGCATGGCAAAACTTGAGTTGTATCGGAAGTTTACAAATTCTCTAGCCATCTCAGTACTAATATCAATCGCTTGGATTGGTTATGAGGTATTTGTCTTGTTTCAACTCTAAAGCTCATATTTGTGCTCCATGCTATGTGGATAATAGATATCGTATAACAACCAAGCTCCGATTAGTTTATGCAAATGGTGAATGTTGGTGCACATCACAAGCCAACTATCAGGTCCATTTCTCTATGCTAGACTATGAACATAAAACAAGATTAGCATATCTCTGTGGACGTCTCATTGTCGCCTTTCTGGTCATGAATTTAAGCTTTTCTAGAGACATCTTATGCATGATCTGACTTCCTTTTATTTTAATCTTGAATCAGCTATATTTCAATGCAACTGATCCGTTGAGTGAACTTTGGCAAAGGGCTTGGATCATCCCTGCCTTCTGGAATGTCCTCTCCTATGCCCTCCTGGCCATCATATGCATCCTTTGGTCCCCGTCTCGCAATCCAACAGGGTACTTCTGCTACAAGTTTCATCTTCTCATTTGAGCTCAATTATTGGGTCTTGTTTTTAATACGTTTTTTAGCAATGTACAGCAAGGGAAACCTATGTTGTGGTAGATATTTATTAATAATATAGAGTAAAAGAATAGTACATAAGAAAGTGGGCAATCGTTCCCTAAGCAAGAGAAGCAGCTAGAGGAGGGAGATATACAGTTACCCTGGTGCACTGGCACCATGGTACAACAACAAATTAGTTCTGAAGACCTGTATTTGACCAGCTAAAACTAACACTTATGCTTGGAAATTAGACATGTTTTTATGATGTGCACCACCATCTATTTCTATCTAGATAGCTTCACCACTGGTGATATACACTGGAAGTAAAGTAGCTGTACAGAAGGATGAGGTTTTCGAAACTTTGTTATATTTCAATTTGTCTTTTCTTCAGACATATCTAGTTGCAAATAACTAATCTCAGTTTAGCATGGCATATTTCTTGGTTCCTCATGAATCTGTTCGTGTTGTTCTTTCATTTAAACCATGTACAAAATTTAATTTAGGTTTATCCTGTACAGATTCGCATATTCAGAGGATGCAGGAGATGGAGCTGATGAGGAAGGGCTTTCTCTAGTAGGCAGTGCAGTGAAAGGAACTGGAGATATGGTAAACTTGCATGTCTTTCCGGAGGACAAACGTGCATGACAAGTTGTTGCCTTGAATGCATCTGTACTCCTGGCGGAATGCTATGGTATGTGTTCCCTATTCTCAAGGAATGTACATTTGAAAGTGTGTATTGGTTCGTGCTACACATTATAAATCATCACGCAATGAGTGGTACTGTTTCTAAAGCACAGATGTCTTTATTGTGCACATGCTCTTCTCAAATAAACCATTCTTTCTTTTATGAAAGGAAATAAATCATTCCTCTTTTAGATGTTTTCTTTTGCAGAACTAATTCATTATGACCCTCTGTGTATCTGAAATTCTTAACTATATTTACGTCTTTTAATTGCTTCCCTTCCAATTGCAGTGAAGTACGTTTTTCCTCTGGATTCACCGATAGCTGACATCTTCTAAGGCATGCGTAAGTTTCCATATGTACAGGTGGAGACTTGTGTTGAAAGATTTGACTAAGAGATTTTTGGTTGTCCAGTTGTGATTACTCAATACAAAGTTCAGCACAATAAACTATCACTTTGAGGCAGACGAGGGTTAGTTGTTGTAATCCATGTGGTGGCGTGTAGACCAATAGAATACCTTTTTCGGACATGAACTGCATCCTCACTTATGGAGCTAATGGTATTTGGGTGAATGCTTATGGATCGATTCTGGATTGCATTAAATACATATTCCAATTTGCTGACAGTAACATGGTCGCTGTCTCGTGGCCCCCCACGCCCTACCTGGTTCACTTGTCAGTGGTGGGTAATGGCCTTGTTTGTTTACTATTCTCTCAGCCATGCTTTGGTTATAAGCAGCGGTCAGAAAAAGCGAAGATTTTCTCGCTTCTCGCTTTTCTTTTTTGTAGTTCAAAATTGTGAAGCGGTTATCAAAATAAGTGAGAATCAATGAAAGCAAAACGTTTATCAAGATTACCGCTTATTTTCATAGTAAAAATGAGAATTGAGAAAAATAAGCAGAAATAAACAGGTCATATGTCTATAGGGAATGAATAATCACTTCTAAAGCCTCGCTTAGAGTGGAACGACTTATGTGTTCCTTCTAGGCAAAGACTGGAAACAGATACTGTGTTATATAAGATTTTGGTTTACTCTATACCAGTCTTGGCCTGCACCTATGGGGCAACCCATGATACCCGTAATTACCTTAGGCCATTTGAGATTTTCGAAAATGAAAATCCACTGGTTTTCTATCTCAAAAAATTCACACAATTTTGTCTTAGTTTATTTGATATTTTTCGCTCTGTTTTTTCATATCTAGATTCATAGCTATTTTTATAAAACAGAGGAAGTATATACCAACAATCAAACACCTAATATTGGCTCTAAAAGAAATGATTAGCCCCTGAGCAATCATACCAAGCAAGGGTGCGGGTTTTAAAAAGTTGGTTTGTAAGCTGCAGGACATCGACGCGTCGACTTGAGCTGCGTGACAAGCTTGTTTTGGGTTATGCTGATATACTATACTAGTATAGTTGATTTTTTTTTTTGAACGAACACAAGTGATTTTCAGAGGCAGCACGCTCTTAGTTGCCAGTTTTGTGATAACCCCTTTATAAATGATAACACTGATCATCTTCAATATGTCCCAAGTGACTCGAGCAAGAGCAACAGCCATATCATTCAGAAATACTTTGCACGCCAACTGTAGTAACGTTTCCATGTCTCACCGAGATCAGTGTGGCGTTTCCATGTCTCACCAAGATCAGTGTGCTTTTAGAATTTGCCAAGCCAATCATGGACAAGGTAGCCCTCTGAACCAAACACGATTAATACCGCTCCATTCCGTATTGCATCAGAACGTCGAATTGCTTGTGAGCTAGTAGTTTTTTTCATTCCACGGTACCAGCGATCAAATAATACAGAACATAATAGCATTCAGCATTTTCCATGTTTTCAGCCTTTCAGGAGAGTGAACCTCATATATATTTTTTTTGTAAAACGTAGTTGTTCTAACTGGCCAAGCCACTATCTAAAACCTCTGCGTCTGGAAGAAGATGAAAAAAGGTTAACATACAGTGAGGTGATACAAAGATTGGCAGGGTGCGAAAAGAATGTATCTATGTACGTCTTTATTATTTCCTAACTACAAGCTACCACAAGCTCTACCTTAAGATACAGAGTGTGTATATCATTCTCCCATATCTGTACATTTGTCATTTTACTGGCCACCAAAGGCCTCAGCTGTTTGGTGCCTACCAGTACAGTCAGTTCCCTTGTCAGCCGCTCGCCTCTTTTGCCACCTGAGTTTGTACACCTTACCAATTTCTGTCCTCACGTATAATCTGGGACAAGGTTTGTCAAAAGACGAAAATAATTATAATTATAAGTTTGGTAAATTGTGCATATTGAAAGGTAATCATACCGAAGCTGTAAAGAAACAAAAAAAACTAGTGACGTTGCAGCACATGCAACTATTAAACACAAAGAAAATTTACTCCCAATGCAAGCACACAATACTGATAATAAATACTAGTAACAATTTTGTACTATGATGTATGGTTGCTGTAATACTAATATAATCTGTGCATGTATACACAGAAAGAAAAATATGACAAGTTGCTCCAAGAATTAAATAAACTATGTGCAATGGAAAAAAGTGAGATCAGAAGAAACATATTTTCACTTAATCATCTGGGTTTCAAATAAACAAAAAAAAACAATCATATAAGAGCTTACCAAAATTTTGATAAATAGCTCAACAAATGAATCAGCATGGCCCCAAAGTTGATTGACAAAGCAAAAGGGTAAATAGTTGTTAGCTGATGTCACTTCCAGGCCTTGAACCCAACTGTTGAGGCAGCTTTTTCAATAACTCAGCTTCTCTTGCAATTTGAATATCAGATGGCCAAAAGGTCTGATATATTACTTTGCAAAGGAACCGAGGAAGCAACCCAAGGACTATTATCAGACAAACACTTAGCCAATAAGTCCTTGAAGCAGCCATGTTGTATATTGTCCTGCCCGAAACAAGAAATTACAATCTCAGGTTGTGCCTCAGGCTATAGGAAAGGAAATTCAGTCCGAACTTACCCGTAGTTAGGGAAAATGGGTATAGAATCTATTAACACCATGCACAAAAAGGTAGCAGCTATAGAACCCCACACAGCAAGATGGGTTATAAGCACCCAACGTTGAATGTCCATGGCCAGATGAATATTGACAATTATAACCACAGCAATTGTCCACAAGCTTCCCAGACTCCAGATGTCCATCGTGCTGATATTGTATGTAAAGAAAGGAACATAGAAAAGGACAAGGCTTTGCCATAAGGTATCTAGCATTGTGATCCAGAAGAGAGTCAAGTTGTAGCCCTCATTTCGAAGCCCTGCCTCATAGAGCCTTGGGTAATAAAGAAGTGTATTATGACTCAAGTCCTTGTCCAAAATACCAACGACTACTGTGGGAACCGATGTGTATATAAGGGAATAGAAGACACTACTCCAATCTGTCAGTGCAAGAGTTGCAGAATAAGCTGTATAGAGGATATACCTGCAAAGAGAAGGAAACAACGATCAGATCAACACATATTCAAATGAGAATGAATGAGTAGAAAGGCAAATGAGATGTCACTTGAAACAGTTCCATGCAAATCAATGTAACAGTTCTTAACAACTTCCAGATCTTTCACTTGTCTTTTAGCCCTCTTCCCTTAATTTAAATAGTGTGATTCAAATTTGGGGAAAAAATATTTTGAAGTGGTAACTGAATGGCCAAAATGCCAAACACCAAAAAAAAAAATATAGAACACACAGATTCAAATAGCAAACATGGAGAATCATGTTTCTCATACCAGAAAAGCATCAGCACAAAGACAGCATTCCGGTAAAAGTTATAGAGAATCATGTATGCGATACGCTGATAATTCCAGTGTCCGTGTACAAGCAGTAATCTTTTTAGAAAGCGGAACTGCCCCATGGCGAAATCAGAAGCCATCACTGCTTGACGACCTTCTTGACCGCATATTCCGACACCAACATCTGCCATTTGTATCATTGAAACATCATTTGCCCCTGCCAACCAAAGAAAAAAAGAACGAAAATCTTAGTCTACTTCATGGCACTTTTAATCACCAAAGAATGAGAAAATATTATATATATCACAAAAACTATGTAATAATATGAAGGAAAATGAGCTAGTATCGATTTCTTTAGAAGTGATCAAATTAATCGATCTATTATGTGTGGCTGAAGGAACAGGTGTGTTAATCGTCATTGGCGGAGCCAGATGCAAGAGCAAGGAGGGGCCAGTAACTAGCATGTGCTAAACTTTCTTATCAGACGATGTTCTCTTCTGTTAAATAGGTTTGCTACCGGTGTCAAGCAGTAACTCCAACATCTAATGGGAATTTTGCACAGACCAAGGGGGGCCCAGAGCCCAGGTTGGCTGAAACCTGGCTCCATCCCTGTTAATCGTTACTCCATTCATCTGGAATGTAAGTATTTCTGGCTTTGGTCAAAGGCAAAAAAATATATTTTTGAGCAACAATATCTATAAAAATTGTTCCCGAAAACAAAGTTGTGTGTTATGATGTTTGAAAACAGGAAAGAGACACATTACTGCAGAGTTTCAGATCAAGCAGGCTATCATCAATAGCAATTTTCCAAAAGAAAATGCTAGTGAAGAAATAGGAAAGAAATATGAAGAACCATTTAAAATAACAACGAAAACCAGATGCAGTATCTCACCATCACCAATTGCCAAGGTCATGTCACTAGTTCTGCTTTTAATCAAATCAACAATTCCTGCCTTTTGTAGAGGAGCAACACGGCAGCAGATGACGACTTTACAGGAAGTTGCCAGGTCAAATAACTGTGAAATGAAAATTACAAAAACAAAATTAAAGAATGAGGGCAGAGCAATCATGATTTAACTTGATGTGTATGTGTTCAGCTATTGTATGTGCAGTAAGGGAGTGAGCAACCAGAGTTTCTGAAATGCAGAAATTATTTAATCAACTGATATATCCAAAAAAAAAACATCACAATTATGAAAAAATCAAGCGATAGAATCAAACCTCAGATTCAAGGTCTTTCTCTAGAATATACACAAGTGAGCTCCCATCAATTATCAGCGCTAGCTCAGCATTATCAAAATTTGTCACTTTCTCGCTGTGCTCTGACTTGTTGCCAGCAACAACTCCAGTTAATTGGAAACTGTGTATGGTACTACTTTCAGGTATGTGACCATTAGAAGATCTCGGTTTAGAAACATCACCATTGCACAAATCTTCTATGCCTTCTGAATCCCTTCCAAAATCAGCTGACTTTATTCCAAATTTGGCTTTAGCATCAGCTAGAAGACGTCTGCATTCAACCTCCGAGGAACCATTTATGATAATTGAATGCATGTTTTCAGTCAGAAGTCGGCATGACAAACCAATCGATATAGCGGTTTCCTGCTTATCTCCTGTGAGAACCCATACTTTAATTCCAGCCTGCCGGAGGGACTCAATAGCCTCAGGAACACCATCCTGCAACTTATCTTCAATCGCGGTTGCACCAAGAAGAGTCAGATCACACTCTACTAGACCTGCCGCCTGACGGAGCTTTGCTGATCTCTCATGCATCGAGGTGCTAGCTTCTTCATACTTTTCCTGCCATTCAGAGAATTCAGCATCCGTCAGGTTCTTTGAACCAATCACTAATGTCCGTAGACCCTCAGTTGAATAACCTGACAAATGATTTTCTGTGGCTTCTCTAATTTTGTCATGTAAATTATAAAGCCCGTCACTGATCCCTCGCTTCAAAATGCTTAGCATTGATGTATCAGCACCTTTAACAAGAACCTTCACATTGTTGTCTGGAAACCTTACAACAACAGACATTCTTTTTCTCACACTGTCAAATTCATGGAGACCAAGAACATCCAACCTGATTATAATAATAACAAGGCTGCTTAGTAAATACAGGGTAAAGTTTCTTTACAGGTACAAAGTTTAACTGATAGTCATTTAAGACTGGTACTGGTGGTAGATATAATGCTGGCATAAAAATTTCTGGCTAATGTAGGACTTACCTTATCCTCTCCCCCTGGACATCTATAACAATGTGACCAGTTGTCCTTTCCACAAGAGTATATCCATAGGCAGAAGCTGCAATTACTAAGGCCTGCTCATCTGGCGACTCACCCTGATAATCAATCGCACCTATCTCATTTACTTTGTTTGTCAAATCAAAACTCTCTGTACTGACTGGAATTACTGTGTTGCATGCAGCTAATGTAAGGAAAAAATCATGTGCAGCAAGTCTTTCGTCCCCAACCAATGGTTGATTCAGAAGTCCCAAAAGTCCTGGATCAACATTGATTACCGATTTAGGCTTGTTTCCATTTTGTCTCAATGACTCTGCAAAAGGAGAGAAGCTTAAGAATGAATGCTAACTGGTCCAAGAGAACAACTGCACTAAGGCCACAACTAGACTTCTACTGTTTCAATTCAATGATGGACGCATAGTCACAGGAACATTTATCAACAAATTTCTAGTGAGGGAAATAAAAAAAAAATACTGTGGTGGGATGCGTGATTTTGAAATGTTTATGCAAACAAGATGCAAAATAAATAACTAAATCCAACAAATGGATTTAGTGCAGTCATTTGTTTTTTCGTTGTTATTCAGTATTCCCCTATTTTAAGAAGAGACCTTCAAAGTCTAGACCTGATCAAGAAAATTTACACATTGCATTCAAGCTAGCAGATTATGTCAATGACTGCTAAGGGGCTGAACTACATTTGCTTTTCATATTTTTCTTTGACAACTCATATTTGACATGGTCCATAAAGTTCTTGCGATGTCACAAATAAGAGCAATATAGCAAAGCTAAAAGGTCACCTGTAGTGCTTATTTCATGAGATGAGTCGCTAGTAACTTGTAAGGAGCTGCCATAGTTCTTCCCATAGATGCTAGCTTGCTGGAATTCCATCTTGTTTTGTGTCAAGGTACCTGTTTTGTCAGAGAATATGTACCTTATTTGGCCTAAGTCTTCATTGATATTCAAGGAGCGACACTGAAATCTTGAGCCTGAACTACTGTCATACATCCTTGTATCTCCAATCATGAAGTACGACTGCCCCACCCGTACTACCTCCATGGTGATGTACAGAGATATTGGTATCATTATCTGGAAGATAATGACAGAACTCAGGAAAGAGAAAAATATCTCCAAAGCGATTCCATAGAACTTGAAGTCTTTCCTATTTTCCCGACCAAATGTGAAATATTTTCTCCTGTAGTATGGTAGCGCATCCAGATTTTTTGAATTTTGAAACAGCCATACCCCCATCCCAGTAGCCACAACTGAACATGTTATCAAGAGAAACGCTGATAACCAAAGAGTTTCCCTGTTCATGTAGCTCTCTAGGTTGCTGCTCTTTGAAGGAGATATTGTACTGTTCAACATAGCTTTTGTCTCCTGACCAGCATAGACAACTACACCGATAATCCACTCTGTGTTTTTGAGCTGGCACCCACGCAAGACAATGTTTGATTGTCCAAGTGGAATCCTCTGATTGTTCAACTCCATGGTAGCAGTAAACTCATAGATATTTCTGTTAGGCTGTTCACATTTGATCAGGCCTGAATATGAGCCATCACACGTCATGGAAGTAGTTTCTTGGCGAGCATACCTTGTTTTTAGGTTTGACTCACCATCTAAATTCATTGTCTGGATATAAGCTATACCATTCGGATCACTTGTACCTAGCAGGACCATATCACATGGCATTGTTTCATTGGAGTGAATTTTAACAACCTCACCTGCACAGATACTTTTCCATTTCTTCGGCCGAAAATCACCATGTTGTAAGACCAGTGCCTCTCGGTTATTTTCGTTCCTATCAGATCTGTGACGCCTCCAGTCTTCATAACCATCTTTTATAGCAGTCACAAACAAGACAAAAAGTAGTGGGAACAGAGAAGCAGTCCGTCCAAACACGGCCAAAGGAGGGAGCTGGTTAAGAGCAGCAATAACCAGGAAGTATACATAAGCCAGCCGGTGAAACTGTATGAAGAGATTCTTAGGCAGGAATGTAATCAATGTATACTTGCTTGTTCTGATCTCATTTCCGGTGAATTCATAGCGATCATTTGTCCTGTCAGGATCATTAATGTAAATAAGCCTTGGATCATGCTCTGATGAAAATGGATCTTCGAATTGTGTGCTCTTGTTCCTGACTCTCTGGGAGCGATTGGGCTTCTCGTGAGAGGAAGACACTGCTCCGATCTCAAAGGATGATGGAGAACGCTGCATCTCCATTACACCACCCCAAGAAACCTTCCTCTGCCTCTCCTTCTGAGAGCATTCCACCGATAGACGGTTGAAGAAGTGTGAATCAGCAGACTGGAAACGCTCGGCTGTCCTGTTCACATCAGACTCCTCCTGAAGATGTCTTGGCACTGCCTCCCCACCATCGACAAGGTTGACAGAAGCTGTGTCACAATCTTCGTATAATGATGAAGAGAACGAATCAGTACGGCAGAGGCAGCCCAATGAGCCTACCGAACAACGAGCAGGAGCCTGCTGCTTAGAAGGTGAATCTACGCCTCCAGATGATGACAAAAGCAGGGGGTCACCGGTAGTCATATATAATCGCCACCCCCCAACCCATGCATCACCACAATAAGCGCCCAAATCACCAGTCACCACAATAAGCTCCAGCACACCATATGCCAAACCCAACTCATCTTTGCAGGACGTAGCATCATGTGCAGCTTCACAAGTACAGATTACTCCAACCTATTAAAACAAAATAGCTACTAAAATCGTGAGGTTTATCAGTTCAGGTATTACTGTAAGGACAATAGCTAAAAAGATTGTCAAACAATTCAACAAGTTATTACTCGAAGCTAGATCAATAACGTCTACGAGCTTCAATGAACTGCTAGTAACACGAAGTAAACAGCTAAAATCAGTAACCGTTGTAAGTCTAGTAGCCCAAAATGCAAGCAGCATAACTCGCACGAAAAAAGAGCAACTCAAAACCTTATCGATCGATTGTGTGCCATGATCGAACACCTGAAGTTAAAATTCTAATCCTGGAGCTAAGTCTAGAAGTTGGATCAGAAAACTTGCACCGGGAAAAACGTAACTGACAAAACGACCCCGAAAAGATTTACAGAAAACATTTCCCAGATCGCGCCAAACTGAGACATCCAGGGGACCAGGACAGGATCAGGACACGCACCAGTGGAACGCCTCCGGATCGAGCCGAGCCAATGCCGAACTACGCTTGCTGCGGCTGCGCCCTCGTGGCGCTGCGGATCAGGCGGCGCGCCTCTCGCGGATCTGAGGGCGCGGTGGCGGCTGCGGGGAGCTTCCGGTCTCGGATTGGATGGGCCCAGCGGCGCCGCACGCTATGCCTAGGGTTTCGCCGCGGCAACGGCGACGGCGACGGCCCGAGGCGGGGAGGAGACGGCGGGCGATGGAGGTGTGTGGTGCGAGATGAGCTGTGAGCTATTGGTTTTCCAGCTCCTTTTTTTTCCCTTCTTTTTTTCGCTTCGTTTTTCCGCGTTCGCGAGATCGGGGGCGGAGACGAGACGAGGCGGTGGCGGACGGGTGGAGGAGCGCGAATTATTCACCCAATTCGACGTCTAATTTGTACGCTGGTGAAGTGTACTGCGTTGTATTTCCTGGGTATTCCGATTTTGCCCACGGCGTTGCTGGCTCTCTTTCTGTTTTGTGATGACTGCGTTGGGTTATTATGGGATGAGCTTGTTGTCCGCAACTGCCCTCTGGCAAGTACAGAAACTACTGGTTCAGTTTTGGCAGTTCAATATCGCAGCTTCTTTGAGCTGCTCAACAACCTTCAACGTCCCCGGATTGAAGGGAAACCCTGGACTCTTCTGTGTGAATGATCAGTTCGGGATGTGTTGTACCCTTGATATATTTAGGCTGTGTAGGTTAAGCAGACCATATTGTCTCAACTTGTACGGGAAATCGGTCATTTTCTAGGAAAATCTCTGATAACTTTCAAAAAATGAGTATTTCCAAATTTGTTCCTATTATGTCGGTATGAATTTGAGTGGAATTTCACTTGGCCTTTTACATGGCCACATCTCCGTGTCATATCGCAGTCAAACAGATTTGTTTTCTTCTTTGTCCCTTTTGTGATTATTCTGGTCTAAAAAAAGCCTATATCTGAAATATAATATTGCTTCATACTTGCAGCACAAAGAAATTGAGAAAAATGACATAATTAAATAAATAATTTTGGGATACCACTCTCTGTGATAGAGAGAGACAATAATATCACATAAAAGAATTTCCTATATGATACTTATTGAATTGACTTTGTATTGTTGTATTTACCATCTCATGTTTTTTATCCATTGCATTGTTTATCATTGGAAAGCATTACCTTTATTTAACTCAACTTGATGTGGCAGAAGTTATTGAAACTGTTATGTTATCTTGTTTCTTTTTTCATAAGATCAAAGAAATCGATAAAATTATTATGTGTTGTATTTTTTATGATTTTTCCTCAAAGTAAGGCGTTAGAATCCTTACTTCAATGGAAACAATTGGCTTCATCTAACAAGCGTAGCATGTTATAAATGTATTATACTTGCTTTACTTATTTTATAATAAACTTTTTTTAATCTAGCAAATATATTGAATATGTGATACGAGGGAGACTGCCAAAGTATTCAAGTCAAAAAAGAAAGTAAAGACTATTTCAGAAGCTCACGGTATATTATTTTCTTATTTTTTTTTCAAAATTGCTACCAACCATGTACTACAAAGTATCAATTATTCATACTACTATCACAAGCAAAAGGTTTTATTTGCTTCCTTTTTCTTTATAACCAAGTGGCCCGTGACAAATACATGCCCTCTTTTGAGGTGTTCCCACGGCAGGAGGCGACGTGAAGAGAGTTTTTTTGGTTTTGCGCTTTCCTTGGCTTGTCTGTAATCCCAAGTTGACCCATGGGCCCGCCACCACCATCGTCGTCGTCTTCTCCGGCCAAACTCGTGGTGCCTAGTGGAGTGCAGGTAGCCAATGCCGGCGAAAGTCCTCCGAGGCTCCAACCTGGACCCCAAACGTAATTTAGCGTGGATCCAGATCATCCCCTGCAACTAGGAGCCCACTAGACCACTATAGTAACGGCGTGCCGGAAATAGGGATCCTCTCCGTGTTATGCGTACAAGCTTGCCCTGTTTTCGTGTCTCACTGTCACGATACAGCTGGATGGTCGCTGAGCTTCATGTGGCCAGGTTTCGTGCAGAGGGTGAGCGAGTGGAATTTAGCTTGAATTTCAGCAGGCAACAGAAGATCCGGAGAACCCAGGCGTGCGTGCGCGCACGTTGGCCGACGTGGATCCATGAACCTTTCTCGCGTCGTCGTCGCCTGGTTGGGACCATCTGTTCTGTTCATCCTTTTTATTTTCTTTTTCCTTCGCTGCCGCATCGCTTATCGGCACATGCATGGACTCCACTTGCCCCGACACGGAATGCTCCAGAATGATTCTCCCGGCCGCAGCTTGTACGCGTCACTCAGCTGAATCGCTGCCCTGTTTCTTCCCTCGAGGACAGAGAGTAACTGCCTAGTGGGCTACTGGCGCGTGTTGAGCGTCGCAATTTCTGAATTCCAGTTTTTTTTTCCTTTGAAAGAAAAAATTGAACATGGTTTTTGAACTAATACTCCTACTAGATTATATGCACAGTGTCTTTTTTCATCCTTCGTACTTTAGCCAAGCGCGCCGCACGGAACAATCAGCTCGTCTTCGTCTCCCTGCAAAGAGAAAAGATGTAGTACTAGCAATCCATCGGCTGTGCTGACGTTGACGGGCCGTGCGTCTGACGCGAAATCCGCCGACGCCACTGCCGCACCAACCGCCTCGCTCGGCGCCGCCCAACGGGACACCGAAGCGTGCCACGTCGGGGCCCCCGTCACGCTGCCACCTGCCCCCGGATCCAACGCGTGGTCGCTCGAGCATGGCGACACGCGCGAGAGAGGAACGCGCGCCCCGAATCTTCTCTCGCCCCCGCGCCGCACGGATAAAGCAGCAACACATGATCCACCAACGAATCTACCACCTAGCTTCTTCCGAGATCCCGATCGAGTTCCCAGACGCATCCATCCGTTGATCCAGCCGAGAGAGACGACAATGCTGCAGCCCGTTTGCAGGCCGGCGACCCCTGCACATCCGCTGCTGACGCCACGCGGGCGCGCTTCCGGAACGCCGAGACGCGCCCGGGTTGCAATTGCAGCCGGGCTGGCCGTGGCTGTATCTCCAGCGCGGGCCCGGCGGCTGATGTGGAGCGCCCGTGCGTGCTGCGTGGGAGCGGGAGGCACCAGCAGCGGGGAGGCGACGGAGCCCGTGCAGGCCGAGGAGGCGGTGGCGGAGGAGCTGGAGTCGCTGGAGGAGGCGGCCATCGCGGGGGAGGACGAGGGGCGGCGGCCCACGGACTACGACCGCCGCGCGCACATCTTCGAGGAGAGCTCGCGGGTGTTCCGGGAGCTCAAGCAGCGACGTGATGGCGATGGCGATGGCGGCGTCCGTGAGGGTGGCGTGCACGGTGGCGTGGCTGCAGCTGGGACGGCGACGCGCGAGCCGCAGCAGAAGCTCCGGTGAAAGCGTGCGTCTGCCTCGACCTGCTGTACGGTTTACTCGTGTACGCGACTCAACTCGGCTCGCGCGCGTGTTCTAGTACAGATAAGCCGCGTGGCAGGAAGATCGAGAACTTACTACTACACGTGCAGTGCAGCTCTTGTAACGCTCAAGTTTTTTTTTTCGCACGATCTGCCTGGAGTGGATCAGAAATGGAACTTTGCTTTCCACTCAAAAAAAAAAAACGCTCAAGTTTTTTTTTTCGCCAATGGAAAGAGAAATTTCATTGCTCAAAAGATTCGAATTAAATACCGACTAGTAAGATGATCACAACACGCACCAGATCCAGCAACCAGCATTGTTGCCACATTGAAGCACGCGTAGCGACTTGTCGGACCTCGCGGGGATTTTGATCTCTTTTCGCGAGCTCCAGTTACCAGATCTGGCGACGACCGGCTAGCTTACTTCGCCGCGCGTACAACAAAAAATTCAGCCGGGTCCTTTCGCGATCCAGCTTCTTCAGGACACACTGCAGGTGCGCAGTCCGTCTGGTCAATCGTTTTCTCCCCGCACCATTCTGCCGCCAGATGAGATGCGGCCCTTCAGAACCTGGACTGGAACACGTCCCGACGTCCGTCCAACGTCTGAATTTTTTTTCCCTGGAAGAGGCTGAGCTTGGGACTGGCGACTACAGATTCATGAATTTTACTGAGCAAGACAGCTGAATGATCGTGAGAGAAACCGATCATCATAGTAGAACTGATCAATAGCGATCGTTCATACAGTATACTACGGTATACATTCACAAAACTGCACCGTTCTGCCTGCACAATTGCACAATTCTCGCTTTTTTCAGCATGCTTCAATTTTCTCCCAGAGAGGCGAACTTGAACTGGGGGTTACAGTCTCAGAGAATTACTGACCAAGACAACTGGGGACAATCATGAGACAAGCCGATCATCATAGCAGATTAATTGGATCGTTAATATCTATACATTCAAAACATAGTATTTGGTGCACGCGTGCAAAACTTACATACAACAAAGGGCACACAAAACTGCTCATTGACACACCCAACTGCAAACAATTTACACACCAATTAGAAACGCTAGCTACTACTGCAGCACCCATCTCAGAAATTTAGAATGCACACATCTAAATCTGTCTCTAAAGCCCGATCTTCTTGAGCGCTACTACTGCTACCCAAGTAAATAAAAAAAAAAACTGCTCCACGTGCGCTATGACCTCAGCTTCAGGGATTCCAGGCTATGGATCCCTTTCTTCAGTATTCCCTGGAGTTGCAAGCCACCACGCCTAGCCTTTGGTCTCTTCACTGGACTGTCTTGCTCGCCTGAATCATCGCAAACGCCTTTGCCCTTCCTGTCGAACATCCTTGTATCAGGTGTTCGGCCGTCGAAACTTTCGAATAGGTCAGGGGAATGCCGAAGCATTTCACTGGCCGAAGAGTACCCCATCAGCCGGTGAAGCTTGCCATCTTTGGCCACTCTCTCATCGATGGTGTTGAAAGACGAATTTCTCGAGACATACAGAGGTTGCCCGTCCTCAGTGCTGGTAGAGTAACTGACGCCGAACGAGAGACCGTATTCTTCAGAGTATGACACCGGGTCTCCTTGATCGAACCCGGTCTTATGGTCATCGGCAGTTCGGTGAATTTCGTAGTCATCTGTGCTGTACTCGTCATCGCCTCCAAATGGTGACTGCAGCTTGTTCTTCCTTGTTGGGTCTCTATAAGAGTAGGAGAGGACCTCAGAGCAGGAACCACACTTTAGCCGGCGAGTTCCTTTGCTTGGAACGGTGAAGTCAGTTGGCAGCTGGACTAGATTCAGGCAGTTGGAGCAGATGACAAATGGAGATCCCCGCAGAACTGGCCGGCAGTGGTGTCTTGGGGGAGGCCGCCTTTTTATCTCCTGAACCAGTGGCTTGTGCATTACAGGTTCATGGTTGCAGGATCTGTAACACGGTGGTCGGCAGCTGTGGCAGCACTCATGGCGGCAGGGTCTCATCTCCATTTGCTCAACGGGATAGCCTGAATAAGCCCTGTACCGACGATATCGCAGCGAGGGTAGTCCGCCAGGAGCGACCTGGCCAGACCTGCTTAATCGAGTTGCATGCCCAGAATGCCTGGCAGCTGGATGGTATGCTGCAAGAGGTGCGCTGGATGTGATGGCTGCATGAGACATGTCCTGTTTGGGACGTGGAGGATGCGCTGCTCTTGGCTTGCAATCCGAAGGTTTACTGAACAATTCAGAAAGGTCGCCTTTTAATTCATCCACACTATTCATGATCTTTGATTGAAGGGGCTCGCTGATCCTGAAGCTTTTCGACTGAAGGGAAGTCCGTGCCGAATGGAAATCAAGCGAGTTGATGGATGCTCGGAGATCGCAAGACCGAGATTGCACTCTTACAAGATAACTCTTCTTGTTTATTGTGTGCTCATCTTTTTCTGCTCCCTTCTGCTCAGAATCTTGAATGCTGACAGTTACTTTGCTGCTTTCAGAATTGAGAATGTTGCTCTCGGAGGCATTCAAGCAGCATTCTGAATCGTTATTTTCTCTCTCTTTGGAAACCTCCGGCTTCTCTGCACATTGTTCTACTGCATGGTTTTCTGCTTTGTCAGAATCCAATGGAGTGCCAATCGCATTGGAGTGCGCCTGGTCAGCAGTACCTTCCTCACTTGAACTGGCATTCTGGCCTTCAAAAATCTCGTGATCCTTATTCTCAATATTTTCATCCTCCACAGCATTCTTCTCAGCAGGCTGAAGCTGAACATCACAACTTTCATTGCTGCTTATAGTGCCATTGCTGTCATGCCCTGTGCTTGAAGCAATCGCAATGCAAGAACCCTCAATAGCAGCACCAGCAGAGGCTTCGTCTTTGTTTGGAGGAGGCACTCCATTGTTCACAGAGGTAGCAACCGAGTAATTGTCAGTATCTTGCCGAACTTGTTTGGTGGCCACATGTCGTCCACTGATAGTACGGATTTTAGCTGCACAAGAGTGACACAGAAGAGACGATTCAGTGGGAGATCTGTGAATTGTCATGAGCAAAAAGATGATAAGCATTGCCTATGCTTGTTGGTACAGTTAAATGTCTGAAATTTTACCTCGAAGAGTGGTGTCACATCCGCCGCACCTGTAGACTGTAACATTGGCTGGTTCCGGGAGAACATTCAAGCACTTCGGGCACCTCACAAGGCGATAACCTTCTGTGTTTGCCATCATGGAAGGAAGGCCGAGGACATCACCCACAACTTAAAATTATCTGGCTATAGTTCCCCACCAGGTTGCTAAGCTTGACGATGACGTCAGTGACCTGTGGGTGCAAATTATCAAGACGAGGATCAGAAATCTCATTAATAGCGGATGAGTAGTTAGTTTGTCAGATTTGAAAATTGCGGTTAATAGTCCGCTGAGCCTCAGCAACTGGAGCAATGAGTACAGTTCAATCAAAAGGCGAGTGATAAGTTTGTGGCAGCATACGCAAATAAGATTAGCTGCCAGCAAAAGGGGGAAAAAGAAAAACAGAGTGAGCTCCAAGGGCAAGGTCGCCACATGCACACTAGTTACTGCGTTCGCACTTGAAACATTATAATCAGTAGGCAATTGTACACTTAGGTGTACTTAAAACACATCCGGAGTACAAGCTGAAGACATTTTTCAGAGGACCAGGAAAACAACAAACTGAAAGCCGCCGGTCTCAAACTCTCAATAGGCCTCAAAAGCCAATGATTGTCCTAACCCCGTTGGCCGATTCAAGAGGTACTAAACTACTAACCTACTCCATCAACAAAGACGCGATGTTGTTCTGTCGGAAACTAACGTTTTCCTTGAAAATATCACGAAGTAACGCCGACATGGAAGGTTCAAGTAGGAAGCTCCATGGAGGCTATTGAAGAAGAAACCTAGGCAGTTCCATGTCGGCAGGACGCGGAAACAAATCAAAAGAATCAACTGTTAAGCATTGTGAACACCCCAATCTCGTACGTCTACTTTCAGAAAACTTCCTTCAGCGGAGGAGGTTACCGACTGAATCAAGGTAGCCCTGAGAAAAATCCTCGCCCAAGAAGACCAGTACCGAATCGAGAGAGAGAGAGAGAGAGAGAGAGAGAGAGAGAGAGAGAGAGACTCACCTCCCTTATGGATGCTCTGCTCCTAAACTCGATGTCCCCTCTTTCTTTCACCTGTCGTCTCCCCTTTGCTTCTTTCTCCCTCTTCACAGACCCCTCCAGCTCGTGGAAGTTATGCGCAGGACGACCGAAACACTTCAAGAGAAACGAGTAGTAGTCTTCTCTTCCCGCGGCGCGGTGAGCAGTTGACTGTGGCTGGCGGGTTGGAAAGAACAGAGAAAGCTTTTAGTGCTCCGTCACGGGTGTGAACGGAGCCACGGAAGTGGGGTTAAGGGGGAGAGACCGTTCGCGCTTGTGTGCACAGCACGGCGAGAAGGGGACCGCCGGGAAAGGCAGTGGCAGTGGGGAGGTAGCGTAATGGTTCCCGTCGGTCAAACGGCCGCGTGGTAAAATAACAGGAGGGGAGTGGGTTGACCGGCGGGGGATGGGTTGACCGTGGGCGTGGTAGGCGAGCGGAGCGGGACCGGGTCTGCGGGTCCGAGCTCATTCCCTTCTACCGCCACGTCACTATTCCGGCGCTGACCGGACTTGTGGCCTCTAGATGTTGCCGCAGTGGACGACGCCGTGTGGGGCCGGCACCCTGCCCACGCGTGGCTCGGCCGCGGAGCAAAGCGATGGCGACGAAAGCGAGCGGTGACTCTGGTGTCCGGGCTTGTTCCGGGACTTGCCGTGCGATTTCGCCTGACGTGACCGACTACCGTTTTTCGTGCAGGTACTAGTATCTTGGTCGCCGGTACTACTGTACTGCAGTGACACCGGTAGGTCTCGCGAATGTCAAAACACATGCGACATCGCATGACAGATGGGCTGGTTCTGTTTTGCCGGCCTGTTTGTAATGGCAGCAGAAGGAAAGTCCGTTGAAAACCCCAAACCGGATAAAAGTTGGTCTCCAGCGCCAATAAAAACGAAAAGACGGGGTGCTGAAATCTGTAGACCTGTCACCGGCGTCCGTCTTTGCCGAATCTGGAGAGATCGTTGCGTCGCGGTCTACAAACCGCCGTGCCAGCAGCTGAACTGTTGGTGAGACGGAGACCTCGCGCTCTCACCGTCGCACGGGCACACACCCATGTGCGCCGTCCTGGACGCAGGATGGGGGGGCTAGCGCCGGCACCATCCCCATCCCTGCCTTATCCATGGAAATTTATCGGCGACAGCTGTGTTTGTCCCTGCTTTGATCAGTGATGGCCAAGTCCAGCTGCAGCTCTCACCGATCGACATTGAACCCACCAACTCACGTGGAAGAGAAGTGATCCCAGCTGAAAAACACTCTACTGGCAACGGTTAGGAATAGGTGACGTGACAAGGAGACGGTGCAAGAGGCAAACACACCATCATGTTCTTGTACTATACTCTCCTAGCTGGGAGCCTGGGACACCACAACCACAACCGTTCGCCGAAGCAGTTCCATGGTTGGTTCTAAGACCGCAGCTCCCAGCTCAGTCATTGGCAGCAGCAATAGTCAACACAAGCACTGTGACACGACGGCGATCGTGGCCAAACGCCGTCAGAATTGACCTCGCCGGACGCCGGCCGGTGCAATAAATCAGCCGGCACAATCTGGTGCGAATGAATGACGCGACGCTGTCACTATGTTCATCATGTCCCCATCCCCAGTTTCAGAACTTCACACCCAGTAACGCTTTCACACACAACGATAGTGATTGCCGATCTGGTTGCTTGCTGTACTGCTGCCCAAGGATTAAAAAACCGGTACGGTAACAGTTTTTGTCTTACTGAAAACCGGCTTGGTAAACCAGAAAAACCGATCAAAAACCGTTTTTACTACAGTATACAGGGTCGGGTTTTCCAATAAACCGAACATCCAGTAAAACCAGACCGGAGCAGTTTTGTCAAAAACCACAAAAACCGGCCGGTTTTCAATGGTTTTTTAATCCCTGCTGCTGCCAAAGCGGTAAGGTCCGTCAGTCACGCGCAAGTGCAGGTCAACATGGGCACTCCACTAGTAGCAACAAAATAACACAAGGCAACAGAAAGCGAGACAAGATACTGGTACTCCTACATTACTGAATGAATTATCAATAAAGATACTAGTTGTACGTTCAGTGTTAGCCAAGTCAAAAGCCTCTTCATCATAACGTGACAAGATGGTCTAGCTTTTCACTAACCCACCAGAACAAAGCGACCAAAGATGACCAGGTCGAAAGAGCCACCATTTCGCGATCCTCCAATCCAATATTATTATGTTATGTACAACGACTACAGCTTATCCTACCATTGACTATTGCAGCCCATATGTGGCACTAAGCCACCGACTAGAAACTAGTACAGAAAATATAAACGAGCAGAGGAGTTTCCTCGCCCCGCAAGAATGCGGCTAGTTCAATAAGTCAGTAATCCATTGGCAGCTCCCATTCATCCTCCGGATCTCTCATCTTCCTACGGAGTTTTCGACCACCAGACTTTCCCTGACTACTTGCTCTTCTCCTTTCAAATCTACCGTACTCATCAACCTCACCACCGGGTCCCCCAATGTTTTGAGTGCCCAAAATGCCCTAACATCAATTAATACACAGTTTCATTTCAAGTTGAGTGATTGCATCAGAACCAGTAAGTGATCCATACCTGTGTTAACCGTTGAACCCGGGAGATCGCATCTTCATGCACCACGATTGTATCGGAGACTATGTCTAGCACATCTTCTACAAATAGACAGTATGTGCTTACCTGGAAACAGAAGTTAGATTTGTAGCAAAACAGAAGTAGAATAATATTTACTAGGGTTCATAGTGAATTACCAAGCTAGAAGGGACAATAGAAAACCCAAATGAGTCAAGTTCAAGAGACTCCATAGCACCCGAGTTCATATCAAATGTGAAGCCACGCACCTAAGATATGGAAAGGGAAACTTCAAAAAGCAAAAAACATTGAATTCAATAGACTGATGCAAACTGGATATGTAATTTACACAGATTACCTCTCTTTAAAGACCAAATGGACTCACCTTACCAACATTGCGCCGCCTGGAAGTTACAACATTGTATCCCACCTAATAAGCAAGATTATAATCGTGTTAGATAACAAGACAATGCTGAATAGTTTCATTTTAATCGAGTCAAAGGAAATGCTCCCTTTTGTGAGAGGATTCTACATGAAAAAAAACAATTCCCTAAGGTTTGAGCTAACAGTACTATTGTAATGTTGATTTATTAGTTGAATGAATATAGTATGATAACATGCTGTTACTGAGTGTTTTTTTATATATCTGCAAAGCTAACTTACCAAACTGTGTAGCCCAGCCAGTTTAAGTTCGTAATCAATCACAGACTCATCCTCAACAAGTACTACATCTCCAACCTACAAAAGGTATCCTTACATTGAAAATCATTTAAGAATGTTTTCTTCCATATGTTCATATGGATAACAAGAATAAAGATATAGCAGACTATGTTTATGGATAATGAGAATAAAGGTATATTGGATAAGGAATCAGCCATTCCATATTCTATCCACCTGATATATGTCCTCAAAAAGGAATTTCTCAGCTTCTCCTGAGAGCAAGCTTGGCCTCACTTCAACCAATGCAACAAGCCACTGAAGAGAAATGGAACAGGATGAAATATAGAAACAATCATTATGCAAAAAAAAATATATGTAAATATAGGAACATTCATTGTGTATAAAAAGGAAATGTAGAAACAATAATTGTGAAAAAACAAAGAAATATAGAAACAGTGGTAATTTTCACTGAAAATTGACTATCAGATGGAAACTTTGCACTACTTTTGTAGTATTGAAATGCTACATAGTAACGCTAGACTAGGTGTAAAAGCAGATTTGAATATAACAGTTACTCGATTATAGTATGATTACTGCATAGAAAAAGTTTCCTTCAATTAAGATGATCCAAAAAACAAGCTCAAAAAGGGAGGAAGGTGAAATGTGATCTATTTTTCCCTTTTTTAATAAACATGCATGGAGAGTGTCCATTTCATTGATAAACAAGATAATTTACAATGTACACCTGGACTGGAAGTGAAACATAATTTTCAGTAGGGGTGATACTACTCCTCTTCACTAGCATCATTTAATATACTTTTCAAGTCAATTCACTTATTTTGGGGCTATTTTCTTAAATATTGGTGTAAATGCTATGATGGTGGCTACTGGAAGTCCACTCCATGAAATGTTCATTCAAGAAGTGTTATATACTAGCTCTTATATTGAGCTTTGCTACTGACTGAGGTGTGTCCACGCTAGGAAAATGTAGTGTTGGAATCATTTTTTAGCATCATCTTTGGTTTGTTTCACGTGACTTTATTTTCCAGTGTGCAGGCTGGAATTAGGACTAGCTGGTCATGCGTTTGAGTAAACTGTGAATGAGAGGACAGAGGAGAGGCATGGGTAACATGTGAATAACATTTTAAATATTTAGGGACTTTCAACCTGTAAGAAACTGCACCAAAACCTGAACCCAAACCTCTCTGGCCCACAAACTGGCACCATACTAACATCCTACCAAGTCCAAATCTGAAAAACAAATGGCTGCCTACCCATTTTTCAGGGCTTTAGGCTTATCTGGAATAGAAACTTTTCCGTGGAGCAGAACAGTACTATATAATTTACTTTAAGATAATTTCTCGATAGGCTTTAGGTTAAGATATACTCCCTTTGTCCCATATTACTTGTCATCCTACACTCATCCAGTTTTCCCAATTTACTTGTCATCCCCGCATCCCAATGTGTCTTTCTCTCTTATCAATATACATCTACAGGGCCGTCCCAAGGATTTTGGAGGCCCTTTGCAAAATAGCGACCGAGGCCTTTACCTTAAATAACAAAAACAGAACAAAAGTATACCTATCATTTAATCTTCACTTGAAGTGCATTATTCTTTGTGCATCCTTTGAAATAAAATTTTCAATGATATCTTAATAAGCAATCTTGTTCAGTATATCACCCTCCAATGCTATTGTAGTCAAATCATTGAGTCTTTCTTGTGTCATTATTGAAAGCAAGTATGACTTCAATAATTTTGGTTTAGAAAAAATACGCGGCAACAGTCACAGGGATTCTTTCAAAACAAATCTATCCATAGCTCCTTTCTGAGAATGAGTTAGGCTTTCTAATCTTTTTTTCTTTCTATGTTTTTCATAACCAAAATCATATTTTCTAATCTGGTTTGAAGAAGACATCCTTTGGCCTAAATAAAATTGATTATGCAATGATCAATTATCAATAGTCGATGGAGAAAAGAATTAAAAAGGACATAAGACCAGAGAGATTGACTTTGTACCTTAATCAGACTGATTACTTGATTAGATGAGTTCCTAGGCATGGGGCAGTCATCGGCGTTGCACACGGCATAGCGAGGTGGAAGGGCGAGAGCATGCTGGATGACATGGACTAGGGAGGCGAGTCATGAGATTGAGTTATTCTCTGAAAGAAGACGTTCGTACGTATGACTGGAAGCTGAAGGGATTAACGATTGATCTCAGAACTTGTTTTATGAGCTTCCGCTGCATTGGGGCCACTATATATAGGAAACCTTGATTAACTTGGGGGCCCTGAACCGTCGCACTGGTCGCACCTGCCTTGGGACAGCCTTGTACATCTATGTCTATCTCTCTCTCCTCATCATTTCCTACACCCTGCTTTTTTCACTTCTCCTTAATTCCCGTGCACAGATGTAAAATGACAAGTAATTTAGGATGGAATGAGTATATTCTTTATTACATTATACTCGTTGCTCAAGAGTCGAGGGTGATGCATCCCTTGTGCAATGGCACAACTGATCCTTAAAACATCACAACTTATACTGTTATAGAACAATGATTCACTACTAGTAATTGCCTAATCAAACCAATGAACGAAACAAGAAAACTCAGTTTAGCCAACCAGCAAATGTGGGTTAGTCCATAACAGATCTTTTAACAAGAACACTGACATCTGCACTTGATCACTGACAAATCATTATACATCGATATCAGAGTCAGGGTCAATCTCATTATCCAACTATCACTAAATTGTTTTGGCTAGGCACGTTAGCACATCAGGCTGTGATGGTACAAATCCTGACACTGATCAAGATGTTAAGATAACTAAAGAAACATGCTATCACGAAGTAGTACAACGTACAAAATGGTAACCATCATCTATGAAGTGCTCAGAGCCACAACAAAAACAAAACAAGCGCAGGCAGCAGCGTCCAGTACATACCGACGCGGAGTCGACCCAGAGCTGCGACACGAACCCGAGGCTTCGTGCCGAGCGCACGCAGATCACCTGCTTCGCGAGCAGCGCCGACCGCCTCGCCATCTGCCTCCGAGGCCGCCGCGTCCCCGCACCGCCTGCACCCTTCTCCGCCCCCCGTTCGCCATCGCCCTCGACGGCAGCCCCTTCCTCAGCCTCCACAGACACCACCGCCTCCTCCTGCTGCTCGAGCTCCCGCTTCAGCGCGAGGAAGTCGAAGCTGGACGGCGGCGCGGGCTCGTCGTCACGGGCGGCCGCGCAGGCAACGAGGGCGTGGCGAGCTAAGAATGGGTCGCGCGGGGTGACAGGTCTGGGCTTCGGGTTAGGGGCGGATCTGAAGAGCGGATGGGGGAGGCTGCTGAGGCGCGCGCAGGCGCAGGAGCACATCGTTCGAACAGGTTGATGGGCAATGGCGAGGACGCGAGGTCGGGAGTCGCAATCTCCACGTGGAAGGCGGAGGACCGGAGGCGATCGGGGGAGTTGGAGCAATGGAGAGAGGATGGGGCTGACGGTGATCTGAACAGGAAAACGGATTTTAGTGTTTACGTTTGTCACTGGGCCAAGAGGTTTTCTCCATAAAGCACACAGATACATTTTGGAAGCCGCTTCTGCATAGGTGGTAGCGGTGTCACATAAAATTTGTACTCCTAGGTACCGAAAAACGAAGCAGGTCCGAACTATCAGAACAACGATTAGATGTAATAAAGTGATATAGGATCTCTATGTTCTTTCTTTTATTTTTCTCTTACACATCCCTATCAGTCTTACATCTGTTTTTTATCAGTCTATTAATAATAGATGATTTTTAAAAGAGTAAATTTCGTAAAACTCTATTTTTTATGGTTCTTGTCTCACAAAACACCATATATTTTGGTTTATGTCATATAACCTCAGATTTTATGGTTCTTGTTTCACAAAACCCCATGCACATGAATTCAGCCTTTATGTTTATCTTAAGCGTACCTGTTTTTGGTTTCGTCCAACGCATATTCTAACATTGATAGAGTAAATTTTGCTATGAATATGACACATGAATTCAAACTCTATGTTTGTATGACACATGTATTTCGACCGATTCAATTGTTAAAATTATTAGATGAGATATATGACAGTATAATCTTCCAATATATATAAAAGTGGAATTTATAAGTAGAGTAACATTCACGTTATTATGATATGGGTGTGCTTTTATGAAACAACATGACCAGAAAAACCTGACGTTAAGTGACACAAGCCAAAATATCTGGGATTTTATGAGAAAAAGATCACAAAATTTGAGGTTTTTTGAAATTTACTCCTTTTGAAATGATGCTTGTGCACTAACATGCATAGAATAAACATATACCAGTGTGGACATTCCAAATTCCTCTACAATGACACTCTAATAATCTAACTTTACGGTGTCACTGCCAAATCGATGTCTGGTAAAGATATTATTGGCCGCGATGATTGTCTATATCCAAGCGCACAGGGCCACACCGTACTCTTTCTATTTTTTACACCAGCCCGCGCAGCACAGCTGAGGGAGGAAATAGAGAGAAACACAAGCCCTACACATTTTTGTACAAATTGTAAAAGATGAGAGGGAGAGACTTCTTCTTTTATTTACATTCACCACTGCTTTGCTTTGATAGCGTTATCTTTACAAAGAAACGAATGTGGACATCTTCATGAATAGATTAACAAGTCACAAAGTATAATGGATTTTATTTGGTTGTACAATGAATTAATACGTCTTAATAACATATTGATAGACAAGACGAGTGAATTTATATATATTTTTACATAGCAACAATAATATAATGCACTATTTCAGTAATAACTACGAGCTCAAATGATCATGAACTATGATATTAATGGGCTAAATCTCTTGTCACATACACAAAATGTATACAACAAAATTTGTAGATTTTAAATCTTATTTATTACGATTGATATGATGTTATTCATTCTGATCTTAATTTTTTTCATATAATGAAAAATAATAAATAATTATATATGAGTATTAATAAATAAAAAATAGAGAGAATACTATACATGAAATCTAGAAAATCTTCCAAAACCACAACAGTCATCACTAAGCCAATTGATGGGTAACTATAATTCTATTCATCCTTATTTTGATGATCCCGACAAATGAGGGCTTATGTGGCCTATTTTGCTACTAAGATGATGTGCCTATCCACAATGCTACAACTTTTCTTTACATGTAATCTATATTCATCCATATCTCAATCCTTATGGAATCTATCTGATGACCCTATCTAAACGATCGCTGTTAGATGCCTTCTACGTGAACTGAGATACCGATGGATATAAAGTTAACATCACAAAGAACTGCTCATAGAATCTATCTGATGATCCTATCTACACGATTCCCGTTAGATGCCTTCTACGTGGACTGAGATACCAATGGACACAAAGTTAAGATCACAGACAACTGTTGTTAATTCATTGCACGAAATCTGCACACCACTTCAAGCTGGTAATTAAACACTATACACGTTACACCAAATAACTGAATTAGTTTGTTCCCTTTTTTTTATAATTCCAAGCTTCTATGACATCAGTCTTATTATTCTTGGGAGGACATGATTTTGTTAAAAAAAAGCTTATGATGACCTGAAATTCAATTTTTTATTACTCCCTTCGTCTTCAATTACATATCTTTTTAGACTTAGACATGAAGATTAAGGAGAAGTGAAAAAGGTAGATATATAGAAACAATAAAAAGAGAGATAGAGATCTATTAGAAAGAGAAAAATATGCATTAGGATGCGAGGATGACAAGTAAATGGGGAAAACTGAAGGAGTATAGAATAACAAGTGATTGAGAACGGAGGAAGTAGCAATAAAAAAGACAAATAAGCTAATATGACTTTGTCTCTAGAAAACCAATAATTGTAAGGGAGAAGAAAGAACTAGGTGGGTATACCTAAACACCATATTTCACTTTTGAAACATTTTAATTTCTTTGACATGTTATTTTTCTACAAAAAATTTAATGTAGATCAATTCATAAAATTTTTAAGGGTTGGAGATTGTCCATTAGTATCTGACTCTGATTCGGTACCGGACGGAGGTTTTTCTAGACTTCAAGGTATTTCGTTGGATAAATCTGGCTTATCTTATTTGTTTCCAAATATCTCATACTAATTTTTATGAATTATCTCATATGTTAAAAGTTAGCGTGTTACCAGAGCAATTGTTAATAATAGCACATCTTTAGTGCATTAGTATAGAAAAGACGCCAAACACTCGACTTTTAAATGACACCGATACTTAGAGTGACATGACCTCACACCAAATTATTAAGATAAACTTGTAACCATAAGTCATTATCCATCCATTATTCAAAAAAAAAAAGAAGTCATTATCCATCAAGAGTAGGGATGGCAATGGGCAGGTTCAGGGCGGGCCGAGCGATCCCACACCCGCCCCAACATAAGTGTCGGGTCAAATTCCTGACCCGGCCCCATACCCACGGGTCAAAAACCTTACCCATGCCCATGCCCGTCGGGTATCGAGACGGGTTTCAGATACCCATGGGTATAACACATATTCACTTATTCACATAAAAAAAATACAAAAATAGCCCATGTTCAATTTGATTCAGCACACATACACATATTCAGTCTAAATTGCACAAACAGCCCACATTCACATTATAATTAAGTCTAATTCAATACACATTAACATGATAAAATACAAGTCTCATTTATTTCAAAAAAAGTCTCAAACAACCATAAATACATCAAGTTTTATACAGTCAAACATTGACAAATACAATAAGTTTCAAACAACCACAAATACATCAAGTCTCATACAACCACAAATTAACATATACAAGTGTTGCTCACACCACAATTTCACAAAGCACAACTGAAATAAGTGGAAAAAAAAGGACATCACTTCTCTCTTCTCAACATCCTAGGACAACACTTCTCTTTCTCTCGTCTCAACAGCAAGTGACATGTCAAGTAGCAAAAATATGATCAGTTAACATGATAAGGAGAAAAATTGGCAAGGAACTAAAAGAAAATTACTAACCTTGTCTTTGTACTCTATAGTCCTCAGCTTGAACAAATTTTCAGTCAATGATGCTTGATTCAGAATCATCCTAGCAATATGAAGAAGCAATTTTATTACACATTATCCAAAATTGAGCAAATAGAAAATATGAACAAAAATAGTAAAAAGGTGGACTGTTAGTCTGTTACCATTTGCTCCTCTTCCTCATCCATATATGTCATTACAGCATTGATAAACATGACTGATCACCTAACATGTCAGCACGGGACCAAGCTTGCATACACATCAATCCTTCAGCTGTTTTTGGAGCTAGTCTACTTCTATGTGGGCTAATAACCCTTCCTCCAGTGCTAAAGACAGACTCAGAAGCCACTGTTGTAACAGGAATTGGCATTATGTCTCGAGCAATTTTTCTCAAAGTTGGGTACTTAACATCGGCATATTCCCACCAATGAATGATGTTTAGCTCTTGAGTTCTTGGCAGTGTTGGCTCCTCCAAATACAAATCCAGCTCGGTCCTTACATAGGTTGAACTCTCTTCTGGTTCTTCAGACAAGAATTTGTCAAATAAGCCAAAGACAAGATCATCTCCTTCATTTTGAAGGACACTTTTACCAGTTGTATCAATACCATCGTTTGTTGCCATACCTTCCATACAGCCCTGGTATTCCAACACAAGATCATACAATAAACTTCTCACTCTAGCAACTTCCTTCTCTGTAATTGGACTATTTTCCCCATAAATGGTGCTATAAAAAGCTTTCATGAATTTCAATTTGTATCTAGGATCTAGAACATTAGCTACTTCCATGAGACCATGCACATCTGCCCAATATTTCTCAAACTTAAGTTTCATCTTTGCTGACATGTCTTCTACTCTAGAATCTTTACTAGTCCTCCATTTATCAATTGCCAAATAAATACCGCAAATTTTAGGAAAAAATAGATTGGCTGTAACATAATTAGTCCCTGACAATACTTCAGTTGCATCATAGAACAACTTTAACCTAGTACAAAGTTCTATAGCAAACTCCCAATCTTCTTTAGTTGGCTTAAAACCAGCACAAAGGCTTTCTTTGTTAGCAAGGCGATCAAACACAATACGGTACTCTAGGGCAGTGGTAAGTATTAGATAAGTTGAATTCCATCTAGTCTTACAATCAAGAGCAATTCTTTTGTTGTATGTAAGGTGACATTGTGCTACTGTACGCTCAAATCTTTCATGTCTTTTAGGAGTAGCACACCAAAAACCAATAGATTCACGAACCCTTTCTATTCCTTCTTCCATAACAATCATGCCATCTTTCACAATCAGGTCTATGATATGAGTAGCACAACGCATATGTAATAATTTACCTCTAAGCATGAGAGAGGGAAGGGGCAACTTATCGTTCATCTTAACCATCATATCGTCATTGGTAGTGCAATTATCAAGAGTGACCGTAGACACCTTCTTCTCAAGCTGCCAATCATGAAGTACCTCCTAAAGCACATCACTTATCACCTCAGCCGTATGTGGAGCTGGAACATATATAAACCTACAACAAGGATGACAAGTATAGGTAAATTATTACAAGAAAGGAAAAATATACAGCAAACAAAATATAGATGCACAACAAGCAATGTAGTACCTCAACAAGAAACTTTTCAGCTTCCATTCATCATCAAGATAGTGTACTGTCACTGCCATATAGCCTTTCCTTTGATGATTGGCTGTCCACATATCCGTAGTAACAACAATTCGAGATTAACACTTTTGCAACCGCACCATCAATTGTTGCTTGTAGACCTCATACATACCCAATATATCACTTTTGATGGTGTTTCTAGACACATGCTTGAAAAGAGGTTGCAATGCAGAACAAAATCTCCTAAAGCCAACATGGTCAACCATGGATAATGAGTATTCATGCACGCATATCATTAGTGCAAGTTCTTTTCTAGCCACTAGCTGGTCAAACACATATTTCTCTACCACCACAGCCCCATTCTGATCTTTCCCTAGCTTCAAAGTTGATTGCTTTAATCCTTTTTGAGCCTGTCTAGATGCACAACTATTAAGGTGATTATGTAAGTGTTTTGTTCCATCTTTACTACCTCCAACTAGCAATTTCTTACACCAATTGCATTGAGCTTTATCTTATCCAGCAACTGTAACTTCCTTCAATTCTAGCCAAACTGAAGATTTGCGCTTCCTCTTCACTCCAACAGCAGGAGCATATACATAATCATCAAGATTGACAACAGGCGTACCATCTTGAACACTTGTAGTCGTACCACCAGCGGTAGGAGCACTTGAGGACGGGGTACCAGCACCATCAGCAGCACTTGAGGACGGCGTACAACCACCACCACCAGCAGCACTTGAGGACGGCGTACCACCAGCAGCAGCACTCGTCGATGGCGTACCACCACCAGCAGCAGCATCACTTGAGGACGAGGTTGAGCTTGGCCCGGACCTCCTCGTCGAACCATAGGAGGGTACGGTTGTAGAGGACTGCGGTGGACGCGGAGGAGCTCGTGAGCCGGTGCCGGATGCAGAGCCGGTCGCCATGCTCCCGCGCCCGCGACCATGGCCACGACTACGACTGCCACCGTGAGATGCGGTGAGGAACCAAAGCAGTCTTAGCGGGCCGCCGCGACGTTGCCGCCAAGCAGGAGTCGAAGACGAATCCGTCGCGAGGGACTGCATGCGCCTGGGGCTCGGGGCCGGCCGGCCGGGGCGGTGGCATCGAGGGAGGGGGTCGAAGCGGCGCCGATTGGGGGCTCGACCGCTCGGGGCCGGGGTGGCGGCATCGGGGGAGGGCCGGAGGGGGTCGGGGCGGCGATAGCAGGGGCTCGGGGCGGCGCCGATTTGGGGCTCGAGCTGGGGCGGCGGCGGCGTTGTCGGGGGAGGGGGTCGGGGCGGCAGCGGCAGGGGCTCGGGGCGGCGGTGTCGGGGGAGGGCCGGAGGGGGTTGGGGCGGCAGCGGCAGGGGCTCGGGGCGGCGCCGATCTGGTGCTCGGCAGCGTCTCGCGTGACTAGCGGCAGGGAAGGGGCGATCTCACGAGGTGACGAGGAACGGAGGAAGATTGGTCGACTGGAAGAGGAGTCGGGTGTTAGGGTTAGCGTTTTGGTCTTTTGGATAGGTTGGGGATTTCATGGGCTGGGCCTGGGCTGCAAAAGGAAAAAAAGAAAACTAGAAAAGGCTGTTTATTAATTTCGGATATCCATGGGTTACCCACGGGAGGGAAAAAAAACCCGTCCCGAACCCGACTGGCTTCAGGTCGGGCACGGGTGTCACCCATGGGTATAAAACACGCCCCGTGCCTGGTCCCATCGGGTCGGGTATTCGGCGGGTATCCAAAACCCGGCCCGGAATTGCCATCCCTGATCAAGAGGTCAGCTTTGGTGAGAAATCATACCCATAGGTCTATTAACGAAGAAGAAGGTTCATCCACTAGGTGGGCCGTGTTTGGATACGATTTGACTATACCTAAACTCGGTACCTGATGGACCCAATTTAAAATATGAATGGAGCCCATTTATAAGGAGTTGCATCCCAAAACCAATCCCCTTTTAGCTATTCAGTTCAACTCTAGTAAAAAAAACTTTCCTCAACAATTCTAGTCTCGATCTGACTGATGATTATGGATATGCGATAGATATGGATCTAAGTCAAATATTTACCCATAAATGTTAATGAAATATCTAGCGAGTTGTTAGATATAATATAGGCTGGCCCATATTTTATTTAATAACTAATAAAGTCTAGGCCCATATTAAATATAATGGTTTAATCTCAAATAGAGTATTTACTGTGAGTTGACTCGAGTTAATAGGTGGACTCTTGTTAAACCTATTAGAGAAGTTGACAGAGGCTAGAGGCGAGCCACACGCGCACGCGCCACCGCCGCGGAGCCGTGGCGTGCGAGCCGAGCCGAGCCGAGCCGAGCCTGCTTGCTTGCTTGCCGCGGGCGTGCCTGCAATTTCTTATTTCCTCGCCTGCAGTTTTCAAAACGCTGAGACTATATACACGTGCATCCCGGCACTGTCCCAAGTACGCGAAAAACACATTTCTATTCGAGTTGTCTTCTGAGTCTTCTCCGTCGCGGCGATCCGTGCACACGGAGCTTCGGGAGAGTAGGCCTCCGGAACCTACTCGGGTGTGCGGACGATCAGGTTTTTAGGGAGCGCTTGATAGCGCCACTACTCAACCTCGTCGACTTCTTCCCGGCGCTGTTCGAGGGACTGGACGATAACAACGTTCTACCTGCATCAACTAAGATCGACTACTTCGATCAACGTACCATGACGACTGGTATGAATAGAGCCACCAATGTCTCCAGCGCTGGTCTCTCCGTGATATACATCCTTACTCTTCTCGTGATTACTAGTTTGATTACGATCATAACTAGTAACTACAAATTTGTGAAACTTATCGTCATCTATATGTTGTTAATAACATAGATTAAATTTAATCTGAAAATACCTAATTTTCTAATACGAGTTTTATTCAGCTTATGGGTATATGTCTGAAAAGGCAAAATCCGATTGGTTTATACCCATTTCCATCTTTAAACTAGATAGATAGAAGAGACATCCAAAACGAGACAGAGATAAGAAAAACAAGTGAGCTCTGAGCATCCCCCGTTTCATCCAAGTTCACATCGGCCAGAAAGGAAAAAACGTGGGCATCGTCGCCAAACAACGGGATGGACACGATTTGTCTTGCTTGGGTAGGTCTCCAGTTTGTCATGTTTTCTAGCGTTTCACGGCTTCTCTTTCTCAAGGATTCTTCCTACGCCTTCACGGCCTACCACTGGGGTGCAAAGAACACAATGCGCGGACGAAGAGAAGAAAGCGATGGCGTGAAAGCGACCTCTTTGTCTCTTGACTGGATGAAGCCAAGTGAAAGCGATCTGTTCACTCAGCGGATGGACGGTGGGCTCTCCAACATATGGATATGCACAAATGAAGTTCCAGCACAACAAATAAGATTATCCTTGAAGGCCGTCCATGAAAGTTATGCAAATGCGTGTTAAACAAGTGATTTTGCATTCTGATACTGATACTATGAATTTGTTCAAGTGTTTTTTTTTTTCTAGGAACATTCAAGTAAATTATAGGTACACTGATTTCAAAAGTTGAACCAAAACATTCAGAGAAGTTTGGACCATGGTTTAAAAAATCGTTGAAAATCAGCCAGTTTTTATGGTTTTTAGCAAAACTGGTTCGGCTCGGTTTCACCGGAAGTCCGGTTTATCAAAAAAACTGAATCTAGACACTGTAGAAAAAATGATTTTCGATTAATTTTTTCGGTTTACCAACCGATTTTCAGCGAGAAAAAAACCGCTACTGTAGCGGTTTTTTAACCCTTGGTTTGGACATGTTTACTCACACGACCTGCAAGAACATTTATTTGTGACTAGACTGAATAATTTGCATGCCAAACTAATCAAAGCCATATACTATAAACTGAAAGAAAAATTGACAACAAAATCAAGTTTGGCGAGGCAAAAACGAATGTAACTACCTGCATTTGGGACCCGTCACTTGCCGCCGCCCATCCGCATATTCGCCCGTATTTTTTCACGATGCGCGCTTCAACGGAACACACCAATGCCATGGCAGCACGTGTCCACCGCCCGCTCTCGTAGCCCCGCATCCCCTGCGCGCCCTACCTGCTATATACGCCCCTTCGCCGCGCGGCCACACGAGCTCGCCGAGCAACTCGCCGCCGCTTCCCGACGTTCCCGTCGCCGCCTGCTTCCTTCTTCAAAGGTTCGTTCGTTTCCCTACGCTCATCCTCTCCTCCCTTGATCCCTTCTCCGCCGTTTCCTCCTCCCTTGTTCAGGTCAGGTTCGCGTTTCTCCCTATGCGCGCGCCCGGCTCGTAGACGTTACCTTTTCTTGCCTGTTCTGTTTTGATTTTGATGGGTGCAATTATGCGGCGGGTTCGCCGATCTGAAACTTCTCGCTCGCGCTTTAGTTCCTCGGGAGCTTTGTTGGGCGCGGGATTTCGTGCGGTTGTTTAGATCTACAGGGGATTGATATTCTTTGGATCTGGGGCGCTCCATGGTGGTTGTGGGTTGGAGGATTTAGCCTGTGATGATGAAATTCCGCTCCAACTTGGCCTGGCGATTGACCTCTGCACATCTGCTATGGGTACTTATTTTAGGCAATCTGCTCTTGGGAATTTATTACTTATTAGGTTTATGTTTGTGACATTCGGTCGGATAAATGGAATGTGTTGCTAGGAGGTGAGTTCTGAGCTATCTAATGTCTGGTATGCTTAACAGAACAGTATAAGTGGATTGGTAAGTGAGAATGACAATATTGGCGGGTCGTCGGCATCTACTTGGCCTTTGAAGTGAGGGTGGTTATTTTCCGGATCTAACATGGGATGGAATAATTTGAGATAAGTCTTTAGCCCAAACGACCTGTTGACCTTTCCAGCCTTTCGATTGGTTATTTTAGGGTGCTAGATTTGGAATTCTTTTGTTCTTTGAAAGCTGACACAGCTTTTATGTTTTTAGCAAGTAACTTAACCACTTCATGTTTTCCAATCATTGAATGTGACTTAGTGTGTTACCAGTTTTACTACAAAGGGTTTGATACCGTGAGAGTCCTTTCTGTCTCTTAGATTATTGATATCAACCTTGTTAGCTTTTTGTTGTTGAGAAGAATTGATCCTTCAAGCAATTTTCATGTATAGAATCCGATTCCTTGTTGCTTGTTCATCCATAATAAGATAGAACCTTGATAGTTGAATAGGATCAACTTTCTTCTTAGTATGCAACAAGTGAATCATGTGGACAGGTTGATTATATGAGGATGCATTTTAAGCATAATCTAGATATTTCAACTTGCTAAAAATAAGAACGTAGCAACAGAAGTATACCAAAGCATATTTACACTAGGATTTTTTTTGTCCCGGCTAATTTGCAGTTTTACACCACAAATGATTACCATCTTGCTACTGTCTGCTGTTTTCATATGATTGTTACTTTTTGTACTGAATGGTATGATCAACTTTAAGCATATCATGTGTGAAACTGCCCTTTCTGTGAAGCTAACTGTGTTTCACTCTGTGCAGCCCATAGACAAGTTGATCTCATGAGTTCAGGAAGCACAGTGGCATCCAAAGTTTCCTGTTCAGCGGGAAACATCGGCAGCTTCCCACCCTGCCTCCTTCCAGGGTTCTTGGGTTTCCCTGTTGTCTTTGTAAACTTCCACCTGTTCAAGGCCATTGTTCGCAGCCCTGCATCTTCCATTTTCTCGGGAATCTGTGGAGGCAGCCTTCCTTAGCCAGCTTTCTCACACGACATTATCCTGATTAATCTGGGAATTGGTTGTGGGTAGCTGCCTATAGTGGGAATTGGGCTAAAAAATTCCTAGGCATCACAACTCTAAACTGCTGAATCCTGGGCCCTTGAAGATGGTTTCCTCGGAGATAACCTCTGTCACAGCTGCTCATGCTCAAGGCCCCAAGCTCTTCAGAGGGAAGATAATTCTACCTGGGGGGCCTCCAGATGTTGTCCCATCTGAAAATGTTGAGTTCGACTTTTCTGATGTCTTTGGACCTACTGCAGTCCATACTCCCACAGAAGTGAGTATGCTCACACCGGACAGCCCGGCACCTTTTGCTGAGTCAAACGATGAGGTTTATGATGATCCTGTTGTCATTGTCAAGCGATCTCATTCTCTTGTTGGTCCATCATCTCTTGTCAGCCAATCATTGCCATTTAGCAAGCTTACACTACGCGAGACAGAGAGCTCAGTGGAACTTTCAGAGTGCTCTTCCAAAGAAAAGGAAGCTAACCAAGGGCCACTTGGTGACGAGGAGCTGGATAATGCAAAAAAGGAGAATGAAGGTGTTGGCCTTGATGATTTTGAAGTCTTGAAGCTTGTTGGCCAAGGGGCATTTGGAAAAGTATATCAGGTGAGAAAGGAAGGCACTTCAGAAATATATGCAATGAAAGTCATGAGGAAGGACAGGATTTTGGAGAAGAATCATGCTGAGTACATGAAAGCTGAGAGAGATATACTGACAAAAGTTGACCATCCCTTTGTAGTGCAGCTGAGGTACTCATTTCAGGTAGGCAATTTCCATTTCTGTGCCTATTCATACTGCCATGTTGCATGCTATTTCTGGTGTATCTCTTTCCAATACTGAACACTTGCATGCTTTTGGCAGACAAAGTATAGACTTTACCTTGTCCTGGACTTCATAAATGGGGGCCATCTCTTCTTCCAGCTTTACCAACAGGGTTTGTTTAGGTAATTTAATTTTGTTGTAATGTAAGGCTAGTCCTAATGGAAGGTTTCATTTTGTTGTTTTCAAAGTGCCACATGAGCACAAAGGATGATTGAAACCATGTCCAAAATGCATAGTTTCATTTTGTTGTTTCCTAGGCAACACATGCAAGAGAGAATTGTCTTGGAAACAGTGTAGACATGGTTTCCCTTCTCTCTCCTTATTAATTTCTTGCCACATAATAAAATATGGTGACATGGCACCCTATTTAATGAGAATGAAACTCCCATTGGGAGTAGCCTAATACTTTGCTTACCAGGTTGTACTAGCTTTTAATTGCTACCTTTTATCTGGCAGGGAGGAGCTAGCATGTATCTATACCGCTGAAATTGTATCTGCCGTAGCCCACCTCCATGCCAATGGTATTATGCATAGAGATTTGAAGCCTGAGAATATTTTATTGGATGCTGACGGTCATGTAAGGATCACTCAAAATATCCTCTGGCTTTCTATGTCATCTTTTACCATGTACTGAATATAGTTTTGATTCTGTTTCTGATACATCTCTGTGATTTCTAGGCCATGCTGACTGACTTTGGTGTGGCAAAGGAATTTGATGAAAACACTAGATCAAACTCAATGTGTGGTACTATTGAGTACATGGCCCCAGAGATTGTTCAAGGCTGAGGTCATGATAAGGCTGCAGACTGGTGGAGTGTGGGAATACTTCTTTTTGAAATGCTTACAGGCAAGGTGAGTTGTCTGAGAGAAAGCTTTTAACTAGAAGCGGTTCTTTTGTTGGACGATTGTATCCCTTTGATATCTCATTTTATCTCTACATGCTGATTCTTTTGCAATATATTATAGCCCCCGTTCATTGGTGGGAACAGAGACAAAGTTCAGCAGAAGATTGTGAAGGAGAAGATCAAGCTGCCGGCATTTTTGTCTAGTGAAGTCCACTCTCTACTGAAAGGGGTAAAATTTTGCTTTTCTCATCTTGATCCCAAGTGTTTTGTTCAGCCAGCTTAATTTTTGTGTTCAAAGTAACTGCTTTGAGCTTCAGGCCAAACTGCGTGGCTGGTATAATAAAATAGCTCAAGTTCAGTGTCTGTTGGGCCCAGATATAACAGCCTTCTTAGTATCCTTAGAGCTACTTTCATCTCATACCTAATTTCTCAAGAAAGATTCATCTTGACATAGCTATCTCAAACTTTCTCAACCTTGTATTGTTCTTTTCAGTTACTGCACAAAGAAGCTGGCAGGCGCCTGGGAAGTGGACCAGGAGGCAGTGACGAAATAAAGAACCACAAGTGGTTCAAATCAATAAACTGGAAGAGGCTTGAGGCCCTGCAGATCCAGCCAAGCTTCCGCCCGAACGTTGCTGGCAAGACCTGCATTGCAAACTTTGACGAGTGCTGGACGAGCATGCCAGTGCAGGACTCTCCGGTGGCCAGCCCCGTTGCTGCTGACAGCAACTTCGTGGGGTTCAGTTATGTGAGGCCGACTCCATTCCTTCAAAAGCCGAGTCCTCTAGGCTGAAGGACCTTCTTCAGTAATTGGAGACATCTACCCCGTAGTTCGACTAAAATTTAGTTCCATTTGCCTCTTATTTAGTTATGTCTGTTTGTAGAAGCCTATATCTTTGTTCGAGACTGTAAAGGTGCACATTATCTGAAAAAAGACTAAAGGTTCTGTTTTGAGAACATTTATCAGTTGACTTGAGACAAACATATAGGGACTGAGAGTGTGCTCCCAAAGTTTCTGATCAGAGCGTCCCTGTATTCAATTTGAATCATTGTCCTAGCGTGTGCATGCCAATTGCTGTTCGAGAAAATATGCAGGGATATACTCGTCGACTGAAATAAGAAGAAAGAATTTCGAGTCGGGATGTGGTACGTATGTACGAACGAAGTGGGTGCACGAAGGCGCGGAGAGTTAGAGCATCTGTAAAAGCTCTTTCTAAATCAAATTAATAGAGTTTAGTCTAAAAAATATTTCTAGCTCCCCTAAATAACTTACAGATTTGTTCTCTTTTAAATTTTTTCTCATTTATAGCTAAAAACGAGCATCTCTAAAAGCTCTTTCTAAATCAAATTAATAAGGTTTAGTCTAAAAAAACCATCTCTAATAGCTTTCTTAAATAACTCACAGATTTATTCTCTTTCAATTTTTTTCTCATTTGTAGTTAAAAACGAGGGAAAAATTAGAGATCCCAATCCTTGTATTTAGAAGAGAATTAATATTATTGTGGTTTTAAAAAAAAATCATGATTTATTTTTAGAGAGAACTGTTAAAGGAGACAAGAAAACTTTTCCATAATAACTTTTGAGCTGCTCTCACAAATACTCTTTTAAAGTCAATTTTTGTGGAAGCTTTTAGAGATGCTCTTAGGGTGCGTATGTACGAGTGAACTGGTAGATTCATGTTGATGTTTGGATCATCCATGATTTCTGTGTGTTTGGGAGGGACTATGATCAGAGGGACAAGAATCAATACTTAATTATATATCTTAATTTATTATTAATAATCTTTTAATTAATATCTACTAACATATATTAATATTTTTATTAAAATTAAATATATATTAATATTATCTTGATATAATCATTATTAATCTATATTAATTATACTCAAATTACTCCTTCATTTCAAAACTGTTACAATCATTTTATTTAAAATATTTAGTCAAATATAAAAAGTTATAAGTTATATTTAAATTTAATAATAAAATAAATTATAAGAAAATACATGATATTATTTAAAATTTTAAAATAAGACAAATGATCAAAGGTAACGATAATAATTTAACGGAGGGAGGAATTCACAAATTACTCACTAATTAGTACATTAGCACTTATAAATATTAATTCTTTAATTATATCTTAGTTATTAATGTAATCTATTTAAATATCATTAGTATTTTACTAATAAGCATGATCAAGGAAGATGGATGATTTTGTCCCACTAATTCTAAGAGATGAATTCATCCAAAAATATTTACTAACGGTTGTTCCTGTGTCGGCTTCGCTGTCCTTTAGGTCTCCCTTACAGAGTTTTTTTTTTTTTTAAAAGGTCTCCCATACAGAATTAGTGTGAACTGCACAAGAAAGGGAACGCGATCGAACTAGCAATGGATACAAGAACCAATAAGAATAACAGCCATCCAAAAGAAGAAGAATTGACGGCCATGGGGACAGTCCAAGGAGAGCGCAACACTGTTCTCACCATCTCAGCTGCTGGCTGAGGCTGATTCAAAGAGTCTTACACATGATCGATACACAAAGTGAGTGAAAGGTCACAAACTCATCGCCCAAGCCTGTTCTCATCCGCACCAACCACGCAATTGCATAGACACGGCAATAGTATAGTAGTTACAAAAAAAAGCAGGGCATCATCTGTGGCGCACACGCGCGATGATCCTACCGCCAGCCGCCGCCGTGTCACGCGCTTCACTGGACGTGGATGCACTGCGCCTACCTGCCGCGTAGGAGCGCCTTCTCGGCGGTGTCCATCTCCTCGAGGATGCGTGCGCGGCGCTTTGCCGGGATGGGCGCCGTGGGGCCGAAGCTGATGTAGTGTCCCGACACGGCGTTGAGCGCCGAGTACATCTCCCTGAACGAGGGCCGGCCCAGCAGCGACTTCTCCCGGCGGTACTTGGCCACCCACGAGTTGGACAGCTCCCGGAGCTCCGCCACCGCGTCCGCCACGTTCGGGTCCGCCTTGTCCATGTTGATCGTCGACCGCACCTTGCCGATCACCTCCTGCGTCTCGCTCACGTACTCCTCGTCCGCCGCGCGCGCGGGCTCCGGCGCCGCCGCGGCGAGGACCAGCGCCAGCGCCGCGCCCAGCCCGGTCCCCGCGAGCACGTCGCGCCGGCTGGTTGTGCCGCCATTGGAAGCGGTCGATGCGACGGCACGGGGCAGCGGCTTTACGGTGGTGGCCGCGGTAGCGGCAGAAGGGGCGGCAAGGACGGCAGCGGGAACGGGGGACGACGCGGCCCTCATCTCTTCTTTCTGACGCGAGCTCACCGAGATGGAGGAGCAAAGGGAAGGGTCAGTAGAGCTGCGTGTCAGCGTAGGAAGAAGCTAGGCCGAAAACGAGGAGCGCGGGAAGAAGGCGACACGTCGGCTTATCCTCTTATCCCGATTCGCTTCCTTGGGAGGCTGTGTTTTGGTTCACAGGATTTTGGAGGATAGGGCTGCCATGGTACATGGCAGCAACACGTTTTTGGTAACCCTAACTCACAAAACTCCGGGTGATACAATCAGCATTACACAATCGATTATGAGAATTTTTTTTTAAAAAAAAGCGCAGTCATCTATCACCAGAAAAGAAGTATGGGCCGCAAACATAAATCCTCTCATCATTTCAATTAAAATTGACGGCAATATAGTGAAGATAAAGTAACACTGGAAATCCAATCAACGGTGGTAAATGAAAAGTGAACAACAATCTGTCAACAAGCAAACAACGGAGAAGAGTTTCCGAGCAGTGGTAGGTAACTTTAAGCTCCCGCCTTCCGGCGGCCCACTTGAGCCACAAATCCAGCTTTGATGGGAGCAACGGACCTCGACGAGCCACACTGCAACGTATGCAAATTCTGCAGTTAGTATGATTACACAAATGGAATATAATCAAATCGATGCAAGTTACTTCTGTTTAAAAATAGTAGTTCCGAAATGGATTTAGTACTACTTTATTTAATTTCATATTTGAGTGTTTCAGCTGATGCTAAGGAAACATTTATATTCACGCCCTTTCAAATCCATTACAGGGAAATACTGAATTAAGGTGGTGCTTCATTCTCAGACGATGTAGATAAAGCCTGGCACAACTAATAATGGATGATAAAAATAAAACAGCACATAATATTTTTAGACATAAGATGTGAGACGAAATCTAGCGATGCTGCTGTATGCCTCAGCTGGTGCAGTTCTTATCACAGGAATACCTTAAACAAAGTAGGCAATAACTCGGCAACTCATCATGGGCCATAAGGTAAAATGAATATAGTAACAACTAAAAAAACACTTGTACAAATATCTCATGCTATTTGCACGAGAAATGCATTGCAGGAACCTAAATTATGATCCAAAGCTTAAGCAGTTGCAGTTATTATCACAAAGATACTAGTCAAACAATGTAGGCATTAATCTTGCAAGTCATCATAGTCAAAGTTGATAAACATGACCACCAATACTATTATGATTACTAAGAAATGCAAGATGACAACACCACTACATGCCTCGAATATTGCAACTATCATCAGAAAGATATTTATCAGACAATGCAGCCATTATGCAAAGATATCATCAGCAAATAATTGCTAACAAATACCATGCAGTAATTTACAATCAATTTGCTCATGGTTTGCAGTATTTACATGCCCCTACCCTACCATAGGTAAAACAGTGAAACAGTATTCCCCATGACCATGGAGCACTAGATGCTTTTGTTTAGATAGACTAAGCCCAGAGTGAAGATTTCAGCTGCTTAGTAAATCAAGGTTTTGTCTGGGACAATATAGTGTGTGAAACAAGAAATGTAGAGACAAATTCCGGGGAAAAAGAGTACTGATGCTTGGACATAATCTGAAACCAGACACAATTGGGCATGCCAATATTGTAAGTAACAATTTACCTGTTCACAGCGAAGGAAGAACAGACGGTTCTCCTTGGAAAGAATGGTGTCCGGACTCTTGCATCCATTGCATATGACATATTCATCTAAAAAGAAAAAAAATTCACAGGATGGAGATAGTTCAGTTAGTTTAGAATGAAAAACCACTACACCTTAACTACTACAAATAATGTACATATCGAGTAGGACAAAGAAATAGGGTTGATGACATCATTATAAGCACTGACGGAGCCACAGCTAGGTACAGAAGATAGCAAGGCAAATTTATGACTAAACAACATGACAAGTTCACATGTCCTAGGGACAGGTACAGAACATAGCAAGGCAAAATTATGGCTAAAAAACATGGCAAGTTACGCCCTAGATTTATGCATATGTAATAAATACTTCTTTGACACTGCAGTATCTTAAATTGAACTGTATATAACTATAATACAAGAACAAGAACAAGAACAAGAACAACAACAACAAAGCCTTTTAGTCTCAAGCAAGTTGGGGTATGCTAGAGATGAAACCCACAAGAGCCAAAGAACAAGAATAAACAATAAAAAAAGGAAGAAGGAAAGCAAGAAAAGTGGGGACAAAAGGGCAATAGGGAACAATATAACTATAATACTTAAGTATTAAGAATCTTTATGGGGTCAAAGTAGTTCATGATGAAATGTGAATATTGAGTTGAGTGGCTAGATTACACGGCATGTCATAAGTAGAAAATGAATCACAAGACTGGACAAGTTAGCATAGAAAAGTTCCTCGACATGATATCAACACAGCGGGCTAAAGATCAAGTTCAGCAGTATTAGCCCCTAAAAAAAATGGGGAAACACATCTATCATGGTGAGCAGCGCCTGTTTAGAGTCATGAAATGTCAATAACTTACTGATATATCTCCTGAGTATTGCTTCGAAGTTCTTCGGAGCAAATCTTCCTTTGATAACCAACCTCTGTTGCCCATCAAGAGATCCACTTGTCCCCATCTCAGCAAGTAAAAACATCATCACATGTTCAGGTTGTCTATGCATACTGGCAACAGAATAATTAAATGCTTTTAGTTTGGTTAATTCAATGACCAATTGACCAGGGAGTGATAATCAGATGAAGTGGAATCATACGTTTTGCACAGGTCCATGAAGTTCACGAAAACAGTCTTCTTTGTCCCTTCCCTGAGAACTTGAGGGGGCCTCATAACAGTTCTTCGTCTATCACCAGCAAGATCAGGATTGTTTTCACGGAGAATATTGAATACTCTGTCAAGCAGCTGCAGCCAAACAGATTGAATATAAGATTTCATCAAGAAAAAACATAACTGGAGACTGATAACATTAATAATAAATCATAGTGCCGGTAGCGTGAATGAGGAAAACAAAACAATAGTTAAATCAAGAAACAAATAGTAAAGGGAATTTTATTTATTCTAATTTCTGGATAACGTTGTACAATAGATAGCATGAAAGAGACTGAAACACATAGCATGGATGGCTGGATCTCCTAAAACTCAAAAATTAATTTTACAGCTATTTACGTTGATTTCACTGTATCACAAGGATCCGTCACCAACAGGACAACAACAAATATTGCACAGTGATGCATCATGTACCTCTTCATATTTGTAATCTCTGTCAGTTCCTTCCCAAGGGTATCTGGGGGCACTACTCAGCACAATACCTTCAGCTTCTTCATCCTCTCCAACTTGCTCACCTGGATAAAAGGTGTTTAATCACAGCAACAAATGGAACAAAGAAGGTAAACAATATGATTTGGTGGGCATTATATTTACCAGCTGTGCCATCCGCTTCAGTAAGAGAAGGATCAAGTTCCACCTGAAATTTTCACAGTTTATCAACTCGAACAAAAAGAAAATAACAGCTGGTCAAACCATTTGGTAAAATAATGATAGAAAGATAAACCCACAGGCTTCTTCTTTTTCTTTTTCATGCCTGCAAAACTTGGCTCACCAGACTCGGTGACTGCAAAAATAAAAAGAAAAGTGTATCATTAAAATGCCCTGTGAAGTAGAGGAATTCCTTTCAGTACGCATTAGGCACACCTGTCAAGTTTTCTGTCTTTTCAGACAACTTATCCACCTCATCAACTGGATCTTGGATGACAACCTTCTTCTTCTTCTTTTTCTTTGTCGGATCGAAAGGAGTAAGCTGCTGAATAGTTGCAAACGTCGTCAGTAAAGGAATATCTGGCCAGTCACACACTTGTGATATGCTGACAAGCGAGTGTAGTGATAAACATCAACAGCTGTCCAACCATAGTCACTTTTGCATCCACAAGTGTGCAGAACACATAATCTCTATATTTCAAATAGAAAACAATACAGAATCTCTACACGGTATAAAAGGAGTAAAAGCCAATAGTTCTAGCACCATGGCTTCAATATCCAAGCGATGCGAGTATCATTAAAGTTTCCCACCCACGAAACAAACAACATGATCGCCTAATAATTTAGCCACTCTCAGTAGAACGAACAGCGCACTAACTTGAAACCAACCCTATACTTCGATTTAGTCCGCTTCTGCAGATTCCACATCTACAGCGCGAGCTCAGGAGTGTAATACGAACCAGCCGACCAGTGGCTGTAGATTCGAGCCCGAATCCTGTCCAACGAACGCGATCACCAAGAACGGGATCCGCCCCCATCGGGACCTTTTGCGCCACCCAAACTGAACTTATCCAACTGGATGCGCTACGCAGGAGGAAAGGGTTAGGAAAGGGCAAGATGCTGCCTTACCTCGGGGACCTCCTCCTTCTTCTCCGACGTTTCGTCGTCCGCCATGGCGAGGCTGGCCTTCTCTTCCCTCTCCGCGGCGCACGCGGCTGGAAACCTAGACGTCAGAGCACGGCGGCGGCGTGGGTGAAGTCGGCGAGGCAAAGTGAAGGAACGGATACGGAGGCCAGAGGGCGACGGTTTCGATATACACCGCGCGTGCGGTAGATCGAGTGTACCGCGCGCTTCGGTTACGTGGGCCGCAATTCGTTTCGTTCGTCGGCCCATGTATACGACTTCTGCAGCCTATTCGCTGAGCTAAAGAGTCAGCCTATTCGTTCTTCCTCGAGGTCCAGCCCAGAGAGCGCACGCCCATCAGCCGTCCAGCCGCTTCGGCGTCCGAACTTCTCCCGACCCCTCTCCCCCGCTCCGGCACCGGCGGCGGCGAGGCCACCTGCACCCGCAGTGAGTAACCTCCCCTCTCTCCCTCCCTTCCTCCTGCTCGACGGGCGCTTCAGAGGCGACGCTTATTTTTGCTCTCTGCCTGCCTCGCAGCGCTGACGCCCGCCGCGTGTTCGACGAAATGGCTGATGGGAGCGGGGACGCGAGAGGCAAGAGGTTGGCTGCGGAGGCTATGGAGGACCGCCTCAGCGGGCTCCCGGACGACCTCCTCCAGCATATTCTATCCTTCCTGCCGTCAAGGGACGCTGTGCGGACGTGCGTGCTCGCCCGCCACTATCGTGAGCAATGGAAGTCCGTGCGTGCCATACGCATCACCGGAGATAACATCAGAACGTTCTGGGGCCCGACTGCTCTGAACACGTTCGTGACCTGTCTCCTGCTCTTCCGCAACAAATTACTTCTGGATGAAGCCGAGCTCAACACTTATGAGGGTGACGAGGTTAACTTCGAAGTGGCAGTGCAATGCTTAGAGCCATGGGTCCGATATTGTTTATCTCTCCAACCTCGGAAGCTTTCTGTGTCTAACAATAACTATATATCTCGCTGGCTTCTGCCCAATGGACTAATCACCTCTGCGTCCAAGAATCTGACAGTGCTCCATCTTAGCCGGGTCCTATGTTCAGCAAATTGAAAACTCTGTTACTCAATGGGTGGTGCTTAACTGCTAACCTTGATGCATTAATTTGCTTTCTCCAGCACTCACCAATTTTGGAGAATCTTATTCTTCAATTTCATCCGGTGCGTGATTTCTTTGTATGATAACTTGTCTACATAAAGCTAGCATTTATGATGACCTTAACTTGTTATGTACTTGTTATGTATGTTTTGATGTAGAATCATTACAATTTGGTGGAAATGGGTGCTAGTTATAACCTGAAGAAGCATTCTCTTATATTGAAGAACCTTACTCTTGAAGTAAAATGTGCTCAAGTCGATGACCGGATTATCAGAATTTTGGAACTCTTCCATTCCTGTGGTCTGCCTCTTGAGAAAATTAAGATCAAACACCTTCCAACACTATCGGATAACCAATTCCCTGAAACTTGGGCTTCATCAGGAAGTAAGTATCTTTTTTCTTCTACAAACGTGTTTGTATATGTGTAAAGATAGTAATGAAAAAGAAATGTGTCACTTGGGGATTTTATTTGAGTTTACATATAACAATGATGATGGCAAAGCAGAGTTTGACTTGTCACATATACACATGGCAAAAGATAACTGCTGCAACTTAATTCTTGATGACCGCATAATGTGTCAATGAGGGGAAAAAACAGGGTCAGAGCCTTAATGCCCATTATTCTGATCTTGGCAATGTAAATTATTGTGCTGTTTAGTTTTATTAAGTGAAACTTTTGCATCAAATAGTTGAAGTCGTCAATATGGTCTACACTGCTTAATGTGCCTATTCATGTTTCTGCAGGTTTCAGTTCTGAGCAGAAGACATGATTACATTGTTGATGCAGGTATGGAGCCATTATTTTGAGCAGGCGGTATAGTTACGTGAATGATGGCAGTATTGTATCTTGATAATTGATAGTGCATTGATCGAGAAGGTCAAATATGAGGATAATATGCGTGCATGGTGTCAGTTAGGAATTACACATTATATGTGCTTGGTGCCTTGGTTTTGTCAGCCATGGCATCTCTTGCAAACTCTCCTTATGTCCATATTTGCAGTCGCAGTATGAGTTCAATCTCGGCTGAAAACATTTTGGTTCCTTAAGCGTTGTCTCTGGACCGTGATCTAAGCTCTTATTATATTCATGATGTAGCGAAATAGATGTTATCTAAGTGGATTATTTTGGGAGATGATGAGTCTGTTGGTAATCTGCTTTCGTTTCTGTGAACGAGGCTGTTCTGGTAATCGTCGACCTTATGCAAATTATTAGGCTTGATGAAGGGTTGAGATACTCGCCAAGCTATTTCCTACTACATAGTTGCAAATGCATTTTACATTATTTGTCTATTCAATGACAACTGAATGAGATATTGAATTGGGGACACCGCCAGCATTCTTGAATAAGTTTTAGTCTTGTGTGTTTTTGTTTGCCCTGGTGAAAGTCAGGTATCTCGCCCCATTAATGGAAAGTTTAGAACCTGAATTATTGTTTCTGTTTGCCTGTAACAACTGAATATGAATTAACCGTAGACATCTTTTCTCAATTAAAATTGACTGCATCACATAGAAACCTAACGTTTCCAAAAGGTATGAAATAAAATACATCGAAAAATTATTTCGTATCTAGTTACTCATTATGCTCTCATCGTTTGATTGACTCTGTACATCTTGCATAGGACCAGCTCTTGTTCGCTGCAGTCTTCTCGTACGATGCCATACTCCACCATCACCCACTCCGGATCGGGCCTCGGCGCCCCCGGGACCCTAGTTCTAGTCCTATCCACGTAGACGTAGTTCCGCACGTAGTACAAGCCGCCGGCTTCCACGTCCTTGTATCTGTGGTAGTTTTGCAACTTCCAGTACCCCTCGTAGCCCTTGCCGCCGGCGGCGCACCCCACCTTCCTGCACATGGGGCCGCCGTGGTAGTGCGGGGTTGTCAGGAAGAACCAGGTGGGCCTCCGTCCCGGCGCCGGCGCGTGTGCGCTCGCCAGCTCGCGGGGGGTGGCCGAGTACGCGTCGGCGTCGTGGGCGATGTGGACGGGCCGGCCCGCGAGCCTGGGGCGGAGGAGGCCGTTGACGAGCTCCTGGGCCTGTTGGTGGAAGCGTGCCGGGCCGTGCAGAACCATCTCGCCGTTAGCGACAGCCATTGTTGAAGGTGATACTTGGTGCGTACGGGCGTGCCGATATGTGAGCTTTTATCCGCGCGGGAGGACCCGACTGCTGTACGACTCGGCCATGGAAACCGTTCCCGTATCGGTCACAGCCTCACAGGTGTGTTTGAAGAGCCGGAACGGATCGCACTCAGCATACGCGAGGCGAAGCCGCCTCTCCCCAACATCTCCCTCTCTGGCATGTGGGTCCGCATTGCGCTGTTCATTTTCCATCTTCCGATGCGGCTCGCTGTCATTCTCGTCGTCGACCCGAGAATTTTTATAGCTACATAAGGTTTGTACCCCTGAGTTTAATCCTTCTCTGGCTGGACATAGAAACCGGAGGAAGACCGACCGGCTGTGGGTGGACAGGGCAGCAAGGCGGCGACAGTGCCACTAGCCACGGTGATGGCTAGCGGTGGGAAGAGTAAGGGTGGAGACGTCAGGTTGGATGAGTTATCGCAACATCAATTGGCTAGATGGGCGGCGAGGTAGTCGACAGAGGCGTCGGAGCTGATAGGTTAGCGAAGGACGGGACATGAGGGGTGACGGGATAAGGGGTGGCACGTCACCATGGTAATGGCCATGGGGTGGCACAACGCCTGCCGTCATTGGCGGAGGAGGAGACGATGGGGAGGAGAGACGAGGTGCCATTGGCGAGAGATGGCTTCGCCTCGCTCACGCGAGGGTCATTCAGCTTTTTTTTTTTAAACCGATTCAGTCTCTTGAAGAGTTGTATGGCGCGCTGGCTATCAGCGACGAAAATTAAATTCATTGTTTCTTTATTTAAACTAATAGATAGATTATTGATAGTGCATTGCTATGTAAGATAGAAAAAATATATATCACAAAACAGTGTTAAGATAAAGGCAATACAAAACAATACCACATGATCAAATTGTCCTTCACAGTCACTCATGTTGCAAGGACCGTTCACAGTCAAATTGTCGTTCGCACTCTCTGATCTTGCCAAGACCATCTTCTCCCAATCAAACTTTAGAAACTTTGGGGGGAAAAAAACACAGCGAAGATGGCAAGACTGGCCCAATCCAAGTCCGCTAATGGGGTTGTAAGGGCTTTAGGCCCACTATGTTCAACCCAAAGCTCCATAAGCCCAGGCACACACCTCTCTCACCCACAAAAGGATCACCCTAAAAAAACCCACAAAAGGATGACTATGGTGATAGTTGGCAAATATTGACAACGAAACAGGCATGCGCCTACAAAGAGGCAAAAGGAAACGACATGTTGGTTTTACAGAGTTGTGCACGCCTGCTTGCGCCGATACGACACGACCGTCGACCGCATGCCACCGTAATGGTCGAGTGCTGCTGGTTGGACTTTTTCAGTTTTCTTGTGCGCGCCATGTACACACCTAAATACATCGCGCTTGCGTTTCAGTCTCCTGCACTCCACAAAAAGCTGAATTTATCTGGTCGCTCAACGCGTATCGATCCATCAATTATCAGGTCAAGAAAAAATCCACTTATGCCTGGATAATCCAGGTCGCGATTGGAGACAGCTGTTCCAAGTGGCAAGCAAGATGGAATGACCAGGTGGCAAGCAGATATGTCCAGTAGTATATTTATTCCTTTCTATTTTCTTTTTGAGCGGAGCTGGTTCCTGAAGAAGAAAAAAAAATCAGGTTCAGCTGGACGGCATTGAGCTTTAACGACGTTCCGCGCACAACTGATGCAGTGTGTCACGTTGACACGCCTCATGGTTAAGATGGTAGCTGGATACGGCTGTCTCGACTCACAACAGATCATATTAGTTAGTGTTCGACAAAGCCTCTTGCAGGACATGGACACAGGCAGGTTGTTAGGTCTGGCCAAACCGGCACAACAACTGCCACATGGATTAGAGTGGAATCAAATCATTGGATCGATGGGAAATTTACATTAACATTCGTTGCCACACTACAACATAACAGGCGGACTGAACCATTAGTCTTCCAAAAACCTAGAATAGAGCCTCTCAATCATCTAAAAAGCGTCTCAATTGCGCCGAAAAAGCTGGAGCAGCTTCCCAGCTCACATAGACCGTCGTATGCTGTTAAACACATGACACCATCAATCAATATCTGTTACATCCCTAACACTAGAACTAGAACTGTTCAACATCAGCATACCTCAATACAAATGCGACGTGCTCACGACCTAGGACACATCAATCAACTTATCAAGCCGTCAGCTCTGCTGATAACTACAAAGAAAAGGCAAACTCTCAACTGTTCAACTAACTTCGATTCATAACTGAGACATCCGTCTATAAGAAAACCCCAGCTGGGCTAATAGCCTGAAAATGATTTGTGAATTAATCAATCCAGTTATTGCGAGTTGGTACTGTCGTTGTTGACAAATTCAGAGCTCAGACTCGTTCCTAAAAGCACGTCACACGGCCGCCCAAAAATAACGATCATGCACATCACTTTCTCGGGCAGTGATACTTGTTGGGTCAATAGCAGCGGTAAATACAAGCGATAAGTGTATAGTCATTACAACACTGGAGAAAAAGTACAAGGCAAGACAGAATATCTAGTATAAAACAATTCTCTGACTTCTGGTCCGTAACTTGAGAGAACATCGACAGAGCAAACTCAAGAAAATGTGCTGAATGAATAAATTGCGCCGGCAAGGTAACAGATGGAACCAGTTTTACCTCCTCACCGCCCCTTGGGGTTCATGATCTGTGAGAAGACGGCGCTAGGCGTCAGCCCATCTGAGTCCATACTCGCTACACTCTGATCGCCCATGCTTATAGAAGTGGTTGTAGTTGTGGTGGTGCTTGATTCCATTGATGGATCATTAGGATCCTTCTTTCCAGGCATCATAAGTGGAGTGCCTTCATCTGACATCCCGCAGCCAATGCTTCCGCTCTCTTCCGCGCTCTCCTGCATTTGAAGGGCAAACTCCAAGTTCCAAAGCACATCACCCATCGAAGGACGGTCAATGCCCTGATCAGAAACACACTTCTCAGCTGTCTCAGCAAACTTCTTGAAGCACTGTGGAGCAATCTTTCCCTTCAGATAGGGATCAACGATCTGATCCAGAATGCCCTTCTTCTGGCAGTGCAAAGCCCATTCTGCCAAGCTAACTTCTTCTTTCGCAAGAGTAGGGTTCAAGGCAGGCCGTGCACAGAGAACCTCAAACAGCACAACACCAAACGAATACACATCAGATTTGTCAGTGAGCTGCTGCCTGCGGAAGTATTCAGGATCAAGGTAACCAAAACTGCCCTTGACAACTGTGCTCACATGAGTGTGGTCCATAGATGGGCCAGTCTTGGACAGACCAAAATCTGAAACCTTGGCAACCCATTTCTCATCCAGGAGGATGTTTGTTGTCTTCACATCACGGTGGATGATGGTGTGCTTTGCACCAGTGTGAAGGTAGTGAAGCCCACGAGCTGCACCAATGCAGATATCCAAGCGCTGCCTCCAGGTAAGCGGCGGATTCTGGGTCTTGTACAGGTGCTCACGTAGAGTTCCATGAGCCATGTAGTCATAGACCAGGATCATCTCATTCTTCTCCTCACAGTATCCAATCAGTGACACAAGGTGACGGTGACGAAGCTTGGACAACATCTCAATTTCGGTCTGGAACTCATGCACACCCTGCTCAGACATGGGATTACCACGCTTGATGGCCACCTTGGTTGTTCCTCCATCAATCTCACCACGGTAAACTTTACCAAATCCACCAACACCAAGAATAAGAGACTCATCGAAGTTGTTTGTTGCAGCCTTGATCTCAGCAAAAGAGAAGTGGCGGCACAGGTTGGATGGCAAAGATGAAGCATAGCTACCAGTAGTGTGTGACTTGGCCGAACTGGAAGTGTGAGAGTTGCCATAAAGCGATAGCGGCAGCCAACCAGAATGCCCATCACTCATGCCTGCATCCTTCCCAGCAGTCCTCTTACGCCTGCAGATCACAAATAAGCAAAATCCAAGTGCAAGAACTACCAATCCACCAACGATGCCACCAACGATAGGTCCGACAGTTGACTTCTTAGGTGACCCATCATCCTCTGATGGTTCAGCGCTTGGAATAGGGTTGAGTCCTGCAAGGCTCCCGTTATTAAGCTGTAACTTGAACACCTCCATCCCATTGAGGATAGCATCATAAATTTGTGGCTTGTCATCGACATCTGGATAGATAGCCACCCATAAATCCATGGCTCCTGAACCAACTGTATTTACCACAAAATCCTGAAACACCGGAGTGCCACTACCGCTGGCGCTGCCAGCGGCGATCGCCCAAGCAATCACATCAGCACCGTTAAATGCAGTCTGGTTGTTGATATCAATGTTGAACACCCGCTGATGGACCTTAGTGATCGGATCTTGTATCTCACAGAAATGGAGCCTTACAAGGTACTGGAAGCCAGCATCCACCTGCATCATCCATTGGAGCTTGGAGTTCCTGTTAACATTCTTGTCCGGGCCCATTGAGCGTGCAGTAGAGTAGACATCCAGGGGAGCAACATACTCGGGAACATTGTCCGGGTACGTAATGGTGACATCTTTGTCATTCGGGTAGGTCACCCCAAACCCTGCACCGAAGACGTAGGGCGAGTCGTCATCCCAGGACCGGAACCCGCCGGTGTCCTTGGACGGGGAGATCGCCTGGCCTCCGACGTTGAGCCGGTACATGGTCTGCATAGCGGTGCCGGGCAAGATGGGGAACTGCTGGTTGTTGCCGTCCCCAGTGATCAAGTTGGGGGTGGAGATGTCAAAGAGGTCGGGGGAGGAGACAACCTCGATGCCGTTGACGAAGGCGAAAGTGTTGGGGTGGTCCTTCTCCGGGGTGAAGGTGAGGTCGAGCGTCTGGGAGGTGACGTTGACGGAGAACTCCCGGATGAGGTAGTCGTAGTTGAGCGCGGTGGCGGTCTGGAGGGCGCTGAAGTTGGAAAGGAGCGTGACCTTGCCGCCGGGAACGGCGACGGAGACGGAGAAGAGTGCGTCGGCGGCGTCGCGGTCGGTGTAGTTGGCCGGGTAGAAGTGGAGCCTGAGGAACTTGCGGCCGGGGCCGAGGGGGAAGGAGTAGGTGAAGGGCGACGCGGATGCCCGCGCGGTGAGGTAGGGCACCTGCGGGACTGACGGGTTCTGCGACGTGGCGGCGACGGAGGCGAGCTTGGGCGGCAGGTACTTGGAGCCGGTGTCCCCGTCCCAGAGCCGCCCGTCGGTGTCGTTGCCCTTTCCCGACGCGCCGCAGTCCAGCAGGATGTCGTCCCGCGGCACGAAGGTGGACGAGGAGTTGCCGCCGCCGCCCGCCTGCGCCAGCGCCGACGCCGCGCAGGCGGCCAGGACCAGCGCGAGCAGCACGCCCCTCATGGCGTACGTCGGCCCGGCGCGGAAGCAGAGATCACAGATCGAGCATCAAGCGGCGCCGCCGGCGCCGATTTGGGTGCGGATTTCGCCGCCGGAGCGCGAGATTCGTGGGGGTGGAGAAGGGAAGGGAAGGTGGCGGCGGCCGCGGGTGAGGGGAGGGGGAAGAGAAGGGAGGGTGGCGTTAAGCGAACGGAAGTGAAGTCTGGATGGGATTATGGGCGGGCATTAAGTGGGAGGGAGAAGAGCCAACGGCAACGGCGACCTACTCCGCTGCAGCTGCCCCTGCTCCGCTCTACCGCGCGATCGTTTACTCCATGTGCGAATGTTACTGCTGTCGCCGCGCTGCGGCACGGAGCTTTCGGTGGGGTTCACTGACAGGTGGGAACGAAAGGTATGGGGGCCACCACTCAGTCACACGAGTCGCTTGTGGAAATGGTGCGGGTGGGAAGTTGTGGCGACGGTGGCGGTGGAGGACAGCTCGCACTGTCGTGCTCGGCTGAGCTTGCACTTGCGCGTCGCCCCGTTTCGGGAAAATCTCGTTCTGTGACGGGTGTGCTTTCTTTAGCTTTTTCGGCAGCGAGACGCGGTGGTGGGAATCGCGGCCATGTGCGGGGAAGGCGCGGGGCCCACACGTCAGTCGCCGGTGCCAGCAGTGCTTTGGACCTAAGACGAGGACGGATTTTTAATGGGACTTCAGGTACCAACGCGGACGGTTTTGCTGTTGTTGACAGCCAGAAGCCAGCGTGTGTGTCTGTGTCTGACGTGTAGGACCAACTTGCTGGGCCCTAGAGTCGGCGACCCCAGGGGGGCTGGTGTGTTGTACTGGTGGCGTGACGGAGCGGCCAGGCTGCAGCGGCTGTGCCGGCGGCAGCTGCCAAATGCAAGCTGTGAGCCAGCCCGCGGCTCGGCGCGGGGCCCGCGCGGAGACGGTGGGTGCTCAATAAAATGATGCATCGGCACTCGGGTTCGCGCGATCAGGGCCGTTGAAACAGGGGAGCGACGCGGAATGAGGGGGCCCACGTTTTGTTATTTGGACGGTATGTGTGGGGCCTACTAACATGCAGGGGTGTTCGCGATCGTGACCCCCAGTCTGAGTCGCTCACCACCACCCTCTTTCTCGTCTCGTGTCGTCTCCTCTCCTCTGCTGAAGTGATGAGGCGCGGTCGCTTTGACCGACCTGGAGTGCCATGCCATGTCAAGCTGTTCTACTTATATCACTAAGCAAAATGGAACCGTCTTTATCTTTTAAGTACGCATCATTAAGCTCAGGGGTCTCAGCCCTTCAGGTACCGTCTTCTTCGCCAACGGAGCACCGAATGTTTGACGATTGACCGTTGTTCCGAACTTCTGATCACGGCGAATCGGCAACACATAAAATACGTGCATCGAATACAGGCCGATGATCGAAGCATACTGTGAAATAAGAGCACCACTGCTCGACAAGTCGCAATTCTATTTGTAGTTGCCAAGCCGAACCATAGCTGACACATAAGCGCAGCTTAAATAGTACCCGAGCGGTAACCCATGTTCTCTGCTGCGAAATTGCAACATCCTACAGGATGTTTGGATTTAGCCCTAGTATGGCGTATATATTATAATCGAAGTCACGTCATTATCAAGGAAGCAGTTCAAAAGAAAACCAATATCACGTAGTCCCGTTACAACATTCCTATACTTATCAAAATTGGCCTAGGTACTGTTCGGTGACAGATTTGTGATCGTGCGGTGACATAATTCCGCTCAGAGCAGCAGAAATGAGTCGAATGAGCCTAACAGCGTCCGTAGCTGAATTTAATCCTGGCTACGATATTATTATGCGTCTCCAACAAGATGGATGCCGGAACCCATCGATAGCTATAAACTGACAGTCTGGAGGTCATGTAAAATGTATTCACGCGCCAGAGCTTCCTGAGGTTCGTTGTGTATCCACCCTTTCTCTGCCGTTTGCACTTATCTCCGTGCACGTTTCTGCAGTTTATCTTCTTCCCGATATCTCTCACGCCTCTCTTCTCTCTTCCCTTTGCCGACTGTCTCATACGCTTTCTTCTTCTCTTCCTTAAAATCCTCTTCTTCCTTGCCTGCAAGAATCAAAGAAACAGAACGACCAAGAATCAGATGGGCCAGTCATGTAAAATCAGTTGCTACGAGAGAAGATATATCACCCTCTGATGTTTTAACAGCATTAGCTGTTGTAGAGCTACGTGCTTCCTCCTCTCAACGGGGTCCATAACTACTGGTACTCTCTTTTCAATCGGCGGTTTCTTCTGCTTAGGTGTATCCTTTGGCTTACAAGAATCTCTAGAGGATTGAACTTCCTTGGTTTCTGCTCAATAGGCTGCAGAATGAAATGAACATGAGATGAAGAGAAATGAAAATGAATAAAACAATGCTACAAGAAATGAACATGAGATGAAGAGAAATGAAAATGAATAAAACAATGCTACAAGAAAACAAATAAAGGCTCAAAACCTTGTAAACCGAGTCCTTATTGTGTGGAATAGGTATATTGTGTGCCCTTCGAATCTCAGCAGTTGTTCTCATGCCTTGCCACACCTGCTCCCGGGTTGCAGAGCAGTAGTGACAAGGTTACAGTATGTTGGAACATCAACATTGACCCAGGCACGCAGGAAGACAATGTCACTCATAAGAATTCTGTCCTCAAAAGTGCACCTTGCAATTCCTTCTGTATTTCCCCCTTTTTCTATTCAGCATATCACCTGGTTCGATCTTTGCAGCCTGTAATCAACAAAAATCATTTTTACTATGTAAATGTTAACAGTTGGTTAGCCCAACATTCATGATATATACAACAGGTTGTTGTGATACAAATGCAAATATGGGTGAAGTTCCTCTTCATTAACACTTCATAGAGAAAAATGGCACTTATGCACATATGCAGAGACAATATAATCCAGTCCAAGAAATAAGCATAAACCAATGTTATTATTTTTTACTGAACCATTTCATTTTTATAAAAAAACTTAAATCCTAATCCTTAGTCCTGATGTTATTATTTACCTAACGGTATCAATCGGTACACTCAGGGCCGGCTCTGGGCCTAGGCCATGAGTGCGACGGCCTAGGGCCCAGCACTCAAAGGGGCCTCGATTTTTGTGTGCATATACATACTACTTTTAGCCCAAGTTTATTCAGCCCAAACTCTCGACGTGGAAATGCCTTTTTAGGCCAGCACAGCTTCCTACAGCCCATCGTGTACGTATGTCTATGCCGCAAGTTCTCCTTCCGTTGATCCCCTAGACAGTAGATTCACTGCCTCGGTTTTGTGTGATCGTGTCCTCTGCTGCTTCAACCCCTCCGTCGATCATGATCCTCCTTCAAATCAATTTTTGGTTTGGCTCGCAAAAACTGTTCGTCAAAGCAAGCAAATAGTAAAAATTATTTTTATTATCACGAATTTCAGCACCTGTTCATCCAAAATGCCATGCGCTCTTTTGCTCGGTTAAAAACTGTTATTTACTTGGAATTTGGAACTTCAAAGCAAGCAAATCATAATATCTTTGTTTATTTAAAATGTTGTAATATTGTAATTAGTTAACAACGAAAAATCTGTTGTTAGAACTTATTTCTAATTCTATTTCAATGTTTCATTTTTAGCATCATATTTCACGTGTAAAAATTTTCATAACCTTAAGGGGGCCCAAGCACCAAGTTTGCCCGAGGGCCTTCAAAAATATAGAGCCGGCCCTGGGTACACTGGTCAGCACAACTAAGCAGAGAAGAAAATATCGATAATACAAATAAGGTTCAGAACTAAACAGGTATAAATTGAATCCTTACACTTAAGAACCTCTTAAGATGCCAGTATAACACAAGAATCAAGTGTGAATCATGTTGTGGTACAAAATTCAAGTAAAACACTTGGTTACCTTTTTAACTTGCCCTCAAATTCCACTTACAGTCCTAATAGCAGCACCTTCAAAGCTAGCAACCTCCAAAGTAGATGTGAACATCCCTTTAATAAGAGCAGTTTTCTTAAATATCTTTCATGGTTCGCCTGTGAGCTCGATTTTCTTCACAATTCGGGCAGTACTATTGAATTCTTGAATCCAGCCTGTGGCTGTTATCCTAAATGGCACCTGGGCAGAGATAAGCATTGTTATAAGCAGACCGTCAGCACTGTAACAAAGCATAATAGTCTGGGCACACAAATCACTGAAATCTACCTGATGGTTGGAAAGATTCTGGACAGCTAAAACACCAGTTTTTGGAGGAACAAGTGGGCCCCAAAACATAGCAAAGCAATGCATATGTTCCGGTGTATATTTGAGCATGCGATGCTGACCATTCCGATCCTCTATTGCATAGACAGGAGTTGTTTGGAATTGCCTCCATCCAATTGATACAATGATTGGATCCCTTGTTTTCAGTACTTTTCTGTGCCACCTACTTGAAAATTAGTTGATACAGCTCTTTGTCTCAATCTTCCATTATGGAATTCGGAATTCCACTTCCTCCCTCAAGTCAACATCACGATCACTTATTTGAGTGGCATCGTCATTGTCCTCTTCACTATCACTAGAACATTCAGACTGTCCATTGCTCTCCATGGTGCCCGTATTTCTAAAGTTTGCATCTTTCTTGTCTTGCTGGCTTGCAGAAATGACATTGTCTTCTAATTTACTCTCTATTGACTGAGCAGCAGGACGTCTCCCAAAGAAATTAATAAAACTCTGCTCCAACTTTTCATCAATAGAGTATCTTGTATTCTGAAGGTTTTTTACCAGGGCCACACCAACATCATTACCTTTTCCTGTAAAGTGAAAGGCCAGCAGTCCAGACCATAATAATTTAGAATGGTATATGTGCAAACTGAATGAAATTAACAATTGAGAGTAAGGAATTTTGATGAAAAACTGAAGTTAATCTAGTTCAAGCGTAGCACACATGCTATAAAGCATCACATACTAATGGCCATTCTGATTCACATGGATAAAGACACAAACTAACCATTTCCATATGTTGCAGCAAATGGAATGATTTTAACGTCATGAAAATGCAATAGGGACATTCTAGATGTAGGTCTACCAGAAAAAAAAAATTGTTATTAGAATATCAGCCAGCATCAGTTCACAATCTAGCATCAGAAACAATTCAAAGCAAAGAGATTCTTGTTGATTAAAGAATGTTTATGCATGACACCTTTAACATGACATGTCACTATAATAAATAAGCATATATGAAGAAACTCTGAAAACAAGGAACCAAATGGATGAATGAGGGGGCCTTGGTGTTGGGTTGTTGGCTAGCCACAGCTTATACTCTAGCCATACCTTGCTTTTTAGGTGCATCATTGTCATCATTCTTTGAAAACTGAACAAGATGATCATTAATGTTGATATAAACTGCATCCATGTCATAAACTAGGGACATTCAAGATGTAGGTCTACCAGAAAAAAAATTGTTATTAGAATATCAGCCAGCATCAGTTCACAATCTAGCATCAGAAACAACTCAAGGCAAAGAGATTCTTGTTGATTAAAGAATGTTTATGCATGACACCTTTAACATGACATGTCACTATAATAAATAAGCATATATGAAGAAACTCTGAAAACAAGCAACCAAATGGATGAATGAGGGGGCCTTGGTGTTGGGTTGTTGGCTAGCCACAGCTTATACTCTAGCCATACCTTGCTTTTAGGTGCATCATTGTCATCATTCTTTGAAAACTGAACAAGATGATCATTAATGTTGATATAAACTGCATCCTTGTCATAAACTAAGTAGAACCCCAAGACCAGACATTGGTGCATAGAACAGCTTTCCCTTGTCACGCAATCCTTTTTTCTTTGCAGCTGATGGCAAAGGGCAAGGATCGGCCAATCCAGTCACCCCAGACAAGCTGAAATCACCTACACCTGTGATATGCACCTGCACCATTTAATACAAATCTTATGATCACATACGTGCATTTGTGTGCCTGCGTGCCACGGCCGGGGATTTAGTCTCCGAAAAAAAAAAATCCCCTCGTCCTCCCCAGACCAAAGCATAGGTAAAGACTCGCGCCACAGCTCACACGGCCAGCTGAGTCCCTGTGTATGGATGGGGAGGGGGTTCGGGGGTTTTCTCGACCTGCGTGAGAAGGCTCTTCTCCTTAATATAATACCGTTGGGGTGGCTTCTGTCCCCGGCAGGTCGAGTTTTTTTTTTTAAGAAATACTACCATTCGTTGGCATTTCCAATCACAAAGAAGTGAGGTACTAGCTCAACTTCAATTTCCAGTGATTGAAGGAACCGTAAATGTTTACCTTGGTCCCTCTTTTCATATTACAGCCACGAAGATAACCATATGATGTTATTTTTCTGTCACACTGTCTGTTCAGGCACACACTTTCAGTAGGGGTTACATCTTCAAATCTATCAACTAATAAATAAGGATGAGCCATCCGCCAACTCAATGGGACACGCTTCATAATAGAGATGAATCTTGCAAGATTGTTGACATCTCTTTTATTGTATCTGCTAGAAATCATATGCCAAAGAATTAGAAACCAAAACAATCTTTTTTTGTTTCACAAAACGATGCTTTAGCAGGTTAATATATGCAACATTATGCCACATCACCATGCAAGGAACCAAATGCATTCTTTTGTAACCAAGTGAGATCAGACCAGTGCAGACCGACACAAGCATATAGGTTACGGAGTTTTCAAACCAGAAATAGTCTGACTGTCTGAAAGATAGCAACTTACTTTCCATTGTCGAGAGACATGTAGAATAGTTTAGCTCCCTCCTTTATCTCAGCCCAGAATCAATGCTTAAGACGCTGCTTAGTTTTCCTTAGCTTTTTATGATCTTTAAAACTATCAATATGTGTAAGCACTCCCATCACCCTCAGAAATCCATGCACTTGCATGATATTGAGAAACTCAAACGTATCCTGGCAACAAGGGCTTGTTAGGTGCCCATTATTCCAAGAAAGAATTAACGAATAGTCATGCATATACATAGGAAAGCGATCATGTTAACATAGGCCACTGCTATTAATTAATAAAAAAACACTGTTGAACACTAGGCTGTGACAAAAGAACCAAACAGACCAATACAATAGAAGTTCAAAAGGCTGGTAAGTCAAATGTACAGAAAACAGGATGACCTTTCATTATGCATTTAAAGAAGAACAATATTTTGGACAGTTCTTGCTCAAGTTTGCTGACCAACTTAACAGAGATGCAAACTAAACCGGTAAGAGTTCATGAAAAAAGTGGCCCTGACAACATACCATTCCAAATCCATAGCTTCCATCAATGAGCAATAGCGCAAGATCAGCTATTTTGGCTGCATCAATCATTCCATTAATATCATTTGGACATTCCAGGAACTGTACTCTCCTGCTTTACCTGCATATAAATAAATATACAATAATAATTAATAATGATAATATGTGTTAATTTTCAACCAGGGATTGAAATCCCGGACGGAAACCGGCCGGTTTCCACGGATTCCGGGAATCCCGGTCCAGGCCGGTTTCATCGGGAGACCGGGATTCCGGTAAATCCCGACACTAGTTACTGTAGCAATTCGGGATCCCGGTCAGGAAGTCCGGGATCCCGGTCCGGTTTTGTCGGTAAAAAATTCCCGCTACAGTCGGGATTGTAATCCATGTGTACAAGATAACAATATGTGAAAGGTAGATTACCCAAGACAACAGTAATGGGACCACGGACTTCGGACAGATTTTGTTTGGTGTAGTGCTTTACTACATTTTATCAACAGAGACTTCCCCACCTGAGAATTTTGAAATGAAGCAATGATACGAGACAAGACCCAACTATCATTTGCGCAAATTCAAGAGTATACATGTGGGTGTCAAAAAAAAAAAAAAAAGAGTATACCTGTGGAGGTCCTTGAACAACAAGGACAAAAGGAGGAGGTTCACTAATTGAACGTTCCATAATTGGCACATGAAGGCAGCGTTGTTCAATCTCTGTTGTTCAAGGTTGTAGACACTTGGCCTTAACTGCTGACTGAAAAGCAAAAGCCTGAAAAAACAGCAGGGTCGTCTAATTACAACAAGGCTTCCAAACATCAGATAGCAAAAAAATATTGAGAACCAAAAGGGCTTTACTTTGAATCATTTACGCATTAAAAAATATAAGCATTTCCACTAATTGAATTCTTAAAGGGTCACTTTACCATGGATAAAAGTATCATATTCTTTCAATAGCACGAATCATACTCAGTGGCGTACTCTCCATAATCCATTCGAGTACAAATAGGTTTCTATTATGAGAAGTTGCACAAGGTCATCATTAATTCTGGATTTTAAGCATGCTGTAGCCAGAATGGTTGAACTACCTAAAAAGTTGAGCTGATTACAGGAACAACAACTTTGACAGTAAGGGAAATAAAAAAACTCAGGACTTAACGAGATTACCAGAATGTCTATTACTCTTCGTGAAACAATAATTAAGCCATGAGCTTACAATAAACCGAACCATTACTTCCGCTTCGACCCCCTCCTCATTAACGAAAAACTAAGGTTGCTATGAGGTGCTAATGCTCATCATTAAACATCCTCTCACATACACTCCGAAAAGCCCCTATCCCGATCCACGGACGGCCACACCAACAAGAGCCTACTCTAATTCGTGACATACCTTGGGATTCTTCTGGTCGCCTCCCGCGTCATCGCCCTTTCCTTTGCCCTTCTGCTTCCGAGACTTGGCGCCAGACTTGCTCTGCCGGTGAGCCTTGTGCGGCTGCTCGCCGCCGCCGGTGTCCGCCGGAGCCATGCTTCGCTGCGGCTCGGCTGATGAGAGGTTTTGGTTCGCCGCCGCGGCAGAGAGAAGGATGTGCTAGGGCTGGGCCGCCGGCCGGACAGGCGTTTGATGGTACGTACTTCGACTTGAAATCATCAGCTCCAGGCCCGTTCTTCGGCCGGACAGAAGTAGTTGGCTAGAGTCGGTTAGTACGAGGCCCGCTTTAGCTTCATCATCAGCTGGGCCGGCCCGTTCTTCGGCTTCCCATTCACGACTTCAGACTCACGAGCGCGGCGACAAGCGTCCGGGCGTTGCGCTTTGCGCGTCTTCCACTCCCTTCTTCCCTCCCTCTTACGCTCTGACGCAGATCTCCGATTAATCAAACAGACGCACGCTTCCCCTTGAAATCAAACCCTTCCAGCTAGTTTAATCCCCCTGCTCCCTCTGCTCTCCCCGGCGCCAGATCCCCAGACTCCGCGACTGGAACCAGGCAGAAACGGCGGCGTTTTTAGGGTTAGTTCTCCGGGCATTTCCCAACTCCCCGCTGCGAATCTCCCTATTACTAATCTTACTCCTTTATGATTTTATTCTTTTTTTTTCTAAAATACGCAGGAGACATTACAACACGGCACGTACCGCTGGGTAGACTTACAATCATTAAACGTTAGCGCCCTGTTACATGAAGCCTACCCTGATCTACGGGATTGTAGCACTACTCTCGCGCCAAGAAACAGCCTGATCTTACTCATTTATGATTTTATTCCGAATTCGGGCCCATTAGTTGCCGTCGCTGCCTACAGAACTCCTTATTTTCTTTTGTCATTGTCCCCTTGATTCAACAAATTACTAGGTCCTTGCGGTTTTCTGACTTGTGAGCTGGAAATGTTGTGTGTTGCACCGCCTTTAGCTTTGAGATAGATATATCATATATGTATGTGCATGAACATGGGTGCAGAATTGGTATAACAATTTAATCAAGAGGTTTAGTTTTTTTTCTTGCATTTTCCTTTTTTTTTTTTGACAATTTCTTGCATTTTCCTTTGGCATTCATCTTAGATATATATGTTTCAACTGTTGCGACTGGGAAGATTGTACAATATATTATTTCACGAGCAGAGAATTGTGCACGCTAACTGCCTTTGCTACCACCATGCACTACATTGGGGTTACATTTAGCTGCTAATTTATCTGATTAAACGTGTTCTTCACCTAATGTAGCTGAAGGCATATTCTTTTTTCTGTTATTAGGTAACAGAGTAATTTAAGCATTGCTTGGTAACGAAGGATGGATGCCAAAAAGAAGAGGAACAAGAAGAAGAAGGGAAACCAAGGAAAGAACACTGGCGATGCAACATCTAGTGCTGGAGAAGCTGCTGTCCAGCACTAATCACGAGTCAGCACCAGCAGATCATCAGAATGGTGCAGATGCAGATGATGGGATGTCCAGTGTGGGAGAGGTAGTTCGTCAGCACCAGAATCATGAGCCAACGCCACTGATAGACAGTGATGGTGCAAATGCCCATGATACCACATCCTCCTTTGGAGAGGCAGTTGCTTGCCACCAGAACAATGAACCTTCCATGACTCAGAAAAATCACAAGGTCAACAGTGCAATTCCTGCAGATCAGAGAAGCATTGGGATGTCAGAATCTAGTGTGGAGCTTGACATGCACAAACTTAATGATGCAAAGCTTGTAAGTGATTGACTGGTTCTTCAAATTTTGATATTTATATTGCACTTTTACAATGCTGGTTGAATAACTATTCAGTGTACTTAGTTAACCATAGATATTTTAGGAAGACCATGTATATTGTTACATTCATTATGTGATGGTGCATTATGTTTGCTATATGTGGATCGGTGTAATATTCTCTCAGTTTGAACTTCTGTAAAGCAGTTTTCCCTTCATATATGATCAACTCTACCATGTTGTATCGAATCATGGACGATACAACAACTATTATTTTTTGTCAAATCCTGAATTAGTAATTGCCTCACCGATACATCTGCTGCTAGATGGACGAATACAACTGATCCTGGAAGCTTCTTGTAAACAAACAGTGGCAGTGAACCTTCGCATCATTTCGTGTCCTATGATTCTACTTAATTCGTTATTATTCCTGTAAAGATAGGATACTTCTATTGTGGTTTCTTTGTTTTGAAGCTGACTGTATGTGTTTTTCTTTTATCAGTTCCCATTTCTTACTCCTCCTTTAGTTGCACATTTTAATTGGTGCATTGGTCATAGTTAATATGTCTAGAAGTTTTTGTATGATATGTTTCTTACTCATTCATTCCAATTTTAACTGTTAAGTATTGTCGTTCAGGACAAATTACATGAGACAATAAAGCATTTGGAAGATGAAAAGAATTTATGGCTTCAAAAAGTGGTATGTAACTATGTATACCTGACCATCTTGTCAACATGGGTAGCTGGGGGAAGGCTGATTGTTGTTTACCTTTTGCTCATAGGCAACAGAAACAAAACCCGATATTATTTGTGTATTGCCCTAGAATTCATGTTGGGCATCAAACTTGCAATGAGTATACATTTCAAAAGTTATCCAGTATCCAGACCCATCCACAACTTTCCAAAAAAAAATTGTGATGGCATTGTTTTCTAAAACTACCACACATATCAGTCTCTCCCTTGTATTTTATCATACTATGATACCTGGACCAACAGCTTACACTCATTCTCCTTCCTCTTTTTTTTCCAATGGTGATCAAAGGACCTACTCGGTGCAATTGTTTTGCTTTAGCATTGTCCTGAATACAAAGTTCTGTCTTGTTATCTACTCCCTCTGCAATCATATATAAGAAGATTTCAAACTTCTCTTAATAAAAGTTCCACTACTTTGGAACACTTCTATCTTGTTTCTTCTATCACACCCTGCATTAAACGTATGCTCATAGTCTGTAGCCTCATTAAATGTGAGTTCCATCTCTCAAATGATCGAATCACTTAACTCTTTACAACATAATAACCCCAAATTATGGTGATAAATGACAGCTGATAAGATTTTTTTTTATTTACCCTTAATTTGTGTGCCTGAAGCTACAACTTGAGAGTTCTAGAGGTACTATTCAAACTTTATTACTGTTTAGTTTTCCCAAAATTATATTACATTTAGCCTTCAGTATGATGGAATAAGTCTTGTACTGTTTGGTCTTGGTCTTTGTTTGACTGCTGGTCCTGTCTAAAACAGCATATTAGTCCTTGTATAGGACAGCATCTTGGTCCTGTATAGGACAGCATAGGACAGTAGCTAGGATAGCATCTAGGACTGCATTAGATCATCTAGGACTGCACTTGCTTTATGCTTTTAGACTAGCATCTTAGACCAGCATCTTAGCATATGCTGGCTGCTTTGGCCAGCTATAAATATGTATCCACAACCCATTGGGTTGGTATGGCATTGTGTGAGTTGTGCGAGAAATAAACCAGAAAATTGCCCCATCTCCTAGTGTCATCCTCTCTCAATGAGAGTTACAGTTCACTTACTAACATCTGGTATCAGAGCCGTGTTGTCTTGTAGCCTAAACATCTCCTGCTCATCTCCCTCCCTAGCCTCTCAGCCAGCAGCAGGAACATCTGTTGTCCCTGCACATCTTCCTTCCCCTGCTCAGAGCAGCAGCAGCTCGTCAGGGGCAGCCTCTTCCCCACGCAGCAGCCCCCTAGTGGCGTGCCATGTCCGCAGGACATTCTCGGCGTTCGGTCGCCTCGAGCGAGCGGCTTCGGCAGGAGGCCGAGCTCGCCGCGGCAGAGGAGCGCGAGCGTGCAGCGGCAGCAGCCGCTGCGACGGCGGCGAGGGCGTCAAGGCTGGCAGCGGCGGAGCTGGCAGCAGCAAGGGCGGAGGCGGCGGTAGCGATGGTGGCGGATGCAGCGCGTGCGGCGGCGGCAGACCTTGAGGCTCTGCGTGGTGGCAGCGTTGGCGGCTCTGTTGCTGATGGCAACATCGACAAAGAGCTCAGGGAGCTGGAGGCGGTGCGGGACCAGGAGGCAGTGCAAGAGCGGGCGGCGCGGTGGGCGGCTGCGCACCCCCATGGGCGTGGTGGCGGCAGCACAGACGGGCGTGGACGCGCCGGCGGCGTTCCTGGAGGGGACGTGCGCGGCGGTCGCGCTCCTGGCGGTGGTTGGGTCGACGGAGATCGTGGCTCTCACAGGCAGCGCGACTCTCCCTCCCCGGACCGGCGCCGTGGACACCACGGGATCCAGGCTATCGTCAGGGAAGTCGGTCCCGGTGGCGGGTGGCCTACCCTCACCAAGACCAACTACGTCGAGTGGGCTGTGGTGATGAGGGTGAGGCTCCAGGTGCGGCACATGTGGGATGCAGTCCGGTACGGCGATGTTGACTACGACGACGACCGGCGGGCGCTGGATGCCCTCATCACCGCTGTCCCGCTTGAGATGCAGTTCACGCTTTCCAAGAAGCGGACTGCCAAGGAAGCCTGGGAGAACCTGGCCTTCAAACCAGGTGAGGACGTTGATGATTTTGCTCTTCGTCTCAACACTCTGCTGCAAAAGATGGTGTAGTTCGGCGACGACACCTACGACGAGGAGAGAGCTGTAGAGAAGCTCCTCCGCTGCGTCCCCGAGAGGTACAAGTAGATTGCTCGCTTGCCCGAGTCAATGCTGGACCTCTCCACGATGTCGATTGAAGAGGCGATAGGTCGCCTCAAGGTCGTCGACAACGACGAGCCACGGCCTCACTCGGGGCCTATCACCATCGGCGGGAAGCTCCATCTCACTCGGGAGCAGTGGGAGGCTTGCCAGCGTGACGAGAAAAAGGTGGAGTCTTCCTCCTCGACAAGCAGCCATCGGCGCGGCAAGCCGGGCAAGCCCTGTGGAGGCGCCCAGGGCGGCACCACCGGCAAGCGTAAGCCGGCACGAGACGACATCTGCCACAACTGTGGTACGACTGGCCATTGGGCCAGGGAGTGTCGGCAGCCACGACATGGCCAGGCTCAGGCCCAGGCCCAAGTCGCACGCGTGGAGGAGCCAGCTCTGCTTCTGGCACACCCGAGCATCGAGCTACCTCCAGTGGCATCACCAGCAGCAGCTCTTCTCCACATCGACGAGTCAAAGGCAAGCGCCTTTCTCGGCGACGGCTCCAACGACGACAAGTGTGACGGGTGGTGCCTCGACACCGGCGCCACCCATCACATGACCGGACGGCAGGAGTACTTCTCCGACCTTGACAAGAGCATCCGAGGCTCCGTCAAGTTTGGGGACGCCTCCGACATGGAGATCAAGGGTGTCGGCTCCGTTCTTTTCATCGCCAAGTCCGGTGAGCACAGGCTTCTCACCGGAGTCTACTACATCCCCACGCTGAGGAACTCCATCATCAGCTTGGGACAGCTGGACAAGAACGGCTCGCGTATGGAGAGTTGAGAATGGTCTCCTACGGGTCTGGGACCCCCGGGGCCGTCTTCTCGCCAAGGTAAAGAGGGGGAGCAACCACCTCTACATCCTTCACATCGAGGTAGCACAACCACTTTGTCTTGCAGCAAGGCGGGACGACGATGCGTGGAGGTGGCACGAGCGTTTTGGGCACCTCAATTTTGAGGCCCTGAAGCAACTCGGTGTCAAGGAGATGGTACAGGACCTGGCGCACATCGACCACGTGGAGCAGTTATGCGACGTCTGCGTGCTGATGAAGCAGAGGCGGTTTCCCTTCCCTCGATAGACGAGCTTTCGAGCCAAGGAGCGGCTCGAACTCGTGCACGGGGACTTGTGTGGCCCGGTGACTTCGGCCACACCAGGAGGACGACGCTACTTCCTGCTGCTCGTCGATGACCTCTCCCGCTACATGTGGGTGATGGTCCTCGGCAGCAAGGGAGAGGCTGCAGACGCCATCAGGCGCGCGCAGGCTGCTGCAGAGGCGAAGTGCGGCCGCAAGCTGCGCGTGCTACGCACAGACAACGGTGGCGAGTTCACGGCGGCTGAATTCGCAACGTACTGCGCGGATGAGGGCATTCAGCGCCACTACTCCGCGTCGTACAGTCCACAGCAGAATGGCGTCGTTGAGCGGCGCAACCAGACGGTTGTCGTTATGGCCCGGGCCCTCCTCAAGCAGAGGGGGATGTCGATTGTCTTCTGGGGAGAGACGGTGGTGACCACTGTCTACATCCTCAACCGTTCGCCCACCAAGGCTCTTGATGGCAAGACGCCGTACGAGGCTTGGCACGGGCGCAAGCCGACGGCCCACCTACGGACTTTCGGCTGCCTCGCGTTCACCAAGGAGCTCGGCCACATCGGCAAGCTCGACGACAGGAGCACTCCAGGAGTGTTCATTGGCTACGCGGAGGGCTCGAAGGCCTACCGCATTCTCGACCCGAAGACACAGCGTGTGCGCACGGCGCGCGACGTAGTGTTCGACGAAGGACGAGGATGGGCATGGGACAAGGCGGTGGATGACGGCTCGACTCCGACGTACGATTTCACCGTCGAGTATGTTTACTTCGAGGGAGCTGGGGGAGCAGGCGGCTCCCCCTCACCAAGCGTTCCCGAGCCTCCACCGACTCCAGTGCCCACTACAGCGACCAGTTCTTCGTACGCACTGCCACAGCCGGCGTCCCCGCGCACTCCAGCACCGATAGCCACTCCGTCGGGCACGTCTACTCCAACACCAGCTCATGTCGAGCAAAGCCCGGTGGAGTTTGCTACTCCGCTCTCCCGCGACGAGGAGTGTATCGACGCGTACCACGACGGCAAGCCGTTACGGTATCGTACGATGGAAGACATCCTCGGCGATCAACCAGTGCCGGGACCGGTGCTTCGTGACCTGGAGGCGCAGCTGCACCTTGCATGCGACGAAGGTGAGCCTCGGTCTTTTGCAGAGGCTGAGAGAGACGGCGCATGGTGTGCCGCGATGCAGTCGGAGATGGACGCGGTTGCAGAGAACCGCACTTGGGAGCTTGCTGACCTCCCTCGTGGGCAACGCGCAATCACCCTTTAGTGGGTCTTCAAGCTGAAGAGGGATGAAGCTGGTGCCATCGTCAAGCACAAGGCCCGCTTGGTGGCTCGTGGTTTCGTGCAGCAGGAGGGGATCGACTTCGACGATGCCTTCGCCCCTGTAGCATGGATGGAGTCCGTGCGACTCCTCCTTGCACTAGCTGCCCAGGAGGGCTAGTGCGTCCATCACATGGACGTCAAGTCGGCATTCCTCAACGGCGACTTGTAAGAGGAGGTTTATGTGCACCAGCCGCCGGGATTTGTCATCCCTGGCAAGGAGGGCAAGGTGCTGCGCTTGCGCAAGGCTCTCTACGGCTTGCGGCAAGCACCGAGGGCGTGGAACGCCAAGCTGGACTCCACGCTAAAGGGGATGGGCTTCGAGCAAAGCCCGCACGAGGCGGCCATCTACCGGCGGGGCAATGGAGGCAATGCCCTGCTGGTGGGTGTCTACGTCGACGACTTGGTGATCATCGGCACCAAGGATGCGGATGTGGTGGCATTCAAGGAAGACATGAAGGCCACTTTTCAGATGAGCGACATGGGGCCTCTCTCCTTCTACCTGGGGATCAAGGTGCACCAGGATGACTCCGGGATCACGCTTCGACAGACCGCCTACGCCAAGCGCATCGTTGAGTTGGCTGGGCTCACCGACTGCAACCCAGCACTCACTCCGATGGAGGAGAAGTTGAAGCTGAGTCGCCACAGCACGGCAAAGGAGGTGGATGCTATACAGTACCGGCGTCTTGTGGGGAGCCTCCGCTACCTCGCCCACACACGGCCGGACTTGGCATTCTCCGTTGGTTACGTTAGTCGGTTCATGCAGCGACCGACGACAGAGCACCAACAGGCTGTGAAGAGGATCATCCGCTATGTTGTGGGGACTCTCGACCATGGTCTCTACTCTCCGAGGTGTCCTGGAGAGGCACACTTCATCGGGTACAGCGACAGCGACCACGCCGGCGACATCGACACTAGCAAGAGCACGAGCGGGATATTCTTCTTCCTCGGCAAGTGTCTTGTTAGTTGGCAATCAGTCAAGCAACCGGTGGTTGCTATGTCCAGCTGCGAGGCCGAGTACGTCGCGGCCTCCACCGCCTCGACTCAGGCGCTCTGGCTTGCTCGGCTGCTTGGTGATCTTCTCGGCAAAGACACTGAAGCAGTGGAACTCTGAGTGGACAGCATGTCCGCTTTGGCTCTAGCAAAGAACCCCGTTTTTCACGAACGGAGTAGGCACATCCGGGTGAGGTACCACTTCATCCGTGGCTGCCTGGAGGAAGGAAGCATCAAGGCAAGCTACATTAACACCAATGACCAGCTTGCGGATCTGCTCACCAAGCCCCTTGGGAGGATCAAGTTCCTTGAACTCTGCTCCAGGATTGGGATGGTTCAACCTCCTCACAAGACGACGCACAAGACTTAGGGGGAGAATGATGGAATAAGTCTTGTACTGTTTGGTCTTGGTCTTTGTTTGACTGCTGGTCCTGTCTAGGACAGCATATTAGTCCTTGTATAGGATAGCATCTTGGTCCTGTATAGGACAGCATAGGACAGTAGCTAGGACAGCATCTAGGACTGCATTAGATCATCTAGGACTGCACTTGCTTTATGCTTTTAGACTAGCATCTTAGACCAGCATCTTAGCATATGCTGGCTGCCTTGGCCAGCTATAAATATGTATCCACAACCCCTTGGGTTGGTATGGCATTGTGTGAGTTGTGTGAGAAATAAACCAGAAAATTGCCCCATCTCCTAGTGTCATCCTCTCTCAATGAGAGTTACAGTTCAGTTACTAACACAGTACACATGCATATTAATGAAGTCATGAACTTGCCTTTTTACAATATTGTATGACTTCATGTCTTAATGCTAATGTTTTTGGTTTGATGATGAATTTGCTTCTCCTGCAGAGCATCCTGGAGTCTGAACTTGAAAAGTTGCACAACAAAGTGAGTTATCATTCACGAAATGAGGTATACTCTTTTGTACTTGATGCAACCATATGTGAATTAATGTGAACTGCACCTCCCTTCTAGAGTCAAGATTATATACCTGTTGATCTTGGTGAATGAATTTGGACTTGGTGATATAAAACTTTCTTTGCTCTGTTGCAGATTCTTTTGGAAGAAACATTAAATAGTTTACAGAATGGGTATGACTTGCTGGTTAAGAAGGAGGTACTTGACGTTTCTTCAGCGAAGTTCTTTATTTGAGTAGTAGTGTGTGTCGATATTTCCTGGATCCAGGGAATCTTCGGCTAAGCTCTTTGTTTGAGTAGCAGTGTATGTCAATATTGCCTGGATTCAGGGAACTGAGATTCAAACATGAAGTTGGGGCATGCTAGGTAGAGCTCCATGAGGCTTGTTTAAATGTATGCATTGGTAATAGTACATCTGTATGATGCATGGAAAGAAGTGAAAGACAACAAAGCACCCTTTTTTCTATTAATTAGAAGCATAGCCCTTCTTACTTTCCATGTTTCTTATTCTATAACCACAAAATAATTACTATCATCTTGTAGCTTGACATGGTAGCACAACAAATCAGAGCCCTGGTTTAGAAATGTATTAGTTCTTTTGGTGTAAAAAACATACTTGGGATTGTTCGAAGTTGCTTAAACACTGGTGCTTATATCTTTTCTTTGGTACCAGCTCTTATTACAAGTTTTATTCCCGAATTTCGTGTAGGAAGCTTTGAATAATAAAGTCAGGCGCATTGAGGACATCAATGACACCTTAACGCATCAAGAGGTAGCAATATTGATCACTATTCTGAATGTTATTTTACTCAGGATTCTATGTGCATTTGAAGGCTGATTTTGATTTCTGTCAGCTGTCTTGCTCCTCTGCTTCTTTACAGGCTTCTTTTAAAGAAAGATTAAATGGGCTGGAGGAAACCAATAAAGCCTTGCAGTTACAGGTATGAATTGAATTATGTTGACTTCATTTTTAGCTCATTACAGTGGCTGTGCAATTTCCAGTTAACTTGTTGAGGAGAAAATGGTTAGTTTAGTATTGATAGTTGTGAATTGGTGGTCAGTCTCAGTCATATGAATTTCTTGGACAGTGTTAACTATATTAAGTTGTGTATGTTACAATGGATTTGTGGGCACACAAGAAGAGATCGTGTCCAGAACGTTGACATATGAGAGAGATTAGGGGTGGCACCAATTGAGGAGAATCTTGTTCAACATCATTGTTTGTCCTTGTGTTTTGGCTCCTGTGGGTTTCATCTCTAGCCTAACCCAACTTGCTTGGGACTAAAAGGCTTTTGTTGTATTAACTATTTTAAGTTGCCCAATCATGTGTTGTTAAAAACATTTAGTTTTTTTACCGGAATATGATCATATCAGATTTGGACCTTCGTCAGTTTGATTGTCATTTGTAGTATATAGACATATAATCTTGGTTATATCCTCTGATATTACCATATAATAACAAAGCCTGGCAGGTGAAGTTGTTGGAGGAAACATCAAACAATACTGCTGAGGAGAATCAGAGATTGGTAAAAGATTTAAATGAATTGGATTCAAGAGTACAATTACTTGAAGCAAAGGCTGCTCTTAGTGAAGTTTCGACCCCTGAAAAGGTAAAGTTTTTGCTCAGTATTTATAGTGGTGACTCTTTATAAGTGTTTCATTGCGTAGCTGCCTTCTTGATCTTTTGCTTTTAACTATCTCCAATTGAATGTTCATACCTCCAGTAAAATAAAAAGGCATTAAACCTTAGGCTTCAGGTTCTAGTTTATAACAGAACTGGTAATGTAGGTCCCTGAATACAAGTTAATGGATCAAAAGGATTTGGGCGGTCCACTTCTCCATCAGCAGACCAGGGATTTCACCGAGGTAATAGACAGAGTAGTTGATGCTTGGGTAAACTCTATGAATATTTTCTTTCTCCTTTCAAATGACATTTTATGTCCTTTCTGTAAGAATTTAACTGTACCAAATTACTTATTATTATTTGTCTTATATGAGCATAGTGACCAAATATCAGTATTAGTTACTGTAGGATGTTCATTCACATCGCCCTGCATATATTCCATCCAGGGATTGGAATTTGATTATTCACCTTTCTGTTAAGAATTTAATAATTTCAAATAGTATTATCGAGTCATAACAATTTACACAATGGTTTCTCCCTGCAGGGTAACAAAATGATTGCTGACCCATGTCTGGAGAGTTCCTTGACAATTGTTTCTGATAATAACTATAGTCAGATCAAAAACAGTCCCAGCAATGCATATGCTGGTAACCGTCTAGAAGAAACATCATTACAGCATATGGAAAAGGCTAGCATCAATAGTACTGCTGAAGGTCTCATTGATCTGAATGAGCGTCAATTTGACAAATCAAGATCGAGTGAAGAAATCATGCCGGTTCCATTGGATGATATTCAGATTCATGAGGATGGTGTGCAGCAATCAGGAGTGGATGATGAGCCAACTGAAGTTCCATTTTCTGATGCTCCTATCATTGGTGCACCGTTTCGGTTGATTTCATTTGTTGCTAGATATGTAAGTGGTGCTGATTTGGTGGGCGAAAAATAACGTGACGACTTATCAAGAAGACCTATACGTCGGAGAGAAAGGTCACTTTTGTATTCTGCTGATTCATAGCACCTTCAGTAAGCGTTTGAAGTTCTTCAGCATGTTGAGATAGGATGAGTGCATTGGATTTAACAGAGATGTGGAAGCTCTGTTCATTCACGGTAGTGCTCATGTCACTGCCAATTTTTCTCCCTCCCGTCTTTTTTTCAGGTGCAGGAGAAACTCTTGTTCCCATTTCATAGTCTTATACTCTTATACCAGGGGCTGTGTACAATGGCCCTCATACACCAGTCTGACCATGTGAAACTTGTATGGACCCTACTTCCTTAGACGTTTAGAATATGACGAGATGGTAGATCTATTAACTGTGTTTTATCAGATAGATAGCTAGCTATCAAATGTGAAGTTTTGCATGCATTGAATTGTGTTATGTTGGTCATGTACACCAATGCTCGTCGTATTTTCCTTTTTTCTGCAATGTGCTTCTCCAAGACATTTTCGTGTGCCCTACGTTTCGGTCATGAATTCCTCCCTCATTTGAATCGCAGGGGATGACACTCTTGAATGCTGGTGCCTTAGAAAATTGGGTGTCTATGCGGCCTCCGTCTTGATTCTTGAAATTTCAATGGAAGAAAAAAAACTCTCGAGTGACTGACGAGGCTTGCGGTAGTACCTGAGCAGGCAGACACAGTACTATGCGGTGCCCGTCCATCTGATAAAATATTATAACGTACACTTATTTGCATACAAAACAGCGCAATAGCTGTGAAGATATATGGTGCAAGCTTCACGATTACACTGCAGAGGAGGATATCAATGTCACGATACAGGAATTCTGAATCAGAATCAGAGCTAAGGCTGAAAAATTGGTGATTCACACGATCAAATCGAACCACAAAGATCGAAGATTGGATTCCTTCACCATTTCAAGAAGTGTAGTTCTCTGAAGCAGACGGCCGAAGCTCCTCCATCATCCTGATCACCTCGACCATTGTCGGACGTCGGTCTGGAGACCATGACGTGCACGCCATGGCGATATGGAGCATCTGGACCAGCTCATCTTCTATTTTGGGATATTTCATCAGCTGGACATCAAACACTTCGGCAGTCCACTCCTCTCGGACCACGGAATGCACCCACCTTGGCAGATCAACACAATCATCCTGTCCCTGAGACTGAAGGGGGGCTTTCCCAGTCAACATCTCCATGAGGAGAACACCAAAGCTGTAAACATCAGACTTATGGGTGAATTTCCTAGATTCAAAGGTCTCTGGAGCACGGTAACCAATGACAATTCGGGAAGGGTGGATAGGAAGGCTCATCAAAGCGCTCAGTCCATAGTCTGAGACATAAGGATTGTGGTCTTGATCCAGCAGGATATTGGTTGACTTAATGTTGCCATGGGCGACTTTGGAGCCACCTTCTGAATGAATGTGTGCAATACCACGTGCTGTTCCAAGTATAATCTTCATCCTGGCATTCCAATCTAATGGGGTCTTCTCAGCAATGCCCTTAATACCTGTTCATCAGCACTTTAGTGAGAAATACTATCCAATGGACTACGATTCATTTGCTGTACTATCTTGGTGCCAATACCTAACTCGGATATTGCTGAGAGCATGAACCAAATTTTTCACTGGGTGGATGAAGCAAAAATGGAATAAGCCCTCTATTTCAAAAAGGAAACCTCTAAAAAACTCAATACAAGAGATGCACCATGCATATCTAGGCAATGTTATAACTTCAACAGGTAAGTAATGAGTCGCACAAATCATATTTCACACACAAATAACTTGACGAGCATAATACTCTTTTGTTTGGTGATATTTCCTCACAACAGGCAGCAACCTTTTCTCCTTTTTAGTTATTACTAAAGTCATCACTAACACACCACACAACCAAACTTTTATTGCAATAGATATATGAACATAAATTTCTAGACAACACGCATACTAAAAAATAATAAGCCTTGACTGCGTTAACCCTGGAGGAGTTTTACTGGCCAGTAGTTTGATCCATCGGTGTATATTCCATAATCTAAAACCATAGCTGCTTGCCAGTATTTTATCAGTTTAAGGATAATTTCAGAAAAATATAAGATTGGTAGATCTAAAATAATTACTTTTTTGTTATTAATAAAGTTGAGTTAATAATATAATTAATAATTGATGTTTATATTTTTTAAAGACCATCTAATGTTTTAATAATTTCATAGGGTTAAATGTTCTATCATGAAACTAAATATAAATATATTAATTAATAATGCAATTACGAAATTACCTTCAAACTACTGGCTATTATTTTCTACCGTGAAACTCCTGTAACTCTACAGAGTCACCAGGAGTAGTTTACAAAATAATCCAATCACACAAAAAAATAACTTGTTCATTATTGGTAAACATGCAGTATGGAAAAGGCATTAGCATACCGTGCAACAAAGCTGAGAAGTTGCCAGTAGAACTATACTCATAGACAACAAGCTTCTCGTCCTTCGAATAGTAGTAGGCACGAAAACGTACGAGGTTTGCATGTTTGCCAACCCTCCCAATGAGCTCCAGCTGCTGCTCAAATTCCCTTTTTCCTGCCACAACGTCCTTTAGCCTCTTGACGACCACAGTAGTGCCGTCCTCAAGTATTGCTTTGTAGGCAGTTCCATAGCTCCCTTTGCCAAGAACTTCCGCAGAAGCTCTCAGTAAATCCTCCAAGTCAAAGTTGTAACTGCATCCATCCAAGAAAACCAACTTGTTCTTTTGAGCCATCTGGACACCACTACTGATATCCTCTTTGTGCTTCTCAATCCTCACACCATCAACCATTCTGTCGCCATTGTTATTCACTCCATCTTTCTTCTCCTTCCTCTTTGAAAAGCATCTAGTGAACATCACAGCAGCTAGCAGAAATATGACGAATCCAACAGCAACAGCCGCAATTATAAAGCCATTGCTTGCCATCATCCCACGGTGTGGCAATGGTGGTGATGATGGAACTGAAGGCACTTCTGATGGTGTCGGTGAAGGAACAAAGGAGCATTCAGCTAGAGGTGGCCCACACAATCCAGGGTTTCCTAAGAATGAGCTATTTGAAAATATTTGGAGAAAGGGAGGAATTGAACCATATAATTCATTGTTGCTCAGATTCAGTTGTCTTAGGCTTGGAAGTTTGAGATCAGGGATTGGTCCAGACAAAGAGTTTTCTGCTAAATTGAGGATAGATAGTTGAGTAAGATTCTGAAAACCCGTTGGGATTTGTCCTGTGAAGGAGTTGTGAGATAGATCAAGGATATTAAGGCTTGGAGAGAAAAAGGAAGGCAAATCTCCGGACAGTTCATTGTGCTGAAGAAAAATGGAATTTAAAGAAGGAAGTGAAGTGACATCAGATGGAAGCCTTCCAGTCAAACGATTTGACCTCAAACTTAAAACTTGGAGGGAGGTAAGCCTGCCAAGAGTGTTTGGAGGAATAGTACCAATCAAACCAGCAGCTGGTACCCTGAGGGCTGATATGCGTGATCGATCTGGTGAGCATGTCACACCATGCCATGAGCACAGTGAGATGTTCTGATCCCAATTGAGCTTATTGCCATGGTAGACTGCAGATGCAAAAGCTAGGAGTGCTTGCTTCTCAGAAGTCAAGTCTGCCATAGCAAACTGTATAAATAGTGGCAGCAAAAGATGCAGACAGAGCAGTAGAGGGAGAAAGGCTCCACGATCTAGGTGATCCATAGCTGATATCTCAACCAAGATAACTAAACGAGCACCAATATCATCTGATTATATTTTTCTGCATTGCAAACATAATTGTTAGCACTTCAATCTGAAAAGCCAAAACTGAAAATACTCATGTTAGTACTCTTTTTAGGAGTTTATGTGCGCTAAGCCCAGAAGATCGCACGAGCATGGGTACTCATGTGCGAGGAAGCACGCATACCTGCAAGCTACGGAAGCCATAGTGAGGAAGCATTTACCCCACAAGAGGCCATCAAAATACTGTGGTACTTTCGATTGAACATATTTCCATCAATGTCTAAGAGATATAAAACTCTGGTTCCGAACTACTGCAGAATGCTTCGCAATAAAGAAATCAAATAACATTGGGAAAGTTGTTATCTTGTGAAATTGCAGGGTGTGAACTGTGAACTGTTAAGTCTGCTTTCCTCTCCCTTTTAGAGGAGCCTAGCAGACAAGCACTTTACCGAGACTTCTCATTCACTCAACACCTAAAGAGATTCTTCTCTGTTACCACGAAGCCATGTTAAATGACAGGAATAAAGAAAACCCATAGCTAGTCAACACAAGGGACAAGGATTCTACTACTCGCAAAGGATGGCCAAGAAGTGCGGCAAAAAAAGCAATTGAAGTCCAAGAAAAAATAATGTTGAAATGGTGGGGCCAGCATGCAAAGGCGAAGGGCATCGACAAAAGCAGAGAACGAGGAGACAGTGCAAGAATGGAGCTAAAGCACAATGATGTAAAACTTTCTTTTTTTCGAAAAGACCATGCAAAACTTTCTTGAATGAAACACTACAATATTCTTAGTTCAAGACACGTATGTTTAAAAAATAGAATTTAGCCTACAATGTCGTGCTCGAGAAAAAAAAACTACAACATTAGGTTCTGGCCTCAAAGATAAGTGAATTCATCATTCATTAATTTCTTGAAAAAACACTTAAGGCAAGCCGGGAAAACATAGACTAGACTATAGAGGACAGCACGCTAAAACATACTAGTACTCAACTGCAGAACACAACACGCTTAAGCTCGCAGCCCGAGTACCAAATGATTGCGGCAGCCCCACTGCAGTTTAGAACTAATCAAGTAATCATTACTGGCCAAATCAACATTTTAATCCAATTCGTCCCCATTCAGGATAAAAAAAAAAACTTGACACAGCCTTATGCCCATACAGCCCGCCTTAGTGCACTACGTAAGGCAGTGACCACTATAGAAAAGCTCCTAGTTGATCAGAATACCACCAAAAAAGGTGAAAGAAAAGTGAGACAGACAAAGGCAATGCACTGAACTTTGGCGCAGAAAAGAAACAAAAGAAAAGGGAAATGGAAATGGAATCCTCTAGCTTAACTAAAATGCGAATTGAGGCAGGGCAGTGGCAAACGTAAGTTTCTGCTAGAGATGAGACGGAGTGAGGCTGCACATGCAACTGGACGCACGGTTTTTCAGTTTGCAGCATTGTTTACTGACTACAAGATCTTGATTAGAGTAGACTTGTTTAATCTCAACCTAAAATGATCACATGGTTTTTTTACAGGGAACAATCGAGTACCGGGCAGTCAGTTCTCTAAGCCCAATGCGGAGGACATCATTTAGCAAAGGACTGGCAGTTCACACCTTTCCAGTCCCCCAACAACCGGTGCTGCCACAGTTCTACTAGATCCACCATTGCACTACCAAATTTCGCAATCTTCCACGGGTGAAATGCTGCTTGAGATGCAACGACAGCAAAACTTGTGGAGCACTTGGGATTATTGTCTTTCGATTCCACATTCCGCACATCCAGCTATACGTATTACGTACCAGTGTACCACTGATTCTTGGCAACTCATTTATGCCCGTAGAACTTAAAACTTCTCTGAACCAAAGCATGGGTAGATTCACACGAAAGAAAACTGTTATCCGAATCTACCGAAAAATGCTCTATGAACCTAACAAAAAAAAAGTATTTGCACCTAACAAAACTGTGCTTTGAACCTACAAAGAAAATTATTTGTTCTTTCCAGCCCCCGCAGAGGAAATAACTGCACCGAGAATCGAGGAGAGTAACTGAAGGCCTAAAGAAGTGGAGTTAGCAGCGTCCGTTTCGACTGCACAACCAGCAACGGCTCATTGAATCGCGCATTAAGAAGCGAAGAACCCAACAAATGCCAATTCGAGAAAGCATCTATCTCTCTCTCTCTCTGAAATTCTTAATAACGGCAACATACATTATATAGAAAGAGCAGAAGCAAAACTTGGTGAAACGACCAAAGAATGCTTAAACCGGGGAGAGAGGGGCAATACCTCCGTCGCGCGCGATGGAAGCCGGAAGGATTCTTCAAACGAACAGAGCGGCTGGAACCTGGAGACTTTGCGCGGAGACGAAGAGAGATGTGACGCGCTGTGGTGCGGCGGGTGATCAGCAGAGGGAGGGGCCGAGAAGGAGACGAGGAGCGTTTTAAACGAGGCAGCACGGCAGGACCAGGGCCGCAACTGTTGGGTTTCAGCCGTTCAGGGCAGCGGGCAGCACGCTCCTCTCGCTGTACAGCGAATGCGGGGCTCCGTGGTTTTACCCTTCTGCCCCTGCCCGCCGGTGGGCCCCGCGGCCTGGTCAAACTCACGGCAGTAAAAATTTCCGTTACTCTCGCCAGCTTCTCGTGAGCTCTCTACTGCTGGCATAGTGGCAATGGAATGAGCACGACGGTTTTCTCAGTTTCTTTTACTTACTCGCTAAGATTATCGCGTCACCAGAAAGCTCGATAAAGGCACGCACGCCTGCAAAAGAAAAAAGAAAAGAAAAGAAAATGTGAACCTGCATTTAGAACCGGACCCATGAAGACGAAAGAGGGTCCAGCGGCAATTGCGGGAGCAGAGGTCAAATGATGGCATCATGGCCCATGCGTAGGACTTTTATACGGGCTGCAGCGACACTGTTTTGGTTTAAATCAATCCATCCGTAACAAAGCTTGCATCACGTTCGGATACCCCGCAACTGCTGAAGTGCTAAGCTTTCTTCGTTGCCCTCCGAAAGCATCAAAGCCTCTGTCCGACGAGAAATGGAAACCATGGCTATCTACCTTAATCTCAGTTCCGACTGGCAGACTGGCCGTGACCTCGGAAATCGTTGTGAAAGTTCGTTTAAGGAGAAACTATATGAGTTATTCATTTGTTCGATCTGTTCGAAACGTCGCCGGACAGTCCACACACCATCAGCCGTCAGCAACGCTGAACAGCTAGCAGATAACACGGCTCCAGGCAGAAGGAAATTTTCAGCTCTTATTGGTGACTCTGGCATATCTTGCAAACGTGTTATGTTGTCAAAGGGCCTTGAAAATGGGATATCAGTTTTCTTCCGATGCATATCTTGCAAACATGTTACTATGTTGTCAAAGGGCCTTGTAAATGGGATATCAGTTACTGAGTTGTCCTTCCTGCCGCTGGACAGGAGGACAGAAGAATCAGAGCATCGGTAACCCGATTCCCGTTCTCTCTGTCTTGGAAGAAAACAGGACCGCGGGCTATAGCTAAGCTCCACGAACTTGCGGTGTCGTTGCTCTCGCATCAATTTTCAGTATGGAAACAGTCTGCTATCGTTTTGCATGAAAAACTGACAGCAGCAAACGCGCGATTTTTTCGTTTTGCTAGCCCTGAAAATTGCAGACTGTTTTGCTGCTGCCGTTTTGCATGCAAAGTATTGCAGACTGTTTTGCTTTTTTTTTTTTGAGTGAATTGCACAAAACACCATATTTTAGAGCCATATTGTCACATTAAAGTAGGTTTTAGCTAGCACTTGTGGCACCTTGCACCAGGTTTTAGCCAAACATTTTCACTTTGAACCACATTTTCGCCTTGATCTTCTTAACAACATGGCTGTACTTGCGATCTTCTTAACAACATGGCTGTACTTGCCCATATTTTCTGAGTTTATGGACTTCACCACATTAACATTGTCGCATTCTAATCTCTAATCTCAGCTTTTGCAGCATCAAATCGGTTGACAGCGATAAACCCTCCCGCACTGCTTCCCTGTCTCTGGGTCATGCAAACCCTCGATGACCACCGCATCGACTTTTTTGCTTTTTTTTAGAATCGCATCGAGGTTTTGCTGCTGTAATCGCATCAATTCATGAACCGTGGTCCGTAGCTAGCCCAAATCGAGATGGCCCATTGAGTGCTTGGATAAGCCGGCCCAAAAAGAAATAACTGGCTCCCGATCTAAGGAAAAAAAAGTCCGATTTTAGTCGACTATTACGGTTGTGTCATTTTAATTCCTCAATTAAAAAACCGGGCACTTAGAGTCCATAAACTCATGAATCTGTTTGGTTTTCATCTTTAACGGTTTTAAAGACGGTTTGGACTGACATAGCACATGGGACCCAAGATGACATATCACACTTTTTAATTTTTTTTTCTTATTTTCTCCTCTTTACTTCTCCTCCCTACACGCCGCCGCCGTCTTCTCCATCGTCGCCCTGGTGACCGACTTCTGCTTTGTTGCCGCCCCGGTGCCTAACGCCATGCTCTGCTCTACCTGTGACGCCGCACCAGAGGTCACCTCCTCTACCTGGTGGTGCACGTCGCTCCGTCCAAACCCATATCTCCGCACTGAAGGTCACCTCCTGCGCTCGCACACGCCGCTCCGTCTGAGCCCGCGCCACCATGTTGGGGGGTCACCTTTTCTCCTCTTCTCCCTCTCCTATGTAGATAGACGGCGCCACCACCATCTTGTCGCCTTACCGGTGGTGGCGAAGACGGGCGACAGAGGTGGAGGCGAGCGGCGCTGAGACTGGCGCGGGGTTGGGGCAGAGCGGTGTGCACTAGGACAGGGCACGGGCGGAGCCGTGTTTCACCAGTCACCACCATCGCCACCCACGTCGTCCACGCGGCGCCGGAGTAGAATGTGGTCGTCGAGACAATGACGGAAAAGACGGCGGTGGCGTGCAGGAAGGAGAAGGAGAGGGGAGAAAAATAAGAAAAAAAAAATGAAAAAAAATAAAAAAGAGTGACGTGTCATCTAGACAGGTGGGTCTCATGTGCTATGTCAGTCAAAACCGCCTTTAAAACCAAGGGACGAAAACCAAATAGATTTACGAGTTTAGATACTCTAAGTATTCAGTTTTATAATTAAGGGATCAAAATCACACAATCACAATAGTTGAAAGATCAAAATGGGACTTCTTAAAAAAAAATGGCCCAGAAATAACAGTCAGTGCTTCAAACACATGTGCGCACCAGTGGGCCGCAATTGGCGGGCGTCCGTGGGCCGTAGGCCGATCTACTAGAGATCTCCCGTCGGACTATAGGGGCTTCCCACTCCCACTGCCTACGGCGCCGTCCCCGTCATCCGGAGCCGCCCGTCGCGACGACCGAAGCATCCGGAGGCGCTCCTCCTACCTCACCTTCCCATGGCGCCGCCCCTCGCCGCCGTCTCCTCCTCGTCGCCCCTCTTCTCTCCCTCTTCCTCCCACCCAATTCCCCGTCGCCATGCGCCCCCGAGGTCTGTCTCCTTCCAAACGCGGCGTCGGTCCCAGGCCGCTGCGTCCGCGGCAGCGGCGGCCGAGTCATCCAGCAGCCCGCTTCTCGAGGTGCGCGGACTCACTGCTTCCGTGAAGGAAACTGGCCAGCAGATCCTTGCCGGCGTCGACCTCACCATCCGTGAGGGCGAGGTTCGTGCGCCCCCCTCTGTGTACTGGTCATGGGTTGAGGTGTTTTTGCTTCACTGGAGCTGCAAGGCATTAACAGATGTTGGTTTATGGTTGTGTTTGCTTGTTATAGATTCATGCAATCATGGGGAAGAATGGGTCTGGCAAGAGCACCCTCACAAAGGTAAGGTGCTTCTGCTTGATGCACCTACTTCATCGTGTTATTGAAAAAATAAGATAGCTTTCAGCTGGCATGCGCTTATGTGAATTATGTCCTTCTTGTAGATTTTTAAAGGAGATAATATTTTGTGAAGATCAAGAAGCAAAATGTAATTTAAATACTGTACATTTTGGTTTCCACTATGCAGCCAGTCACCAATCATAGTGCTTACATATTGCCAAATTTTGTTTCAATATAAAATCGCTGCATTTAAAGCATAAGGATGTACGGTACATTGTATGACAGCCTCTTGCCCCCTTGTTTATTCAGTAGGCTAGCCTCTTAATTAAGACTGTAGTTGGGAAATGTACTAATGTATAGTATTTGATATGATCAAACATCATATATACTATATATGTCTATATAGATAGCTCACTTTGGTTGAAAGCTTTGAGCAATGGCACTTGTTATTAATGCTCATCCTGAAACCAAATATGGCATTAATACATCATGGTTGGTAAGCCTTCTGATATTGAACTGGAGAGCTGGCGGAGGCCAAATCCTAATGATTCATTGAGCTCGGTTCTGCTGTGCAGCCTTCACAAATTCCATTTGAAGTTCATCCGCAGTCATGTTGGTCTCCTAATTGAGATTTTTATCTTCTCTTTGCAGGTTCTTGTCGGCCATCCACATTATGAGGTAACTGGTGGAACAATTCTCTTTAAGGGCGAGGACTTGGTTGAAATGGAGCCAGAGGAAAGATCTCTTGCAGGCCTTTTTATGAGTTTCCAAGCACCTATCGAGATTCCTGGAGTGAGCAATTTTGATTTTCTACTCATGGCAGTAAATGCTCGCAGAGAGAAGACTGGTCTACCAGCATTGGGACCTCTTGAGGTTTGAACTTTACAACTTTTGTACCACAAAGTCATAAGAATGCATTGTTGTATGCCATTTATTAGTTTTTAAGACAACCACAACACCAGTCCATCATGGTTTTTTGTGCTGACTATGAATGTCTTATAAGAAAATCAGGATAGGGGTTGACAAATTAGCATCATGTACTATGTTTCTGTTCGTTCTATATGTTTCAAATGGAACTTTCTGTTCATCATGGTCTTTTGTGCTGACTAAGTTGCAGCGTGTAGTTTTTCCCTCTTCATTGAAGAAAATGTCCAAGGCATAATTTTGTACTATGCATACATTTTCTGGATTGACCTGTTTTATCACTCTATAGTTTTGAATAATCTCTGGTAGCACTGATTCTTACATGCCTTTGCTTTTTTCCTTATAGTTCTATTCAGTTGTATCACCCAAGATTGATGCCCTGAAGATGGACCCCAAGTTCCTTGATCGCAATGTCAATGAAGGGTTCAGCGGTGGTGAAAGGAAACGCAATGAGATATTGCAACTTTCGGTAAGATCATAATGCTTTTTGATACCGAGACCATTTCTGTTGTGTTTACTAGCAAAGTGCCCGTGCATTGCCACGGGCTTGAATATCTTCTCTTTGTTAAAACAGGTAAACATGTCAAAGTGCACTACCATGTTGGTTAGTATCGAAAGGAGAGTCAAGTCAATTCTTTTTCAGCACAACTTTTTTCCTCATGCAACTCGGATGTTGTTTTATTCTGCATAGGAGTCGTATTTTTATATTTATGGAAACTCGGATGCTGTTTTGTTCTGAGTCGGAGTCATATTTTTGTATTTATGGAAATGGATGTATTCTCTGAGTAGTGCAACTTGGATGCTATTTCACCATATGGAGCATTTTTTCGCCCGTGCAACACCGTATGGACATGGTCACCTGTTTTAATTAAGAGTAGAGACATTTGAGTTTCAACTGGCCCTTCAGTCCTTTTAAGTATATATTGGGTGTTAAGTTTAAATTGTCCCATCTTCTCATATGTGTAATAGTACTTAAATTTTTTTTAATTCTTCTCAAATAAATGTGCTAGCAGTTTTTCTTGCCTCAGAGGCCTATGTCATGATGAGAACATTTCTACTAGTCTTCAGAATCTGTACTATTTTATCTTTTTTTGCACTTCAGCAATAATTTTGATCTTTGACAAGTGGTATTTGTTTGTAAATCTAGGTTATTGGAGCAGATTTAGCTCTTCTTGATGAGATTGATTCTGGATTGGATGTTGATGCACTCGAAGATGTAGCTAATGCAGTGAATGGGCTCTTGACGCCCAAAAACTCTGTTATGATGATTACACATTACCAACGACTTTTGGATCTCATTAAACCCAGCTATGTTCACATCATGGTAAGGCACAATAAAAAATCAATTGTTACACCTTTTTACCTATCTGTTCATATATGTCTCATTGAGTAAGTCCTGTTTTGTAAATTTTCCTAATGGTGTCTCTTACATACTCACAAATGTATTATGGTTACATTTATTTTTTTCATCATTATAGATTCGTTCTAAACAAAACCCCTGTGGTCCTTATTTTTTATGATATATGATTTTAGGGAGGGATAGGTTGTGAAGAGCTCCAATCAATAGTTGGCCTTCTCATCCTTAAACTTGGTCATGTCATCTACCAAATCAATTCATATGCACAAGTTTAACACATAACGCAATATGTCTAGGGTTATGTAAAAGAGATCTCCATTCAAATTTGTTAACATGCCTCGTCGTTTTTTTGTACTTGATGCTTTATGGTCACATGTTAAAGAAAAGTGCTGGATGCCCCCATTGCTCCTGTTAAGTTATGCTTCTTGATATCTTGTATATTACAATATGTTATTAAATGAGTTTCGTAATACTCTATTGTGAATTCAGTATTGTATATTACAATACGGCATAAAAAGTTCATGTTTTCTTAAACCCCTACTGCGAATTGAGTCTTATAAATTACAATATATTATTAATTCATGTTGGGATTCTTTAGAAAGATGTGTATTTGCCTCTTCTTGAAATCTTATATCGCCAAATGGAAAATGACTCTTGAATAGAAAAGAATGGAGGAAGGATAAAGCTACAAGTAAACTTTATAAGAAATATGAATGGCCTCATTATCTCCATGCCAATTATGACTTTGTTGAGACCTTTGTTGTCCTTTACTCAGAATCTAGGGTGTCTTGATGTCTTCTTAAACAGCAGAGTACACTGTTTCTGATAGCACTTGAATTTTGTTATTTTCAGGAAAATGGCAAGATAATCAAGACGGGTGATAGTTCTCTTGCCACCCACATCAGTGAAGGTGGCTTCAAATCAATTGCACTTGTATAGCGTGAAAGTAGGTTATGCTTCTTTTCCTATGATTTTATTTATGTGGTTATTCTCTGCCTTGTGACTGACATGAAATTGATCTTTGTGCTTGCATGCTAACAGTAACAGTAACAGTGAATCCTCCTAATAAAATAAATAAAAATAATTCAAAGGAATAGGTTGATTGTTATGTGCAAAAATGCATCAGATTCTTATGAGTTTAGTGATTTGCAATGATTTGCAGGTCAGATACTTGAAATGACTTGGGCTTATTCAGCAGTCACTAGCCTACTTGCTAGGACAGAGTGGTTACTGATTGAGTTTTGCATATGTTAAACCTACCAAGCATGTTGGGAGTAGCATGCACTAAATTCTGTACAATTTTGAATTAGTACCTCAACGACCAGGCATGCTATCTTTTGAAGGTGGAGAACTGGCAGATCTTTATAGGCCACCTTCTCTCTATAACAAATTTTGGGTTAAGATATCGATACAGTTAGTCATACACAGACAAAGTGTTGTCTTTGCCTGTGCAGTGCACCCAAGGTCCACCTTTTTCTTGTAAATTGAGTATGGTTTATTGCCTCAGACATATGGCCATCAGGTCCTTGATGCAACTTTTGTAAACATTTTTGAGCGTTGCGACTTTTGTGCTGGTCTAGAAATTTATTCTGTTGTCTCCATATATACTAATAAAGAATTCAATGTGAAGCTTGTTTCCATGTGTTGTCTAACATGCCCTTCCATTGTCCAAGGTATTGTTATTGATGATTATACTTTGTTACAGTATCTTTTGGCTACAACTACAGTAAAAGCATGCCCAATTTGATGCAAAATCTTTGGGTTTTCCCTTTATGACCAAGTTGCTCTTTTGTGCTAAACATTGTTATGTGGGATCGCTCTGGTCTACCGATTATCTAATCTGTTATGATGTACTAGTGCGCAAAAGTTCCATAGGCGCATTCTGGATTAATGACTTATGACAACACTAATGATATTGGCAGGTAGGTGCAGGCTTTCTGTTTATTCCCATTGCTGCTATTCTCTGCCCCAAAGAATCCAATTCAATTGTTCACTTGCTGTGACTGGTGGACCATGCTGAAGTTTCTCAAACTCAGTTTTTCACTTTCTGTGACTGGTGGCCCATGCTGAAGTTTCTAAAGTGCATTCCATACAACTGTATTAGGCTATTATCGTTTATCCGTCCGCCACTAATGGTGAGTGGCTACGGGACCTAGCCTTTACTGTTACAATTGCTCAGTGCTAACACGTCCATTAACAACCAAATCTTTCTGAGTTGCTGGTCGCCCCCTTGCTGGTTAGTATCAAACATTGAGCAAGTTGGCGTTGACTCGTGCACTATGATCCAATCAATTTTTTATTAGTGAATATAGAGCTTGGTAATGGATTTCAGCATTGACTTCAGCTTTTTGGAACAACCAGAGATGAATTCAAAAAGCTGTGTTCCATTTTCATGGAAATGCCTGAGCTTCTGGATGTGCAGATACTCAAAACAAGTCTACATCACGCTAGAAATTTCTGCCTCTTTGCTGGAATCAATAAGTTTCCAGAAAACTTTCTACCGATTTTTTTGTTGAGCTGCGCACATTGTGCATGCTGTTGGCGGATAGTATTTCATTTGGGTAGTCCGTAGACCATAAGAGCTTCTTCAATGGTAGAGGTACCTAAAAGGTAGTAGTTAACTCTTACAGAGAATTGAAGAGGGGAAAATATTCTATGCAATAGTTTGATTTTGTGCAATCTAGCCATGCATCCATCCGATCGGCATCCAGCAATCAATAATTAATCACGATTTGGACCTCAATCCCACACGATTGTTTTTCCAAATAAACCCTCACACATATCTCTCCGCTCTCCAAACTCCCTCCGTTAATTCCTGAAATTCCTTGCTCCATATATATAGGCACTTGTCCTTCCCAACCTCGATCTCCCCAACGAGGTCCAAGCTACTACTGCATATATGCTTGTTCTGCACAGACAAGTAAAACATATTCAGTGGATTAAAAAAAGAGATTCAAAAAGTAAAACATATTCAGTTCTGAGCTGAATGTCCATAGTCCAATCATTACAAGTAATGAATAAGAAAGGTTCATGGTACGTTCTCCATTGCAAGCTTGCTCGCCACAAACTTTTGCTAAGAATGAACTGAATCAAAGAACCGGCCTAGGTCTAGAAATTTAAGGCTCCTAAAAGTTCATCGCTGACCTCCATGCCATGAGTATGTTGCACTTATCTACTAACTAGCGGCCTGGATGATGGTGTTGGCAGAGCAACCACAGATGCGGTGGAAGGCCATGCCCAGATGAGCTAGCAAATGATACTCATGCAGATCAATTTGAAGTTTTCTTTGTAGCAGGCGCCATCAATGAGAATGACGAGAATTATCAGAGAGGAACACCGAAATTTTGGGAATTAACGGAGGGAATTTCGGGAGCAGAGAGATATGTGCAAGGCCGCGAGGGTTTATTTAGAAAAACAATCGCGTGGGATTGAGATCCAAATCGTGATTAATTCTTGATTCCCGGATGCCGATCGGATGGTTGCATGACTGGATTGTATGGATTGCACAAAATTAGACTATTCCATATAATATTTTCCCTTGAAGAGGAGTGAGGTACATGTTTAAGTCTCTCATTTTTCTTAGAGGCTGTCTCTTAATAAAAAATTAGTTATCTTCTCTCTTCTTTTTCAGCTAAGAACTAACCATTGGAGACGCTCTAAGGCTACTTCCAATGAAAGTTTTATTTTTAATAAATAAGGTATCATATAAGCAATTTTGGTGATATGACAAAGAAGTTATGAGGCGAGAGAGTAAAAGAGTTTCATTTAGATGAAATTGGGTATATACTATTTTTTAGATTTAAAACACTATAACACTAACATTGAAGGAGAGGAGTTTTATTTCATGCTATAGACAATCAATAAAAGACCATTAAATTAAGTACAATGAAATACCCAAATAAAATCATGTATTGAAGAGATTATTTCATTTATAATTTCAAATCACTTTTGATGACATGTTATTATTGAAAATAATAAAATAAAATTCTCCATTAAAATTTGCCTACTGCTCTCCATCGAAATTGTCAGAGCTTTCTTGATTGGCAGCACGCCTAGCCGCCTAGTTCCCTACTAGTCTAGTATCGAGCAAAAGGGCAAGCCAGTGGTCGAGGTCGCCATCACACGATGCCAATGTCGCCATCACGTAACAGCGACGGCGCAGTTGAGTCCACGTGGCGCGCACCGGGTGCGCTGGCGGTGCAAATGGGGCATCATCGTGAGGTGGCCTCACTCGCCGTCACCGGACCTAATCCTAAAGCGGGTTGCGTTGGAGCATGTCGTCCTGCTAATTCCATGGCGTAATGATGCATTTTTTTTTTTTGGCATTAGCCTCTTGCTTTTGCATTGGACGATGAGTCATGCCATCAACCTACACGAGCTATAAAATGCAAAGACGGTTTGCTACTTGGACACCAGCCTGGCTCCCCCCTTTGCAGCTTCGTTGGCGCATCGTCAAGGTGGTGGTGTTCTCTTGTACTCTTGCCGCCGTCTTTCTTCTTTTTCCCACTCTGCTTTCTTTCTTTGCTCTTGAAACGGTTTATGATGGTGACATGAACTGAATCTGAATCTCACGGTTTGTTCACATACATATACATGTAGCTCTAACTCAATCTTTAAGAAAAAAAAAAGGAAAATGACATGCATGGACACGCTTTTTATAGCGTTTCATCTGAATTATTTTGATATACTATATTATCACTCACCAGAGCATGAGCCTATACACTGATGATATATAGTGCCTGCAGAAGGCTGACATTGCCGCCGTGTCAGATCGGCCTTGATTGGATGATACCTGCGCTCATGTGCAGCGTTGCTCCCATGGGCTCCCGGACGCTCGCCTTGGGGCATCAATTATTCATGCTTCTTCTGCTGCTTCCTCGTCTCTTCGTCAACCCGGTCGGCGCGAGGCAGTGCTTCTGGCCGGGCCCGTCGCCGGAGGATGCCGGGTGCCTGAGCTGGCGCGTCATGGTGGAGGCGAACAACGCCAGGGGGTGGCGCACGGTGCCCTCGCAGTGCGTCGGGTACGTCACGGGCTACATGACCCGGGGTCAGTACCTCAGGGACCTCGCCGGCGTCATGGAACATGCCTCCGCCTACGTCGACGAGGTCGCCGCCGACGCCGACGGGCTCGACGCCTGGGTCTTCGACGTCGACGACACCTGCCTCTCCAACCTCTTCTACTACGAGGCCAAGCAGTTCGGGTACGCACGCAACCCCTGTCCATCCACTCAGTCGTTATACGAAGATCTTTGTGATGACGTCAATGTTTATTTCTTCCAGGGCGTACGATCCCTTGGCCTTCAAGGATTGGGCCAGCAAGAGATCCTGCCCGGCGATCCTTCCGGTTCTGCAGCTGTTCACGACGCTGATGGACAAGGGGTTCACGGTTTTCCTCCTCTCCGGGAGGGACGAGGAGAGCCTGGGTTCGTGCACGGCCGAGAATCTAGAAGCAGAGGGCTTCTCAGGATATGAAAGGCTCATGATGAGGTAAGAACAGAGCATCTAGTTCCACTTCGAGCTGAATGCAAACTTTGACGACACCCGTATTGCACATTCACGTCACTGACATTGACAGCGGAACATTAAGTTTGACGGATAAACAGGAAAAATAAAGCTGAGCATAAGCCTTCTTTAACCAGGGGACCGGTCGCAATACGTAAAGAACATCATCCAGATTAATTATTAAACGGAGCTTATACAGTTCCAATATCTGACATATAATGCGGCCCGTTTCAGAACTCCAGAGTACCGAGGGCAGAGCTCGTCGCTGTTCAAGTCGGCGATGAGGCAGCAGCTGGTGGATGCAGGCTACAGGATCCGCGGCAACGTCGGGGACCAGTGGAGCGACCTGCAGGGCGACTGCGTCGGCGACCGCGTGTTCAAGATACCCAACCCCATGTATTTCGTCCCGTGATAAGTAAGGCGTGTCGCCGCCGTCGATCGCCAAACGGCAAGCAGTAATTAAACGCGTCTTGTAAACGATGATTGGCCAATGTGGAAGAAGCACAGGCCATCTAAATTGAAGTAACTAGATGATACCCCGCACGTTGCTGCGGTAATTTCTAAGATTCATGGTAGTTAAATAGAAATGTCTTATTAAAATTAAGAATTATTGCATAACTATACAACAATATAGTGGATAAGCAATTTTCTGTCCCTACCATCAAATTTACTATAAATGACCCAAGTATTTCCATAAGAACATAATATGATACACAACACGATCACTTTTAAAATAGGAACACTTCAATGAAATGTACAAAAACTTTTATAAAGCATTAAAAGTGTAGACGGCCAAGAAAGAGCATATAAACATAGTGCACTGTCCGGTCACGTGGTAGTGTTGTATCTTTTTTAGAGGAAAACAACTCTTTTTTATCAGCAAAGTATTATTCTCATAAGACATGAAAGTAGTGCTTTAATATAGAGAATATCCAATGAGGTTGTAGAGAGTACCCAAGTAGTACTGCAAAGTAGTGTTGTATAGTGCATAGGAGAATTTTGGGTACTGACTGCATAACCTGAAATACCTTTCCACTTAAAGAGAAGAGTATTCTATACCATCTGAGATTTATCAGTTGGGCTTTCGGCTGCTTAAAAAAAACGAATAAGAAATACTTGATAATAAGCATTGAATGACCAACAGAAATACTTGTGTGTAGATTAAAGAAAATTGTAGCGCTTGCTTGCTTGGTCTGCAAGTCAAATGATGGTTCCAACCCAAAACGCGCTGATCACATAGCACAGACTGATGGAAATTCGTGAAATCAATTGAAAGTATATAAAGATGAGGGAAGTATATCATGATTTTTATTTATTCGAACTGGTGGAGGGCTAGTGCCCTACAGATTATGTATTATTAAATAATAAATAAAAGAGTATATTATAGGAAGAAACATAGTACAAAGAGTATACTGTAAGTACCATGATTATTTTTGACAGCATAAAAACAATACACAACATACTGGCCATGGAAGAGCTGCAAATATAGGAGTACTGGAGCCGGCTCGCAGTAGAAATATTGAACGCCCTGGTGCCACTGCTGGGATCGCAACCTGGGAAGATAGCACCAGACGTGGACTCGATCCATGTTGATGCACCGTAAGTCCAAAATATCCCTAGGAAGCTAGATGATCCTGAAAATACATAGCAAACAAAGGCATGAGAAACTCAGAAGTTGCATGTAGTGCGATGTATATGTATGGTGGGTGTGGTGAAGCTAGAGGAGGAACGGATGCCAGGAGAGAGGAGACATGAATACTCGGTGTGGATGGTAATAACAAATAAAATGCATTTAGTAACATATCACAGGTAGTGTGAAAGATTTATTGCTTAGTGGCTATTAGTGGAGGTTTGTGAAGGCAGCAGTTTCCAACTCTGCGGTGGCCGGCAATTAGTGAAGGCAACAGTTTCTTAACTCTATGGTGGCCGGCCAGCAAGGACTTGATGGAATGTCATGCAGGGACGGATAGATGGAACTGTAGCTCAAGATCAAATGGTGTATGATTTCTTGATGACATGGCTACACCACATGAGAGGAAAATAACAGTTAATGTTTTTAGTGGGTTGCATCTTTTAAAGATATGTAGATTGGTGTTTAGTTTCCCTACGTAGCAGTGGAATTTGGATTTCTTGACAGATTAGTATTTCCTCTGTCAATATAGCTAATTTTGGATTTGTTCTAAGTCAAACTTTATAACTTTAATTATTCATAATAAGTTTTATAAGTATTGATAATGTAAAATTATGATAGTTTGATTCACAACCAATCTAATAGTAATATGCTTATGATATTAACTAATATAAAATTTTTGTTATGACTGATCAAAGTTCAAAAAAATTTAATTAAAAAAAATTCAAAACTAGCTATACTTACTAGAATTCAATCCAACATGTTCAAGCACGTGAAGAAATGTACTCGCAACAAGTAACAAAACTCAACAAAGCGTGCTTTACTTGCCAGATTGAAGGAGAACTAGCGAATTCGGCTACAGCCATGTAGTAGTATGTGCCTTGTGCCAGCCTGCGAGGCAGGATCCCGGTGCGCCGCATGCGACACCGCAAGCAGGTGCACCGACACGGACGACGGCACGACGCACGACCACCGCGGCAACCGGTTCGCGTATTCCGTGGCGACCATGGGCTTGGGCTGCCTGCCGTCTGCTGCGAGGCTTGCCCATGAAACATTCGTTCTGCTAGGAGAATCCATTCCCGGCCCACGCGGTCACGGCGTACGCTAAGCATCTCGCCTAGCCCAAACGTACGCTTATTTTTACGTAATCTTTATATAGCTCTACCTTCTTTACATTATCCACATGTAAGCCATACGTCCAATCTCTTGAAAAAACCAAGAGGGCAAGAGGAAGGTAAAATAAATTAAAAAAAGGAAAGCAAATACACCAATATGCTTAAACTACCATACTTTAATCAAACTGACAACTATAATAGATGTCAAATTGTTAAACTAACAAAATTGCTGCAACATATTTAACTGGATGTACAAAATCAAATATTTAAACATCACTAAGAAAATACATTAACATGCTTAAACTGACATAATTAATCTCTACTATAATTCTGTAATATGACTTATTAAGTATACATAACTAAATAACTCTCCATTTTGAATTGTTCTTTTATTTCATATTTGTTCTAGCCTTTCATTTACATTGTTCCAGCTACTGTTTGAAGTTTGTTCCGGTCTATCTTCAAATCTTTGACGACATTTGTTTAAAGTTCCTTTATATTAAATCCTTTGTTGTGGATATAGATTCAAAAACAAACCCGAGGTGACCTGCTGAGGGAGCACTAAGGTTGTCCTATGGTTGTTGGCTCCTCAGACGGGTCTTTAGGGAGAAACACACAAGGGAATACACATAGACAATGTCAAATGCCCTTCAAATAGGTCCGTTTGGATATTATTTGTATTAACTGGTCGGGTCCATACCTGGATGTGATGGAATGACTCCGCTCAGAATGAACAGAGAAGCATTTATAACCTTATACTCATCTGTCCATCTAGAGTGTATTTACATAATTGTCCTGAGCCTATTACACATCTGATATCGACGCCCAAGGTTATTCTAGTACTTTGATTGCAATTTGTCACATGCCCTCGGGAGTCCACCTCTGGTATTTGTGCTGGGGTCCCTTTTGCCCGTACATCCTTCGATCGTACCAAAGGCCTCAGTGTTAACTGGGCCGATTACCAGCTGTGCCTCCAGCCCACATCCGGTCCTTGCTATCTGTTGATGGGTTTCAATTAGACCAAGAGGAGACTAGGTGGTGGGCTTTCCCCCAAAGCAGCCCCTCATGGGTGAGATCCGTCTTCGGCAAGAACCATGATCATATAAACCTAGTCTCCTCCCTTTTCGGGCCTATCCGGAGGCCACTTGCGGATGCGCTTCATCATGACAAGGCTTCAGCTATCCTGTGTGAAACTAACAACAACATCATGTTAACAAGGGTTAGTGACAGACCAAAGGCATCCTCTTGATCCATTTGCTCAATGATATAATTTCAAGCAGGTGGCCATCGGATGCCAAGGTTGCACTCGATGCTGCTCGCCATTAATGCCACAAATGTAACCGTTCGATGGCACAATAAATACGTGTACCCAGGAGCCGAGGCCTTGCCATAATTTTTGGTGCGAGCCACGTGGCACGCATCCAGTGTTGGGATCCAACGGACGGTGACGCTAAGAGAACACGTGAAGGAAATCCCACCGACTATATAAAAGCCCAACGTTCACCCCCCTCCTCTTTCACTTTTCACTTCTCACCGCCCGCTAAACTCGACTCGCACCCCTTCGCTCGCTATTAATCTCCATCCCACTTGTTGCTGCACCTAGCAAACCCAAAGGGCCTTCAACTATCACACAATAGAAACCTACTTGCTCTTTCTTTTAGACTTGATGGGCCCCCGTAAAGCCAAACTAGCTCCTGGCTCTGAACATCAAAGGATCGACAACACCAGGCTGGGTAGTGCCTACCTAAGCCCGAGCGTGGTTACCAGCGCTAAGTTAGACAAATGGGCCGCTGAAACCGAAGAGTTGGCTCGAGCGCTCTCATGCTGAGGCGCCGAAGGACAGTGAGACGGCGCCCCAACTACGCCCTAGCTGGATCGTGGTATTTGAGCGATTCTTTGAAGCCATCCTTCGGTTCATGTGCTCAAAATTTGTCGGGGAAGTCCTGGCCCTCTTCGGTCTAGAAATCCAACAAATAACTCCAAACACCATCGCCCGCTTAGCGTGCTTTGAGTGTGCATTCAGGATTGAGGGTGCGGAACCTCATGTAGGGGCGTTCAGTGCTATGCACATGGCCTCTCGGCGGGAGCACCTGTGCGCCCTACATCCCGACCTAGTGTCAAGTTATCCTTCTATCACCGTTTGGCCGCGTTGTGAGCACGAGGTCCCTACAAAAGCCACCAAGCACCATTGGGGCAAACATGTACCGACCAACTCGTTCTACTACAACGTGGGACTGGAGATAAAAATGAAAATGGATACGATTTTGGGCATCACCTATGGGCAAAAAACCTATAGCGTGGGCAACAGATGAAACCCACGGATACGGGCATAGATAGCAGATGATAACCACAAGCAAAAACTTAACAGGCATCAAAAAGCTTTGCCCGTACCTGATTGTCTGTTTACTCGTCTGACATGTGGACCCAAAGTAGGATAGATATGTATACTCCGAGTAGGGTTTCACTCCAACTCTTCTTGACTCCCAGCTCCTAGGCACAGGCGCCACCCGCCAGCCCACCAGGCCGCCACCATCCTCTACTCCAGAATCCAGATCTAGCGTCAGCTTTGGACCCTACTCTCTCACGTGGCCCAGCAAGCATGTCGGCCACCTTCGCCCAGCGAGTACGCAGGCCACCTCCGCTGTCGTGTTCTTCTAACCCATCGTGCACCAAGCCATGCCACCTTAGACTCAAGCCACTCCAGCTGCCATGTAGGCCGGGTCGCCGGCCACCTCTATCAAGCAGGCTGCCCCCTTCTTCCCGGTCCCTCCACGTGATGCCGCTGACGGACTCCTCTGTGTGACTCCAAGCCTCCATCCCCTTCCTCTCTGCGTGACACCAAGCCTCCATCCTCCATAGGTAATTCCTTCTTCAGTCTTTAAATAGGTCTCTGGCACTCTGCTCTCCACACGCTAGTAATCTTGATTTGCTTGTCATGGGAACTCCTAGTAATACCTTGCATCATTGGACATGCAGTTGTGATGGAAACTCCTAGCAGTAGCGCTCAACAAACTTCGGCCACTGGTCCACTAATCCCTATTAAAGATGATAGCGTGGAGGTAGACTCATTCTCGGAGCATAAGGAAGAGAATTACCAGCTGCTCCCAGCAAGAAGAGGAAGCTTAGTTCAAAAGTGTGGAATGACTTTGAACAAGTGGAAGTTGATGGGGTTTGGAAGGCTAAATGCAAACATTGCAAGAAGAAACTTTCAGGCATCACAAGAAATGGTACCACTCATTTGATCAATCATTTGAAGTCTTGTATTTATAATAAGAAGAATCAAGGAGTAAAAGTACAAACTAATATGAGATTTGCTACAATTGAAAAGGGGCAAGTGGCTGTAGAAAACTATGTATTCAATCAAGATGTAGCTAGGAGAGCACTGTTTTTCATGATTATTCTGCATGAGTATCCCTTGTCCATTGTTGATCATCAGGGTTTTGGCAAGTTTGTTACTGCATTGCAACCAATGTTTAAGATGGGAACTAGAAATACTATTAGAAGAGATATTTTGAGTTTCTATGAGGGGGAGAAAAGGAAGGGATTTTTTTTTTTTGCAAAAGACCAATTGTCGCGTTGCTATCACTACTGATCTTTGGACTGTTGATAACCAAAAAAGAGGCTACATGGCAGTTACTGAACATTTTATTAATGATTCTTGGACGCGAAAAGTTGCATCTTGAGGTATGCTTCTTATAATTATGTGTTGATTTACATGTGCAGTGGACCAACACAAGTTGAGGTAACTAATGTGTGCTTTTTTTTTTTGTTATGCAGGTTTATCTATGTTCCATGCCCCCACACTGCAGAAGTTATTTGTGACACATTGCATAGATGTTTGCAAAGTTGGGACCTTGATCATAGGGTGTCTATAGTGACCTTGTACAATTGCACCACCAATGATAGTATGACTGGTCTAATGGAGTCAAGGTTTGGAGCAACTCATATGTTATTGAAAGGAAAGGTGTTGCATATGAGATATTACGCCTGCATTCTCAACCTAACTGTGAAAGATGGCTTGCAAGTTATTGGAGAAGCTATTGCAGCAATTAGAGAGAGCATTGATTCTTGGGTTGCTACACCAAAGAGGTATGGAAGGTTTGAGAAAACAGCTCTGGACGAAAATGTTACATTGGATAGAAAGTTGAACTTAGATTGCAAGACTAGATGGAACTCCACTTTTATCATGCTTAGTATTAGTATTGCTCTCAATTATAGGAAGGTTTTTGAACGTTTAGGTGACCTTTATAGGAATTATATATACCCTCCTGAACAAGATTGAAATTTTGCTACCACTATTTGTGAGAAACTAAAAATATTCTATGAGTTAACAGGGCTGATTTCTAGGACAAAGTATGTAACAACGAACCTTTTATTTCCTAAGGTGTGTGAGATTAAACTTAAAACCAACTCTTGGGGTTATGATGAGGTCCAAATTATTAGGGAGATGTCTGCTGCTATGATAGCAATGTATGATAAATATTGGACTGACATCTATGGTCTTATGGCTGTTGTTGTGATTCTTAATCCACGCATTAAGATGACAATGCTGCATGCTTGCTATATTGCCTTGTTTGGTGAAGAATCAACTCGAAAACATGTCAAAGAAGCCCATGAATTACAAATTGAATTGATGCAGCTAGTTTAAGATCATCATCTGTTGGTAGTTCCTCTGCAGTTAATGCTGATGCGGTATTATCTATCTTCAAATCACTTGCTGCTAATAAGAAGACTACCACATTTGTTAGAAGTAAGAATAAGTTGGATTGATACTCGGAAGAAGAAACTCTTCATCATGATACAATGACTACTTTGATATCCTTGGTTGGTGGAAGTTGGAGGGAACTCGTTATTATCCAACTTTGAGGCTAATTGCTAGAGACATTTTGGGTATCACAATCACCACTGTTAGTTCTGAATCAGCTTTTCTTCTTCTATTATAAAGGTTAAACTTTGAGGCTAATAATCCATACTTGAGCAAATACCCAGCCCCTGGACATTAGTCGTTGATTAAGTCTGAATTTTGGGCCCGTTTTCTATTTGTTTCAGGCTCAAACGAATCGGCATGGTATGATATTTGGGCCTGACGATGGAATGTTACGCATCTTACGGTTTTGTTAATTGTGTGTCATCCATTTTTCCGATACTTTTCCCACGAAGGATTTCCCTCACCCACTCGCAGACCAAATCGAATTGTTTACTATATCTGTGTCCCGTGATTAGCGTTCCATATATAACAAGGAAACATTTTCGTGTTTAACATTTAGTCAGAAGGAAACATATTGGTTTCCTACTATTAACCCTCGTGAGACATCAGATGATTGTTGGCAAGTATTTTCTTGAATACGAGCACCTAGCAACGCCTTTGAATAGGCGATATACCTCGACGTAGCTTCAAGGCGATCTATCGGCGTAGCTTTAAAATCAGTATCTCCAAAGCTGGTGGTCAGGTTTGGCGATTTCATATGTAGTTCCATCCCTGTGTGGATCTGAACTCGACAGCGAACCAGTAGATAGAAGACCGCTATGAGGTAATCCGTTTTTCGGATTTTTTATTATCAAGTTGTGCCTCTTTGCCTTGTGTTTAATACATCACCGTGTCCAGGGTGGAAGTGAACTGCTAGGGAGTGAGGATGGAGGCAAGAATAATCCGTCAAGGTAAGCCTTCTCCATGTCCTCATGCTTACGGGGCATGTTATCCCTTTACCAGCTTGTGGAGCCAAGATGGGTCGCTTCTTCAGCGCAAGAATTGTCTCCCATGCTAATCCACACATGGCAAAGTGGCAAGATTGGTGCTGCTCAAAATATTCCCTAATTCTCAAGTGCTATTTCAATAGATTGATTATTGTTGGACGCGCCGTAGTTAGATTTGCTTACCCAATTTATCTGGCTGCTGCATTATGCTTAGGTTGGAAGTTACATATCATTATGCATAGGTTTTGTTGTAGCTTTCTTGGTTATTGCCAGTTGGAATTAGTTTGAGGTAACATAGCTCATTACTTTTCTTCTGTTATTTATCAATTGTAGTGTTTCTCTTTCTGAATTAGGTTCATTTGTCTTCCTTCAAATTCTTCAAACTGCATTGTCTGATGTATTCTAATCTATTAGGTCCTTGATTACTGAGGGTATTCACAGTAAATCAAATCGTGCTTTGATCTGTCGGCAGTGCATCGGATTGAATGGTATAAAAAGCTCTATATATGTCATCTGTTTTTCTTCCTTCAATTTTCTAATTGTGCCTTGTGCAACAGTATCTTGTGGCCTGTGTTTTACAAGAGAGTGGTGGGTCTGATAACATCATCGACTGGAATAGCAAGATTAATCACGCATGCATTTATGGACTAAAAATTTTGCCACCACTGATGAGGCTCCAAAAAACTATGTTGTCAATCTTATTTTGCCACCATGAAGGTACGAAAAAGTCAATATCTTATTTGTTCGAGTTTGACTCCTTCGCGTTGATAGTGTTGGTTCGAGTGGAGGGTATGAGGTAAGTAAGATGCTGCTAATCCGACTAATTGTTGTTAGGGAGTGGGCGTGGACAGCCATGCCGCAACAGCCCTGATGTTGAGGACACAAAAACTCCCCTAAGCGCCAATGAAAAAAAAAGATTATGTATATTCTTATGACAAGATTGATGTTATATTTAGTCATTTTTTAGCTAGATTTAGAAGGAGAAGCAGTAATATAAAAATCAATAGTGAGAAAGAAAGTTCATATGATATGATGTTTTACCAAAAAATGTTGTTAGTATATTATTATGTGAATGAATAATAGCATGTACATACGTGTCACACGTGTAAAAAACTAGTAGCACTAGTGGGAGACTTCTAAGTGACCATCACAGCCGTCTTGCTCCTAGAATGTTGGAAGCTTTGATGTGCACTCAAAGTTGGCTTCCTCATACTCTTCAGGGTAACCAAGTTTGCGTTGTAAATTTGTTTTATGTACGCTGCATATACTAATGTGCTTGTAACTTCATTATAGGTGATGATGATGGACGTTTCAATAGCTTTTGATCCTGTCTTAAAGATAATGAAGAAGACATGAAAGAAGAATCATGTGTCAAGGACGTTTTTTTAGAATAAATTTGTTTATTTACATCATTTACATGTGAGCTTTGTTGATGTTATTTGTTAGAAGACTAAGTAATTATTTGCATCATGTACTTGTGATCATGTTGCTGTTATTTGTTAGGAGACTAAATTTGTTTTTGAATCATACTTCAAATTATGCTATTTGCCAGAACTTGTGTGTTGTATGTTTGTATGTTGGCGAGCAAACGGGCACGTCCACAGGCACGTTTTGCCTGCGGGCAACGGGCACAGGCAGCATGTCCCACCCGCAACACATAATGGGCACGGGCACGGGTAGGCCATTTAGCTTGTGGGCACGGACATATACAACTACTATCTATGGGCGTCTCGTCCATTGCCAAGTTTAACCAGAGAGCAACCTACACACCTGAAACGCCGAGATCTTCTACTTCCCCCAACCAGTGATACCGAATGACCACACTCACTTCTATGTGCAGCTGCTATCCGATGTTGAGTTATGTTTCAAATTTATTGTATATTGGAGGCCGACTTCTGACAGAGCGAAGCGGAGGCCCATCATCGGAGGCTTGGGTCGTAGCGACCCAGGGACGCCTGGAGGGGGTGCCCGCGGTACGGTATATAATCTTGTTTAGGATTTTATCTTGATATAGTTGTCTTCTTGTAAGCCGCCGTCATCTAGTCGGCGTTATAACCCCAACTCTTGATAGTGAAGTTTTGCTGGCTGGTGCCCGTGGTTTTTTCTCTTCAGATTTGGGAGAGTTTTCCACGTTAAATCTTATGTTCTTTGTGGTTTGATTTCTTTGTTCTTCATCGTATTTGTAACATCGGTTTCTAACAAGTGGTATCAGAGCTAGGTTGTTTCTCGATGACGTCGATGAAGTATGATCTACTATTGTTGGATTATAGCACGAGGTTCTCGTTGTGGCAAGTCAAGATGTGGGTTGTTTTGGCGCAAACTCATGATCTCGATGAGGCGCTGGAAGGCTTGCGTGAACGGATGAGGAGAAGCGCAAGGATCGTAAGGCTTTGTCCCTAATTCAACTTCATCTATCTAATTATATTTTGCAAGAAGTGCTGCAGGAAAAGAGTGCTGCAGAACTTTGGCTGAAACTACAATCGATCTGTATGTCCAAAGATCTAACCTATAAGATGCATATGAAGATGAAGTTGTTCACGCTCAAGATGCAGGAGGGTGATTCAGTGTTGAACCACATATCTGTTTTTAAGGAGATCGTTGCCGATCTATTGTCGATGGAAGTTGCGTATGATGATGAGGATCTAGGCATCTTACTTTTATGTTCTCTTCCCAGTTCGTTTGCTAATTTTCGTGACACCATACTTTTGAGCCATGATGAACTAACCGTAGCAGAGGTTTATGAGACGCTCCAATCCAGGGAGAAGATGAAAGGCACGGTGCACTCTAATGGGTTGTCGTCTTCCAAGCTCGATGCACTACATGTTAGAGGCAGAACTGAGCAGAGATTGTTCCATGATGGCAATGAGCGTGAGAAGAGCTGTGATGGTAGAAGCCGCTCGAAGTCCAAACCGCCCACCAAGAAGTTCTGTAAGTACTGCAAGAAGAAAACTCATTTTATTGAGAATTGTTGGAAACTGAAGAACAAGGAGAATAGGAAAAATAATTCCGATGGTAAGGCATCAGTTGCTGCTGCTGGTAACTCAGATTCGGGAGATTGTCTGGTTGTTCTTGCTGGTTGTGTTTCTGATCATGATCAATGGATACTTGATTCCGCATAATCTTTTCATATCTGCACTAATAGAGATTGGTTTAGCTGTTATGAACCTGTGCAGAAGGGAGATGTTGTGCGTATGGGAGACGATAACTCACGTGAGATTGTGGGCATCGGCTCTGTTCAGATCAAGGCACATGATGGCATGATACGCACACTGGTAAATGTAAGGTATATTTCAACTATGACCATAAATCTTATCTCCGTTAGCAGTCTTGATGCAGAAGATTTTAAGTACTCTGATTCTGGTGGAGTTTTAAAGATTGCAAAAGGTGCTCTTGTTTGGTTGGTAGGTGATATGAATTCTACAAATTTATATGTTCTTAGAGGAAGTAATTTACATGGTTCTAGTTCTGCTGCTGCTGTTTCTAAATCTGAACCTAGTAAGACTAACGTTTAGCATATGCATCTTGGACATATGAGTGAACTTGGTATGACAGAATTGATGAAGAGGAACCTACTGAAAGGTTGTACTTTGAGTAGCGAGAAGTTTTGTGAGCATTGTATTTTCGGGAAGCATAAAAGGGTTAAGTTCAACACCGTTGTTCATACCACCAATGGTACTCTTGATTATGTACATGCTGACTTATGGGGTCCCTCTCGTAAGCCATCTCTTGCTGGTGCCCGTTACATGCTTACTATTATTGATGATTACTCTAGAAAAGCATGGGCTTATTTTCTGAAACACAAGAGTGATACTTTTGCTACTTTTAAAGAGTGGAAAGTTATGATAGAGAGGCAAACTGAAAAGAAGATAAAAGTGCTTTGTACTGATAATGGTGGAGAATTTTGTTCGGATGCTTTTGATGATTATTCCAGGCAAGAAGGCATTGTTAGACATCACACCATACCGTACACGCCGCAGTAAAACGGTGTGGTTGAGCGCATGAACAAAACCATCATCTCGAAGGCTCGATACATGTTGTCCAATGCAAAGATGAACAAGCATTTTTGGGCAGAAGCTACGAATACTGCATGTTACTTGATTAACAGGTCGCCCTCTATCCCACTGCATAAGAAAACTCCCATTGAGGTATGGTCCGGTGCACCTGCTGATTATTCACAGTTGAAAGTTTTTGGCTGCACTGCTTATACTCATGTTGATAATGGAAAATTAGAGCCTAGAGCTATTAAATATCTTTTTGTTGGTTATGGTTCAAGAGTTAAAGGATATAAGTTGTGGAATCCCAAAACTGGAAAGACTTTCATAAGCAGGAGTGTTGTTTTTAATGAATTTATGATGTTTACTGACCGTTTGACTTCAGATCATGTTCCAGATAGTTCTGTAAAGGAGCTGCAGCATATCAGTGTGCAGGTGGAGCATGTGATTGATGATGAAGTTGAGCAGATGGAGCCAGTGTTTGACCAAGAAAATAATACTGTTGATGATGATGCTCATGATGATGATGTTCAGCAACACTCACCTCCTATTTTGCAGCCAGAGGAGAATTTACCTATTGCTCATCGCAGATCAAAGAGGGGTTATGGACCTCCAATCCGTCTTATTGAAAAATGTAATATGACTTACTATGCTTTGAGTTGTGCTGAACAGGTGGAGAGCGTTCATGAGCCTGCAACTTATACTGAAGCTATTGATTGTGACGATCGTGGATTTCAGCTATGTAAGAGGAGATGCAATCTCTCAAGAAGAATTGTACATGGGAGGTTGTGCCTTTTATAAAGGAAAGAAGATTGTCCGCTGCAAAGCCTCCTAAGTTCAAGTCAAGGTTAGTAGCAAAACGGTATAGTCAAATTCCTGGTGTTGATTACAATGAGGTGTTTTCTCCCGTGGTTAAGCATAGCTCAATTCACACATTCTTTAGTATTATTGCTTCACATGATCTTGAACTTGAGCAGTTAGATGTGAAGACTTCATTTTTGCATGGTGAGCTTGAGGAGGAGATATACATGGATCAGCCTGAAGGATTCATAGTACCTGGTAAGAAAAATTATGTTTGCAAGCTAAAAAGATCCTTGTATGGTTTGAAGCAATCACCTCGTCAGTAGTATAAGAGGTTTGATTCATTTATGTTGTCACATGGCTTTAAGAGGTCTAATTATGATAGTTATGTTTATATCAAGTTTATTAATGGATCACCTATATACTTGCTGTTATATGTTGATGACATATTGGTTGCTGCTAAGAGCAGAAAAAAATTACTACATTAAAGAAATTGTTGAGTAGTGAGTTTGACATGAAGGATCTTGGTGCTACTAAGAAAATTCTAGGTATGGAAATTACTAGAGATCGTAGAGCTGGTTTATTGTTTCTTAGTCAGCATGGTTACATTAAAAAGGTTCTTCATCGTTTTAACATGCATAATTGTGACCCTGTTAGTACTCCTATTACACCATATTTTAAGTTGTAAGCCAAGCAATGTGCTAGTACAGTTCAGAAAATTGAATACATGTCAAAAGTTCCTTATTCTAATGCTATTGGTTCTTTGATGTATGCTATGGCTTGCTCTCGTCCAAATTTATCTTATGCTATGAGTTTGGTGAGTAGATACATGTCTAAGCCTGGTAAAGAGCACTGGAAGGCAGTTCAGTGAATTTTCAGGTATCTTAGAGGGACAGCAGATTATTGTTTGAAGTTTAGAAAAATTGATAAAGGGCTTATTGGCTATGTTGATTCAGATTATGCTGGTAATTTGGATAAGCGACAGATGCTCACAGGTTATGTATTCACAATTGGTAGTTGTGCTATAAGTTGGAAGGCTACTTTATAGTCTGTTGTTACTCAATCCACCACTGAAGCTGAGTAGAGTTGATTTAACTAAAAGGGTTGTTTACTGAGCTTTATGGATTTGATTCTTGTATCAAGCTATTCTCTGACAGTCAAAGTGCTATATGTCTCACTAAAGATCAGATGTTTCATGAGAGGACAAAGCATATTGAGATCAAGTATCATTTTATTCGTGATCAGATTGAAAAGGGTAAGCTAAAGGTATACAAAATTAGTACTCATGATAATCCTGCAGATATTTTGATAAAGTCAGTTCCTGTTGCTAAGTTTGAGCTATGCTCAAGCTTAGTTGGTATTATGAATTAGCCCAAGCGGTTATTTGGCGTCAGAAGTATTTCTTTTCTTTGATGCGTTCAGGATGAAGATTTTGATTTATGCTATAAGAAAAATTTATATCAAGATGAAGTTTGCTGAGTTATGTTTCAAATTCAATGTACATTGGAGACCGACTTTTGACGGAGCGAAGCAGAGGCCCGTCGTCGAAGGCTTGGGCCGTAGATAAATGGTACATAATCTCATTTAGGGTTTTACCTTAATATAGTTGTCTTCTTGTAAGCCGTCGTCATCTAGTTGGCATTGTAACCCCAACTCTTGATAGTGAAGTTTTGCTGGCTGGCATCCGTGGTTTTTTCTCTTCCGATTTGGAAGGGTTTTCCACGTTAAATCACGTGTCCTTTGTGTTCTTCATCGTATTTGCGACATCGGTTTATAACATCCAGCATTGCCCAAAGGTTCAACATGCGAGACTAGTGCAAAGAGTTCTATGCCACCAGCATCGATTCGCTTCGGGCCAACTGGCACGTCCCCTTCATCAGTAAGGATCCTTAGACCGGACAGCTTCACCTGATCAAGGAGCAGCTACCAAACCTGAAGGTGAATTTTGCTGAGATAGAGAAGAAATCTATCCACTTGCTCGCGTACTGCTCCCGAAGGAGTGAGAGCTTATGCGAGGAATGAATCGGTAGACCGGGGTGAATTGGGTTGTGCTGTTGCACAATGCCGAAGTGATTTTACCGCCAAGGGAGCTGTCGGTCGCTGACAAGAACCACGAAGAAGAAGATGATGCCGTAGAAGGAGAAAAATCCGCTGCAAAAGAAGAAACGGGGCAGAAATGCCGCAGCCGCCTATGCCGCCGAAGCTGCGAAAGGCAACTGTTAAACTCCAGCCGAAGATGAGGGAAGCAACTGCCAAAAGAAAAAGAAAAAAGAAGAAGAAGAAGACAAAAAGCCATCACCACCACAATGCGCCGAGGGAGTGAGACGCGCAGACAAGCCATGACACCGCAGGAGCCACAGCTCTCGCCTCCTGCCACGACGCTGTCTCCAGCCGCCTCTACGCCCGAAATTGCCACACCGATGGGACATGGCGAATGCTATAACTTTGTGTCCTTTATTCTCTAAATATGAGGGTAGAAAACCATATAGGGTGTGTTCGTTTTCATCCCTCTAATTTTTAAACTTATCTTATCAAATATTGTGATACTAATTTAGAATATTAAATAGATTACTGACAAAAACCAGTCTATAACCCTCCCTCTGAATGATGAGACAAATTTATTAAGACTAATTAGGTCATGATTAGATAATGTGATGCTACAGTAAACATCTCTTAATGATGATTTAATTAAGCTTAATGAATTTATCATGATGCGCATTCAACTCTGTAATTAGTTTCATATTTAATATATATTTAATAATTATATATAATATTTTAATGATTGATGTGACCCCACTAAAATTTAGACCCAAGAAACGAATACACCTAAAATATGGGTTAGATATTTTTTCTCAAATGAATATGTTATAAAAGGGGAAAAGTCCAAATTAGTCCCTCAACTATACTCAAAGTCTACATAATCCCCTAAACAATTTTTTGGTTCATTTTACTTTCCTAAACTATGTCATTTGATTTAATTTACACTCTAATACAATTTGTCTTTTTCATTTCTCCATGCACAAGTGTGGCATTAAGTTAAAATTTTGTGAGATGATAGTAGACATCGTAACTCATGCTATAAAAATATAATTAGTTTTTAATCATTATTTTAATGAGCTGGGATATTTAATAATTAAGTCACCCTTAGAATATAATATTATATTGAAAATGATGACGAAAAAATTATGATATATTTTTCTAGCATCCATTGCGATATTCACTATATTCATGCAAAATTTTAAATTAAAATTCAATTTATGCATAGTAAAATAAAAAAGATAAATTATATTAAAGGATGAATTGAACCAAGTGTCATAGTTTAGGGGTGTAAGATAAACTAAAAGATAGTTTAAGGAGTTATGTGAACTTTTATAATACTTGAGAGAAGTAATATAGACTTTTTCCTATAAAAGCAGACACTCACATACACATATGAATGCTTACATCTATAAATGCACATATATACATACTATCCTTGCAAAGTGACTCCTGAGTCCGAGAGGAGCAGTTTGATCTAAGTTGTGATATATTATTTTCACCATCAATTTCTTGACTTAATTATATGTAAAAAATAAGATAGTGTAGCTATACTAAATAATTATTTCAACTTACTCTCTTTGGTTTTAAAATATTGTTATCGGCTAGTGCAAATTTTAAAACCGAAGGGAGTACTTCAAATCAAGCTCAGATCAGGAAAGAAAAAATACCATCAAATCGACTCAATGCGTCAAAAGGGAGGAGAGGAAGATTCAACTAGCTTTTTTGACGCAAATAGGCAAATCTGGTAAGACTTGCTTGATATAAGACATAAATAGACAAATCTGATAGAAGTTATTTGATAAAGGACGAACGAGCTTCTCTGAAACCAAGAAATATAGGAGTAGATGGCGAATGCTGCAACACTTTTTTGTCTTACATTCTTCAAATATGAGGGTAGAAAACCATATAAAACATGGATTAGAGATTTTTTTTAACGAATATAGAAGCAGACACTCACATGCACATATAACCTTATTTTTTTCACTACTTCTTAATTTTCATGCCAAAACTAAAACGCCAAGTAATATAGGAGGAGGAAGTAATACGTAGTTCTGGTTTTTTTCTGGATAGCCAATATGTTAGTAAAACCGTAGACCGATTTTCCGGTTAACAAGATTAGGGCTTTTTTGGATTGAAGGAAATTCAATGGAAAACCATAAGATTCATAATTCTATGGACTCTTGTACTGTTCATTCCTTTGGAACACAGGAATTCATTATAGGAAAAACGAAAGAACTTTTTCTATGCAACCGATTTTACTGGAAAAAACGTAGGAAAATTTACATCTAGTCCAGACCTCTTTCTTTGTTTCCTTTGCGTTGGATAAAGGACAATCTCTTGTTTAATACAAAGCCCGAGCAGTGAAGCTGAGTTTGTGTTGCAAATGAAAATATTAGCACGTGGGATTAGTTAAACTAAACAAGGTTCTAACTAATTATATCCTACAGAATCCTATGTATTTTCTATGGCTATTCAAACGTCTATTTAGAAAAATATCTTGTGTTTTCCAATCCTCTGTTTTTCACTTGCATTTATTTCCTATTCCTTCATTTCCCCCTATTCATATGTTTTGAATTCCTGAGTTCCAAAAAGCCCTTAACCGGGATGTTTCCTGAGCAGTGAACCTGAGTGAACACCTTTCCAGCACAGCGATCGTCCGTGGTTGACCTTCCTTTCTTGCCTAGAGGACAACTACTAAACCTCTATATAATCTGTCCTCATCCGCTCTGCTCCCGTCCGCACCCGGCTCCAGAAATCTCGCGTAGACCGTGGAAATCCAAGAGGGGATTCAGAGATGAAGGTCGTGCCTGTCCCTTGCCTGGAGGACAACTACGCCTACCTGTACGAATCGGCCTACATCACTGCATCCATAGCTTGTTTGTTTCTTTGCTTGCTCTGTTCGTCGATCCGTTCCAGGTTCTGAGTTGTTGGGTGTTCCTTGCTTTTCTAAGAATCGTTGATGAGAGCACCAAGGCGGCGGCGGTGGTTGATCCGGTGGAGCCGGAGAAAGTTCTCAAGGTCGCCAGCGAGGTCGGCGCCCACATCGACTGCGTCCTCACCACACATCACCACTGGTATGCCATCTCCTCATAGTATTCCTTCTCCCGGCCTCAGTACTTGCTAGAGCTGGAACGTTCAGATTCGTGCCTCCCTGGTTTCCTTTTGATCACCTTTTCTTCGAGGCTTTGCTAATTACTACGAATAATACATTTGTCGCTTAATTGATGGGTCGTTCCAACTTGGATTTCATCAATTTTTGTGCTGCATGTGCACAATTTGACAGGGAAAGAAAAACAGTACTGTATACGACATACTTCTTAGTTCTTACTACTATTCGATAATTCCTCAAGAGTATGTCCTGTCGGTACAGTACAGCTTCATGAGAACCGAAGAACATTGACTTCCTGTGTCCTGAATGGACAACAGGACGAGTGGCGATTATTAATGGAACTGCTTGACATATGTGGCTCATACTTGTGGTCTTTATTATTTGGTTGTTTCCAGCTTTTAAAGTAGTCTGTTTGCAATTACAATTTATAAGTTGCTCTTTAGGCTGCTAGGTGGTATTGTACATTTGTACTCCCATCATTCCTTTGTATCTTTAATGTAATGGAGAGGATCGCCTCCACTTTCAAAAAAGAGTATGACACACTAAGCAAAGTAGTTGATACTTAACTGTCACTTTTTTTCCTAGAATACACAGGAGAGCTGCATATCTTTTTATTAAGAAAAAGAGTTTGGTTGACAACCAATTACACAACGCGAGCCGGTGGAGACTGACTGTTGGCAGAACCATTACAGATTACAGGAGAGCACAGTGGAGCTACCAAGCTAGCAGGGCTAGACACTAAAACTATAAGTCCTACTCTCGCGACACTATACTACCTAGGTTCTTTGCGCTGGCCAAAATTCATGTGTGGCCCTTATCTTTAAGCCTACTCATTATCTCTTCCCCCGATGACTTCTGATCCTGGAAGATCCTGCTGTTGCGTTCTTTCCACAGGTGCCAGGCGACAAGCAAAATCAGTGTGTGAAGCCCCTTTCTCAGCTGTTTTGGCAACCCTAGTCACAGCCTGTGCCAAGTGTTCGCAATGTTCGTTGTGTCATTGATCAATCGGTCTTGGAGCCCCATCCATGACAGCAAACGCCACCAAATTTCCTTGGCCAAGGGGCATGACAGAAGCAGGGGCTCTATGTGCTCCGGCAACTGCTCACAGATGGCGCATGTATCCTCTTCTTGCGGTCCGTGCCGCTTGCATCGCTCTGCCATCCAAGTTTGACCGTGAAAGGCCATGAACAAGAAGAACTTGACCTGCGGCGACCCCCAAGTCTTCCATAGTACTTTGGCTCCTTCCAGCTTCGTTGATCCACAAAAAACATTTCATATGCCGATTTCGCCGTGTACTACATTGATGCAGTCAATGAGTCAATCTCCAGTAAACCTGATCTGCTATTTCTGGGTGCAGCTGCACATTGATACTTAATAATTGTCACATGACAAAGTACTTGATCTGTTCGAAAATGAACAGGTGTTTGTGGAATTCAGTGGCAGTTGTGTACTTTATCGACACTTAATCGTGCAACTGGATTGTGCTTGTAGGGATCATGCTGGTGGAAATGAGAATATGAGGCTGCAGGTGCCAGGGATAAAGGTCTTTGGAGGATCCCTGGACAATGTAAAAGGCTGTACTGATCAGGTGGAGAATGGTACCAAGTTGTCCCTGGGAAAGGACATTGAGATATTATGCTTACACACACCATGGTATGCTGTTGTTATATGTTTCCTTGAAACTTTTAATCTGTTTGATTTTTGTGGCTAAGGCAAACCTGTTTACAATAGTCACGATATCAGTTGATCACTATCATCATCATCAATAACAACAACAAAGTATTTTAGTCCGATGCAAGTTGGAGTAGGCTAGATCACTAGAATAATTCATCTCACGGTTTTTACTCAGGAGTTTATGTCCTTTTCTTTTATTAATACTTTTTTATATTCATGCATCCCGCTTTGGGGTGGCACAGTTGTGCACTCTTATTGAGCTCATTAAAATTTCTGTTATTTCAGAGAGCCTATTGTGTATGGTTTATCTGTAAAAGCTTGTTTATATTTGATTGTTGATCCCTGTCATTTTATTTCTACTGACAGCCACACAAAAGGACATATTAGCTACTACGTTACTAGTAAAGAGAAGGAAGATCCAGCAGTGTTCACTGGAGACACCTTGGTTAGTACAGCATATACATCCATCATTCTGTGATAATCCTCTTCTTTTTTGTACTGACCATTTGCTCAAACACAGTTCATTGCTGGTTGTGGGAGATTCTTTGAGGGCACTGCAGAGCAAATGTATCAGTCCCTTATCGTTACACTGGGTTCACTGCCAAAGTCAACTCGAGTTTACTGTGGGCATGAGGTATGAATTTTAGTTTTCAGATCAGATTCTTGTAATATTGCTGGACTGATAGGCCTTCATTCAGGATAAGCTAACCTAAACTTGAATGAATCTGTATAGCAGACAAGGCCACAAAAGTAGCTCTATCCTTTTATACAGAGTAGCATGGAATTTTTTTTTATCAAATATTGGAGGACATATTTCTAAACCTATTTACCTGTGTTTTTATTAGGAATAGGTGCCTTATAGATTGCACAATGATCTATTGCATTATTTTTGTGGTGGGTTCAAAATTCTATGATTTGTTGAATATTTCTTTTGTTGATGCACCTCTGTTGGCTAGATATCAAGAATATAAATTGGCATAACATTCTTCTGTGCCTCGTTTTGTACTCAGCTAATTAAAGTCATAAAACTACAGATATATAACGATATATCCCTTAAGTTCCTTTCTCTTTGCCTCTGCCTTTTGTATTCAGTCTAGATAGCTATTGGATTAACTGTGCAGGTGCTTCTTTATGTTCTTTGACTTCCTTTTAAACTTTACATGGAAAATGTAATCTTGCACGGAACCTTGAATCTTAATGTGGTTAACATATGTAAAGCTTAATGAGAAGATGCCATCTATATTCTTACTAATTGTAATGTCAAGTTGTCAACTGAAAAAAATGATATACAGATACCATTTTCTGATTTGATGTGTTGGCTTGCAGTACACTGTCAAGAACCTAAAATTCGTGTTGACACTGGAGCCGGAGAATGAAAAGGTGAAACAGAAATTTGAGTGGGCTCAAAAGCAGCGTGAAGCAAATCAACCAACGATTCCCTCAACTATAGGGGATGAGTTTGAGACTAATACTTTCATGCGTGTCGATCTTCCAGAAATACAGGTTATCATTCTTGCAAGTTAATTTTCCTTGCTACAATCTCAGGTTTGCAGTGCTAATAGGACATGTACAGAAATGGATAACATCGTAATGATGAAGAGCGTTTAGACTGAAAGGATTTTTACCGGATGCTTAAGTTGAGGATACATGATTTGATTTTGCAGGCAAAATTTGGGGCCAAATCTCCAGTGGATGCACTGAGAGAAGTCAGGAAGACCAAGGATAACTGGAAAGGTTGATGCTCATGCTCCTGCAAGTCCTCTCTTGGATGGCTAGCCTCTCAGGATGAGCTAATGCAGAGACCTTACCCTGTAGGTGGGACTTGCTGCCGTGCAATGCTTTGAGAGGGGGTCGTTTCGGAAGAAAAACACTCTTGCAATAAGTGTGTTAACTAAAAAAATAATCAGGTGTCCTGTGTTGTGTAATATGTTTGCCAACAGTGATGCCTCAACTATGTGTGTTTGATCTACCAAACTTGGAAGTCTGGGGAGCTATGAAGAAGCGGTCTATGTAAATTTGGCTGCATCTTGCATCCACCGTGACTTACAAATTAAGCAGCAGCAAAAATCACCCAGTGTTTCGTATTTGTTTTTTCTCTGGAATATGCAGAAGACAATGTTTCGCATTTTCACCAACAGAATTATGTGGACAAGTAACTCGAGATTTTTCAGGGGAGCTGCAACTTCCAATCAACCGATTACGAAATTTTCTTCTTGCTGGAAGCATTCGACGTGGACGGCTTCACCTTGAAGGGCTGTGAAGAAGAGCTGGCGAACTGACCGAAGCCCAGCCGGCCGGGGAGCAGCAACTTGGGCGGCGCGAACGGCCCGTAGGCGGCGGCCGCTGGCTCGCTCGTGCTGCTCTTCTGCCTCGCGCTGTCCGCCGCAGCCTTGGCCGCTGTGGCGCCAGCCCTGGCGTGGTCTGCAGCCTTGACGACCGCTGTAGCGCCGGTCCTCTCGTGGTCTGCAGCGGCGCCGGTCCTAATCCTGGCACGGTCCGCAGCCTTGGCGTCTGCAGGCTTGTGCTTACGCGCGCCCTTGTTCTTCGCCCCCTCCTTGCGCTGCTTATCGTCGCCGAACATCTGCTTGGCTCTCTCCAAGAACGCGTCAGGCGTGCCCATGAGCACGAAGAGCTTGAGCAGCTCGTCCGTCTCCAGCTTGCACATGGCATGGTCACCAGCTGCCGACGATCGCGCCTGGTCAGTGGCGCCAGGAGGAGGAGGAGGAAGCTGCTGCGTGGGATAGCCGCAATAGGGGAGGAAGCCCGGGTTCCAGTACTGCGGCAGGGGGCTGTGCCGGGCACGCGCCACGCACTCGAGGCTCCTGAACTCGGCGGCCACTCGCGCCTTGAGCCCCGCGTGACGCACGAAACGCTGCAGGCTCTCGCGGTACGTCTGCTCCTGCGCCTGCTGAACAATGTGCCGTGACACAGTCGTCTCTTCAGTTTAAATAAAAACCAAGATAAATTTACCGGAAATTCGCAAGATATGATCTTCCTTATTAAGACACGCATGCAGCAGGTGGTGCTTACATCTTGGAGAGTAGCGTGCCGGCCCTGGAGGGCAGGCATCGCCATCGCTCGCCAGGCTTGATCGCCTCCATCTTTGTCGTCAGTGTACGTGAGCCTTCTCCGCACGGCCACGCCGGCGTCGACAACGTCTGCATATCCGATCGAAGAACCGCGTCTCAGCTACTACATTTCAGTGTCTGAAGAAACTGAAGATCGCCTGCGGCTTGTTATTACCTTTTCTGATCTTCTTCCCCGGAGGCATGCCCCTGGTCTCCTTCCCTCCTCGCTGCCGCACTCTCTGGTTATCCAAGGCGGCGTTGCCGACGTTCTTGGCATTCTCCTGCACCTTCTTCTCGGCGGCGCCCTTCTTCCTCACTGTCCCGGGGGTCCGCTGCGCCGGTGTAGTGGCAGCACGGGGAGGCGGGACACCCATGTCGCCCTCTGTTATTCTTGCTGGTGTGATCGGCTGCTGCAGCTGGTCCAGGTGCCTCTGGCGCCACGCCGCGAGCTCAGATTCCGAGTACATCTGGTTGTTCTTCAGGGACGTGAACACGTGCTTGGCTTGAGTCAGCAATGACATGGCCTGCAGAGAGGAGACATCACTCTCGAGGGGCTTCTTTATGCAGTATGCGGTAAATTAAGAACTAGGTGAACCACCACACACACCTCTCTGAAAGGCACGGTGTCCTGGCTGTTCATCGTCATCGCTTTCTGGAACACCATGTAAACATCGTTCTGCGATCGCACAATGAACGATCATGAAACCAAAAAAAATAATAATTCATTCACAAGGACGGAAATCTGTTAAAGAGAGGCAAACGTGTAATAATAATTCTATAAACATGTGGACCTCAAACTGTTCCAGTGCCGAGTACATGCCATCCTTGTTCTTCTGCCTCAGTGTTGCAAAGTCACCTGGCCTGTTTACCCGTTCGGCATAATCAATCACCTGCAGCAAACGTCGATGTTTCAGACACATGTTTATTGTTTCAGTCTTCCTTTCTGAACTACAACTCAGACGCCTTCGCTTATTACCTGGATGTCATCTGGCATTGCAAACAACTCATGCCTATCTCTCCTGCAGAAGATGGAAGATACACACGTGTGTAAATCTTAGAAGTGAATAGGAGGAAACAATGCCCTGCCTGGTGGACAAGAAAATAAAGTATGAAATGGCCCAAACTTTACATCTCCAATTCATCAAGAATGTACTCGATTATTTGCCCTACTGAGCTTTGGCTTGACAAGTTATCTGAAATATGAAACAGAGGGTCACATGACTCCACAGGAAACGCAGTATTACTGGGGCTACAAAGAACCAACAATTTCGTACTGCTATTAGCCGCAGGTAATGGTTGGTGGCTGCATGAAGCTTCTCCCTGTGACTGTTGAAAGATTATCTGTCAGATAACACCGGAAGGAAAGAGCTACACTCATATGAAAAGTCTCAGGGTACCCAAAGGCTAACCAAATTACCTGGAGCTCGTCATTCCTTTTTCTCTTCCCTCGAGCGCTCGAACCGGAAATGCTGTTCCGAATTATTTGCCAAGGATCCAGGAGGCAGACGGTCGAGTCGTCGTCGTTCTTCTGCTCCTCAAGCTTCAACAATCTGGCGCTTCGCCTCTTCCCTTTTCCAGACATCTCTGCAGCACCCCTCGTTCGTCCTTCACAGATGAAACAAAAAGAAGGGGAAGACGGTGTTACTGCAGTGCAATGACAATGCATCTGTCTTTAACTTGTGTCCCGTGCTGCAAGATGAAGGGAAAGATCCCATTTTTTCACAGCTGGATCCTCATGTATTGTGTGTTTCAACCTGAAATGGAATTTTCAACTGGAGTATTGAGACACCGTAATGCCATAATCTTCTAGGCCTTTAAGGCTTGCGGTTCTGTAATGACTATTATAGATAGAAGCAATGCAGTTACAGTAGCAAGGAGTGATGACTGGTGACAAAAAGGAAATTTGAAAAAAAAAGTAGTATGGCTTCAAACAAGTGTAGTGCCTCACATTCGTAAGTATGGCGCATATGAGAGGCGAAATACGAGCTATTTCAAGCATGCTCAAACTACTATTAGAGCCAGAATTCATCCATGTTTTTTTTTTCTTCCATGCGTGAAACATCTCTCCGACAGAATTGGAATCCTGTTACGGTGTGAATAGCTTTAGGGAAGACCAATTCAGCACGGCAAAAATAGTTAGATACAACGCATGTACAGTTGTGCACTGAAGTATAATGATTAGTTATGGCCTAGTTTAAGTAGAATTAACTGGCTTATCAAAAATAGGTGGCCATCATAATGCATACCATTAGATAGATAGAAACTAGAAAAAAAAATAGCATGTCTGAGGTGTTTAATTTCAATTACAAGCATGTGAGAATGCGTCGGACCTATCCTTCGTTTCATTGTTACTCCCTCGGTCGGAGATACTGTGCTTACATGTCATGGAATTATGGATTCACATTATGACGTCTTGCTACAAGTTTTGCTCTGATCGAGGCAGTCTTCTTGCTTCTGTTGTTCCAAGAAAATGTAAAAGTATAGTAAAATATTTCAATTCAGCGTGTGTATAAAAGGTTTAAATTTCAACATTGCCAAGTCCTATTTTCCATTCCTCAAATTATGTTGCAGTCATTACCTTTCGAAATAATTTTTAATTTAAATGTCTGCTAAGAATACACACTGTGCTAGATAAAACAGTAGTAACATTGTCTAGTCATGTTAAGGCATGGAACCCAAATTGGAAAAAAAATGGAATGTACTGGACAGCTGTACTGGTACCAAAAAAGATAAAAGCACACCGCGCAAGTTTGCTACCCAAAAATATCGGAGCACCACACTATGACTTCACTAATACCAAACAAGAAAAATGCTGCTGCGGATGCGCTGTTGAGAACATTGTAACTTCACTAATACCAAACAAGAAAAATGACTGTTGAGAACAATGAACTATTTACTGGGATTATTCCTCATTACGTTACAATGTTTTGGCTGGCATCCGCATAGGAGAATCTTTGCTCTTCTGCTCTCTTTATAAGGGAGATTTTATCTTCAAAACTGTGACTTCCTGTTCACCACATATCTAAAATCCTACTCCATTTACAGCGCAGATTAGTGGAACCTGCTCTCATTCAATTACGGTTCTGTTTCCCTTGCAAAAGGGGAAGACGTATACGATCAATCAAACTTCTAGGCTAACCGCAGCAGCATCAACGGCTTCACTGTTGTTCTGCTGTGACCACAGTTCTGCATACCGCCCACCCTGTGACAGAAGAAAATCATGTGGTCCTTGTTCCACTACTTTTCCATTCTCCAGAACAATGATCTGAAAATCATATTTTAAACAAAAATTAGACAGATAGGGAGTTTCTGAAACTCAAATACATAATCTGGGTAGTAGATGAACTCTAATAGTATCGAGATTTTGCAAGAAGTAACAAAAGCAGTCTCTTCCTGTCAAACTCATTTTCTTATCCTTATTGTGAATTTCACAAGTGACGATGCCATCACAGATTGAAGCAGATAATGTACACTGTCCATGGATGTAAAATTAAGCATACCTCATCACACTGCATTGCCGTTGTGAGTCGATGAGCAATGAATATTGAGGTACGATCAGCAGATAAAGACTTGAGTGAATTCAAAATTGATGCTTCTGTGGTGCTATCAAGAGCGCTTGTAGCTTCATCGCATAATCTGACATGCATCAGATGAAAATAGTTATAGCCAAAAAGGGCAAGGATATGCCCATTAGTTGAAGGAATAATTTTCTACATGACATTGCAAACAACCCGATCTCATATATGACACTAAGTTGAAATGAAGATTCACTCACAGAATGGAAGGCTCCTTCAAGAATACACGAGCAATTGACACACGTTGTTTCTCCCCACCACTTAACTGCAATAAAGACAAACCACATTGTTTTAGATATACTGGGTAAAGGAGTGCAGGTTACCACATTTCCTCATTTGGTACACTGCACGAGATAGTCTCACCTTCAAACCTCGCTCTCCTACCACTGTGTCGTACTTGTCCGGGAAGTTCATGATTGTATCATGGATAGCAGCGTGACGAGCAGCATCATATACCTGTATGGAAATAAACCATAGCCTTCACCAAACAACTCATATGACTATGTTATAGCTTCCCAAAATTCTTGGCATGAAGTAGTACCTCCTCATCTGTTGCTGATAACCGACCATATTGTATATTATGCTTAATTGTGTCATTAAAAAGCACCTGCATCATGCCAACGATGTGAGCTCAGTTGGATTTGGAACAGTGCTAAGTGATACTATAGGTTAATACGGTCAGATAAAGCTACCTAGTAAGAGAATACTTAAATCTACTCCAATGATTTTATTATGTCGAACGGATTGCAAAAGGTAATAAAGTTTTGCCCGTATCTAATGTGATTCTACTGTGCTAAATAAGTTCTACATCCCAGATGAAATGTTACTTTTAAATTTGAAATGATTCATGTTTGAATGTCTAATAAATAATCAAAAGATGTTAAGCAAACAGAGCAGCAGCTACAACTTAGATGGAAAGTTGGCAGGTAAAGACAACTTAAGAAATACAAAATTTCCCACATCCCTCTATACTAAAGAATAAATGATTTTATTTACATTTTAATACGTCATCACAGTTTAGGAAGTTTGAGAACTCTATAATTCACAAATATAAGAAGCAGAAGACTTACCGTGTCCTGTGGTACAACACCAAGACACTTCCGTAGGCTCTCCAGTGTTACTCCTCGAATATCTTGCCCATCGATTCGTATCTACCAGGATGATCAGATGAAAGACATCACAAGGATGGTAAATTAGACATACGTAACTGAATGTTGATAAGCCATGACATAGACAACCGTTTGATCATCAGGAAAACAAAAAAGGAGGCGGATGCTTTGTTGTTCTTACAGATCCTGAAGTTGAATCAAAAAATCTGAAGAGAAGCCTTAGTATGGTTGACTTTCCTACAAAAGAAATGAGTTTCATGAGGCCCACCAACCCAAAGAATCGCGAGTGACACTAATACTGAAGGAAAAAATTTAGTAGCAGTTCTTTACAACCCAAACTAAAGCACTCTTCGGTACACAAATACCACAGCCTGATGTTAATCCAGTTGACAAACTTATACTAGAACTCTTCGATGTATGAAATTTACAACAATGTCAGACTGCCAGTGAATCATTAACAGGATACAATCCAGCTAACTAGACAAGGTCATGTTTGCCTGGAAATATCATGAGGAAAGGCAACAGTCTACTGTAAGTATAATACTTAAAGATCCAATCTGAAAGTTACATAACGAACATTTTTAAATTGTCTTTTGGTAATATAAATAACTGATAACTGATTGAAACCTTCAAATTTTAAGTCTCGTTTAGAGAAACAGTAAAAAGGGTCTGATGAATAAAGAAAATAAGTTTACCACTGCCACTAGTTCCAACTATGGCCAGACTTTTTCCTGCAGGTACAGTGAACGAGGCACCATCAAGAATCTTCCTTTCTGGAACATACCTGGAAGAAATCAAATCTTTCAGCCACCCATTAATAGATCTAATCTGTCTATTCTTGTTTACTCGGTATCATAAGATTTGTATATTTCATCGGTCTGGAATTTTTTACATTTCAGACAGTGCAAATGAACTAAAAAAAAGCTGATAGCTCATGTCTGAACGTCAATAAATAAAAAAAAACAAAGGGACTATTTTGATTGATTCATGCAGCTATAATACAGCTTTGCATGCATAATAATTGTTTACCTTGAAATATTTGCTGATAATTTTAAAACCTAAATTTCATAAGTTGTGCATTCAAAGGCCATGAAAAAATCTGACTGGTGAATTGACCTGGTTAAGTTTCTGGTGATGATAGTTGAGAGTAATTCATGAAAAAACAAGATCACAGTGAGATCATAAAACAGGAATCATTAAAATTAATCTAATAAAAGCAATATTTACTTGCTACCAGGTTATATTATTGAACAGTACTCTTGTTTTTTCCTAAAAGACAGTAAGGGCTACTTACTTTTAGATGAAAAGGTGATCGGCAATATAAATATTTTGCTGCACTTAACAATTTAATAGAGAAAAAATTACCCAAAATGCACATTCTCAAATTGAATGCATCCTCCCTTGAACTGCAACGGTTGTGCATGAGGCTCATCCTTTATTCCAGGTTTTTCCTAAAAAAAATACAAGAAAAGATATCAGTTTTTTAGGTATGATTTATTATTAAACAAGCTAATAAGTGGCACTGGAGAATTTAACTCTAAAGTTTACCTCAAGCAACTGAAACATAGACTTCATGTCAATAAGGCTTTGTCTAGCTTCTCGATAGACACTCCCAAGAAAGTTCAGAGGCAATGAAAGCTGGAATAGAAGTCCATTAACCATGACCTGTATGCACAGATTTCACCAAATCAATTAAAGATGACTAGCCAGTCTAGCCACATCAAAAATGGCAAAAAATAACATGGTATAAGAAACAAATGGTCATGGATTGTATAGAAAGTTACCAAATCTCCCACAGTCAGAGCACCACTCATTACTCCATATGAGCTCAAAACCATTGCAGTGGATAAAGCCGAGCTAAATATAATGTTTTGACCAAAGTTCAGGTACGCAAGGCTACTCTGGGTTTTCAGTGCAGCATCCTCATATTCTGATCACATTGTAAACAAAACACAGGAGTTAAAAGATCAACTCTATTTAAGAAAATTAACTTGTGATGTGCAACAGTGTTATTAGTCAGCTAGCATTCACCACACATAAGTAAATATAAATTGCTGTTTTGTTCAAACGCTTTAAAACAATGTTAACCCTTTGTAAAAATTGGAAAGGATCCTCTGATAATTCAAATATAATCTTTTTCTTAATTTTAAGAACGCACCTAAGATGCAAAAGATGATAACATACACATCACAATTATCTCTTGTGTATCATTCACTAATTTTTAAGGATCTTGTAATTCTTTCAGAAGATAAATCCATTAAATATCAAGTGGAATTTATCTCAAGAACAAATCCATATATGTACTTACTTTTTAAATATTTGTCATACTTCTCAACTTCAAATTGCTCATTATTGAAGTACTTTACGGTCTGTAAACAATGCAAAGAAGATAATAAGTTCCTGCAACTAGAATGAGGAAATATGGGAAAATGGACCAGAACCCAGAAAAATAAAAAGATCATCGGATGACCTCATAATTCAGAAGGGAGTCAACTGCCACTGTACTAGAAGCATTATCAGCTGCATTCATGGCTTGTCTGAACTTAGTCCGCCACTGCATAGGAGGTGAGAAAACAAAAGAACCAATTAAAAGCCAGAGTAAGATATAATTACAATTACATGGTGTCATCAAAAGAATGATAAATGGAACATTTATGTTAGCAAGAAGATCTTGGGAGGTCATAGGTATAGCGATTTGTACCTGGGTTACAGCCAAAGTGAAAGCAATATAAGTAGCAACTGAAACTGAAGTAATCCAAGCAAAAGAAGAACCAAAACTGTAGGCCAGAATACTTGATACCATGCCAATCTGTAAATTGAGAAGAAAAAACAGAAAGCAGATGTGATGTAACAGAAAAGGCCGACGAATAAGTGCCAGAGACATGAAAAATGCACAACAGATGGAATGTGACAATCAAGCACAAGAATTTATGGTTACCTCTAATATTGTGGGAACAACGTTAAACACCATCACCGTAAGAATGTAATTTATTGCACGACTCCCTCGATCAATTATGCGATTTAGAGCACCAGTTTGTCGGCTGGAAACACAGCGGGTAAGGAAACATAAGAAGTCTTCATATAATCTCCAGCATGTAGCTACAGAAAGTCATAAAGTAGTGTATTACTCCCTCCGTAGTTTTACTCTTGACGTTCAGACAGGGTTGGTTAGGTTATTTCAAGCTCAATCTTTGGTCCGAAGCATGACCGGAGGTAGTAACAAATATCTCATTTCTTTGAACTTGTTCCATACTGATTTATATCATGTGCACTACACAACTACTACCTTGCTCATCGAGAGAAAAGTGGGCTGATAATGATGCCAATAGTTTGTCCCTAGATTCTGTGTCAATTTTCTCTGTACTTAAGTAGTCGGTTATCTACTTCTCTGAAGTTCTTTTTTCTAGGAATTCTCTGAAGTTAATCATGTATACTCTACTATCGCCTGTGATGTTTTTTTTTCAAAAAGCATTATCAACAAAAAGAGCCACACGCCCTCAACAAGCATCAAGGCATGAACTTCACTTCCTAGAAGTACCTTAGATGATAACGGAGATCGAGCTCATGCAAGTGAGAAAATACCTGCAATAACAAGAGCTCATAAATTCAGAATTTCAAACAGTAGAGTATAATCTATGTGTGTTGAATGAATAATAACACATAATCAGAAATATCTAACTCAAAATCAACTAGAGAAGGGTGATTAAATTATTTTGAAGAAATAATTCATGATACAGAGAATAGTACATAGAAGAAATACAAGATCACATAACATGAAATAAAAGAATATGGCCTCATTTAAACAGAGTTATAATTCGATGGGTTACGTGGATTGTTATAGAGAATAGTAAGTGACTGAAGACACATCATTGAGACATGCAAATGAGAAGGAAGTTCAAAGCTTACCATTCTAGAGACTGAACGGATGGCTCTCAAGGTCACTTTAGAGAACACAGCATTTCGCAGTTCTGCCAGCACAGAAGTAATCATTGAGAATTAATCGTAGCCATCAGCATTACCGAGAAATGTATCTTAACATGCTCATTTGCTCTTGTGAGCTTTAATAGCTTTCAGGGGAAATGCTAAACAAAGTATCATGAGAAAATTCATTAAATCAAAATGGAAGTCTTTACCTGTACATGCTGATACTCCTGATCGTGCGATTCCATAACCAATCAGAACAGCTGCTGGGCTTGCAAAGAGAGCCAATAGGGTGGCATTAGTTTCTGTGAACGATGCCAGTGAGGCTTCAGCGCCACTGAGGGCTGCGAGCCAGTCAATTGCAAGCTTAAACAAGAAAGGCACTTGAACATTTATAACCTGGCGTTCATTATAAATAAAGGGGTCAGGTAAGGAAGCTGAAAGCTCGTTAAAGTGACTTCCACCTTTTAAGTGGACACTATTTTTGACTTCCATTTTGCATTTGACGATAAATGACTTGTGCATAAACTATCTCAATTACCAAAATAACATCAGATAGTCCAAATAAGTCTTTCTTTTCTACAAAAGGAAAAATAGTTGGGAATGCCATTGCAGCAGATATCAAGGAACTGCACTCCCACAGCATTCCAACAAAAATAATAAACTAGACTATTGTCTTTGATCTTGAGCCTACAGTGAGAAGCTCAATTGGCACCTTCCATTTCGAAAACAAAAAATATGACAGCTCAAATGGGATTTTGTTGGCATGTCGTTGTATGAATTTTAGTTGCACACAATAAAAAAGAAAAGGTTTGTTCACAGAAAACGAGATGTGTAATATTTAGCCACATGCATCTACATGGGATTACGGTTTTGAAACAAGTAGCATTTACCTTTGCTCCTACTAAAAGGCCCAATGACAACACAACCCTGAAACGGAAGTCAGGGCTGTCATTCAATAATAGGTACTTTGCAAGGTTTTTCAGAATCTGTGTATCTGCTATCTGCTGATCGACATCCTTTTTTGACATATCTTTCTGCACCTTGTCATCAACTGGCTTACCAGCTGCCGCTGCATTGGCTGATGTGGAGAATGCATGCCGTCTCTACAATATTATCACAAAACCAAACCTTAATAAACAATTAATTCAGAAACAACAAAATAAAGGCAGAAAATTCCTAGCTGCATTTCTGTGATTTGATACCTATAGCCTAATCAGGTCATCACTTATATGGAGTTGCTGACATGTATTTTCCTTTCCTTTTGTTTGTTCCTTTTGTAAATATCACTTGTACAGTTTCAGTTAGGCAGAATATAGGATAAATATTAAGGTTGATTGAAGATATGCCGTCATATTAAAAAAAAAAAGAAGACCTACATCAACATTGAGAAACATGAACAATAACATCTTCCTGGGGGAATTAATGCAGAGAAACATGAAGAATAACAGCAGTCGCTTCGAATAATATGATACTAATGTTTACTTGTGCACCCTTTTGTGCTTTGACATATTAGATAGGAAATATATCAACATAAGCCAAATTACAGCATCTTGGTAGAGACAAATTTATAGAAGCAAGGATTATACTTAAGTTTAGTCACTAGGAGTACTGAAACATCTTTATTGTTTAAATCAATACTCGCTAACTCCCTGAATCCAAACCATCTCAAATGCGGTAAGCGTAGATTACCGGGTCACGGGGAGACCGAGCCCCCTGAAGGGGGGAAGCAAAATCCGGGAGGAAGCTGCTGAGGCGACCAAAAGTAGCGCCATTACCCCGCAAAACGCTACAGTTTGGTCCAAAGTCTCCAAGGAGAGGGCTAGGGAGAGGCTTCAGCACGCGCGGTCCATTGATGGCCCCGTTGTTCAGCCGCCGGTATCCGGAGGCGGCAGCGGCTGTGGGGAAGGGGTCAAACCGTGAGCCGCGGAGGAGGCGTCCCGCCGCGAGTATGCGGGAAGAAGGATGCATGGCGCTCGCCGGCGGCGGCGGCGGCGGATGGGAGGTGGCTCGGCGAGCGCAGCGCAGCGTAGAGGCAGAGAGTTGACTGGCTGTGGAGAATAGGGTCTTTTCTTCCTATTTTCTTTTTGGTGTTCTAATTCTTTTAAAAATTTTCCTTTCTTTCCTTTTGTTTTTTAGGGCGATTCAACGCACCAAGACAAATTCATAGGTCTTGATTTTTTTTCAAGAATTCATAGGTCTTGATTGACAAGAAAAACTTTGCACTATTTCTCTTCTTATTAATCTTGATGTAGAGTGCGTTTGACACTGTTTATTGAATTATTTATTAAAAATATTTATACTCAATAAGTAGTTTGAACAGTTAAACAAAAAAATAGAAAAAGTATTTATGAAATATAAACACTTTATCATTTTACACTATTCATAAGTATTTTGGATAAAGCAGTAAAAAATAGTTTATAGTATTTATAATGGTCTTTTCTCTCAGCATAAGCAGTTTTATAAAAATATGATAAGCAGTTTTATCAAATGGTTTGACTGCTTATATACAATATAAGCACTATAAGCATTGTAAGCAATTTTGAAAGAATAAACACTATAAGACTGACTCCAAGAGCGTAATGCAAACGTATAAATGGCTCTTCCGTGACACTGTACATCACCAAAATAAACTCCAACAGAGGAGGCAAACCGACAGACATTTTGTATTGTAAGAAGAGAGAAGAGGTAAAAATAAATTTCCTCTTTTCTCGATTGCATTTGCCGAACGACGGGCGGATGGCGCAAAGGACACGCGTGGACAGCGACGTGGAGGAGTCTGACGGCGTGGGGGCGACGAGATGGGCGGTGGGGCGAGTAGGAGGTGGCGCAAGGCGGCAGGACGAGCGGCGGGGTGAGCAAGAGGTGGCGCACGGAGACGGGACGAGCAGCGGGGCGAGCAAGCAGCGGCGCACGACGGCGGGCATCATGCGACTGGCGGTCTCAAGCGGGACGAGGGCGAGGGTGCGTTGTTCTAGTACGACGGTTGTGGGGTCGAGCACGCCGAGGAGCGCATGAAGAAGGCAGAGCCGTTGACGCGTCCACTCGAGCGCCGAGGAAGATGGGGAGGTTCAGAGACCGGAGGAGCGCGATAGCGGCGACGCGCGGAGGCGGCAGAGCGCGGGGGCGACAACACGCAAGGCCGGCGAGTTGCGGGCGGCGCTGGTGAGCTGCGACGGGCAGACCAGCTGTCGATGGCGGGCGGGTGAGCTGCCGATGACGTCATTGTGCTACTGCGGCCGGCGAGCTGCTGGTTACGGGCGGGTGAGCTGCCAACGGCACGTGTGAGCTGCTGCCGGGCAGCCGGCGGTGGGCGAGCTACTGCGAGCGGCCAGCGGCGGGCGAGCTGCTACGGGGGCGCGGGATAGCCACGCCCGATCTGTCTCTCCAGTTGCCTCTTGTTGTTGGAGATAGCAATAAATGGATTGTTCTCTTACCACTGTAGACGTAAGCTAAATGGAGTTTTGCCTCTTCAAACTGCACGTCGTTGTTGGAGTCAGTCTAAGCACTTTGTACAAGCATTATCAAACACACCATAGTAGTCTAATGCGCACAAAAAACTAGTAGTATATGGTATGAGATGGACAAAACACTCTGTCAACAAAACAAAATTAGCGAATTGATATTGGCTTGCTTTCTTTAATGATTGAGATAACCTTCCTTGAAATGTAGAAATTTCATCGTATTATTTCGATTTCTATGGGAATCAGAATCAGAAAAAGTAATATCATATGTTTCAAAAGGTTTAAAGGGATGTTTGCTTCCATTAGAAACTAAAGTTTAGTTTTTAAAATTTAAATTAAACTTTCACATTTCTTAGACAGCTAAAATTTAGCCTTTTTAGTCTTTTTTCTCTAAAGCTAAAGTTTAATTCTATTTTTAGTTCTTCTATTTGTTTTTCTAAACTAAAATTTAAATTTAAATTTACTTTAACCCTTTTAATTCATAAAAATGAACAGCCCAAGCCTCAAAAGTCAACTCGAGAAGGGTATGGCACGTGGAACCAAATCAAAAGGCTTCTCGAGAAACAATTCACCGTCACGCAACAGTTTTAAGAAAACGTGCTTAGTCCAGATAAAACAACATTACCACATCAGAAGACAAATAAAGAGGCCCTTTAACCGAACAGTGGACAGCAGGGACGAGTCTTCCTTTCATCATAAAAAAAAACGAGCTTCTTGGGCATTAGCCGCCGTCCACTGCTGCGACAACGACGTTCGTGAATCCCAAGGGTCATTTGCCACTTTAACGTAATTTCTCTAGTAAAAGGAACGGAACGAATCCGATCAAAATTTTGACGCCACAGCTCTACCCTGCTGTATCAGATACCCTTTGTGTGGCTAATACACAAAATTTCGTTTTGGGTGGCCCGCTGGATCTATTCTGTCCAAAGAAAACATTCTGTTTTTTGGATGCTTGTTTGCTGCGCCCTGAGAGAAAGCTTTGCTGCCGAGCACCGATATGCTTCGTTCGCCTGGCCACACACAGCCAGTCGTCGTATTTTGAAGGGGCACACGCACGCATAGCGAGCATTGCCAGCCCAGCCGATCCTCTCTCTCGGTAGTGTCGACGTCAACATGCGTGTGGTGTGTGGCGTGTGACTGCACGTACGTTTTTTTTTCTTTTTTTTTTCAAGGGGACACGTACGTACATCACAGTATCACGCACGAAGAAACGGGACCTCCTATATTCAGCCTGCGCTACGCGAAGCGCTGCCTTAGCGCGGCCCACGGCCTGCTGGCGAGGGACATCAGCGCGGACCACTACTGAAACAATATAATTCCATAATAGGTCATTTGATTTTTGTTATTGAAACAATTGTTTTTTATTATTAAAATAAATTCAAAAAATATCAAAAGTTAAAAAAATAGCAGAACAATTAACTTTTACTGTAGGAATATTTTATATCCACTACTGGAACAATTGATTTTCATTGCAAGAATATTCAAATAACTACGATCAAAATATTCAAATTTATAATATTAAAAATTGTATGTGAGATCTCATTATGTTGAATTAAATCATAATACAATGGTTCAAACAGATTCAAAAGCAGATTCACAATTTGAAAGATAATTTTATTTGAAATTATAAATCCAACTCAAATCTCACCTCTCCGATCAGTTGTTATCACGTGTGGCTCTGTCTCTGGTCCACTATGCCCGCCCCATGTGCGTGGTCAGTTGTCGGTCCCTTCTAACACGTATGTCAAAGTGTGTTACCTCTAACCTCGAGATAGCGCATGCTATATATAGAAACTAGCAAAGTGTTCATGTGTTGCTACACGTTTTAAAAAATAAAATATTTTTTATGATTTATAAATATAAATTATTTACATAATATAATTATGATATTTTATATATATAAAATATATTTATATTATGGTGTTTTTTAGTGTATCATTTTATATGTTATAAGCAATAATTTTCTACTATTTTTTATTATATTGTTATTATAAATATTTTTTTATCTCTAATGTTATTGATTTCCACAAGTAGTGTCATTTGAGTGATATGTTGCAAAATTAAGTGAAATGGCATTAAAAAATACTCAAGTATGAGAAGTACCGATATGAAGCTCAATTCGTCATGTAAAAAGAGATTCTCATAAGCTCATGATATCTATAAGATACCACTGGACTCTATGAAGGCTAAAATACAAGACCAAGGTCGTGACCTAATACCTAAAAATTTCTAGAAGGTTTATCCGATAGGAAAAATCAATTTACGTATAATAGAAAAAATATTGCATTACGACACGATTTTTAAATTGAAAACTTTCTCTAATAAGTAAAATTAAAACACGAAAGTTGTAGATCTCGTTGAGACCTTTTTGAAACATATGTGGATCATATTATTTGGAGTTCGGAGATAGGAGATATGAGCCCCGCACAGAGACCTATATAGAGGAATCCGAATCCGAACAAATATTTTTATATCATAAATTTGGAAACTAAAATGACGGAATCTTGACTTTTATTTAATATCAAAGTTGTAGAACTTTTTGAGGGCTACGAGATAGAGTCTGAATTTGCCTCATTTGAACTCCGGACGAGGGATTTATAATTTTTTAAATTTAATGTTTAATAGAAGATACGAAACCAATTTGAATTCAATCTCTAACTTTATGGGTATACGATAGATTTAAATATATTTAATTAAATTAATAGATTGTAGAGATTCCACAAAGAAACGGACAAGTGAAGCATGCATGGCTATGGCCCAACTACAAAAAAGCCTATTATTGTCTTTTCAACTTGGCTGGCCATTCAGCCCAATTTCACCTTGCGCGGATTCTTCTGTGCTGGACTCAGATGCCCTCAAGCAGCAGGCCCAATCCAAACTGGACCTTGATTTAATATTGGATCCTATACAACTGTAGAAGAACACATCTTTAAAATAAAAATAATCTTAGAAATTGATGTCTTATCTTAAAAGAAAAAATAGTACTTCACTAGAAAGACAAAAGGTGATACTCCCTCCGCTCTCAAATATTAAACTAGAGTTGTTATCCTAACAATAAGAAATTCCAAATGAAGGGAGTATCAGTTTTTGGCTTTCCAATGAGTACCAAAACTTCATACCCCCTGCATTTTTAATTTGTGATCGCCATGGCGTTCAATAAAATTGACAACATTTTGGTGGGAAAAATGATAAAAACTTCGCTTTCATGGCGATATGATTTCCCTTCGCATTTTCCTTTTCTCCCTTTCCTTTGTCAAACAGTAATGAGATGGTAGAGAAGATTGTTGCTTCAATCGAGCAACAAACATGTGGGCTGCTTCTCTCTGCTGAACGCTGCCCATACCTCATATGATTAGGATGCGGTGCGCACAGAAGATACAGACCATGCATACATGACATGCGTCCCCTTCTCTTTTTCGTCCCTGTCGGTTTCTTTCTGGATATTGTATATTGTATGGGCACCTCTCGGCATGTGTAAAATAGTGACGATTTTGTCCGTTAGCAGACAACACAACAGTGAAGTAGAAATGCACTCGCACTCTGGAACGTGGGCGTTGGAAAGAGCTTCATCAAACGGCTGGGATCGCAGTTTCTTTGCCTTGGAAGAGTGAGACATGGCTTGATGTTGATTGTAGATAAATGCATGCCAGAATCAGAAATAAAAATTGATGAAACACATAAAATGCTCTATTTTGGAACGCATAAATCTGGCAAGGAACGCTTTGGTTCGTACAAGAGTGATTAATTCTTCAGAGAACCTAGCTGGAAAATTATATAATCTGGACACTGGATAAACATGGGATCGCACTATTTTACCTATGGCGCAGCTCGGCCCACAAGCATCACAGGGCATACATGTGAGTGTGAGTGTGAGTGTGTGACGAACTGACGACCCTAGCAACGCACCTCCTTTCGCAGGGCCATTTTATCCCAAAGGTGGCATTTGGACTCTAGCACCTTCCCCTGGCGGCCCCCACCCATTCACTCCGACGACCCGTATAACACACCCACACTATCAGGTCCTCTCTCTTCAGCAGACACATGCCTGACCAAGGGTTAAAAAATCGCAACAGTCTGATTTTTTTCTCGCTGAAAACCGATCGGTAACCGGGAAAATCGATTAAAAGCCATTTTTGTTACAGTGTCTAAGTTTAGTTTTTCCAATAAACCGAATATCTGATAAAACCGAGCCGGATCAGTTTTACCAAAAACCATAAAAACCATCCGGTTTTCAGCGGTTTTTCATTCCATGCACCTGACACTCACTCGCTATAACCAGAGAGGAGAGGAGGACCAGCAATAACAGCAAGGATAATCCATCATAGAGAGTGGGATCCATCATATACTACTAGAAGAGTATAGTGGAGACAGCTTGCTTGTGGATTGTTTGACACATACACGGAGATGGAGGACGGCGTGGCGGCTGTTGCCATGGCGGTGATGAAGGTGATGCTGAGCTTGTGCTGCGTGGCGGCGTGCGGCCTCGCGGCGTACCTATACCACGTGCTCTGGGTGGCGCCGCGGAAGGTCCTCGCCGAGTTCAGGAGGCAGCGCATCGGCGGCCCCCCGCCGTCGTTCCCGTACGGCAACCTCGCCGACATGCGGGAGGCTGTCGCCGCCGCGAAGGCGGCCCAGAGCGCCGGTGGCGGACGCGACATCGTTCACGACTACCGCCCAATGGTGCTGCCCTTCTACGAGAAATGGAGGAAAGAGTACGGTACGTACACCTGATCGTGTCACATGCATAAGTATGCTTATCTCTTCACTTATTCATGATGCTTTCTAATGCGTGATCCCTGCTTTCTCGATCGGTAGCCTTCGTGTTGTGTTCATCTGAACCTGATGAATTTTCTCATAGTTGGTCGGATTGACTAAGAAAGTATTCATGAATCATGATGAATTAGAAGCAGCGACACATGTTTTGCTCAATAATTGGTCCATCATCAGCAAGTTTGGCCACACTACTGGCCGGAACACTGTAACCATTTAGCAACAGAAGTTTCACCAGATTTTTTATGCAGCTAGTCACCAAGTGCCATCCCTTTCAACTATCCAAAATGAACCCATGATGCCATCCTGATGTTGATCCCACGCAAAATTTAGATGCTGCAACGCTAACAGAGCTCACTGAACTACCTTTCGCTTCTGCTTTTAATCTACTCTTTGCTGTTGCTGTTACAGTTCGATAGCAGAGTAGTATAGATTAGGTGGGCGACGTGCAGGTCCTTGACTCTAGTGGAGGATGTAACGCAGGGCAAACGCCGCACGGAAGATAAAGGCCAGAAAAAAAAGTGAAACGGGTTGAGGTGGTGCTGATTCGGTTTTAGATTTTGTTACTGTAGTTTTGGCACAACGCAAAAGGACAAAGTGGGTGGTGATAAGCCAAGCAGAGTACTTTTGTATGAGCCTATGGTGGTTGGTGCATGAACTTAACAACAATCTAGTTAAGATGCGTTCATGTGCGGGATCTGCGATCGTTTAGTAAGTAACAACAATCCACATACTGTAGCAGAGTAACAAAGCCAATGGTCTGTACGTTGAACAAACCTGCATCTTTTGAATGATATTGGTTGCATTGGATTTTTTTTATATAGATACGTAGTCCCAAGGAGTGGGCGCAAATAGTTGCAGTCCAAAACTTTTTTCGCGCAATCGTGTCACATAGTTAGAATAGAACAGAGAACACTAGAACAGCAATCGCGAATACCCGACATATCACGTCTATTAAGATGCGTAAGCATTCGGCTCAGAGAGAGAGAGAGAGAGAGAGAGGCAGCCACGGTCTCCATGATTACGAGAGGCCGGAATGGTTTCCGTTTTCTAAAAGAAAATGATGTGTGCTTCCTGAAGCGCTTCACTCTCCAAGGTTTTATCTACTCGTTGATTGAGAGAGACGAAGGTTTGGCGTGACCCCGGGTAGGGCCATGTCAACTTCACGCGCGCGGAGGAGATTCCGGACGGGCGCGCGAGCACGGTGGCGCGCGCGTGGCCCTGGCCAGGGGCCGCACGCGCGCGCAGGTGGCAGGGGCGTGGGGTGGTGGGGCCGCGAGTGCGTTGTTGCCTGTTGCTTCGTCCTGTGCCGTGCGGTGCCCCGCCGTCACCGGCAAGCCAATCGTCTCGGGCTGCCCGGGCCGATGCGTTGTCAGGTCGGGATGTGAACCCGTGCGAGAGCGACGGCGACCAGGACCGTTGGCCTTCCGCACCCAGGTTGGCTCGGCTGCTGCGACCTGCCCAACCCCGGCCGCTCCAGGCGGAAGTAAAAGGACGTGCGCTTTCGGCTGACGCGACGGAGTAGGTGGAGCGGCGGAAGCGGGCGAGGGTTGGGGGGTGCCGATCGCCGTGTCGAGTTGTCGACACCCCGGCAATCCCTCCGATATTTTCCATCAACAAGGGTTGCTAGTAAAACATACCATGATTTTCAATTTTCCGAGGCCTAATCATGATCATCTGGAAACAAAGAAACCAGAACATAAGCACTTGGATTATTAGTGGTATGGAATACTAAACCACAAGTGATGAATTGAAACTCGGCTGACAAGGTTAAGGTCTCGAGTATACGAGCATCGGCCAGGTGGCACCAGTTGAACTACTGATATTGTTCGTGTTCAGGGTATACCATAGCATGACTGTATTGTCATTGTCCAAAACTACTTATTAGTGTCTTAGAACGAACCTGACGTGGTTTTACCGAAATACAGGTCCAATATTCACTTACTCCATGGGGAACGTGGTGTTCCTTCACGTAAGTCGGCCTGACGTGGTCCGGGACATCAACCTCTGCGTGTCACTGGACCTCGGCAAGAGCTCCTACCTCAAGGCGACGCACGAGCCCCTCTTCGGCGGGGGAATCCTCAAGTCCAACGGCGAGGCCTGGCTGCATCAGAGGAGGATCATCGCCCCTGAGTTCTTCCTGGACAAGGTCAAGGTATGAGGTCATGAGCATCGCACGGTCTCACCAGTACGTTGGTAGTAATTTTCATCATGATTTGCCATAAAACAATGTGTTCCGCACATCGCTGTCCAAACAAACCAATAATAAACTCTGCATGTTCAGATGTTCCTCACTCGGTCAGCTGACAGATCCTGACATGTTTGTTCAGTGCGACCTGGATCGCTCGAAACAGATTTTAAAGGCCATAAAACTTCAGTCATTTCAGAAGATAAAAAGACATTAAAAACTATTATAGCGCTTAAACAATGTAGGCATTTTGCTCAGTGGGTCGCAGCAATTAAGTTGTGGGTCTACATGTTTTATCACTTATTCGCAGACATAATAAATCTGAATATCAGGTCAATAAGAGAGAGCAAGAACCAAAAACTGCATCATTCTGATCCAGCTACATATTGCTGGGCAAATATTCTAATTAGGACCACACCCAACAGATACACCACACTATTCTCATCCAGCTAGATAATGTCGTATAATATTCTACTTAGGACCACTTTCAGATGTTATGCATTCTTTCTGAGCAATTGTTACAACACTTGGAGGTGGAATTTTATTTCATACTGTGACCATTGATTAGCAAATTTGAATTACGAAATTTGAGAACAAGCAGGTAGACAGCATACATTTTTCATGCCATCCTGATTCTTACAATTTCACGTGCTCAGGGAATGGTGGACCTGATGGCCGATTCTGCACAAACACTGCTGAAATCATGGGAAGAGAGAGTTGACACAAATGGTGGAATCACAGACATTAAGATTGATGATGACATAAGAGCCTACTCTGCTGATGTGATCTCTAGAACATGCTTTGGAAGCAGCTACATCAAAGGAAAGAAAATCTTCTCCAAAATCAGAGAACTACAGCAGGCTGTGTCAAAGCCAAATATGCTAGCTGAAGTGACTGGCCTAAGGTTAGGAGGGAAAACAAACTACTTTAATTCATAAATATACAAAGGGTGTAATGTCTTGTACAGGCACAAAAATTAAGATTATTGTCTATCCCCAGAAACAGAGTGATTCAAAATGGTATGTAAGAGGTAAAATTTGAATACATGCAGGTTCTTTCCCACAACGAGGAACAAGCAGGCGTGGGCGCTTCACAAACAAGTTCGTGAACTAATCCTAGAAATTGTAAATGAAAGTGGAAAAGACAGGAACTTACTCAGTGCAATTCTTCATAGCGCAAACAGCAGCCAGGCGGGCCTCATTGAGGCAGAGAACTTCATAGTTGACAACTGCAAGAGCATATATTTTGCAGGATATGAGAGCACAGCTGTGACAGCTGCTTGGTGTCTAATGCTCCTTGGACTACACCCAGAATGGCAGGACCGTGTCCGGGAAGAGGTGCATGAAATCTGTGGAGGCCAGCCACTAGACTCCCAATCACTTCAGAAACTGAAAAGTGTATGTTCTATCATAAATCTTTGTTTATAACTTTATATAAAGCTTCAGTAATTTTGAGTTCTGATCTCACAGAAAGAAAATACTTGAGACCACCATAGGCAGTGAATCCTAGAAGTTTCAGCTTTGGTCCCTTCTTTAAAGGTTGTAAGGGCACATGCCAATCTAATGAGTCATAGTTAGGCTTACTGGGAATTGGTGCAAACTGCACATGTTAAATTGAATCAAAGTCATATGTTATGCATGAAGGGAAGTAGAATAGCTAACAGTGGTTCTCTCCTATCTGTGATAAATTAAAAGTGGCATATAAGTACAATAATATTAACATGATCTTAATCAAATTTAGAGGAGGTGCAGGTTGTCTAGTAGTCTATCTCAGATTACTTTATCTATGAGTATATTAGCACTTAGCAGCGAATTCAAACTTACTAACGTCAACAAATTGACTTTGTCATCAAAGGACTAACTTATCCTTTTTGTCATTGCAGTTGACAATGGTAATCCAAGAAACTTTGCGGTTGTACCCAGCAGGGGCCTTTGTATCAAGGCAGGCCCTCCAGGAATTAACACTTGGCGGTGTACATATTCCAAAAGGTGTCAACATCTACATCCCTGTCTCCACAATGCATCTTGACCCCAACCTATGGGGTCCAGATGTAAAAGAGTTCAATCCAGAGCGCTTCTCTGATGCTAGACCCCACCTATATTCATACTTGCCATTTGGTGCTGGGGCTCGGACCTGCCTCGGTCAGGGATTCGCTATGGCTGAGCTCAAGATCCTGATCTCACTCATCATCTCCAAGTTTGTTTTGAAGCTCTCACCACACTATGAGCATTCTCCAACACTGAAACTCATTGTGGAGCCAGAGTTTGGCGTGGACCTCACCTTAACAAAAGTATAAACTGTAAACTGACTCTAGAGACTAAGAGGGGCAGTGTGATCTGGGCACAATAAGGTCAAGTGATATGCGAACATACTATGTTATGAGAAAATATATGTAATCTGATAAATGTCTCCTGGGAGGAAACAAAATTGTACAAAGACAGTTCAGTTCAATCAGGCTTGATATTCTCATGTTTCATAACTCAACTAGCTGATATATGTAGAATTTCAGAAATGATGCCTACTGAGTAAAATGATTTGATCCAACATTGTATGGGAAAACATTAGCAGCTATTAACGTGAGTACCAAAAGGCAATATATTTTGGAAATGTTATGATAAACAAGAGCGGATGATGCGTACCTGTTGGATGAACATAAATTAAATCTCTGCAACTCCCCACACAAAAAAAAAAGAGAGAGAGAGGATCATTGTTCCATTTTTCTCCACTTGAACATCATCTGACATACTTAAAGGTACTGGCAGCATTGCTGTTACATCAGCTAAAATGATCATGTGAATACTAAATGCACGTGTATAGAATATTTTCAAATAAATGCACGTGTATAGAATATTTTCAAATAAAAGGGATGTATAATAGATACATGTGAACAAAAATACAGATACAGCTTAACAGCACAAACAAAAAAAGACTGGTTTTACTATGACTAAACAGGTAAACATGCATTAGGAGGCAATACATCCCACCATAAGCAGTATTTGAATGTCAAACAACACCGGGAAGCAAAATGTTGAGCAAGCAAGCATTAACAGTGAATCAAGTCATACAATGGATAGATGTTCTCACATGGCACAGAGCATAAATATCAACAAAATTGTGACACGGGCTCAGAACAGATGCTTTGACAATACAGATGTCTAAATGTTGAAGAAACCATTTTCTGATCAGACTATTACCAGAACAATAATAACAATACACAGCATAGTCAACGTGAACATATTTTAGCAACTTTGAGTACCATTACATAACCCTGGCACGAACACCAACCACTAAAACTAGACAATGAGCCTCAGCCTGACACTAGTTTCACAACAATGATGAGAACATTAAGAGCTATCAAGGGCATCCTAAGAAATTGTGTAGCGTAGATGAGTCCAACGATCTGCCCCTTCAACGATTTGGTTTGGCCGTTTCCTGAGACTTCAGACATGCTCCATCCCCTGGGAGCAAGAAAGCGGTCTTCGTTCAGTATTGCCAATGCATTTGCAAGAAGCAAAAAACCCTCCAGCAACGTCCACAGGCCCATTCCTGCACATCATAGTTCTGTTAGTTCGAATCAGAGGCAGACCGAGTCACCGAGCAATAAACCCCTAGGTCCCCTTCTCGGTATCAGTGGTATTCCTGCCTGCCAATTGAGTTGTTTTGAGGGACTACCGTTCCCATGGGCGAAGCTACATAGAGCTAGGGTGGTGCCATGTAACCACGGTAAATTAAAAAGTCAGTACTATTCAGCTTGTTTTGATCATGAATTTTTCCTTTGAACTTAACTTATCCCCTGCATCGCACCAACACGGATTATCTAGCTTCGCCACTAACCGTTACAGGAAAAACTGGATGCCCATCCCCATCCCCGATTGGGATGAAATCTCCCTAGCACCGTCCCCGCCCACGTCCCACGCGCAGGGATCGACCCTCCTCCGCGCAGGGATCAACCATCACCTCTACATCCAGCCTAAATGTCGACTACAAGAGGAGGAGGAGGAGGAATAGAGGATTGGGGAGGAAAGCTCAGATCTCACCTAGAGGAGGAGGACGACGACGACGAGGCAGGCTCTTGCTCCGCTCACGCGTGTCGCCGTACGCTGGCTGATAGCCGCCTGTCTCCGCCGGTGCTTGCGGCGCCGATCGACCGATGTGGTGCTGCTGCCTAGCCTGGGAGTTGGGATCTGGAGTTTGTGCAGCGGCGGTGTAGGGTTTTTTTTTTTTTTTTTTTACATCGTTTTCTTTTTGTTTGATGAGAAGCCGGAGCTACATTCAATCCTCAAAAAAGACACCCTGACGAATTCGAAAATTGCATGTAGGTGGGAGGCGGAAAGTACATTATTTCTCGAAAAGTCCATTGGAATAATTCCGAACTACTATTATATTATACCCGTTTAACAAAATATATTAAACTTGATTTAGGCCCCCCAAACTGTTTAATTTGTTCCGATCTATCTTATTGTGTGATTCATCTTTGTGAAATTTGAGTTTAAAGGTAAACTTCTTTCGTGATTATATATTTTTTTTAAAAAAAATCTCTTGCATGATTATAGGTGATATATCTCTCCCACCGGTTGAGTCTTTTTATAGGTGATATATCCTTTTCTATATTTATAAAATAAATAATACTTATTTATATCTTTTTTGTTTGCAGACCTGGTCCAATCTGACAGGAATATAAATCAGAGCCCAGCCCATTATAGCTCTGGCCCAATATGAAAAATCAGAGCCCAACCCATTACAGGCCTGGCCCAATATGAAAAATCACATTCGAAAATGTCCATAGAGAAAAAAAGAGAGAAAAGTTCTACGTCTACCCCGTGTTTTGGTGTTAATTCAAATATAAGCCTATAAAGTTAGAGATTAAATTCAAATCGATTGTGTACCTTCTATATCAAGCATTGAATTTAAAAAGTTATAAATCCCTCATTCGGAGATTAAATGAGGTAAACTCAGACTCTATCATGTAGCTCTCAAAAAATTCTACAACTTTGATATTTAATGGAAGTCAAGATTCTGCCATTTTAGGTTCCAATTTGACGATGCAAAAATATTTATTCTCATTCGGACTCTTTTATGTAGGTCTCTATGTGGGGCTCATATCTTTTATCTCCGAAGTCCAAATAATATGATCCACATATGTTCCAAAAGGTCTCGACGAAATTTACAACTTTCGTGTTTTAACTTTTCTAAAACATATTTTCAAATCCAAAATTACGTCGCATTGTAGTGTTGTTTTTATTCCCCTCTTTACATGATGAATTGAGCTTATATCGGTACTACTCAAATATTTTTTAATGTCATTTTACTTAATTTTGCAACATAGCGCTCAAACGATACTATATGTAAAAATTATTAACATTAGAGGTAAAAAAATATTTATGATAAAAATATGGTGAAAAATAATAGAAAAATTATTATTTATGACATATAAAATGGTAAACTAAGAAACACCAATAATAATATATATATAATCTTTCTTGTAAAAAAATTATCAATAATTATATTATGTAAATAATTTATATTTAAAATATAAAAAGTGTTTTATTTTTTAAAACCGTAGCAACGTATATGCATTTTGCTAGTTGACGTAGATGCAAGTTTTCTTATTAAAAAAATTGGAGTCCTTTAGTCATATTCGTATGGTATCACTTCATAATAAATTGAAGAATCTCGTGCTGCAGGTCACAACCGCGACAACTACTTTGAGCGCTTGACTCGTTATTGCGCCGGCGGCTGAATCGTGTGATCTCCTCGCACTTTTCGCTTCGGAGAAATGTTTTTACGCACTTCTCCTTTCCGCCGGCTGCATGTGCGCCGCCGCGGCTTTGGAGCAAGGTTAACATAACCAACAAGATCGTTATAACTGATCGAGCCAGGTTTACCGGTTAACCGGTGGTTAGTCGGATAAAAGGTGTTTTGATTGGCGTATAGTTGGCAGCCGGTTAACTGATCGATTATATCGGTCGTTTATTCGAGTTAACCGGTCGGTTAGATTGATTTTGATGATATATTTTGAATATATTTTTTAAAATTTAAAAATATCGGTTTTTGAACGATTTTACTGGCTAACCAGTCGGTTAGGTCAATTTTGGTGATATATTTTAAATATATTTTTTAAAATTTAAAAATATCGGTTTTTGAACGGTTTTACCGGCTAACCAGGTAGTTATTCTAGTTAACTGGTCGTTTATAACGGTTTTATCCGATTTATTTATTTATTTAATTAATTTTGAAAAAAATAAATTATAACCGATCGAACCGATCTTCCGATTAACCAGATTAACCGACCGGTTAATCCCGGTTATTTCAACCGTGTAAATTAGAGTCGCGATAAGTTGCGAGCCTTTGCATACGTGAAGGAGAGGCGCCGCTGGTGACGCTGGCCGCGGAAATCGAGCTACCACACGGCACCACTGCACGCGCCGAGCAACAAGGAACACGCAACCGGGACGAAGCAGCTAGCGCGTCTAAACCGCGTCGACTCCGCGGTTGTTAACAACAACAACGCGGGGCGATCGAGCACCGTATCGTCCTGGAGTGGTAGAGTTGTACTTGCTGCCCACTTGGCGTTAGGTGATGGGCCACGCGCGCGACGGCGACGGCGACGGCGACGCCGTAATGATAATACTAGTCAAACGACGCGCTCCTCAGGCCTCAGCTCGTAGCTCAGCCCTGCGCACGCGCCCGCCCGCGGTTCCCAGTGCTCACGGCTGCCAATTAAACACGAGATATATAGTAGCAGCAGCCAGCAGCACTACTTGCTCGTAAATTTATTGGTGCTGTCACGTCGCCGCAGAGCTCGTAAATTTCTGAAGCACCCCGCGCTGGTCACGTCATGTTCATGTGTGAATCGAACGGAAGAAGGAAACCTGCTGAGAGGTTGCACCAATATGGAAACGTTTCCGTTTTCTCGCGGGGTCGCTTCCGAGTTATTGGGCTCCAAGTGCTCGCAGTGCTGGCGTGTGAACGGGTGCACGTCGTCAGTGCGCAGGCGATAATAAGGGTTACAGAGCGCTATATTTGGTCGTCTGGTGGCGAGTGGCGTCGTGGTTGGACAGCAGCACCGCACATGTAGTCCCATCGCCCGCCCGGCGCGATGGGACTATTTCCATGGGAGGAGGAGAGGGGGAAGGAAGCGGCCGGCGGCCGGCGACGTGGTGGCACGACCGACGACGCGCTACGAGAGGTCTGAATGTTATCGGCAGCAAGGGACAGTGGGACACACAGGCATATAGTATGTGGCCTCTCGTTTCGTTGCGGCGTCGCGACGTGCGCGTTTACCACCACCACATGCTCCTGTTGGTAGTCGGGCCTCGGCGCCGCACGCATCACCGGTTTTCCTCCCCGAATCTGCCGTAACTTGCGTCTTTTCATGGACGCATGGTCGGTTTATGGCTTTGCTCGCTTGGCGATCGATCGGCCTACTAGCTAGAAATTAAACGAACGCCTTTTTTATCCAGCCGCGTCGAGTTCACGCGTGCACCAGACTTGTCGCTGCTCGATCATCTCTAGATGACGAGAACGGTAGACGCGCGGTGGTCTTGCTTTCCACGATCTGCCGCGGGCCACGGCTGGCGGCGAGCGTTGACGACAGGACGCGCGCGGTTGGGTTGAGGCGCCGAGGAGGAGGGAGTTGCCTAGCGCACGGGTAGACACTCGACACAGCTGCCCGGGCGAGATGGCCCTTGTTAATTCGGGGGAACCGCTGCTGACAACGAGTGCGCCGGGTCGTGTTGGGCACTCGTGTATTTCGAGGGCGCACGTCCCCACCCGCTAGTTCCCGGAGCTCCGGCGGCGTGCGGCGCTCAACTAGTTTAATTAGTTTAGGGATATAGTATCAGCAAAGAAACGAGGCAATGGTGACCACGTCGTCGGTGTCTTTGGACCTTCCTTGATCAGTTCGCGGAGGGGAGACCGGGAGCGGGTGTGATAATGGGGACACATGCCACATGGGGAGGTGGTCAAAAACGTACAGAAGGGTTGGAGGGATCTCACCAGAACCAACGAACTGATTACGATTTCTTTGATTTTCTGAAGAACATAGTTTGACGAGTGGCAAGGCCCCAGCCAGAGCTCTCAGCCCCCAGCGCCGCCGGTGGACCCAACAAGGCTAGTAGTCTCTCTAGATCTAGAACAACATTTAATTGACGCCAGAAAAAAGTCATGGAGTTGGAACGGGAGGGAGTCAGGGAGGTCTCAACTTTTCATCCATGCCCGTCAATGATGGTTATGTAAAATCTTTTCACGTTTTGCTTTCAATGGCGTACAGAATTAACTTCATAAACAATTGTCTGACACTGGTCATAATTTTTCGATCTCTTATTATGACCATGTAATGTCATACTAATATTTTAAGAGCAAATAGGAATAGATGATATCCAATTGGGGGTCCTACCAAAATAAAAAAAAATGCAGTTATAATTGGCGCTGAGGCCGTGTGTGTTCTTCTCCCCTATGAAGCTATAAAACCAGGAGGACCTCTCCCACCAGTAACCAACAAGGCAAGCAACTGCAGCATACGCGCTCCAGAAATATTCAACAAAATCCTCGCAAATTCAACGCGAGCCCAACGCCAGAGAAAACACCAGGACCTCGCGACATGGAGAGCACCCCCGCCGCCGCCGTCGCCCCGGCGAAGCCATCGCTGTCCAAGAAGCCCTCGCCGTCGTTCCGCCTCCGCAACGGCAGCCTGAACGCCGTGCGCCTGCGCCGCGTCTTCGACCTCTTCGACCGCAACGGCGACGGCGAGATCACCCTCGACGAGATGGCCTCCGCGCTGGACGCGCTGGGCCTCGGTGCCGACCGCTCGGGCCTCGAGGCCGCCGTCGGCGGGTACATCCCCGCCGGCGCCGCGGGCCTCCGCTTCGACGACTTCGAGTCCCTCCACCGCGCGCTCGGCGACGCGCTGTTCGGCCCCATCCCGGAGGTGGACGAGGTGGACGACGAGGGCGACATGAAGGAGGCGTTCCGCGTGTTCGACGAGGACGGCGACGGCTTCATCTCCGCCGCCGAGCTGCAGGCCGTGCTCAAGAAGCTCGGGCTCCCCGAGGCCAGGAACCTGGACACCGTGCAGGAGATGATCTGCAACGTCGACCGCGACCATGACGGGCGCGTCGACTTCGGCGAGTTCAAGGTCATGATGCAGGGGGTCACAGTGTGGGGCGCCTAACCTCGGGCGCAGCTCCGGCCGCCTCCATCTCTACTGCGTGTTACCATGTATGTACCGAGGCATCATCATAGAATGCTTACCTTTTCTCTTCTTGGCGCTTCTTCCTGATCGCGCCGTGGATGACTCTTGTTCTTCTTGACTTTGCTCTGCCTCTGCCAGTAGTCTTCGATAATTTTGGGCAACAACCAAAACCGCGGCCACATACCCACATGCACCGCTTCCTTTTTCTTTAATTTTTTAATTACAATTTTTCTACGTGTAAGAACAACGCTGACTATGACCAGCTTCCGTCCAAGTTTATCTTCCTTCGCTTTCTTGGTCAATTCACTCACCTCCCGGTGTCACTGTGTTTACTTGTTCAGTTTCACAATTGGAAAAGTTATATCTTCAGTGGGAAGTACAAACTGGGGGTATATCAGTACATATTTTAGAACATCTGTCTTCATGTGAAAGAATCAGCCAAGAAAGAAAAATTGAAATGGCTGGTTCATGATAAATTCGAAGAAAAAATAATTTATACTCTGTTTTTAAATTGTGTAGCGTGTTTCTTAACGGAAAAAATTAGCACAGCTCGTCGCAGACACCAAGAACCTTTGTATATTCGTCATCTGAGATACCAAACATTACTCAAATGCACGCCCAAAAAATGCAGTGTTCGCATCTTCACATGGGCCATGTTTCTCAACAAGTACCTACTGAAACACGTGAACATCGATACACCGACCGATCTTTTTTTTTTCTTTACAGACAGCAAAGCCAATCAAATATTCAGAGAATCACACTTCAGACCGCTGCAAACAGCCAAGCAAATGTTTTTTCTTTAACGACAGTAGGCGAACTAAATATTCAAAGAAACCCACTTCCACATGCTTGCATGATGATAAGCAGCACTTCATGCCGCCATATATCGCTTTCTCTTATTAAATATGCATTTCTTTTTCAGAAAATTTGTTGCACATGCTCAGCCACTGATTCCCTTGTTTCTGCAGGTCCAAAATATCTAAGGATTGGAGGAGCAATCAATAACTCAAGACCTTGTGCCAAGTATTAGGTTTGTGTTAGTTTCAGTCGCTTGGGAATTAGTATTATCGTGTGTGTTGTCAGAATATAGGTGATGACTTTGTTGTAATTTCAGTATGTTCTAACTGTCTTGTGGTTTTATCCTGCGCTGATGTAGAAACTGTGATCCTGTTACGTCTCCCTTACTCTGATAAGCTTTCTGAACACAAGACATCTATCTCATCCTGTTGTTAATGAAGCTGCCAACTTATTTTCTGGTAATAATGTAATTTAACTACTTACTTGGTCCTACGATCATAATTCATATTTGAAGTGATTTACATTTTTTGGTGTTTCTATAAAACCAAGGCCGGAGTAATATATAAATAAGCACCAGCTTATAAAGTGTGCTGTAGCCCCTTTCCGTGGCGAAGTGCCAATAGACTTTTCTGTTGGTTTGAACTTTATATCTAATGAAGTCGTTGACCGTAAAAAAAATGACGAAGTCGTGGTCAAGTGATATCAATAATGGAATTAAAAAGTATATGATTTCTAGATTTAAAGTTTCAACCCTTATCTGTCATGATTTGCTCCACCACTTTGTTTACACCATTACTGTTATTGCCGGAAAGCAAAACCATGTGTTTCTTGAGAATTTACATGTTGGTGTTTCGAAGTGTTCCTTTCATCATTTGCCTGTTAGACTGGGCAGTGGTTAATATAGTAAGCTCAATGTGCATCCAAAAAGTGATGATGTCGAACAAAATCATTGTTTTTCGTTATTACCAAAACTCTGCGACTAGTGTAGCTAACCGTACTCACGTAACCTCAAGGACTACATAAACATCGTGAAATTAAAATTACACTTATCACTTACATGGAAGAGATATTACATTGCTCATATGGATTGCGACTAATCTCTACGCCGTGCCATTGCTAGACTTTGGAGGCAAGAAAGGCTTCCACCATCCGGACTCATATTTAGGGTATGGAGCTGTCCATTTCTCAGGCTTCTCAAATTTCAACTCGACAGGGTTAGAAGCTAGTGCCTCCTCAAGTGATTCTGCATCGAACTGGTCTGCTAAGACTCTGTCTAGCCTCAACTTCATGAACCTGGCAACAAGAGAAAGAGTAAAATGAAGATTATTAAGGGCTCTGTATTGCAGGCATTCTACTTCGACAGAGAAATAGATAAGGATACTGTCAGCAGTAGATATCAAAAAGGGTGCAGACGCTGATACTGATAGCAGGAATACAAAGATGGTGGGGCTGATTTTGTGAGTTTCTGGCTTATGAATTAAGACTAGTCAAATTGTTCGAAAAAGAAAAATTAAAACTTGTCATGTTGACAGCAGCATGACAAAGTTTTTTTTCGAAAGCCACATATAGTGGACGATTATATTAGAAAGAAAGCATGACACTAAAGTGTCATAAATACAAGCCGAAGCCAAAAAAGAAAAAAAAAGTTTTCAAAAAGTCCGGTCAAAAAAGGAGACACAGACTATTGAAAACTCAACAACTAACTATGAAGTCCGCCACAAGCTATCATTGCTAGTCTAGCCGCACAGCGACAGGGTAGCTCCGATAGCAAGCAACAGACCTCAGCCAATGTCTCAAAGCCACTACACCACAAGCCTAAGAGCTTGAATTGGCTCGTTACGCGTCATCGTCACCAAGCATAGTCGCACACCCATGACTAGCAGCTCCGACTTCACAGCAACAATACCACATAGATAATCATGTGTAGCATGACAAAGTTGGTAGCTGATTTATACTAGTCGGCATAGCAAGTCAACAAGACATAGGAGTGCACTAAGTCACAGATATCAAGTAGCTTCATCATGTTCCCTGGTCCATATTTCATCGTGTTTATTTTCACTTACTTTCCCGTCTAATCACTATGCATCAAGGTCAAGATCACTATGGTTGCATCAAGGTCAAGTGATCAAGTCGTAACAGTTAGTGAAAGGTAAAAAGAAACACGCTCAGATTCCTGTCTATATTATCAGGAATCCGAGATATAGCCCCCGGATTCCACACTGGGAGTAAGAAGTGGGGCAGAATGTAGGATTATTGCAATATTTTAAAGAATCGTCAAGCCGGACCTTAGTTTAAAAAAGCACTTAAACGGAACTTGACTACATAGAGGAAGTGTGCAATGCAACACATCATGGTGTACCATGGACATGAAATGAATCATGTTATCCACTACAGAGTTTAATGGATTCCCCATTGAGCTATACGAAGGCAGACTTGACCAGATACAGGAGCTAATTATTCTTCATACTTGAATCTGAACTCTTCCTAAAAGGAGTATTTGAATCTGATCAATTGAAATAGTCATATTTTATCAACATTTTTTTTTCTTACAAAGTGTATTCAGATATACTTGATGAAGAATGTGGAGAAATAGTAACTACGTTGCAGGATCATCAAGGGGGCACGTCTCTGGCTGCTGACTACGAAATATGTAACAGCTAGCTGGCAAGGATCAATCATATGCCACACAAGCAAATTCTGGACAAGGTTTGGAACATTGACCTCGAAAAGCGATGTTCAATGATCAGATGCATCTAGATTGCATTCCTTGTGCGATGCATGGCGTGGTAATGAGATACGGACAGTTGCCAAAGGCACTCACTCACTTGCACGCGTGATTAGCATTGCTCCGATCGATGGACGGGACAGGGCACTTACGTAATCCAGGTACCGTCAGTGGAGACGAGCGCGACGGCGGGGCGCTTGAGTCGCTTGGTGATGTTGGGGAACCTGTCGAGGAACTTGGGCTCGACCACGAGCCAGAAGTCTTGCTCCTTGCCGCGCTCGCCGTAAAGGCGCAGCTTCTCGGCGAGCTGCTCCTGGAAGTGCTCCTCCTCGTCCAGCATGAACTTGGCGTTGGCCACCACGAAGTAGTACGTCTGCGGCTTCTTCTCCTGCTCCCAAACGCCAAGATGACAATCAGTGGTGCAATGCGCGAGAAGGAAAGGGATACAATCAGTCATCAGAAGCGCGATGGTTGTTGTGTTTGCTTGTTTACCTGTTCCGGAGGCTCGGCCGAGCCTTGCTGTTCGGAATCGACGGCGACGGCGCGGCGGATGCTCTCGAAGCGCCTCGGCGGGTAGGAGACGGCGGCGAAAGGCGTTGCCCGAGCAACGCGCGCGAACCCGGCGCGGGCGCGGGGTAGCGCGGCCGCCGCCGGCGCGAGGGCCGCGCTGGGGCGGAGAGAGAGAGTCGCGGGAGCCACCATTGGCTCGGCCTCGGCTAGAGCTCGGTCGCGGCGCCGAACCGGAACTGAAGTGGAGTGGACGGCTCGTGCCGGAGAGGATAGTGAGGCTGGCTGCGGAGGCGGACGCCGAGGAGCCTTATCTGCAGAGAATGGGATGACTTCCTTCGACACTTGGAAGTTGGGAGTGCTGCGGCGCTTGGACGTGAAATGTGATGGGCTGAAGCAGCTATATGGGCTGCTGGATGGCCCAGGCACTTGAAATTCTTTGGATAATTGTACTGGGCCATATGGTTGGGCCTCTGCCAATAAGCAATGCTTCGGCCTGAAGAACGCTGTCCATCGAGCTGCTGTTCCAGAATTTCTCGCTAGCGTCGACTAGTACATTTTGTCTGTTGTCCCGGCACGCAGTATGGCCACAGTATGCGACCGTCCCCGCATGCCGGCTCTTGTCTCGCCATGCAATGATTCAGGTGTGGCATACTGCCATACTGGGCATCAGGGATAATCATCATGAGCCGTGGTGTCCCTCTCGCCGGCCACGCCATGTCCTGGCCACCACCAAATCCACGACCTATGTTCTTCAATTCAGCCGTCGACGTTGCACATCAAACATCATCTTATATATAAATCCCTCCGCAGAACCCGCCCGCGGGATCGGACAGCAGGAGAGAATATAATGAAGGCCGTTTACAGAAGACGACCGGTTGGCCGCGTGTCTTTCTGCATGCGACTCGCTTGCTTGGCCGCTTCCTTTCATGAAGAGAAAAAACAAGGGCGCGTCACATGGAGATCTCCTATTTGCTTCCCGAGATCCGGTTCTCCCGGAGCATATCGCGCACGTACGCCGTCGTTATTACAATCATGATATGGTCGCCGCGGAGTGCGTAGTCCGTCAAACCGACCGAGCTCGCCTCCTCACTGCCGTAATGGCGTGGCGTTTCCTGCGCCTGCACGCTGCCTCGCATTGCTTCAGAATGACGTGATCACGTAGGACGTACTGTAGTAGCTGAGCTCCATCGATTCATTCGCTGATGCGATGCCAAGCTTCGCTTGCACGCGAGTGTGTCATTTCCATTCTCGCACAACAGCGTGCGTGGGCAGCAGTGCCGCACTACTACGGCACAAAGGATCGGATTACGTTGGCCCCACGTGCAGGCAGACGCCACCGTTGCCTCCTTATCGGCTACACGCGTCTCTGGGCTCCGGCGCCTGCAACTCCCTCCCCGCCGTTGGGCCGGGCGCTGGCTCCGCCTCAGTGGCTGGTAGATTCATGTGCTGCGGGTGGGGGAAAGCTAGCAGCAACACTCTAATTTATCAACGAATAAATCCGTGGCGGCACGGTGCAAAGCAAAGGTCGTAAATGCGCGTGTCGTGGCAGAATAATTAGAACCTCCTCGTCGTTTCCCCAACCTTAATTGTTCCGCAATTCCTCATATAAAGAACAAGATTTCTCGAGCCGTATCACTGTTGGGACAGAATTATGTCGAGGAATTTAACATCGTCATCAACTCCTCCTCGTACGATTGTGCTGGTCGGTCGTAGCGATGGTGTCGTCTGGTACTCTGATGCATCAACCACTGGCGCCATCAAGCAATGCAAAAGGCCGGAGGAGGTAGGAGGGCACATGCTAACGCATCGCGCGCCTGTCGGTGGAAGCAAGTGACCCAACAAACAATGCAATTAGCAGTTAGCGCAACCCTCTTTTTGGCTTTTCTTGCGCAAAGAAAAAAGCGAGTGTCTTTGTGTAATCAATGGATAGCTGGTGTAATACCCATCTCTGTCGTGAGGGGGAATGCTACAGGATACGACGATCCTTGCCATCATTTTTGCAAGTACCCAACGGCAACATGATTGCTCCGGACGTGCACCACTGCACCACACACCGTGTTGGTGTTGACCTGAACCTGATCCCCTGCTGATGGCCCGGCCCGGCCCGGGGATTATATTATTGTTGTTACTTAGCAGAGGAATAAAGCATTCATGAGCAGTATGGGCTAAGCAGCAACCTACGAGGCTAAGACCATATCTCTCCTTTTCTTTTTAAGTACGGGGGTTGATATCTTGACTGAACACTGAAGCACAGCTTTCCCGTTGAAACAAGAACTGTAAAGCGTGAGCTCCATCCAATAAAGCGGGGTCGTAACCCCTGCATCGTAATCTGATAAGACACTAAACAAACAACAGAGTAACGTACTGCTTTCCCTGTAAATTACTTCTGATCAAACTAACCCAATATTAATTATAATATAGCGGTATCGTTGGACAAGACTACCCAGCAATCACAAAAGACGCGTACTCACTGCAGGTAGCACTGTTTTGCTCCAGGGCAGCTTAGCTTTCTCACCGCCTGTGTCAATCTCCTCACATGGCATCACATGAGGTAGGCCAACGCTTTTGAGACCTTTACCGATCCTACAAGCCATATAGGGGGCATTTCTATTTCTTTCTGGGGTTCAAGATTAAAAGCTGAAGCGCGTCACAGTTCTTTTCCACAGGCATGTGCAACCTTATTACGGCCAGAGGGGCAAGATGCTCAAAGTGAACGTACGTACCCAGCCGACCGTGTCGATGAAACGCGTTATTCCTTCTTCGGACTTTAATGTGCTCATTCCTTTTCTTTGTTATATTCAAAATGATGACATTACTGTCTACACGGCATACAAACAGTGCATCTTACTTTGTTAGATTTAGTTAAAGTTGCGTGCCCTTCTGCCCTTGGATTTATATATTCTCTGTCACAAAATCTGGACAAATGGAATGATAGTCAAAGTTAAATTTTATAGATCATGCCAATGTGCAAAACAACTTTGACTATACTGTGTCATGCTGTGTCATGGAGCCACAAGCAATGAACATGCAGTTCCATTCTTCATCATCAAAACTGACAAAAAGGAAACATGTTTTTAACTCCAGGGCAAGTAAGCGGCACCATAAATTTCAGCATGTCAGCAAATCGAAAATATTGAGTTTGTATGTCTCCCACGACGTACACATTGCTGTCGTAATGCAGGATAAACTAAGGTCATAACGAAAAAGAAAAGAAGCTAATTGTGAAGAATACAATAGTGTAGTAACTGATAAATTGTCGTATGAACGTGTGGTTCTTGTTAATATCGAGGCGTTAGCTATGCAGGAGCAAACACACACATATCTCACTGATGGCATCAGACCATACGGATAAACTAACAATCGAGATATGTTTTTTATTATTGGCTACCTTCGTAGCATCAGTAAAGATACAGTACCCTTCCCCCGATACATATACAACCCGGCACCCCTGGATGGCAGTAAACAAAAGGCGAGGAGGAGGAGCTGATAGCGAGAGAGCGGCGAGACATGGCATGTGCGGCCGTGCGCACCGCAGCGAAGCGCAAGGTTTTGCGCAGTCTCTGTTCCTGCCCCCACCAGGGCTTGTCGTGGCAGCAAATTCTCTTCCTCTCTGGTCCCGTTCGTCCGGTCGCCGTCGCATGGGAGGGGGGTCGGAATCCCGTTCCGGCCGGCCAGCAGCTCAGCACGCGTGGCGCACTGTTGCTAATAATTCTGAATCCGGGCGAAAATCATGCTGCCGTGGCTTCCGCTTTCCAGGATTACGCTCCATGGCTTCCTGCAAAACGGAGCAGTTCCGTTGCAGGATTGCCGCGATTTCACACAGTGTCGTCCATGAATTATTTTCCCGGGCATCCCCCGGCACGCTCAGATGGGTACCGCTATCGCACACCCCACAAGCTGGATCGGACGGTCGCAGTAGGTGGGCGGCTGCTTATTAATTAGGACAGTCTCCCCGCGATAATTGCGGACGGTCGAGTGTTGACCAAGTGCCGCGCCGGTCACACGTCAGAAATCAACCGCAGCAGCTTGCACCGTTTGAGGCTTTGTTCGGATCACCTGGGAAAGAAGTGGATTGGAGTGAAATGAAGTATAATCAATCTACAAATAACTTGTTATAGATTCAATCCACTCAAACCATGTCAATCCACTAGGAAATATGGAACAGCCGAACGAGCTCTGAGGTGTGGTCCCGTATCGTGCGATCTTTCGCTACGCAGAACCGGGTGCTCTGTTGCGTCTTGCGTGTCCGGTCAATGAAACTTCCGGCAGGTTGGCGACATGATACGGGACTGGGCGGCACGTGGGTAGCAGCTGCGGGCGCGGGACCGCTTGCTGAGGCTGTGTGGCCTTTTGGGTAGGGTGACGATGGCGAAGAGAGCATGCCGTGGCGTCGAGTTGTTGGGCGGCGCACCGGTTCGTACCGTCACGAATGGCGACGATGGCAGTACGACCACCGGTCCTCCTTCGACGAATCATGGCGAAGGAGAGGACGACGAGCTTCACCTACCCCGGATCTGCCGGGACGACGCTCTGCGATGTCCGTGCTAGAACCTTCTCCACCGGGAACCACTTCACTCATTTTTTCCCGAGGCTTTTGTTCCTGATTTTCGTTTATATAGATGTCGGTGTGTTGTTAGCAGCATGCAAAACCACAAGTCGACAGACACGTTCATGAAACGGCAGTATGACACGTATATTTCAGGATGTCAATCGTCCGATGTTCAATCAATCATAAATCTACACGTGTCCGAATATAAAATTAGTGCATGCGGAGCTAGTTCGTTACATCCTCGAGTATACGAGTACGATTTCTTGAATAAAATCGATATATTCTCTAGAGCAAAGTTTAATTAGTACTACTAACATCACTCTTCAATGAGTCCATGAATGCTCCCAATTCCACTGTAGGGCACTTTGGTCCAGCGGCAGGAACGACTCCCCACTGACCGACGCCCGCTTTCTTGCTACCGCATTCAAACCTCAGGGGCACTCCACGGAGCACGCGAAACACCAGAGCATCAGTGGCAGGACAGCAAATACATGCAAACCTCAGGGTCAGCTCCACACCTCGCCCCTCCACCATTTAAACCCCGCGTCCCCCACTTGTCCCTTTTCCTCGCGTCCATTTCCGGCCATCACTCCCCACTCCGCCCCGCCCCGCTGCAACTCCCCAGGAAACAACAGCACTAGGAAATTCGCGATTCGCATTTTCGAATTTCCGATCCGACCAGTCCAGCGCCGCGCCGGACCGGATGCGGGGAGGAGCCGCCTCTCCATCTGGTGAGGCATTCGTCTTCGGCGACTCTGTGGAGATTTTTCTGAGTGTTTTGGTGGGGTTTCCGTGGGATTGCTTTGGCTCGAAGTCTGGGTGGTGGTCGCGGAGCGGCCGCTATCACCTTTGGATCCGCCTCCTCTGGCTTTAGTGCTCGCGGATCGTTGCGACTGGATCTCGGGGCCTTTGGGTTTTAGATTCTGCTGGATGGGATTTGGCTTTTGTTTTCTGGATCCAGGATTTGTCATGCATGTCTCTGAATAATTTTCGGTCAGAGTGAGGTTGAAAGTTGTTTATGCAATGCAGTCGTTGATTGATTGGGTAGCTCGGATAGAAGATCTGATATGATGGTACTTGACGTTTGTTTAGTTTTTTTTCTGCTTATCCGATCTGTGCTCACGAGTCATAAGCGGAGGATGTGGACTGTGAACATGGGGGCATAAGCTACACGCATTTCGAATTCCGTTATACTTGGCAGTGTAGGGCAATATTTCAGCGTCTCTAACTTGATCGTTTGGGAATTTCGTGTGAATAAGATTTGCCCGTCATGAAGGGTCTGTAGTTTCTGTGGAGTAGATTTGGTAATCAGTTCGTGTACTGAATTACTCTTTTGATGTGGAAAATGACTGGCGTTTCTGAGATTGGCATCGGAATTTTTGTTATTCGTTTTTAACCCATACCCATTTCTTGTGTAGGACTGCTGACATGTAGCTTTTCTTCTTAATTTTTTCCAGGATTTTGAAGTGGATGAGGTGCTGATTGTGTTTGGACGAGTTGTAGCCTAGGTACCTTCAACTATTCAAGGCTGTAAGCAAAATGCAAGTTGCTAGCGATGTGGTGCTTGACTCTGCCGTCTTCCAAGTGTCATCTGCCAACAACAGGTGAACTCTGACTGCATTTATGATTATTGCTGTTCCTAGGAATTTTCTGCTTTGAAATTCACTCAGGACTTTTTGAAAGGAATTATAGCCTTGAGAATACACAGTTTTATTATGCTGAAAATTTTTCCCTACTAGAAATTGTTGTTGTTATTGTGACAAGAATTTTAGTTCAAAAATGAACTAGAGTTGTTGTTCTAACGGCAGCATTTTCAGAATGAAGGGAGTTCTTCTGTTGATATTGGTTGACTTTTGTTGAAAACTAGGTTTCATTAATGGAAAATTGCATCTCATTGTTGCCATGCGGAGCCTATTGTGATTCACAGTAAGTTATAATGCTTAAATTCTGACTTTATAATATTTTTCTTTCTTAGGTATGAGGCAATCGCCTGTAGCAAGGGAAATACAGAGCTGATAGCGTCTGGTCCTGTTGACCTGCTAGTTTTGCACTTGGAAGATGCCAAAAAAATCCATTCATGTTCATCAAATGGCACTTTTAAGCTACAATTGACAGGGGATGGACAAGGGTCTTCCTGGTTTACAAAGTCGACCTTAAAGAGGTATTTCTACACTTTCTAGGTGCTTATGTTTCTGTCAGTTATAATAATTACTAAATCTAACTTCCCCTCCAGATTCTTGGATATCATAAATTCATCTGATATGTCAAAATCGGTGAATGGAGTTTTAGATGAGATGTCACAGCTGGAGGAAACTAGAAAGTTTCACCAGTCACTGTATATAAAGGTATGCCTTGTTTGCTAAATTCACTTGGAAATTTGAATGCATGTCATTAATAATTAAAAACTTATTTGTTTTGTAGGAGCAGCCGACTTTTGCGAGTGGTACTGCTACCGGTATGTTCGTATGGGTATTTTTTAATGGATAGTGTAATATGTATTGTGACCTTTTTCGCCTCTTTATTTTAGCCTATAATCATGTATAGTTAAATCTTTTATTAGAATTGTACTGCCACCTGGATTTTACCTTTCATCACTGATGTAATTGTATTCTTAATTGGTACTTACCCGTTGCTGGTTGAATTATTTGTTTTTGTTACCTGGAAAGTGACCAATGATTTTCATGGCGATTAGTGATCACTAATTTTTTACTGACCATCAATCCTTTATTGATACCCTTGACTATTTTCTTTTATCACCATTCGCCAAATAAATAGTTGCCAGCTGTAATAAGTTCTATGAATGTTCCTTCTATCAGCTTCATTCAATTTAGAGGGTAATTTTTTATGTCTTAAATTTTCATCTATTTTCTTCTTGCTTTTCTCTTGTACTGCATACCTTAAGTCCTCTAGGACTTGCTATTCGCTCTTGTGATAGAATTTCTGAAATTTGTGCACATCTGGAGATGCATGCAAAATCATCTGAAAAACATAATACAAAAGTTTGTTGGTGATATGGCTCATATTCTCACAGAATGTTTTCCAGTGGAAATATCTACAAATGGCTAGGTTTCATGCTTTGTATGATGCTACCTACTAAATTCGTTATCCCAACTTATGTTGATTAGAATTCTCAACTGGAGTATGATATTTCATCTTTGCAGGGGGCTTATTTGGTACTGGTGCCATAGCACAGCAGGTAATTTCCACTTTTGTAAGGCCTTAATTTTCCACTGCTGTACTTTTTGTGTTCTGGTTTCTTACATTTCATTTGTTGAACAATCACTTTCAGGGAAATGTTGGTTCAAATTCATCGGAGGCTACAAAGTAAAGTCTCTCCTTTTTCCTGCTAGTTTTTTTACACCCCCCCCCCCCCCCCTCCCAGTTAACATTTTCCAATGGCTTAATATGCAAGGAATGAATTACTTCGAGCATTGGATTTGAGGTTGACAGCACTGAAAGAAGAAATCTTAGTCATATTGAATAACGCAGTTGGCTCCAGTTTGTCAACAAGAGAGATATCTGATTTATCTACTTTCGTTCAGCAATTTGGACCATCTGAGTTTAGGTATGTTGCAAAACCATTGTATACTAAAGGATCACTCAATTATGTACAATAGCAAATTATAAATAGAGTTGGTAGGTCACAAGTTACTTGTCTTCTTTCCATCCATTTAAGGCCTCCGATCTTTATTATTATCTTTTTCTGGTCAGTTAAAATTAGGTCGATTTAATATTTATATATGTTACATCCTATCTTCTTTTTTTATGGATTGTGTAACAGAACAAGTTTTAACTTTGGGTATTTCTCATTTGCTAGTTGGTTTATGCGGTGCATGCTGTTGATTTCGGATTACCAGCCGCCTGAGCTACCACTGCAGCAGGCTTCTACTGGTGATAACATCAAAAAGGGTGAGAATGCACCTAAGATTCATGATATGAGTCCCAAAACCAATATTGAGAGGACTATTTCCAACAAAGTCTCTCCAGCAAAGCTTGCACAAGTTGAGCGTGAAAGCTCATCGGAAAGCGATGATTCATCTGAGTCTAGCGATGAAGGCGCTGAGGTTGTTGAAAGAAGCCGGCCTCTTGTAAGATCTGCTTCACCTAGAAGATCTGCTTCTCCAATGCGGAGGGTTCAAATTGGGAGATCAGGATCTCGTAGATCAACAGCAATCACCATCAAGAGCCTCAGTTACTTCCCTCCCAGCCAGAGAATTTCTTTGGACAAAGATGATGAAATCAGTACCTCCAATGGCGAAACTGACCAGCCCCCAAGAAAATCTGACAATAACGTTCGAAGGATGAGTGTGCAGGATGCAATTAGCCTTTTTGAGAACAAGCAGAAGGATCAAAATCCTGATTCTCAAAAACAAAAAGCTGGCTTATTTGCTACCAAGTCTGTCCTAAGAAGGTGGAGTGCAGGAATGGGTGATTCTCTGAATAACAAATCGGAAGAAACAATATCAGAATCTACACCTGAAAATAAATCTAACAATATGATTTCTGATACCGAGAAGAATCAAGTTGAAATGGAGTCTGAACCGGATAGATCACTAAGCAGTGCTGTTACACCTGAGGTTGAAGGCTTAGCATTGCATGCTGATTGTCATGATCTAAAAGAGTCAGAAACGGAGAGCGATATGCCTAGTGGTATCTATGCAGAAAGGACAAAGTCTGGACAGGAGGAAAGCAGTGGTAGGGCAATTACCTCTGCTGAGTGGAACCGTCAGAAGGAAGCAGAGCTTAATCAGATGTTAATGAAAATGATGGAGGTTATGCCTGGAAAGTTTGCAGGTGCTAATATCACTGGTTCTGAGCTCAAAGCTACCAATCAGAAGAAAGATGGATCGCATGTTCAGCGTAGAGAGAAGCCAGAGACAAAAGTTCGAACAGATAAAGGCATAAGACGGACAACAAAAGAATCCAGTATCAAGCTCTCAAAGGAAACAGGTGGGTTGAACAAATCAGCAACGACTAAAAAAACTGGCACAGTAACTGACAAACGTATTTCACCAGCTCCACAAAAGACACGGAGAAATTCATCACCTCCAGTCGTGCCGAAAGAAGTGGCTTCAAAGACTTCAGCTAGAAAAAGTTCACCAAAACCATCACCTGCTCCTGCTACACGTAGTTCATGGTCAGGTGGGTCTTTGACTAAATCAACTACAAGTACTGCACAAAAAGCTAAAACCACTCCCGGGATGGCTTCAACATCAACACCAACTAGCAGGAGGAGGACTTCGGCAGCACCCTCGTCATCACAGCCTACTTCAAAAGTGGAAAGAAACCTTCAGCCGGTGAAGAATAAGAGGGAAACTGCTACTGCCACAAAACCAACTATAGAAGTATCAGAAGAGAAGAAGGCAAAAACAGTAGCCAAAACAAGCAGAGTATCTAAAGTTTCACCTGCATCAGAAGACAAATCAAGTGTAACAGTTAAGCGAAGTTTGCAGAATAAGGTCTCAAAGAAAAGCAGTGTTGTGCCGCTAGAGTCCAAATCCTTGAAGAAACCCACTGGGATTTCTCAGAATGTTGGTTCTGGTCCTGCAAAAAGTAAGGTGCCTCAACTTGATAACTCTACAAAAGAAAGTGGAACTGTTAATCATGCTGAAGATAAGGAACAAGCTTCTGTTACAACCGAGCCAACTATTAAGGTACTGGAGGCTGATCTTGCTCAACCAGCACATGATGTTGATGAACATTTAGAAATTTCCCTCAATAATGACTTGAATATTGAAAAAACAGAAAAGCCGGCATCGAGCATGAGTGCCACAGAAATGGACTCCAGTGACCCGATTGAGCCTTCTACCCCCACCCCAGCACCACCTCCCGACGAGGACATGGACATCTCATCAGCTGCCTGGGTAGAAGTAGAACATCAAGAACAAGAAGCCACTGATGCAAGTGAAACTGTAGTGGCTGAGGATGTAAGCTCACCAGGAATTGCACCATTGCCATCATCAAGCCCAAGAATCCATCATTCATTGTCACAAATGTTACAAGCAGATAGCAACGAGCCAGAAATTATTGAGTGGGGGAATGCTGAGAACCCACCTGCAATTGTTTTTCATAAAGACTCTCCAAAAGGATTCAAGAGGCTTCTCAAGTTTGCTCGGAAAAACAAAGGAGACAGCAACAGTAATGGTTGGGCAAGCCCATCGGTAGTTTCTGAAGGAGAAGATGAGCTTGATGAATCAAGAGGAACTAGTGATGGTGCGAATTCGAGTCGGAGAACTTTTGATGGTTCAAAGACCAATAGCATCTTATCAGGTACCTCTCTCAATCATATTCAGTGTAAATTTATTTAATCTCTGTAGTCATATAGCTAGAATTTTGGGTCTATTCATAGTTTTCTCTATGGTTGGTTTCAAAATTATTATGCACTTTGCCATTATCATAGCACCAAGGAGCATCATATTATTAGAGTAAGAGTGTGTGCACCAAAACACATTTCCACACGCTGGAATTAAGTAGTCATAGCTGCATTGTTATTTTTTTCTTGAAGGAAACTAGGGCAACCCGTTACGAGTGTTGGCTGGACATTTTATTGCATAAGTAAGAACCTAGCCGCTCAATCTATTACTCCAGGATAGAACCTACAAACTTCATATTAGTGTCCACTGCCAAAAGAACTTAACTTTTTTGTAGTGTTTGTGAAATAACTAAATGAGACAACAATTCATCTTTTAATGCCTGATTGAATCACGTTCAAAGGGCTTTCAAAAAAAAAAAAAAGAATCACGTTCAAAGGCCTTTCCAAAAAAAAATCACGTTCAAAGGCACAGTATACATCATATTCATTTTTTTTTATGAAACAGGAGGGGAAACCCTTACTGATTATAATATATATTAAGAAAGCACACATCCACCCCTACATCATATTCCATTTTGTTATACTTCAAAATCTGAATCTATTAATTTTTCAGCTCAATCAACAACCGGCAGCTTCAACTCTATGAACTCGGATAAACTGCGGGAAAGGCCTGGAGGTACCACATCCACCAAAGGTTAGTCTCTTGCTTAACAATGTGTCGTCCACACGTTCTTAGAACTATTCAGCCATCGCAAACATACCTTTATCACTGCCAAACAATGAGCCGGTTCGCATGTTTTTTTTTTTTTTTTTTTGTCTCTGCCGTGGGTAACAAATCTTTCAGTGCCTAACGTGCAGCTGGCATGCTTTTATCTCAGCCGTGACTAACACATTCGTTTGGTCACCTTTTCCTTACAGCATCAAGGTCATTCTTCTCCCTCTCAAACTTCCGGAGCAGCAAATCGAATGAGTCAAAGCTTCGATAGCATGTCTTGTTCAGGCATTTCCATGAAGGCCAAGTAGGTGTAAAAATGGTTTGAGATTTGATTGTTCCAAGGGAGCCAACTTGTTATGTTGGGTTCTGGTCACCAGCTGTTTGATATAGCTTGATATAGCTCTTGCGTGTGTCATGCCATACCGTGCTTCTGCCTTTCTGTACATTCTTTTATCTTCTACAGTGTCTGCAAGCTGATTGAGATGAACGCTTGCTTCATTGTTATCATTACACTTTGTTGATACGTTGTGAGCATGTAAAGCAGGCACTCGCAAATACAGCGTTACTCGGAACTCATTACTGGCTGACGAAGCTGGCATGAACGCTTAACAAGATTGTAACATTTTCTTTTGTCGCGGCAGATATGCGGCACACAAACGATACAATACCTTGTAGTGTACTGACATTCACTAAAGCAAAGTGTATGCAGCAATGCATGCATTTGTGGCGGAAACAAATTTGCAACAAACAAACCAATGGCACGTGTGCCACGCGCATGCCTTTGCAGAAACCTGTTTGACAATATATCTGAAGCTGAAATGCTGATACTGCAATGCAACGTGAGGAACTTTATTGACTCTCGTTCGCATAAATCGCGAAAACGGAGGGACTTCCGGGACGCTCTAGACGCTTGATGAGGTTTTGTACGGACAGATGAAGTAGAGATTGGATGCTGCGAGCAGCAAGCAATGCTTTTTAGTGTCACCGACGTATCAGTTGTCCACAACTTCGATGAGCGTCGGTTCATAATGATCAGGGGCCTCAAATCCATGAAGGTTCATGATCGTCGCAGCAACATTCGCGAGGCCGGCGTCTCTGAGGTCCGTGCGGAACCTGACCCCAGGTGCAAGCCCAGGACCTCCAATGGCGATTGGAACCTGCAGATCATCAGATGGATATTTCAGTACGACCTCACCAACAAGGGGCCTAGTCTATCAGAGCTAAGACAAATATTGTCGTGAATGAACTCACCGGATTCAGCGTGTGCGAAGTAAGGGTCTGAACCTTCCCGTCCTTGTCACGGAGTGGTTTTCCAGATTTATCTCTCTTTGCCATGTCTTCGGCGTTGCCATGATCGGCGGTGAGCACGAAGATGCCGCCCACTTGCTCGATTGCATCAAGAATAATCTGGAAAAGGAAGATTTATGTTCATCCAATACGTGATATTCAGCTGCATTTGCAGTGCGATGCATGGCTAACTATAAACTTGAGTGGAAGTTTCATTGAGCGAGAGGGTTTGGCAAGTGATATGTACCTTACCGACGATAGTAGCCTCAATGTCACCCGTGTGGCCAACCATGTCTCCATTTGCAATGTTAACCCTTACCTGATCAAATTCTCGGCTCAGTATGGCATCCCTTGCCTTGTGTGCAATTTCCAGGGCCTTCATTTTCGGCTGTTCATTGAAGGGGATGCCGATGTCACTTGGAATTTCTTCGTATTTTTCCAGGTCTGGGTTGAAGTAACCAGACCGGTTTCCATTCCAGAAAAAGGTAACATGACCAAATTTGACTGTCTCGCTGCAGTTTTAACAAGAAAATATATGATACCGTCAATATTCAGACATTAAGTGCAAAGACTTTTCACAAGACCAAGAAGGCAAAAGCACAATAATGTACCTGCAAGCATAGATGCGTACGCCATTGCGTGCTAAGTATTCACCAGATGTCCTCTCTATCTCTGGAGGAGCAACAAGATAATGGCTTGGCAGTTTTAGCTCGCCGTCATACTGAAGCATACCGGCGTAACGTATCTTGGGGAACCGGACTCGATCGAACCTGTCAAAGTTGTCATATTCCAGTGCCTTCGCAAGCATCACCATCCGGTCAGCTCTGAAATTAAACGTCACGACCGCGTCCCCGTCCTGTATCGGGCCGACAGGTTTTCCACTCTCGTCAACTATAACGAAGGGAGGCAAATACTGGTCGTTGGCCTTTGGGTCCTCCCTGAGCTTTTTGACAGCCTCTAGAGCGTTCTTGAATTTATGTGGGGCTTCGCCGAGAACATGCGCGTCCCAACCCCGCTTCACGACTTGCCAGTCATTCTGCAGAAGATGACAGTAGACAGCTATCAGTGTAGTAAATATTGGCAGTGTTTTGAGATTCAATCTTTTGTCGAATTGAAACTGAATGCTGGATAACGTGTAGCAATAATTCTCGTATTCCGCAGGTTCTAGCCTGTGACTTACGAAAAAAACAAAATTATCACAAATTTGGATACAGGATTAAGCAACAGAAACATTAGAGACGCAGGTAGCATACGAAAGAGAATTAACAATTGAATCGCCTGATGAACAGCAGTACAGTACCTCGTAACGATCCATGGTGACATACATCCTGCCTCCGCCAGACGCGACCCTCGCATCGACACCCTTCTCCCGCAGCTTGGCAAGGTCGTCCTCAAGCATCTCCACGAACCTGACGCTGCTGCCATCCAGCACGTCCCGGCCATCCGTGAGGGCATGGACCCGTATCCTCTTCGCCCCGTGCTCGCTCGCCCCTTTCAGGAGCAACTGCAATACAAAAACATGGAGCGGTTGAGTAATGATCCGCTTCGGCTATGTCTGCAACGTGTCGCGGGGTAGTCATTAGTAAAAGTGGCGGGCGGCATCAAACCTGCAGCTGATCGAACCGTGAGTGCACGCCTCCGTCGCTGAGCAAGCCGATGAGGTGCAGCGTGCCGTTGTCGAAGGACGGCTGGATGTACTTGAACCCCTCGCCTTCGAAGATCTTGCCCGAGGCGAGCGCAAGGTCGACCAGCTTCGCCCTGCACGTTTCCACCGTGTGATTATTAGAGTGATGCTTCAGCTTCGCTTCCAGATGCGCCTTGGCGGCTACTAGTGATGGTAGTAAGTTTGATCAAAGCAGAGGACACACAGTGATTGATTACCCCTGCGCGTATATCTGGCCGGCCCCGAGCGCGTTGTGTCCGACCTCGCTGTTCCCCATGTCGTCGTCCGTCGGCAGCCCCACCGCCGTGCCGTGCGCCTTGATGAGCCGCCACCTCTCCGGCGCCCCCTGCACGTGATACAAAAAGCAGATCAGCTCAGTGAAACGGCAGCTAGCTAGCGATCATCGTGCAGCTGATCAGAGGAGGAAGAGCAGAGCAGAGCGCTGCCTACTTCTTCTTTCCTATACCTTCTTGAGCGCGTCGATGGTGGGCGTTTCGGCGGCGTGGATGCAGTTGAAGGGGTCGGGCGGCGCCTCGCCCCAGCCGTCCAGCACCACCACGCCAACCACCTTCCCCTTGCCCAGCCGCGGGTGCGCAGCCAGATCCCACGGCTTCCCCTCCGACGGCGGCCTCGTCGCCATGACCGAAGCGATCGAAACCGGACAGTTCGCGAAGCGGGTGATGCGCTGCTGCTGCTGAATGCTAATGGGTGCGTGCGTACGACTTTGCTGGGTTTTGCTGGTACCGGCCGCATCGTCGGTCGGTTTTGTTTTGGTAGCGCCCGCGCGTGGCTTCGCTTCTGGAAGTGTCCGGGCGGGTGGGTGACGAGGCAGCCGGATAGGTGTACAAGTGTCAAGCCACCTGCAGTTTCTCGTGATGGGACAGGCTACGCGACAGTTCGATGCTGACACATGGCATGGCCTGGTGTCGTGTCCCTCGGGCCCCTGTATGATCACGTTCCGGCGCTCTTTGCCGTGACTTGGGTTAGTTGAGTTGCGTGCAATTGCGACTGACTGGCACGAGGCAACACCAGTCCGTGGACTAGGGCCTGGGCCACCACGCGTACGAAGGGTCTGCAGGCTCATCAATCATCACCGGACCCAACATCTTCAGTTCGGAGGAAGGGCATCCGCGGGCTGAAACCCGCGGCCCAGATTGCTAGATGCATGACAGCATGAGAGGAGGTAAAAGAAAAAGAAAAAAAATATCCAATTTACTACCCCCAAACTATGCGAGCCCTGAATTTGTTTACCAGTCGGTTGATTGTCGTATCTAGCTAGTAGCTACTAGCTAAAGTTTATTTTGGAATGAACAAAAAAAAATTAGTCAATTTCATTCTATGGTTGTATAATGAAATCTGACTGAAATGTAGTGCGACAGTTAGTGAATTGCTTTTGTTCGTTAAATCATAATCAAACAATCCACGTCACTCTTATTATTCCTAGGAGGTGTCTAATTTTCAATCAATTGAAAATAAGGTTACTTTCAATCAAAGCTTTTAGTCCTCAAATCTAGATTTAATAGATACAAAAAGACAAAAAAAATTTATAATCTATATACAACACTAATTAATATAAATAATCCTATAAATAAAAAATAAAACAATATTTCTCTCTCTCTTCAAAATGTTGTTGATTGAAAGTTCCACCGATTTCAGTCCACTGATTTAGGATTCCCGTTATTCCTATGATCCTATCCCTCCAGCCTGCGAAAGCAGGTTTGATACTATTTCTTTCATTGGGACCACTCGCAGGTTTTGATCAATCGTGTTTTTCTTTTTTTGAACTCTTTTGATCAATCGGTTTGACCACACAGAAGTAACAGAACGCCTTTTGGAATCTTGCACGAGTTCACATTCCATGAAATATAGCTGTCCAACTTGCTTTAGAGCATCTTTAAAAGTTTCCTAAAAACTCTTTCTAAATCAAATTAATGGAATTTAGTCTAAAAAATCATCTCCAACAGCTCCTCTAAATAACTCATAGATTTATTCTCTCCCTAAATTCTCCCCATTTGTAGCTAGAAATGAGGGAGAAATTGAGAATCCCAATACTTGTATTTAGAAAGAAATTAATGTTATTATGGTTCTAGATGCTAACATGGACCAATCAAAAATTTTCTTGATCTATTTTTAGGAAGAACTGTTAGAGGAGACAAGAAAACTTCTTGCTAATAATTTTTGGGCTGCTCCCAAAAACACTCTTTTGGGGTCAATTTTTTAGGGAGCTTTTGGAGATGTTCTTACCGCTTTACTTATAATCTGAAATGGAAACCCACATCGAAATTGCACCCACTGAAGAGTTACGTTTTCTTGTCACAATCAATTCATTGGTAGTTGGAATAGATAAAAGTGTATAATTACAAAACATGACATCACATTTCCAGCGACGTTCTCAGGCTGCTAAGAACAATAAAGCAGTCATCTACTTCAATGATATATGCTAATAACTAACACTACATACTTAATGCCAAACCAAAACAGAAGGGCCCCTGAGCAGCAGGCATCAGCAGCGATTCAGAGCTTCCAGCTTCAGCTTCTTGTCTCAAACGGGGACCAGTGACCTGCTCCACCTCTTCTTGAAACCGGGCTCCTCAAATCTTGGATCCATCTTCCTCTTCCTCCCATGGCGTCCATCGCGGTAGTCTTCAGCCGGCACAGGGGCCATCGGGTGGTAGCCACCACCGTAAGCAGGCACACCACCATAACCGTGGTACATGTAAGGATCGTGTGGCCACGGCATGCCACCGAAGAAAGGACCGTAGCATGCCGGCCCAAGCGTAGCGCCGTAGTCGAACTGCTCGGGGTAGTAGCCGGCACCCGCCATGGTTTGTGCCGCCGTCGACTCAGGCGTCACCTGCTTCGTTCTTGGCTCGCTTACTACGGTCGGAGTAGCCGCGCTCTTCGACGTCGATGACGATGCGCTCCCTTTGCCCTGCTCCGATCGTGCCATGATGACCTTCTGGCTGCCGGCCGTCACCTGCGACGTGGCCTCCTCGTTGCTGCCGGCAGAGCTCTTGTGCTGGTTGTCAGATAGTACACCCGATGCCCTGGTGGGTAGTAGCATGTTGGCGATTGTGACGCGCAGCGACTTGTTGGGGATGAGGTCGTCGGCGCTGGCCTGCGCGCCGCATACGCACTTGGACTTGCTGATGACGTGGGCTCTGATGCAGGCGTCGCAGAAGCTGTCGAAGCAGCAGCGGCCGGTCACTACCGCTTCCGCCATCACTTTCTTGCAAATCTTGCAGTGGAGCTCTGGCGGGACCCCGTCATCGTCTTGTTGATGAGCATCATCTTGCGGCGGGGCAGGAAGATTGGTTGTAGTTGTAGCACACGACGACGCCCTTCTTTTTCCGAAGTCGAAGTTTGGGTCGCCGTTGGTGGGGCAGTGCTGGATGAAGTGGCCCGGGACGCGGCACCTGTGGCACACGTACCCGGCCGGCGGCGTTGGCCTCTGCTCTTGTTGCGCGCCGTCCTGGGCGCGAACGTAGCAGTGGTAACGCCCACCCAACTGAGTTTGAGACGGGCGGCGGTGATCGTCCCACGTCATCTTGGCCGCGTCGATCACGGCGCTGATGGCCCTGTCCTCGTCGTCTTCAGCACCACTGCTGGAAGTGGAACCTGATGATGATCTTGCGATGGTGATGGCCTCCGCGGGCGGGCCGCCGGCGACGCGACGCACCAGCACCGTGTAGCCGCGCGGGACGAGCGCGGTGTCGTCGGTGTATTCCTCGCCGGTCTGCGCGTCCGAGAGCGCCACGCTCTCCCTGGGCCCGCGGCCGCGCGTCCGGCCGTTGCCGTGGCGGCTGCTCCCCAAGATGAGCCGCTTCAGCTCGGACACGGAGATGCTGGGCGCCGCCACCGGCACCGAGAACGTCTCCACGCCGCTACGGTAACGGTAGTACACAGCCATGATCTCTTCCGGCGCAGGAGAAGGTGTACACTGTGTGGCGGTGGCGAGTAATGAGAACACCTCAAGAACGGTGGATGGAACAGAACAGGAGATGGAATGATGGATGCAACTGATCTCCGGCGGCTTGCTTGCTTTTAAGGATGCCTGGTCGAAACATAGTCGGTTTCACCAGTACGTCCGGCGTGAAATTCCGACTCGGTTTCAGCAGTCCGACTCGGGCGGACGGGCGGGGGCGCTACGAAATGTCGAAATCCGACTTGGCGTCCGGGGCGCAACGCCGCTGCGCCGCACCGGGAAATCCCACGCGCCGTACCGTTTGTTCTTCTTTGTTGGGCCGACTTTTGTTCATCCAACCTTGTATACTGTGTCAAGTTAGGAACCGGCCCAAATAGAGTGGCATGCAGGGGAATTCCCCTTTCTTCTTCGTTTTGCTTGATGCCATTTCATTTTTTTTTTTGTTACATCATTTCTTTTGAATTATTTTATACTTATTTTTCAGTCCGAAGTTTTGTGTTTACAAATAAACGATGATATATTCCATTCCCTTTTGTTGTTAATATCATAATTTTGGAACAACGTAAAAGATGAAATGGAATAAGGTACAAAATACATGTTTTAGCTTCAGACATGACAATTAAGGAGATATGAAAAATATAAGTATACAAAAATGATAGGAAAGATATAGAGAGGGTTATCGGAAAGAGAGAAATGTGCACTACAAAGTGCGGATGACAAATATTAAAAATAAAAGGATATGACGAAAGTATGAGGCGAGAAGAGTATATGCTAGTCGAGCATGGGGTTTTCAAGCAACCGGAGTATCCTAATGAAGCATGTAAATTGTTTCAGAATTAAAGGGAGTGGAACATGCAAATGACATCAATTTTTCATATATTTCTTATTTAGTTTGTGAATAGTTTTTTTTTTTGTTTCATAACGGAGTGACGGAACGACTAATTTGAACTTCTAAACAATATTGATGAATTATAGAGACACAAATCTTTAGCTCGAGCATTAACCATCTTCAAACTAATTTGTCGCGTCAGCACTATATCAAATGAATTTATTTTAAAAGCACAGCACAAGCACCGATGCAAACACACATGGATGTACATCCACTCAAACTTACGGTTGCAGGCACATACCCTACCGCCCACGTTAAACATCCACCTAACTACTGGTTGGTTAAGCTTGAGAAGTGCAGCAGTGCCTCAGGGTGCTAACACAGGAAGATGTGACGGGGTGGCAACTTACGTGTGGACTCAGTACGCTCCTGGAACCTGGAGAAGAAATTGCCGAGGCATTGCCGGCGACCATGGGTCAACGGCGACGCCTGCGTGACCTCACTACGCCTGTGTCATCGCGATGACGGCTTGCTTGTGTGCAGCAACGTTTGGTACCCCTTTCCTTGCTCGATCCCTTTGCTAGTTCCTTCCATGCAGCTTCCCCTGCCCCTCCTTTTTTCAACCCTTCCACACAACTTTAGTTTTCCTCGGTCATAATAATATGCAAAAAATTGGTAACCACTGTTTTACCTTGTTATACCTGGCCAGCTATACTAGGGGGATAAGTGTGTGAAGTGCTGAAAACCGGCGGCATGGTGGTGATCGGGTAGGACCATGGCGTCCTTGGGCAGGGAGAGGGCAGCCACGGTGGTGAACGAGCTGATCGAAGCGCGCGAGGGCGTCGAGAGGCTCAAGAGCTTCTTGATGCAGCTGGGTGACCGTCGCGCGCCGTGGACAGAGCAGGTGGCGGACGGCGTGCTGAACAGGCTGTCCAACGTGATGTCGGCCCTGGACGGCGCCGCCGCGGGAGGGCAGAGCTCGGACGGTGCGAGGCCGCAGCCGTCGGCGAGCTCGAGCGGGAGGAACAGAAGGAAACGCAACTTCAGCAGAAGGTGAGGATCCAAGTTTCATATATACGGGCGTGGCCAATAGTATACATGTCACGTAGTATCTGATTTTGGTCCTACCCATGCGTTTACTTTTGCTAGATCACAACATGCCTATGAGCAACGGATCACAGCGACGCTGGACGACGGACACATCTGGAGGAAATATGGGCAGAAAGAGATACAAAATTCATCCAATCCCAGGTACAAGATACCGTATCACTACCATGTTGCATAGGTACCGTTTGATGTTTGATGCGCAGTTCTCAAAGAAAAAAAAAACAATAATTTCTGCACGCGCGCAGGGGCTACTTCAGGTGCACGCACAGATCGGACCAAGGCTGCCCCGCCAAGCGGCAGGTCCAGCGCTGCGACGCCGACCCGTCCAAGCACGTCGTCACCTACTACGGCGAGCACACGTGCAGGGACCCGTCCCAGATCGTCCCGATCGTCATCCACGCCGCCGGCGACGCCCCACCCGACGGCGGCGCCAGCAATCTCATCAGCTTCGCGCTGAGCCGAGCCAACGCCGGCAGCAATAACGGCGGCGCTTCGTCGTCCCAGACGGTGGCGGCGGTGGACGGGAGCGCAACTCAGCTGTCCACGTCGTCGTGGTGCACCAGCGACGACGTGTCGGCCGGATCGTTCATGCAGGTGGACGAGCTCGGGGCTGTCGTGGGCTCCGCCGCTGGGGTGATATCAGCAAGAAAAGTTGCTGCCGGGTCAGCACCGGACGATGCTGACACGATGATGCCTGGGCTTGGTGGCGTAGGCACGGGCACCGGCGCCGGCAGCTTCCCCTCGTCTCCGAACAGCCTCGGGTTTGAGGTTGGAGATGACGACTTATTTCGGTTGGACTTGGACCCCCAGCTAGTATGTACTCTATGGAATTGACATCAACGCGCTTGCTTGCAAGATCGTTGCATGCTTACATATTTACTTTCTGGGATTACATCTTTGTAGTGGTAAAATACTTATCTGTACATATATGTATTTTGATGTAATCATCGATGGGCCGACGAGCACCGGCGTTGACTTTCTCTCTCTCTCTCTCGTATACTGAGACTGCTCTTTTGGTAGACACGCAGCATCTACATACTTTGGTGGGCAGGCAGGGAGTAGGTATGCAGACAGGCAGAGAAGTTAACAAAAAAATGCATAAATATCAAGATATCATCAAATACTGTCGTGGTACAATCCTCCCTATACAAATACTGATTTCCTGTTTCATGCCGGTCGGGAGTTCAGACGGCGTTCAGAACAGAACAACTCTTGTCGAATCTGGAGTTTGGTAGAGGGGAGGGGACATAGCTTTGCGGAGTTGCGGCTACGACAGCCCCGCCGGTCGCCGAGCAGCCCGTCGTCAAGAATCATATTCATGTAGGTGGACGAGCTCGGGGCCGTCGTGGGCTGCCGACGGCGCTGGGGTGATGTCGACAAGAACAGCGACCGGGTCAGCACCGCCACCGGGCAACGGTGATATGACACACGGGCCTTGGTGGTGGAGGCATCTGCGGCGGCAGCTTCTCCTCGTCTCTGAACTGCCTCGAGTTCGTGGCCGGGTAACTTTTTTTAGTTACACAGTACAACTTAGATATTCACAATATATATATACTTATCCCTATAGACATATATATGTAGACCCTACCCCTATAATTATCTTTGAAGACTGAGGGACGAGCAAAATGCTGTGAGGAGTAGGCTTAGCGGGTTCCACATGACGAGGAAGACGGGGCCTTTCATGTCCACACACCAAGTTTGCAGATACAAGCAAATGGCCGTCCCCACAATGCCCTGAAACATATCACCTCACTTATATTTATGAATAACCATGCATAGAAACCATAGCCTCACAAATCGATCGAGGAGCTAGTTGCTTCACGCTGACTGATTAACTGAGCAGTTACTACGTACTGAGTATGCAACGGCGAGCAGAGAGAGGTCGAATCCAAGCTTCCATTTTGAAAGGTCCCTGTCGATCGCCACGGCGACAAGGCCCGATTGGACCGTGCCGAAAAGGCACTGGATCAGGGTCAAAACTAGCTTGTTCGGGTATTCCTTCAGCAACAGACCCTGCATATATCAACGACATGAAGTAGTGATCTGTCGATCCCCATCCTGTAATTGAAGTGTCATTCTACTGGTTTCTTCAGTTTACTGGTTCCGACGAGTCACCTGCAAGATGAACCAAATGGACCAGGCTCCACAAGCAACGAGCATAAGAAACGTCCATGTGATCCACAAGCTCTTTGAGATGTGGGTCGCGGGATCGTGCCCTCCTCCGTTGTGGTGTTCGGCAAAGACGCGGTGGCGGTTCAGAGGCCTCAACGATGGACCGGCGTACAAGGCGATAAGGAGAACTCCGGTGAGGCAGAGCGCCATGCCGGTTATCTTGGCTATGCCTGATGAGGTTGCAAGCTTCAACACCTCCATCCTGCACCGCAAACATCAATCAATAAAAAATAACAACCTCAATACTGAACACATCAGCTCTTGTATGTATTACCTCAGCATCAACGCCAAAAAGAAGGTGACCACGGGCACAGAGTTGCCGAATGCAGATCCCACGGTCGCAGAGGTGTATTTCAGGCTAGTGTTGTACAGAGTCATGCCTAGTGTGCTCCTATATGAATATACTCAGAAAAAAATAAAGGAAAAAATGTTTGATCCAACACAAGAATCCATACCCCATAAACGTGTAGAGGAACATCTTGAGAAGGATCCTACACGACAACGCTGGGGCATTTCTTCTGCAAAAAGTTAATGATCAGCAATTGCTAGGAGAATAACAGATTTAATGATCAACAATGGTGATTTTCTCTTACTGCCCCGCTGATGCAAAAAAAAAATGCAAACTGGATGCATGTTTCAGTTTAAGATCACCTTTCAAGAAAGGCCAGAGGCAGCAGGATGGCCGCAGCAACGACTTGGCAGTAGAAGATGTAGACGAAGGTGGAAAGGCCCTGGTCAAAGGCAACCTTGGATATCACTAGCGTCGTGGCAAAAATCACCTGTAGCACCATGGCCACCGCATAAGGCGTCTTCTTCCTTGCGCCCACCTTCATCTTGAGCAGAAGTCTAGAACATCTCTACTTCTACAGTATCCAGTTTGAGCACAAGTGTTGTGTTTTTTCAGAACATGATATATAGGGATGGTATCACAAACTAAAATAAAGGTGCTCACCAGAGAGGCCCTGTTCCTCAGTATACAAGTAAACCTCACAATCCTTCCATCGTTCAGCCCCATCAACAACGACAAATCTCTAAGTCTGTACTTACCAACTAAAAACGTCTGTGGCCGGCTTCCTTGCTTGTTTAATCAGACTGATAATGAAATGGGTCTGATGATTGAACCCTACTTTTTTGGGTTTTTTTTTTAAGTCTCATTCAGCTTGGCTTTGTGTGGAAACTTAAAAATGTCGCCGACCACGTACTGAAACAAACATGAGTGACTAGCGTAGTACTACAGTACAATATATACGACCCACCGATTCACATGTTCATATGCTGTTCGATACATTCATGCATTCAGCTTGCAACAAGTCTTAGAAAAACAATAAGAAGTCGTACGTAAAATTCAGGAAAAACTAAAGAACAATTGAACTGAACTTGTGACCTGATGAACTAGTAGGCCAACAAAAGGCCTACCTCTGCACAAGTTAGAGCGCAACACATATGACTCATTTTCAGATACAATTGTCACATGGGACGATGACAACGACGCATCCATCCAATAAGTGACCGAGGGGTGTTTGCAGTTTAGATGCAGAACGAAAGTGATAAGCATGAAGTCACCTTCTTGTATGTGCAACATATTCACTGAAAAAGAAAATGTAAAAAAAATGATGACATACTAATTAAGCTATGTATATGAGTTGATAGCATTGCAGACGTACTCAACATGTTCAACATGATTGATAACATCCCGTTGACAAACGGCAGGACAAGTGCCACGAAGAAGAAAGCTCTATTGGAGTAACTGAATACACAATCAACTCCTTCCACAATCAACATTATTACCAACATTTAGTTGTAGAGTGCTAGAATAAACAATTATATGATATTAATCCTAAGTGCTAATCAACCAAAATAATAATAATAAAAAAGAACTTGCTAATTTTCAATAGGCTAAAAATCTGGATTGCTTTCAGTCGAAGTTGTGAGCCACATGATCTTAGATCATTTCCTTTTACATCCTGATGCTCTCTCTCTCTCTCTCTCACACACACACACACATGTTTAGCAGTTGAACTCACTTCCCTGTCTATCGCCCTCCCTCCTGCCGTGACCGCTTTCCCCGACACGCTAAGGGCATGTACAATGGTTCAGATGACGGTTGTCTGTAACATCACACCATTCATTATTAAAAAATAGTAATAAAAACATCTTTCACAATGGCTGGATTCTGATTTTCTTTTTCTTGCATGCAACTAAAGGAAGTGATGGTCAAAAGTGATTTTAACTTTGTAGATTATTTTTGTGTTGCTTTTTTACGTCAGCGTGAAAAGTGAAAAAGAACAACTTACTCCATATCGTTGATTTATTAATTTTCAATGTATATGAATCTTATTAGAGGAGAAATATAGATCATATCAATTTCTTTAATTTGGTTACTCCGGTACAAAGTAAATAACTTGTATTCAATGAGACAAGCTAATTTAGCTGTGTTGTAGCTGCATGTTTATCGACAAAATGGAATGACTACCTTATTCTGCTGTTCCAAAATTTAGGCTGACTCCAACAAGAGTAGCTATTTTGTAGAGGCAAAAAGACGTTTGCCTCGTGTGAACAGTAGATGCATCGGTGTTGCTCTCCAACAGATAGCAGGCAAACGCACGCGCTGCTGGCCCTTCGTTGCCGCTCGCCTGCGCGCCGACGGACCCCTGCTGCCGTACGGGTACAGCTCCGGCGCAACCCGCTTGGCCTCGAGCTCCCTGAGCACAGGCGTGAAGATGCCCCACACGGCGTCGAGCTCGTCGCTCCGGATGAAGAGGCTGCGCTCATCGGCGACGACGCCCAGCAGTAGCCGCTCGTATGTGTCGGGGAGCCACCACCACTCGCCCTCCGCCTCGACGCCACCGAGCTTGCGATGCACCGGCAACCCCGCCTCTCTGCGACACGCCGCCGCCATGCAAGGTCGCGCCGCCGCGCGCCGAAGCAGCCCGCCCCGCTCCTCTTCCGTGTTACTGTGCATTCGAGGAGAGAGGGAGTGTATTTTTCCACCGCCTGTCTCCTCGATTGCATTTTGTCTGCCGCTTTGCCTACTCTGTTGGAGTGTTTTTCTCGTGTACTGTACGTTCCGCATTGCATTTTGCGTTTGCCTCTCTGGATGGCTGGCGTTGTTGGAGTCAGTCTTGGCACGTGGGTTAGTCTTGCCACGTAGTTTGGGTTTTGCTTTAGCTTCCCAAAGTAAGATGTTTAAAAATAGAGTAAATTTCATAAGATCCTAGATTTTATGGTCTTTATGTTACAAAACCGCAGATATTTTGACTCGTCTCACATAATCTAGGTTTTATGGTCGTATTGTTTCATAAAATCCCACATTTATAAAAAAATAATATGAATTTTAGAAATAAATCTAACTTTTATATCAGAAGATAAATTGGTTGTGAATACAACTCGATGTTTGTTGATTGAATTAATCGGAATATGTGTGCCATGCAAGCAAAAAAGTTAGTTAACATATCAAATTCCTTATTCATTCTTAATGAAGATGGGGTTTTCTGAAACAATATAACCATAAAACATGTGGTTATATAATACGAGCCAAAATACCTGAGATTCTATAATAAAAGGACCATAAAATCTGGGGTTGTGTGAATTTTACTCTTAAACATACGAGTAATCAAAATCTTACAGGACCAACACATGTTAATTCGGCGGCAAGGCTAGATTGTGGTAGAAAAATAGATCGCAGCAGCGTGCAACATCATAAAACAACAGCGTTTTGGGGACACGGTATCGCTGCGTGCAGCGGTGGAAGATTGTGATCTCTCCCTGATAGCAATGGTGGCCCATCAATCTGTATCGCTGAGGCATCTTTCTGATTCATTCTCTCACACAAAAGATCAGGTGTGATATGGGGCAATCACGCAGGGCCAGATTGTGGTAGAAAAATGGATCACAGCAGCACGGAGGAGGAATCATGCAGAATCAGATTGTAGAGGGAAGAGGAATTGTGAGGAAGAAAGAGATTAGAGTCAGAGCAGCGGATCAGGATGGATGTACACCAGTTGTGACGTGCGGGCAAAAAGTCATCAATTGGATCCTAATTTTGCACAAACAGACCATCGGGTACGTGCTCGACGGCTTCTCTCCATCCTCTATGTTGTGGTTATGAGTCCAGGATTAGCCGAGGGGTTATCGTGTCAGTCTGCTAGGTCGAACGTCCCTCGGTCAAGCTTTTAGAGAGGGTGAACAAGATGGAAAAACAGCAAAGTGCCAAAGGGTCTGGTATTGTGCCCTCCGGGCAACGATTTTGTATTATATGGATTATTCCATACTAGAAGGTTCGGTTTTCAAAGAGGTCATCTCCAGCCAGAGCTACAGGTGAGCATTTATAGCCATATGCCCACCTGTCCCCCGGTTGTATTTACAGATTTGTTCTGAGATTTATATTACACATCTCACTGATTACTCTAAGTGTATTCTAGTACTTCAATCTCCATCCGGTACATGTCCTCGATGGTCACTCTCTGATACCTTCGCCTGGGAGCTGCCGTACAAGGCCGTACCAGCCTTCGAACGTCTATTGGACCGAAGGCCCTTTGGGCCTTTGGTCCGTCCGAACCTTATTGTTTGCTGATGGGCTGCTTTCTGGCCTTGGAAAGACTAAGGAGTGGGCTTTCCCCCCAACACTCTATTCCTCTCTTCTCCAAGTCGGATAAAATTTGAGATGGCTTTCCTTCCAGACAGCTGATGTTATCCATTGTACATGTCCTAACTAGTTACCGTTGAGCCCCCCCCCCCCTCTCCAACATGGCCCAATTACCATTTTCCACCACCCATGAGGAAGTTTAAAAAAATCATTTTTAAACAAATATTTTAATAATAGACCGTAACTATATTTTTAGAATCTAGATCATTTGATCATACCAAATAAACATGACACGACCGACATCATATTGACTAAAATTTCCACGTCGGATAGATAGCAAGCTCGAAGGTAAGAGAGTCACGTCAAATTGAATGACGTGACCGAAACATGAGTCATGTCAAGTCATTTGGTGATCAACACTTGGTGAAATTTAAACATCCTATCTTCATACTTAATTAGTCTTTGTCATCTATTTTTAGAATTTATACATACGAAATTAGAACTTGATCACAAAACAAAAAGTTTCTACATAACATGCTTTTTAAATAAAAAAATTAAAAAAATTAAACTATATAAGTAATTTATTTATTTTTATCTTAAACAGAGCTAATATTTAACAATAACAGTTGGACTTGGGCTAGTTGGATGAACAAGGATTGAACTAGCCCATTAATAACGGTCCACTTTCTCAGCCGCCTTTGAAAAAAACTTTAGCGTCGGCTTATATTTGGACCCGTCTCTAAAAATAATAAAATATTTTTTAGTTATGGTTTTCTTTGATCCGCTGTTACTGTAAAAAAAATTTTGTCACTAAAAGCCTATTTTCTGATAGTGTTAAGAGTAGCACTAGCACACAATAAATAATCAGACGGTACAAAAATGCCAGCGTAGAAAGGTTAAAAATTTGAAATCAACCGAAGGGATGCAATCCTTTACGCAAGTGGGATCTGGCCTTTAATTTGATATTTATATTATAATATATCCATGTTTTGGCTGCAGTTGGAAAAAAAGATTTGTTGCATCGTTATTTGTGCGCAAACATAGAATACTCGTACGATACAGGCGTGTGGTTCTGCTTTAGTTTCTACTACTGGCAATATCACATGAAAATTTACTGGAAATTCTCTATTTAATAGTCTGGTGCGTGTTTCATGTGGCTCAGCCACGAGTCCGCGTCACGGACTAAAAATACTGTCCGCATCTCGTTGGTACTAAGTAGATGGCAATTGTGCCTTATTTAACGACACTGACACTCTGACAGCGACCTTTTTTTTTTTTATCACTACCGCTGAGGATATGCACGACGAAAATTAAAACTCTGAGCTTGGAGCCACGCAACTGCAAGCTTAACTTCACGTTTAAGCAAAGCTGCTTGAAATTACTCCCTGTTATTACTGTTACTGTTTATAGTAATTTGTGTAGATATAAGCCCAATTGTTGTGGATACGGCCACAAATTCTAGAAACGGATTTTTTTAAAAAATAAAATTCTCTATAGAAAAATCATTTGATGGATGTTTTATGTATATTTCATAAAAAATTGATAGAGAATCAAGAGAAGTTATGCATTTGATATTTTTGAATTCTAATATAAATTTAAAAAGTGTTTTTAGAGAACAAAAAGAAAAATCTATTTTTATTAGAACACTTTGGACGATGAATTCTTTTAGAATCTAAAATAGAAGGACTTTAAGAAACTTTGTCAAACAGCACCTTAATGTAGATTTTCAGAGACATAACGCTGCAACCCAAGTTATATTTTCGCAAGACGGGACAAAAATGCGGCACGCATCATCGTGCCAAAATTCCTTTGATAAGATCATTATCCCTGAGCCGTTCGGTAGAGGAGCACGAGATGTTGACCCGGATCGTGAATCTCCAGGCTCAACTTTGTGGAAAGAAGAAAAATCAAACCTAACCACGCCACGCGCCTCCAGCACGACGGCACCCTGATCCAACGGCCGAGGCTACTGGCACCGGTCGCTTTCGCCACGGCGGGTTTGTTAAGTTGTTTTTCTGCAGCGAGTTGGTTTTGGTTGGTCGGGCTTTGCTTGGGCGGGGCGCGCAACCGACGACTTCCCCGCGTGCGCCCCGCGCGGAAGCGTTCGAAGTCCTCCATCCATCTCCATCCGTCAAGCATCAACCGGCCTTGGTAGATCTCGCCGGCCGGCCGCCTGCCTCCAATTGTTTTCTGCACGGCACGGCACGGCGCGGAAGAGTCTTTGTCCAGGTCCGCAGATCTCTCTGTCCCGCGTTCTGCCGCGTGGGAATCTCCGCTTCCTGCGGGCGGTCGATTTTTTGGATCAATCTCCTCCCCCAATCCCTCTGAAAAACCTCGCTGTTTGATCCCCTGTGCTGAGCGTTGTCGATTGAATTGGCGCGCGAGTTGGCTGTGTGCTCTGATCGGAGGAGGTGCAGGATGAGGGGACCGGCGTGGCGGGCGCTGCTCCTGGTCGTGGCGCTGGCCGTGGTCGACCTGGCGACGGCGAGGTTCGTGGTGGAGAAGAACAGCTTGCAGGTGACCTCTCCCGATGAGCTAAAGGGCAAGTACGAGTGCGCCATCGGCAACTTCGGAGTGCCGCAGTACGGGGGCACCCTGCACGGATGGGTCCAGTACCCCAAGTCCAACCGGAAGGCGTGCCAGAGCTTCGACCAGTTCGACATCTCCTTTAAGCCCAAGGCTGCCGGAGGACGCCCCAATTTCGTGCTCCTCGACCGCGGAGGTGAGGATCACCTCTGTGTTTTAGCTTGGGAGATTGGTAGTTAACAAGTTATCGAGTTATTATTTGAAAATCTATATTGGATTGATTAGCTAAGGGAATTGATACGTATCTTTTATCCTGATGTTTCTACTCTAGCTCTTTGCATTGATTGCTTGTCACTTAGCTTCTAGTAGTTCGATTTCTATTCCATGTAATGCAGATTCCGTGTTCAGAAAAACTCCACTACAGGAACTGCTTACTTATCCACGTAGCAAGTCTTTGCTCTGCTATGCTTACTATGCTGTTAGAATCAGAATGCGCTTATAAATATCAAAATTTATGTACAAAATTATATTCAGACTGGTGTGATGCAGAATGACAGCAACAAAGTAAAATTCATAGTATACGTTCAATAACTTGAGTAAAATTAAATTGAATATGGTCTCCAAGTTACAGTTGGAATAGGGAATTCAGTGGTATGACACTACAGACTTCTCTTTTGTACGGTTAACTGTTTTATCTGTTTAAGCTCCATCTGGCAATGTAAGATTGAAATGGTTCAGGAAAATTGTGATTGTCCACTACTTGTTAGATAGTAAAATATATGTTATTGCTCTTAGTGTAAAACATGGAAGTATTTGAGCATTTGGGACAAATTACAGTGCTTGCCAATCATGACTGGACAAACTTCTAATTCTCTACTTCATTACGTTTTCCATTGCACAGACTGTTTTTTCACAACCAAGGCATGGAATGCACAAAATGCTGGAGCTGCGGCAGTCCTTGTTGTGGATGACAAGGACGAACCTTTAATCACAATGGACAACCCAGAAGAAGGCAAAGAGCACCTGGAAAACATCACTATTCCCTCAGTGCTCATAAAAAAGGAACTGGGGGATAAGCTTAAGAAATCTGCAGAAAACGCTGATATGCTCAGTGTTCTTCTGGACTGGAGGGAATCTCTTCCCCATCCCGATGAGCGTGTAGAGTATGAATTCTGGACAAACAGTAATGACGAATGTGGTTCTAAATGTGATATGCAAATGGATTTCGTGAGGAGCTTCAGAGGAACTGCACAAGTTCTTGAGAAAAAGGGTTACACGCAATTTGTTCCTCACTATATTACATGGTATTGTCCAGAAACTTTTGTCTCAAGCAAGCAGTGCAAATCACAGTGCATCAATCATGGAAGATATTGTGCACCAGACCCAGAGCAGGATTTTAGCGAAGGTTATGATGGAAAAGATGTTGTGGTTCAGAATCTGCATCAAATTTGTGTATTCAAGATTGCTAATGAGACTGGCAAGCCATGGTTGTGGTGGGATTATGTGCATGATTTCGCACTTAGGTGCCCAATGAAGGATAAGAAATACACACCCGAATGTGCCCATGATGTTATTAAATCACTCGGTATGTCTATTTGGCACTGTTTTCATGTATATCTAACTTTTCAGAGAGCTGATTCTCTATTTATTTATTTATTCCTCTTCGTGTAAACAATTGTCTAAGCTACTGCCATATAATTGGTGATTTACTCTGTCATGCCTGGTTACAGGATTGGACCTTGAGATGATAAACAAATGTGTTGGAGATCCTGATGCTAATGAGGACAATGAAATTCTAAAGGCAGAACAAGATGCCCAAGTATGAACGTATTCGTTGATATAATGTTTTTGTTAGCCAGTGCTATGTGCTTGCATATTTGCATCAATGTATGGTTACTTACTCTTTCCTTTATTAAGTAGATTGGCCATGATAAAAGAGGAGATGTCACAATACTACCGACCCTTGTCATCAACAATAGGCAATACAGAGGTATGCCTATTATTTTGTGCTCCGTCTTTTGGAGTGTGGTATTCTTAGTGTGATTGTGTCACCATTCAGATTTTTCTTTTTTCTCTTCAGGTAAGTTAGACAAGGTTGCTGTCCTGAAAGCAATCTGTTCAGGATTCGAAGAGACAACTGAGCCTGCTATTTGTTTGAGCGAAGGTCTGCAATCTTTTCCTTTCTACTGTGAAGTTTTTCCTAGATCTTATCTGATGTGGCATTCACTCTAGTCCTTACCCTTTTTTTTTCTTTCTTTTTTTGGGGTCATGTAGACATTCAAACAAATGAGTGCTTGGATAACAATGGGGGTTGCTGGCTTGACAAAGCTAATAATGTTACTGCATGCAAGGTACAGTTTTTGATATCAGAGATGCGAAAGATGTTTAACCTGGTTTTCTTTTTCCATTGTTTAATGGTAAGAAAGTTCTAATTGTCTTATATGGCTATACAGGATACCTTCCGTGGGCGTGTTTGTGAGTGCCCTATCGTGAAAGGAGTGAAATTTGTTGGTGATGGATATACCAATTGTGAAGGTACTATGGAATTTACTTCTAAATTACATTGATAGAAGCTATTTTTCTTATGACAATTTCCTGCGACGTAATTACCTGTGTTCTTTTCACTTAAGGATATCCTCTATACAGCTTTGCCAATTATTATTCCTTATTATATATTAGCAGAAAAAATTAAATACTTTTATGCTAATTGTACACATTCTACTAGGACAAGTAAAAGAGAACAGATGTCGTAGTTAAACAATGTTGTTGCATTATATATTCCATTGTAGCTCTGTGTAGAAGTACCTTATTACCAAGTTTATGTTAGCTGGTACTTGAGAGTACAACTTGGATTGACACTTGCCATTGTCAGCTTCCGGCATTGGTAGGTGTGAGATCAACAATGGAGGATGCTGGAAGGAAACTAAACATGGGAAGACAATCTCTGCCTGCCTGGTAAGTAGATGTTCTCTTGATACATTAGTTTTTTTCTTTCCGGTTTGTTTGCATTGTGAAAGCTAAATGTGAAATTCTACAGAACGAACAATCCGAAGGTTGCAAATGTCCAGCAGGCTTCAGGGGTGATGGAGTGAAAAGCTGTGAAGGTATCACCAGAAACTCATTCACAATCTGGAGCTATCTATAAAAGGGCATAAATCGATTCTGCATGTCAGATTAAAGGCCTAGGGACTGCTCTATTGGAGCATTGAAAGGTTTTGCTGTTTTGGTGGGGGTTCATTCCTCAGTCTTAGCGCTGCAAACTTAAGAAAGATCTAAAATACATTGGTCATGGAGATAGTGAGATAGAAGGTCATGAGGTTCAAGTCAACTCGTACCAGATAAACTGAGCAAAGCCAAAATACAGTAACTATACATATAAGAAACTAAGTAATACTTCTACGAGTGACACTAAAATGAAGGTCAGTCAATCAAAATTGCCGCAATCCCGTTGAGGCCACTGCAAAAGATGATCCGCCCTTGCTGGCTGGATCTTGTGCATTATCTACTTGTGTTGCTATATAAAAAAGGCATATGTTTTTTTAGCATCTGTAAGAGCAGAAACCAGTACATTCTGAGAAAAACAAAACACCATTGCTTGTCCAGCAAAGTGTGCAATCAATTCCATCTAATAGAAAAGATCTCATTTAGATTCACTTGGCACCTCAAGACCTTAGATTTTTCAATTCATGGACCTCTCATCCAAATTGTTTTAGGTGACATTTCAAAGCATCTATGATCTAACATTACACAAACTGACCCAGTGAACAGCTGAAAACTGTATGATCAACAGTTTCATCATGCCACACTATTCAGTGCTGCCACTGGCATTTAACAATGATTCCACATATTGGCTTTAGCACGTCAAACATTTATCGAAGACCACTTTCATTTGAGCAGATAGTCTGTCAATAGGAGTTCTTTCTGTAAATTTCATTGGTTGCGCATGTTTCTGTATCTTCAGCTTTGAAAACCTTTTACTTACATGGATTTTTTGTTTTACTTATTTGCAGATGTTGACGAATGCAAAGACAAACTTTTCTGTCAATGCAAGGGTTGCAGCTGTACGAATACATGGGGAAGCTACGAGTGCAGCTGCGGTGACGACAATATGTTATACATGAGAGAGCATGACACTTGCATCAGTGAGTAGCCTGGCCTGTGATTTTAAACACCTGCTCCATTGATGACAAGTTACACACCTGCAATTTTGTTTGAGATGGTTGATTATATACTTCCTTTTAAATGATAGAATCTAAGCTGTTTCTCAGTCATTGGTTCATTTCTGAAATATCACACGCATGTGCTTCTGAGTAGTTCTTAATAGACAGTGGCTATCTTTCTAAATAGAATTATGCTTGATGTTGCACAACTTTGTACTGTATCCTTATTGTGTGGTCCACATAACAAAGCTATTAATCGTATCAATGGAAGTCGAACTATATATGCCTTGGAACTATATGCTTTATACTCATTTTTTGTTCACAATTTTTTTTTTCACAGCTCTATGTTCGCTTCTAGTGAAGCGGAAGAGTAGCAGCTTTTATCAATGTGATATGGACTCTTGCTACTTTGTTACCTTTTAATGAGATCATGTAGCAGTTGAGATTGCTTTCTGTTAAATGGCATACTTGTCACAGATTTGTTAATGGAATCTGTGGGCCTACTTGAATAGATATGGTTTTGTCCTGGTCACTATTAGCTCTTTCGTTCTCCATTTCCCTCATTTCACTAGCGCTGGGTCTGACGGATATGTCTCATGCGATTTCTGAATGTGCAGGTAAAAAGGCCTCAACCGCCCCTGTTGGCTGGAGCTTCCTGTGGGTTATTTTCTTCGGACTCCTTTTTGCTGGGGTTGGAGCATATGCAGTGTACAAATACAGGCTAAGGGTAAGACAGCGATCCAGCTCTCTCTCTCTTCCCTTTTACCTTTATTTGCATGTTGTCACACGTGAGACTTCATCATTAGCCACTAGAAGTCTATAACAGCAATACATTTGATACTGCCTAACTCAAATCTGCATGATCATTTATCATCAGAGTTACATGGATTCGGAGATTCGCGCGATTATGGCCCAGTACATGCCTTTGGATAACCAAGAAGGAGCAAACCAGCATCATGTCGCGCATGCTGAGGATATCTGAAAGGGCACTCCTTTCCCAGAGTAAACATAGGAGCGTGCAACATTTCCATCTATACTGCCGCATCAGTGGCCATCGACTTTGCAGAGGTCAACTGGGCGCAAAGATGCGGGGTTATGTGCGAGGAAGATTTCCGTGTTATGTAGTATGATTCTAAAGAGACACATCATTGTTGCACGCCTCTTTTCAGATACACTTTGATGAACAACAGCATAGTGGATACATGGGATCATAGTTTAGCGTTCTTTTGCCTTTTATTTTTCTTCAAACCAAACGTGCAGTGGACTGTCGCATACATACCAACATTTGTGTACATAGTATTGTTGAGACTATAGATTCTCTCTTGGCCTTATATACACCTGAATAAAGCTTGAGCCTTCAAGCAGATTACCAATGCACGTTGCATTGGTTTCATCAGTACCTGTGATTACCAGTTACTCCACGTCGCTGTTATTTTTTCGAACCGGTCTTATCTGCTCTCAGGATAGCGCCGGGGTACTCTAAACGATCCGGTACGCCAAAACTTGCTCCCATTTCCTCCAAATGTAGCGGGATAGCGGAGGTACGTGACGTACCGCGGTGGGGCCCATCTTGCTCGAGCCGTTGCTCTCGCGCCCGCATCGGCCGCTGCAGGTGCTCCAGGTGCAACTGCCGTCAGCCGGCAAGCTCGAGGGCGGCAGAGGGAGGAGGACCGACGAGCTCGAGGCCGCCTGGATCTGGCCGGAGGAGGGAGATCCTCCTGCTCCAGGCCGGTGACGGGCGCGGCGTCCTCTTGCTCCAGATCCGGCGCGGCACGGAGGGGAGGAGCGCGGCGGCGCGCGCGGTGGAGGAGGGAGGGTGGAGGTCACGACGGCGTGTCGGCTCGCGGGGGAGGAGGCCCTCGGCGCTGCGCGCGGGCCTCTTGCTGGGGCAGAGAAACCAGAGAAGAGAGAGAGATTGCGGAGGGAGGAAGAGAGCGCGCAGGCGGCGACGCTGCGGGGGAGAGAGAGGCAGGCGAGAGGGAGGGGGGGGGGGGGGTGGGGGGGGGGGGGGGGGGGGGGGGGGGGGGGGGGGGGGGGGGGGGGGGGGGGGGGGGGGGGGGGGGGGAGGAGGCCTGCGGCTTGCGGGGGAGAGAGAGGGCGCGCGCGGGGGAGGCGAGGAGGAGAGAAGAATCTGGAGAGAGCGCGAGGAGGGGAGAAGAACCTGGAGAGAAGAAAAGGAAAGGGAAAAGGAAGAAAAGGGAAAAAAACAAAAAAAGAGAGAAAAAAGAAAAAAATATTATTTAATTAAAAATTGGATTACTAAATTATTGTAAAAGGGAAAGAAATAAAAAAGAAAAGAAAAAAGAAAGAGGAGGAGAGATGAAAGGAGATGATAGTTAAAAAGGGTTGAATAAAATATTGGGTTAGTTGATATAGAGGAAGATATAAAATATAAACGGATATAGTAAAACTGGATATAGAAGAGAGAATTTTATTGAGTATGATAAAATATTCATTTTAAAAAATAAATTTAGAGAATAACAAGTATGGTCAGTCAAAGCTCCATATATGTTTTCTGAATGAACTGCAGACATGTTCAATCGAGATTCCCCTTCCCTACCCCTGGAGACGAAGACATGGAAAGGAGCGTGTTACTCCATTGCATGGTCGGGTAGCAGCACACAGGTGCTCCAAAAGGGGAGAGAAGCTGCCAACAAAAGAAGGGCGCGCGCGTGCAGCTTTTCCACAGGAAAGCATGGACGGGCAGCATGATAGCGTGCGCCCTCGCGCATAGTGAGATTCCTTTCTTCCTTTTGAGGGCGGGAGGGAGGTCTATCCTAACGATTCCTTCTGCAGCTGCAGCTGCTGCTCTGATGATCTTTGCGTTGAGACGCTCACTCACCGGTGCCATGCTTGGCCATTTCCTACAGCTATATTACGAGTGAGTAGTAGGCATCTTTTCAGGAGAGGAGAGGCTGCAGCAACGATCAGCTGGTCACGGTTCGTCTGGTTCGGGGTGGCATTTGCGACGCAACGCAAATGCGTCCAAATGGCCAGTGCGCTGGCTAGTCTTTGTCACTTGTCACGACGTAACCAGCTGAATGCACAACCCTGTTTGGGGGAGATTTTGCTCATCTCGAGGAATTTTGTTGCTGCGTGTCCTGAGCGTGCCCGTGAGCGTGAACACAAAGTCGTGAACAAAAATTTTACTCGCTCCGCCATCACGCGCATCTACACATGAAATAATCACGGACGACGATGATGAGTGAACCGGAGATCCTGCTCGACGTCTGGGAAAAGGCACGGCGGTTGTCTCCGACAGGCGAACGAAAGACGGTGAAGAAAGGGGCGATTCGACCGTTCATGTTCATAGGCTTGCGTGGGGGCGTAGCGTAGGCACCAGTAGTAGGGGCCCTCCCGGCCCGGCACGCACAGCTTTCCCCGAATCGAGTTGATCGTTCCTGCCTGCCTGCCTGCCTGCCCGTCGTGGTTGCAGGCGTTAACTGCTTGCCTGCAACCGAGGCCGAGGAGAGGCGACAGGGCGCTGCCGCCGCGTGCATGCGGACGGGGGAAGAGAAGAGGGGGGAGCATACACAGCGCGCGCGGCGGAGGGCAATGAATGCGTGTCATTGCGTATTGATGGCGGCAATCAAAACTTCGTGCTGCCTCTGTTCTGCGGGAGGAACAGATGGACCAACCCTTGGACGCGGCGCCGGACCTGTGGCGGCGGCAAACCGCGCGGTGGCCACCGATCGAAAATTCCACTTCCCGCCGCGCGCGCCGTTCTCGGGGCGGAAGCGGAACGGGGGCGAGCACAGCAGAGAGGGCCGTGGGCGGATCACGGGTCCCGGGCTTCAATCACGATCCGTGCCGAGCGCGTTGGAATGGAAAACGGGTGGTGATGCCAGCTGCCTGACTCGGAGTATAGACGTATCAGTCCAAAAAAAAAAAAAGAAACAATAATCACGTAGACGTATCGTGCGGAGCGGCACACGCCGGGTCGCCGCTATCAATGTGCTGGCGCACCCGGATACATGCACCGGAGAGATTGATCGTGCCACGGAGAAGCCTTCTCTCCGTGACCGGAATTAGTTGGTGAACATGCTGGCTGCTGTTTCATGTTCAACCTGCCCCTTTCGGCGGGAGCAGACGGCTTGCGGTGCGCCTGTGCCCGTACCAGCACGAGCCTGACGCAAGCCACCGCCGCGACGGGGCAGAGCCACCTCAAAAGCACCAACGACTCTCGCGGCGGTCGGTCTTGCTCGCCCGAACCCGGTCCACGGTGGCCTCGAACCGGGGGCATCTCCGCGCGAGAATCGAGGAGGAACCAGCGCACGGACGGGGCATCCTCTCGGTCCATGCACCCGGCCCATTCCCTTTTTTAACCCGAGCCACCGTACGCGCGGCCCATCCGAGCCCTTGATCGTGCTCTGCGCCTGCTCCCCCCGCCGTCCGATCCACGCCGCTCCTCCTGCCCTGGAGCCGCAGCTTCTTTGTCCCCTCCACGCTCGCAATTTCTTCAGTTCCCACTCCCCACTCCGCCCACTCACTACCCTCTGCTCTCCCCCCTCCTCTTTCCTTCTTCCCTTTGCTTGCGCAATGGCGCTCCACGGCGAGGTGGCGGCGGCGACGTAGAGGGCTGCATCCTTGCTCTCCAGGTACTCATCTGCTTCTGCGCCTAAAACGTTGTTCGTGGAGTCGATTTGTAGGGCTTACTCTCATAGTGTTTCTTGCTACTATTAGTCTGCAGGAGAAAACTGCGGAAGGTGCCGTTACAAGCACTGAAGCCGTGCTCCGCAGATTTACGCAGGTCGCATCAGCTTCCTCGGCATTCAGACTCGCGGCAATGCGGCCCCTCGCGCTGCTGCTTCTCGCCCTCCTGGCGGCGGCGCCGGCGGCGAAGGCCAAGGGTGGCGGTGCGGGGCTGGACGACGACGTGCTGGGCCTGATCGTGTTCAAGGCCGACGTGACGGACCCGGACGGCCGCCTCGCGACGTGGAGCGAGGACGACGCGCGGGCATGCGACTGGGCCGGCGTCACCTGCGACGCGCGCACGGGCCGCGTCTCCGCTCTCTCCCTCGCCGGCTTCGGCCTCTCCGGCAAGCTGGGTCGAGGCCTGCTCCGCCTCGAGGCGCTCCAGTCCCTCTCCCTCGCGCGCAACAACCTCTCGGGCGACGTCCCCGCCGACCTCGCCCGCCTCCCCGCCCTCCAGACGCTGGACCTCAGCGGCAACGCCTTCGCCGGCGCAATCCCCAACGGGCTCTTCTCCCGGTGCCGCGCACTCCGCGACGTCTCCCTCGCCGGGAACGCCTTCTCCGGCGACATCCCGCGGGACGTCGCCGCCTGCGCCACGCTCGCGTCGCTCAACCTCTCCTCCAACAGCCTCGCCGGTGCGCTGCCCAGCGACATCTGGTCGCTCAACGCGCTGCGCACGCTCGACCTCTCCGGCAACGCCGTCACGGGCGACCTGCCCGTCGGCATCAGCAAGATGTTCAACCTCCGGGCGCTCAACCTGCGAGGCAACCGCCTCACCGGCGGCCTCCCCGACGACATTGGGGACTGCCCGCTGCTCAGGTCAGTGGATCTCGGGTCCAACTCGCTGTCCGGCAATTTACCGGAGTCCCTGCGCCGGCTCTCCACCTGCACGTACCTTGACTTGAGCTCGAACGAGTTCACCGGGAGCGTTCCGACATGGGTTGGAGAAATGGCGAGCCTGGAGGTGCTGGATTTGTCGGGGAACAAGTTCTCAGGGGAGATTCCGGGATCCATTGGTGGGTTGATGTCGTTGAAGGAGTTGAGGTTGTCGGGAAATGGGTTCACTGGTGGCTTGCCAGAGTCAATTGGTGGATGCAAAAGCCTGATGCACATTGATGTGGGCTGGAATTCCCTAACCGGTGCACTGCCTGGTTGGGTCTTTGCGTCTGCTGTTCAATGGGTCTCTGTGTCTGAGAACACATTGAGCGGAGAAGTATCAGTGCCTGTGAATGCATCTTCGGAGCTCCGGGGCGTGGACTTGTCGAACAATGCCTTCTCTGGAGTTATCCCATCAGAAATCTCGAAGCTGCAAATTTTGCAGATGTTGAACATGTCATCGAATTCATTCTCTGGAAGTATTCCGCCCAGCATTTTGGCGATGAAATCGCTGGAGGCTCTTGATTTGACTGCCAACCGTATAAATGGAAGCATTCCAGCTGTCATTGGAGGAGACTCGTTGAAAGAGTTGAGGCTGGGGAAGAACTCCCTCACGGGCAAAATCCCACCAGAGATTGGCAATTGTTCCTCGCTTGCATCATTGTAAGTTTAAACACATCTTTCTGATTCAGTTCAGTTATATGCAAATGTCTATAGTCTGGCATGTTATTGATCTTATGAACTTAATTACTAAACTCTTTCTTGATGGTCTGATACTCATTTGATTTATGTTTGCAGGGATCTTTCACATAACAATCTAACAGGAACAATTCCAGAAACAATAGCCAATCTTGCCAATCTTCAGACTGCTGATCTTTCTCGAAACCAGCTCACCGGTGGTCTGCCAAAGAATCTATCTAACCTTCCCCACCTCCTGCATTTCAATATCTCACACAATCAGCTCTCTGGGGATCTCCCTCCTGGTAGCTTTTTTGACACAATCCCCTTATCATCTGTGGTGGACAATCCTGGCCTATGTGGTGCAAAGCTCAACTCTTCTTGTCCTCGTGTCCTTCCGAAACCAATTGTGTTGAATCCAGATTCTTCAACTGATCCGATGTCACAGACTGTGCCTGTGCCTGATGGTGCCCCAAGACATAAGAAAACCATACTGAGTATCTCAGCTCTTGTTGCAATTGGTGCTGCTGTCCTAATTGCTGTTGGTGTCATTACGGTTACTGTTCTTAACCTTCGAGTGCGTGCCCCTGGAACTCATTCCGCTGCTGCCCTGGAACTCTCAGATGGATATCTTAGCCAGTCACCCACAACTGATGTAAACGCCGGCAAGCTTGTAATGTTTGGAGGAGGAAATCCAGAATTCAGTGCCAGTACCCATGCCCTTCTGAACAAGGACTGCGAGCTTGGGCGTGGTGGTTTTGGCACCGTCTACAAGACCAATCTTCGAGATGGGCAACCTGTTGCCATCAAGAAACTCACTGTATCAAGCTTGGTTAAATCTCAAGTAGAATTTGAGAGAGAAGTAAAGATGCTGGGCAAACTACGTCATCGCAACCTTGTTGCACTCAAGGGATATTACTGGACACCATCACTGCAGCTTCTTATTTATGAGTTTGTCTCTGGGGGTAACTTGCATAAACTGTTGCATGAGTCATCAACTACAAATTGTCTCTCCTGGAAAGAAAGGTTTGATATAATTCTTGGTATAGCAAGAAGTCTGGCTCATCTACACAGGCATGATATTATCCACTACAACCTGAAATCAAGCAACATTCTGCTTGATGGATCAGGCGAGGCCAAGGTGGGTGATTATGGACTGGCAAAGCTACTTCCAATGCTAGACCGGTACGTTTTGAGCAGCAAGGTACAGAGTGCACTTGGTTACATGGCTCCAGAATTTGCATGCAGAACTGTGAAGATCACTGAGAAATGTGATGTGTATGGTTTTGGTGTTCTTATCCTTGAGATCCTAACGGGGAGGACACCGGTGGAGTACATGGAGGACGATGTTATTGTGCTTTGCGATGTGGTGAGGGGTGCTTTGGACGAAGGGAAGGTGGATGAGTGTGTTGATGAGAGGCTTTGCGGGAAATTTCCTCCGGAGGAGGCTATTCCAATCATGAAGCTTGGGTTGGTCTGTACTTCTCAGGTTCCTTCCAATAGACCAGACATGTGTGAGGTGGTGAACATCTTGGAGCTGATCAGGTGCCCCCAGGATAGTCCTGAAACCGAACTAGGTTAAGTTATATCTACTCCGTTCCCTTTTCTATTGTTTTTGTCTTTTTGAGATCCTTGCTTGGCTACTGAATGAATGATGAAAGACGAAGGAAATTCTATGTAGCGGTGATTCAGATAATAGAACCGTAGTGTGTCTAGTTAGTCTTTTGATGGTTATTGAGGAATGTTTATGTAGTCAATGCAATTGTGTCATGGCCTGGGAATGTTGATGTGTTTGACTTCGATCCTCATCAGTAAGGTGTATGGTGTGGATCCTCTCACATCAACTATACCAGGATGGGACCACTTTAGGAAAAATGTAATGTAGCTCGTGACTCCTGTGGCAGCGTTGTAATATTACTGTAACTTCATCACTAGTTATGCAATTTATCAGTACTACTTAACCTGTCATCTAGTATACATTGCCTGGCGCATCTTGGAGCTTTGCTGTCGAACTATCCAGTTGTGATCTTACTGTTCACATGCTAACAAGTACTATCAGTCAGAGAAATTTTGGTGTTTGTTTGTTTCTCTGCCTGACTTATTTGGAATCATATGGACAATTAAATAACGGGGACCCCACACGTATGACTACCCAGTAAGTACTAGTAACTGTTATTTTACATAGTTTTGATTTTTCTTTTGTAGAATTATTTGTATAATAATTATAAATCGTTACTATATGTCATGGTTAAAAATGGTGATTGAAATTAGAAGTTGTCCAAATTTTTAGTCAGATAAAAATAATAAATCTTTTTTTAATGAAAACAGTAGAAAAGGCTCCCACTATAAGTATTTCTACAAAGAACTGTTATGTGCATTTCTATAAAGAACTGAAGACATGCATTGCTCGTATGTTTTTATAATGTACTTTGTTTCTGCCTGCAATTCTGCGAGAGTATCTTCGTTTTTTAACATCTTTTTCGAGAGAGGAGACACTCTTTACTCTCAGATCATGGTAGCAGTACTAAATTAATGATGCTAATCGGACTCGATGTCCATGGGGTGCAAAAGTTGTTCTGAGTTCTGACTGGTCCTTGGACTTGTCTCCCCAGCATAAGTCGGCTCCCTTGAATATCATGCACCTAAAAGTGCAGGAGATACCATATAAATTAATGAAAGATTGTGTTGGCAGTTGCATCTGGAGCTATTTTGCAGTGAGCATAATCCTACTTCGTGCTTGTTTGGTCCCCTCACGATCTACTAAGTATGTTCTTTGGCGGCTATCGCCCAACGGCAGAGTAATTTGTTCTTAATCAAAGTCTTTGTGATGTGTGCTCTTAGCTGCTTTTTTTGACCGTCAAAACAAGGGCCCCGTGTAGCATGTAACCGTGCAGTCTTGTTTTGGAGTCTAGCCGAGTTTCTGTTGTGCAAGCTGCCCCCTCAAAGCGTTTGCCTGCCTGCTTGCTGCTTGGAAGCACGCTGCCTTCGCATTGGCATTCTCATCCTATCTCTCGCAATGTCTAACCTGAAGAAATAAAAGTTATCTGAACCAAAATCTGATGGCGCTGGGTGGTGGAATACGGTTCAGCAAAGAGTCGCTCTGCCACCACACCCTTTGGTCCTGTTCTCCTGTCCTTTGTGTTCACTTTCACTCACTGGAAACCTTTGAAGCGAAACTCAGGGCGGGAAAAGCAGAGATGGGAAGAGACATGAACCCATGGGTCACTTTTTGAACATGCATTCATCTGGTAGTGGTGGGTCCTGTAAGCAAAATGCTTAGGAGAATCTTTGCGTACTGCATGGCGCTTTAACCATGATTGCTCCATGAGAATCCAAAGGGAAGGTTGTTGTGGGCTGCAAGTGTCATGTAACTGTGCTGATCATTATAACTGTACCAACAGTAGCAGGTGCCGCTGGTAATAGTAATCCCCAGTACATTGTGATTATACCTTCAATTGTTACTTGTTACGTACTCTGTCGGAGTAGCTAGCATTAGTAACGGCTCTGTCGGAGCATGAAACTCTCATTTGAATCGGTATGGTAAGAGTCATGCTGCGAACCATGTGGTAACCGTGCAAACTGACTGGGCACTCACTCCAGTGCACTGTCCTTCAAGTTGGTGTACCGTACCATGTGCGAAAAGGACGTGGCATGTTCATGATTAGTAGCACGCCCCGGCCCTGCTGCGAGTGCAAAGCATGAAAGCGATAGGGAGAGCAACAGATTAAAGCTTGGCTGGTCGGTGAAGGCGGGCGCTTTTATTTGAAGGCCAGGGAATTTTTTGTGCGTGGGGACTCCACGCGAGCGGATACGGACGATGAACCTTCAATCCGACAGTGCCACTAGTGCTCGTTGCCTGTGGTGCTTCACAGCTTCTCTTCAAGCCGGAGCAGCTCTCAGCTCTGCTACGGAAAATGCTAGTAGGTGCAAGGTCGGAGAGCCAGATTAGCCTTGTTCGACAGCACAGATTTCATTCCAGCCCCTTTTTTATTTTTGACCAGAGTTCCGGCTGATTTCGATCCGGGGGATAATAGGTGGGGATTGTTTTTGGCTCATGGAGGAAAAACAATAGCCAAGACGAACCGGATTACAATCCAGATCAGACTTAACCGAACGCCCCTTTCGGAGTGGGCTGACATTCGTTCCATATCAGGCTGATCCGCGTGAAATGGAGGGAATTTTAGACTGTTCTGGGCCAAACGAACAAGGGAGGAAGACAACTGGAGCGGCAACCCTGGGCCACTAGATCCTAAGGGTCCCTTTTCATGCCATATATATATATTAACTACTAATAATTTTAATGATTTGATAACATACTTATACGATTAAAGATCAATTAACTAATTTCGTGTAATAAAATAAGTAAAAAAGACTACATCTATATATATACTAGCAAAGTGCTTGTACGTTGCTACGAGCTTAAATAAATAAAATATATTTTATAATTTAAATATAAATTATTTATATAATATAATTATTAACATTTTTACATAACAGATCATATTTATATTATTATTGCTGCTTCTTAGTATACTATTTTATATGTCATAAGTATCAATTTTTCTATTGTTTTTCAACGTATTTTTATCATAAATATTTTTTTATCTCTAATGTTAACGATTTCCACATATAGTGTTGTTTGAGTGCTATGTTGCAAAATTAAGTAAAATAACATTAAAAAATACTCAAATATGAGAAGTAGCTATATGAAGCCCAATTCACCATACAAAGAGGGATTCTCACAAACTCATAACATCTACAAGATATCACTAGATCTCTATGAAGCTCAACATGCAAGACCAAAGTCGTGATCCAATTCTAAAGATTTCTAAAAACTTTATCCAATAGGAAAAATCAATTCACTCAGAATAAAAACAACACTGCGCATTGCGACACGATTTTGGACTTGAAACATACTCTAATGAGAAAAGTTAAAACACGAAAGTTGTAGATCTCGTCGAGGCCTTTTCGGAATATATGTGGATCATATTATTTGGACTTCTGAGGTAGGAGATATAGATCCCGCACAGAGACCTGCGTAAAGGAGTCCGAATTAGAACAAATATTTTGTATCGTAAATTTGGAAACCAAAACAGTAGAATTTTTACTTACAAAGTTATAGAATGTTTCGAGGGCTATGAGATAGAGTTCGAGTTTGACTCATTTAAACTCTGGACAACAGATTTATGATTTTTTGAATTCAGTGTTTGATATGAAAGATACAAAATCGATTTGGATTCAATCTCTAACTTTATGGGTGTACGATAGATTTTTTAATAACGTAAACATTTCAACTAAATTAATATATTATAGAAAAAGCTCTAATTTTTTTGTTGACCCTGGCCCCCTAAATCTCAGCTCCGGCCCAGATTGCAAGCCGATGCTGAGATTGAGGTTTCTATTTGCAGGTGGTAGTCGCGAGGGGACTTCTTTGATTCGTACTAGAGGTTTTGCCTTTTTTTTCGAGGGGTATGTCATAGTTGAAACGCCAGTTTATGTATGAAATTAGAGTGTGCGTAGAAGTACTTGTACGATTAACTTCTTGTGACACCAACACTCGTCTAACGCCAGTTTTCATGTGATGAAAATTTGTTGTTCCTTCTGACGGGCTCGACTGGATCTTAAGGATTTAAAGCCTCCTGGGAGTATGGCTTCTTTGGAAAATGAAATGTAGTACCCTTTTTTAGGAAATGAAACTTTTTTTCTTTTTTTTTTTTAGCACAACAGGCCACAGGCGAGGTCTGCTCAGCGCTTCGCGCATGGAAATGGGTCCAACGAGCGAGTACTCGATGGGTGAACCTGAACTCGGGCCTACACTAGAAATGCTACTCTTTTCTTGTCGCTACACGTTTGATAGTCGGTTGTTTACGTTTTAGTTAGTTGTGTCCGGATGCTACAAGTTGCCATTGAAATTATATTCTTTTGCCCATATAGTAAATGTACACATTGTAATTTGTATGATGACTGACAATAGTTTGTTACAATGTTTTATACAATGAATGTTTAAGATATGATAAGAATCAAAGCTTAATTTGGAAAAAAGTATGTATCACCAATGGTTAAAGAAATATGTGTTTACATCAAATACAACACGTTCAGAATAATTACGCTATATGGTGACGAAAACAATGGTGATGGCACAATCAGTTAAAAATGAGGAGCTACTTCTTTGCAATGTTAAATCATCGTGGCAAATATTGCTCACCCTTGTCATTTTTGAGTTCTTTGTTCAGTTTTGTTGTCTCTCAAGTCTGAAAGTTCCATAGATTCAGTTATAAGTAAACATTGGATGGCACACAGAGAGCTTAAAACTAATGGCAATGACAAGGTACAAGGTAGGTGCAAATTCACTTGAGGGAAGAATGTAACTATTCTCTTTTCTATGCCAGATTTTGATATACCACTGTTCTTTAGGGATCAGGTGGCAAGAATTTCCTGGGCATTGTCCTGGAGCTAATATTTAGCGTGCAAAGTATGGGTAGGAGTGACTTTTCATGTTTGTGGTAACTATATGCAGTTTAGATGAGTTGTTATTCTCAAATATGAGCAGAACACGAATATGACAAAGAGTTTTCCCTATTAATGAAAGCTCAAAGAAAATATGACCTCTTTCAGCTCAGTGCATGGCTAAGGTTAAAATTAGTAGGCCTCCTTTTTTCTGGACTAAAAAAACAGTAGGAGAGACTCTCACTGCATTTTATCAGTAGGCCTTCTTTTTTATAAAATAACAAAAATAAAAAACAAACTGAGAAATAAGCAAAGGTACCAATTTAGTTTAGAGGACATGTACATGTCTTAATATCATGATTTTGTTGTAATACAACTAATCTTGAATTAAGACATTATATATACACTCTTGTAGTTATCTTGTCCCGGAAGAAGCAAATGATCAACAGAATTCAGATATTGAGCATCAAGATATCCAGTATAGAAAGTGGAGGCCCAGAGCTGGTGATTAAGAACATTGAAGAAAATATTTGCAGATCCTATGCATGACATTTTTGAATGTATACTCTATTAATATTAGATAACATAAAGAAGAAAATCATCTATCTGAAACATCTTTAGTATTTCTATCAGCAAACAAATTTTTATGTATTAGTAAAAGGGCCCTTAGTAAAAAACACAAGGTCTTAAGTTCAAATAAGCATAAATATAAATGTTTGAATCAAAGAAAATGCTGGATTATACATATCTTTCACAATTACCAGCAGGAAGAAAATTAGAAATAACAATATAAATATGGTTAATTAACTGGGTTACGAAAACTTGTATGACTTGTATTTTTTTCTGTGAAATACCAATCTCAGCGTGAAAAGTGCCATATGAAAAAGGATAGGCATGATTATTGCCTTATTCTTATATGTGAAAAGCAATTGAGATGGAAATACAATACATAGGGACATAATGATTGATGCATTTCCTATCTAGTTCCATTTCAATATTGCACTGAATGAAAGGAATTTTCTTACTCAAGATGACATATACTGCAGTGTATGCTTGGCTAGATTTTTTTTCTTTAATTTTCCTTCTACTTCCTTTTTCTTATATTTTTCTAAGAAAGCAAATATATAAAGGCAAGAAAATAAATTGTCAGTCTTCTTTTCTTTTAGTAGGAAATTGGCATCTTTTAGATCAGTGACAGGAAAACTTCACAAACTTTAAACCCCTCTTTTTTGGTTCAAAGATTCAGTTTATCTAAAATAATTTCCATGCACAATAAAAAAAAGTGAGTCTAGTACCACAAGTCCCCTTACTGGTTTATCAAAAATCAAGGGAACACCTGATTCCATTTATTATATTTGCATCTATCAGTTCAGAAGTGTTATCATTGACTCCCATTGAAGAATAGATTTCCCAAACAAACATGTTCTACCCCTGTGTCATCAAATAGGCTAAAATGTTGGTCATTATTACTGAGAGATTTCAGGGCAAATATGCTGGATAAGCAAGTCAATATCTTGATTGGTGATCATCTCATTAAACAGTTTCAAGTTCATTGGAAGCTTAAATACCCTACTTGTACAATGCCCTATGGCCCTATCAGTTTTTCTCCCTGTAGAGGCCGGAACAAGTTTCCATTATCTAAAAAATCAGTTTTTCTCCCTACAGTTAGCTATCCAATCCTGTCAAAAAAATCCTAGTTTTTTCCCCACTTATCAAATAAAAATGAAACAGTCAATCCAATCAAAATATAAAATTGATCCTATCCAATGTTTACTCTTAGGCATTGCAGTGATGAGTGAGTGACATACTCACGAAAGCCATATGCTGTCGCTGCCGTCCTTGTTGGACATGGTGATGCTCATTATGCGTGACAAATTGATGGTAGCAGCGATCTTTTCAGCGAGCAGCCGGAGCATGTACTTCCGTAGGCGTAATTGATCCTTGATGATGGTGTGCCGCATTAGTTTGAATCAGTGAACCGAGGTGGGCATCGTGTACACGGTGTACCGGCGACTTGTATGCACGGCACCTGCTTTGATCTTCTTCCGCTTCTCTGGTGGAGGGCTTCCCATAGATTCTCCGGCTTCCAGGAACTGATGCGTCCGGGGAGACAGGAAAGTCACGGCTCGGGCTAGCGCTCGGGGAGACCGGAAAGTCACAGCCGTCGGGCTAGCGCCGACAGCGGGGGTGCTGTTTGAGGTAGCGAAGAGCCGGAGGCGGCATATTCTTTTTTCCGGAAATCCTTTTATCAAATCGACTGAAAACGTCGGTCTGCTTCAGTCGATGCTTCACCTGTTCCATCTGTTCCAATCCTTTTTGTTATTTATTTCTTTTGTTCTTTTTGTTATTTATTTATTTGTAAGATTAATTGTATTAATTAGTATTATGTATAAACTATAGAAAAGTTTTATTTTTTTATTCATTGGATGTAGATCTAAGGGTTAAAAACATTGATTGAAAGAGACCTCTATTTTCAATCAACTGAAAATTAGATACTCCTTTTTTTTTTCTCGTATGGATGGGGGCGATTCAGAAGTGGATCGATGCCGTGAGGAGAAAGAAGCGTAAGGTGGGAGGACCTCTTTGCGTGAATATGATTTTTTACAATGTTCTAGATGTATATGTACATGTCAGGGTGGAAGGACAGCAAACAATCTTATTCGATGGTTCAAGAAGGGCCTAAATGTAAACATGATCTACGAAATATAGCAGTGTGTAATACTTTTCTTTGTGATCCGACGGTGGAGAATCAAAAAGTGATGTGGTCTGACTATTTTTCAAGAAAACGCACACGTTTTCAATATATAGAGATGGGCAATGTACTCGAGAACACTAATAGGTAGCTCCAATGGTGGCCAAACGGGCCATGCCTAGTGGGTCGGCATAAAGGCCATGAAGGCCTCATAGATGAGCTTACTTTCTCCCTTCGAGCCCACAAGTGAAGCAGGCCTCCAGATTTACAGACGAACAAAACAATCTTGGCCTACCTGCAAAAATCTTTGCACGGTCAGTCAGAGTCTGCGTAACACTGTGGAACCGGCTTGCTCCGTGGCGCGCCGCGTCGCACGACAGCCTCTCGTTCTCGTTGTGTGGCCAAACCCCATCTGCTCCCGTCCGGCACGCGCCCCGCCCATCCATGGCTTCCCTCTACCACAACTCCTCCCTTCCACTGTCCTCGCCCCATCACTTCACTGCCTCAAGCCACCATGGCAGTAGCGCCGCCGTTCCTCGATCCGCGGCTCCTGCCTCCTTGGCGTGCCACTGCAAGCCGACGCCGCGGGAGCAGCACGACGCCGACGACCTCCTCCGCGCGCTCCAGTCCAACGGCAACGGCATCCTCCACACTGAATCCCCTCCGCCGCAATCCCTCGCCGATTCGCGCTCCGACGGCGAAGACAGCGGCGGAGGCGGCGGAAAGCGGAGGCACTCCTCGCGTCTCCGCGCTCGGGACTGCGCGGAGCGGATCATGGCCCTCCCCGCGGAGGAGCGCGTGAAGGTGCTGGACCTCCTTCAGCGCGATGACGCGGCGCTCACCGTCTCCGACTACAACGACGTGCTCTCGGCGCTGGCGCGGGCCGGGGACCACGCGACGGCCCTGGCCCTGTTCCGCGCGATGCCCCGGCCCGACGCGCACTCCTTCGCCGTGGCGGTGCGGTGCCTGTGCCTGCAGGGCTCGCCCGACGAGGCGAAGCGTCTGCTTGACGAGATGGTGGGCCGCGGGTTCGCGCCTGGCCCGTCCACCTTCTCCGCCGTGGTGGGCTGCCTGTGCAAGCGCGGCCGCGTGAGCAAGGCCGTGGCGGTGCTGGACGCGATGCGCGCGGCGGGGTGCGAGCCCACCATCCGCACCTACAACAGCCTCGTCGGCGGGCTCTGCTACGTGGGCCGCCTCGAGGAGGCCCGCGACCTGCTCCACACGCTCAAGAAGAACAACGACGGCTCGCAGCCGGCGCCGGACATCTACACGTACACCATCGTGCTGGACGGGTTCTGCAAGGTGGGCCGCACCGACGAGGCCATGGCCATCTTCCACGACGCCGTCGCCGCGGGCCTCTCGCCCACCATCTTCACCTACAACGCGCTGCTCAACGGCCACTGCAAGGAGGGCAACCCGTTGCGCGCATACGGCCTGCTCATGGAGATGTGCACCGGCAACGGCAACGACACCGCATCCCCGCCGAAGCCGGACAAGATCAGCTTCGGCATCGTGCTGCCCGCGCTGCTGCGCGCGGGGGAGAGCGACGCCGCGTGGCAGACGTACCGGCGGATGGGCCGGGCCGGGTTCGAGGCGGACGGGCGCGCGCTGGACACGCTGGCGCGTGGGCTGTGCCGCCGGTGCGCCACTGACCTGTCCGCCCTGCGCGACGCGAGGGAGGTGTTCGCGCGGCTGGTGGCGTCGGGCCACGAGCCGGCGTCGTACGCGTACTGCCTCATGGCGCAGGCGCTGGCGCGCGGCGGGGAGGTGGACGCCGCGCTCGCGCTGCTGGGGGACATGGCGCGGAAAGGGTACGCGCTGAGGAAGCGCGCCTACACGGACGTGGTGCGCGCACTGTGCGACAAGGCGCGCGTACGCGACGCGGTCAGGGTGCTGGCCATGGTCGTCGCGCGGGGGTTCGTGCCGGGCCGGAACGCGTTCGACGCGCTGCTGGGGGAGCTCGCAAGGCAGGGGAGGTGGCACGACGCGATGGCCGTGTACGCCGCAGCGGTGAAGCGCGGCGTCGTGGTGTCCTGGAAGCAGCACCTCGGCAGCAAGGAGGCGCGACCGACGGAGGAGGAGAAGCCACTGCAGCTGGGCGTCCTGCAGTGAGGCTTCCTGCTGTTGGAGCTTCCAAGTGATATTCCGTTCGGTTTCCACTGCCAACCATTGTGGCGCGCAAGTGCGTCGGGATTCTGAGCTTCTGTGAGCTGTGGATTCACAGTTTTGTCAGCCGGTGCAATTTGGTGTTCAGCTGAGAGGCGCACCAAATTTTTCTGCATAGCGTTTCCATTCTTTATCAGATTATAACGCAACGGGCTGGGCAAATAAGCACACCGGACCACACTCTACCATCTGCTTCCGGACGCAAGTATCAAATCACATAATAATAACTGTATGTAATTCCACAACATGATCCGAGTGAACTGTTCTTCTTATGTTTCTTCTGTTCTGACGCTCGTGGTTATTGTGTGCCTGACGACGCCACACACATTGTGTCCCGGGTCCTGACAGAAGTTGCACTTGGTTAATCTACCTGTAGTTTTCCATTCCTTCAACTACTCACCGCTAAAAAAGCGTGTATTGTTACTCTATTTCCATTTCGCGGCCTATGTTACGCCAGCATTCAAAGCTAACACGCAAAGCAATTATATGTGTTCAAACCAGAAAAAGGAAGAACTCACCAGTTTTTTGCGCGGCATTTCACCTCTTATCGACAAGCATCGTAATAAATGCACAATCATATTGTTGTGGCGAACCTTATAAAGAAAATTTTGAAACCTTCAAAAAGAAAATTGTAAGATAGAACGGTCAAAAAGAAAATTGTAAGGTGAAACGGTCAAATATTACTGGAAGCAGCACCTCGGCAAGGAGGAGGTCATGCCAGAGAACCCTATGCAGCCGAGCATTCTGGAGCATTCAGCCGTGTTAGGACATAATACTAGGTTTTATAATCTTAGAATAAAATTGAGGATTTTCTTCGACATGATTGCCGACACAATTTCACTGGAAATTTGTAGCATGTTGCCTTTATAAAATATGGATGTCGACTCCAACTAGTTGAAATATGTGATACATATTATATTTTTTATTATCTATAGTATTTAAATTTATATGATAATATGACTAATATCATTTCATTGACTCATGCACCTTCTCACTCTCTCTTCTCTTTACCATTTTTTATCACTCTCTCTCCCCTCTACCATTTTCTCTCCCTCTCTCTCTCTCTCTTTTGGGGGGATATGTGCCCCTCTACCCTCTACCCTTCTTTTTATCTTTTACCTAGGTACATGGCTTTCAAACTATCTCTCTCTCTCACACACACATACACTTCATACGGGGTAGACCATAAGTCTTGCAACCTAAAGATAAATATAAAAGAGAGGAAAGAGATGAAAACTACTAAAAGAGAACTTGTCATGGGATAATTATACGACGGTGGTAACTACGAGCACCTTTCTCTATTGATCGCGTCCACCGACCGGTAAGAACACGGTTGTAGCAACAATCTCATGCTACTGCATCATTCGTTCTTGTGGAAGCACTTGTAGGATCTCATTGACTTTGCCTTTTTGGGAGAACTCAACCGGCCCATGCAGTCCCTTGACAAGCCGATGGCTTCGGTGGCAACGTTGGGGAAAGGAGCCGCCTTCAACAGAGATGAACATACACTTAGCTAACTCTGCTGCAGATTATTGCGCGAAGTTACCTATCAGTTTTAGTGTAATTAACTCTGGTTATATCCTACATTGCCAAAGGGATATTATCTCAAGAGATTGTAATCCTACCGATTATGAATAGAGCTCTTGTGATTTGTTCTTAAACACACACACACAAAGAAGCCAGACAAAAAACGTTATTACCTAAACTTCCTAAACTTACTAAAACTCTTACCAACATATTTTAATTATTGATGATGTGACAATATTTTTAGTTATATTTTATTTTTTCAACTAAGATTATTATTCTAACACCTTAATAAATAAACTAGAAGTATTATCTTAACAGCATTAAATTAATAAAAATACTATAGGTAGTAATTAAGCAAAGTACATGCTAATCCAAAATGTCAAAACTAGGGACATATTTATAAGATTGTTATCCTCGTAATAGGCTTCTTTTCTCTTCTTCTAAATAAGCACTGAGAATGTTGCATTTCCTTAACCTCGTTTACAATTTTTGTTTACAATTTTTGTAAATAGGCACGCCAGAATGCAAAGCTAACACACAAGCAAAGTGAGGGTTGTTTGTTTCCCAAATGGATTGTTTAATTTAGATTATTAGTGCTAGATTATTTAATCTCAATTATATAATCCAGATTAAATAATTTAAGAGGCTATTTATTTGGCTAGCTTATTGTTGTCCAGATTATTAGTTATAGACAGAGAGAAGATAATAATGTCCTTAATTTTTATAAATATAATAATATCCAATGATATAGGTGGATAATTTTCTTTAAAGTCCTTGATCTCTCTCCTTTACTATTTTTTATCTCTTACCAAGCTCTCTCTCTCTCTCTCTCTCTTAAGGGGACATGTGCCCCTTTCCCCTCTATCCTTCTTTTTATCTCTTACATGGCTACCAAATTATCTCTCTCTCACACACACACACTTCGTGCAGGACAGATCTTAGGCCTAGCAACTCAAAGATAAATATAAAGTAGAGAAAAGAGATAAAAACTACTAAAACAGAATATGTCATGGGATAGTTGTATGACGGTGGTAACCGCGAGCACCTATCTCTATATTGATCGTGTCCACCGACCGGCAAGAGCACGGTTGTAGCAACAAGCTCATGTTACTGCATCATGTGTTCTTGTGGAAGCACGTACAGGAGCCCGTCGACTCCACCTTTCTGGGAGAACTCAACCGGACCATGCAGTCTCTTGACAAACTGATGGCTTTGGCGGTGACACTGGGGAAAGGAGCCGCTTTCGACAGAGACGAACATACACTTAGCTAACTCTGGTTATATCCCATATTGCCAAAGGGATATTATCTCAAGAGATTTCATGCTACCGATTATGAATAGAGCCCTTATTATTTATTCTTAAACACACACACACACAAAGAAGCTAGACCAAAAATGTTATTACCTAAACTTCCTAAACCTGCTAAAACTCTTACCAACGAATTTTAATTATTGATGATGTGATAATATTTTGAGTTATATTTTATTTTTTCAACTAAGATTATTATTCTAGCAACATTAATAAATAAACTAGAAGTATTATCCTAACAACATCAATGAAAATACTAGAGGTAGTAATTCAGCGAAATAGTACACATGTCAACCTAGAATGTTAGAACTGGGGACAAATTTGTAAGATTGTTATCCTCATAATAGGCTTTTTTTTCTCTTCTTCTTAAAACAAGCACCGAGAATGTTGCAGTTCCTTAACCTTGTTTTTGCAAACAGGCACACCGGAATGCAAAGCTAACACACAAGCAAAATAAGAAACATAGGAGCTGCGTTTTTCATCTCGCTTCAATTTTGCATACCTCGAGTCCCACACTACATCGATGTACCTTTATTTCGTTTCCACTGCACGGCCTGTTCTGCGAATCTAACACACGAAGCACTTTATTTATCGACGGCGCCAGGTGAATTAGAAAAGCAAAGAAAACATAGGAAAGCACAACAACAAGAGTCTAGCAACGACGACACGGCGCGCGTGCTTCGTCAGGAGGAACAGAAGCTACAAGCAGGAAACATAGGTGTTGCCTGCATTTTTGATCACCCATGGACCATCTGCCGAGTGAAGAAGAGTGTCGAGCAGCTTCACTCTTTCGCCACCTGCTCGATGACCGGCGGCTCCCTCTCCCTCCTCCATTTCCTCCCACTCTCCTCCTCCTTCCCATGCCTCTTCTTCTTCCTGGTCCCCGGGAACGACGGCAGTATCACGGACTCCTCCTGCGCCTGCACGATGTCCCTGAGCTCCTCCTCGCGCGCGCCGATCCCGGCGGCGAGCTCCGGCCCGAGCATCGTGCGGAGCAGCGAGGTGGCCCCGACGAGGAACTGCGGGTGGTTGCGACGCGCCGAGGTGGTAAAGCCGAAGAACTCGAAGGGCCCGCCCCGCGACGCCACCTGGCAGAAGGGGAAGTATCGCGGGATCCAGAACACGTCGCCCGCGCGCACGACAGCGCTCATCGCCAGCGACCCGTTCGGGAACACCACCTGGATCACGCCTTCCCCGCCCAGCACCACGCCGTACTCCGTCGCACGCGGGTTCACGTGCGGCGCCAGCATCGATCCCTGCATCGGAAATCCGCAAAAAAGCACATGTACGTGTTCTTCAATCAATCGTGTGTAAAAATTGGACAGGAAGAAGCGTTTCAGGGCTACTAGAACATACGGCGGTGAGGTTGACGAGGTAGACGCCGATGTCGGAGTGCTTGAGAGGCTCGTAGTCGTGCCTGTCGACAGCGACGGTCCATCCGTAGGTGTTCCGGAACCCGGGCTCGTTGTCGTACAGGTTGTACGGCTCCGGCGCGCTCCCCTTCTTCTTCTTCTTTTCCTTCTTGTTCTCCGACGTGGCGGCGTCAGCGCCGTCTCCTCCGATGAACCTGTTCAGCAGCTTCCTCCACGACCACGCCGCCGCCGGCACGTCGTCATTGTTGGCGCTGCACCCGTCGTCATCTTCTCCCCTGCCCACTTGCCTCCACGCGTGAGCCTCCCTGCACCGCGCGTTGTGCGCGTCTCTGCTGTGCTCGTGCTCGTCCTCCTCCTCGCCGCCGCCGCCCCCTGGCTCCGCGGCGTAGTACACGATGGGGCCGCGGGTTTGTGCCAGCAAGACGCTTGCCAATTCGTCGTAGGTGGTCTGAAATGCACAGGACAGGAAAACAATTAGGCATGCATCAGTTGTATATTGCAGTGGATGTTGTGAAGTGTTGCAGATTAATCAGTAGCTTACATTGAAGGCAACAGCAAGTGTCTTTGGCTCAAAACCGGCGAGCACTGACATCGGGCGCCCTGCGCCGCCGAGGAAGAAGGACTGCGTTGCATTAATTAATGGTTCATCAATTGCGGGACAAGGAAAAGATGAATCTTGCGGGCGGTGCGTGCCAAACAACAACAACGTGGTGGTAGTGGTACGTGCGGAGTGAGTAGTAAGTGACCTGATAGGGAGGGCCGAAGCCGAGGCCATCGGACGCGTCGATGCTGCAAATGATGTGCAGCCGCTGGCCTTTGCCGGTGTTGACCATGTAAAAGGTGGACCCGGCGTCGATGTGGACGACGTCGCCCATCTTGAGCTTCTTCTCCACCAGCTCGTCCTTGTAAATCCACGCGACCTTCACTTCCCCTGCTCATAATAATTCACTTCATATTCGATCAGTTCGATCCTTTTCATATTCGGTCAGTTCGACCCTTTTTCACGTGGACGTGTTGGGTGTTTCCGTAAACACATACTACCTCGCTGCACGAAGAGGGTGAGTGCGGAGTCGAGGTACTGCGGCACGAACAGCGTCTTGGGCTCCATGTCGATGAAGCCGATGTGCATGAGGCCCTCGCGGAACGACCCCGGCGGCCACGGCTGACCGCGCACCACGTGCACCTTCCCGCCCTCCGAATCCACCACCTTCTCCAGCCGCTCCAGCACGAACATCCGCCCCTGCTTCTGCTTGCCTCCTTCTTCCTCCTCGGGACGCCACTCGCCTTCCCCCTCCTCCCACCACGCCGCCGAGCACCGCGTCAAGATCAGGAGGAACATGAGCAGCGGCACCACCGCCGCCGCGCTTACGGGCCCGCGAGCCATCGTTTCTTCGCAGCTTCCTCCTTCTGGCCGGGCTAGTTTACCTTACCTGCTCGCTCGTGTGCTCCTTGGATTGAGATGTGTCCTCCCCGTCCCCGGCGCTATCTAGCTAGCTACCTGTTGTTTGCTTCCGTCCTCGGTGCGACGAACAAGTCGTGGATATAGCGGCGACGGGTGGAACGGGAGGGCGTCGCACGTGTCGCCGTGCATGGAGCGGCTCGTGCGTTCCACGTAGCGCGGCCTGGCTGACGAGGTGTGGGTTTGGTTGGCGCGACGCGAGACCTGCCGCGCGCGCCGCTTCCCAACCGTGAACGAAGCCGCCCGCCAGGGGATCAGAGGGCGCAGGGCACCTCGCGCCATTTTTTGTTTTCTCTGCTTCTTTGTTTCTTGCCACGTACTACAGTGGCGGGGCTTTATTAGAGGACTTTCGAGGGGGCAGGCAGTTGAGGACGCGCGTACAGATTAGCTCCTTTTTCGTCGATTGTTTTTATTTATTGTTTAAGCACCAAAAATAAGTATTTTTCCACAAAATGTCACCAACCCGTGAAAGCTCCGCGCTTGTGTAGCCTAGCGAAGTCGGTGGTGTATACGACACCTTGTAAATCCTTGTCAACCAGTTTGAATTATCTCAAATTGGTGGTATAATCATATTTTATTTTTTTCTTAATAAGATACGTGTTAAGGCATATCATCGAAAAAGTATGAAACTCAATCTCAAAAAAAAAAAGGAGTATGAAACTCGGTGTTCAGTGACCTTTCATTTTTTCTTGCTCTTTTTTAACAAGAATCCAGTGGTGTGGACTGTGGAGAAAACCACAAGCCTAATAACCAATTTTATGCTATCATAACACATGACAAAATTAGTATATATACTAATCTTAATGTAGAAAAATACATGAAAGACACTAGTCTTAATATACTTCAAATGACTAATATATTTACTAATCTTTTGATTTACATTTGGCTTAATTAGTGTACTGATTTTGTGGGACACATCGTTGTTGTTTTTTTTTTTTACTTTTTTTTTCCGTTGGCATGAGGTAGTTGTTTGTTGAGAAAACCATTATGCTCAGTTCGAGCAACTGACTTTTAACTCAAACGTTGTTAGTCAATGTATGGTTCTTATATGGTGATCATGTCTATGTGTCGAAAGCCATGGCCAGTCCGAACTCAACGGGTCATGAACTCAACCGCTACCCACTGCGTTCGGTGGAATCGATCCTAGAGGCTCTGATTATGCTTTCTAGGCAAATGGGGGCGTTGAAAGAAATCGTGTCCGGTGAAAGGTGACGTTGAATCGATGCATTTGATCAGGGGCAAAGCCAGCACCGAAGTTCACTGGGGTCAGCATTATTTTCTACCGGTGTCATTAGTGTTGGAAATAAGGTTTCAACAGCAATTTACACTTGATTTTCAGAAAACCATCGGTCTCAGCTGACACCAATGGCAAGCCGTAGCTTCGCCCCTGCATTTGATCATAAGTTGTTTTAATTCAACGGAAGGTGTTCATAAGCTATCTCAAATATAAGGTCGTAGAGTATCTTCAGCACAAGCTTTCATCTAGGTTTCTATCATAAATTTTATATATCAAGTAAAAAATTTGCTCTAACAGGATCCTATTTGGGCATGCAAAGTATGAGCTCTCAAATTGTCCTCTCCCAGTCTCAAGTTTTGGAGCCTCCTATTTTTCATCCAACGTGAATCCCGCCAATTATTTTTTTCTTTCTCTTTTTCCATACCCTCTCTTCTTCCTCACCTGCGCCCGACACCACCGCCGCCTGCTTCCTACCGCCGACGCCCGGGCACGCCGTCGGTCAAGCACTTCCCCCCCTCCCCGCAGCCACCCGTCACCCGGCCTCCCCTCCCCCACGCCCCACCGCCTGCCTCCGTGGTGGGCGAGGGTGGACCGGAGCCACCGCCGTGAGTAGGGCACGACGATGGTGTCGGCGTCTGCGGCGGCCAGGGGTGCCGCCTCCCTCCCTCTGTTGCCCTCTCCAGCCCGGTCCCCAACCTCCGCCGCCGCTTCCTAAGCAAGAACTCCTCTCCGGTGACGAGAGGTGCGGTGGCATCGGAGGGGACTCCGCCTGACCCTGATTGAGGAGCTCCGTTGCGAGCTGCTCCCCTCCCCATGACGTGACAAGATCCAACGCCAAGCCGTCGTTGCCTCCAATCTCTCGACGCCTGCCCGAGCTCGCCCTCTTGGGGCCTCCTCTCTCGCCAAGCTGAATCCCCAAGGCAGCTTACCTGCCCGAGCTCGCCCTCTTGGGGCCTCCTCTCTCGCCAAGCTGAATTCCCAAGGCAGCTTACCTGCCGTCGCGCTGCCGCCCGCTGCCCTGAGCTCGACTGTCATCACGCCTGCTGGTTGTCGCCTCGTCGGCAGTGTTCAAATAACCGGTAATAGCCGGCCGATTAACCGGGTTTACCAGAAATCGGTCCCGGGCGGTCGTGCTAACCGGCCGGTTAGCCCCAAAAAACCAGACCTGGTACTGTAGCATTTCGGTTAACTGGATCGGTTGGTTTTTCACCAAACCGAACCGGTCGGTAAATCCGGTTATTCCAACCTTGCTTGTCGATGTCACAGTGCCACTGACGCATGGGTCCTACACATGGTAGGTGTTCTGAGTCACTGACTCGTGGATCCCGCTTGTTAAAGTGAATATAGGGGCCTGTCTTTTAGTTGTACCACTGGAGTGGAGAAGAAATTTTGCATGCCCAGATTTATATATTGGCATATAGATAGGAAAATAGGGGCTTTATTTATCAAAAGGGTCAGATTACCTTGTTTGTTCCGTCTAATTTCTTTTGGTCATTTATGTACCAAAATTAAGCATTTGAAGCTTCGTTTTTGTGTACAAAACATTTGCACCTTAATTAGCTCATGTCGATGGTGTCTGTGAAACCTTGTAAGTTTTATAAATCGGTTTGAGTGAGCTCAAGTCGATGATGTCGTTTTTTCTCTTAATAAAATACATTCTTGAAAAATGAATGGATCTCGACGTTCGCTGCCCTTTTATTTCCTCTTTTTTCTTAAGAGAATCCAATAACACATAAGAAAATCCAGGCCTAATAGCTCAATTATATGCTATTATAATACACATCACAAAATTAGTATACTAATCGCAACATAGAAAAGAACTAAATGCACTAGTCTTAATATACTTTGAAATGATAAATGCACTAAACTTTTGATCTACATTTGAATACCGGACTAATTTCCTGGGATACACTTTTGAGCAACTTACTTTTAATTTAGATGTCGTTGATTAATATCCCGTTCTCATTATGTATGACAAAGTTGAGTCCAATATCAAGCTTCGAGCGATGCAAACCAAGGTTGGTCCGAACTCGATGGACCGTCAACGCATTAGGACGACTCTAGTCGAGATGACTTTGAGATTAATTGAAACGGTCATTCAATCAGATGTCATAGAGTTAATTTTCATCGGATCTCAATCGGATGTGAACTATGGATAAAAATTCTTGTATGTCATATTTTAAATAATGACATGTCATATTTGACAATATTTTGTAATAAAAATCTGCATAGATGTCATCACTAAAGTATATGCAGGTGTTTATTATATATATAAAAAAAATCTATGCAGGTGTTAGTTTGACTAAAAATTCTTGTATATCATATTTTGATATATTTAATACATTTCAACTACTGAACTACTCCCTCCGGATTTAAATTATTGACGCAGTTGATTTTTTAGCTATGTTTAACCATTTGTTTTATTTAAAAAAATTTAAAAAATTATCAAATATATTATTATAATTTATTTTATTATTAAAAAAATTTAAACCTATTTTATAATATTTTATATTTGAATAAATATTTTAAATAAGACAAATAATTAAACATAGATATAAAATTGTCAATAATTAAAATCCGAAGAGAGTACTTCCAAACGCGGAAGCATATATTAGATATGTTTGAATAGTCAAAAGAACAGACCATCAGCCATTTGCCCGTCCCCGGTGGAGGCAACCCCGGCGCTGCCGCGCCGCACCCTACTGCGGCCGCACCGAAAGACCGCGACTTGTTTTACCCGTCCCCGTGGGCGATCACATGCTCACCCCTTTCGTCCCAGATCCCACTTCACTCTACACGGCTCTACCATCGCTTAAAAAAACCAAACCAAACCCGAAAGCTACACGAGACACGAAGCACAGCCGCAGCAGCCTCTGCCTCTCCTCTATCCACCACCACACCTGCCTCCGGCGCCAACGCTCGCTCTCTCTGTCTCTCGCGCGCTCGCGTGGCGGGACAACCCGAGCGACCGAGAGAGACAGCGTCCAGACCGGACGTGCAATGCAGCAGCCGGAGCCCACCGATCCGCCGGGGCGGGCGACCTTCCCGCCCCCTCCAGCCTCAGCGCGCCCCGGGGCGCACCACCGGCGGGCCAGATCTGAGGTCGCCTTCCGCCTCCCGGACGACCTCGACCTCGGTGACGGCGGCGGGCCCGGCGGCGACGGCCTCGACGAGATCGGCTCCGAGGACGACCTCTTCTCCACATTCATGGACATCGAGAAGATCTCCTCCGCCGGCCCCGCAGCCGCGGGCTCCGACCGCGACCGCGCCGCCGAGAGCTCGTCGCCGACGCGCCCCATGCACCGCCACAGTAGCTCCGTCGACGGCTCAGGGCTCTTCTTCTCCCCCGGTAGCGGTGGAGGCTCCGCGGCGTCGCTGGCCGAGGTCCTGGAAGCCAAGAAGGCCATGAGCCCCGAGCAGCTTGCTGAGCTTGCTGCCATCGACCCCAAGCGCGCCAAGAGGTGCCCGCCTCCTCGATCTCTCTCCTATCCTCACCGATCTCCTTACTACAATGCTCGGCATTGAGAGTGAGGTCTGCGTAGTGATTTGTCATTTTTTTCTCTTAACGACGTTGCCGAGAGATTTACACGCTCCAGTTTTTCTTTCGAAGAGAATTGCCATATAATCCTAGTACAGTAGTACGGTCTACGTATCCATCATTTCGTTTCTGCGAGGTGGCGACGATCTAGTTGAGGGAGGCAGCAAGGACAATTATGCGTGCATGCTTTCTCATGGAAACGCCTGCAGGTTGATGAAAAGATTCGCATTTGCACCTTGTTTGTTTCTCGTGCGCACTGTGGATAGATGGCATTGAGTGGTTGGTTGGGAGGTTGGGACTTGGGAGTTAAGGCGGTCACCATTCTTAAGCGCTCGGTTGGTGGGATTATGGATAAGTGTTTGTTTCTGTGAGGGTGACCCATGCTTTTTGTCTGCCTTTTGCTGGGTGTTTGTGGGTTGATGATGATTGGGAAAAGGTGGTAGGCCAAAAGGGTAGCTCAAGGTTATATCTTCTGATTGTAGTTTGAGTTTTACTGTAGAAGTGCCAATATGTAAGCTGGATGATTATGACGATTATAGTAATGCTTAGTTAAAGCACTTATGGAAAGCGTCTCTAATTCTCAGAACTGATTGGCTAGATCGATAGCAAGTCAGAGACAAATGCCATGAAAAGCTATCCAACAAAAATACCAAATCAGAGAAAGGAACTTTTGACACCTATGTACTTCTGTATCCTAAAACTCTGAATCGTTCCTGTTAGTCATTGGTAGCCATTTCACTAGAAATACCATTGCAATTGGATTATCAAATAATGTTGAAACACAGCTGTTTCATTTCTAAGGATTACATACAGTAATCCTGTTACCAAACCAGTAGTTTTATGCTTTCGATGATGGAATTTTCAACACGCTTTGAAGCTCCACAAACTTTGGATGTCCCCCAGTCTACATCTAAAGTCCTTGTGCTCTGAAATTACTCTGCGTCCTCACCACCTTCTCATTTTTAGAGTTCGCTGATTATTTTGCTTATGCCAATTGGTTGACTTAAATTTACTCATGAATTGAATCATTCTACTTGTATCTTCTATTGATCAATAACACTAATGACTTTGCTTGAAAATTAAGTAGAAACTTTGAACGTGTAGCTTATGTAGTATGATCCTGATGCCTTATTTCTTTAAATTTATAGCAGAAAGGAGGAGAGAAAGCTTTAATAGAAACTAAAAAAAAATTATAGTCAGGTTGCAGCTAATTATTCTTGCATTATGCTATGTTCCTAGAGCCAACTTTTCCGGTGGCAAGTGGCATTATGTAAGTTTTACATTTTGTATCCTCTTCATGCAGGATTCTAGCTAACAGGCAGTCAGCAGCCAGGTCAAAAGAAAGAAAGGCCCGTTATATAACAGAACTTGAGCGGAAAGTTCAAACTCTTCAGACTGAAGCCACCACACTCTCAGCACAGCTTACGCTATTTCAGGTACCTTTTCCATCCGTATTTTGTTTCATGGATATGAGATCCAGTTCAGATTTCCTGTTATTTTGGAAAAATGACAATTTCTAATGAAAAAAATGATAGTTCCCCTTTCCAATCATTTTAGAAGATGAATCTTTTCAGTAAACCACAGACGATGAGCACCAACTAAATCACGCCTTCTTTGCTTGCTGCATCTTGCTTAATGTTTTTTATTTTTTGTTTATTTGTATTTGTGACAACTTGTGTAGCTCTATGGATAGGACAGTTGCACATGCTGTGATAGATCTAAGCATCCCTTGGATTAAATATCAAGTCTGTGAACAGTTTGAAAAATTGAATGGTGATGATCTGTATGCGAGTTTAAAGTGCCGCTTATTAATAGCTTTGACTGGCTGCCTCTTGTTATTGGCTATATCTTATTCTCTTGAATGTTGAAGTGTTATATATATAGTTATGCTTGCTATGATTAAATTGCTGGATGATTTTTTTACATGTTGCCTTCAAACTCTAGAGAGACACAACTGGACTTTCTGCAGAAAATGCAGAGCTCAAGATAAGGTTGCAGGCCATGGAGCAACAAGCTCAACTTCGTGATGGTGAGGCATTTTGTGACTATAATTATTTTGTCAGTTTGCCGCTTTTAATGTATTTTTCCTGTAAATGAACTTAATGCATCCACCCATCTATATTTTTCTCCTCTTATCCTAAGACCATTAATAGGGTTATATGTCGTCATTACTCATTTCTGGTGCCTCCCGAGGGCTATTGTGACATAGATATGGAACATAATGCTTATTTTATTGTACATTTGTACCTATATAAAATAAAGTGATGACTAGAGATTGTTATATTTTGTAGCTCTGAATGATGCGCTGAAGCAGGAGCTCGAGAGGCTAAAGCTTGCAACTGGTGAGGTGACAAACTCCAATGAGACATACAACATGAGATTTCAACATGTCCCATACAACTCTTCCTTCTTCCCACTTTCCCAGCAAAACACTGGGCAGCACCAGGGTGGTGCCCAGTTGCCACCCACATTCCATCCACCTCATCCTAATGTGCCGAACCACCAAATGCTATCCCACCCAAACACACTCCAAGACATAATGCAGCAGGATTCGATCGGACGTTTCCAGGGTTTGGAAATTGGGAAGGGACATCTTGTTGTGAAGGCAGAGAGCAGCTCGATCTCTGCCAGCGAAAGCAGTAGCACCTTCTAACGAGATCTTCCTATCAACCCTGCATTTTAATTAGATTTCATTGTTCATAGTCTGACATCCATGGTGCTTCCAGTTCTGTAAGCTTATTTTTTATTCAATTCGTTTGATTTAGTTGAAAATGTTTGTAATCACACCGGCTGATCTACCTCTTTGTAGACATGATCATGGACTCATGGAGTCTGTTTTGGGTTCATTTACCCGTGTGCTAAGTTTGAGATAATCAGGGCATTATGGATTGAGATGCTCGACTGTTGTCTTTGGCAACGTGGATCTGTTCATGGATTCACTGTTGGAACATATGTATCCCCTGCAATTTGTTTAGCACTGCACTATAATTTTTTGTGCTGTAAGCTAGTTTGGTCAATACATGCTCTCAATGAGTGAAAAATATGACACTGTTTGGGTCCGTTTCTTTACGAACGGTTTCATCTTGTTCAGCCTTACAGCACATGGGCGAAATGACCAGATTACCCTTCAAGCTAAACAAAATAGATCGAGGTCAAAATACTCGATCGATTCATTCGTTCCTTCTTCCCAGCCACACCGCAACTCCGGTATCATGCGCTTCCCTCGCCCTGCTGAATCCTATGTAAGGCCTTATTCCGTTGTTGCGGAATGAAATTTACATGTATTAATTATAAGATATAGATTAAGTGAAATTATATGTATTATTTTATTTATATAAAATAATAAATCTATGTCGTGGTTTATTCCCGGACTTGGAAAGCCGAATTTTGTTATATGCGTTAGAGGCTTTTCTCGGTTTTATACCATGCTAAGCTAAATCGAATATTTATTCCATGTCAGACCGAATTTCAAATTACATTTAATTAATTCAATAATTTAGACTCTGATCCATACCGTTCCGAGCCTAAATGAATAAGTCCTAAGGTGACGCCCCTGCTCATCTACCATCCAGGCTGCCTCCGCTGGACGGAGGCCAGGCCAGCCCCTGAGCAACAAGGTAAGCTTCGGGTATTGCTTTCCATGGGTGGTCTGGTCACCGAATAAATCCATCCATCCTCAATGCGGTTCCAATTTTTTTAATCTTTTTTAATTGCTTGACCTTGCCCCCATCAAAATCTCGTTAACCCGAAATCCCCAGGATGCTTGCTTGCTTTCTGTTTTCTGAAACCCCACGCATCTCATCATATAAGTAATGCTTGCTCCGTTGTTGGTGCTGCTATTTTTTTTTCCCATATCCTCACAGTCAAGCAGCTGCAATCGTTCGCTTCTGAACGGCAAGAAGCAGCAGCAGTTTCTTTTCACTGCTCAAGTCAATTGGAAGAGTTGAGCAACTAGGCAAGGGTATTTTCATCTTGCCCAACAATGTCAGAATTTCCAGGGCAAGATCAAGCTTTCGATGGTAATTTCCGGAGGTTGGTTATTTTCATGGAAGACGTGAAATTTCATTGCTACACAGAACAAAATTTTCCTGCCTTTCTTTAGACAATTAATCTTAGCCCTACCCCTACATCCCATTTTGCTTTGGCAACATCCTACCTTTTCTATGAGATCAAATTTTGAAATACATGAGGTCCTACTTGCATATCGTGGATTATTAGAACTATAGTAAGAAGAAGCTCAACTTTAATAAGGCAAAATTTACTCAATGTTTACATTTTTTTCCTAAAAAACTACTCAATGTTATATTGCTAGAAAATACTATTGAACTGTGATAAATAACTAATAGACATTTAAATTATTAAAATATTGATTATCTTGTATGGAGAAGAGAGAGAACTTTTCGAATAATCTTTATGGCCTTACAACCAATCTGAACACATCTTGTAATATAATATTGTTTCTTAGCATATAATTAACTATGATAATACAATGTGCAATATTAACAATTTAAATTTTATTATTTTTTAATAAAAGTAAAATAGTTAATAATGTTAATATTTTTTGAAAAAAAGTTAATAGTTAGCTTCCTCCGTTCTTAATTATTGTCGTTGTTGACATTAACCATTCATTCTTATTTAAAAATTCAAAATATTATGTATATTATATGGTTTGTTTTATCATTAAAGAAAATTAAAACATAATTTAAAATTTTATATATTTAAAATAATAATTTAAATAAGTCAAATGGACAAAGTTAACTTTAAAAAAGTCAACAACGACAAGAATATAAAAACTGAGGGAGTATCACTTATTACATTGCCATGATTAACTATATGTTCAGAAATATAATTACATTGAAAATACAATAATTTGGTTATAAAAGGTAAGATAGTCATTTTTAAATTTCTCTTCATACAAGATATTTAATACTTTAAATGACTTATATATATATTAGTCAATTAACATAATTTAAAACTGTCAGTATTGAGTACTATTCTAAAGCAAATATCAACATTAAAAGGATATTTATGAGCAAATTTTGTAGCATCACAATACCACAATCCAAAAAAAAAAAACTCTAGAATATACGTACTTTTTTATGTCACACCTTTAACACTACTGTGGTTTTCAAATAAATATGAACCAAGCGAGTATTGTATTATTGGGGCCCTATATTTTCCTATAAAGCCTTAAAAAGGCCAAGATTTTCTGTATATTATCGTGCTGAAATGACTTGTTTCTCTTTGCAAATATTTTTTGAACACAATATAAAATATCTACTAGGCCAAGATTTTCTGTATATCGTCGTGTTGAAATGACTACTTTGACTAAGCCTAATTAATCAAATGGAATATTTATCGAGGTTTTTTAAAATTCAAATTCGCTTCGAACTGCATAAACCCTAATTTAATCCCCAAACTATAGAAGAGGTATAAAGTGAAGTGCGCCGCAGGAGGCTTTATGTCGCACTGTCGCCGCACATCTCCACCATCTTCCTTCTCTCCCTGTATCTCCAGGCCGGCTGCGGCGGCGGCGACGACGGGATGGCGGCGGCAGTGTCTCGCGACGACGAGCTGGTGATCAAGTCCCCCAACGATCAACGCTCCTACCGGCTCCTTCGCCTCGCCAACGGCCTCTGCGCCCTCCTTATACACGACCCTGAGATCTACGCCGACGGCCACCCAGACCCTCGTGCCTCCAAGCCGAACGAAGACGAGGTCATGGATGAGGATGACGAAGATGACGAGGAGGACGATGACGATGACGATGATGAGGAGTACAGTGATGAGGATGGGGAGGGCGAAGGAGATGAAGTGGAGGGAGAGGAGGATGAAGAAGAGGACGAGGGCGAGCCGAAGAGAAGGAAAGAGAAGGGTGGCGCCGAGCCAGTCGTCAAGAAGGTAGCAACGGGTTTTGCTCTTACTCCTTCATTACTTTGTTAACTTAATCGTTGTGTGATATTGTGTCATTAGTGAACACTGGGATCTAGATTGATTTAATGACACTTGGGAGGGTTCGGCTGAGTCAGTCATTGTAATGCCATTGTGTTGGGCATAATATCAGTAGTTTGGTACCCTTAGTTGTCAAGAGTTATTTTCTGAAATTGGAACTACACTCCTAATGTCACACATGTAATGAATTCTGTGGTGGAAAACACATCACGAGTTTTATGCAAGCTTATGGTGCAACATACAAGTTTTAGCTGTTTAATTTGCATGAATTGTGATGTAAATTTGGCCTGGTTGGGACTATGGCGCATGCTGGGATTTGCAGTTTTATTTCTTTTCTTCTGACAAAATGATGCGTTGCTTTTCAGGCTGCCGCCGCAATGTGTGTTGGAATGGGCAGTTTTGCTGACCCTCCAAAGGCACAAGGTTTGGCACATTTTCTAGGTAAGAAATTTGTCTTTTCTGTTTTGGATATCTTTCCTCTTTTTGAAGCTATCTGACAGTTGAATTTGATCCTAATTCCTCAGTTAGATTAATAAACTAGTTGATTTATTTCATGCTCTCGTGTTGGCATAAAAGAGTGCTATGATTTTGCAGAGCACATGCTTTTTATGGGGAGTTCGGAATTTCCAGATGAAAACGAGGTTTGTGCTGTATGCATGCTTTTGCTTCTATATTTTTCTGGACAACATCTGACATTAGGTGTAACTGAGAAAGTCTTATATATTTAAACTGTCAGGTTCTTATTTCTATTACCATCATGTGTTCTGTTTCAATCTATGCATTTTATGTAGCAATTTTGATATGGTGATAGAGAGAACAATACACCCTGCTATGTATTTATATAAAAAAAACATGTCATTTGGTTGATCACTGAAACTAGAATGTCCAAAATGCACTAGCAGATATAACTACAGCTACCTATTATAACACTGAATACAATGTCATGATTTTCAGACAAATCTACATCATCAGTTGAAGATAATGAACCTAACTCCTCTTCTTCATTCCCTGTTTCCTGTCCAAAAAGCTTCTTTCTACTTTTGTACTCCATGCATTCCAAATATATGCTGGTAAATAGAAGGTGCGCTTGTAGATCTAGTTCCATATCCCTTATTTGCTATTTATTCGATTCTCTTTGAAGTATTTCCATATGCACAATTGACTTCTGATCAAATGATCATCACTCAAGGAAACTGTAAAAGGTTACTTCATTCTGTTTCTTTTAAAGTGCACCCTGCAAACAGTAATGGAAGGAGTACATAAAAGCTAAGAACCTTTGAATTGAAGATTAAACCTGGGCCCCATTTTTGTTCATTTGTAATTCTGAAATGTATTTTTTTTCAAGCACTGGTACATGTCACAAATAGCAGCTATACTAATGCAAATGTGTGATTTGTTAACACGACTTGGGAAGCAAAATCCCATTATCTTGTTGCCACAATGTGCTGAAGAGTTGTAATTATGGATATTCCTTGCACTTCTGCAATTTAGTTCATTCACATCTGACGTTCCTTTGCTGCTTTATGATGTTTTACCTTTGCAACATACTATATGTCTGAGGCTCTGAGCATTTTGAAACCTTGACTATTTGAGTTACTTGATAATCTTTTTTTATGTATAGTATGACAGTTACCTGTCCAAACATGGTGGTGCATCCAACGCTTTCACTGAAACTGAATACACATGCTACCATTTTGAGGTCAAACGGGAGCATCTTAAGGGAGCCTTAGACAGGTAGCTATCATCTGTGCATTGTTTTTGTTCTTCATTCTGCCATTTTTCTTTATTTATAAATAAATTCTATATTGAATTTTAAACTTATATACATGGTACTGATTCCATTATTAGATTTTCTCAGTTCTTTATATCGCCGCTTGTTAAGGCTGAAGCAATGGATCGTGAAATATTAGCAGTGGACTCAGGTATGTGGTTTTACTTTGTTCTTGTAAATGACCACTACTTTTTTTGGTTATTTTAATTACAATCATATTTACTGTTGTGTATTCAACTATGTTGCCATAGAATTTAACCAAGTTCTGCAAAGCGATAGCTGCCGTCTTTACCAGCTTCAGTCCCATACTTGCTCTGACGGGCATCCTTTGAACAGATTTACCTGGGGTATGTTCATCAGCTAGACATTTTTATATGAATCTAGTAGACCTTTTCATGTACATAATTTGGATTGGAGCTGAACTTTTGCTATTGTCCTGTAGGAAACAAAAAAAGCTTGGTGGATGCAATGGGAAGTGGAATAAATCTAAGGGAAGAGATCTTACAGATGTACATGCAAAATTACCATGGAGGGTCGATGAAGCTGGTTATAATTGGAGGAGGTGAGGCTCAATTTGTTTAAATACAATATGATTCTGTAGTTCTGCTTTTAGTTCTTTTTGAATTACAGTAGCTCATTTGGCTGTAGTCATATATCCGTGAGTTCATGCTTCTGCCCTTTAATTTCTTAATGTTTTTATGGTACATTGTTTCAGAACCCCTTGACATTCTAGAAGGCTGGACCCTGGAGTTATTTAGCAAGGTTAAAGCTGGTCCTTTGTTGGATATAAGTCCAAAGACTGACATTCCATTTTGGAAATCAGGAAAACTGTACAGATTAGATGCTGTTAGAGATATTCACAGCCTGTGCTTGTCATGGACACTTCCTTGCTTGCACAAAGAATACATGAAGAAACCAGAAGATTACTTGGCACATCTCCTTGGTCATGGTAAATAACTTGAAACATCTACACTTTTTCACTTTTGTCCTTGACGAGTTTACTGTAGCTCAATGGTTGAACACTTAGAATCTAATTTATTTCCCACTTTTTTTTTTTGATATTTGTTTCCCACTTCTGAAGTTCTTATGCTGTTAATAGAAAAACTAAGAATCTAAACTTTCCATGTTCCCATCATTGCATTTTTCATCCCTTTATTGATGCGACAGTAATAGTTATCCTGCCTTGTTGAAGTGGATGCTGTTAAAAAAAACTCGACCTGTGGGGGTTAAGACCTTCTCACGCAGGTTGAGAAGACCCCCAAACTTGCTCCACCTTTACATAGCAGCACCGTGGCCCGTGTGAGATGACCAATGACTTTGGCCAGGCGCCCGGGCCTTAGACCTGTTCCTTCGGCTAGGGACAAATGAGGGAATTCTTTTAGCCCCAGCCAATTTTGTTCCCACGGGGAGAGTTGAACCCAGGACCTGAGGAGTGCTACTAGAACCACCTAAGTAACTCAGCTAGAGGCCCGTTCGCTAGTGGAGGCTGTTAAGATTGTTGCAATTGCTTCTGCTGTGTCCCTTTTCAGTTTAGCACATGGAAATTCTTTCTTTACAATACATATTCTTTAGTACCAAACCTTTTTGCATTCCTATAGAAAATTTTTCTGCTTTGTGAAATCACATTATTACATCAAAGGAAAACAATCATTTGTGGACTTGTAAAGTTAGTTGTTTTCTTAGTTAATGTGGATTAGAAACACATAGAGAGGAAATTTTATTCTGTGGTTAGTTATTGATATTTTATTTTTCATTGCAGAGGGCAAGGGAAGTTTACTTTATTTCCTGAAAGCTAAAGGTTGGGCGAGCTCATTGAGTGCTGGTGTTGGCACTGGAGGGTCACAGCGCTCATCATATGCCTATATTTTTGAAATGTCTATCCGCCTTACTGATTCAGGACTGAAAAATGTATGCACTGTATCCATTGTTTCTCATTCTGTGCATATTTTGATTGGCCTTTATTCTTTTTATTAACAAAATGCCTTTTTTCGATTTTATCAAACTGTTTCAGTTTGCAACTATATGAACTTCACAAAAAGCTTCAATGACAATATAACAGACAAGGCCTTATTTGAAGAACTATTGAAATGCCATTTTTTGCACAAGCTAATCCTGGATTTTAGTAGAAAATTGCATGCAAAGATCACGGAAATCACTTTAAGAAGTTCAATTATTTTTTGTGGTACATGAATCTGCCAACAATTTGGCTTCCAAACATGTTAAGGACAAATGTTCTTCTGTACATCTCTGAGTGTGTTAATTTCATTTATACTCATCAGATTTTCCGGTAATCTTTTCACTTATAGGGCTAATTGAACCATTTGCTTGGAAGACCAGGGCCAATAATGAGCACTAGTTGTACAATATTCATAAAAAATGTCTTACTCTATTCTGATATGATGTGGATTGCTGAGTATGGATGCTAAATTCAGTACATAATCAGTGCCCCCTTCCGGATCAGCATGAAATTAGTTCATTTTCTCTCATCCAAAGGGATTGGATTGTTGTAAGCAGAGGCAAACTTAACCCCTTATCATTGGTATGAGTTTAGTCTCAAGGTGTTACTGGTGACTATGTAGCGGGTAGCGGGGTTAATTGGATTCATATCCTTTTGACATTATAGCATAGCATGTCCATGTATTGTTTTAGTCATGCTACGCGACATTAGAAAGTGTACTTATGATGTTACTTCTAGGCTTGACCACCACTCATACATTCCCACACTGCTAGTTTTCTTTGTTATCTTCCGTTTATTGGCAGATTGCTAATTTGTTTTCAATGACCCTTCATTGTATGACCTTCATTTTCTACTTTTTGTAGGTATTTGAGGTCATTGGTGCTGTATACCAATACATCAAGTTACTTAAGCAATCTGAGCCACAAGAATGGATTTTTAAGGAACTTCAGGATATTGGATACATGGAGTTCAGATTTGCAGAAGAGCAACCTCCAGATGATTACGCGGTTGATCTTGCAGGTCTTAACGTTTTCTTTTCATATTTGTTTCTCTTTAGTTCATATGGTGGATGTCCATTGCCATGTTTTCTGAGTCCTTTTCTTTTCAGAAAACATGCTATTTTATTCTGAAAAGCACATCGTTTGCGGAGAGTATATTTATGAGGACTGGGATCCAGAATTGGTGAAACATGCTTTGAGCTTCTTCAATCCAGATAACATGAGAGTCGACATACTGAGCAAAGCATTTGATAAGCAGTCCGAAGGTATGCGGAAGTTGATGTGTCATTTTCTTCATAATATTTGTAGCTAAGCCTTATGACTCACTCTCGTCTTCATTCAGTAGTGACGTGTCTTTTCTAGCTATTTTTGTAACTTATAGACCATCTGTGGTTGATCTATCTTATGCTTGACCTGGCCATATAATTTTTCCACCAAAGAACATCGTGTTGGGTGCTGGGTTTGGCATTTGTCTATGTTGAATTACATTCCATCGGTAGCTAAAGAATAATCCCTCGTTCCAAAAACGCCGTTGACATTTTTAGTTTTGTTTGACCATTCGTCTTATTCACAATATTAGTTCAAATATGCAAAATTATAAGTGGTGTTTCAATTTTCTCTAGTGATAAAACAACTCACAAAAAATCTATGCTATTAAAAAAAAAGAAATGAATAAGACAAATGGTCAAACATAACTAAAAATGTCAACGGCGACAACAATTTTGGAATGGAGTGAGTATTAGTGAGAAAAAGGTCTCAGTTAAACTGCATATTCATGCCTAATTGCTTCTTGGTGTTGCAGTTCTAACACCATTTATCGAATGCAGCTATTCAATGTGAACCGTGGTTTGGTTCACAATACATCGAGGAGGACATCCCAGCATCTGTGATTGAAAGTTGGCAAAATCCTGTACAAATTGATGCTGATTTACATTTACCCAGGAAAAATGAGTTTATTCCAGGGGACTTCACTCTACGAAATACCAACACTCCTAAAACCTCAATTGATGAATATCCTCGTTGCATTGTAGACGAGCCATTCATAAAGCTCTGGTACAAGATTGACATGACATTTAATGTGCCTCGTGCCAACACTTATTTTTTGATTTCTGTCAAGGATGGCTGTAGCAGCCTTGAAAATTCTGTCCTGACAGACCTGTTTGTAAACCTTCTGAAAGATGAGCTTAATGAGGTCCTTTATCAGGTGATTATTGTTGAATTTTTTTCAACTTTTCCGAGTCTGCTTCTATGCTTACATAGAACCTGAAATAAGGTTACTCCAGATTATGGATATGCATATAATTCGTTTTGTGGTTATATTCATTTTCTTTTGCCTCTTTTGATTAAGTGGTGAAGAATTGTACTTGATATGGAGTAAGTGGGATGATCTGATTAGTTGTTTTATCTCCAGAAGATCCTAATTAAATTTGTTCATGACATAATTTTCAAATAAGACACTTCCTAACAAATGTAATTCAGCTGTTAGTTACTGAAGGTCTGATATGCTATTAAATTTTTACATTGAAATTCTTTTTTCACTCACTAACGTCTCGTATGTAGGGTGGTGCAATACAGACACCTTATGTGTGGATATCTTCATTAGTTGCATTTCTGCTCTGATCATATATCAGAGAATTGATCTGCTTTCATTATTCCCTTCTTTGCACTACTAGTTGCACTGTCACCTTTGTTAATAACTTCTACCTATATTAGCTATTTTTCTACAATTAATTAACTCTTCATTTTCTCAGGCTTATGTGGCTAAACTGGAGACTTCATTATCTGTTGTTGGTAGCAAGCTTGAGTTAAAGCTTTATGGTTACAATGATAAGCTTCCAATCCTCCTCTCGAACATCTTGTCTGCTTCTCAATCCTTTTCTCCGAAGACAGACAGGTTTGAGGTAATGTATTTTGTGAGTAAAGACTCTTTGAAATATGGCTGTCAGAATCTAACACAGATGTTTTTGACTTTCTGTATTCTGGGGCTTTTCTTACCTTGGTTGTCTCGGTTTTTTTATGTAAACGTTTTCCTAAACAACTTAGGGGACAAATGGCTTGATAGTCCTGTACTTACTAGTAAAATTCTTTTCAACAACATCAACATTGTTTTCTATGCATATTAAAAGGCATAACTTTGGAATATTTGCGTGTAGTAGTACAATTAAAATGCCGAACAATTTAATTCAGAGATCCAGCTGGAAAAGCAGGTTTCAATATTCCTGTTAGTCAGCACATTTTCTTTACTTAATATTGTGCCACTAAAAGTTTAGGCACCAGTTAAAATGCGAGCGTTATTTTTCTTAATTAGTTTGTTGCTTTATCCCCTTTTATTTCTTGGAAAATAGCTTCATGAACTTAAGGAAAATTGCCTTTTGTTTGGGCCTAGTTATTTTCCATTGAGCTAAAACTTCCATTGCCAAATTTAGTGGCCTAAATGCTTCACCAGCTTAAGACAAGGCTTTGCTTCGGGACCCCAACTGCCGTAAGCTGTGGTTTTCCCCTGTTGAATGACTGGGGGAGAGGGAGATATTCTTGACCTTGAATAATCTTTGAATCACTTTCTGGTTTGTCAAAATATTGCATATTTTTGTCTCCTCCTTTGTCACCCTTAGTTTCTGGAAGATCTAAAAATATGATTTCCAGATAGCACCACCAGTTTTATATTAATGTTTCATTCTGCATTCACTAGGTCATCAAGGAGGACTTGGAAAGAGCTTACAAGAACACTAATATGAAGCCTATGAGTCACTCTACCTACTTGAGGCTGCAAGTATTGCGTGAAGTGTTCTGGGATGTTGAAGGAAAGCTAGAAGTTCTTACGAAATTGACATTTTCTGATCTTGTAGCTTTTGTACCCAAGCTTCTTTCTCAGGTACCAATACTACAATAATATCTTCTTCTCTGCATTTTTTTTTCTCTTCAATACTTTTATTGTTGTTAGCAATCATTGATGCTAAAATGCTTGCTAACAGTATGTTCTGATATTTCTCTATTTTTTTTAACTTCTTATTCCACTTGCATGACGGTTTGTTTGTTAAATCCACTTTCTGTTCGCATCCATGCAGTTGTACATTGAGGGACTTTGTCATGGTAACCTGTCGGTGGAGGAGGCAATGAATATATCAAAAATATTCCGCAATACTCTGTCAGCTCAGACACTGCCAGAGAACATGAGGCATGGGGAAAGAGTTATCTGTATCCCTGATGGTGCAAGCTTTGTCAGAAATGTGCGTGTGAAGAATGATCTTGAAGAGAATTCTGTGGTTGAGGTAGGAATCCATCTGATGCTATATACAAAACAACTTCAATCTATTTTGCTTGCTTTGTTACATCTAATTTTATAAGATAGCATTATCCATGGCTGGAAACTTTAGTTGCCTTTTTTCTGTAATATGCCTGCTGCGACCAATGTAATTTGAAGATGAAAATTAACTTAGCTTTATAAAGGGCTTTAAGCTTATAAGTTCGAAAATAACATTACTTACGACTTAAGAGTCAAGGTAGTTGTCACTTATGCACTGGGTGATACTTTCCAGCCAATTGCTCTTTGAGGTGGTACTGGGAAATGTTTTCTGTAAACATCTCCAGTGGGGCATGTAAAATTGGGCTCCCAAATCCCATTTTGCAAGCCCAAATATGCACCCAACTCCAGTGGAAGCCTGCATATGAGATCCTATTCTCTGTGGGGCCTGCATGTTAGGAAAAAAAATACAATCTCTTCTCCAATCTGCACCGCACGGCGGCGTCCTGCTCCCCTCGCATGCTGCCCCCGAAGCCGCTATCCAGGCCCCGCTCCCGACGTCGCCACCCCGGCCTCGGCCCCATTTCCGACGCGTCAACCCAGCCCCGCCCGCGCCCGGCTTCGCCCCGCATCTGGCGCTGCTGCCTGATCCCTCTCCGGCGCTCGTGTTCTCTCCCTCTCCAGCTCCCTCCTCTCCAGCAAGAAGGGAGCTCCCTCCTGGCGGCAATGGAGGAGAGAAGAGGGAGGTGGAGTGCTTGAGCCCGCCCCTGGCGTACGGCAGCTGGGCTACCGGGAGGAGAGTCTAGGAGGGAGAGGAGTCACGCCCCCCGCTGCGCCACCGGCACTTGCGCCCGTGCCGCCACTGCTGCGCTTGCCACCCCACTTGGCGGCGGCAAGCAAGAAGGGCAAGATGAGTGAGCGGAGGGATGCGCGCGTAGGGGATTTCATATCGTCGGTGGACCCTGCTAGGTGTAGATCCGGCCGGGGCGGGTTCGGGCGATGAGGGGAGGGGCAAAGGCCAGGGCGGAGGTGGGCGACCGGCGGCGGCAGTTTCGCTCGATGCACTGAGAGCGAGAGGGAGTAGAGGAGAAAAAAAAGGGCAAAAAAGAAAAATGAATAAATAATAGTGGGGTCCATGTTGGAGAGGATGAATGGGAGGCTCCCAAACCTGGGGTCCTGGGTGGGAAATTTGGGAGGGCATGTAAAATGGGAGGATGTTTGGGAGCCCCACTGGAGTTGGGTTTTTTGCTCAAACTCCTAAAATTTAGTACAGGACCCCCCCCCCCCCCCCCCTCCTCCTGTTTAGGAGTCCCACTGGAGGTGCTAAGGGGATAAATTTTGCAAGGCAGCTGGGGGTGTAAGTCTGTTACCCTGGGGTAGCATTGTTTCTTATTTGCTTATAAGGGCATTAATTAATATATGGTTCTGATGCATTGTTTTTCTTATCAGGTTTATTTCCCAATTCAGCAAGACGTTGGAAAGGAGGCAACAAGGCTCAGAGCTATTACGGATCTTTTCAGCAGCATTATTGAAGAACCTTGCTTTGATCAGCTGAGGTAGGAATATTGCTCATTTTGGATGTTTGTTTTACATCACATTCTTTTCCAGGAAAATATGTACTTGGTGTATATATTTGAACTGTCTTTGCTAATTGATCTTTTATTTTATTATAATAGAACGAAGGAGCAACTTGGTTATACCGTGGACTCCAGTCCGCGGATGACTTACCGGATGTTGGCCTATTGTTTTCGAGTTATGTCCTCCAAGTATAGCCCTGTGTACTTGCAAAGTCGGATTGATAACTTCATCAATGGAATATCTGCTTTGCTGGTATGCTTCTATCTCGTTTTTTACAGGATATCTATTTTACTAGACCAATTTATTATTTGCGCCTGACCTAGAGTGTAGGCTAATCTGCAACGTTGTTTAGCCATTATATTTTGATAAACAACATTACCATTTTCAAGTTCTCTTCAACCCTGTAACTGTATTCATTTCTTCAGTAACACTACAAAAATATCTCAGAGCTCTTGCTGCTTAATTGTTCTTAGTGTTTCCATTCCTTATGTTTTGAATATTAAGCATTGAAGTGGTTGTGGAATTCAGTTGCCTACATTTTCTTGCATCCATTTGTCTCTTTCTGTTTTAAATGGCTAAATCTATAACCTCTGAAGGTTGAAATCAATTTAATTCTGGTTAATGTTTTACTCTGGTCGTATATCTGTGTAGGATGGACTAGATGAAGAGACTTTTGAGCACCACAGAAGTGGTTTAATTGCTGATAAACTGGAAAAGGATCCTTCTCTCAGCTATCAAACTGGTGATTTTTGGTCTCAGATTGTTGACAAAAGGTATAATTTCTTTCCTTATTCAGTTAACAAATGAGCGAGCGATACAATGTCTTTTGAGGGTGGATTGCAGTTATGCCAAGCATCACAAAGCAATGATGTATGCCAAGCATCACAAACATTATATGGATAATGTGATACTTTTTTATGCCAAAAGATTAACAAATTGCAAAACACATGGAGCATATGCTCACAAGAAAAAGAACACCATGTCAGTAGATTATGGCAATTGCTGTTAGGATTTCATTATGGGTGCTGACTGGACTTCCTATCCTTTCTTGATGTCTTCTTCTTTTTTTTTTTGAAATGTACAGCAGGGGAAACCCCTGCTGTGGTATTTATATATATAAAATAAAAGATCAAGAGAGCACTGTACATCTTTACAACCCCGCAGAGAGCGAAAAGAAAGTAGCTATACAAAGAAGAACTAAATCTGTGAAAGAAGGTCTATGAATTGCTGTTTATTAGGTTGTGTAATTCGGTGCGCTTGAAGAGTTGCTTCCTTTAGAAATTGAGCTTTCCAGCTATTGAATGATGGAATGTTTCTGTTGAAAATAAGATCATTCCGTTGTTTCCATATTTGCCAAGCAGCGATTGTAAATATTTCCATGAAGAATTGATGGTTAGTTTCCGCCTTTGCCTCGTGCCTTTGACTGGACTTCCTATCCTTTCTTGATGTCTTCTTTGTCTTCCACTCCATCATCCTCTTACCACCCCTGGAGAGCAAGGTCATGAGTGCTGAACCTGCACCTCTGCTGCTATAGGCAAAGCTCACACAATGGCCATAACAGCATCGAGTGTCACCCAGTGGGTCGGCTTGAAGTTGTCACCTGAACGGTTGAGCTGCAGTGGCAGAGGGAGTATATCAGTTGTGGCAGCTGGAGCAGGGTAACTGTCCAGGACTGAGCAAATCTGGCATTTGGGAAAGGAAAAGAGAATTCTCACATTACTCAAAATTCCTAATGGCATTGTGCTTCCCCTAATTTCACATACTGCTGTGTTAGGGATGGTTACTTCTCATAGTTTTGCATGCATTGATTCACACTTGCAGAAAGTAAAATCTTGCCGGGATCAAAACTTTTCTAGTCTACAGACTTAGGTTTGGGACATAACATTCAGACTTGAGATGCACCAATGTATTGCTCTTAATAAAATATCTTCTATCACCTGTGTTTTAATCCATCCAAATGATGTTGACTATTTTTAATTACACATCATCTTTCTTATTCACGCTCTCATTGTGTACATCCAGATACATGTTTGACATGTCAAAGCTGGAAGCTGAAGAGCTTAAAACAGTTCGGAAGGATGATGTTATCGCTTGGTACAACACATACATAAGATCGACATCTCCAAAGCGTAGACGGCTAGCAGTCCATGTGTATGGTTGCAACTCAGACATTGCTGAGGCTGCCAAACTGCAGGAGCAGTCATGGACTTTAATTGATGATGTCAAATCCTTAAAGGTGTCATCTCAATTTTATTCATGCCTCTGCTGAGAGAAGGATAGAATAATCAGTTGGTCAAAAGGTATGATGCCTATACAGGAATTTATTAAAGCTTTTGGATTTGGGGCAACACATGTGTGTGGATGGAAATCAGGTATAGCTAAGCGCTGCGGAGGTGCAAGAGTGGCCATAGACCTCAATTGTGATTTTCAAACCTTTTCAAGGCTTCATCAATATGCTCGCTCACTGCTGAAGGAATGAAAGTTCAGCATCATTTGATCTGCTGTTGGCCTACAGACAGCAGAAACGGTCAGCCTCGTGACAGTTTTACCTATTCGGTGTCCAGGGGTAAAAATGCTGAGTTGGACATGGTGCTCTCTGGTGAAGTTTGTGATTTCATTTTTTGAAACAAACAAATTGTTTCGTCTCATTGATGCCAAAGTTGTTTTTGTTCACATTTGGCGAGGTGTAATTCGTGAATACATGAGGTCAGACCGGTCCTCTGACACTCAAATTCTGTGGTCACATACAAAGCGTCTTCTTTTTTGGACCCACATAGGAGAATATATTGATGATTGAAGTTGTCAGGGGTATATGAAATGTGTGTGAAGTTTGCAGTTGTACCTGTGGGTATATATGAAAATCCACCCAACATGCAAGTTGAGTAATTACAATTTTCCCCAAAAAAATTATTATGATGAACTGTCTGTTCAGAGAACATCCTAATGGATTTTGTTTACTTGAATTAGCAAAAGCAAATTGAACCTTGTGGTGACTGGCCTGGTTATAACTCAATATATAGCTCCAAATGAGAATTAAGGTAGGGACTTTGATCAGGAGATTGAAAATGACTGCGTAACAAAGCTGAAACGGTTGAAGAGTTGTCATACAGCAGCTGGCACGCGAAAGGTACTATGCATTCTCTTGCCAAAGTGCACCTAAAACCGTATTGTATGAGCTGAACTTGTTGAACTTTTGATGATCGGATCTGTATGACTGTATCTAATAGCTACGAACGCGACAATGATCAACTCTTAGAAAAAAAAAAGCAAAATTCTAGCAATGATCAACTTCCTAAGGAAAAAATAAAAAAAATCTAACAATGATCAACGTCTAAGCTGCATGTCTCGGTTGGAATGGGACCAAGCAGGAAGTAGAACGACCAGGTGGTGATTCCGGGCCTTAACCCTGACGCGTCTGACTCCTCACATCTGGTTTTCTTTGGCTTTGTGATAGCTATAAAGGACCGAGCTACCTAGCTACCTACCATGCGTCTCCGAACAATAATCAAGCACGGAAGCGCGTCATCTTAGTGCGCATGTCTCGTCAGAGAAGAACCAAAGCCAAAGGCAAAAGGAAGAAAAAAAGAACAGCAGTTACTAGACACTAGGCAGAGGCGCATAGTGAGCGTCAAGTAGCCCAACAACACCACAGCAAGAAGCAGATAGAAAGAGCAAACTGAACCAGCAAATTGAGCCTTGAAGTGACTGGCCTGGTTGTAACTCAGTATATAGTTCGAAATGAAAATTAAGGTGGCGACTTAGGATGAGAAAACTATAAAATGAAAACAAAGTTGGAGTGAAGCTGAAACGCTGGAAGAGTTGCCGTACAACAGCTGGTACACGACGGACATGAGAATGCGTTGAAGATAGCAAGGTACCGATTGAGCCTTCGCATTCTCTTGGCAAAGTGCACCTAAAACTGCATCGTATGCGCCTCAAAAAAAAAAAAATTTTGTATGAGCTGAACTTTTCATGATCGGATCCGTATCTACTAGCTTAGCTCTACGACCTACGAACGGAACAATAATCAGCTCCTAAGGAGAAAAGCAAAATTCTACAGTGATCAACTCCTGAGGAAAAATCAAAACTCCAACAAAGATCAACGTATACATGTCTCGGGTGGGATCAGGCAAGGAGAACGACCAGGTGCTGATTCTGGGCCTTAACCCTCACGCATCTGACGGGACGCCGGCACTGGCGAAGCCAGAGTACCGTGTGTTGCTTAATTTTGAAGCATTCTTTTTTGTTAAACCTATGATTTAACAAGACATGCACCAGGGTGCTTGAACTTGGCTTGGCCATCACACCGCACACCTGCTTTCTCTTGGCTTTGCGGTAGCTATAAAGGATCGAGCTAGTTAGCTACTCCGTTTGTTCTCTGTGTCTCGGAAGTCGGAACAAAGATCAAGCAGAACCGCGTCACCTTAGTGCGCTTGTCTAATCAGAGAAGAAGTGCCTGGTAATTGGTAAGAAACAAAAAATCTCCTCTTTATAAACCTCCCCGCTCCTCATCACTCCTCACGGCTCACTTCTCACTCAAACCATCTAGAACGAATCAGCAGAGAGAGAGAGAGAGAGCAAGACTGAACCAGCGAGCCTCCCACGCCGCCCCCGCCATGGCTGAAGTGAGTCCCCTCCCCTTCTTCCTCTTCCTTTTCCAATTACTACTTCCCATTGCATCGATCGATCATGATGTTTCCGTTTCATGATCCCTACGTGCGCTGTACACGCAGAAGGCCGGCGTGCTGCCGCTCCTCGGGACGGCGACGGCCAAGCTGCCGCATCCGTTCCCGGTAGTCCGCGCCATCTGCTGGGCCCTGCTCCTCACCGGCGTCGCCGCCACCGCCTTCGGAGCCGACCGCGTCGCCGAGATCCCCTGCTCCTCCCAGGTAGTACAAATTGAACCGCAATGTATATCAAGTCCTTCTCCTGCTCCGCTCTAATTCATTTTATATCAGTGCTTCTGGGCGCTGTCAAGGGGCGCCATCCCGCGCGTCCTCCTGGCCTGCGGCGCGGTGCAGGCGGTGGCCGCGGCGGCGGCGCTGCTTCTGGCGGGCCGCCGCCGGCGGTGCCTGGCCTCCGTCTCGCTCGTGGCGGCCTTGGTTTGCCAGGTCGCGCTGTCCACCTACCTCGCCGGCGCTCTCTTCCCGGCGGGAGACGACGGTGGTGCCATGGACATCGACCTCGGCTCGTTCCTCCTCTTCATGGCGTACGGGGCGGCGCTGGGCTACCTCGGCTACCGCGCATCCCACGCCGTCGACCTTGGAGCGGAGTAGACGATGGCTCCGCTGCGGCCTGTGACTTAATTAATTAGAGATCGTACTTAACAACTAGTAGTACGCTTGCTCGTTCTGGGACATATATACACGTACGGGAGCTCATGAGCTCCTTCTTTGATCCCCGCAAGCATAAAGTTGATGATTAGTGGTGCTACTTCACCTTATATGTAACGTGAATACGTGATTAGCATGTCTCAGTGTGTGTGTATTTGTGCTGTGCTAGTTGGCACGAGACAGCGAGCGACCTACCAGTACTCCATTAGCGCATGGACTGTCGCTCGAGACTGAAAAACTAATATATTTGCCTGATAGGCCATCGATGTTGCAGGCTGCAACTTAATTAAAATGGCCTTATGATCTGCATATTTGTATGTGTGTCAAAATGGTATCCGGATAAGTCAATCGGAGCGTCTACGTTGACATGTTTGTACGCGTACGTTTGTATGAGTACTCTGTGCTGTTATTATTACTAAACAAACAGCTCCTATAGAGATCAGAACACCGCAGCAATGACTGCCAGCTAGTGTGCTTTGCCCAGCAAGTTGCCTGTAGCCTGTAATTTGGTCGCCCGTACTCCCTGGTCAGGAGTCAGGACTCGGGAGTAGAAAGCCCGGGCAAGCTTGCTGGGAATTTCTTGACAACACATAAGCGTGCCAAAAGGTTTTTTATTGACAATTAATTAGCTGTCACATCAAATTTTTAAATAACATGATATGAACTTTAAAAATAACATGATATGAACTTTAAAAAAAGAGAGAGGAGATATCTTTTATCTAGATGAAAAACTACTTACACTTTTTCCTATAAAATAAAAAACAAATAAAAGTAGATTAGAAATGCGTTTGGCATTATTTATACTCAAAGTACTTATAGTGTTTTTAGTGCTTATAGTACTTATTTTTTAAAAATTACTTATAGTGCTTATTGTAACATAAGCAGTTAACCCGTTTGATAAAACTTACTTATACTTTGTTGGGGGAATGCCCACCCCATAGTCTCCCCAAGCCTAGAAGACAACCCAACAATAATAAGCAAGGTCCAGCTGGACTGGCGGCCCAGAAGGCCTTCGGCCCAGCAGGCGTCCGAAGGCCGGTACGGCCGAAGGCCGTACGGCGTGGCGGGCCTCGGGCGCAGACGTTAGAGGATGACAGCCGGGGGGCGTGTACCAGAGGAAGATTGAAGTACTAGAATACCCTTAGGTCAAGTAGTAAGATATGTAATGTAAGGTCCGGGACAAATCTGTAAACATGCCCGGAGGGTAGGTGAGCGTAGATCTATAAATGCTCACCTGCACCTCTGAGCGGGACAAGACGTGCCTCTGCCACCGGAATCTTCCTGTACGATTCTGACCAGATAATACAGAGTTCGTTAGCCGAAGGGCGCCAGTATGAGACCTTCGGCACTAGCGTTGTAGCTTGGCTTTGTTCCTTCCTGTCTTAGCTTATCCGAGGGACCTTCGGCCAGTCCAGCCCTCGGCTAGCCCATCAATTGTTTATTCTGGACTTGTAACCACAACAGCCGGCGCTGACCGTGGGGAGTTGAACAACAAAGCACGTAGGCATGGCAGGGGGAAAGAGACCACCCGCTTCGGGCTTGTCGCAACAGGCAACAACCCGGAGTAGGGTGGCAGTGGAGGTCGTCCGCCCGGAAATGTCGGCCGCGGCTGGGGTGCGCCCGCTTCGGGAAGGAGCTGAAGGCCTTGTTGAAGAGGCATCCGACGAGGTCAACGAAGATGGGCAAGAGGTTGTGGCCGAGGGAGAGACTGCCGGTGGGCCGCTCATGCAGGAGGAGGCAGAATATGCTAGTCGGATAGCGGAGGAGCGTATCAGGAAGCAGCAAGAGGATGCACTACGGGAGGAGGAGAACGTAAGGTTGATGAAACAGGAAGTTGAAAGGCAGAAAAGGGTAGCCGAAGAACAGATGCTGCGGGCACAGGCTCTGCAAAATCTAGCGTAGCAGGAGGCTGGTTATAACTAGAGAATTGAAGCGGCCAAGAGGCGGCAGGAGCAGCTGAGCAGACAGTTGGAGATCCTTCGGAGAGGCGGGATCCCTACGGAGCAGGCTCCAGGGTATGAGGAATTTCGTGAAGAAGGGGTAAGGGCACATTCCACTGGAAGCCTTCATCCGGTGCAGCCAGCGGATCCCAATTCTCCCTTGGCAGCCGAATTACAAGCGGTGCATTGGCCCGCGAGATTGGCTTCGGTCAAGCTTCCAATGTTTGCAGGGACTTCAGATGCTAAAGAGTTTTTCATGAGGTATGAGACGACTGTGGAGTCAGTCGGAGGGAATGATGCAGTAAAGGCAAAGGCTTTCCCGTTAGCATTGGAAGGAATAGCAGGTACCTGATACGCTAAGCTATCGCCGGGGAGCATTCGGTCATGGGCGCAACTTAAAGAGGGAGTCTCGGTGCACTTCAGAGGAAATCATGCCAAGCCTGTGGGAGCTCGGGATCTGGCTGCTTGTGTGCAGAGAGATGGTGAAACGCTGGCCAACTATACTCGGAGGTTCATACACTTGAAATGCCAGGTATCCGACATACATGATGCCACGGTGATCGAGTCTGTTGCAAAGGGGCTCCGGATGGGAGCAACCAGAAGTGCTATCCGGGTAAAGCAACCCCAGACTCTGGATCAGTTGCTGAGCATCTTGGAAGGGCAGGTACGAGTAGAGGAGGAGGAAGAGGAAGAGCGTCGAAAGGTGCGCTCGGGTGCGATGAAGGGGCGGGGGCAAAATCTGAATACCGGAGGTTGGCGTCCGAGTCAAGGTGGAGTAGGCCGCAACTTTACACGGCGTGAGGTCTTCAATGTCCAGCAAGGGGGGGGGGGGGGGCTCGGAGTCAGCACCCAGATGCCCTCGGCCATCGCCGTCGCGTCCGGGACTGAGGCAGCCCCGGCCGGGTCAAATTTTTTACTACGCATTTCATGGCCCAGGGTGCACCCACAGCTCCAATTACTGCCCCGATATCAAAGCGTTGTCCGATGCTAGAGTGCGGCGAGAGGCTGAGCAAACTAAACCGGTGATACATACTCAATACACACATGCCGCTGCCTTCTACCCCCCTCCCCCGTATTTTCACCAGGCGCCATTTTCGTAGTACCATCATCCCGCCCCACCACCGCAAGTAGTTGCGTTACCACCCCCTCCGCCCCAGCTCGCGCTTCCGGCTCCTCCGACGGAGCAATTACCGCTTCCACCACAGCTGAAGCCGGACGACCATCCCGAAAGAGCGCCATCCATACAGCACATTCAGAATCTCGGGGCATCTCGGGGAACGATCTTTGCTATCACTGGTGGTTCGGGGCATGAGTTCCCCTCTAAGAGGCAGCGCCGAGAGTACTTGCGACAAGTGAATCATGTGGCTGCATACCCTCCGGTCGGGGTTACTCGTTGGATAGACACACCGATTTCTTTCTCAGCGGCTGATTTGAGGCCGATGATATTTCCACATGACGATGCCTTCGTAATGGCGGTCAATATCAATGGTTTTGATGTACGCAAAGTCTTGCTTGATGGAGGGAGTTCGGCCAATGTCATTCTATGGAGTACTCTTGAAAAAATGGGATATGGCTGGTCCGACCTACAGGCTTCTTCAGTTCCGCTACAAGGGTTTGGGGGAGAACCCATTCATGCGATAGGCAGTATTGTGCTGAAAGTGTCGTTCTCCGGCTTAGGGGGACACCGAACGGAGGACATTCGGTTTGACGTGGTGGAGATGAACTATCCTTATAATGCTCTGTTGGGCCGGAGGGTTATCAATAAATTTTTGGCAATGCTTCACCAAGGATACCTATGTAGGAAGATGCCCGGACTAGAGGGTGTCATCACGGTGTATGGGGATCAAGTTGAGGCCCGGAGGCTCGAGTTTGGGTCATCGCCGGGACAGCATCACATCTATGTTATAGCCGAAGAGTGTCAGGACAAGAGTCTTGTAGTGGAACCACCGGCAGCACCCAAGTAGGTACCCAATGTCACTCCGGTTGAAGGCACCAAAGAAGTTGTGCTGTGTGCCGATCGACCGGATGAAACGGTTCTGATTGGCAGGGAGTTATCACAGGATGTGGAGGCGAGATGTGAGATGTGTTGGCAAATAGCAAGGCCTCTAGCGCGGAGTTGAAATGGGCGGCTGAGTTGGCTCAATATAACATCACCTTCGTTGCTCGCAAGGCCATCAAATCTGGAGTGTTGGCGGAATTTGTGGCCGAATGGACCCCTCACGGTGAAGCTGAAGACCTAGCTCAGGATATGCCGGAGGATCCAGTTTGGACAGTTCACACCGATGGTGCTTGGGGGGCCTCCGGAGCAGGGTGTGCCGTAGTCATAACATCTCCCGGGGGGCAAATCGTGCGGGTCTCTGCCATGTTGGCTTTCCAAACAACAAACAATACCGCGGAGTACGAAGGCATATTGTTGGGCCTTCGGCAAGCTCGAGCCTTGGGGGCTAGGAGGTTGGTTATCTACTGCGATTCTCAGTTGGCCTCAGCCCAGCTGGCAAAAGGGTATTAGGCTAGGGATCCGGAGATGGCTCGGTACATCAGTAAAGTAAGAGAGATGGATAAGTACTTCTTGAGCTTCGAGGTTCGCAATATCTGCCACACTGAAAATGGAGAAGCAGATGCATTAGCCAAGGCTGTGGCCGGACAGCGTCCAGTGGCGGGTGATGTGCTTCATGAGGTTATGAATGAATCAGCAACTACGCCGGAGGTAAAAGGTCGAAGGGTGTTGGCCATCACGACCGAAGATTGGAGGGCTCCCATTCGAGCATGTCTTGAAGGACGATATGTTACGGATGATATGGAGGAGCGGTAGAGAATATTGCATCGGTGTCGGGGATACACTATTATTGATAACATTCTATACAAGGGGGGTGTTTGCGCTCCTCTGCTTCGTTGTCTGAGCCGGTCGGAGGGACAGAAGTTGTTACGAGAAATCCATGAGGGGCTGTGTTCCTCACATCTGGCTCCGAGGGCCTTGGTGGCTAAAGGGAAAATGGATCGAAGTGATGCCGAATGTTCTCTGGTCCATCAGAACAACTGTTACAAGGTCCCCTGGTTTCTCTCCCTTTCGGCTATTGTATGGTGCCAAAGCGATCACGCCGGAGGAGATTCAGGCTGGATCACTACGCACAATCAGGTCTTATGCCAATGAAGATGATGTGGCAAAGGAAATGTTGGAAGAAGTACGCATGCAAGCAGTCGCCAACCTTCACAAACACATCACATCCTTCGAGAAGACATACAATCGCAAGGTTCACGCGAGGGAGTTTGCACCAGGTGATCTAGTCCTTTGGCGCAACCCTAACCCAATCATCGTCGGCAAGCTGTGCAGCAAGTGGCTGGGTCCCTTCATTGTAGACCGATCAAACAGGTCGGGGGCCTATCATCTGTTGGAATTGGACGGCTCCCCAATGCAACACACCTACAATGCTGATGCTTTGAAGCGTTTCTACATGTAAGGAGCAGCTGGTCGTTCCCATAGTTGTCATAACTGTTTTGGTGTATCTAAAGCTGGAATAGATCATATATGTTCCCGGTGTCATGCTTCACCTAGTTAGTGTGTTCCGGCATATGTCCCGAGGAGCCATTCAGGCTGCGTCTTAAAAGGTCAATTCGGGATATGTCCCGAGGAGCCATTCGGGCTACGTCCTAAAAAGTCATTCCGGGATATGTCCCGAGGAACCATTCGGGCTGCGTCTTAAAAAGTCATTCCGGAATATGTCCCCAGGAGCCATTCGGGCTGCGTCTTAAAAAGTCGTGCCGGGTTACGTCCCGTGGAGTCCATTGGACTGCGTCCCGATTGCTCTACTCTGCATTCGCAGCTGCCCGGTGGGGGCGTGCAGTTCGGTTCAATGTTCGACAGGTTAGTAGAGCAAACATATGAAAACATTACATGCTCAATGAGGTAAGATGATGCTACTTTAGTTAATTCCTATCATTTTTAAAACGGCAACTACGGCCACTAACCGAATAACTACGGTTCGATACCGGACAACTACGGTCCGATGCTCTGAAAAGGCAAGTCCAAAAAGCCGGGCGCTACACGAGACCGATGCCGAACAACTACGGTTCGAAGTTTGCCAAGGCCTGACGAGGTATTTGGCACATAGAATAACAACTAATATATAATTTGTCATTGCTGCATATTTCCGCGTAAGTTTGAATATTAACTGGTATCCCATTTTATTTAATACAACACAAGGCCGAGGGCAGGGGGATATAGGATCTGCCCGAAGGCGTGAGGTTTTACTAGAGTCCGAGAGCATTAGATATACAATGGCCCGAAGGCCCAACATGCTAAGGGGCTCAAGGTCCCTGTGCTAGGTACATCTCTTCAAGGATACCGCTTCAGTTCCTTGTGCATTTCTAATAACTCGCGGTGCTGCTCGACCAAATCACTAAGTGTGGTGCTCGATTCTTCTATCCGGCGATAGGCCTTGCGCTATGCTCCATCGGCGCCATTCCAAGTCGGCAATAATTTGCAAGCGGCCGAAGGGTGTCTGCGCCGCTTGCCGGAGAGCCTCCAGGTCCAGGTCAGATGAACTGCTAGATGAAGCATCGCCATGAGACGAACTAGAGCTGCCACTAGAAATCTAGATTGGCTCTACCTTCGGTGCTGGCAACAAAATAAGGGGCTCGGCCGTAGTGCTGCCGCTCGCCCTTCGGGCGTCGCGGCGCATGCGCCGACAAAGTAGCACTTCCGAGGAAACGCGCAGGCAGGCCGCTTTAATGCACTCATTCTCTTCATCAATGGAAGACAAAAATTCTGTAAAATTCCCTTTAGGGTGCTCACGCTTCCAACGCCTCCAATGCACACCACGAATCAGGTAATCGCCAGGGGCTTCCCCAACCCCCGGCACTTTGATAGATACTGGAGCTATGTCCAGTATCGTGGCGTCCGGCGGAACCACGGAGGCATCCTCGGGAGGTGTGTTCTAGAGAAAAGTAACAAACACAATCTTAGAGAAAGTGCAATGGGCAATTTAGGTGAATAATGAACTAAGTTTTATTCCAAAAGATGCCTAAGTTACAAGGAGAGAGCCATCGGAGCGCTAGACGCTTACGATTGCCGTACAAAAATCATAACCCATGGAGTGCTAGCTAACCTAGAAGGTGCGGTGGCCTTAGATAAGGACGAACTCACACCTGGGTCTTCGGAGCGACTGTGGAAGGTGCCTCGGGGTCGAGGGGCTCTTCGGTGCTGGAGCCCAGAACAGCAGAGGTGGCGGCAGCAGTGGGCGAACTGGCGCCGTGGCCTGAAGCTCCAGGGGCTGTGTTGGTGCTGCCGTCCGCACCACTAGTCGGCGGGCCGGTTTCCCTTCATCCACCAAAAACTGGGGTGTTACCGGTGGGGGCAGATGCAGCCAGGCGAGCAGCTGCCTCGCGAGCAAGGCCTTCGGCAAGGTCGTTGCTGAGGGACTGCCAGAACTCCCGCCCCAAGATGTTACCAAGGGGGCTTAGCCGTTCTTGCAGTTGGCTGTACACGGCACGGTCACCCTGGCACTGGGATAGCAGTTGGCGCGCAGACTCACGAATCTCCGAGCGTTGAGGCACGGCCAGTGATTCCATGGTAGAGTAAGCCGTTGTCCAGCCTATCCGGGCGCAGATGGTGCCGTATGACCGAAGACCATCTCTCGCACGTTCAAGCCCCTTGCTTAGCCAGGTGATGCTTTTCATACCCTCCCCCTCGGCATGCCCTGGCTCCCGGGAGGCGAGTCCCATTCCAGCGAAGAAGAGGCGCAACTGTGAGATTAAGCCAAACAGGCCTCGGCTCATTCGCTCAGATTCTTCGATATACACGGAGGCCTGTTCTAGAGCTCTGCATAGCCTTTGATTGTCGTTATGCAAATCCATATTCTCGGCTCCCAGTGCCTGGTTGTCTTTCTGTAGAACCTCCAGCCGCTTCCCTAGGTCCTCGGCACTCTTCTTCGCCTCCTCGGTGACTTGTTGCACTTTCCTTTCAGCCTTCATGAGCGCGTCTTGGGCTTTCTTCAGGTCGCTGGCAGCTAGCTGGGCTTGTGTTTGGCTTTCGGCCAGTTGTTTCTTCAGCTCCGCAAGGGTGGCCTCCGGGGACAGTTTGGTCTCGAGGTGACGGGACAGCAACGCGGTCTGCGCCAAGACACGAAGAGTTACAAACCGATAATAGTATTTTTGACCGAACACGTTAAATCTTAGAATATCGCATACCTACGAGGTTAAGCAAGACAAGTAGCTGATAGCAGTCGTCGTGTCAACGTCCTCGAGCGCCTTTCCGCTGTCGCAAAGGTACAGCATCTGCGAAGCATAACCCAGGGCTGTGGCGGCTTCGGCACGACCGTTGAAGTCGCTTGCCCGAAGAGATGTCCCGACGTCACTCGGCTGCACACCCGAAGGAAGGACGCCCATGAAACCTTTGCCGCGTCTGGCTCTCCGGGTGTGCATCAGGGCTCGCTCCTCCTCTCCTTCCTCCTCATCGCTGCGGATGTCTTCAACGTGCTGCTCCTCCCCTTTCACCTCTTCCTCTTCCCCAAAGGCCTTGCTGCCTTCGGTCGAGCTGCTGCCCGAACTAGCCGGTCCAGAGCTCTCGCCACCGGGTTCAGAGCTAGAGCGCGCACTGATCCTCGCTTCTTCGGTCTGGCGAGAGCCGCCGGCGTCCTTGGCGCCACCCTCCTGTTGTTCTGCAGAAGATAACCAATTCCCCCGTATTTTTTGTGGAGGCATCGGCGCTTGGATGGCTGCGGGGCGGGCGAGGATGCGCCTTCGGCGGCCCCAGAACGCTTCTTAGTCTGCCTCTCTCGGCCGGAGGTATCCTCGTCGAGCCGAAGGCTGCCCCTCATACCACTGGGGCGCTGCGCCACTTGCTTCGTGCGCCGCAGAGCGGAGGTCGCGCCTTCGGCGTCACCCTTCTGGGTTACAGGGCGCTTGAAAACCACCTTTACTTGCCTTTATGGCGCAACAGGGGCGGCTTCCTCCTCTCCTTCCTCCTCTGTCTCTTCTTCCTCCTCCTTGTCGTCGGGGCATTTAACCGCCTTGCCTCCAGTTTGCCGAGCTTCGGCCCGGTGTGGCTTCCGGGGGGGGGGGGGGGGGGGGGCAGAACGGCTTCCGCATTGTATAGCTGCACAATGCGGTTGGTCCGTTCACGACGTCCCATCTCTCCAAGTAGCTCCCATTCCTTCTGAATCAGAGGGCCGAGATAGTGGATGGCTCGCTGCTCTATCTCGGCGAAATTGATCTTCGGGAGCCGCTCGCGGTTAAACTACAAGGCCCCACTTACGGGGTCCTGGGTGATGAATTGCACGTGCCAGTCGGCCCGAAGGGGGTCGATGCCGGTGGCGCAGAATTCCTCCACCAAATCCCGCATGCTTAGTCGCTTGGCCATGCGGGATAATAACCGGATGCGGCTACTGAGAAGGCTATCCTTTGGGACCTCGGGCTTCGGTGTGTAAATGATCTCAGCATTCCGACTGCGAAGATTGTTGTCAGGGCCCACGTTGTAGTAGAACCAGCCGAAGGCGATCTGCTTCCCCCAGTGCTGCCTTGACCCCTTCGCGGGCACGTCGCGTTCACGACGCGGCCGAAGGGTGATGGTTAGGTAGTTAGACAGCAGTGTAGGGTCTCCGGGGCACGGGTGCTCTCGTTGAGACGCCAGGTGCGTTGCAGCAAAGGCACCGGCATGCGGCTCGGAGCCCTCCATTCGAAAAGCCCATTCGAAGCAGGCCAGCCGGGCAATGGTGTTCGGCAACACCTGCTGGATTTCGAGCCCATAGAAGGCCAGAACGTCGCCGACAAACTGGGAGCAGGGGAACCGGAGCCCAGCCTCGAAGAACCGCTCAAAGACCACTATTGTGCCCGGGCAAGGCTGGGGTACGATTTCGCCGCCCTTCGGCGCCGATGCACGGGACCTCTCGAACCATCGTTTTGGTTCGGCAGCCCATGTGTCCAGTAGCGCTTCGGTGACGGTACTTGGTCCCAGGTAAGGACTCCCGGTCTTCTTGTCGTTAACCCGCTTCGGCTCAGATCCGACCGGGGGCTTAGCTTTCTGAGGGCTCATCGCTCGTCGAAGGCTGTAGTTGGCTGGTCTGAAGAAAGAAGAATAAGCGACCTTCGGTGTGAGCGCGCTTATAATAGGTATGACACAGCAAAGGGTTACTCGCAAAAGCACTCAGTTTTCACGAAGCGGTCGAGAAATTAGAGTGAAAGTGACAACAGAGGGGTGAGGGACTGGCTTATATAGCCAGCAGGGCACGCGGCGCGCGATGATTGCCTGCGTCCAATCGTGCACTCGCCAATCCGATGGCGGACGCGTGGTGCAGGGGCCGAATTTATGACAGCGCACTCGCCCGGGAATTGCACTGAGTAATCGCGTTGGGCGCATTTATGAGCAAGAGCGACGCGTGGACTGCATTTATGATAACACGTTTGTTGCATCTTCAGTAGTGCTACACGGTCTGGTGGCTAAGGGCCGGGAGCCTGAAGGCAGTTCAGGTTCGGGACAAAATAACATGTTGCCTCCGGTAGCACGCTTCGCTTCTGACAACTCACTAACTTTTTCGAATACGATTGCGTGTGTCTACTGCAGGTAACCGAAGGAAAGGATGGCTTCCGGACAGGCCCGAAAGGGGGGGGGGGGGGGGAAGACTAGAGGTGGTCATTTTGCATGATCACGGTTTCGGTCCTGCCGAAGGCGGATCTCACCCATGAGGGGCTACTGTTGGCGGAATGCCCACCCCATAGTCTCCCCAAGCTCAGAAGACAACCCAACAATAATAAGCAAGGTCCAGCTGGACTAGTAGCCCAGAAGGCCTTCGACCCAGCAGGCGTCCGAAGGCCTATACGGTCGAAGGCCGTACGGCGTGGCGGGCCCCGAGCGCAGACGCTAGAGGATGACAGCCAGGGGGCGTGTACTAGAGGAAGATTGAAGGACTAGAATACACTTAGGTCAAGTAGTAAGATGTGTAATATAAGGTCCGGGGCAAATCTATAAACATGGTCGAAGGGTAGGTGAGCGTAGATCTATAAATGCTCATCTGCACCTCTGAGCGGGACAAGACGTGTCTCTGCCACCGGAATCTTCCTGTACGATTCTGACCAGATAATACAGAGTTCGTTAGCCGAAGAGCACTAGTATGAGCACTTCGGCATTAGCGTTGTAGCTTGACTTTGTTCCTTCCTATCTTAGCTTATCCGAGGGACCTTCGGCCAGTCCAGCCCTCGGCTAGTCCATTAATTATTTGTTCTGAACTTGTAACCATAACATACTTATCTATCAAAACTGCTTATGCTGACCCATAAGCACTATAAGCTACGTTTTGCTGATTTGTCCGAAGTGCTTATGGCTAGTATAAAATGACAAAGTGCTTATAGGTGCTTATATCTTATAAGCACTTTGATATTTTGCTGTTTGGTAGTTTAAACTGTTTATTAACCATAAACACTTCCAATAAACACTGCAAACGCACCCTAAGACTATTTTCTTTCATTTCCTATAATTATATGACATATTTGATTATCATAATATACAATAATTAATATTTTGTTTGACATATGAAACTATGAAATGAAAACAAGCATTGAGAGACATAATTTTATTTTTCTTTCAAAAAGCAAAAATCGGATGTGACAGTTTGGTAATTATGAAATAAAAACAAGCACTAAGACTATTCTCAATAGTAGTTTTATATAAGTTTTATTCATAATAAATAACATGCCACATAGGTAAAACTCATAACATGGCATGTAATTTATGAGGAGAAAGTAAATTTGAGTTTTATTGGGATGAAACTCTATGTACATGATTACCAAAACTTTAAAACTAAAATAAAACTCCATTGAAAGTGTTTGAGTTTCATATCTACTTATTTAACAACTCTTATTGGTTATTTAGATAAAATATTTAAATGTTATACTGATATATGAAACCGTGAAATGAAATTTTTGCATTGAGAAATCTAGTTTCACATATATTTTAATACTATAAAATAATATAGTACTCTTAAAAATGACAAAATGAGATCAGAGAATGACCTAAGTATGCAACTACAGTAGTCACTAGCCCCGAATCAACGCTACCGTTCGGCCTCTCACGAATCGACACGCTGCTCCATCTTTCATTGTTATTCCTTCCTTCCATGAGTCGAGCTCCCTAGCTAGTAGCTACTCTGTACGTAGCATTTTCGGGGAAATAGAGGCGTGGACTTCGACAGGTAGAGCAACGGACGCGTCAAGCGAATCATTGCACGGCAAAGCCTTTCATTTCATCAAAGTTCAGGTGCTCTCTCTAATCTCTATCCTGCAGATGATGAACAATCTAGGCGTACGATTTATGAACGCAGCTGCTTAATTCTTCACAAGACCTGATGATGTGAGTGTGAAAGACCTCAAAACGGGCTCTGAAGGCCCATTGAGCGAAACGGACCAAACTTTCCAGAGACCGAGCCCCCACAGGCTAGGCTCATCAGCACGGGCCTTGCCAAATTTAGAAGGGGCTTCTAACCCAAGAAGACTCAAACGCAACTCCCACAGTCCCACTAGTAAACTCGAGACCGAAAAAATGTCGCGTCCGGCCACTAGATTCTTCCTGACTCGGTCGCTGCTCCCACTCCCCCTCGCGACCAAGTGGCGGCGGCGGGACCGGCCTAGCATTCGCGCGACGAGGGCCTTCGCGATGGCGGCCTCAGGATTCGACGGCGGCGAGGCGTTCCGGCTGTCGGACGCGCCGGGCGCCGGCGTGCTCAAGCTGCTGAAGGGCGACATCACCCAGTGGTCGGTCGACGGCGCCACCGACGCAATCGTACGTTCAGTCCCGTCCTTCCTTTTTCGTTTTTGCGATTATTAGGGCGCAATAGGATAGTATTGGTCTTTCGGATAGGTTTTGCTGGTTGCTACCGCGCGCTCCTTGCAAAATCGATCGTCGGATGTGACGGGGTAGTCGTCAGTTATTATTTAGGGATGAAAGGAAGATAGCTTTGGTAGCCCTCTACTTCCATACTCGATATCTTTGGTGTGTGGTAACTTAGCAACGAGGAAGATAACTGGCACATATTTTCTTGTAGGTTAATGCTGCTAATGAACGCATGCTAGGAGGTGGAGGTGTCGATGGAGGTAACTATTAATGATATTCTTTCGAGAACTGTTATGTGGTTCAACTTATGATTTACGGGTTCCCTCATTTGAACTCATAACCTGTGTCTCAGCTATTCATCGAGCTGCGGGACCAGAACTTGTACAGGCATGCCGAAAAGTTCCGGAGGTCAAACCTGGAGTTCGTTGCCCTACTGGAGAAGCTAGGATCACTCCGTTAGTACCTTCTCCTGATTCACTTTGATTATGAAAACAACCGGAAATGCTTGCACACTATATTATCTCTTTACCTCGTATGAAATGTGAACAGAGCTTTCAAGCTTCCTGCTTCCCGAATTATACACACTGTTGGGCCCATATATGATGTGGACAAGAAGCCTGAAGTGTTACTAAAGAATGCTTATGAGTAAGTCCCCTTCTTGAATTTTAAATGGACAGTCATGCTGTTTTCTGAGTCAAGAGTGAGATTTTCTGAACTGCATGAGCTAATTGCAGGAATAGCTTGAAGCTTGCTAAAGAAAATGGCATTCAGTACATAGCATTCCCTGCTATATCTTGTGGTGTTTTCCGGTATGTGCCAAGTGTTAGTTTTCTTACGTTCCTACCTTTTGTTCACTCAAGTAGTTTTTGTTTGCCTTGTCCAATTTCTAGTAAATTAAACATGATTTGATCTGCACAGCTATCCTCCCAAGGAAGCATCAAAAATAGCTATTTCAACTGCAAAACAGTTCTCCAATGATGTTAAAGAGGTAAGCAATCTTCACATTTGAATTATTTACATGTACGTACAATTACATGGTCTGCTTGTAAGATTTTTTTTTTTTTTGAAATAAGTACAGCAAGGGAAACCCCTGCTGTGGTAGATATTAATAAAATATAAAGTTAATGTACAAAGCAGCCAAAGGGGCAAACGCACCCATAAACTATGAACATGGAAAAGACCTGTACAAGAGCAACTAGACTAACTATACAGTTGAATAGGGTCTAGGAACTGTTGCTTTTTTGTGGGCTGCATTCTGTGAGCTTGGAGAGCAGCCTCTTCTAGGAAGCCTTTTTTCCAGAGTTGTAGGGAAGGCCTTCCCCTATCAAATATGAGATTGTTTCTTTGCTTGTACGAATTTTCATTGCTATATACTTCTGTCTTCTACATGGATTTTAATATCAATAATATTTTGAGTGCCATTTCTACACCAAAGTATAGAAACAAACCATTTGTGCATTTGTCCTAGTATATATGTGTATAAACATATAGATTACCTCCCTTACTTGTGCGGTAGTGGTTATGTAGTAGTCAATGTAGTTTCATTTTTCTTGTTTCTAATTTGTTATACTTCTATTACTTATATCTTGAGGAAATGTTTTATCATTTGATATGAATTTTGTCTGCAGGTGCATTTTGTTCTGTTTTTAGATGATCTTTACAATATTTGGCGTGAGAGTGCCCAGGAGATGCTATCTCAGTTTAACAAATGAATGGTAATGTAGTTCCTGGTGCCGCTGCAGCTGGCTGTTATCCAGCTTCAGATGAGAGCGCCTTAGTTAAATTGGCCACGATGTGTTTCAGTATGTGTATTTATGAACGCAGAATTTGGGTACACTGAGTATTGAACGACATATGTAACCACGCTGCGCTTATGATATGTTTTCATATGAATGTAAAACTTGATTGTACTGAAAAAGAAGCACTTAGCAAATGGCTCCATGTCTGATAACTTGAATAAGGTCACGACAATGGCATGGACTGACGGCAGGTTTCTGCAGGTTCGGTTTGCTTGACGGCAGTTGAATGGTGGGATGCTGATAATGGATCTAAAAAAACGAGTACTGCTCAATAATGCTACAGGTTATAGCTTCACAAAATTATGCCTGTATTACAACTGTTTTCCAGTTAAATCTCATAACATGTTGCTGATAGTATCACTTATCCTGTTACTGAGCTGTAGATGAAGTTAGCAAAGCAAGAGCCGCGATTCAACCTTCAGTGAGTTGTCGCTCTCATAGTTACTGATCCGTACTATACAAAGTTACAAACGTATCCGGGTTTCTTTTCCCTCCACGTCACCACATCAATTGCTAGGTGTTAACAACTCGTAGTTCAGTTTGTGATAAAACCATACTCAAAGATACGAACAACTCTCAATTTTCTATGATCTTGTTCCGGAACAGACTCCTAATTTCATGGCATGTACGATGTTAGAAAATCAGGGAGTTGCTTGACTGGCGCCACATCTTCAGGATTTCAAACCAGTCACTCGTCTTTATCTCTGGCAAAGCTTCTCGGTAGTCTACTGATCACATTCTCGTCAACTATTTTGTAGTGCCTTGAAATATTCCGGTGAACCATTCCAGCATACCTATCCACGTGCCGTTGATATTTGTTGTACAATGCAGGTACTGTGACCAAGGCAATCGTTCCTGTGATGCACGTACAGCAAAAATATAACTAAAATTCAGATACAAGAACTAGACACATACAATATGTATCAATGTATGTTCCAAATTGTGTGAATGTGATGCACAAAGTGAGCCAAAGGAATTTGTACAAGGTATACCTATATATGCAAGAGTGATGAAAGAGCAGAAATTACCAACAACAGATAACAGCCAGAGGACAAGCACAACCTAAAAGAATTTTTCATGTCAGTAACCACAGCAATACTGCATCAACAACAAACAAAAACATTTGCATGACAACTAACCTGGAAAAAGAGCCGGAAGTCTTTGCCAAGAGTAATGTCATGCGCTATCATGAGCATGTTGTTCACTTTAACACGGAACGAGGCTGCGGCGTTGCTAACCATCTCCTCTGATAAAACTAACTCAGGTAGTGGCCTAGGTTGCCTGTGAAAAATTAACTAGTATAAAGAAAAATATATTGCTCCAAACGATTGAGATTTTTTTGTGGCTGCTGGCAGCTGCAGTCAGTGCAGCCGTTGCCTTCTTGTTGCTGCAGGCAGCAACAGAAAAATCTCAAATGATTTAGCAACTAAATCCAATTCTGAAATTATAATGGTAAGGAGCATTCATGTAGTTTACCTATTTAGCATGTCAGCCATTTTAACTCGTATGAACTGCACAACTATCAGAATGAGTAATACATCACAACAAATTGTCAAGAATGACACTCCAGACTTCTCAAACAGCAACCATGCCATAGTAGCTCCAAATATAACACCAAATGTGACACGACCCCTCTTCCATAAGATAATATCAGCAGCTGAAATACAACAACAAAGCCTTTCAGTTTTAGTCCACGCAAGTTGGGGTAGGCTAGAGATAAAACCTACAAGTACTAGCAAGAGCCAGCAAGAAAAGTCATAAGAAAGCAAAATAAGACATAAAAGAAAAGGAGAAAAAGGAATAAGGAAAAAATTAATAAAGAAAAAAGTTGTGCTAAAAAAAGTAAAGCCAATAGCCAAACTCATGACTCTAGGCTTCGCACGTGGTTGGCTGACATATTAGGGCAAATAGATGACTATCTACACTTTAGAAAATAACAATAGCAGAACATAGCATTTGCAAACTTCAGATGGAAATGAAGTAATACTAACTATGCTACCATCAACTCATCATTGCCCTAGATTTCACAGTTCTCCACTAATCATCGTTCACTTTAAGTTATGCTATCAGCATGACCATTTCAGTTGAACAAGAACCCCCCAAATAAAATGAAGTTTGCTTCGATGTCTTTTCAAAAACAAAAACAAAAAAAAAAACGGTATCCTGTTCTAATGAGCAAGGGGCGGTTGGTCTATCTAGAGCATCCACAGTCACATTTGCAGTGGAATTGTAGTGCACATGAAAACATTAAAACCTCTATAGCAGATATTTTGAAGCTAAGCAAAATAGCTTATCAATTAAGTGCCACAGATGATAAACATAATCAGCAGTCACCGAGATCATATACAACTACATGTCTCATTTTTCATTCGATTCATTTCCTACCAACATACTGCCAGTAAAAAAAAATCAAAAAAGGAAAGTTAAGTGATTATTCGGAAATTGTGCTACAGCCATTTCAATCCAGATTGAGTTCATAAATCACATACATGAGCTATGACTAACCAAAACAACATCATGTAATCCCAATTCTCCGCCCAAGTCTCGCATCCCAACATAGCTTCTCAAATACCGCACGCAATCTAAAGCTCTGGACTATAACCGATATAAGCGCATCCTTGTTTGCACTTGCACCTGCACATGCTTCGTTTCCACTACCCTTTCAAATCACAGACTTAAATTGACACCATTTCTGAATCCTGTCACTATTAAGACAACCTCGCATATCCGCTCCGGGGCAGAGGCCAATTCGCGACGCTGATCCCAACCCGAGAACAGGGAGTCGTAGGAAGAAGAACGAACCTTTCCCGCCGCCGGCGATCTGGTGAACGGAGAGTCGGCACCCACTGCTAGAGCTGCAGGGGTCGGTGGTGCCTTCGATCCCGCCGTGGGCGGCCTCCGCCCCACCGGCGGCGTCCATGAGGGAACTGGGCTTCGGGACGGGACCGGCACAGGCGCGAGGCGACCGAGGGCGCGCTAGGTCGAGGGAATACTCCGGGAAGAGGTCGCGATGACGAAGGGTGGCGGCTTGTTCTAGTTCCACGACGCCGCGGCGGCGGTAGGACCGATGCCAATGGTCAGCACGAGGGCGCTACCTTTCTTAATGTTTTTATTTGTTTCTTTTCGTTAATTAAAAGTTGGTTTTGTCACTTTTGTGATGATTGACTGGACCGTCACATTATCCTTTCGGCGGAGGGACTTGGCGAGAAGGATGTAGATCCGACGGTCTGAATTTTAACCGGTTATGAAAACCCAGTGGGCCCTCCCCATCAAGAAATAAATACTCAACGTTGCAATCATAATCGTCTGGTTTAGACTAGAATGCCTGTGGAAGATCCCATGTAAAAGGTTTTGTTTGTTATGATCTCGCACTTTTTTTTTGGCCTTTTAGGACATGATATAACTTGGAGTGACCATTTTTTTTTATAACAGTGGAGTGATCTTTTTAAGACTTGTTGTGTGCGTGAACTTTATTACATAGTACTCTCTCCGGATTTAAATTATTAACGCAGTTGATTTTTTTAGTTACATTACACTATTTATTTTATTTAAAAAATTTTAAAATTATCAAATATATTATTATAATTTGTTTTATTATTAAAGAAAGTTTAAATCTATTTTATAATATTTTATATTTAAATAAATATTTTAAATAAGACGAATAGTGAAACATATCTAAAAAAAATCAATTATGTCAACAATTAAAATCCGGAGAGAGTATCATAGACTAACAGATGGACCATGATTTCCCTCAAAAAACACAGCAAGGTCATGATAAGAAAGAATATTGTTCTCTGTAACAAGTTGTTTGATTTTACAAACAGCATAAAAAACTCTGATTTTGCATAACATGTGTTCTAATTTTTGAAATACAGTCTCATGAAAAGTGCAATTTTGACCGGTTATTTTTTTCCCGTAAGTTTTTATGTATTGCTAAATTCTTTCAGAGTTGAATCTAGTGAATTTTTCTTAATTACCTAACTGAGTATCAAAAAATATGGTTGGTCAAAGTATGTGCATAGTAAAAAATCAAGGTGCGTAATCGATGAGCACTTTCTGGAAAACACACACTTATCTTCGGTATTCATTATTCTTCATGGTCGGCGAGTGTGATCACCAGAAATCGCCGGTCAGTCAGTCAACTACTGTAGAGTCTACAGTTCCACTAAAATTAACTGGACTACAGTCTACACGACTAGAATCACCAGAAATCGTCGGGGCCTTGATTGCTTGCGGCACGGCTTAGAAACTGGACCGAAAGGGGAATGGTTCGGTGCGGCCCATCGGAGTCGCTCATATACTCGGGCCGGGTCACGTTGTACCGGGCAATCAGGCTGTCTTTCTAGTCTCTTTCTACTGTAGACTAGAGAAGACTCGCATGCATCATCATACCAACATTTTTGTTCTTCGTTTCCCTAATCTCACGCAGAAACTAATAATGGAGCGGGCATCTCTACCCATCTCTCGACAACATCTCAGTATCTTCGCTCACTTCTGTCTCCCTTTGTCTGCTTCCGATACGTACGAGCCGATAAGGACAAAGACGTTAGGCGGTTAAGCGCTGGACCGTAGCCCACTACGCGTCCACGCCTCCCCGCGTCACCGGTCGGCGGGAACGCCACGGGCGTGACTGTCACCGTGTGGAAGACGCAAGGCGATTGACACCGTGACGCTCCCGGAAGCGGCAAAGGGATGGCCATAACCCCTCTCGGCCTTTTTCGGCCGGTTTCGCCTTGGAAGAAAACTCTCGCTCCGGGGAACGCCTTTGACGTTTTGTTCGTCGATCCTCGCGCCGTTTCCTGCGGATCTTTTTTTTTTTTTCCGGCCCTCCTCCGCCCGGGTCCGGCTGGCGCGACGACGTGCCATGCCACTATGCCACTATGGCAGAGTGGGCGAGATCGGGACGCGGATGGGCCCCGGCACGTCCGCCGCCCCAGCCCGGGACGAAACGCGACCCGCGTGGGCGGGCGCATATCCGTGCGTGCGTGTCGCGCGTGACCGTGCCCTGCAGCGACGCACATGCACTGTACAGTCCGCAGCCTGCGACTGGAAACGCATTTCTCGGGTCGTGCCGCTGAAGGCGACGAGATCAAATCAAATCGGGGAAAATAATTACTCGTAAATGACGCGGTCGCCTTTCGATCCAAGAGGAACGTGAAATCAGGGCACGCGTGGCCGCCGTAGCCCCCGTTAGCCGCCGCGCGTCCCGGAGTACAGCAGCCACCCGCTAGCCCGTAGCCGCGACCATTCTAGCATTTCAACTTGAGCCCGCCGCCGTTGACACGGGCGGGCGGATGAGAAGCCTGTGGTGGCAAGCCAATCGAAACGGTACCGGACTGGGTCTTTTTCGATGCTCGCGGAATAATGCTTGCGGACAAGCAGGAGACACGTTACCTGTTCGTTTGATACTTTGATTGGTGGTGACGATGAAGGGAAGAGGCGGCACGGTTTTGCACCGACTCTGGTCGAGTCAATTTTAGCACTAGTAGTAGTTATACACACGCACGGAGTTACTACAGTGGATAACCCAGCCCACTGGTGGACCCACCCCTCGCTGTGGCCGTGTCGACGTCGCATTGCCGTTTTTCGTCCATGGAAACGTCGCATTGCCATATCTGCTAGTATTGCCACTACCGCGAACAGCGAGCGGGCTACCCAACCGGTTCCAGTCATGAGTCAAGAATAACCTAGCTTACTACTAGTAGGGAGGTTAGGAAGTAGTAGGCCGCGCGCGTGTGCTGCCGTAATGGACTGCCACCAGGAGCACTGATCCATCCGTGTCCATGGGGCCGGCCGGCCGACCCATTTCCATGTGCGGGCGAACCGAACCGCGGTCAAAAGTGAGTGTCAAACGGGCCCACGCAGAGAGATTAGAGGAGAAGGTGGGCCCCACCGATGGACGTCCCGGGCCCCGCCACCGCCCGCGGCGACGGGGCACACAAGACACAACACACACAGGCACACAGCGCGGTCCACGCCGAGGATGCGCGGCGGTGGACACGTGGCCACCATCACCACCCACGGGAGCGCGCACTCCCCGCATATAAAATCCTTTTGGTCCTGGATCGGGATAGGGACGGCCGTCACGGCAGCAGCTCTTGCAGCCCCTGAACGACCCTTGCGCGTGGGTTTCGTTCAGACGCCGCAGGTTTCCTTGCGCACCTATCGCGCGTCGGACGCGGGGCAGGAGGCACTCACTCGCCTACCTACCTGCGCGCCAGTCCAGTGCCTGCCCAGCGAGAGAGGCAACCCGAGCGAGCGCCGCACTCTGCACTCAACCTCGCTGCCTCCTGTAACGGCCGAGGAAAAACAAAAACCCCAGACGCGGCGGCGGCGGCGGCGGCCAAAACGCAAAAAAAAATTCCCCAAATCTTCCGTTTCTCTCCTACCTCCGGTCCGCCCCGCGTACATGGCCAAGTGCTGAGGCAGAGCGCGCGCTCGTCGGGATGGCGGCGGGAGGGAGGGCTGTACTGGCGACGGCAGCGCGGAGGGAGGCGCCGGGGGCCGTGGCGGCCGCGGAGGAGGCGGCGGCCGAGGTGGTGCGGCGCGTGCGGCCCACGGATGCGTCCGAGCGCCGCCGCGCCGAGGTCGTCGACTACGCGCGGAGGCTCATCGGCTCTGCACTCGGCTGCGAGGTCCGTGCTCTGCTCTCCCCTGACATCTGCGCGTTCGTTCGTCTGTTTGCTTCTCCTTTCTCGGCTTTGGGGGTGGGGTTTTCGTCGGCAGGGTGGGTAATTCGTCGTTGCCGCTCTGATTCTGCAATTGTTGATTAGTGGTTTCGTACCCCCTCCTGCGCCCAGGCGCTCTTCGGGATTCTCGTGGTTGTTTTTTTTATTTTTGTTAATGCCCGTACCAGTAGTTTCTCGCTGGATCTTAGTTTTTGGCTCTCCGATTTGTTTACTCGGTCGGCTTCCATCGCTTTCCGTGGGAATTCACGGGCCTCGCGTCCAGGAGGGGGGATTAGCCTTTGATTATTCGTTTTGCTTCGTACGGATCAGGATTACGCTTTAAACTATTTGCTCGCGGCGGCTCGTAGCTATCCCGGTCCTGCTTGTGTTTTTTTTTCTTTCTCTCGTTTGGTTAATACTATGAGCTGACCTGGTGAAATTGGGGATCTCCCTTTTTTTTTATTTACCATTTCGTCTGGTTTTGGGTGAAGTCGCCACCGTAAATTCTGTACTTTAGATTAGAAGTAAGAATGATTGGGAAGCGATCTGGGCTGTTCACCTCATGGACACGTTTCTTTCTGGCACTCTTTTTCCAGAGGAAACTGAGGTCACGTTTCTGTGCCGGTGATTAGAACGTTTCTTGAAGCATTCAAAAGCTTCTTTTCTCTGTGGGTACGGAATGTTCCCGTGGACTCATCCTTGCGACTTGCGCGCATTGCGTCAGGCTCAAAAGCCGCAATTTCTGTACGCAATCCGCTATTAGTCTCTCGGAAGCTTCTTTTAGGACAAAGCTGATACAACAAACGTACTAGTACGTGCTTACCTGCAAGTAAGCAGCAATACAGTTTTGGCTTTATTAATGCTTGTGTTTCTGCCCGTGATTGCCTGCTTAACTGGCAGGTACCAGCATCACTGTACGCTTCCTCATGTGTGCGCATCCGTCCATGTTAGACTCTTCCACGTGGAATTACCGAATAGTTTGGCAACTTATGAATGCTGTAGTGGAATCTTCCTGGCATGGTGACTCTGCATTAGACGAATTGACAGAGCCGGATTGAGACTTTGCCTGGCACCGACAGCTGCCTGCCAACATCTTGCATTCAATATTTCAATTCCGCTGCGATATCAGTAGGACTCAAGTTCTGTAGTTATTAACTGATGAGAGTTCAGCGGGTCCGCTGTTTTAGTACTACTTTGATTAGTCGTACTTTGAGGCTTTCCATGGCCTCATTCATGCATTTTTTCCATTCATCGGGTCCGTTCCTGCATGTGGTAGATCTGGACAGCTGGTCCTCGTTTGCTGCTATTATTCCAAGCCCTTCTAACGCGTAGCAGATTCCTCTGTATATCTAGTTGTATTTGCTTACAAACGTGTGGCTGTCTATACTCTACAACCATTAGTGCTCGGGTAGGAGTCATGTTCTAGTGTTCATTCCTGTCTCTGTCAATGGGGCTTCTTCCCTGGAAAAAATTGGCATAGTGGAGATAAAGTCTTTGCTGATTAATCATCACGTTGACACTAGACATACCCATAGTGTTGCCTGTTTTCCTGCGGTGCCAAAAATACAAAACATATAGTCAAATGAGGACCACTTCATTCTGCGAAATGACATTGCCCCCTTACTTTTATGTTATGTGAGGATTTTTCTGAACTTTTGACACCTAACTTGTTAAGTGAAGCATCACCAGGTTATTGCATTGTTACCTGCTGCTTCATGGAAGGTCATGTTAAGGACTGAAATATTTCATTTTCAGATGTTATGGTTGAATTTTTATTGGGAGAATCCGTCTTCCTGCCAACACTTTGTAGTCCTCTTGATGATACAAATTATAGAATGCCACTTTGTAGTTTGTAGTCCCATCTTTATTGAGACAATCCATCCTCCTCCTAAAAATGCCTTCCTATCTCATGTAGGATTATTCTGTTCTGAACCTGTTGATACATTGTTTTTATATGTCACTATCATTTACTTTATTGTATTGCTCAGGTCTTTGCATATGGATCGGTTCCTTTGAAAACTTACCTTCCTGATGGGGATATTGATCTAACTATACTCGGAAATACATCTCATGACAGTACTTTGGTTAATGATGTTTATTGCATCCTTGATTCAGAGGATCAGAATAATGATACTGAATTTGAAGTAAAGGACTTGGATCAAATCAATGCTGAGGTTTGCTCTCCTATTTATACTTCATTTGCATTCGTGGTGATTCCTCAGAGTGCTCGTTTATGCAGCTCATGATGTTTTAATCTGATCTCTAACTGGGCATTTCTGTTTCCGCTCTTTGGAAGGCTTATATATTTGAGATTTGAAATTAAAATATTTTTGTTTCATGCCTTTCTCCTTGATATGTTACTTTTGTTGTCTTGCACACCAATCTAAATATCTGCAACGTTCATGGATGCAGGTCAGGCTTATTAAATGCACTATTGAAAATATAATAGTTGATATCTCATTCAACCAAACAGGCGGGATCTGTGCACTGTGTTTCCTTGAGCTGGTATGATAATGCAATTATTTTTTTTGGAAATATTGTAAATTTATAACAAACATTCCGATTTAGAGTTTTTATAGTTAAATAATGCTCAACTATGGTTTTCTATATTGCTTAGGTGTACTTTTGTTAGGTTAAGATACTAGGTTATGGGAAACTAAATAGTTATTTCTTCTTCAGGTTGATCGTAAAATCGGGAAAGATCATCTATTTAAAAGGAGCATCATATTAATCAAGGCATGGTGCTATTATGAAAGTCGCCTACTAGGAGCTCATCATGGACTCATATCTACTTATGCTCTTGAAATACTTATCCTTTACATATTCAATCTATTTCACAAGTCCCTCCATGGCCCTCTGGAGGTACGTCTTGCTATAAAATTCTTATTTCAGACATGAAAACATATTTATTCTTTTAGATGCTAAAAGAGCTCTCTCTTTTTTACTATTTCTTATTTATCTATGTTTTCACATTTGTAGGTTTTGTATAGGTTTCTGGAATATTTTAGCACGTTTGACTGGGACAACTATTGCATAAGTTTGAATGGTCCTGTTGCTTTGTCATCTTTACCAAATTTAACTGGTAGGCTATCGTGCAATCCTTTGGCATAGTAATCACCTGATGCCTGTTCTTATTTATAATCCTTGAGTTCATTTGTTTGTAGTTGAAGCTACTAGGAGTCATCCTGATGACTTATTGTTTGACAAAGAGTTCCTCAAGAGCTCGGTGGATGAAGTATTTGTACCTCCGAGATATTCTGGTCAATCTGGTTCGTGCTATATGAGATTTCGCCCGAAGCATCTAAATATTATTGATCCACTGAAGGAGTACAACAATCTTGGCAGAAGTGTTAACAGAGGTCTGAACTGTCCAAATTATGTCCTTTTTTTCTTTTGCTAAGTTGTCTTTTGTAGCATCTTATTCCATCCATCAGACAAATTAACAAGCACAAACTTACTATAGTATCATAATATTTATATGTTTTTATGCTGCTGTCAATGCACGTAAGGGCATACAAATATGAACTTATGTGGCCTTGTGTCTTCATGGTTTCTCGCTTGTTAACTTTTAGAATTGTATTTTTTTGCAGCTAGCTTTCATCGCATCCGAACAGCTTTGTCATTCGGTGCTCGAAAGCTTGGTCAAATTCTCATGTGTCAATCAGAAATCATTCCTAATGAAATTTGTGGATTTTTCAAGAATACTTTGGGAAGGAATGGAAGAGGATTTAGGCCAGATGTTGCTGGCACTGGTGCATTTCATTCTTCTTTTGGTACTGGGAAGGACATTTTGGAAGAGTTATCAAGTATAAGTATTTCTTACAGGAAAGGAAATGAGAACAGTACTCCCCATGATCCTTCAAAGAGCTTGGGTGATAACGGCTCATATGTTACAAATGGACCTACCCGTTTTAGTAGTTGTCTTCCAGAGGGCCACAACACTGCATCAAGTACTGATCTATGGTCATCTCATCTTATCCATCACGGGCCAAAACAATACTCATTGTTTTGCCACGAGAATGGGACTGGTGGCAGTGAAAAGTGTGACGTGGACTGTTACATGGACCCTGAAACGAAGCAGTTATCTTACTGCACTGCTAAAACCTTCAATTCGGGTGATAGAGCATTGATACGCCAACGTCCTATATTAAACTCGTATGCTGATGTCAACAATCTTGGCACTGAAAAGAAAAGTTGGATTGCTCCTCTCATGGAAAAACAGCGACTTCCTCCCTTATCATTGAGGTTACCAGATCTATCAGGGGATCTGGATTTGCAGTTTAGATGCCTGCGTCAAGTTCAGTACCATCTAGAGTACTTGTTTGATGTTTTTTTGCAGTCTGTTCAAGAAGCATGTTCCAATGATAAGTTTCAGAAGGGACCTTTTCACATTCCCACCCTTAATATCTTGTTGGATGCAGACGCTGCGTTGCCAGGGCTATTGTTGCCTTCATCTGTGGAAAGCAATGGAATGAAATTATCGCCTGTTTCTTGTTCTAATAGCACAATTTCCCAGCATTCACAGGATGAGGACCCGTGGGATGTAGCTTGCCAGCAGAATATCTCATTGCCCTCTGTAACAGATATTCCATCCAATGGACTCTCGCCATCTTCTTCTTATGTTGGTTCAGATTCTTCTATTTATAGCTCTGAGGATAGCCCTGAAAGGCATGAAACTGACACTTTCTTTCCTAGAAAGGTAAGGAGTGTTGTATATCCATATCTGATTATTTGATCCTCCGTCTTCCTGTACTTCAAATTCTTGACCGTTTTAAAATGCTGGATGATATATTTTGATTAGTGAATCTGTTCAGGATACTTTAATAAAAGTAAAAAATGTTAGATTCGATTTGGCCTTTGTCATTTTTATTGCTACAATTCGCTATTTGATTAGGCTGACAGTGTCAACTTCGGTTGAACTATAACCATGCTGGGAAACATATATTTGTACATTAAAAGTTGTATACAGCTTTACTTCTTTGTGTTGAATGCAGAGCCATAATACTTACAAAGAGCAATTGACGCCTTCAAGAGAGAATGGGAAAATACTGACAAATCATCCAGTGCATATTGAAAGCAACCAGTCATCAGCTGCAGTAGGAAGTTTTGTCCCTCACGAGGAGCAAGTTGCACTGCCTGGTAGAACCAAGGAAATAACCATAGGTCAACCACTGAAGGTACAGGGCTGCATTCACTCGAACAGGAAGGCTGTTGACCACAGTTGCAACCCTCGAAAGGAATTTGTTAGGCATGACAATAAGACCAGACAAATACCGAAGTACCACAGGGATATTTGCTTGAACATGAACATTTTGCAGAACCAACAATATGGTACACACATGGAATTTGCACAAACACCCAGCGCAATGTGGCAGATGCCGAAATACCAACCATTTAATAGCATTCAAACTATTGCTAAGAATTGTACTAACGCTAGCCTAAGCTGGAGCTTGCCCAAAAAGCAGAGCTATGGCACTAGAAAAGAGGATGAGATACCTGATTGGTCAGCAAGGCACCTATCAAGTTATGAGTCACTGAAGCTGCAAAACCAACGTGGCAGGGTATGCTCAAAGAAGTACTCAGCTGGAAAACGAAGTTATAATAATCACAAGGAGGACCTCTCTTTCATTACAGGTGAGCACGTACGATGTAACGGTCCAGTAAACAATATGGATGATGTAGAAAAGAAGACCAGCTCAAAGAAGTTTGATGAGAATGGAAATCAGCTATGGCCATTGTTGCAAGAGGTGCCTTTTTCTCTTCATAGCACTAATAGCCAGGAGAAGCCTCCAGTATCTGATACTTCTCTACCATCTTTTCCTATCACAAATGGTCCACCACTGGAGACTATTGAATTTGGATCACTGGGGCCTTTTGCATTGGCCTTCTCATCAGAGTCAAAGGAAGTTACTAACACACACCCTGTCCATAAGGTGTTGACATATGCCTCCGCAGCGGTGGCACAGAGATCCAAGGCTAGTGCAAGACACAGCAGGTAATTTTGGAGTATTAGTTTAGCCATTGAATTAGATGTTGTGTACATATTGAATTGTTCTAAATATGCATGAACCATGAATCTGAATCTGAGATAAATACGACTAGAAAGATTCGACCTCCATTCTTAAATATATGAGAGAGCTAACCTAGTTCAAATTGCGAAGTATATGGTATCTATTGTCCTAAATGTCATATTTAAGTGCGAAGTATATGGTATCTATTATTTGATTGGGACATGAACTTTTGTCATCAGGTACCGCAGTTTATGTAGTAGTCAAATTTGTTATAATATGATCCTTTAGTTCGTGTGCTAAATGCTAGTACAATATTATTTGTCATACAAGGTTGCAGATTTGTGCTTTAGTAAACATACTGAACACCGTGTTTCACGCTGTTTCAGGTCACCAGAATTTTGCAGAGTGGGTAATGAAGATGAATTCCCACCTCTTAATGCTGTGGTCCGGTGAGACTTGACGTACATAAGGATGATACAACTGATCATAGAGTTAGAAAGCGAAAGGAACTGACCAGTTGAGCGTTGTGCAGAATTTTCTTGGGATGCATAGATATCGGGGTTGTGATAGCATAGTATATTCTACCATGTAAAATTCCATTGGTACCTTCTCTTTCTTTCACCTTTTTTATGTCTATAGTAACACCAAAGTAGCGTTTTAGGAGTAATTATACAGTTATATTCAGTGTAGCTTTAAAAAATAAATGTTCAGTATAGCCGAGAGAAATGAAGTAAAAATGCTTAGATTTATCATTTGTTTTGTTTCTTTCAGCCTTTTTCTTTACTTCGGTATACATTCTACATGTTCTCTCGGGATCGGCACTTGTAGCTTGCTTGATCCCTCAATAGCGACGTATCTTGAACTATTGTCAAACTCAGACGGTCTGTAAGATGAAGACATTGCGAAAGCACACAATGAACACTTGATGAGCTCCTGAAATTCCGTCTTCTGAAACGCTGACACCGGAAAGATTACCCTTTTTTTCAAAAGTTTCTCCTTCCGACAAGTGCTGCCGCATCGTGCCTTTTTCTGATCTGAAAAGAGCTGATCCTCTCCTCTACAGAGGGGCCACTTCCTTTTCGGGTTTCCCTTAAGTCCTACTGGCAAGTGCCGAAAGCCAGAGCTGCACCGCTTCCCCAATCCCAATCGGACGGTGAACCACTGTACCCAAGCGTTGGTCTTTTTCTCTGTGTTTACTCTGTTTTAATGCCAGTACAGTAATTGTTATGATATCCACAAAAAGAAGTAATTATCATGAAGACATGTCAAACTCATTTTCAGATCAACACTATTGGATTGGAGGTTTTCATAGCAAGAAACTCATTTTCAGAATTAAAAAATTTAAGGCACAGCTGCAAGTTCCCTTCGTTACGGATATCATCATCTTCATAGTCTGCATTATTTGAGAAGTTTGGAATGATTGAGTGATCCATGACATAGGCCTCTGACTATGTTGGCAATTGGCATATCATTCAAACTTCAGTCTGAGAATTCTAAGTTGTTTCTTCTTTGAACAAAAAAGTACTTCATCAGAATAGAAGAATGGGTGCATCTATTGTAAGTTAGTAATTTTGTTTGTGTTGCCAGTTGACCTGAGAGGGGCAATATCGTGTAGGTCTAAATTAAGTGCGGCTTCTCACACTTGTCTAAACTTCAGACACTGATTGATTGATTCAATATAATTGCTTCTCTCCTGCTTCAACAGAACGTCTAGTTTTAGCCAGCTTCCCTCCTTGATCGCTTGAACATTCAAAAGGAACTATAGTACCATACTGTATCAAACTCCTATTCTCTGAATTCTAGGAGTACTTCCTCTGTCCCATTGAAAGTGTCGCTATGGTATTCGTGTCAGTCAAACTATCTCAACTTCGACTGAATTTATAGAAAATATTAGTAATATTTGTATGTCTAAATAAATTTATTATAAAAATAGATTTAATGATCTATCTAATAATATTAATTATATATAATAAATATTTACAATACTAATATATATTTTTGGTCAAAATTTAAAGCATTTGATTTCTTAAAAAGCGAGAATGACACTTTCAATGAAACAGAGCGAGTAGCTTTTTTACCTTCAGACTGAGTAGAAGAATCTCCTTCCGTTATCACAAAAACTTTTCCCTATACTGAGTAGTACGTGTTCATGCACTGTGAAGCTCATGCCAGAAGTACAGTCACTGTCACACTGATCACAGTTGTGAAGACGATGAGATAGGCCCTTCCTTTCCCTGGCTGTTGCTAGCAACAACAAGGACGAGCAGCACAATCAACTGGACCCTCCTCATCAAAAGCTCTTTTAGCTCGCTCTAGGCACCATGCTGCAGCTTTCTCTGCTCAAAACTTTTGTGATCTTCAATTTTTTTATGTGCTGGTCTCTGAAAGCTCAAAAGGGTCATCTTTAGCTTCGTCCTCTGCCACGATGCAGCACAGCGCTGCACAGGGGATGGCATGGCCCCTGCTGCGACAGGGGATTTCATCCTCTTTTTCCCCGCTTTGCTCGCCTGGCATGACACGAGCACGCTATGGCAGCGGAGCTTGTGCTCCGCCATCGGGGAAACTGACAGCTCGATTTACGCCGGATTGGTTCGTGCGAGCTGATTGGCAGAAGATGAAGAGGTGCATGCAGGCAGGACGGTTTTGGGATCTGGTGGTGCAGGCTGCAGGCCGCAAATGTCGGTCCGCTTCACTTTCGCTCGTGAGGGAACGTGTGATGATGATGATGCGCAAGGCGAGTTTGGTCTCGGATTACCTGACATAAGGTCTTGTTGGTATAGAGAGACGATTCGTTCATCGTGATCATGGCAGATGATGGTCGATATATATAGTAACATCAAATCGCCTACTAAAATAGCTGTAGCGTTCGTGGTGAGGGCTCTGTTTAGCGTGGTACAAACGCCACCGAAGCTAGTGGCCCGGTGCCGCGAGGAGGAGAGGCTGTTTAACCTTTCCCCACCAACCTGGTGTGAGGACCGACCTTGCTGGCCGATCGACCTTCAAAAGGGAATTCCACTGGGGATGGAGGGAGGGATCGATCAACAACAGCTCGACTCGCATTGATCGTGCAGTGTGCGTCGAGCTGTAAAGGCAGGATTCGGTTCGCTTTTTGAGAACAAAGTGGATTCGTGGAGTGCGATCGTCGGTTATGCCCGTGCGCGCCTCCATTCTTCAAGCTAACTTACGGTACCGACACACACACACACACACACAAAAGTGAGCAAGAAAGATGAAAATTGCTGCCACGACGGTATCTGGAGGAATGTACATGAGAATTATGAACAGGGCAAGTCGAGAACGCTGCGTCACACACAGCTCACACGGTGTTACATTAATTGCTAAGTAAGATGGACGATGTTACGCGATCCGCCGGTGATTGTGAATTGGGATCACCGGATCGGCAGTTATAGTGATCAAGCTCTGACGGAGTAGGTCGCTAGACGAGGTGGTGGTGCCTGGCGAGGTGGGACCAGACACTGCGGAAGGCGGCGACGACGGCGCGGTGGTGCTCGGCGGCATTGAGCGCGAGGTAGCAGGCGAGCAGCTCCTCGAGGTCCTCGGTCGCCCGGATGCCGTTGGCGGCCACCATCTCCGCCATGCTCTCCGCCAGCTCCCGCTCCGGCTCCGACGACGTCTTCACCACCACCAGGCTCTCGTACAGCCACCGCCGCCGCCTCGCGCCGCCGCCGCCCTGCACCTCCTCCAACTCCGCCTCGACCTCCTTCTCATGATGATGATGATGATCTTTCGTCCGCGACGGCGACGCCAACAACGCCGCTTCGGCCGCCGCCGCCGCCTCAGCCTTCTGATGATTATGATGGTCCTTGGTCCGCGCGCTGCCTCCGCCGTCGTGATGGTCGCGCCGCCGCCGACGCCGGTGGCCAGAGGAGGATTTAACGTGGAACCCGCGCGCCCTGGTGGACGGCGTGGTGCATGTCGAGGTGGTGGCGCTGCTGCTGAAGCCGCCGCCGTCGTCCGAGGCGTCGTGCTGCCTCGCCGTGACGATGGGCCGCAGCTTGAGCTCGGGCGTCCCCGGCGGCGCGTCGATCCCGCCGAGCCGCCGCGCGCGGCGGTGCACCACGTCCACGGGGACGTCCATGGCCACCGCCGCCGGATCGTCCCGCCGGGCGACGACGGCGCACGGGAGTCCGTCGTGGCGCGCGCGGTCGGCGCTGGGGAAGTAGTAGGACGCCCTGTTCGGGGACACGGCGCACGCCGCCGCCGCCGACGTTGCCTGGCACGGTTGCCTGCTGCTCGGACTGCAACTGTTGTTCTTGGACGACGACGACGCCGATGTCCTAGCGGCCGCGGATGGAGAGCCTCCTATGCTGATGCATGTGCTCTGCTTCTTCTTCTTCCTCCTCCTCCTGAGCTTCTGGAACCACGAGGGCGTTGGCATGGCGCGAGTAGGCAGTAGGCAGGGGACGACAGAGACGGACACTGGCAGCAGCAAGCGCCAAGACAGGGGAGTTGGTGCGCGCGCGCGCGTCTGCCTCTGGACTGTGACCTGGGATGGATGATGTCGTTGCCGCTGGTAGTTGAGTCTCTCCTTTGGGAGGGGCACCCAGAGAGAGTTATATTGGGAACCGGAATTTTGCAAGGAGGCGAAATTCGCAGTCCACGTGTGTCAGCACTCACCACAGCCAAACTCTTTACGTGAAACGAAACCGGGAGATTACTGTCTACCACTAGGGGGGCCAACACTGAAAGTGTAAAACTGTAATTACCTGCCGTGCAAAATGTGGGCTAATAATAACAAAAAAAACACGATTTTGAAACGAGGGTGTGAACTAATTAATCGCTCGTCACCAGTAGTACATCAGTTTGTGAGGCGCATCATCCCCACTCCCATGTGTGGCGTCCTGGTGCGTGCGTGCAACATGCACTGTGTCTAGACGGACGAGGCAGACAGGAAGGTCGCAAAGGTCAAAGTTATGGGTCTAGTAGGACGCAGAATTCGTGCGCCAGCAGCTGCTCCTGCTTCTGTCGATGAGGTCCGAGTGGGGGCAGGCTTGTCGCTCGCAGTCGCAGGCCCCAAAACTTTGAGCCGCAACGCCGCGAAAGGCGAACGTACCCGATCGACCCGGCAAAAACCTTCCGCGATACTGCCACAGATACACTGTGATGATTGTTTTATTACTGCCCATGACAATTCCCCAGCCGTGCGCGCGCTGGTGGTTCGGGATCGTTGTACTGGCTCGTCCCCTGCTTGATATCCGAACGCCGTGACGAACGAACAGCAGCACTGGTCGGTGGCACGGTTGATCACGGAAGCTGGATGACGCGAGGCCTCGGAGGCATTGGATCGATGAGTCGTGTATACACACCACTGCTCGCTGCTTGATGCTTTTTTAGCTCGAGACTGTTTATCTGCAGGGACGGAGAGCTCCACTAGAGCTAGTATCTGAACGAGGATGCGATCCAAACAAGAGAATTTCATTTACTCGTCATCAACTGGTAATTTAGTTTTGCAAAAAAAATAATTACCAAGGATTTAGTAACAATGCCTTCTGAAGCTGAGTTCTTGAGCCCGTAAACGAATTCTAGCAGGAATGCAGGACCGATGCCACCAGAGCCGAAACGTCGTGGGGGGTGCCGAACCTCAACCAGACTCCAACAGTGCAGCGCGCCGCTAGTATAGTAACTTCCGACGAGTCTGGTCGCCGAGAAAATGACAGGATCACTGCCACACATTGTATTGTACATATTGGTTTTAGAAAATAGATCAAAATTTCTACCTTATTGACCACATGGCTACGGCCGTACGTATTGTACATATCTCCTTCCGGAAAGTCAAGATTCAGTAAGTCATCACATAGTTCTTCCACTCGAAAGTTCTGATAATACATATAGCAGTGCTCAATTGCTAACGACGGATTGCAACGTGAGATTCATAATCTAATACTGTTTATGTTTTACGTTAAATTTTCATGACATGACCAATATTTATTTTTGTCAACTTGATTCCAACGTTCGGACAAGAGTGACACTATGCTCTCCATGAACAACAGACAAATCATAATAGCAAATATAAAAGGTACTAATTCACTTGTGTTCATCAGATACATCCAACTCCAAGTCATAACAAACTTCCAAACAAGTTCGATAAATAAAAGAAATAAAAAGGAGGTTGTTCACTCGTTCATTCCGACAGTACTAGCTACTCCAAGTCACAAGCCGACGAACATCACCACCTGCACGTGCCAAATCTGTCACCTCGGCGCGTCAAAAAGGAAAAAAGGAAAAAGAAAAAAGTTGTCACCTCGGGCGGCCGGCCGTATACTGCCGTTCCAATTCCCGGGATTCAGGCGACACCGGCAGAAGAAGCCAGGCCGCGCGCCCGGCGATCGTCAACCCGGCGGATTCGCGGAGCAGTGCCCGATAGATTTCCCTGCGATCATATCTCTCTCGGCCGTACGTGGAGTGTAGATGATGGTTGATGGGACTTCCGGACTCTTTCGGCGCCATGCTATCACGTCTTCCCGGTTGGATGGATGGATGTGCTCGCGCATCCGAGTGATCGACCGGCCAGTTGGCGGCCGACAAGCTGATAGGCGCATGCCTGTACATGTAGGACGATGTGTAATCCGTATTCCTCTTTAATCATGTACAGATTTGGTATGCCCAATCCTCGTACAAATCTGGTACAATATACTCTCGATGAGCAAATTATGGATTGACGCGCTGTTTGAGAGCGAGTGAGGACCACCTATCAGGGTTGTGGGTAGTACATACGAGCAGAGAAAAAAGCGAGCTCGCTTTCTGAAGCCCGGCCACCCCAAGCCGGCCGGGACCGCGGTCGGTGCCGGTGTGACAGAGTGCGTCGCTTTACCCGGGCATGGACAATTGAGCATCGATCGGCATGGCGGACCAGCACCACCTTGACTGCCAGTGACATTTTATCCCACAACCTACTACCACTGTGTGCCTAGTTCAAATTGTAAGGATCACAGGTATTCAAATTTTAAAATAGTCAATCTAAGAAAAGTCATATATACCCTTTATTTTACATTATCTCATCAATTTCTCACCCACCCATTAACCCACCAGATTTTGTCTTATCTCTAAAAATACTTATATTATAAATAAATTTTTAAATTATTGGAATCCTTACATTTCGAACCGGAGGAAGTAGATAGCTAGCTGCCCTCCTCTCCCATAGTCCCATGGCAGTGGCAGCGTCGTCGTCGTTCCTGGTCCTCTCCTCTCAGGCCGACGCAGGCCCTAGGGAGTGCATGCATGCGCGCTAGCACTACAGTCTACAGTAGCTGCTTTTATTTGATTCTGCTTCCATTGTCCTGTGCGATCCAGCCGGCCGGGAAGATTGAGTGGAGATAAATTTTTGGTTTGGATATCCATGTGGCGCGTGCCGGAATTCGATTTGTGTGATGGCGAGTGACCACACGTCGTACTCCAGGGCCGCAAGTAACGCGGATGCTGTTTTGGCAGGTGACGCGACGGCGAAAGCGAGGTAGAGTAGCGATATGGCCTGTGCTACATGTAGGATGATACGAATGCGGAATGCCGAAAAGGAAAGATAATTGGACAGTGAAAGTCTTTGCTCGCATCATTTCGGCACTCAGCAGCTTTGAGTCGACTGCTTGATTATGACACCACCAACAGGATTTTCATTTCTCTGTACGGCATGTGATGACTGATGAGTGGTGAGTTGCCTTTTCCTTCCAAAACGAACCGAAAGACCTTATCAACAAGCGCGGTAACTGGAAAAACGTGAGAGGTTGGACGTATTATTCATTGGATCATGCATACGATAATTTTTTTTAAAAAAAAACAAAGGCATGTAAATGCTATTAGTATTACTATAGAAGCAACGTGTTTGGATGCTTTCAAACGTAATGAAAAATAATAAGACACAAATTTCGTTGTACGAAAATGAACTCCTTCTTCAATAATCTGATCCTCATTTATGGTGCCTCACTGTAACATAATTTATCATCTCTATAATGAAACACTGGACCGATCACCACCTGCGCACCCTCGCTTTGGTCCAATCTATTGACAAAGGTGGCTCCTCCTCCTTGCTACTACCACTGTGACTCTGCCTTCGCTACTCGCTAGCCCCGGCTCCTAAATACGAACCTCAGCAGGTATCCGTACCCCAATGCCAACTTGATCACTATGGATTAGATCCAAATTAAAAGAGAATGGCATGGGGATTAGATCCTGATGTTTTTTTTAACGATGTTGTAATTATTTCTAGATCTGGTATGTCTGAGCGTTGATCACTAATTAAAAAGTTCGACCATATGCCCCTCAAAAGCATAGCATTATTACTATGAGTTATTTGGTGATTAAGCATAAAAAAGGGACCAATATCTGATGTGCGATCTGAATTAAACTTGCAAAACGATCATGGTACGGTGATGCAGACTTTACTTCACGTGTTGGGGTTAAAAAAATCATCCATATGCATTCCTAGTGGTATGCGCTAATCATAGAAAGAAAAGGATATGATTTACCTAGATCCCTCTACCACAAAATATGTTGTGACCTACTCCCTCCGTTCCACTTTAATTGAACGTGGGCATATGAATTAAGGAGAGAAAAAAAGATGGATACATAGAAAACAAGAAGGAAAGAGATAGAGATATATTAGAAACATAGAAAGTTATATTAAAAAGTGAGAATACCAATTATTTTAAAAAAACTAGATAGAGATGTCTAAAATGTAAATTATTTTGGGACGGAGAGGTAGTATATGGTAGAAGCAAACTTTTAGTTTAAATTTGATCAACAATATCTAAATTTTGATAATTGGTTTAACAAACAAACTAAGAACATCATTTTTATATATTGTAAATCTTTATTTATGAACATTGAGAGCTAAAGTTAGCTTTAATAAACTTGAACTCTTCTATGTTTTTGAATACAGGTAGTACATGTCAAACATCGCCAAAAATTCCTACCAAAAGAAAAAAAATAAAGTCCCCAAGGAATACATGGCTGGATCGGCTGGGTAACACGAAGCAAAATTGAGCTTACCCCAACCAAGTGCTTTGCCTTCTTTTAACTCGTTTAATCTGCTCGTAGGAACGAGAGAGGCTGCCTACTCTCACTCCTGTCCAAGCATTTCCATAATTCCATGCCAATAATAGGCTCAATTTCTATGGGATAGAGGCCTTAGCTGCCAATCCATGCATGTTGGCCCCATCAAAACGACGTCCTTCATCAAACTTTAAGCTTCCAGAAAGGAGAACAAACAAGTCCGTAGCAAAATAACGACTCACAAATTCATAATAATGGCCATGTCGAGGAGATCCGCGACCATGATTTTGCTGGTGGCGGTGGTGGTAGCGGCCGCGGTGGGCGGCATGGCTGCGTCAGAGACGGAGTCGTCAGGCGGGGCGAAGAAGCTGGGGTGCTTCTGCGACTGCATGAAGAACCGGTGCATGACGCTGGGCGGCGGGGCCGACAAGTTCGGCTGCGCGAGCGCCTGCAACCAGGCCTGCACCCAGCTCGGCAAGCCGGGCCAGCCCAGGGACGACGACTTCTGCGGCTTCTGAGCTGAGCAGGTTTCGGCCCGATGATTGCATGTCCGGCCTGCTACAAAGGCCTGTCCCGTTCGATACTAAAAGTCGATGAACTATACGAGTTCTCTGTCAGTGGAATGTGCAAGGTAGCAGAAATCAGCGTGTGGTAGTGGTACTCACTCTTGTCTTTCCTTTTTGTTATGTATAGACCTCACCTAGTCTCTGGCATTGCATTTTGTTTTCTGCTATGCCAATGGAAGAGGTACAATCTCGCATCGATTCATCATAAAATTTAAAAATACCTACTGTAATTGAGTGTTACTTGCCATATAGTAATAATTTTTCGGTGTATCTTTAGCAATTGCAGTTGCAAGCGCAAAAAATGTGACAAAACTGATCCAGAAATTCTCCCTAGCATACGCTTACCCATGAAATAGGGCGCCCCTTCCCCGCTTCAAGGGTGAAGTGCTGCGACCGAGCACTACCACGGCGCGCGCGCCAATCCAAAACTGTTTGTCCGCTGGTGCTCCCGGCGCACGCGCCCGCCGGCGAGTCGGGGTTTTCGGTGCAGAAGCTTTGTCATCACGGGAAAGCAACGGCCACTCACACCCAAACCCAAACGCCCCTGCATCATCGTCGCCCCTCCCTCGCCCGCTTCCAAAACCAGAATAAACAAGATAAAAAAAAATCAGGATAAACAAACCACCGCGCATGCTTGCGGACACAGCACCGCCCTTGGAACTTGCTCTCTGCGCGCTCACTTGCTTTCGCAAGACCGCCAAATAATTGATTGCCACTGTTGCACGTCCAAGTGTTACGGATATTCTACACAGCGCTTTCTGACGGTGATGCGCCACTGTAGTATAGTAGTGACAACAGTAGCCTTGCCGATCAAATAGTAATAAAAATTCAGTAGAGTGAGTAATGATGTGCGGTGTGGTGGGACGCCGGACGAGGCCTATCTTCTCCTGCTCACCGGGACCGGGATTGGGATTCCGTTTTTTTTTTTTTTTGACAAGTACATACGGCTCGTTGATGTGGCATTGCGACGACGTCCACGAGGAGATAGGCGGACAGGCGTAGGGGCTCGTCTCGTCTGTTCTTGGCAGCTGGCCGTTCACTGTGTTTGATGCGGGTGAGAAGCAAAAAAAGTTGCGAGTTCAACCCTGCAGTGTGGTTCGTCTCGTGCTGTACTGCAGTGTGGTTTGCTAGGCATTTGTTTTGGAGCGAAATTTCCTTTTCTTTTTCTCAAGTTCCGGCGCAGAGGCTACGGTTTCCTTAGGTTGTGTTTGTCTGATTTTTAGACCTGTCACATCGAATATTATGATATTAATTAGAAGTATTAAATATAGATTACTGACAAAATCCAGTCTATAACTCTCCCTCTAAATAACGAGATAAATCTATTAAAACTAATTAGATTATAATTAGATAATGTGATGCTACAGTAAACATCTTTTAATGATGATTTAATTAAGTTTAATAAATTTGTCATGCTGATACGTATTCAACTCTGTAATTAGTTTTATATTTAATATATATTTAATAATTATATATAGCATTTTAATAATTGATATGACCTCACTAAAATTTAGACTCAAAGAAACAAACACACCCTATATATCTCGTGTTTAATTGGCAGTAGTACAACGGCTTCCGTGGGTTCTGCCTTGTAGGAGGCTGCAAGAGTCTTCCCCTGTCCGGAGCCGCTGCCTAATTTCTTGCCCTTTCTGAAACGTTCCCCGCGCTACTTGTGCGCAGCGGTAAAATCCATTGAGGCAATCTATCTAGGATTCTGGAGGAGCTCTCATTCAGCCATGCCATAGGACATAGGTGATGGACCTCGTGTTGTCACGTTTCATTATCTTCGTATCCGCAGCGAATCCTTGGTTTGGTTCTTTGAGCTGGTTGGTAAGGGGAAAAGATTGCACTTTAGGCTATATGAATGGATGTTTGGGGTGAAATTCTGCTTCTTAATCCCATATGCCTGGTGGATCGTTGGTTAGCATCAGTTCCTTGTGCGTATAGGACTAGAGAGGCCCATCCAATCCTTGCCGCATCAAGAAGATGCTCACAGGACCGCATTGCTTGGACCTACCAAGAAACAGGCAAGAATCTATGACTAGGAGCAACATCATCTATCAGTTGGAACATTGAACGACCCACCAGCTCCTTGCATTTGTGATGGTAACTATGGCTGCATTCTTATCCAGCAGGTCGCAGTCATGGGGTAAAAAGGAGCAGTTGAAGAATTCAGTCTTGGTTTCTCAAAGATCGCACACAGCACACTGATGATTCATTACTAATCAGAAGAAACGACGCTTTTTCTTTGCTCCAGTAGTAACAGTAAGCGTCTTAAAAGGAGGGAGAGGGAGAGGGAGACCACATGCATTTGTCCGTAGTTTCACATGGCGTGCTCCGCTCTATTACCCCAACGCATTGCCCTTTTGGATTGCCTCAACACCACACCCATGACCCACCTTCCCACATCGCCTTCCTCCATGGAGTACTGTACTATCCAGTAGTAGCTAGCTCGATGTGACCTGGTGAGCCTTTTTCTTCTTGGGCTCATTTCATTTTCGCTCGATTTTTTTATCCGTTCATTCTATTGTTCTGCATTTCTTGCATTGGGTACGTTGGTAGGGGAGTGACGGATGAGAGAGCGAGAGTAGTGATGAATCTGCAGCTTCAAGAACACGTGGCCGTCCTTCCCTGGCCGCTCCTCTCCCCATCGGTAATATAGGGCGGGCTCTACCGTCTTTAACCATGGCATGTGTCTTTTGCCTTGTTTGGTCGGCTGGTCCTTCTGCTCCATCCCCTTCTGCCTGTTGAGTCGAGTTCATACCTCAATTTCTTGCAGCGTTTTTCTTGGTTTCTGAAGGTACCTTTTCCCTTTCTATCGTTTTAAATTATTTCAAGCTTTTCGTTTGGGTTTTGGTCAGATTTTGGCTTTCTTTGAAACAGGATAGGAAAGCTGAAGCTGAGTGGCATGTGTAAAGGCTGAGGCATCCCCGAGAAATGGATCTCGAGTTCGGCAGAGGCCTGAGACCCCCGAAGGTGTGTGTTCTTGCGCAATCTAGCAACTTGTTCCTGCGATGCTGGAGCAATGCTTGCTGAACTGAGTACTTTTCGGTTTGGGTTCTTGCAGAGGGACTCTTGGAAGACCACCTTGCTCTTGGCGTACCAGAGCTTGGGTGTGGTCTACGGTGACCTGAGCATATCTCCGTTGTATGTGTACAAGAGCACCTTCGCCGAGGACATCCAGCACTCGGAGACGAACGAGGAGATCTTCGGCGTCCTCTCGTTCGTGTTCTGGACGCTCACCTTGATCCCTCTCATCAAGTATGTCTCCATTGTCCTACGAGCCGACGACAATGGCGAGGGTAAGCTTGGAACAAAAGTCGTGTAGATTTCACTTGCTGCAGTGCGGGCTATGCTTGCTAACAAGATTATAATTTCATATGCTCTGCAATCTTGCAGGAGGAACATTTGCTCTGTACTCTCTGATTTGCAGGCACGCAAATGTGAGCCTTCTCCCAAACAGGCAAATCGCTGATGAGGAGCTCTCCACATACAAATTGGAGCGCCCGCCTGATACGACTGACAAGTCCCGCATCAAAGTGTGGCTTGAGAAGCACAGGAAGCTCCGCGTTGCTCTGCTGATTATGGTGATGATTGGAACATGCATGGTTATTGGGGATGGAGTTCTCACGCCAGCTATATCTGGTAGTATTCCATAGGCCCTCTTTGCTCAGTTTCTGTTTCTACAGATTTAATTTCTGATGGTTGGTGACTTACTTTGACTTTTGGGTAAAATTGTCACAGTATTCTCAGCAGTTTCAGGGCTCGAGTTCTCCTTGTCCAAGGATCATCGTGAATGTGAGTTTTCAATTTAAAATTTCACATGTTAAAGTTCATTTCTCTTATAAATATTTAGAAGACATGTGCACTTGGGTAAAGTTGACTATTGTTATAGGAACATCTGCCAAAGCTCCGGTCTTTCTGTTATTGACCTCTTCCTCCAATTAGCGTAAAATATTCTGATTTGGTTGCTGGGGCTTCCATAGGCCACAGTCACCTGTCCCTTCTAGGTTGAAGATTCATATCATTACTGTGAGAATTAAGGACCATTGTTTGTTCCACATGACTATTGGCATGTCTTGCCTTTGTTTCCCCAATATATTCTAGTTCATGATTGTATCGTGAAAGTGACTCATAACACATTGGTTAGCAATGAAAAAAATATAGGACTTTTATTGTAGTTTGATCTAACGGTATAGATTTCATAATCTAAAATCATAACTACTGGCCAGTAGTTTCTTAATTTGAGGGCAATATCGGAAAAAATAAAAGTTGTAGATTTATAGTAATTAGTTTTTATTGTTATAAATAAAGTTACATTAACAATTTGATTAATAACTAATGTTTTATATTTTTTTAAGATAAACTAACATTTTAATAATTTCATAGACTTAATATTCTATCGTGAAAATAAATATAAATTTATTACTTAATAGTGCAATTACGAAATTACCCTCAAACTACTGGCCAGTAGTTTTTCAAAACTACTGGCCAGTATTTTGGACAGTAAAACTACTAAAAAAATATCAATAAAAAATATTATGTTAATTAACTGGCTGGACGCTATACCTTAGTGGAATCAGTCATCTGAATCACACATTTTTCCTCCCTGATGAAAAGATAAATTCCTGCATCATTTTTTTTCTTCAAAATTTCCAGTTGGGTAAAAGAAATGGTTAATGGTCAAGCTCTTGTAAATTGTCCATTACAGTATTGCATTATTTCCAGTTTACATTTCCTCGTTTGGCCTGATCAATATCTTCTACATGCAGATGCGGTCATTCCAATAACCTGTGTCATATTAGCATTCCTATTTGCACTACAGCATTATGGCACACATCGGGTTGGATTTCTCTTTGCTCCGATAGTTCTAGCCTGGCTATTCTGCATGAGTGCTGTTGGACTTTATAATATCATACATTGGAATCCTCATATCTACCAAGCTCTGAATCCTTATTTCATGTTCAAGTTCTTAAAAAAGACTAGGAAATATGGTTGGATGTCGCTTGGTGGAATCTTGCTCTGCATGACAGGTAAACTCTGTTGTGCTTCTAAATATCTGTATCAGAGAGTGGGAGCAGCTTTTATATAAGTTCCTTGTTCCAGTCTGTTCCTGTTGTTTACATGGAAAAGCTTTGCTAATTCAGTGCTAATGATACAGGATCGGAAGCAATGTTTGCAGATCTTGGACACTTCTCATACAGTGCAATCCAGGTAAGTTATTGATCCGGCATGAGCATTCATATAGTATTTTCTATGGAAACGTTTTATGCTGAGATCATTTGTTGCTTTGCACTTCTCCTGCAGCTTGCTTTTACCTGTTTAGTTTACCCTGCGCTGATTCTGGCATACATGGGTCAAGCTGCTTACTTGTCAACACACCATGATTTCTACTCAAGCTCCCAAGTTGGTTTTTACATCGCTGTTCCAGGTACATTTTATCATTGACTCGTGTATGAATGACTAGAATTCAATTTATTTCCTTATATTGAAGAGATCTCTGTACGGTGTTGATGTCAGTCATCAGACTAAGAGATCCTATAGAGTTTTGATAAGCAAATTGAAAATTGTTCTGGATTCTATTTCAATTTCACATTATGTAAGACTTCCAAAATTGTATACTTCACCTGTCTGAATTCTCTTTGTAAATATCAGCACGATTCACTGTTACAGAATACCAGAATGAGGAATATTTTGTATTATTTTCTGCATGCATTTAAGGTCAATTCTATCTTGATTAATGTAATCCGGAGTAAGATACTATTATTCATTTGCATCCATAATCTACCATCTTGAAGTGCCTGATGACTGATACTTCTCTAGTAATTTCTTATTTTTCAATTTATTACTTGAATGCTGAAAATATCTCTGTTTGGTGTTAATGTCAGTAAGAAATTCTATAGTGTTGATAAACAAAGAAACTTGTTGTGGATTGTTTTTCACATTATGTATAACCTTCAGTAATTTTCTACTTTACATGTCTATTATGTTTAGGCACCAGTCTGTTATTATTAGCAAAAAAGAAAGGCACCATGCAATATATCGTAGTTTTTTTATTTTGCATGTATTTAAGGTCAATTCTGTCTCGATTTATGTAACCTAGGGGAAGATTGGAACTACCATGTTCGTATCCATAATCTACCCTGTCTTTGATGACTGATAATTTTCTACTAGTAGTTTCTTATATGTCTTCAAAATTCCGTACCAGTGGAATTCATTGGAAAGTTTTCTTTTGATGCCAAGTTCAGATAAGATCAGATGGCCTGTGCTCGTATTGGCAATTTTGGCGTCGGTTGTCGGAAGTCAAGCAATCATCAGCGGAACCTTCTCAATCATCAACCAGAGCCAGTCGTTGAGTTGCTTCCCTCGAGTAAAAGTTGTGCATACATCAGAGAAAATCCACGGGCAGATATACATCCCTGAGATCAACTGGTTGCTGATGATCCTCTGCATTGCTGTGACTGTTGGGTTCAGAGACACAAAGCACATGGGGAATGCATCCGGTGAGTTGCTGAACTCACTACTACTGTACTAGTATTGAGTTCCAGGAAAATTAAATTAAAGGCGCGTAACGTAACATTGCTCCTCCTTGGTGGCTTGGTCTCTGCATACAGGTCTGGCGGTGATCACGGTGATGCTTGTGACCACGTTCCTGACATCCCTGGTGATCGTCCTGTGCTGGCACCGGCCGCCGATCCTGGCCCTGGCGTTCCTCCTCTTCTTCGGCTCCATCGAGGCGCTCTACTTCTCAGCATCCCTGATCAAGTTCCTGGAGGGCGCGTGGCTGCCGATCCTTCTCGCCCTCATCCTCATGTCCGTGATGCTCATCTGGCACTACACGACGATCAAGAAGTACGAGTTCGACCTGCACAACAAGGTGACCCTGGAGTGGCTGCTTGCCCTGGGCGACAAGCTGGGCATGGTCCGCGTGCCCGGGATCGGGCTCGTGTACACGGACCTCACCTCCGGCGTGCCCGCCAACTTCTCCCGCTTCGTCACCAACCTCCCGGCGTTCCACCGCGTGCTGGTGTTCGTGTGCGTCAAGGCCGTCCCCGTCCCGCACGTGCTCCCCGCCGAGCGGTACCTCGTCGGCCGCGTGGGCCCGCCCGGCCACCGGTCCTACCGCTGCATCGTGCGGTACGGCTACCGCGACGTGCACCAGGACGTGGACTCGTTCGAGGCGGAGCTGGTCGAGAGCCTCGCCGCGTTCGTCAGGATGGACGCCTCGTTCCGCTGCAGCGAGGCTAGCATGATGCTCATCGAGCAGGAGGAGCAAGAGCAGCAAGAGATGGTGGAGATGGAGCAGCAGCAGCGGGAGAGGAGGCTGACCGTGGTCGCGCTCCGGGACCGCGGCTGTTACGACCTGCAGCACTCGGCCGCGTCGTCCGCCGCCGTGGAGGAGGAGATGCGCGAAGGCACGAGCTCGGCCTCGGCGGGGGCCAATAATAGTAAGCAGGTGAGGTTCTTCATCGACAGCCACGTGGCGAGCCCGGAGGACAAGCGCGTGGCGGAGGAGCTGGAGGAGCTGGCGGCGGCGCGGGAGGCCGGCACGGCGTTCATCCTGGGGCACTCGCACGTGCAGTGCAAGCCGGGGTCGTCCTTGTTCAAGCGCATGGCGGTGGACGTGGGATACAACTTCCTCAGCCGCAACTGCAGGGGGACCGACGTGGCGCTGCGCGTGCCGCCGGCGTCGCTGCTCGAGGTCGGAATGGTCTACGTGCTCTGACTCAGATCCTTGCCTTTTTTTTTTTTTTGGCCCCCATCTCTTCTTTCTCTCTGGTGGACTCTGGTACAAAAAGCTCTTTTTGAGTGTTTACCCGTCTCGTGTAACACAAGCAAGGATCAAAGCCGTTTTGTGTAGTTAATTAACTTGTTTGCGCCTGCGCCATCGTGCGTGTTGTAATGGTTTCTGGACGGCTTGCATCAGGCCGGTTGTACATAAAATCGATGACGAATAATAACTCTGGAACAAATGTGGCCACTTTAGCTCGTTGCTCATATCCCCCTCAGCCTTCGTAGTCATGTAATTTGCCTGCAAGGGTTCGGCAATTTCGCAGTTGTAAAATCTTTGACATGAACGCTTTGGTGCTTCAAATTGGGAGACCGGCGAACCGCGTAGCGGCGCATTATCTCGTCGGTAGGGTGGTGGGCTGGTGGCCACGAACGAGGACGGATTTTTCCCCGATGGGACGCGGAAATCGGGGATTCCTGGTTGAACGGCCTGCGGCTGGCGAGCCCATAATGAGCCCGCTTTATGTCACTTTTGTGGCCCATTTCCATGTCAGACGAGAACGCCATCTACATGGGCCACTCCATTATCCACTTGAACGACATCTCCGTTCATCTCATCTCATCCAATCCGATCCCAGCCTCTTCGATTCTCCCCATCGCTTCACCGGAGCGGTTGAGCCAGCCAGGCAGCAAAGCCGAAGGTAAGCCAAGCCAAGTCGTCGCCACCCTACCGCGACGAAACGCGCTCGGATCCCGCCCCAATGGCGACCGCGTGCCCGCCGCTCTCGCTGCCGTCCACCTCCCTCCTCCGCAGCGACAGGAGGTCCGCCCGCGCCGGGCCCGCGCGCCGGCGGCTCTCCGCGGTCCGCTGCACCGCCGTCGGAGGTGAGCAGCGCCGCCTTCTCCTCTCTGTTTGGGTTTCGGCTTGGTGCCTGAGAATTAATTTGGGCTTCCTTTGTCTTGCTGCTGTTTCAGAGGCGGTGGCGGAGGCATCGACAGTCGGGACGGCGGAGGAGCCGCTGCTGGTCAGCGCAATCAGGGGGAAGAAGGTTGAGCGGCCGCCGGTCTGGCTCATGAGGCAGGCCGGGAGGTACATGAAGGTAGGTCCACCTTGTTCCCCTATCAAACACTCTTTACACTGTCTTCTATTGTTATCCTGTAAAGCGTTGTAATTAGCATTCCAGTGTGCAATTAGAGGGTGGATACACATTGCTTCTTATTATTCCAGTCTCTACTCCTACAAAGTGTTGACCGTCATAGTTTGATATTTGACAGCTGAAATGCAAAATGTCAGGACCACTCTAGCTAGGATTTAGTTCTACTCGCTGCTACAACTTTGTTACTACAATATCTTGCAGAGAAATGGGCATTCCACGGGTCCAATTTTTTCCTTTGTGGGAACTAGGAAGCTTCCATAGATCCTAGTTTATCTTTGTTTCAGTTTTAGCTATGGCTGCCTGAAAAAAATAATAAATCAAACTGGACATCTCTTTTCTTTTAAATGCTTTATTTACTCTCCCTAAGCATGCAGTCTTTGGGGATCATTCTTCCTAACGAACTTATTGCCTCTCCATTTTTCCACAGAGCTACCAGTCGCTCTGTGAGCGGTATCCTTCATTCCGTGAAAGATCAGAAAATGTTGACCTTGTTGTTGAGATCTCACTGCAACCGTGGAAGGTTTTCAAGCCTGATGGGGTAAGCTGCAGATTTTTAGCCTTCTCTGTTATCTTTGGCAATCATATCAGAGCTGTTTCCCAATAAGATATATTGCTCTGTTATTGATGTCATGTTGGTTTTTTATCACTTGCTTTTGATTAGGTTATATTGTTCTCGGATATCCTTACTCCACTTCCTGGGATGAACATACCTTTTGACATTGTGAAAGGAAAGGGTCCAGTGATTTATGATCCCTTGAGAACAGCAGCTGCTGTGAATGAAGTCAAAGAATTTATTCCTGAGGAGTGGGTGCCTTATGTAGGGCAGGCTTTAAATTTGTTGAGAGACGAGGTTAGTATTCATTTTCAGTACCCAAATATGAAAATTGGAAATACGCTGCCAACTGGATATTCAGAAAGACTGAAAATAGGTAGCTGTCCATATATACTTTTGTTGCCATCAACTACTTTTTTTTTTTGTTCGAAGCTTTAAATCCTAATATACTTGATCAATCTTTTAGATTTCACTGAATATACTATTATGACCTTTTCAAGTTGCTGAATATTTGTGCTGATATATTCGTAATATGGCATTGCTAAGGGCTTCAAGGAAACACCACATATTCTATGTTTACCTTTGCATGGGCTTGGCTTGAAATTATTAATTTAAAATATTTGCATATCCATTTATGAATATATCTGCTATACTTATGTTTGCTTGATATCAATCCGTTCTGGCCTTTTAATGGGCTTTGACATATTCTGGAGATGACCTTACAGAAAATTGGAGATTTTTTCTATTTTTCATCCACTCTGTGGTAGTGAAGATTGAACACATCATTTTTATGTTTCTTTCCCAGGTTAAAAATGAAGCTGCTGTGCTAGGTTTTGTTGGAGCCCCCTTCACGTTAGCATCTTATTGCGTGGAAGGAGGTTCATCAAAGAACTTCACAATGATAAAGAAATTGGCCTTCTCGGAACCAGAGGTATTGAAAATATCTTTCTTTGTCCTACATGAATTCTGTTTTATAATTTTTTTTGTTAAAATTGCAATAGCTTGCTCATTGTTTTCTTGGCTTCTACCATAATGTCCCAATAATTTAGTCATACTGCTAATAACATTAATATATTGATGTCCCAATAATTTAGTCGTACTGCGAATAACATTAATATATTTTATTATCATGAACTATGTATCAAGTTCGTTTTATTATTCACTCTCGATTGTTTTTTGATTATATATAGAATATCAGTCTTGTTGAGACAATTTTGACAGTTGTTTGTATATCTGTAGATTCTACATAATTTGCTACAAAAATTCACAACATCTATGGCTAACTACATTAAATACCAAGCGGACAATGGAGCACAAGCTGTCCAGATTTTTGATTCATGGGCTACTGAACTCAGCCCTGCTGATTTTGAGGAGTTTAGCCTGCCTTATCTAAAGCAGATCGTGGATAATGTTAAGGAAACACATCCGGACTTACCTCTGATTCTATATGCAAGTGGATCTGGGGGCTTGCTTGAGAGGCTTCCTTTGACTGGTGTTGATGTTGTTAGCTTGGACTGGACGGTTGATATGGCTGAGGGCAGGAAAAGATTGGGATCTAACATAGCAGTTCAAGGTAATGTGGACCCTGGTGTTCTTTTTGGGTCGAAAGAGTTCATTAGCAAACGGATTTATGACACTGTGCAGAAGGCTGGCAATGTTGGACATGTATTGAACCTTGGCCATGGCATTAAGGTAGGAACTCCAGAGGAAAATGTTGCCCACTTTTTTGAGGTTGCAAAAGGAATTAGATACTAAAAGACATTGGTTGTTGAATGTATGCTTACTCTCCACATCGGCAGAAGTTGTAGATTCGCTGGTTGAGGATAGATGCAGAAAGCCTTGTGTAGCATAGAGTACTTGAAGAACACATCATTTTGTCATTGATCCTGTATGTTGTATTTCAAGTTCCAATTCATTGTAATGTTGTAAGCATGTTTAGTTCAGTAGCAATGAAGTGCGTACTTGTTTATACCACTACAATATCAGTATAGTGCTCTGACAATCTAGTCTTAAAAATGAAATTGTAAATTATATGTTTGCACGATAGAAATATCTTAATCTTATATCCGTTCTAGATGTATGGTGCATGCTTTTATTCCTTAATGAAGTCCTGCTCCTTGGTCAGGGAAATGAACTATTTTATTAAAAAAATTGGTCACACCTTTATTCTATTTGTTTCTCTGATATATTTATGTTCTTCAAGTTAATTCTGGCCCCTAGATAATTTTGTCTTATAATTTACCTCCTTGACCTAAATTTTTTTGAGTACTTCTATAATGCTAGGTTGGATTGATTGTTTTGCTTTCTTTTTGTACTCGGGGACTGCATTTGGTGTGGAGTTCCATTGATCCATTTGAAAGGCTATAAATTTTTTAGGTATGGCATGCATGTCCACACTTGGTACTTACAAATTTTTAGGGGACCCTACTTTTGTGTCGTTTCTTTTGGAAAATCATACAATGATCTCAGTCCATCAGGTTAATATAGTTGGTTGGCTATCAACTTCTTTTGAGCTTTTCTTGATACTAAAGTTCAAATGAAATATTTGTAACATACTTTTAGAGTTCGTATTGGTAGCAGACAACAGAAGACTGGTGTGCTTCTGAAAGGTAAACACAAAAATATCTCTACCAACTACTAAGGGTGCGTTTGGTTAAAGGGTTGGAGTGTGATGTTGGATGGGGGCGGCCAATTTTTGCGGAATAGGGTGGCCAAGTAGAGTAATCATCTAAGCTGCTTAAACGTTCAGCAAAGTGTGACTGAATCGAATGTCTCAAGAACCAGGTACAGTGCAGAATTAGAGCACCTGCTCACCTCCAACAGTCTGCTGATGTGAAGTAATTTAAGCTTGTTAGCTGTTATGTATTCCTCAGACGCTTCAAACTAGAAACTTTGCCGCAGCAAATGGATAATTATGTTCAACTAGGATGATCAGTTTGCAGCTTGCAGGTGAGGAAACATTCAGGAAACTGCCTGCTCTAGATAGCAGCTGGGGCCTGGCAGCACAGTTCTGTACCGCAGATAGAGCATAAACAAGTGCCAATTGGAGAGGAAAGATCACAAGAGACGGCTGTTCCTGCAGGTCAAACTCCCGTTTTCCGTTCTTAATTCACTAGACTATAATTGGATCAACTTTCGTAGCACCCCTTTTTAGAAAGGTGGCAATTCTTATATAATGGTTTGCTTAATTAAGTCCAATTGCTTTGCTTGCTGAAAGCTCCGGTTAGGTAAAGTGGTCATCCAGTATTCCAGTTAGGCGCGTATTAGTTCTTTTTCATTTCTGCAACTGCATATGTTTCCCTTCCTTCTCATGCAGCCTATTTAGACCTTCAGCTTTATCTTCTTTGACAAGTGCATCATTTTATAAGCCTGCATAGTCAAGTGGGAAGTCTACGATGATGCACATATGCACTGTCAAAAAGATTACTTATTTCTCAAAAGAAATTGTAATGCAGATCGAATTCTTGTCTTTGTTGGTTCCTTTCGATGCTTATCCTTGCTCTTCAGTTGTTCCTGCTGCATGTAATAGATAGACGATGACACACGGCCATGCTTATCTTTGCTCTCACCACTGTTCGTGCTGTTGATAAATTAAATTTAGCCTCGTTTATTTGTTCTTCTTGTTTCTAGCTTTGGCGGAGGATAAACTTGTCTGCTCCAATCTGAAAGGTTGATGTTTATCTGCATTGGGTTTAGATTGAATGATGTTACACTGATGGTCACAGCATAAAAGTAGGTTGATTTTTATCAACTGGATTGCAACTCAGACAGAGATGTGGCATATGAAAAAGTATATTTCGATTTGTTAACACTGTCATTAGGTCCCATTTTGGTCTGTAATGGTTAGGTCGTAGCTTGATGAAAATGACGCGTATATGAAATAATCTTGTTTCAGCAAACCCCTAAGGCTGGTCAATGCAGGATTAAAAAACCGTTGAAAACCGGCCGGTTTTCATGGTTTTTGACAAAACCGCTCCGGTCCGGTTTCACCGGACATCTGGTTTATCGGAAAAACTGACCCTGTGTATTGTAGTAAAAATAGTTTTCGGTCGGTTTTTCTAGTTTATCGAGCCGGTTTTCAGTGAGAAAAAAACTGCTATTGTACCGGTTTTTGAATCCTTGGATCAATGTCTTCATCTCATTCTATTTCTCTTATTACTGACGCGGAGACTGTGACAATGTATTTACCCTTCAGCTTGACACTTCTTGGCCGACGGAGGTCACAGGCACGGTTATATTAGATAACGCGTAGCTATCAGGAAGGCAACTGAAAGCCAGATCCAAGATAAGGTCTTGTTGAAATAGTCAGACAATAAGATCACGATTCTATCCACTTTTATTTGAAGGCATGGATCTCACAACAAACTTAACTTGCAATTTTCTGATTTATCAGCTAATTTAGTTGTCAATGCTCGAATGAACGAACAGGGACAGCTAGCAGGCATGTCGTTCTCTCGTGCCGTTCCTACTTCCTAGGCTCGTGTGTTCGTACCCTAAGACAGGCTGCCGCTCAACTCCGTTTCGTTTTCGTTTGTTTGTAGTCCTTCGAAATTTAACATTGCACCGACCGAGAGGATGATACATGATACATAAATATATAAAAAAAAAAATACATGAATTCGACGCACATCATCATAGGATTATTGCCGCAAATCCCAAACACAGTAAATCGATCTTGCACGGTAGTGATAGCTCCATCAGAGCAGACCCGCAGCCCGACAGAGCGCACCGCATCAACAGCGATCGACCTCGTCCTGGCACGAGACGGCGAGACCGCGAGAGCGGCTTCTCGCGCCTCCGAAGGGCTCCCTCCTACAGCGACAGCCTCTATAGCAACCGACGAGGCGCAACGAAACGATACTGCCAACGAGCCCAGATTTTTTCGCCCCGCCTCCGCCCGAGAAGAAACGCCAACGCAGCCGAGCCCGATCAGCGTGCCTGCCGATCTGGTGGTGATCGAGCCCCGGCATCTGTCGCTCTCCCGCGGTCACGCGTGCTCTCGTGCCCGGGCCTGGCCATCTCTCTCATTCTCTCTTGATGAGTTTTTTTTTTTTTTTTTTAAAAAACTTCTCTCTTGATGAGTTGCTACTCTACTAGCTAGTGTGTTGATCGCCGGCAGAGGAACGTACGCTACGTCGTAGGGAATGGGAATGAACGAGTTACGAGTGTGGGATGGTTAGTTTTGCCGTCGCTTTCCGGCGAAATATCTCAGCCGATGGAAATGGAATGGAATGGAATGGAGCGTGTGACGAGATGGTCCTTGTCCGCGCCTTCAACCGCTTTATTACTTTCCCATCTCCCCTCTTGTGATTATTCTTTGTGGGTTCAGTACTCTCGCGCTCTTATCTGTCTCACTTTTTCTGTTCTAAATTATTATAGGCGTCCCATTCGTGCATATCTACTATCCATCTACTACTTTTCTATCTTCGGCCACGGAAGGAGAAGAAGGAGAGCTTCTTCTACTTCATCTCTATCCATCTGCAATCCACCGATGAAGCTCTCGGTTTGTTTCTACTTTTGTCGTCTATGCATCCCACTCCGACCATACTTATTGCCAAGCAACGTCAGCTCTGAACTTTTGAGAGTATAAACTGTCCGCGAGAAGAAAGAGTCACAGTGAAATAATGCAGAATAACTGTAAACTCATCGTATACATGAAGATATTTTTGAAAGGTAGTATAGGCAAGTTTCACTTTCGCGGGACGAATCTGACCCTTCAACGACCTGTATCCAATTGCTCCCAGGAAAGTTCTAGAAATGTGGATTTATGAATTATGATCTTTTTATGTATCAGTTCTCTACATTCTTTTGATTCAGCAGCGGCTGTTACTTGAAAGCGAGGGAAATACTTTGTTCTCCATATGATGTGGACACCGGTATTATAGAGACGTATTGTTGGCCATTGTTGCAGCTCCACAATATGGATCGCATCAAACGCAGATATTTTCCCCCACCTTTCCATATGCCACCATGATTCAATGTAGACTCAGTGTACTACAGTGGTTTGCTTACCGGACGCACATAGTGATTTTTGTTGTTAGCAGCAACTCAATGCTGACTATGGTACTGGAGTACTATTGTCTTTGTGACTTTGTGCAATTGTTTTCGGCTGGCGGAGAAACGTCTCCGGCTGGAACACAAGAAGTCCGCGGCTAGCGTGCAGATGACACAGCCAGAGGGACGTGGCTGCTTCGTGCGGAGGCTAGTCATGACTCATGAGCATTGGCAAGTAACAAATGGGGAAATTCAAAGAACAAATGCACTTTGCGTCTTGTGCTTGTCAAGATCCATCGGCATGGCATTGGCATGGCATGGCTCTGGGATAAAATATCCGCCACCACTGATCCAGTTCGAGACCTGCTGCTTGAAGTCAGACCACGCCGGGTCTGAAATGGCCGACCGGGGGGCTCGAGGCGCCCGAAATCTGGGCGTCGCTGGATGGAAAGAATCGAAAGATGCCGGCGGGTGGACGAAGATAGCCTTCGTAGTTTTCTATGGGGATGAGAGGACAACATCTTATCTAATGGTGTTTTTAATTCTCAAAAGTTTTTAATTTGATCAGCTAGACATCACGCAGAGGACGCAAATAAACAAGTGCACATCACCCACGAGCACTGATCCACTGCAACAAACTTGTACTAATCGCGAGGTGGGTCCCGAAGAAAAGAATGGTAACGGTGGGCCCGCGGTCAGTGGGAGTACACACTGCAGAGTGCTCTCCCAGCACGGAAGGGATCGGGACGGGGGCGCCGCCTATAACAGAAGCTGCGCCTCGCTTGCGGAGCGCGCGTGCTTTCTTTCGCCCGGTCGAATCTTCTTCTGGTGCTATCGACTAGTTCTTCGGCTGTTACTGAGGCCAAAAAAAAAAGCCTCACTTCTCCTCCGATCGCCTGCGCCGAGATAATCTCTGTTCTCCATTGTTTCTGAATCTCCCTGAGTGCCTGACTCCTCGGAGAGAAGGGGGGCTTGATTTGGCACTACGCTCTTTCGCCACAGTTTTCCACCCTCTTCCGCATCCCGGATCGCCGGGATCAGGTATTTCTTTCTCTCCGACGCATTGTATGTTTATGCGTGGAACTAAATCTTTTGGAATTTTTGTGCCTGCGTACATACACCGTTTACACTTGGTTTGTCAGTCATATAGAACTTGTTGATTTGATTAGATTGTTATATCGTACTGTTGGTTTCTCACCAAACTCTAAACGTAGATATATACTACACTTACAGTATGTATATGCTGGGTCAGGTAGCAGACATTGTGGCGGAAAATCCATAAGACCATAAGTACATTGATAGATTGCTAGTACGTTCTTGTAGATTCATATCATGTAGGCCTCAGCCTCCTTGGTCTAATTATTAAGGGAAATACAATTTTTGACAGTTCATTGCCTCTCTATATTCTTGTAGAAGAAAGGCTCCACATGCTTGAAAATATTCCTCTGTTGTTATATTTCATACTGTAACTATTTCTTTCACTATGAAATATTTTGTATCTAACCGTTTTGCCTTCTTTGGCAGTTTTGGGCTTCAGTAAGAGACAAAAAATATCAAGGAATGCTGGAAGATGTGCTTGCGTGTTAGAGAGTTACCTTGTGCTGGAGTTGGCAAGGTGGCCCAAAACATTTGTACTTTGCTTGACATTGATGACACTGAGGTACCAGGATCTGCACAGCAACAGCTCCATGTGCACGTGCACAATGGAGCGAGGTGCGGCAGCTCAACCATCATGTTAGAATACCATCTTGGTGGAGACGGTTGAAACTACTCGTCATCTAGAGGCTCAGTGCACAGCATTGAGTGTTCATTACAACCTCCTCAACTTTCAGAATAACTAGTTTTCTTACTACATTTAGAAGATGGTCGACAAAGGGAACATTCTGATGCAGAAATATGAGATGGGAAAGTTACTTGGTCAAGGGAGTTTTGCTAAAGTTTACCATGCCCGTGATGTTAATACTACACAGAGTGTTGCCATCAAGGTGATTGACAAAGAGAAGATCTTGAAATGTGGTCTTATGGACCAAATAAATCGAGAGATTTCGGTGATGAAGTTGGTTAGACATCCAAATATTGTCCAAATGCATGAGGTGATGGCTACGAAAACGAAGATCTATTTTGTGCTAGAGTATGTCAAGGGAGGAGAGTTGTTCAACAAGGTTCAGCGTGGAAGGCTGAAAGAAGATGCTGCTCGGAAGTACTTCCAACAACTAATCAGTGCTATTGACTTTTGTCACAGTAGAGGGGTATTTCACCGTGACCTCAAACCTGAAAATCTTCTTGATGAGGATCGTAATTTAAAAGTATCAGATTTTGGTTTGAGTGCTCTTCCAGATTGCAAGAGACAAGATGGGTTACTCCACACGAGTTGTGGTACTCCTGCATATGTTGCTCCGGAGGTGATTAACAGAAAAGGATATGATGGTGCAAAAGCTGACATCTGGGCATGTGGAGTCATCCTCTATGTATTGTTAGCAGGCTATCTCCCTTTTCAAGAAAAAAACTTGATGGACATGTATAAGAAAATTTGCAAAGCAGAACTCAAGTGGCCAAATTGGTTTCCTTCAGATGTCCGGAGGCTTTTGCGACGTATTCTTCATCCAAACCCTAGTGCACGGATCTCCATTGCAGAAATCATGGAAAATCCTTGGTTTAGAATTGGCCTTGATGCAAGACGGTTTAATGATAACATCAATCAACTAGATGGTGTACTGCCTGTTAACATGGATTTGACTTTAAATTCCTTGAATGGTACTACAGTTGAGGTTAAAGAAGAAACAGAAAAACTTAGTAATTTGAATGCTTTTGACATCATTTCTCTATCAAGGGGATTTGATCTCTCTGGTATATTTGAGGAGAATTCCAACAAGGAAGAGTCCAAATTTACATCTAAAAATTCAGCTTCAACAATCATCACAAAGCTTGAGGAGATTGCAAAGAGCCTACGCTTAACGCTTACAAAGAAAGATGGTGGATTGTTGAAGATGGAAGGTTCGAAACCAGGAAGAAAAGGTGTTATGTCTGTGAATGCTGAGATATTTCAGATCACACCAAACTTTCATCTGGTGGAGATCAAGAAAACTAACGGTGATACCCTTGAGTATCAGAAGGTTATGAAACAAGATATGCGACCAGCACTGAAAGACATAGTTTGGGCTTGGCAAGGCGAGCAAACCCAACAACAGAATCAATGACCTTAGATATCGTTGGCAAGTGATCAGTAGTAGAAATTATGACGTACCTCATTGCTAAATCAATAATGTACACTTTTTTGTCATAATTTTACTTTGGAATTTTAATTATACTTCTATTGATGATTCAACCGAACCATGCTTTTTGTCTCAAGGGAACCTTCTTCATAACGTAAAGTTTTTGTTGTTGGAAATTTGGATGTTGGTAAAGAAAGCCTTATGTATTTCCGTTGTACATAAATCAAGAGCGATCATCTCTATGGACACAATAGTGTTCTGTCGTTTTGAGCTGTGTTTCTTGTGCAATAAGGTTAACTGCAGAATCACGTTGCACTGGGAGATTGCTAAGAGTTGTGTATTGTACTATAATTGATGTATCATAGAACTATGAAAGTCGTCCAATCAGCTATATTGTCTCCGTATTTTAATTATCGACGTCTGGACAGCTTTCGTAGTTGCGGATATCCGGACGTCAGCATTTCAAATACGGAGGTAGTAAATCATTTGGACTTGTTATCCTCTGCTACTCCTAGGAAAAAAAAATCTGGGCAAATGCATTTCGGGCTGCAAAACTATATGTTGCATGAAAAAGTTTATAGACGAGCGTCCAATGCATGATAAAATTAACTGCAGATGCATCACCAATGCACAAAAAAACCTTGCTCTTATATTCTGGACAGGCACTACAGTTTTGTATGCTTCTTGCTTGTATTTTGTGCTGTTACGGCCAGCTCATCTGTGCCGATCTAACCCATTAATGCAGCCTAAACTATAGCTCTCGCTGAATCGAACTCTGGGAGTGGGAGGACAACAAAAGCTGAATAATATTTTCATTCATTCAGACAACCATATATTTCTGGAAGTGGGAGGACTGGCGGCCCAACAGGCAACAACCGGTCAAGTGCACAGCACTATGCACCACAGTTTGGTAATCACCTTAAGCGTTGTCGATTTGGCGATTTCTTGGCATTGCCACTAACACAGCAGAACACTGATTTTTGCAGCTCATCAGCTAACTGAGCCCACTCATTCCTGATTTCCTGAATCTGCTCTTGGGGCCCTGTTGAACCAGAAGACAGGACGAAAGGCATCACGAGAGTTGGCCTGGCCGATGTCACCACTCACCATAAGACAACCAAGCCCTGCCCCTCAAAGTTTCCTTCCTGTGTGTGTCATGCGCTGGCCTCTTTTCTGCTTGAGTTTCTGCAGATGCCAAAACGGAGAGATTTCATGGTCGCCAACTTGAATAGCGTTTGTCAGGTAAGCATTATTTTGGGCAGGGAAAAATACTTTTGCAAAAACAAATTAATGAGGATAAAAGGTTTCAGGTAGCGCTTGACAATTGGCAGCGTTAGGACAAACATACTGTTTCTCATACTGTTTCTCGTAAACAGAGTGTAAAAATTTTAAAATTAATTAGTTGCCAAAAAAGAATTCGTCGACAGCAGGGTTCGAACCTGCGCGGGCAAAGCCCAACAGATTTCAAGTCTGTCTCCTTAACCACTCGGACATATCGACGGATGATGGAAGGTGTATCACATAGACGATATTATTAAACTCCTTACCGTGTCTAAGCATCAAATAACTATTGTGATTTTGGAGTTTCCTTATGTTTTTCGATTTTATAGCTTACAATACAAAAATAAATAAATCATTTTATGTTATCCATCCTTCTATTAAGTGTCAAAATTGAACATGTTTGACTTTGGCAAAAATATTTTGCTGAGGTTGTATAGAATAAGGTAGTCTCTAAATTGCGGAGCACAACCAATTTGAAATTACTAATACTAAGGTACAAAAGTACTTTTGAGCATAAACAATTTTTTAAAAATTTATAGAAGTACTTCGAATTCTAAATTTACAGAAAGGTAGAACACATAGATCAAATTTATATAGATTTGAATAGCATACAGTCAGAGGACTGTTAAACTCTACTCTAATTAGCAGCAAAAACAGCTGCCAGTTACATTTAATAGGAGGACCTAAGAGAGGGTATTACACAACCTCTGATAAAATAGCTTGATAATTAGCTACTTAATAATACAAGGTTGAACTGCAGCTACATAGTGCAATAGCATTGCAAGTACAACACTAAAAATACTCTTTTGGGGCTAACTCAAAAGGATTCTCTCTTCTTCTTGGTCTTGGATTGCTTTGCCAAGAGAACTGAAAGTCCATGCAATGCAAATTTCTTTCTCTTTCCTGAAATTCTTTTGCGAGCAGCCCCATCCCCATCTTCCCTACATAAAACACCGCTCCTATTCAGAATCTGCCCAAGTGAGACATTGGGTGCCTCGCTCGTTTTGTCATCCCACACACTCTTGTCGTACTCATCAGGCCCCATTAACTTCATACTCAATATCTGTCCAATTGACAATGTTGGCTTGAAGGATCCATCCGAATCGTTGGAAACGACATCCATGGTGTGTGAATCTTTACGATGGTGAGCTGTATTTTTGAACTTCGGTGAGCCACCAATAGATCTCTTCCTGTGTCCACTCTCAGATTTCCATCTGTGAAGAATCTCTTCAACTGCAAGCTTCCCATGGTTTGCTGCTTCTACTCTCTTTAGGGCCTCTTTTAGTGCCTTCTTACATTCCTCAACCTCTATTCTGGCATCCTCGAGCCTCTTAACTGACTCAGACTCTGAACTGTTAGCTGTCTCCACCCGTAGCATGGCATCTTCTTCTTTTTTCCTAGAGATTTCATCGGCTTCACGAGCTTTGGAAAGCAGATTAAAGTATTCCTCTGTCGAGAGAGTCACTCCATCAGTAGCACTATTGCCTTCCGAAGAATTTTCACTGCTCAGCAGAGCTTTGATCTCAGCAAGTGCAAGAGCTTCTGCTGCTCTCGCTGCTTCTTCCATCTTCTTGGCTGCAATGCATCTGATCTCAGCTGTGCTGATGCTAGCCTTTGCCTGCTCAATCTCTGCAGCCAACACCATAGCTTCAGATTTTGAATCATTTGCCATGCTCCTGAGCTGCTGCACCTCAGACGTCATTTTCTTGATCTCAATGAAAATGTCAGCAGGGTCCTTGCGTCTCTGCTGAAGATCCTTGAGAGTTTCTAACTTCTGTGCCGTCTCATCCAGCTCCTCCTCCAAAGAAGAAATCAAGGAGGTATTGGCAGAAAGCTTTTCTCTGGCTCTCTCGAGCAGCGTTTGCTCCTTCGTTATGCCATTGTGCAATAGCTCAACAGCAGCCCTCACTGCAGCCAGATCACTTGTAGTTCTGTTTAGGCTTTCTTTTGCCTTCTCAAGTTCCACGGAAACTGAACCTGTAGACTGTTTGGGACTTTCTTCTGTGCATTCCATATCCACATCCACGTTGACATTTTGAGGTTGCTGCTCTTCGGTTTCTGCCACAGAAACTTGATCAGTTTCATCAGGCTTCACAACTTGAGATGTTTCGGTGGTTTCTTTGTGTATCTTCAACTTCAGTTCTGTTATGATTCTTTTGGTCGACTCCAGTTCCTTCAATACATCAAGTGTCTCCCTTTCTTTGATGGCAAGCTCATTCTCTATCTGTGCCGTCTGCTGCTCCACGCTGGTAAGTTCTTCGATATCTTCAGGGTTGTCATGTCTCTGCAGGAAAATATGTTCCAAAAGTATAAGACACAACACACTGTAAAACGACATTTATGCTAAGTAAAACGAAAAAAAAACTGGGAAACGAGACGATCTCGTAATGCAGGGGTGCACTTTAGAAGTCTTCACTAATGAATAAAAATGTTCGAAGTAGAACGCACGTTGTCAGAAGCCGTGTCAATGTGTCAATGTGTACTAGTAGGAGCAACACACGTTGTGTTGCTGGAGCACTAACTAAAAAGGAGGAAAGCATCAAGGCAGTAGGTTCATGCCATAATCACTCGAGGGTCCATCCAATTACGCAAAGAGCACTTTTACAGTAGATCATGATACGTGTAAATTTGGAGTATCATAGATTAAATCTAACCATTTATTTAGAATGGCAGCAACAGTAATTACTGTATACATTAAGGCTAATTAAGTGATAGGTTAATTATCATTCTATCCTATTCTACCGTAATTGTTCAGCGTCACGCATGGTTGCCAGACGCTCGCACAAACTGCATTCAGTCGGACGCTGCCGCCGTCATGGATCCTTGCCGGAGTCGGACGCTGCTGCCGTTGCAGATCATCGCCGGAGTCGCCGCCGCCATACCGGATCGACCACGCCGGAGTCGGCTGCGCCACCAAATCCTCCCGGAGTCCGCCTTGTCCCAGGAGTGGATCGCTGTGTCTCGCGTCGGCTCCCCAATCCACTCAGTCAAAATCATGATTGTGAGGGTCGGCAGGTCGGCGTCCATGCTGTGCACCTCATCCAAATCGCAGGCGCCCCTGTTGCACGAGCGCTAGTCCGTGAAGGCGTTCTGGTCGGCTCCGAGCTCTATTGTTGCGTCTCCACCCTGTTATTGGGTTGATTCATGTACTCGTATTGCAGTTTTCATATGCTAGGATGTGGGGATGTGTGTAGTTTGTGGTATTTGACTGCATTTGTGCAATTTGATATGGGGGACATAGCTGCAAATTTGATGCATGTAATCTGTTTGATGGAATGCCTAGTCAGTTGATCTCATTCCAGAATTACTTGTTACGCATAAAATTTGGATGTGCCTCTTCTTTTGGAGATAATGTTTGTGGATTTGCCTCTTCTCAGAATAAGTGAAAAATCCAAAATTTCCATCACATGAAATTACTATACTACCCATATGATACCTATAATTCATCTTCATGATACTTATGATACTGATAGATTAAAAAAGTATTATGATTTAGACATTGATAGATCTAAACCATCCGATCAAAAAATTTAACTGTGCATTCATTTGAGTCTACTGTAAAACTGCTATAGGCAAAACAGACCATCCAGTTAACGCCCTGCGCTCATTGATTACCAGCAACCACCAGCAATCTCAATATCTAATCCAGTGCAAGAACGCTGCAAATAGCCAGCTACAGTCGTCCGCTACGAGACGAATCGAGAAGCAGCTGAGCATGAGCAAGCAAGCGACGCTGGAAACGAAGCCCATCGACCAAACGGTTCGAGCACTAGCTAGAGCATGGCATTGACGGGACACAAGGAGGTTGGATGGGGAGAGGAGGGAAATGCGCCACACCTTCGAGGAGGGCGCGAACATGCGCTTGACGAGGCCGGCGCTCCAGGCCGCGCCGCCGCCGAAGCGGTCGACGGCCTCCCGCACCGACTCGAACGGCGCCGAGGTGTCGATCTCCGCTCTGCGGCCGCCCGCGTCCGTCACGCCGGCAGCCGGAGCCGGCAGGCATTCGGCCTCGGCGCTCATGGGGGGAATGGCAGAGCAGCCTAGCGGTTTGGCGCGGGTGGTGGACTGGCGAGCGCAGAGGAGATATGGCTGTGCTTCTCCGTGTGTAACGGCGGGGGTGCGGAGCGGGAGCAGAGAGCTTGGGAGGTAAGGGAAAAAGTGCCTGTCTTTATGAGCGGGTCCCGGCGAGCGAGACGTTGACCGCTCGAACAAGGAGCCGTTGGCCCCGTTGCTTGCGCTCTCGTCTCGTAGTAGTACTATTTTCTCCCTTCTCTTTCTTTTCTTTATTTTTTTTCGTAACACCGATCAACCATAGCGGTGCGCGCGAACTGAACAGTAGACACTGCTCCAGAAAACTGGTGCGGCATTAACGGTCGAGCAAGAAGTTGGTGGAGGGGGCGGTGATGATGCTCTGACGACGACAGAGGAGGAGGCACAGAAAAAGGCGAGGGATCAGAGAGAGACGCCCGTTGCACCTGCCGTTCCGGTCGCCACGCCGCGCTGCAGGGGCGCACGAGGATCGGACGGACGGAGTGAACCGCACCGCGGCGCTCACGGGCTGGCGCGGATCACGAGAAACTGACCGCTCTGGCCGATGCATCCATCAATGGTTGCTGTACCTCCGGCTCAGCGTTTGCGCCTGAACTCTCCCTCTCGTCCCGTGAAGGTGAAGGTGAAGCGACAAAAAACTCCCAGTACTACGGGGTCCTATAACGTTGTCAAGCAGAAGAGGACGGCACGCACATGTGGTCCGTGGACTGGTCCGGAGATCCGAACGGGGAGGATAAAACAGATGATTATTATCCCTTGTTTTATGGTAGTAATCGACACTTTGACACTGAATCAGGTACTGGAGCTTAGCTAAATCAAGAGTTTGTCGAGTTCTCTGACGAGGGTGGTCCGTTCGGTTTGGTATTGTTGGGTGTTGGGTTCGAAACCGACAGATGCTGTTCACTGGCTCACTGCCTCACTGGGGAGTGGGGACAGCCGACTGGGTGTGACGTGTTTGACCGTTGTGATTAAAACTTGAGAGAAGCATGAAAGGCCGACGCGAGTACATTGAGCAGGATTGGCGACTGGCTTCTGGGCCCATAAACTAGCTCCAAATATTGGTAGGGCCCAAAACAATTCGGCCCACAAAAGTATGAAATAGTAAGGCACGCACGATTGCATCTCTTCAAAATACTCCTGTTTTTATCATTTTTCTACGGAAGAAACATAGTGAACGTACTGCTTGCCTTATCCTCATAAAGTTGATTGTTGCGAATTTCTAAGAAGTTCCTCCCAATTCGTATTACCGTTATCCAGAGTATAGGCACTTATGAAATTGATCAACGTCAAAATATTTTTACATTTGAGTAGCCACACCTATAAAACTAAAACAAATCATTATTACTAATATAATAGTTTATTTAATGATAAATCTAACAAAACCACTTATATACCTTTTTTTGCGAAGACAACCACTTATATACTTGCATGGTTTATGTTTATGTGCTTTGGTTTTTCAGTTGATATTGAAATGTATAATGTTTTACTTTGACTGAACAAAAAACATTTGTTATATTCTTCGATGAATGGAGTATTGAAGCTTATTGGAGCGTCGTAAGATGAAAACATATAAAACAGACTTCCCTGTTTCATTGAGAATTGGTTCAACAACACACCCTAGAAGGGAAATCATGAACTCAGATTGTTGAGCTGCTCTGTGCATTTATAGTACTCTATAGTTCTTACACTGGAAGATGAATAGTACGTAGATATTGTTGAGCAAACACAACTGTTAGAGTTAAAGACGTCGAAACTTTGCACTGGAAGTACGTAGTACAGATAGCCGCGCGCAGTACAGACTTTGTCTTCGGATGTTGTCGGCATCGTGGAAGACGGATTAACGATTTAACGAAGCAGCAAGTACGGCGAGCTAGCTGGGAGTTAGTTTGTGGTAGGTCAATCGGATCACCTTCATCTCAAGCCCGGCGAGCAAATCCCGGCGGCTCCATCCCTGCCGGCGTTCGTCATGCATTACCAGATCATATATAATCTCCGATCGGTTCGTTAGTTCAGCAGCTAAAAGCCTCGTCTGACTGTGCCCATGCATCCTAATTTTTCCCACCTACCTGGCTGAAATCCAGGGCATTATTCCACACCAGGTCAACTTCACACACTCCTTTTCTCCCGCTTATTCTCAATAAACAAAAGTTTAGGCAACGGCAGTGGCAGCTAGGTAGTTTGCTGCTGCTACTTATGTCAAACAGAGTCGTGATGGCGTCAACGGCAGGCGCTATATAAAGCGCGCCCTGCAGGCTTATTCTCCCAGCACACTGGAAGTCTGGAACTAACCAGCCTGATCAGCCAACTAAAGCAGTGATTAGTTATCTCTCATCTAATATCAAAAAAAGAAGAAGTTATCTCTCATCTGAGCAAGCTGTGTTACGGCAGCCAATGGCGCCTTCTTCTTTACCTCACTGCTGCTTCGTTGCCGCGTGTGTAGCGGCAATGGCGTTTATTGATCTGCTCTCCGCCACGCCAATCGGCGCGCAGCCGCTGGACCCGCACTTCTACGACAAGTCGTGCCCGGCGGCGCTGCCCACCATCAAGCGCATCGTAGAGGAGGCCGTCGCCGTGGAGCCCCGCATGGGCGCCTCGCTCCTGCGCCTGCACTTCCACGACTGCTTCGTCAACGTAATTAATTAAGCATATCATCTTATTTTGTGCTTCATTCGTGCATGCACAAGCAATCGGTACTCTAGGTCCACTGTTACATAGATTAATGATTCGTGCTTGATGATCATCCAGGGTTGCGACGGGTCCATCTTGCTGGACGACACGCCCTTGTTCACCGGCGAGAAAAATGCCGCCCCGAACGTGAACTCGGTCCGCGGCTTCGAGGTGATCGACCGCATCAAGGCCGCCGTCAACGACGCGTGCAGGGGCAACGTCGTCTCCTGCGCCGACATCGTCGCCGTCGCCGCCCGGGACTCCGTCGTCGCGGTCCGTTCGCTCGCTCGCCCGCCAACTTGCGTAGCTCACATTCACCAGAATTAAATCTAAATAAACTCGCATTGCGTTTGCAGCTGGGCGGGCCGTCGTACGACGTGCCGCTGGGCCGATGCGACGCGCGCACGGCGAGCCAGGCAGCGGCGAACGCCAGCATCCCGGCGCCGACATCCAGCCTGGCCCACCTCGCCTCCACCTTCGCGTCGCGGGGCCTCTCCGTCGCCGACCTCGTCGCGCTCTCGGGGGCCCACTCGCTGGGCTTCGCGCGCTGCACCAACTTCCGCGACCGCGCCTACAACGAGACCACCTCCGGTACGCTGGACGGGCCCCTGGCGGCGTCGCTCCGGGCCGCGTGCCCGCGCGTCGGCGGGGACGACAACCTCGCGCCGCTGGACCCCACTCCGGCTCGCTTCGACGGCGGCTACTTCGCCGCCCTGACGCGGCGCAGAGGGGTGCTGCACTCGGACCAGCAGCTCTTCTTCGCTGGCGGTGTCACCGACGCGCTCGTGGCGTTCTACGGTGCGAATCTCGAGGCGTTCGGGAGGGACTTCGCGGACGCCATGGTGAGGATGGCCAGCATCGGCCCGCTCACCGGGCGCAGGGGGGAGATCCGCTACAATTGCCGGAAGGTGGACTAATCTTGAAATTTGGACTAGTAGTGCACTAGTGCTCAAGCAAAGTTCGTTGCGTCATCCGTCTTTATACTCGTATATATCATGACCCAAAAAGGGCTCCGGTTTGCTATGTTTTGTTGTGGCATTGAGTTCAGTTTGACATTTGCTCTCTGTCCGATGATTCGAGTATATGTATTAAGTTGTACGAATTCAAGTAAGTGATAAAATAGGTTCTTTTGTGTAAGCGTGGCCAAATCATCTTGCCTTCTATGCCAACAACTCATAGCTGTTCTGTGTTTGGGCTCTGGGTTTCCTATGTGACCAAAAAGCTCAGCACTGAAAAGCCCAACTTTTTCATGAACATAGATGTGGAAAGAATGTTGCATTGTATGACAAACGTTTCCATGCAACAGAGATGTGGAAAGAATGTTCGTTTGCAAGCATTAAGCTTACCGGTAACAAGATTTTTTTTTGTGATGAGAAAATAACAAGTTTGATTTCGACCAGAACTTTTGACATTGGTTGGTTTTGCCGTTTTGGTAGGCGTATCAAAACCACGATTAGCAGAGTAAGCAACTTGACCATCCGAGCCAGTTTGTGAGGTCTTCAGCTTAACTTATAGATCGATGAACATAATGTCACTTTTCTTTCTCTCTCAGAGAGAAGCAATAATCAAACAAATTATATAGAACCAAAAAAAGAAACCGCTATTATGTGTACTATAAGCTTCGCGCGTTGCAGTCTTGGGGGCTGTTTGGCCGGGCTATCATTTCATTCAAAACGCATACTTATATCAAACCATGATTAGCCCCAAATTATATTTAGGATCTGACAATTTTGACCTGACACAAGAACGTTTAACGATGCGTTGCAAACACACAAATACAGACCGAAGCATCAAACTTAGAGATCCAGTGTAGCTAGCTTGCAGCACACGAAAACTTGTTGATACGACTCCACACACATCTTTAAATGTCCTTCCTTGACTACATGATACGAAACACTCTTGAAACAGAATAGCCATATAACATGAATAGAAGCAGGCCGACAGATTACTCTTCCATAAAACTATCTTCTGCTTGTGGCTCAACAACTTTGACCTTGACCTTTTGTTTTTCAGTTTTAGTAACATTGAAGTCCTTGATCGGAAGCAAGTCAATGCTCTGCTCCAACTCCTTAGCAGCACTCTTCTCCTCTACCTTTTTACCAGGTTTGTGCCTATCAAAAAATTTGTGTTGTATATTAGACAATACAACTTCTGTGTTAGAGAAGAGAGACAACGAATAGGGACATAACAACACACCTATCTGAAATGTGCTTCTTCAGACGCTCATGTCTCGTCTTCAAAATAACTGGGATGGCCTTCAGAGTCTGTTCCGTTACATTCCGGTCATAGCGTTCAGGCCTGTTCCTCTTCCTCTCAAACTCAAAGGTTGCATCCTAGTCAATTTCATAGACTGATCAGTTGCATGCACAACCAAAATACGCATTTGGCAGCTCTGCCTATAGGGATACAAAGTGGGTACCTAATGGTTGTGGGTCACATCTCTAGTTTAATTGCTCTACTAGCAAATTTAGATGTATATTATAGTTCATTTAAAGGGGGGTATTGGCTGACCCATTGAACCACAAAATTGAAAACAAACTTGCTGCTAACCTGGGTCATGTCCTTGCCATGCAAGCGCCTGTAAGCTTTGGTCCACTTAACCTTACGAGGGTTTCTTTTCATCTTGAAATTTTTATGACACTTCGAACGGCAAAAGCGAAAGATCTGCCAAGGAGATGAAAGATACAGTTACACAGCATCAATAGGGCTCCAAGAAAATTCAAATACATGCATAAGCTAAAACACAATTACTTGGAGTGTAAGCACTGACCCCTTTAGCACTAGGTATTTCAGCATCACAGTTCTCAATGTTTTTTTATGGTCATGAATAATTATTTAAAATTTAAAGAAAAGGTGACCGAACTTTGATGTAAGAGTAATATCAAATTTCACATGCGAAATTCAAAACAGCACAACTACTTCAACATTTAAATTTTACATCAACAAATAAATCTGAATCTCATAGTACATCAAGATAAGCATTGATGTTATAGTAGAGGTCATCAGTACATGCTAATGCCTAAACAAAGCATTTTCATGTTGACCTTGATGGATAAACAAAGACACAATAATATCTGAAGTAGATATAGAGACATTAGCCACTACAATGTTATATATTAAATTGATGAATCTCCTTTAGGCAACTAATACAAACACAAAGGCAGGTTCAGAAACAACTAGTATGAAGGTAAATACCATATGCCTCAAGTTAAACAGACAAAAGCTATAAGCATTTATCAAGAACCCAGTGAAAAAGCTATCAACAGTTCATCACTAAAGTTAGAAGGATCCATCAGATCGATATATTATTATTTTAATAAAAAGAACTGCACAAAGAATTAACATTAAAATGTTCCCTGATTTGGTCTGGTGTCGCAGAACACAAGCAAAATGGCAAGAATGTCTAAATTCGTTCCACATCCATTCCAGACTGTGGTATAACCTCCTTTTCTTATAAGGAGGTCATACTGATTAATAGTTTCAACACCTAACCTGATGCAAATTCATGCCACAACGTTTTAAATCCCAATATAATTAGAAAGTTCATGAAAATTGCAGATGCTTTACTTCAATGAGGCAATATTATGCTAATGCAATAATTTCATCATCAGAAAATACAACTATACCCCAAGGGTGCTAACACTAAGGGTGTGTTTAGTTAGTAAGTAAAATTTGCCATGGACACTCTAAAACGTGACCTATGCTGCTGGACACTGAAACATGATTCATTTGCTGCGGGACACTATGTTTAGTTGTTTCTTAGTGTCCAGCAGCAAATGAATCCAATCTCAATGTCCTATAGCAAATTTGACAATTGAAGAGTGTCCACCAGGGCCGTAGTAGTTTCGGTTTCATTCATGAGAAAAAAAATGGAGGAACCCAATTTCTCCAACCAAACGGACAGAACCAGAAACAGTTTCTTATCGAAATGTTTTCGTTTTTGAACTAGAAACAAGAAAGCATGGAATCCCAAATTCTGACTCTAGAAATTAAAATCCTACCAAAAGAGCCTAGCTACCACCATTCGCTTGTTTGATTTTGTGCCAGCACTACACGAAGATAGGGGACAAAGCAGATTGTACTCACATCAAACCAACCTATACGCCTGAAACCCTAAACTCAGTGAGGGGGCGTTGCATACAACGAGTAAGAAAACCTAAGGGAAAACAAAGTGGGGAAGAACTGGGTCGGACCTTGGCGTCATTGCGGACGAACTGGATGCCGTGGCCGGGGTAGATGGTGGAGGAGCAGAACCAGCACTTCTCCAACCTCATCGCGCCGCCTCCTTCCTTGGTGCAGCCCTACCGGCCCGAATCGGCAGCGACGGTAACCTGACGCGCAAGACTTTGATCAGGAGCTAGTGATGCAGACTCGGCGGGCGCGGCGCCGCAATGAGGCGGGCGGGGGCGGGGAGGGACCGAGGGAGCCTAGGGTTTGGACTTTGGAGAGCCGGTGCCGCTCTCGCTTAGATGGCCGCGCGGGGGCGACCGTTGCTGGGCCGCTCCGCGCCTGGGCTGCAGCCTGCAGGCCTGCCAACGGACACCGGGCTTCCACGGGCTTCCCTCTATTCCGGGCCGGGCTGCGTGCCGTGCTCCGGGCTTGGGAGTCAGCCCGTGGCATGGCCCGTAGCATGCTCCGGGCTGGCACAAGCCCAGGTTAGAGTGGGCAGGGCCATGTTCAGGTTGGCCTTAAAAATACGGGCTTCATGAGGGGCCCAATTTCATGGCTCGACGCTAGCATCCCGATGCCGACGTCCAACCTGGCCCACCTCGCCTCCAGCTTCGAGGCGCAGGGCCTCTCCGTCGCTGACCTCGTCACGCTCTTGTTTTGGATAAATTAGCACTTTTAATTTTATATTAATTTAAAAAAAATCATAAACATGATTAACAGATTGTATAATAAATTAGATAAGTCTACGCGAGATCTATACAGGTTTATAAGACCAGATAAAATTATAGCATCTATTATACTAGCAACATTCATCATAGATAAACAGATCACGAAAGCTAGTATGGAAGATATGGTTTGAGATGAGAGTACGTACGTTTTCTTCTGGACTGGGTAGAGGAGGCGACGATGACGTGCAGCACCGTCACGTTGTTAGCGACGACGGGTGAGACCGACTCGACGATGAGGAAGACGAGCCGTGACGACGAGCTTGATGAAGACGAGAAAGCGATTGAGCATTCATGCAGAGCGCTTCCCAAAAACCTTATTCGCTCTTTCCCGGTGCAGGATCGCAGAGGATAACGATTCCGGAGATCTGCTCTCCAGTTCACCGGTGCATACTGACGATCGGGATGGAGAAGTCTTGACGACGTAACAGTAGGCAGAGGTAAAATCCTAAACGATTACGGGATAGGAGTTGCGGCGGTAGCCGTACATATTTATAAGGAGGAACCATTACGGTTGGGCGTCCCGCAACCAAGTCGGTTTTCATATTGATACATAGGTTTCAATAATTAAACATATAGAAATTGCAGCAAAAAGAAAGTGTAAAAGAAAATCGTGCACTTGTAAGACAAGGGATCGAATTTCGGCGGACTATTCACGCAGGTGATGCGCGGCTGTGCCCATCGCCCACGCCACGCCATGCTCGGTCCGGCGAGGCGAGGCGAGCGACCGCGTGCGTGCGTTCTTTCTTCCTTCCATTCACGCATTTGCAAGAGATGCTAGAATAACCAATCTTATAAGTTGGACTCCATCCACCTCCACTAGCAATCTGGGACTAAACATTTGCACTTCTACCACTCATGAATAGACCTTTAAGATTTTCAGAAATTATTATGGTTATTAATGGGCCAAGCCTATATAATTCTAACAATCCTCCACCAGATCTTAAAGTCACAGCTAGACTTTGCCTCACCTCACTATTATTTAATATAGCAGTATTTTCAGTGGAGACTGTTAAGTTGAACTTCCACCTAGAATAATAAGCTAGACTCATTCACAACTTAAACAATGGACTATGCCTTGAATTATAAGTTTTGTATAATCAAATTTCACTTACTGTCATAACTGATACTAGAACTTCAGTAGGCTTCTCCGTGGGTGAAGCATATAAGTCATACTCCGTTGATCTTTCATGAGCTTAATAGAGATCACTCAAATATCATATATTACAACCTTACAATAATTAGGCTCATATAGGTGTATTCATTTAAGAATGTTCTAAAAAGATATCGAGAGTAAACATCGCCTCTCGAGTAGTTTTTAAAAAGATTACTCTCATGCTAACCAATAGCTTGTTCTTTTCAGGTTCTATTTTACGGGATCTCCGATCATATAGGTTGGGTTACCACTATGGAATAACATATATGGATCTCAAACCCATCTTCTTCGATGCACTATCTATCACATTACGTGACAGCCCCTTGGTGAATTGATCTACCAGATTCTCACCAGTTAAAATATATTTTACTGATATGACTCTGGAGTTTCTCATTTTCCTGATAGACTTCAAAGTCTGTTAATATGTCTTAATAATTTCATATTATTCTTAAAATTGTTCACTTTGACTATCATAGTTTGATTGTCACAATTTATAAGGATTGTCGGCACATGTTTCTCGATAATAGGCAAGTTTATCAAGCGCTCACGTAGCCAATCGAATTCAACTATAGTTGTATCTAGTGCGGTAAGCTCTGCTTCCATGGTTGACCTCGTCAAGATGATTTGTTTGCATGATCTCTATGAAACAGCAGCACCACCAAGCATAAATGCATATCCACTCATGGCATACAGCTTATCCGCATCAGATATCTAATTTGAGTCACTATAGCCCTCTAGTACTGCTGGATATTCAGAATAATGAATTCCATAATTCATTGTACCAACTAAGTAGTGCATTACCCGCTTAAGCGCACGCCAATAATTATCTCTCAGACAAGAAGTAAATCGGCTCAGTTTGCTTATAGCAAATGAGATGTCAGGCCTAGTAGCAGTAGCTAAATATATAAATGATCCAATAATTTGAAAATATCTTAATTGATCTCTGCCAATTCTTTTATTCTTTCAAAAGATCAAGCTGGGATCATAAGGTGTTAAAGAAGGTTTGCTATTCTTGTAACCAAAACGATTCAAGAGCTTCTCAACATAATAAGATTGTATAAGAGTAATCCCATTCTCTTCTTTAATTAGCTTGATGTTCAAGATAACATCAGCCTCATCCAGATCCTTCATATCAAATCTTTGGCACAGAAAAGTCTTGACTTTATTGATCACGTCAAGATTTGTTCCAAAGATAAGTATGTCATCAATATACAGGCACAGTATAACTCCCTGACCCCCACCATGACGGCAGTATACACATTTATCAGTCTCATTGACTGAAAAGCCTGCTGCTAGAATTGTTGAATCAATTTTTATGTCAGTGCTTAGGAGCTTATTTCAGACTATACAAAGATTTCAACAACTTACACATCTTGTCTTCCTGACCCTTTATTACAAATCCATCTGACTGATCCATATAGATTTTCTCATCCAACTCTCCATTAAGGAAAGTTGTGTTAACGTCCATCTGATAAACGATAAGACATGTGAGACAACCAGAGCAAGTAATACACGAATAATGGTCAATCTAGCAACAGGTGAATAAGTGTCAAAGAAGTCTTTACCTTCTTTCTGAGTATAACCCTTAGCCACAAGCCGAGTCTTATACTTGTTGATAGTACCATCAGGCTTAAGCTTTTTCTTGAACACTCATTTACAACCCAACAGGTTTGCAAACATATGGTCTGTCGATAACTTACTAAGTTCTATTAAAAAGAATAGAATCCATCTAACTATGGATAGCTTCTTTCTAGTCATCTGCATCAGGAGATGCATATGACTCTGAAATGATTATAGGAGTGTCATCCGTAAGATAAATAGTAAAATTATCACTAAAAGACTTTACAGTCCTTTGTCTCTTATTCTTCCTAGGAATTTCACTATCAATCTCCTCATGGATTTGTTCAAATGTTTATTCAACATGATCAGAAAATACAATAGGTTCAGGAGTTATTTCAGTAATCACATCAGAAGATAATCTAGACATGCTATGTAAATCTTTCATAGAAAATATATTCTCAAAGAAAGTAACATCACGAGACTCTATTAATAAATTAACATGAACATCAGACACCTCTGATTTAACTACTAAAAATTTATAGACAATGCTATGATAAGCATATCTAAGAAAGATATAATCCACAGTTTTAGGTCCTAATTTACGTTTCTTGTTAATTGGCATATTAACTTTTACCAAACAACCCCATGTACGTAAGTAAGAGAGCAATGAATTTCTAACAATCCATTTCTCATATGGAGTCTTCTCCTTATTTTTCATGGAAACTCTATTTAGGGATATGACACGATGTCAATAAAACCTCCCCCCATCATGTCTTAGATAATTCAATCGTGTATAACATGAAATTAACCAAGTCAGTTAAGGTGCGATTCTTTTTTTCCGCAACCTCGTTTGATTAGGACGAATAAGGAAACATTTTTTTATGTATCATACCATGTTCCGCACAGAATAAGTCAAACTCATTTGAGAAATACTCGCTACCACAATCGGATCTAATTCTTTTGATCTTTTTCTCTAGTTGAGTTTCAACTTCAGCCTTATAAATTTTAAAGTAGTTTAGAGCCTCATCTTTTATTTTTAACAAATAAACATAGCAATATCTAGTTGCATCATCAATCAAAGTCACGAAATATCTTTTTCCACCCTCAGTCAATATACCATTTATTTTATAAAGATCTAAATGTATAAGTTCTAGCGGTGTCAAGTATCTCTCCTCTGCAGCCTTGTGAAACTTTCGAGATTGTTTAGATTTCACACAACTTGAACACTTAGAACCTTTGATAATAGCAAAATTCAAAATTAAATTCAAGCTGAAAAGTCGAGATATAGAACCAAAATTTAGATGACATAAACGTGAATGCCAAACACTAGCAACACTCTTATTAACACCATCATAAATATAATTTATAGATTTATTGCAATAATTTAAAAGGAAAAAACGAAACAAGCCTCCACACCCATAGCCTTTACCAATAAATTGTACACTCTTAGACACAATAACTTTATTCGATTCAAGCACTACCTTAAAATCATCCCTACACAAAAGGGAGTCACTAACGAGATTCTTCTTGATAGAAGGGACATGTTGTACGTTCTTCAATCGGACAATCTTCCTTGAAGTGAACTTCAGCTCGACCATGCCAACACCATCAACAGAAGCATGTGACCCATTTCCTATTAGGACGGAGGAATCCCCGGTGATCTGGTAAGAAGTAAACAAAGATGCATCAGCACACACATGAACATTAGTACCAATATCAAGCCACCAACTAGTAGATTGAAATACAGAAAAAACATATGGTGAATTACCATACTCACTATTTTCTCCAGCATTGGTCACCATGATCGCAAATTTCTGCTGTGGAGATTTTCTTCCTTTGCGTTCTGGACATTTCTTTGTCCAATGTTCATTAGAACTGCAAACAAAGCATGCTCCCTTCTCCTTGTTATTCTTCTTGAAGGTAGTGATCTTCTTAGGTTTATTGTTCTTGCTCTTGCTCTTACCACTATTGCTATGAGACTGTTGTGAATGATGCACCATATTAGCAATAGTATTTCCCTCATTAACTTTAGAACGTTCATCCTTCTCACAAGCTTTCTCCTTAACATCAAGAAACGCGATCAAATCTGAGACATATATGTTCGTCCTCTTATGTTTAAGAGTAGTGGCAAAATTCCTCCAAGTTGGAGGCAATTTGACAATAATACCCTCAGCCACAAGCTTCTCAGGTACAACGATCTTAAGCAATTCGCATTTACTTCATAATGCAATGTATCTCATGAGCCTGCACGATGACAGATTTGTCATCTACCATCCTGAAATCATGATACTGCTTAATGACATACAGTTCAACGCCAATATTTGAACAGAGCGTCCCGCATATTCTTAACGACTATATGATGGATATAGACGTTCTGAAGACGATCTACCAAAACTCCAATAACAGCGTCCAAGAATATTGTGTTGGTTTCACTATAGGTCATTTTTTGATCTGCAGTGAGATTGCCTTCAGGTTTATCAGTGGACACCCAGAACACATTCATGTCAGTAAACCATATAGTGACTTTTACTTGTCATCTTTTAAAGTGCACGTCAATGAATTTCTCTGGCTTAAGTGCATCGACAAATCAAACCATAAAACTAAAGTGCCTACAATAAGATTTTTGGATTGTTAAATAAATTAACACTTTTAATTTTATATTAATTTAAAAATAAATCATAAACATGATTAACAAATTACATAATAAACTAGACAAGTCAACATCCATCATAGATAAATAGATCATGAAAGCTAGTATGGAATATATAATTTAAGATAAGATTACGTACGTTTTCTTCTAAACTGGGTAGATGAGGCGGCGACGACGTGCAACACCGTCATATTGTTGATGACGGTGGATGAGATCGACTCGACGACGAGAAAGACGAGCCGTGACAACGAACTTGACGAATACGAGGAAGCGATTGAGCAGTCGCATAGAGCACTTTCCAAAAACCTTATTCGCGCTCTCCCGGTACAGGATCGCAGAGGACAACGGTTTCGGAGATCTGCTCTCCCGTACGCCGGTGCACGCCGATGATCGGGATGGAAAAGTCTTGGCGGCGTAACAATAGCGAGAGGCAAAACCCTAGACAATTACGTGATATGATTTACGACGGTACCCATATGTATTTATAGAGAGGAGCCATTAGGGTTGGGCGTACCGTAACCAAGTCAATTTCTATATTGATACGTAGGTTTCCATAATTAAATACATATAAATCAGAACAAAAAGAAAGTGTAAAAGAAAGTCACGCCCCCGCAAGGCAAGGGACTGAATTTTAGTAAACCATTCACGCAGGTGATGCGTGGCTGCGCCCATCACCCACGCGAGGCGAGGCGAGCCGAACGAGCACATACATGTGTTCTTACTTTCTCCCATCCACACACTTGTAAGAGATGCTAGAGCAACCAACTTTATAAGTTAGACTCTCTCTACCTCCACTAACAATGTGGGACTAAATATTTATATTTTCACCACTCATGAATGAGATTTTAAGATTTTTAGCAATTATTATTATTATTAATATACTAAACCTATATAATTCTAACATCTCGGAGCCCCACACGTGGGCTTCACGTACGGCACCAACTTCCACGACCGCGCCTACAACGAGACCACCTCCGCTACGTTGGACGGGCCCCTGGTGGTGTTGCTCCGGGCCGTGTTCCCGCGCGTCGATGGGGACGATAACCTCACGTTGCTGGACCCCACCCCGGCACGCTTCGATGGCGGCTACTTCGTCGCCCTGACACAGCGCAGGGGGGTGCTGCACTCCGACCAGCAGCTCTTCTTCGCCGACGGTGTAGGTGGAGTTACCGATGCGCTCGTGATGTTCTTATAGCGTGAATCCCAAGGCGTTCAAGAGAGGATGGCCAGCATCGGTCCGCTCACCAGGAGCGGGGGAGATCCACTACAATTGCCGGAAGGTGAATTTTTCTTGAAATTTGGCCTAGTGCTGAAGCGAAGTTCGTTGTGTCATCCGTCTTTATATGTATGATCCAAAAAAAGGCTCGGGTTGATTGTTTTGTTGTGGCATTTCACTCGGTTGTGAGATTTGTTTTCTGTTCAATGATTCAATCATGTATTATAAGTTGTACGCTTTCAAGTAAGTAATATGTTCTTTTATGTAAGCGTGACCAAATCATCTTGCATTTCTTTCGCAAAAAAATAAAAAAAAATCATCTTGCGTTCTTTGCCTATCAACGCGTCAGCAATTCAGAGCTGTTCTGGGTTCTGGCTCTGGTTTTCCAATGTGACCAAAAAGTTCAGCACTAAAAAAATCTAACGTTTTCATGCAACATAGATGTGAAAAAAAATATTCCTTTTTTTCTATAATACAAAGATATGTAACTCTCCTATATATTTGAGAAAAAAGAAAAAAATATTCCTTACAAACATTTATTGTACTTGTAAGCTTACCCATAACAAGATTGATTTTTTTTCTTTGTGGTGAGAAAGTAATAAGTTTTACTTGGACCAGATCAACTTTGCCGTTGGTTTTGGTAAGCGTAGCAAAACCATGAGCGACAGATCGAGCGAGCGAGCACACGGGAAAGCATCAAAGCAACTTGACCATCCAAGCCGTTTTGCGATATCGACAATGTCGTCACCTCAACTTACAGATCGATGAATAGAATGTCACTTTTTTCATCAAAGAGCAAAGCAACAAAATGCACTATATGTAGATCGAATACTACTATGTGGTATAAGGTTCATGTTGCAGTCTTGTTGGACTACAATGTGGTATAAGCTTCACGTTGCACTCTGAAAATCAATAAACACACATGACATGAGTTATTCATAAAAACTGACGATAATAATAAGACAAGAAAAATCATGTAATCAAATTGAATCAAAAGCATATGCCACTTTATCTAAAAATGAAATCACATATCTAAAATAATCTGCCATCATTTTCTCGAATTAATTCCTTGAGTAGGTAAATGACATCTCCTCTTTTCTCAATCATGCTATCATTACCTTACCGAAAAATATCAATATATCTGGGCATTCAGGCCGCCTGGCATGGACCCCCTTTGGCCTGACACGGTATGGAACTGGGCCAGCATGGCACGACGGGCTGACCAAGCCATGCCGAAGCCGGCAAGAGGCTCGAGGATCGGCCCGTGGCACGACATGGAAACCATTTAATCGTGCCATGCCAGCCTAAATGGCCCGACGGCCCGTGAGCATGATGGCTCGAGAGCCTATTGAGGAAGACAAAGCCCCGGAGGTTAGCCCGTAGCCGCACGCCCGCACCAGGGTCGCTCCCGTTGCTTGCCTCACGGGGTGGATTCGAGACGACGATGCCGTCGCCGCCAACGAGATCTGAAGAGGTGATAGCCGAGAGGGGGAAGCAGGGAGGCGGGGAGTGCGGTGGGTGGGGCCGCGGGTGCAATTAGACTAAGCTTTCACAAATGATTCTAGCCACGTTGTCAGTGCAGGCCATTTTGGTAGTTCTTTTTACTGATGATCCAAAATTAAACTCACATCTCTTTAGCAATTGAAATATTCTACTTTTAGAACTTATTTTTTATTGTTTGTCTTATGCAATTTTTTTTATAAAATTATATTTATTTTGTTATGACTTATTTTCTGATTAGATATACTTTAAATGTATTTGTTTAAATATTTTTATAAAAAAATAAATAAGATGACCATGATTTTTAAATTAAAAAATACATATATTTTGGGATAAAGTCAGTAATTTGGAAAGTCCTAAGATCCAAAATCTAAATGGCCTCAAAAAAATACCAACCACCCGAGCGGTTTATGACACCTGCATAGGGTAACACATAGATTCTGCAATAGGGCACACAATGCGCTTTAGACAGTTAAAGAACCTATTGTATTAAACTGAATTGAAAGAGATCTTTTTGTATTGTTTGGTTGCTTCATCTCTTATATATAATGCTCTCTTCGTATAAGATTTTACATAACTAGGTTTATCAATGTAAAGCATTTTTGATACAACAAATTGCAAACAATTGTTTTTATGCACCATAGAGTGTAAACCTACATCTTTCATCTACTGGAACCTTAAATTTCACTTGCTTTACAATTAGAAACTAAATATCATCATGATCGAGATGATGATAGTTTATTCAATTCATGGCGATATTTGTTGAAGTTGATGATGCATTGTAAGGTGAACGGGTCTTTACCGTAGTGGTAAGGTGCCTTAGTAGCACCTCCTAGGTCTTGAGATAGTGGGAGCTTGCAAGGCACGGAATGTGTATGACCTTATAGGGTTTACTTATGATTGGAATGAGGAGGTCATCTATCAGTTCTACTCCACCTTGTACATTGATGGACGAGGCTCTCCTGTGAGGCTGTGTTGAAGGACTCTGAGCTGACATTCATGATTGAGGACCTTCAACCCAGATCTCTGGGCACTACTCATGGCATGCATAACTTCTTCTTCACACTCAACAGGCTGCTCCGGGTGACTATTGCTCCTAAGGCTGGGTATGCCACTTCTCTTGTTGAGCACTCCAGAAATGTTCTTGCTAGATTCAGAGATGGAGCTGCAGCCTTCAGTGTGATGGACCTCATTACTCAGGAGATCTACTCGGCCTCTTTGGACACTCGGAAGGTGCTACCCTTTGCTCCTTATCTTATGAAGATGATTGAGGCTGAGACTGGATTGATCTTTGAGAAGGAGTGCAAGCATCAGCCGTTGAGACCCCGTGTGCCTAAGCTCACTCACCCTCATCATGCGACTATCCGGATGGAGTTAGCCGATGAACGGGCAGCTAGGGCGGCAGCAGCAGCCCCTCGTGCTTCAGCCTCCACTCCTCCACCTGAAGCATCTCGCCGTCGTCCATCATCACCTATTGCTGCTATGCTCAAGACCATCTTGAATGCTTGTTGCTTCAATGCTAAGGAAAATTGGGAGAACAAGAAGCGTATTAAAAAGCAAGTGCGGTGCTACAAGAGAGACCAAAGAGCTCAAGGCCATGAGGTGTCTCTGGATGGCTCCGAGTGTGAGCCCGATGGTGAGCCACCGGTCTTTGAGGATCCCCTTGTAGGCTATGATTAGGATGATCTTACTCCTCCACCTGTTCCTACACACGATGCACAAGAAGGCGAGGACGAAGGCCACGAAGACGAGGGTGCTGCCGAGGACGATGAGGACACTGATGAGAGCATCGATGATGATGAGTAGTACCTTTCTCTTATCTCCTCCTCCTCTCGTACTTGTTGGTGCCTTGATGCCAAAGGGGGAGAGATGAATGAAAAGGATGTTTCAGAGGCTTTATAATAGGATAGTGATGAACCTATGGACTAGTTCCCTCTCTATTTGCTTTGTGTGTGAAACATATTTATGAACCTTTTGTAATAACTCTATTGTTCGGTGCTTATTTCTTCTAATTTATAGTTTGGTTGTGATGCTTGTTTATTGCTTTATCACTTTGCTTCACACTTGTACACCTTTTAGGCACCCCACTTTTTACAAAATATAGGGGGAGCTCCTTCACATGTCTTTGTGAATCCTTTACATGTCTTTGTGAATCATGCATATGTTTAAGGGGAGCCTCACTATATTTTGTTGTTCTCTCTCTTGATTATATTTCTATATCCTTTTAATCTATTGTCATTAACCACCAAAAAGGGGGAGATTGAAGATGCATCTAGGTTCCTTAGTGGGTTTTGATAATTAATGACAAAAGATTAAAATTGTACTAACATGCTTATAAAAAAAATGTGCAGATCATCAAGAGAAAAGTTAATTATCCACTAATGTGAGAAAGTCTATACCTCAATAAAAGTGAAAAGAAAATGGCTCATAGCGATTCAAGTTTAGCTTTTATGCTTTTTGTTTTGAGTCATAGGTATGCCGAACTATCAAGAAGGGTAAAACTTATCTTGCTAATAAGGAAAACATTGTGCTCAAGCTCTAAATCAATTCGTTTGAAAACCTAGCCAACAAAACCTAAGAATCAACCTTTTACTTAGCAAGACAGAGAGTGACGGAAGTTTCGTGAGTCTCCTTCCAGTCTAACCGAGAGTGACGGAAGTTCCGTCACCCCACGATGGAAGTTCCGTCTCTAAGAACATCCGTGGCTCTCACGGAAGTTCTGTAAGTCTCCTTTCTTTCTTGTCAAACCGAGTGACGGAAGTTCTGTCACCCCTTGGCGGAAGTTCCGTCACAACATCTTTTGCTCTCTGCCAGTGCTTTACAACGGCTAAATTTGAATTGACGAAAGTTCCGTAGGTAACCACGGAAGTTCCGTCAGACCCAGGAAATACACCAACGGCTAGTTTTTGAGCTCTCACTATAAATAGAGTACCCCTTCCCCCGTGGGAAGGGTTGGATTCTTTGTCATTTCACTCACTCTTTAGCTAGAGCTCTCCTCTCTTACTCCTAGACTTGTTCTTGAGATTTCAATCCAAGTGAGAGAGATCTAAACACAAAACAATTGAATCCATCCACTCAAAAGCTTGAGCACATCTTTCCCTCCCTATCAAGATTTGATTTGCTTGTTACTCTTAGAGACTTGCTCTCCTAGATGGCTAGGCGTCGTCCTTGAACTCCCAACTTCGTGTGGTGAGTCGGGGACGTTTGTGAAGGTGTGATTCACCTCCGGAGGAAAAGAATCAAGTGTAGAAAAAAATCCAAGCATGATCTTTGTGATTGCTTAGCGGAGAAAAGGGTTAAGAGAGACCCGACCACTTTATGTGGCTCCTCAACGAGGACGTAGGAACTACTTAGTGTGGTTGATGAACCTCGGGTTAATTCTTGTGTCTCTCTTTACTTTCCCGCTCTTATATTTGTGCTTGTTTATTTCTTTCATATTATTGTGCTTGTATCATTTGTTAATTGTGTAGCTATTCTTCATTCAAGAATTCTAGGCTTATATTATATTAGCTTCACCTCTACCAAGCTAGTGTTTCCTTCTCTTTATTATCCACGTTGTTTATTGCTTAGAGGAACTTTCGTGGCGATGGAAGTTCCGTCGATCCCGACGGAAGTTCCGTCACTTCTGGTTATTTGATTATTCTTTAGTCCTTTTTCAGGATTATTTTTAGATTGGCTATTCACCCCCCCTCTAGGCAACTTTCACTCATACTCCTAAATTTTAGCGCATGAGATGGTTGCTACGTGAAACAATCATCTCTTTCTCTCACCACCCTCTCTCTCTTCCACATCATCAAAAATCCTATGTGGCAATGCATGAGACGGTTTATGAGACTGTCTATGTGTAGCATTGTACCTGCCCTAAGTAAACTTTCACTTTGGGTCTAAATAATCAATTGGGTTGTGACGTGGGGTCAATGTCTGCTGCTTTAGTGGAGGTGACATAGGTCTTGTTGGAAGAAAATCTAGCCCACCTTGAAGAAATTCAACACGAACTATTTTTATTATTGATTTTTTTTTGTTATTTTGACCATTCATCTTATGCAAAAGATTATCTCAACTATATAAATTATTAGTTATGTTTCAAGTTTCACTAGTGATAAAATAAATTATAAGAAGATATATGATAATTTTTTAAATCTTTTAAATAAGATGAATGGTCAGATATGATGAAAAAAAATAATAACGATAATAATGTAGGCGTAAGAACACCGTGATTTTACACTTTATATATGCCACAAGCGAGACCAGGGGAAAGCAAGTTGAGCATCCAAGCGTTGTATGAGGACTGAGGTCTTGATGACTTCACGTCAGCTTTTTGATAACAGAATTCCACTTTTCATCATTCAGCAAAAGCAACAATCATACTACTGTATATAGAACAAAAAAAAAAGAACTTCACGTTGTATTCTTATGGAGCCCTGTACGGCGCAGCACCAGGCCTCCAAACGAATGTTTCACACGCGCACGTCACGTGGCAGCAGGGTCCTTGTGACTCATGAGTTCACCCTGGAGCAGGCGACCCTGACCTGGCCCTGGTTCCCGGTGAGCACGCCGATGCTGCCCATGCGCACCATGGCGGCGGCGAAGTCGGTGCGGAAGGTCCCGCCGTTGGAGGCGTACGCGCGGACGAGCGCGTCGGTGGCGCCGCCGCTGAAGAGCTGCTGGTCGGAGTGCAGCAGGCCGCGCTGCTGGATGAGGCCGGTGAAGAAGGCCTTGTCGAAGGCGGTGGGCGTGGCCGGGTCCATGGGCGCCAGGTTGCCGTCGCCGCCGGACTGCGGGCAGGTGGCCCGGAGCGCCGCCGCGTCCGCCGCGTTCAGGTTCGGCTCGCCGCCGTACAGCCGGCTCCGGAAGTTGGTGCACTGCGCCTGCCCGATCGTGTGGGCTCCTGAGAGCGCGACCATGTCTGTGGCGCTGAGCCCCTTCCTCGCGAAGCCGGTGATGAGGTCGGAGAGGTTGGCGGTCGGAGAAGGGAGGTCGGTGTTGGCCAGCGAGAGGCTCGCGGTGGTGGAGTCCCTCCTTCCAAGCAGCACGGTGTACGGAGACCCTCCGAGCTGCATGCAGATCATTTTTTACAGAGCAAGAAAATTCAGACGAGGCGTGTCGTATCACAAGGCAGAAGAGCACGATACGAAAGCTTCACGTACGGTGACGGCGGCGTCGCGCGCGGCGACGGCGAGGATGTCGGCGCAGGAGACCGTCCGAGGGCAGACGGCCTCCACCTGCGCCTTGATGCTGTCCACGACGTCGAAGCCGCGCAGCGAGCCCTTGTTGGGGAACGATCCCTGCTCACCGGTGAAGTTGGCCGAGTCGGCCAGAAGCACCGACCCGTCGCATCCCTGTCAGTTGTGTACTGATGAGTCCATGCCACATTGCGTCATATGGGTACAAGAAGAGAATGCAGAGAGACGACAGAGAGGAGGAAGAAACGAAGGCTTGCCTGGACGAAGCAGTCGTGGAAGTAGAGCCTGAGGAGTGAGGCCCCCATGCGCGGGTCCCTCCTCACCGCCGCCGTCACGGCGCTCCTGATCGTCGCCATCGCCCGCGGGCACGACGCGTCGTAGAAGGTCGCCGACAGCTGCGCCGACGCCGCCGCGGCCACGCACAGAAGCAGGACGGCACGAACAGAGATGACGGAAGCGAAGAACGCTGCTGCGGCCATGGCGGCGTCAGTAATAAGTATCCTCTCTCGACACAGGTGTGCCGCCGGCCGGTTTCATTCACCGTGCACGACGCATATATATGAGCTATACCGCCGGGGCGTTTCCCCACACACTACTAGCGACTGGAATGGCGAGCCGTAATACAGGGAGTCTGGGACTGCCGTTGATTCCCTACGCCTCCTCGTGAGCTGATAGCCGAAACAACAACAAATCCCCCATTCCCAGTGGCCCCTGTGCTGTCCGCATACTAGCTCCGGTCTTGCAGGCGATGTATCTCTGTTACGACAGGCTTAACCCATTATGGAACAACAGCATCCTATTAATTAATTCCTAATCATGGAACCTGGCCAATGATCCACTAGTACTATCTACCACTGCTCTGCTCCACTGCCACTACTACCAATGCATGTGTTTAATCAATCTGCCAAGGAGAAGAACGTGGGCGTACAGTCCAAATTAGCGCCCGATAGCGATGGATTAACGCACAGGTATCCTGCTGAATTGGTAGGGGCCACACACACGCGAACACACCAATAAAACCGATTCGTTCCTCTCTTCTTCACTCTGTACTCGCTTTCATTTCTCGTTGTTTTTACCTTGAGGGAATAATAAAGGGATCGTGTGCTCTAGTGATTTGCTGTAGCCATACAAACCCGTCAGTTTCCGTCTCTTTCTGTCCCTGTAGGCATCCACGCCAGGCCAGTCCTTCAATTTGGCTCTCGTATTAACAACGATCATCAATTAAACTAGACAGCTTAACTAGAAGCAAGATTCCAATACAAAGGTAGGGACCTCGCGTGCATGGCTGCGTCCCTTCGTTTGTTGCACTTGCACATGCATGGAATGGATGGGCGTCGGTCGCCACCAATGGGTGCCCAAACCTGTATCGATTTATCATCACTTGATTGCGTTGTTAGCGCCATGACAACATCTGCTCATCCGAAGAATTCAAGAAAGGGAAACATGCTTAACTTCCCCGTCGTTTTCATCGTGTAACTTTGACATTGCCATTTCTCTTTCTTCAGAAATTATCCAAAAGGTCGGGTCTTAGTTTTCCAGCCCAGTACTCTAGAGCCCAATGAAATTCCTGGCCCAATAGCCACTACTCTGTACTCTCTTCTCAATCTTATCACACCGTTGCAAGCCCGTGGGTGTGTGGGCTGCCCTGCCGCACCGTCGCCGATGGCCGCCGCCGCCGCCGCCGCCGCCGCAGCGACCTCGTCGTTGCTTCTCCGGAGACCAATCTCCCGCACCCTCCTGCTGAGATGTGCGAGCCCTGGATTCCTGCGCACCAACCTGTGCTATTCCGCATCCGCCACCGCCACCCCGCCGCCGCCTCTGTCGCCCCCTGATACCTCCGAGGGCGATGGTGGCGGGGGGATGAGGTGGGAGTCCACGACGAAGAAGAGGGTTGTGCTCCGCGTTGGTTATGTCGGCACCGAGTACCGAGGTTCAACTCGTCTGTCTATTCATTTTTTTCCCCGGAAAGGGATAATTTGAGCTGCAGTTTTGATTGAATGGCATTGGGCTTTGTCCGCATGCCTACAGAAGCAGAGGGAGCTCAGCGTGGAGTCGAGTAAGCATTAGACTTTTATGCTGTCACTTTGTGTGCTTTGAGTTCTTGTCGCTAGACAAATTTGTTTTCTCGAGCGTGCTTAATGCTACACTCACTCTGTAAGTGGTATGTTTGCTGGTTGTTCAAATTAGATTAGTTTGCTGCGCCATTGCTACATGGAAGAACGACCTGACTAATTTTGTGCTTGTTTCATTGACTTGTTGCCTTGCTAGTTGTTTGAAAACACTTGTAAAACGACATTTTGTAATCTACAACAAAGATTGATTGTGAAAGGTTGCACCTGCATGACATGGATGCTATTTATGAGAGGACAACTATATATCATCACAGTATGAGCTTCTATGTGGGTACAAAATCATGGAAGCTCTTTAAGTCGCCCCTGGTTCTTTCTTTGATGCTCCTAAGTTGCACCCTTTTTTTGCCAGTATTCGTGTTGTGATTAGCAGTAAGAGGTTTTGGTTGATCCCTTTGATCTTGTTCTGCAGCCATTGAGTCGGTCTTGGAATCAGCCATCTTCAAGGCAGGGGGCATTCTTGAGAGTAATTATGGAAAACTGCAAAAGGTTGGTTGGGAGAGGAGCAGCAGAACAGATAAAGGGGTAGGCTCTAACAATTCACCTATTGAATTTTATGAAATTATTTTTTCTGTCTAACAAAGGCTTGTATGCATGCTTAGAATGGACTAATTTCAGGTACACTCATTGGCCACAATGATCTCCCTTAAAATGGAAATCCCTGATAGAGCATGGGAGCATGATCCTGATGGCATTGCTCTTGCCAGTTTCATCAACTCAAATTTACCAAAGAGTGTAAGGGTTTTTAGTATCTTGCCTGCACAAAGGTAAATTGTTTTTTTTTCTTACAAAGACAATTGAGACAACATTGCCCATTGAATTATGCCTCAATAACATTTGTTTATCATGACTTGGTGCACATTGAATTATAGGAATTTTGATGTAAGGAGGGAGTGCTTATACAGGGAGTATTTCTATCTTCTACCTGCTGAGATTATTGGAATTAAAGATGGTTGTAGCTTGGAAGAAGTGCAGAAGCATTTGTCAGAACTCAACAGCATACTGAAAACCTTTGAGGTACATGCCTGTCTGCTTTATCAAATCTGTCTTGTTTGTTATGTGCAGTGTTCTGCAAAACAAATGGACAACTTCAATGAATTTTATTGTAACAAACACATGTTTTGGGAGATATAATGACGCACCGCAATAATAATGAGGCCTCAAAGCAGTATTTCTATGGGTAAATTACATTAGGAGTCATATAAAATCTCCTCTAGACCCATGAACTTTTAACCTTGAATTTAGCGGCATTTATCTGAATTGAAGGCCGGGCCTGGTGCAGCGGTAGAGCATACCGCCTGTAACCAACAGGTCCCGGGTTCGAGCCGCGGTCTCCCCGCATTGCACAGGCGGGGGTAAGGCCTGCCGCTGAAACCCTTCCCCAGACCCCGCACAGTGCGGGAGCTCTCAGCACTGGGTACGGCCTTTTTTTTATCTGAATTGCTTCGGTATACCAGCAATATCTCAATAAGATTATATAATAGAAATTTTTGAAGCAGCTAAGTGGCATGATTATGAATTCTCAGTAAGGTAAATGGCACGATTAAACACATTCATTTGTAGTAGCTTGTTTTTCTTGTCATGTTATTATCCAGTTTCTTCACTGGATGTAGTTGACAGAAAAACAAATTCAGCTTTCGTTCAGACCAAATTGAATGTTTAGAAGTAAGAATAGGTGATAGTGATAAAGTGGAGACAGCTAGTTCAGAGTTATATATGCATACCAGTTCCCAGAAGATGCTGCCTAGATTTGTAGAAGCCCTGCCTAACAGATCCTAAAGACATCTAATTTTCCGAATATTCACCCTTTTGGTTTCAAGATTTATGTTGAATATAGTGTTGATGCAATCTCGGAATTATTTTTTAACAGTTATCGGTTATGCCGATAGTAACACACTAATGGAAGAAATTATGAGAATAGTTTTGCTCATCTAAATACTTCCCACGCACTGGTTCAAAAGTCATATGTCATAATTATACCTTCTCTACTTGCAGGGAAACCATCCATTTCATAATTACACTGCCCGTGCCAAGTATAGAAAGGTCCTAGCAGGAAGCCACAGAAGAGCCAAAGGAGCAAAGTCAAGACTAAAGCCTATGCCCACTGAAGTGGGTATGGAAGAAATGTCTGATGAAAGCACTACTTCAAATCATGAAGAAGAGGACTTGAATAATTCATCAATGATTGATTTCGTTGAATCAGAATACAATTGTACTAAGGATATTCCTAAACTTTCTGAGAACCGGGTCCAGATTCAAGCTAGGTGGCTGCATGAGCCTGATGAAAGTGATAGATTAAGTGCTTCACATTTCAGAGATATCATCACCTGCTCCTGTGGAGAGTTGCAGAGTTCATCTGGAATTCAGTTTGTGGAATTGACCATATGTGGAGCATCTTTCATGCTACATCAGGTATGTAAAACATATGACAGAGCTGTTATTAACGTGATACTCCCCTGTGACTGATAAGGGAAAACTAAATTTCATAAGATTAGATTGACGGGCTGAACTTTCTTGTTATACTTTGTGATTTTTTTTGTGTTTTGTCAGATAAACCATATGTTACGGTCCTTGGATCATTTGGGTTAGTTAAGGTGGAGGGTGGCTTCGGTATCCTAAAGGAAGACTAGATTGGGAAGTCTAGGATTGATTCATTCTTCATTGCTTGGTTACAGGGGATAGCATTGTGTGCCTTATGTAGCCTTGAGGCCCCCAAACATGAGATGCTAATAGAAAGCATAGTGTAGCCAGCTAACTAATAGATAGGCTTACAAAATAGATATAAGGTTGTTGCTGCCTTGCTTCTTGCGCCAGCTCCTTGGTCCTAAACAGCTGGCGTGCACCCGTAAGACCATATAGGGCACATTTTGGTTCGGATCCTGGGGCTGTGTGCCCTTCGCCAGGCAGCGATCATAGCTCCATTGAGCACCTGTGAGCGCTGCCTGGCCAAATTCCCAGGACTGGAAGCAAACAAGCCCATACTCTGTCTTATTTCTGAATTTCGTTATTCATCATTTGACAGTCATTTTCCTTTCCCCTTTATGCCTATTATGTTTTCATTTAATATACAACCTTAGGACTGGTCGATAGTGCTATGGCCTGCTCTTTGTACCTTTGACCTGTTTGTTGCGCCTTGGTCTATAAAATTGGCATGCAAAGCTTTTGCATGATGTTCACAAAAAAAGTTATAGCTCTCAAGAAACTAGTACCTTCTGGTACATTATAGGAAAAAAATTATTAGAATCTTAGATGCTCGGTTGATTATTGATTGTCAACTACTAAAAATGTTTTATTCACGCATCGAATTAGGACTTCACAGCCGTGCTATTCTTTTCCTTGACTGCAGGTCCGGAAGATGGTTGGAACTGCTGTGGCAGTGAAGCGTGGACTATTACCCAGAGACATCATAGATCTGTCTCTTGCAAAGTTCTCTAGAATTGTTCTACCAATAGCCCCTTCAGAAGTTCTGCTCCTTAAAGACAACAGTTTCCACACAAAGAACCGGGAAGGAAGAGTTGTTTGCCCAGGAATCGACTCATTGAACAAGTCAGTGGAAGTTAGGAAGAGCGTTCAGGAATTCTACAAGGCGGCTCTTGTGCCCGAGCTAGTAAAGTTCTTGGACCCATCTATGCCTCCATGGAAGGAATGGGTGGAGAACTTGGACCAGCTCACCGGCATACCAGATTCACAGTTGGATGAAGTCAGGGAGGCCTATAGAGTATGGAAGGATGCCTACGATCAAGTGAAGATGGCTCGAAAGAGTGGTAGCGGTGTCGTCTAATTTGGTTCACCTTGCTGCTCAAGGAGCAAAACTGAAATGTTCACTGAAAGGGAATGCCTCCTCGCTTCCCAACCATTTCCACAGTGAAGTAGTGACTGTCGGTCGATGCTACCACCGTTTTGGAGGAGTTGATTGTTGAAGCATATGCTATGTCACGGAACAACTGTCAGGCCAGGACAAGCTGCAGATTGAAAGTAACGCTTCTCTTGCGTCGCCACACTTGTGATCAACTGATGAATCCGGGCAACAAATAAAACCTCTGATTTCGTGGCCCACTTGAAATCTGTTTTTTTCATTGGAGATGAACAAATCTGCAGTTCTATCACCAAAGCCCACGTCGTTATCCAACTCAGCAGCATCGTTCGCACGGGCACGGTTCCGTTCGAAACAAACAGCGCACAGTTCATTTCTGCGATGATGGTTTTCACGTGGTGGATGCCGGGGTCTCTGACCCTCACCAAGCTTGTTTTTAACCGAACGTCTCGTCAGTCAGCATCGTCGTCGTCGTCCCCGCCGGGGCAACGAGTGACTGGTGCAGGGCTGGAGCCTAATTGTCGCCTCGCGCGCAACACAACAGCTGCCTGCGCGCACGTCTGAGCTGGAACTGATCATCATCTGGGACTGGAGGGTGCCGCGCGCGAATCCCTCTCGTGAGGCGCGAGTTGGAGGTACGCGCGCGCTTGTTTGTTGTCTCTGATGTTGTGCTGCTGGCCAGGTGAAGTGAAGGCATGGCGCCTCCCGTGTGGGGAGGCGACAAGGCTAGCTGACCGGTCGCATCTTTCTTCAGTTGGCTGGACACCGGAGACGGAGAGCGGCTGATGACCTGGCTGGCATGTCATGTACGTACATGATGATGAACTGTCACGCCCGGGCGTGTTGTTTTGTTCCCGGGGCAAAGACTGGTTCGGCGCGGATCACACGCGACGCGGGAGCGTCTGTCACGAGAGCGTTGTAGCGACGCGCCGGTGCGGCTGCTGCTACGTTACCTTACCTACTAGCCGCAAGCTGCTACTATAGTAGCCACAAGAGGGACGGATGGCAGGGCTTGCTTGCTTGCCCGCTCGCTGCTCCCGTGTGGTCGTGTTCCCCAAAGAAAAGGCACGGGCAGCTCGCCTGGGATCTCTCGTCTCGCAAATTGGCGATGATCACTGCTGCTGCTGCTGGTGGTGGTGAGAGTGACGGCGGCGGGGCCGCGCTGGTTTGTTGGGAACGAGGAATGACCGCGCCCCGATCTCTGTGTCTGGGGGCTTCCTTCGATCCCATTGGCCGCCTTCCTGCTTTCTGGGAACCCGTGGCTGCCTGGGTGCCCTCTCACTTTTCAGATCACATGCATGGTACCGGTCGCGCAGATCGATCAGTGAAGTGCTATGTCATTTTGGGGCATTGTATGTTCCAGGGTCAAGAGGGCGGATAAACTCATGAGGCTTGCATTGGTGATGAACTACTAGCTAGGTTATTACTTGTGAAATGGACAAATGGTGGTGTTCATGAGCCTTAGATTATCTCATGTCGTACTTTCCCAAATCGCATCGACTGATTGTTCGTACGGGCACACACATTGACCTGCCTCCAACACGTACACCCGTCGGATGGGAGTTGGGAGGCCACCTCTGTCTAGATTTGCTTAAAATCTCCCCATGCATCCTTCGTTACATGCTTATTCCCTTAGGCTACATATAAATTATCACAATGAGGCCCCTACTAGTTACACAGGGATTGAAGAGCTAGGAGGAGGAGGGTCCGGTGCTACTTCACCGGCTACTTCTTCACCGGATCAAGAGCTACGCATCTCGCGACCGATAATAGAAGAGATTAATTAACAGGAGGATCAGAGAGATGGAATATATGAAAGAGAGGAAGAATAGAACAGATTATGCAATGGTGATGATGGGATGATGCTCCGTCAGGACGATCGAGAGACGACGAGGGCCCTTGTGTGCTTGCGCTCACTCCTCGTCGTGCTCGCTGCTGTTCTCGGAGCAGTTCCTTATGGCCTGCAGGACGGCCTGCTTCACGACATGCTCGTCCACGTTCTGCACAGCAGAGTATTATGCCAATCCTCATCAGTGTCTGATGTAATCATTGGAAAATTAATAAATCCACCTCTTCTTTCGTTGACTACATAGTATCCTGTTTACGCTTACATATACATATATGGGTGTGCTTGAACAATTGATGAACACAAGAATTTATTGATCTGTCAGCCTGTTCATACCTCTCCTCCAACAGCTTCGAGGCGGAAGCTGTCCGCGCACGACGCGGTGGCCTCGAGGACGCTGAGTCCCAGCTCGTCAAAGGCTTCGAGGACGGAGACAAGCAGTCCCGGGCAGGTCTTGTCAGAGAACACGTTGATGAGGAACCCACCACCGTGCCCTCCTAGGGTTTCCACGGTCACCTGCATCCGACCAACACGCGTCCATCATTGATCCGTAATCAAAGCTACTAACTGTTTAAGTATAATGCAGACACACGAAAGCACCAGGACGCCTTGACGCATGCATGTGAGTTTATGCTACGGCCCTACTGACTGAACAAACACACGGGCCTTGCTCATTAATTGGTTAGCATGTGAACTGGCCGGAACTGGTGGTACTATTACTGTTTTTACTAATATACTACGAAACAAAGCATCGTGTTTTCGTGTGTTTATATGTGCGTATATATAGATATAGCATATCATCGACGCTGTTGGTACCGTGGGGTAGGAGTTCTGCCGGAGCGCGTTCTGGGCGCAGGCGATCTCCTGGTTCAGCCTCACGACCTTCTGCTTCAGCTCCTTGATGTACTCCGACGCGTCCATGATTATTGACGTGTCGCTCAGCTGTGTCCACACATATCAGAACTCCATCGACTCTCAATTCATTTAAAAGCCAGGCAACAGAAAGAAAAGAGAAGATTGCAAAACGGATAACTGCATTCACGTATGGAATTCTGATCAAAGAACAGAGCAAATTAAAGAAGCATGAAGCAGAAACAAATTAGGGATTACTAGCTACTACGTACAGCATGGGAGTGAGTGATGGAACGGAGGATCTTGAGCTTCTCCTGAAGAGCGGCCGCCGCCTTCTTGCGTTCCCTTGACATCATCTCGCTCTCTCCTTTCGCCTCTCTTTCTCGAATCACACGGCGGATAGACAACCCAATGGAAGCAAGAGAGAGGGGAGAGGTGGTATAGCTGTGGGATCGAGCAGCTTAGCTTAAATGTTGGAGGACCAAGAAACGCAGGACTGCCCATATCTATATAGTGCTGTGGTCTCCTGGCCCGGTGGGGCAGCGGGTACTCACGTGATCTTATTGTTGTTCTGTTGTTATCCTGCCTCACATATTCTCCTCTTCCTTCATGAAGATCAAGTAGAGCGGGAAAAAAAAAAGAAAAGGAAGCCGAATCAGTGAAAAGGAAATAAACATTGGACACGTTCCACAGCTCTACATTTGCAAAGGATCGGATCGGACATAATACGACCAACTTATATTTTGCAAAATCATATATAATTAATTTTCCAGGCCAGGAGGGACCAAGAATTTAATCAACAAGAGAAGACTGATTCAGTCTTCATTATTCGTGGGAGAAGAATTTTTGAATCGTGCGCTTGTACCTTCATCACAAACAGTATTATATTGCCAGTTGTCGGCTGCTCAAAGGTGCAAGAGGGAGAGGGATAAGGTAATACAACTAGTAAGAATTTAGATGCGACAATATCAGTCCTCGTAGCTAGTAGTAGCTAGACAGATGACGTGGATATAGTTCTCGGGTCCAGTCCAACCCCGAGTGCACGCCGTGTGATGCGTCATCGAGTTTGCTAGGTTAAAGGAATCTGCATGCGGACCAAGGTTTCGTACGTTCTGCGTTCCATAAAAAAGAGCCGGTCATTATCGAGGACTAATCTATGCAATCAAGTTGCGGTAGCACGTCGTGTATACTTCGGATGCTCTCCATGACGGGGTACAAATATCCAAGGAAGAGAACAGGTTACATTCACACCCATATACTGAGATACGTATATACTCTCTTTCCAAGAACTTTTAATTATAACTACTAATAATGGCATAACGATTAATCATATATAAGTGATATTATTATATTTATCATAAAAAAATAATATGATGTAACTCTTTACATTTGTAAGAATTTATTTTTACAAATACTATGACTCAAAATAAAACGATTTTACTTTGACCAAAGCTAGAAATGCTTCTATTTTCAAATTATCATATAAGTGAGATATACTTGTATACTCTCCCTTTCAAGAATATAAATATTTATAGCTAATAATAGCAACAATTTCATAACAATTAATCATATATAAGTGGTACAATTAATCATATATACTTTGTCTTAAATTTGGAAAAAACTAGGGGTAAATCACAAAGTTGAAAAATCAGGGGTAAAATCACAATTGGACATCAAACTAGGGGTAGAAACACAATTGCCCTGTAAGAGTTTATTTTTACAAATATTATTAGTGAAAATTAAAAAGATTTTACTTTGACAAAATCTAGAAATGCTTCTATTAAAAAAATATTTCTACAAATAGCAGTAGTCAGCATTGGATGATCAACAAGAAGCAGGCACCATTCCCTGAACATTCTCATCGCTATATAGCATTCTGGATCGATCGATACTAGTACCTAACCTACCTAGCTTGATAGTTTTGATTGTACTAGTTTACAACCCCTGTTGCCGGCGGGCTCAAGTTGCTCGCGAGCTAGCTTTGAAATTAATAAAAAAGAGCCGCTGCTGCATGTTTGCATGCGCGTGTGCTTGTAAACTACGTGCGCGGTCGCATGCATTGCATCAAGGGCGCCAACGTTAACCCCTTGTCTGCTGCCTTGCAACTTGGAGCAGAGAGTGACGAGAGGACGAGCTAGATAATAAGTTCATATACGGAGTAGTAGTTATTTAGGTGATGACCACCGCAGCGGTGGTCATTGCCGCGTGCACCATCTGATGCCATGTGACAACTGATGATGATGACGGAGATCGATATATAGAGCAAGCGAGGCCGCAGCCCTGGGCAGACCTGACTGAGAGAGAGATGCTTGTGAGCTGTGTGACGTCGTGGTCGTGGTCGCGGGTGTGTGTTGTGTGTGCGTGCACGAGAGGGGTGTGTGGGGTGGGGCAACGCGGAGATGGGGCAGGGAATCTACTCGTGAACGGGTCGGGGGCCGGGGATCACCTGCGTGCACACAGGTGCGTCGTCGTTGTTGATGAGTGCAGTGACCAGCGAGGGCCGAGGGCGCCAAGTTAGTCTTTTGAGCATTTTCAAAACAAGTGGTCGATGGCATGCAATAGTGGTTGTTGTGAACTATACTCCCTCCGTATTTACACAGTTCACACTTTTAGCTACATTTAATCATTTGTCTTATTTAAAATATTTATTTAAATATATAAAATTATAATATAGATTTTAACTTTTTTAGTGATAAAATAAATTATAATAAAATATTTGATAAATTTTCAATTTTTTTGAATAAGACAACTAATCAAATATAACTAAAAAACTTAACTACACCAATAATTTAAATCCGGAGGAAGTATTGAGTATGACTGTACATAATGGTTTGATTCTCGATGAGTTTTTTTTTCTCTCTATTATCATGTGATCTTGGTGCATCATTATTCATGTTTGCGTGGGTTTCTTGGGTGCGTACGTTGCGTTGGATTAATCTGTTATACGGTTCTATTTCTAGAGAACTCGTTCGGAGCTTTTCGAGCTAGCTGGATTCTTGTCATCCCGTTGAACAGCATGGCAGTTTATATAATATAGCATTCGTCGATAATTCTAAGGGGGGCTATGTTTGTTTGCTTTTGCGAGGCGATGAGAATTCATGAGATGTGCAGCTAGCACGCATGCAAGGCTCCAAGGGAAATGCTTTCACGGGGGGAGATCTTGCCACGCCGCGCCTTGTCTCTGTTCTCTCCCTCGTGTTGGCGCCGAGCACACACGTGCCAGTTTGTTGTGTTGCGGTAGGGGACAACCGAGTAATTGAAGTAGCAGCAGTCTAATCAGATTATTGCGTTGTGTGACTGTGGGCGCACGTTCATTGTTCTCTTTCTATATAACAATTATGTACGTGGACAACATTTGAGCGCTAGGGTACGGCTATTCATTTAATAAACCTTTTTTATAAATTATCAACAGAAATTTGTGAGCCGTGACATATATTGTTATTAAGTTAAAGTGCCATCAGGACAAAAAAAAATCAACAGTGTAAAGTATTGTCTACTTACCTGCTATATATATATAGGAAATTCATTTATTGTGACTGTGGACACGTTCGTTCTCTTTCTACTCACTCCATCAAGAATATAAGTATTTTCAGATTTGATTAAAGTCAACTAACAATATCTCTAGAATGTAAATATGTGTTATAATAGTTTGTACTTGATATAGTCAATTGTTTATACTTGATAGTTATAAATGTTTCTTATTTAAATAAAAATAGTTATGTTATGATATGATACAGTTTGTTTTGGGAAGAATTTAATAATATCATTTATACTTGAGTAAATGTTGTGAATTTCTCTCTATTAATAGTTAAAGTGGAAACAGTTTGACTTGACCAAACCCTAAAATGCTTATATTGTTTGGCTGAGGGAGTAAAAAAAAAGTCTAAGGTCAGAATTTGTGTGCTAAGGTTTTTATTTAATAACCTTTAATTTGACATTTATCAACAAATTTTGTCCTTGGTGGTACATTGTTATTGAATTTAGCTGGCACTTGATGAGAATATATATTGGGTTAGGACCATTATTAAGGCTCTCTGCATCTTATTGTATTCCTGAAAAAAAAGGTTTCCATTATCACATACTTAAGGGTCTATGAACTGTACTATAAGTACTATGATCTGCATGTTTGTCGTTGTGCAATATACTCCTTCCAGTTTTAAATTGTTTATATATCATTGAGTTTTCTTAGTTACGTTTCACTACTTGTTTTATTCAAAATATTTGTTTAAATATACGAAATTATAAGATAGATTTTAATTTTCTTTAATAATAAACAAATCATAACAGAATATCTGATAGTTTTTCAAATTGTTTGAATAAGATGAATGATATCAAACGTTAGAAGTAAAGAAATAAATGGTGTGAACAATTAAAACAGGAGGGAGCAGTACACATTACATTTTTTTTTTGTGGAACGTACCTAAACACGCATATTCTTTCATCAGAAGTGGAAACAGGCCAACCGAATACAATGGGGTGTTAGGCCAAAAACAAAAAGTAGATACCCCCACCACCACACACACCAACAAAGTTTACAAACTTGCACTAGTACGCTGTACGCGAAGTTGTGAGAGGTCCTCGATCTGCATATGAATCACAGGACGGCGTGTAGTAACGGTCCCAATGGCAATGGGTGTAGTAGTAGCTAGTGCGATCACGGCGCCTTGTCCCATGCATATGCCATGCAGGCGCGGGAACCCTGCACCAATAAACCTACTACTCGTATGCGCGAAGCTCACGCGGCCGGGGTCCGCAATGCATGCAAGAAATGGATCATCGTGCATGCATGCATGTATCGTCATCAACAAGATCGAGCTATAGCGCACGGCACATGCATGTGGCTGGTCGTCGTACGTAGCTGCATGCAGGTAGCTGGCCGATCGAGAGACCCAATGCAAATATGCAATGCGACCAGCAGACGACGACGCGCTGCCCGTGTGGCCGCGCACGCTCACGCGACCGGGACGTACGACGTCCCGCCATGCCAGGCATTTGGCATGTCGCGCGTGGGCGACCGTGAGCGATGGCACGGGGAGCGTCACACGTACCGCTCCTCCTCTCGTTTCGTTTCGTTCCTTCCTCGATCTACTAGTACAGCCCATCCATTCAGATCACATGCGCGCTCGCTCCATCTCCAGCCTTCATGGGTGCGAGATTGCGTAAGTACGAGTTCGTGCATGTGGCCTCTCCATTGGTCCATCGCTCATTGCTGCCAAGTATATACTCCCTTGGTTCTTAAATTGTTATCGTTATTGACTTTTTTATTTAATTTTGATTATTTATTTTTATTAGAAAAAATTAAGTAATATCATATATATTGTCATAATTTATTTTATTATTAAAAAAAATGAAACATAACTTAACATTTTTACATATTTAAAATAATATTTTGAATAAGATGAATGATCAAAGTTGACTAAAAAAATCAACGGCGAGAACAATTTAAGAACAGAGAGAGTACTTAGCTACAACGATCATAGTCAACTCCGCCGGTACCCTTGTAAAACAAAAAAAATTCATCAGACTAATAACCTCCCAGCAGGTAAAAGTTTGATCCGGGTATTATTTTTATCATTTTTTTAAAGACACAATTTGCTTATGGACATCATTCAATGTTGTCATTTGCTCTAAGTACTCTAGAGCAAATGCCAACATTGAGTAGTGTCCTAGAGCAAATGTCAATATTGAGTAGTGTCTATAAGCAAATTTTACCTTTTTTAAAAAACATCCTGGCTATGTCTAGACGAGTAGTGTTAATTTGGATGCATGCATGAGTTGAGTTTTGGATGTTCATTGATCTTATCTTTTTTTTTAGATAATGGAACACACATGTCCCCGCCTCTACATATTCAAATTTCAAAAAGATGTACACAACATTCAATACAATTAAAAGAGGTCTTAGTCTTAACCCTCGTTAAAGAGAGAGTCACAACATAACAAGATAGCAAACACCGAATAAGATCGAGACTAAGCTTCAATTCTGTTCGTGAACTTCCAACAATATGTGTGTGTGTGTGTGTTCATTATAAATTCTTGCTTAATTGCCAAATGCTTAATATAATTAGTTCCACGTGAGCTATAGTAGTAGGTGCTTAAGCAGATTCCATTGCCAGTTGATTTGACCGCGGCCCTCGTCTCTATAAGTGGACAATGAGGATTGTATCCTGTTGGCTCGACAGCTGTGTTGGAGAGAAGAAGAGAGAATGTTATGAGTTACATCCCTCTCTCCAACACGTACGGCACAGTAATTTTCACATCCATTGCCCTCAGCTGAGATGACCTTTTATTTTCTATCTGTCTGTGGTGACAGCAACATTCCCCTACTTTATTTTGTTCGGCATCATTATACATCCCCCCTTGTTAGGGAAGAGAATATGTTGCACGCTGAGCTCTCTGCAAACTTAGTCAGTCCCACTCTAAGAAAGAATGAAGCCCTAGTTAGACGCCTAGACTCATAGTTTAAGTCAAGTCTCAGCTAAAATTCAAGAGTTACTAGTTATGCCAACAAGCTAGTGGATCACTTATGGAAAGGTCACTGGCTAATCAACCATAAACTATGTCGTTTCTGATTAATGAACCATATCACTTCAGAACAGGCAGTTCCAATGCCAACAAAGAGAGGTTCAGAGATGGACCACGACAGATGTCAAGGTTGTGTCCTTTCGTGCTGTTGTGATTTTCCAATTTCTTGAGAATCTTTGCCTAGCTCCGATGCAACAGATGCTCAATATATACTCTAATAATGCAACTGAAGATAATCTCTAATGCAACTGACTAACTGAGGATAAAGTAGTTTATACCACCACCATCATGTAACAACCATTGAGACGTCATAAAACCTTCGTTATTGCAGATAATTATTAAGCACGCACTGGAGATATTTTGATGCGTCAAGCTAAGCTAGCTGGAGCATGTGGACGGTGGATGTGGATGAGTCGTCAACTGGTAGCTATACCATGAAATTAAAAGCCTGTTGGCGATAACCGTCTGAAAGAGGAAGGAAGATCGCTATTGGTTCCTGCTACCCAATTGATTGCAGCAGGGTGTGGCACTGTGGCGATGCCTGTACATGCGGAGGGAGCTGGGGCAGGGGTCAGGTTGTGGCAGAGTGTTCTGAGCTGATGTTTGGCTGCATGGAATTTTGCCAAACATCTCGTGAACTCGGACTGTTGTTGAGGTTTTTGTTGTGTGCGCACAGATTGGCAAGTACTCGCATTTGGCCCATATCCTCGCAAGCCTGACCTTTTGTCTTGCACTGGCTTGCGTGAAATGGACTTGCCTTGTTTTCTTATCATTTTTTTTGTTTTGGTATCCGACGACAATGAAAATTAAACTCTTGATTAAGTTGATATGAAGTTATACTGCAGTAGTATATATTACTAGAGAGTATTGTTAATAATTAAATTAGCATGATTCTTATGCGTGTTTTGTTAATTAATACATAGTCTGTAGGGCTCCACTGCATGCGCGCGAAGAGCAAAATTCTTTCTGATGCTTATCTTCAAACTAACGGCAGACCACAATGCAATAATTCAAGGTCCCATACATGGACAGATGACATGACAAAATGCAACTTGCAGGAAAGGATGAATTGCGTGTTTTGTCCAAATATAGCAATTCTGTTTCAGCTCTCAACAAATTAACGTTTTCAATTCCCCTACATGTCGCGCAAGTAAATTAAAGTGAAGAACTGTATCTGTAGTTAATATCCTAGCAACTATAAAGAATTATTAGAAGATCTAGGTGTGTACTAAAGTAAGTCCATTCTCCTTTGCCACAAAAAAAAAAGTCCATGCATTCTCCTTCTATCTAGACCACTCGCTTGCTGCAAATTAAACACGTATTCTTCACAGATATGTATACAACGACTCAAAACCCTTCGTCGTCGCCCTTCAATAATTGATGAACTGCACATGCATGTATTCTAGCTAGTCCTCCTAACAGCTAGCAGCTAGCTACCTGAGAAACAAATAGAAGCAACAGTATCTTCGCCAGCGCATCTCGTGTACGCATACGTGCCCCTCGCTCGCCGGCGTATCCTGGCGAAAGTAGAAACATCCCGGGCCTCTTTTCGAGCAATGTACGTTTTCATGTTCCGTATGAGAGGTCCACGTATAAGATCAGTAGAATTGAGATCACATGAATGCCCCTGTGCGCGTCTTGGTACGATACAGTCTAGGATTCCCCGGGGCGGCAAACTAGCTCCCAAAGCTCACGTGACGGCGATCGGTCGACCGAGCCGACGAGAGAGAGAGAGAGCAAGCTAAGGTTTTGCCCCTTGTTGCTCTCCGGGAAGTACACTCACATGCGATTGGCAGAACCTACGCTGCAAGCAATGCAAGCACGTCAAATTAAAGTATAAGTGTCGATCGAGTGATGTGTTGCTCTTTTTCTCTCTCTCTTTCCTCTCTGCTGTGTCCTTGTTGTTCTCAACTCATGCTGTTGCATATGCATGGACGACGCCTGAATTGTTGGATTGGAGCGCTGGATCATCGTGCGTGGATCGATGCTCTCGATCTCAATCTCAGCTAGTAGTAGAGTATAGTAGCTCTCGTCGATCGTGCATGCACACGGGTCCGGCTGGAGGAGGAAATATCTCGTGGACATGCATGGCTGCTGCTGCTGCTGTTGGATCAGACGGAGAGGGGATGATGATGAGGTCGATCAGTGACGGGATATATGCATATGGCGCCATGCACGCGCTCGGGGACAAGGCGGGCAGGAGGCCCTTGGCAGCGAGCCTGCCATGCGTTGCGCGCATATTATCCATCGTCGCCTTTCGTTCTAGCTCGCGGCATGCTGCCTCGCCTTGGCGTTTAGGTAGATGATACCGTGGGGTGGATGACATGGATCGTCTTCTGCCCGCGTGTACTAGATACAAGCTTGCTGGTTTCTATACGATGTATAAACGTATAGATACGTGTGTACATATACGGAGAACCTAGCTAGTAATAATATTTATTAACATGAGTATAATGAAGCCCATTAGGTGAGCTATGCAATTACATTATACTATACAAGTCTAACCTTCCTTCGCCATATTCGCCAAAAGAAAAATAAAAATCCATCAGTTTGGCATCCTGCTGGAAATAAAGGAAGACGGGACACGATGTGGAGTGAAGCAGCTTGGCAAACATTGGGAGAGTGAAGCCCAGCTGGTGAAGCAAGCCCAATAAAAGCAAAATCCAATGGGCACTTTTTTAGTACGACCTGGTTCACGGAAACTGCATGTTCTGCCGTGTATTTTCCTTTCCTCCTCCCTCTCCCTCCTTTGATGCCGGTAGGTTTGCTATATTCTAGTCACCGGAATTAGTAGATCTTCAGGTCGATTTCTATTTCAGAATTTTGTTTCTATTTTTGGACTTTCCATTTTCAGAGGAGGAGGAAAGGAAGGAAGCACCGGCGGCGAGGAAGACTCCAGCGTTAGGGTTAGGGGGTTTTGGTTTTCGGGAGTGAGGAATCTTCCATGGCCGCAAGCTTTACAGGATTTGGGGAGAGGTGGCCGGACCGGTGATGGTGACGGGCGGTGGGTGGGATGACGCGGCGATGAACGATTAGGCCGGCGATAGCGATGGGGGCGTCGGTGTTGGACAGGTTAACATAGAGGCGATGGTGAGCGGCGGATTCGTTGGAGAGGTCAGTGGTGGGGGCGTCAAGGTTGCAAGGGCAGAGACAAGGGGGGGGGGGGGGGGGCTATGCTTGGTGCATATCACTGCTATACATGAAAAATTACCATGCAATTTCATATAAATTCTCAATTTTGCCCCCTTCAATACTAATTGCCCCCTTAGAATTCCCAATTTTGCCCCCTTCAATACTAATTGCCCCCTTAGAATTCCTTGCTCCGCCACTGTGAGGTTGGACAAGTTAGAATGGAGGCGGTGGTGGGCGGCAAGGGTGACGGAGTTGGATGAGTTAGTGTGGGAGTGGCGGTTCTAGGCAACAGAGACAAGGGTGGAGGTCGACGGCGGGGGCGGAGGTCATCGAAGAAGATGGGAAGGAGGACAGAGGGAGGGAAAGGAGGTGGGGCACTGGCGCTAGGGCGAGACTCGCCAGCATCAGAGGCGGAAATGTGACGATGAGAATTGGAAAAAGAAGGCGCGATCATTGTCTTATATGATCCAAGTTGATCGTAACTTTCGAGCGTTATGATTGACAGAGCGTTACGATTGACCTAGGAGGGAGGCATTCGACATCATCGTACTACGCGTGGTAGCGATCATACCACGTATTTTCTTTCTCCGCCTATGCTCCCCCTCTGCTCCAATTCCTCTCCCTCTGGCCTCCGTTGCTCTCCTCCCAGCTCCTACAGCACCCAGCTGTCTCCATTGAGTTGATTGTTTCAAGCATAGAGATGGAGTGTTTCCGGCACAGTTTCAAAAAAAAAAAATGTTTCAGGCATAGAGGATCAATTGTTCCGGTATTAGGATCAGTTGTTCCAGCTGTGGGAGTCATTTGTTCTAGTCACGGGAATCATTTGACATTTGTCCCCAAACATTTTCGGCAGAAAAGACCACAATAACATAATCGAGGCTTATCAAATGCTAGAAAGTTATTATTTTTTCCATCTATACCTAAGTGCAGTTTCAGGTGTGACTGTGAATGAACTTGTCAAAAGGAAAGAAAAAAAACTGTAGTTCGTTTCCCAAATGTCCACCAGAGTTCAGGGGTATATAAAACGGCGAGGCAATATGAAAAATGAGTTACGATAAAAAGAAAACAAGAGAAAAAACATTGCGCATCCGGGGAATCGAACCCCGGTCAGTACCGTGGGAGGGTACTATGATACCACTACACCAGATGCGCTTGTTGATGCAAGGGCCATTTGTTTCTTTATAATACTATAAATATTGGAAGACACTATGTCGTGCGTGGTGACGACATCCGGCAAAGGCTCCCTCTGTCTGTGGATTGTGATAACCTGTGCCGCAAACTTGAACTGTTGAACGAGGCAAGGACTTAATTGGAAATACTTCAGTTCCCGCACTTCCACCGATCCATGATCGGCTTTGCGTCAGGTCGTGGAAATCCTCATCAGAGAACTCCCTACGCGATGTTTCCATTTGTTGGGTGATCCCATCCTGGCCTAACATTAGGATCCCGTCTCAGCCTCGCCACCTCGCCACAAGGCCCACAAATAAAAGCAAAAGAGCACCAAACACGAATGCATCCATACCAACCAAGACCAAGCCCATCCTCTTGGTCAGTACTGCTCTTCCAATGCGACACATTTGCAACCCAATCAGTGCAAGCTCAAAAACATATGATCTCCGCATCATCACGCATGTACTAATTGCAAAGTGTAATCGCATCCCAGCTACTATATATTATCGCGTCATTATCATGTCCTACGAGGAAATAGAGTTACCTCCGCACCTGACAATGGAAGAGTCATTATCGGAGATTGGTGAGCACTTGTCGCGCCGCTGTCAGTTAATTTTCTACGCCGTGGTGCCGTGGACGGCACAAGCCAAGACTGAATATCCAAATGCTGCAAAGTGCGCACTCATATTTAACTTGGGACTTAGCTTAAGCGACGCGTTTATACGTGGTATGTGTTCTGTGTACGTGCGCACTGAACTCGGACAGCAGAGAGACGAATAGACACGTACATAGCTCTAAGTGCTGCTCATTTTGCTCTGTCTAATCTAAGATGCCGGTGGCGCTGGCGTCATTCTATTGCGCTTTGTTAGGTGCTAGGTCTAGCTAATCAAAGGCAGTATTGCTACTCCAAGCTTATGAGCATCCTCATGGAGATGTGCATGGGAGTGTATTGTGTCCACATTCAATGTACTCTGGTTGTTTGACAACATCAGCATCCTTATCATAAGCTCGGATTTACTCTACAAAATTACATTGTGACGAGTTGATTCATGTTTTAACGGCATGTATAGAGTCCTACCATGCATATAGCTAATTAAATTGTTTGTAAATCTCTATTAAGTCTATTGGAAACTTAAGAAACATTTGCAACTTAAAGTTTCATTGTTGTTATTTCGAGTATGCAACTTAACTTTCATTGTTTCATTAGGGAGATGTGCGTCGGAGTGTATTGTGTCCACATTCAATGTACTTTGGTTGTTTGACAATCTCTATAACTTATTAATTGAGGTGCGATCGTCTATTTCGTGTCTATAAAGTTAGAGATTGAATCCAAGTCAATTTTATACCTTCTATATTAAGCACCGACTTTCAAAAATCATAACTCCTGCGTCCGGAGTCCAAATAAAACAAACTCAGACTCTATCTCGTAGCACTAAAAAAGTTCTACAAGTTTGGTATTTAATGGATTCATAGATTCTGAAGTCTTTGTGTCCAAATATAAGATGAAAAAATATTTGTTCTGATTCAGACTCCTCCACGCATGTCTTCTTGCGGGGCCTATATCTCATAGCTCCAGAGTCCAAATAATATAATGCATATATGTTCCATAAAGCACTCGACGAGATCTACAACTTTCATAGTTACACTTTTCTCATTGGAGCACGTCTCGAAGTCCAAAACCTTCTAAAAATACTTAGTCATTGGATCACGACCTTGGACTTGCATGTTGTGTTTTATGTACATACAGAGATATCTTGTAAGTGTCATAGGCTTATGGAAAACTCAGAGTCAGGCTTCATATCACTACTTCTTACATTTGAACCTTTTTAGTGTTATTTCACTTAATTCTGCAACATCTCCAACAACAGTACATATCAAAATCATCAATATTAAAGATAAAAAACATATTTATGATGAGAATATGGTAGAAAATGGTGAGAAAATGATTGTTTCTGCATATAAAATGATACACTAAGAAGGATCAATAGTAGTATAAATATGATCTTTCATATAAAAATATTAATAATACTATATATATTTAATAAATGTATTATATAAATGATTTTTTATTTAAACAATACGGAGTGTTATATTTTTCTTAAGTTTCATTAACCCCCCCCCCCCCCCCCCCCCCCAATCCACCAAAAAAAAACTTAACCCCCAGCCCCAAGTCCCTTTCTATAAGCCCACAAGGTCACAAACACACACAACAACTTCTTTGAATTGTATCTTTTGTCATCTCTATATGTTTCTCTAAACCTGTAAGAGACGATCTCATGCACTCTTCGTTTCTTGTTCTTGTTAATTTTGCTTGTCAATATCTCAGAAACAGAAGAAAATGGTCGGAAAAGTTAGGCCATTGCAGACTATTAGTGTGCTTGTCGCACGGTGATGCAAACTGACAAGTCGGGAGAAGACTAATGACGTCTGAGCAAGCATTGGGGGTTGTTTCCATTATCACACATCAACATCTATTTCTAGTGACATACAATGATACAAAGAGTGCGAACCAACAACTTTGTCATCAGATAAGGACTCAGTTGTGGAAGGAAAGCAAAGCGTATACACACTTCTTCTGACACTTGGGCCAGTATAATATTACCTACTTGTTGCATGTTATTGCATTTCTTTTCAGCCACAGTCAATCAGAGTCACTCTGAATATTCTTACAGTTACAAAGAAATTACAAACAAAGGAAGGTTATGGTAACGCTGAAATCATTCTATATGGTAAGCATTACAAAAGTAAATAATTCTAAAAACAAATTATTCTGTATAGAATAATTTGTTCCTAGAATTATTTAAATAATGTGTGGCAACAATGCGGAGAAGTGATTAAGAACCACGCCGCATCGTTGCCACACAAATGGGCTGTGTGCAACCTTTGAATAATGTGTGTTCCGTCTCATCACAACCAAATCGTATTTGATTGATTGTGATCATCACGCTGTTTTTGTTCCCTAATCGCTGTCAGACCATTCGCGTGCCTGATTGAAAAACAATCCAATGATATCTTTAAGGGGAGCATTGCCGTGTCAGTTGATTCGCACCATTGCATACCGGTAGGCTACTTTGCCTTAGCATACAACGGAGATGGTGATCGGCACCGAAGGTGGAAGAAGCATTTGGGGACGCGACCTAACGAGAATATCAGAAGAATGTGCGTTATATATAGTTAGACACACATTTATAGATATGGTACATGTTTTTTACTTGAAAAAAATTGAATCATGTACGTTTGCGAGCAGATTAACATAGGTGCAAATCTTCTGTAGAGGAATATCTGTTGGATGAAAGCTCTTGCACACCAATCAGTTCCATTCTGTCTGTCATTCTAAGAATTCCGTATCAGGTAATTCTGGCGTATTATTTTGGATTATAAAAATAGTGTATATAAATACATAATATGTTGCATAAAGCTAAATTTTTGTAGATGACATTTAATAATTCATAAAGATATTTTAGGAGATCTAATTCTTTTATTAATATAAAACTAAGATGTATCTATACCATATTTCATATCAGATATTACGTTATATCTAAATCCTTATTACCTAATGGAATGGGAATAACGTTTGGTCATTCAGACAGGGGTCAAAGATGGTATGTGTTGAATAGAGCGGATTGAAACGTATAGCCATTCATTCAGGCTTGTTTGGTGCAATAATACACATTTGATACGGAATCGATGGACCTATATTTACGTCTATATTAATTAGGTAAATGAATATTTTTTTAAGACTCGTCACTCATGGATGCATCAAAGAGAGCCAGATCTAGAACAAAAAGACATTAGTCATGTCACACGGAAATAGTTTGTGCTTGCTTCCGCTCATGCGCGTGATTCTGTCCAGGTGCAATGAACCATGTATGCATCAGAAAGATTAGACCTTGTTCTTTCTGTGTTTTTTCCCACCTTAGTCAGAAAGATGAATAAAGCTATAACTATTGCAATATGAAAAATGCTCTATATTTCCAATTGCAAATAGACATAGGTAAAAAAAAAGGAAATAAAGAAGTAAAAAATCCCGGTTTTAGCCGCGCTGTTAATAATCCATAAAAGAAAGAATCCAGATTCAAGGTACAGCGTTATGTGTCACCGAATTATACACATATATGTTTGGTCTGATTTAAGGCCATTTCCCCTGCAAATCATACCAATTTCACACATTGTGACGAATTCAGGTCCTCATAAGCTGTTGAGTGCTGACGTGTAGGTTTTTCCACTAACGGGGAGAGATTAATTGGCTCTCCAGATCATTTCCGCAGCGTGCGTTCCGCCGCCTATAAACCTCTCGTTCCCTGCCTCCGATGTAGTACTTCCACAACTCCCCTCCCTCTCCTGCAACCCAAAACCTGATCGCAATTTAGCCGCTGCACTGTATGTAATTTGAGGAGGAGGTGGGAAATTGGTAGTTTCTTGACACTTGAATTCTGTTCATAGTAGTAGATAGGCGCGTAGCGATGATGCAGCAGGGGGCTAGGAATGTCGTCAGGAGGTTCTCCAGGCTCGCCGCGGCGGCCGAGACGGCGGCCGCCGCCGCGCCGCGAATGCCGGCGTTCGACCACGTGCCTCTGCCCTACGACGGCCCCAGCGCCGCCGAGATCGCCCGCAAGCGCGCCGAGTTCCTCAGCCCGTCCCTGTTCCACTTCTATTCCAAGCCCGTGCGTCCAACACACCACACCATGACCTTGTTCTTCAATTTCTGTTAAAAGTGTAAAATCATTACTTATGCTGTGATTGATGCAATGATTGTTGTTGGATGAGTGATGTTGCAGCTGAACATCGTGGAGGGGAAGATGCAGTACCTGTACGACGAGCAGGGGCGGCGGTACCTGGACGCGTTCGCGGGCATCGCCACCGTGTGCTGCGGCCACAGCCACCCGGAAATCCTCGACGCGATCACCGCGCAGGCAAGGCGGCTGCAGCACTCCACCGTGCTCTACCTCAACCACGCCATCGCCGACTTCGCCGAGGCGCTGGCGTCCAAGCTACCCGGCGATCTCAAGGCACGCGCCACACTGGCCCATTACTGGTGTTATGTGCCGCTTGTGTTCGTTTCTTGACGCGCTTTTTCTTTGTAGGTCGTGTTCTTCACCAACTCCGGCACGGAGGCCAACGAGCTGGCCATCCTGATGGCGCGGCTATACACCGGCAGCCACGACATCATCTCGCTGCGCAACTCGTACCACGGCAACGCGGCCGGGACCATGGGCGCCACCGCGCAGAAGAACTGGAAGTTCAACGTCGTCCAGGTGCACACACTACTCAGACGCCACCTTGCACTCTTGGCACTTGACAGAGAAAAAAATTCCTGGAATCTGAGCTTGTTGGTCTCTGACCACATCTGATCTCGATACGTCGCTGCAGAGCGGGGTGCACCACGCCGTTAACCCGGACCCCTACCGCGGCGCGTTCGGCGCCGACGCCGACAAGTACGTGCGCGACGTGCAGGAGATCATCGAGTTCGGCACCACCGGCCACGTCGCCGGCTTCATCTCCGAAGCCATACAGGTACACCAACGAAGAGGTTCTACCGTTCTAGGCTTGCTGTGTCGTGGCAAAAGTACTAGTGCGAGTAGACGCACATGACATCATCATCAGAAAAAGGTAGTTCACAGAGTTGTTTTTTGAATCTAAAATCAGGGCGTGGGTGGAATCGTGGAGCTGTCGCCGGGGTACCTGCCGCTGGCGTACGAGACGGTGCGCAAGGCCGGCGGGCTGTGCATCGCCGACGAGGTCCAGGCGGGGTTCGCACGCGTCGGCAGCCACTTCTGGGGGTTCGAGACCCACGGCGTCGTCCCCGACATAGTCACCATGGCGAAGGTTGGTTCATCCTCCATTTAGCACTCGCACACTGTTCCTGAACCCAGATGACTGACGACGACGTGTATATATATACCTGCTCCTGAATCTCTGAACACGTCTTCATGCATTCTGCAGGGCATCGGCAACGGCATCCCGCTGGGCGCCGTGGTGACCACGCCGGAGATCGCGAGGGTGCTCACCCGCCGCTGCTACTTCAACACGTTCGGCGGTAACCCGCTGTGCACCGCTGGCGGGCTCGCCGTGCTCAGGGTACTCGACAAGGAGAGGCTCCAGGAGAACGCCTTCGTCGTCGGCTCATACCTCAAGGACAGCCTCCGCGGCCTCCAGGAGAAGCACGACAGTGCGTCTACGTGCCCGCCCTTGTATTTCTAATTCTTCTGATCGGGCCGAGAGATCGAATTCTGACAACAATATCAACGCTCGTGTGTCGCAGTCATCGGGGACGTGAGGGGGACGGGGTTCATGCTCGGCGTCGAGCTCGTGACCGACAGGCAGCTCAAGACGCCGGCGAGAGATGAGATCTGCCGTGCCATGGAGCACATGAAAGGTACCTCTACCTACAGCACTGGAAATTCTTTTCTTTCCCCCCCAATGATTCGGAAGATTGCGGTGTTACTTTCATGCTCTCTCTCTCTGAGATGATCAACTGTTCATGTGCAGACATGGGCGTCTTGGTCGGGAAAGGCGGGTTCTACGGCAACGTCTTCAGGATCACTCCCCCTCTCTGCTTCACCAAGGAAGATGCTGGTAGGTTGATCTGCTCAGTTTCTCCACTAAAGTCGGGAAAGGCGGGTTTTATAGTAACTTGTCATTGACACGGATCAATTGCACTTCTTGTGATCTATACCACCATTGCAGATTTCTTTGTTGAAGTGATGGACATTGCGCTGTCCAAGCTCTGAACTCTGCGGAAGCTCTCACTCCAGACGCTGCCAACGAATGGGATGGTGTGCATATGGGGGAGCCTCGCACACGTTTGGGTGCTGATACCAAAGTTTATCTGAAGTATATATCCTGATTGGTGTTTATGTCTTGAAAAAAAACTATAATATGTAATGCCAAGAAAACATCAAACAATGAAATATGAAAGAATCAAGACAAGCGATTGAGATTGGCAGGTCTCTGAACCCTACCTTCCCCTTAACAAATACTCCCTCTGTTATAAAATTGTTGTTATTATTGACTTTTTTTTATTAATTTTGATTATTCGTCTTATTCAAATATGAAAGTTACAAGTTATATCTAAATTTTATCTAATGATAAAATAAATTATAAGAAACTAGATGATATTTTTTAAAATTTTTAAAATAAAACAAATAATCAAAGGTAAAAAAATTATGACGATAATAATTTTAAAACAAAGAGAGTATTCAACATGCAGGAAAGAAAACAATTATAGTGAGCTTGTCTTCTTTTGCCTTTTGTCTTGTACTAATTGCTTCTTCTCACCCCACTAGCACCCCTTACATTGGTTCCTGGCTCCGCCGCTGCAAATACATACGTACTTCCCCCATGAGCACGCTCTGTCCAACTCTAAATGAAGCAACATGTGGCACAATCAGTCTCCTTATAGCCCATTGAAGGACCATCGATCTATGCGATCTGATCATACCGTCCTTCACTTAATTGTATTAGCTGTGGTGCACTGGTGCCATGGATGGCACAAGGCAAGACTTTACATGCTCATACTTTGCTCGATTATTAGCGTAAGTGAAACGTGTTTCGTTTGGCTGTGGTGCTAACATGGGATGTGTAATGTGTAATGGTACTCGAAAAGGAGGGACAGATAGCTACTAGACACGTACAGGGCTCTAAGTGCTGTTCATTTTGCTGTGTCGTCAAAGGTGCGACGCCAATGGCACTGATGTCGCGCTAGAATGATGACACCAGTGCCAATGTCAGGTCCTGCTGTAATCTGACGATGGATCTTTCTGTCTAATCAGAGTATCCAATCTTATGAACATGCTTACGGAGATGAGTTGGGAGTGTGGGGATTGTGGGAGTGTATCGAGTCCACATTCAATGTACTTTGGTTGTCTGGTACTAAGTGGTAACGTCAGCATCCTTACTTAGGAGTAGCTAGGCTAGTGATATCTGAGGAAGCATCAGTGGATCCACCTAAAGTAAGAACTCGATAGTGGTTCCATCCAATGGGATTGTGGCCTTTGAATAATTTGTTTCAAATTCGAGATGTCAGCACAACCAGATCTTGCTTATTATTATTGATTGTGATAATCACACGGCTGTTAGTTCCCTAATGGCTGTCATATTCTTCGTACTCCCTCCGTCCTAAAATAATTAGTATTCTAGCCCTCTTCAGTTTTTTCATAATAATTGGTATTCTTATTTTCCGATGTATCTTTCTCTCTTCTCAATACATATCTATCTTTATCTCTTTTCTTCTTGTTTTCTATGTAATTAGTATCTTTTACACTTCTTAATTTCTGTGACGAGTTCTAAAATACCAATTAAATTAGGATGGAGGGAGTACTAGTTTGCTTGATTATTGAAAAACAACCGTTAGCACGGGTAATTAACAAGCAGAGACGCAATCCGCCGCCGGTTACTTCCCTGAACGGGTCGGCAAGGCGCACGCGAATCGCGGATTGCGGACGTCCGGCGGCGCCACGCCTCGAACTGGAACACCAGATGCGGCCACCCCTCGAAGGCCCACCGTCACACATCGGAGATCTGCCGCTGCCGTGTCGTAGGAAGTACGAACGAACCCCTCCCTTTCCTCGCTCCTACGATTCACTTCCAGAGCTCTACTCGTCTTGTGCAGCCCAAAAAAACGATCGGTGGTAATTACATTTGATGGAGCAGGGGGCTAGGAATGTTGCCGTCAGGAGCTTCTCCAGGCTGGCCGCCGCTGCCTAGTCGACAGCCGCTGCGGCGCCACAAATGCCGGCGTTCGACCACGTGCATCTGCCGTACGACGGCCCGAGCTCCGTCGAGATTGCCCGCAAGTGAGCCCAGTTCCTCGGCCCGTCCCTGCCACACCATGTATTCCAAGCCCGTACGTCGAACGCGCCATCTCGATTCTTTGCTATCTGTATAGGATCGGGATTAAATGTTGTACTGTGATGCGGTGGTGCTATGTGTTGTGGATGAATGATGTTGCAGCTGAACATCGTGGAGGGGAAGATGTAATACCTACAGTGGCAAATCTAAGATTTTAGCTTAGGGTATGCCGCTAAAAAAAATTATATATAATTTGATAAATTTATTTTACTAATTTGGTAATTATTGTAAAAGTAACAACATAATTTGATATATATGTATTAATTAATACAATAATACTTAAAGAACCATGCAATATAAATAGTTTCAAAAGCCATATGGATAATTGATATATAGGCATAATAGAGTACATGAGACTTACAATGTTATTTTGCTGATGATTTTATCCGACGATTTCCAAGAGATATAAATGTATTGATTATATCTTCTACATCAACTTGAAAGAAAATAGCTCGCTCAATAAAAGTGACTAGACAGTCATCCAAAAGACTATCTCCCATCTTATTTCGTAACTTTGTTTTTACCAAAACCATTGCAGAAAATACCCTTTCAACATTTGCCGTTGCCACGGGTAGTAGCAATACCAATTTGAGAAGCTCGTAAATCATATCATACACTTTGTGTCTTCTTGTTTCGACAAGCTTAACTGAGAGATCAACAATATTTTCTAAACCTTTGAATTCATCGTCCTGTCTAATGTCATCAATATAATTATGTAGCTGCAATTCAAGTTTGAGCAAATTATTATTTGAGAACTCCTTCGGGTAGAACTCAGCTAGTTTGTGTAGCTTCTGTGCATCAAAAGAATGAAATAAATTAGAAGGATTGAAGGCCACCATACAAGACAACAACTCCATATTAATCTCATCAAACCGATTATCAAGTTCTTGACTTATTTGATCAATGACACCAATATATACTTCTCTTCTGAAGTGATCATCATTGGTTTGCTTCCGAGCTCGAACTTTCCTTGTTGATTTTCCATAAGTAACATAATCACCATCCATAGCAGGAATATCAACACTATGTTTATCACAAAATGAAATGACCCTCTCAAGAAAATTATCCCAACCATCAGACCTCAGCTCTTGCATTCTTTTTTTCGCCACATTAACAAGTGATATTGCACTAAGAATATCTTGCTCCCTTCTTTGCAAACACTCAGATAACTCATTTGTGTATCCAAGAATAATATACATTAGGTGTGCAAAGAAAACAAACTCAAAGTTCTCAAATGCTCCAGTGATAAAATGTATTTTCGTCCAATCATCCTTATACGAAGTATCATCCCCAAGATCAATCAATACATCATGGATTACTTCAGACATAGTAATGATGCTGCATATAGTTTTGTAATGAGATCCCCATCGAGTATCTCTAGGCCTAGGCAAATCCATCTCTTGATGTAATCCAGTTCCAGATTCAATTTCATCACAATCAAGTGCTTTCTTGATATTCTCAATCCTGGCCTTTCTAAGCATATCATGACGCTTATAAGAAATTCCAACAATATTCAATAAGATAGATATTTGATCAAAAAAAGTCTTGCAATCATAATTTCCCTTGGCAACAACAACAAGAACCAATTGAAGTTGATGAGCAAAACAATGAATATAGTAAGCAGAAGGTGATTCTTGCATGATCAATGTTTTTAACCCTTTAATATCTCCTTTCATGTTACTAGCGCCATCATATCCTTGACCACGGATTTGAGTCATAGTCAAGCCATGACTAATAAGTAAGCCTTCAATTGCATCCTTAAGTGATAAAGAGGTAGTATCATCCACATGAACAACTCCAATGAAATGCTCACATGGCCTTCCCAATTTATCAACATAACGCAAGTAAAGAGCTAGTTGTTCTTTATGTGATATATCACTAGACTCATCAGCTAAAATTGCATAGGGCTCATCACCAAGTTCTTCAATTATTTTCTTTCTAGTTTCTAAGGCACAACAATGAATAATTTGCTTTTGTATGTCTGGGCTAGTCAATGTATAGTTACCTGGAGCATTGTCCAAAACATACTTCTTCACTTCTTCATTATTTTCAGCAAGAAATTTCAAAAGTTCAATGAAGTTTCCTCTGTTGCTAGATTCTTCACTTTCATCATGTCCACGAAATGCCAACCCTTGACGTAAAAGAAACTTGATACACCTAAGTGAATAAGTCAACCTTTTCTTATAAAGACAAAGATCCTCGTCACTCCACTTGTCAATATTATAATCAATTGCTACCTTGGGATTTATAAAGCCAATGTATCTCTCTTGAGCTGCAATATGTGCCTTAGAACCCACATGTTTGAGAAGTGCTTTCTCTCCTATATTCCAATTGTTCCAACCATCAACAGTAAACGTGTTTGACCCAGTACCCTTCTTGAACAAATAGCATATGAAGCAAAACACAACATCTTTCTTAATACTATACTCAATCCAATCATGATTGTACATCCAACAATAGTTGAATCCTCGATCCCTATCTAAAATCTTTTTTTTTTGGAAAATCATGTGTGAAAGGTTTGAATGGGCCTTTAGTAATATACGCTCTCCGAATTGCATCTTGATCATTAACATGATATTTTAAAATAGGTCTTCTTTCACCTGGATCATGTGGAAGGCGATTGATGTCATAAATTGGTTGTGGCAGTAACAGCGGCGGTGGCA